>OY997264.1:284135957-285538457 GCA_963921465.1 Triticum timopheevii
ACCTCATCTACTTCCCAACCCACATATTAATTAGATCCTAATGTTTGAGGATTGAAACTAATGCATAAAAACTGGGTATGAAAAGGGGTATGATCAAAGTGTGAACTTGCCTGCAATGTTGATGAAGATGATTCGCACTCAAAACTCTTGGTAGTTCTCCTTGTCACACTCCGGTCAATCTATCGTAAGCAAGCAGTAGTAACCACACATAAGCAATCACTCAAAAGACCGGGAAGAACGAAGAATACGATTCGGAAAACATCAAAACCAAGAGAATAACTCTTTCAACATAAAACAATTCCTAACAGTACCAAAATTATGTGAATTTGGCCTTATCAGAAAGTTTAGGTCAAGAGCTTCGATTTGCAAAAAGAATCAACTAAATCGGGGTTACGAAACTCAAGTTATGATCAAATGAAGTTCAAATACAAATCTTTTTGAATTCAAATTTTAAAAACTTTCAAAAACATGTTTAAGTTGTTTATCTGGATAGAGGGGGTCATAACGAAGAAGTGGGCGTTGGTTTCGTTGGATTTAGATAAACGAGCAAAAAGTTGTGAGTGTTTGAAAACTAGGGGCCAATCTGTAAATAAATATATTCACGGATACGTCCCTGACGAAATTAACAGAAAAAAAGACTAAATAGTGAACATTCATCTTCTATACCTAACCAGCGAACTTTCTCTAAATAAAAGCAAAACCCTTCGGAAAAAAAACTAAAGCGATCCGGATCGTTGGATCCAGATCCAACAGCAAGGGAAGGGGCGGTTACCACGGCGCTGGGAGTTGCCGGCGACAGAGAAAACGGCGGCAACGACGTCGGCTGTGCGCGGGGAGGTGGCTCCGGTGGTCGAGGAGGGCAGCGGAGCAGTCGGGGAGGGGCGGCGCGGTGTGGCGGAGTCGATGGTGGCGCCGGTGGTGTGCGGGGCAGGCGGCGCGAGATGCGGAGAGAGGCGAGGCGACAGGAGGAAGAGAGGGGCGGCGGCGTCTGGGCTTGCCTTTTTAAAGGGGTAGGGGAGGGCGGTGGCGTGGGGAAGGGGGCGACGGGTGCCGTGGGGTGGCGGACTCCGGCGAGTCCTGCTGGGGCACGCGAGGAGGAAGGCGGCGGCGCACTGGCTAGGCTGGGCCGGCCCAGTTCGGCCGCGGAGGAGAAAAGATTTTTTTTAAACAAAAACATCTTTCCAAACAAACTTAAAACAAAATAAAATATGAATATTATATAGGTATATAATATATCAAAATTTTCAGAAAAAGATTTTCTACAAGCTAAACATTTTTCTAGAGTCAAATAAAATACACACAAATTCAAATAAAGCAAAGAGTGCTTCTGCCCTAGTAAAATCCAGTAAAAATCATTTTAAAAATACCAAAATTAATTCAAATTTATTTCTCTCCAATTTTCTGATGTAGGGAATCATGTTACCCTATTTTCCATATATTTTATTTTTGGAGAAAAATAATTTGAATAAAACTCAATAACTCCAAATTGAAAAATAAATTCAAAAGAACTTTGAATTTAATTCTTTGAAACTCCCAACTCATATTTCATATGTTTTGAAGAAGTCATTTTATCTTCGCTCATGAAAATCGTTGAGTTGCATAAAGTTCCTGGGTTGGAAATATTTTCCAAATGAAATTCAAATATTTTCAACACCCCTTGTCATTGAAATAAATGGAAGAAGTCATGTCATCTTCTCTCCACGGTTTTGTGGTGAAAATAATTTGAATTCACGGAGATCAGAAAAGAAAAATGAAAGTTTGGGAAAGTCCTTTTATTCCCTCTCATTAAACTTCAAAAACTTTCGAATTTCACTCAATCAATCACCCAACAATTGTACAATCGTTCCAATCTATCTATTTGTTTATAACATTCCAAATTTTAGAATTTTGGGATGTTACAAACCTACCACCCTTAAAATGAATCTCGTCCTCGAGATTCTGAGAGGCTAGCAAGAAATAGGTTAGGTTTGGGGTCTTCTCAAAGTCCATCGATCATCTCCGGAGGTTTGGGGTGCTACCACCCTTAGAAACATGGTTACAGTTCCATCAAAACTCATATACTCCATCCTTATTGTTGACAGTGTCGGTCTTCCCAGAATCTTCAGTATAATTCCTTCTCTGGCTCTTCCGGTAGCGGCATAACCTTTCTCCTCAATTCTTTGGTCCTTTCATCTTGGTAAGGTTATTCCGAGACTGGGTCTTCTTAGCTGATGGGTCTAGCGCCAATTCTAAACAACTATCGATATCTCATGGTGGACATCAATTTATGGTTTCTCCTGCAGGAAATGGGTTTGGGTTGCCTCACCGTATATCCTATAATTGGCAGCAGCTACCTTGTACAAGGGAAAAAAATACTTATACCATTCTACGGTTCAAACAAGGTTTTGATCGTCGTCTCTCTGCTATAGGTAAGTTACTCAGATTTACCATCCCACATAGCAAGGCGAATAATAAGAGTAAGTCGGTATGGTGATCAATCCATCCCGCACCCAAATCATTACCCTGTATATGGTTTAGTGAATCTCGCGTTCTAACACTCGGTCATCCTCACAAGCATTGCAGAATTTCTCTTGTCGATGAACCAAGTTCGGATAAATCCATAGATTCTGCAAGCCAAACAAACATCTACCGTTCCTTCACAACTCTCAGGTTTAGCGTTACTCCTATAGGATCGTCTGTCGATAAAATGGTAACTCCTTCAGGGTTTCCTTCAACAAGAGTGTGCTTGCTTCTTGGCAGGTCCTGGGGCCTGTGGGTTATGGCCCATCTCATCACTTGTAGTCCTTGAACTTATCATCGGGCAACTGATCATTATTCCAACTTCCAACTTCCTAGTATTCTTAAATCCATCCAATTGTACTGTCTTCCTTCCTTCTATTGGCACCAAACTAGGACATGATTACTCAGACTCATCATGGAATTTCCATTGATCCATATTTCCAACATCATACCTCCTTTATAACCAATAGTAATTCATCTCTTCGTCCTCGTGGGATATCCCACATACCGAGATAAAAACTTATACTTATGAAGTCCATACTCCATTTCATGGAACATCATTATCCTTTCCAGGGTCAAGCGTCCTTACAGGGGAATATTGGCCATCTCTGCATGGCACTTCTTCAACTGGGAAACGTGAAACACATCATGAACTTCTGACAATCCTTCGGGTGACTCCAATTTATTGGCCACTTCTCCCATACGCTCCAAAACTCGATATGATCCTACAAATCTCGGGGCTAACTTTCCCTTAACTACAAAGCATTTAACTCCTCGCAAAGTGGACACACGAAGACATGCTTTGTCTCCAATTTCATAGACTACCTCCTTGCGTTTTTGAGTCTGCATAACTCTTCTGCCAGGACTGAGCTACCTTTAGTATATCTCGAAGCAACTTAACATTCTCTTCTGAATCCTTGGTCAAAACAACTGATGGTCTCCAACTTCATCCCACATCAACGGTGTTTGGCTCCTTCTCCCATACAAAGCTCCAATAGGGGGCCATCTTCAAACTGGCTTGGTAACTGTTGTTGTATGAGAACTCCGCGTAAGGTGGATTATCATCCCTACTAGATCCATAATCTAGCACACACACTGTCAATATCTCCTCCAGAATCTGATTGACTCTCTCGGTCTATAAATCTGTCTGCGGATGAAAGGCTGTACTGAACTCTAGCCTAGTACCCAAAGTCTGGTGCAGCTGATTCCAAAATTTTGAGGTAAACCGTGTTCCTCTATCTGATACGATGGTCCTTGGGACTCCATGCAGACATACGATCCTGGTCAAAAATATCTTGGCCAACTTCACACTTGTATAGGTGATGTTCACTGGGATAAAGTGAGCCACTTTGGTCAAGCGAATCAACTACTACCCAGATAGAATCATATCCCGTTCAGGTTCTGGGAAATCCGGTAATGAAATCCATGCCAAGCTTATCCCCACTTCCATTCGGGTATCAGCATAGGCTGTAGTAATCCTGCTAGCTTCTGATGCTCTGCTTTTACTCTCTCTGGCATACATCACCTATGACTACATACTCCGTAATATCCTTCTTCATACCAGTCCACTAGAAACACTCCTTCAAATCCAAATACATCTTGGTGTTTCCAGGGCGAATCGAGTATGGTGAGTCATGAGCCTCTTGAAGTATTTACTTGCTGATCCTTGCATTATTGGGAACATATGCACGGTCCTCGAACCATAAGGTGTCGTGTTCATCCTTACGAAAACCTTTGGCCTTTCCTTTGCTCATCCTCTCTGTTACCTCAGCAATCTCTTTGTCATCCTTCTGAGCTTCACGAATCTTTCCCAACAATGTAGACTGAACTTCCATTGCTGCAACAAAACCTTTGGGAACAATCTCCAACCGAAGTTCCCTGAAAATCCTCGGCTAACTCCTTTGGTAATCCTCCACTTATGAGGGTATTCATCCTGGTGTTCTTTATGGTTGTGTCCTATTTCTCCACAAAGCTTGCATGCACTTTCTCCATATCATTTCCATAAGGCTTCAACTTCTGGGACACAAGCCGAGACTTCAGCAGAGTCAACTTAAATTCTTCCCAAACGGTTACTCCTTGCCATCCATTGATGGTTTGGTACATCCTCCACCACGTAGCAGCACCTCTTTCAAGAACGGAAGAGCATGCTGGGCCATATCCTTTCCGGCTATAGGGTTATTCTTCATGTGATCCTCCATGTTCTGAATCCATTGGTCCATCTCCAATTGACTCATCGGTCCAGATAATATAAGCTCATCTCCATTCATCCTCTATGGGGTCCATGGGTTTGGGGTGGGATAAGAGAGATAGAGAGGGATACACACAATACAAACAATAGTTTTGAAATGGCAGATTTTATTGTGGCTGTCGAAAAAAACAACAAACAACTGACAGCTCATAATCGTCGCATCTAACGCAGGTACAATGGGGTTTGGTCTGCTAAAGGTCAATAAATCTTCAAAGTCGCCAAACTCTTCAAGTCTTGGTTATGTCTCCGATGGCTTCTTCCGGTCGTGCTTGTGCTTCTGAAGTTCTTCTGCCAGATCATCTCTATTAACATGAAGTCTCTCATGACGTCCTTTAATATTTCTGGAGTTGCGTTCCAAAATTCTGGGTTTCAACCTCCTTGACATGAACCATGTCCTTCTATCCTTCAGCTCCTGACTAATCTCCGGTATCTCGAGGTCTTACTCCTCCAGCTTGGCTACTTTCAGCTTCTAGTTTCCTGAGTTCTTCACAAATTGCCTCCTTGTCAAATATGACTTCTAAAAGTCCATCCTAAAATCCTTGATGTAATACTCCAGACCCTGGCGATACACCAGCTAAAGTTAAAACTTCATCCTTTGCTGACAGATGCTCCATTAGCCCTCTTCCATCCAATCCTTCAATGCATCTACATGCTTAACTCAGCACGGTGACAATAGCATAAGAGAGCGATAACATCTTGGATATCCATATTTCTGCCCTAGTCATTGACATGAACTTTTATTCCATAGTTGATATCTCCTGCCTTAGGGTTTTCTTGACAAAATTTTGAGTTCTAATGCTCCATGTTCAGGTCTTTCTCCGATACACCTTGATCTCGGGTATTGACAGCTTCCATAATCTGTCAAGTTCCATAAGTGTAGCTTTCCTTGGTCATACCAAATCTGGATATTCTTCATATTCTCCTAGTCTTCGAAGTCTTTATCCGTCATAGTTTCCATCATTATAATGCTCGGTAAAATCCTCTTCATTCCGAAGTGGTCTTGGTTGTCGATATCTGGTCCTTCTTGGAGTGGTCTCATCAGTCAAATCTTCGAGGGGTCAAAAAGGAAGAGGGGTATGGTCTTTCTAAAAGGGAATATTTGAATAAGCTCCGAAGAGAAGAGAGGTAAACTATTCTTTTGAAAAGAAAGTTGTAGAGAAAAATCTTTCCTATGGGCTTGCCAGTTTCTAGGGTCATGTCCTACAGTCAACATGTGCTCTGATACCATCTTGTAGCGACCCGACCCGAATGGGTCAAGTCTCTGTGCTTAAGTGTCATCCCTGGATCGGTATGCTGACACACACAATACTCGAGGATTTATAAGTAAATCACATGTATAAAGTAACGTAAATACTATTACCTCAATCCAAATAATGGAAGTAACAAGGTTGTGGATTCCCATCAACACCAACGGCAAAGTTGAGTGTAGAAATCGTAACCCTAACGTATCACTTACTCATCGTAAGATCCTGCAACATGAGATGTTGCAGCCACAAAGGGTCAGTACATTGAATGTATTGGCAAATTCACACCATAGAGCAATGATGAAAAAGGCTATCACTACATGCATATTTGGCTGGTGGAAAAGCTCTATGGTTACAGTTTTGCGTAAAGCCAATTTTTCCCTACTGCAAAGGAATAAATTTATTTAACTATCAAGGTGGTTGTTAAACATTGAGAATGGTTGACAGCATTCTCAATCCCAATTAAAAGTAAACATTAACAACCCAACAATATTAATTAGAGTAACATGACGAGATTCACATGATATCCAAGTACTAGATACTCAAGATGTCCTTAACCGGGGACACGGCTAACCATGATGAGTTTGTTACACTCTGCAGAGGTTTGCGCACTTTTCCCCACATGACTCGATCTCCTCCGTTCGGATTCTCGCACTACATAGTGTTTGAGAAACGGATGACCGAGACATAGTCTTTCAGAAGCGCTAGCACCTTACGATGGGTAGACCGTACCAACCTACATCCCCTACATCTGCTAGTCTACCACTGTAAGAGTTCGCACGACTTAGTCAACTATGCTAGAGCCCATAATAGCATGTGGCTGCACACGTAAGTTTATAGCATGAATAATCTTATGATCCCTTTGAGCCTGGGTGGCGGTCTGAAGAAAAACAGGCAAATCCTGGAAACCAGGTACCTCAATCCACCCAGATGTGTCTTTAAGTTGCCACCTTAAGTAAACCATTAATTAACAAACTCACATCTGTCATGGATACACTCACCCAATCCACGTCTACTAGCAATGAGTGGCATAATAAGCAAACGTAGAAGTAACTCCCAAAGGTTTGATAATAAAACAGGTAATAGGTACTACCTCATCTACTTCCCAACCCACATATTAATTAGATCCTAGTCATGCAATGTTTGAGGATTGAAACTACTGCATAAAAACTGGGTATGAAAAGGGGTATGATCAAAGTGTGAACTTGCCTGCAATGTAGATGAAGATGATTCGCACTCAAAACTCTTGATAGTTCTACTCGTCACACTCCGGTCAATCTATCGTAAGCAAGCAGTAGTAACCACACATAAGCAATCACTCAAAAGATCGGGAAGAACGAAGAATACGATTCGGAAAACATCAAAACCAAGCGAATAACTCTTGCAACATAAAACAATTCCTAACAGTACCAAAATTATGTGAATTTGGCCTTATCAGAAAGTTTAGGTCAAGAGCTTCGATTTGCAAAAAGAATCCACTAAATCGGGGTTACGAAACTCAAGTTATGATCAAACAAAGTTCAAATACAAATCTGTTTGAATTCAAATTTAAAAACTTTCAAAAACATGTTTAAGAGGGGGTCATAACGAAGAAGTGGGCGTTGGTTTCGTTGGATTTCGATAAACGAGCAAAAAGTTGTGAGTGTTTGAAAACCAGGGGCCAATCTGTAAATAAATATATTCACGGATAGGTCCCTAACGAAAATAACAGAAAAAAATACTAAGTAGTGAACGTTCATCTTCTATACCTAACCAGCGAACGTTCTCTAAATAAAAACAAAACCCTTCGGAAAAAAAACTAAAGCGATCTGGATCGTTGGATCCAGATCCAACGGAAAGGGAAGGGGCGGCGGTTACCACAGCGTTGGGAGTTGCCGGTACGAAGAAAACGGCGGCGACGGCGGCGGCTATGCGCGGGGAGGTGGCTCCGGTGGTCGAGGAGGGCATCGGAGCAGTCGAGGAGGGGCGGCGCGGTGTGGCAGAGTCGATGGTGGTGCCGGCGGCGGTCGGCGGCGCCGGTGGTGTGCGGGGCAGGCGGCGCGAGATGCGGAGAGAGGCGAGGCGAGAGGAGGAAGAGAGGGGCGGCGGCGTCGGGGCTGGCCATTTTAAAGGGGCAGGGGAGGGCGGTGGCGTGGGGAAGGGGGCGATGGGCGCCGTGGGGCGGCGGACTCCGACGAGTCCTGCTGGGGCACGCGAGGAGGAAGGCGGCGGCGCACTGGCTGGGCTGGGCCGTGGCCTGTTGGGCCGGCCCAGTTCGGCCGCGGAGGAGAAAAGATTTTTTTTAAAACAAAAACATCTTTCCAAACAAACTTAAAACAAAATAAAATATGAATATTATATAGGCATATAATATATTAAAAATTCTAGAAAAAGATTTTCTACAAGCTGAACATTTTTCTAGAGTCAAATAAAATACACACAAATTCAAATAAAGCAAAGAGTGCTTCTGCCCTAGTAAAATCCAGTAAAAATCATTTTAAAAATACCAAAATTAATTCAAATTTATTTCTCTCCAATTTTCTGATGTAGGGAATCATGTTACCCTATTTTCCATATATTTTATTTTTGGAGAAAAATAATTTGAATAAAACTCAATAACTCCAAATTGAAAAATAAATTCAAAAGAACTTTGAATTTAATTCTTTGAAACTCCCAACTCATATTTCATATGTTTTGAAGAAGTCATTTTATCTTCGCTCGTGAAAATCATTGAGTTGCATAAAGTTCCTGGGCTGGAAATATTTTCCAAATGAAATTCAAATATTTTCAACACCCCTTGTCATTTAAATAAATGGAAGAAGTCATGTCATCTTCTCTCCAGGGTTTTGTGGTGAAAAGAATTTGAATTCACGGAGATCAGAAAAGAAAAATGAAAGTTTGGGAAAGTCCTTTTGTTCCCTCTCATTTAACCTTCAAAAAGTTTCGAATTTCACTCAATCAATCACCCAACAATCAAACAATCAATCTAATCTATCTATTTGTTTATAACATTCCAAAATTTAGAATTGTGGGATGTTACAGCGGGGAGCGGGGCTGGCGGCTTACAGTGGTGGCGACGTCGACGATTGGCGATGATGCCTTGGGCGGTGACGATGCAGCGGCTCCGGTGGTGCAGGGCGATGACGAAGATGTCGGGGCGAGGCGGCGGAGTGTTGCAGAGGCGGTGGTGGAGTTGGTGGAGCTCGGGATCGACGGAGGCGTTGAGGGCGAGGCGAAACAGAGCCTGGTGCTCTGCAGCTCCAGCAGGTGGCGGACGAGCTCGGGGACGACGAGGTGGCGCTCCTGGCGAGATAAGGAGGTTTCAGGGGGGGTGGAAAGAGGAGGAGGTTCGGGTGGAAGTTCTTGGGAGGGAAGGGGGTGCTCACCGGCGTCGGAAGTGGTGGCAAACCGAGGCGGCGGTGGCGAGATCAGTTTCTCGAGGGCGTGGGCGGTGGTGGGGTTTAGGCTGGGGTTTTAGGGGGGCTCGGGAGAGGAGGTGGTAGGGTATCTATAGGACACCAACTTGGGGAAGGGGGCGACGCGGGGTCGCGATCCCGAGAAGATCGCGGCGACGGGCGGCTCGAGTCGCGCTCTAGCGTGGCATTGCGTGCGCCAGGGGAAAGAGAAGGCGTGGGGTCTGCGGGTCAGCAAGGGGGAGACAGAGGGGGGCGAACAGGCGACCGGTGTGAGGGGGTTTCGAGCATGGGCGCTGCGCTTGCTGGCTGGGCTGCGGCCTCGCTGGCTGGGCCGTCGGCCTGGCTTGCTCGGAGGAAGGCTTTTTTTTTGAATTTCTACAGAGAGAGGAACTAAAATAGAGAAATAAATAAATATATATTATATATAGGACATAAATATACTAAAAAACTCAGAAGAATTAATCCTACAACTTGAACATTTTTCTAGAGGCAAAACACAAACTAAGAAAACATTTTCTGAAAATCCCAAATACATTCAAATTTGAATTCAAACTTTTTGGCAATATTTTCTTCTAACATTTTTGGAGTGTCATGTTTACTCCTCTCATACTTTTGCTCAAGTATTTGTCAGGCATTTTTTTTTTGAAATAAATTTCAATTGCCAATCGAGTTCTAATTAAAAAAAAACTCAACTGCCTCTAAAAATTCAAATCACTCAAATTTCAAACACATGCATAGATGCTTTGATAATAATTTGTAAAACATTCCAAATTGGAAATTTGGGATGTTACAATAATGCATGACACACATAAATGTGCTAGGCGCTTGAGATAATCCCAGCGACATGACTAACCATTCATATAGACCAAACTTGGTTTCAGAAGCCGTTTTCCATTCGTCACCCTCTTGCATGTGAATTTGATAGTATACACTTTTAAGAATGATTTTTGAGAAAATAGTGGCACCGTTAAGCTCATCTAGCGTGTCCTAAAGGTGTGGAATGGGGTGACGATACCGAATGGTGATAGTATTAATGGGACAGTAATCGAAGCACATATGATAACTACCATCTTTCTTAGGCACAAGAATAACCGAAATGACACATGGTCTTAAGCTTTCACGTACATACCCATCTTCAAGGAGGTGTTGCACTTCCCTTCAAATCTCTTTAACTCGTCGGGGTTAACGCGGTAAGGTGCCTTGTTCGGTAGAGGTGCGCCAAGAATGATGTCAATGCAGTGCTCGATTCCACGAAGTGGAAGAAGTCCCGGAGGTACCTCATCGGGGAAGACATCTGCGAATTCTTGCAATAAATGAGACAAAACCAAAGGTATTCCCTTTGGTCCGGTGTATTTGGCTCACTAGCAATTTCTGTTTGTCCCGAATTCCTTTAGGAATAAGGTCTGTTAGCATTTAATGGACTAATTAATTAGCATGGCAGCCCCTTGCTCTCTCCCTAAATTAACTCCTAGCCGCACTCATGCATGGCCTAATTAATAGCAATTTTGAAAGGAGAAGGACATTGACGAAAGCATTACGCACTGTAGCACGGGAAGCGAGCGCATGCTTGCTTCGATGTTTGTTCGCCTTTCCTCCTTAGTACGCTAATTAACACAAAGGCTAGTATCTGTACGCTCATTGGAGGAAACGAAACCAAACGAGGTATCGCTCGCAGCCAGTAGTCTATCACCTTGGTCGCGCTACGAATTCTAGTAAGCCCTACACACCGGACCAGAGGGTATAGATATTGTGAAGCATTAGTCTGCATGACTTCATCTTTGCACGCAAGTACAAAGTGAAGTACACTTGATGGGCTGTCACTCACATCCCCCAACTCTCATTTGGTGGCTATATGATGAGGACATCAATACCATTGTTACACCCACAACCCCTGCTGCTATACATACTGGAACAATTACTAGAGCTCGCGCATGCCAATTGAATTACCAGGTACTTTCGTTTCTTGGTAACAATTCTAATGTTCATGAGAATACGATGCTGCCTAAATTGGATACATTTGTGTTGATTACTCATGGAGGGCCTAGCATGGACAAGAGGGATGAACACTGGAGCAGGATCAAGCATGGAGATGAAGGCGCGTGCGAAGGGAACCATAACGGTGTTTCTAGTGCATATTTCAGCACTTTGAAGCCTCCATGATGACATACAGGTTGACAGAATATAAAAGATGCCCCTTCATAAATTTCATCCATAGCTTATTTTAGGTGCTGCACCACCTTATTTTTGGGCCAGGCCCATGTAATTTCTAAATACAACTTCCTAGGATGTTTTTAGATTCCGTATGTGTGGGGAAATAGAATTAGGGTTGGTTTCGGACCCCTCCTCCAAGGGGTCACGAAATTCCCCCTAGTCCTACATATATACAGCCCTTAGGGCGTGATTTAGACTTTGGGATTTGTTTAGTTAAAAGTTAGCCATTGCAACTTAGTGTACTTCATTTATGTCCAACGACTAGACCGAGACCACTTTTAGATCCCCACCTTTATACTTCATGTATATTCGCAATATTCAGATTGCTTTTATCATATTCTTGCTTTGTTCTTTGATTGCATGAAGGAATAGACCTTTATGGTCAGGCTGATCGTTGTTCCAGCATCATGAGTAACCTTAGGAGATTGGTTTAGCGATTGCTAAGGCGCAACATCGTGCATGTTTGTAGTCAGATCGTCAAAGTCGACTCCACCAAATCGATAGCTATCATCTCATCGAAAGATCGGGACACCCTTGCCTCTATCAAGTTGTATCAGATTTCCAGGTCGCCCAGTGAGATTTTCCAGTTTTTCATGGTTTAGATCGAGTCTATTCTTCATACATAAATCCACAAAAAGCTAAAAAAATTAGGGTTAGTTCATCATATCGGAACCGATCTAAGCCTTTGCAATCTTTTTAGGATTTTGCTCTGTCGAATTTGTGGTTGCATCATCGTGTCGAGTTGCTGGTCTTAGCGTCCAGTCCTTCAGAGTTTCGAGTTCTATCACAGTTTGTCACGCCGCCGCCGCACCATCTTCATCGCTGTTGCCATATACCACCACCACATATCCGCCACCAATCCGAGTTCCTATACACCACCACATATCCGCCGCCATTCCGTAAAACCACCACATATCCGCCGCCATCACGCCACCAGTCTGAGTTGCCACCATATACATCTCCACCAGTCCGAGTTGCCACTAGATACATCTCTGCCACCAGCCCGAGTTCCACCAAATTCATCTCCTCCACCAATCCTATTTCGAGTCTAGTATTTACTTCCCTGTTATTGATTTCCAGGTCACGTCCAACTATGTGTCATGACCAAGTCGGAATCCCCAACTTTCGTGCTACTCACAAAAGAAAAATAGTTCCAGTTTAAAAAAAACTAAGTCTAGAAAAGTCTGGCTAGGCAGTTTTAGGCCATTTGTTGACATTTTTGATAAGAAATTGTTGCAGAGCAAGAAACAAGATTTGTGACACCCCACCACCACCACTTTCTAGTAGTTTGTAGGATCATATTGTTGTGTGTTTCTATTGCTGCTAACCATGGAAGGATCACAAGCTGATGAGATTGTAGGATCGAAAGTATGTCTAGAGGGGGGGGGTGATTAGACTACTTGACCAAGTAAAAACTTAACCTTTTCCCAATTTTAATTCTTGGAAGATTTTAGCAACTTAGCACAGGTCAAGCAACCTTAATACAATTCAAGCAAGCATGAAAAGAGTATAAGGGCAACGGAAAGTAAATCATGCAACTTGCAAGAAAGTAAACGGGAGGAGTTTGGAAGGAGCCAACACAATGTTGACACGGAGTTTTTGGCGTGGTTCCGATAGGTGGTGCTATCGTATATCCACGTTGATGGAGACTTCAACCCACGAAGGGTAACGGCTGCGCGAGTCCACAGAGGGCTCCACCCACGAAGGGTCCATGAAGAAGCAACCTTGTCTATCCCACCATGGCCATCGCCCACGAAGGACTTGCCTGACTAGGGTAGATCTTCATGAAGTAGGCGATCTCCTTGCCCTTACAAACTCCTTGGTTCAACTCCACAATCCTGACGGAGGCTCCCAAGTGACACCTAACCAATCTAGGAGACACCACTCTCCAAAAGGTAATAGATGGTGTGTTGATGATGAACTCCTTGCTCTTGTGCTTCAAATGATAGTCTCCCCAACACTCAACTCTCTATCACATATTTGGCTATGGTAGAAAGTGATTTGAGTGGAACGCAACTTGGGGAAGGCTAGAGATCAAGATTCTTGTGGTTGGAATGGAATATCTTGGTCTCAACACATGAGTAGGTGGTTCTCTCTCAGAAAATGAATGCTGGAAGTGTAGGCACGTTCTGATGGCTTTCCTCATGAATGCAGATTGGGTGGAGGGGTATATATAGCCTCCACACAAAATCTAACCGTTACACACAGATTCCCAAACTCGGTGAGACCGAATAGTAAAACTCGGTCAGACCGATTCAGGTCAAAATATGAACGTTAGGTTTTCGGTGGGACCGACTTAGTCATCTGGGTGAGACCGATATGCTAGGGTTAGGGCATAACGTAATCTCGGTGTGACCGATCGCATAAACTCGGTGGGACCGATTTCAGCAGTAGGCACATAGAGGGTTGGTCAAGCAAACTCGGTGGGACCGATTCGCTCATTTTGGTAAGACCGAAGTGTTACGAAAAGGAAACAGTGAATTTGCATTGCAGAATTGGTGGGACCGATTTGCTCTTTTCGGTGTGGCCGAAATGTTACAAAAGGGAAACAGTGAGTTTACAATCCCATCTCGGTGGGACCGAGATCCCTATCGGTGAGACCGAAGTAACTAGGGTTTGTGGCAATGGCTTTGTCAAATGAAACTCTGTGGCGCCGGATAGATCAATTCGGTGGGGCCGATTTTGACTTTTAGGTTTAGGACATATGTGGGAATGAGAAAGTGGTTGAGGGTTTTGGAGCATATCACTAAGCATTTTGAGCAAGTAAGCCATTAAGCAACACCTCATCCCCTTTTAATAGTATTGGCTTTCCTGTGGACTCAATGTGATCTTGGATCAGTAAAATGAAAATGAAGAGTCTTGAGCTTGTTGCCAATATGTGTCCTTAGCATTTTGAGGGGTCCACATCTCTAGTCCATGCCATGCCAATCATTGAACTTTTTGAAATGATCATCTTGAAAGAGCATTAGTTTGATGAACTATGTTGTTAAGAATTACCACCAAAACCACCCAGGGATTAGTTGCACTTTCAATCTGCCCCTTTTTGGTAATTGATGACAACATATAGATCAAAGCTTCGACAAATGATAATAAGAATGAAATACATCGTCGCTTTGAGAAGTATGTGATAAGTAAGAGCTCCCCCTAAATTTGTGCATTATTTAAAATTTGCTTTTGAATGCAAATGCACAATTAAATAGGATCATGGGTTACTCTTCCATGTCACATACATCTTGGTGGAGCGCTCAAAATGATAAGAAATAAGAACAAGCACTCATCACCAAGGGAAAGTGAATGATCATACAAGAGATAGATAATGTCACCAATCAGGCAGAAACATTAAGCATAGTATGATCAAACACATGATCATATAAAGTATCTCACACACACAGACATAGAGTATCTCACACAAGCAAACACAGCAAATGAGTAGCAAAAAGAAGCAAATCTCTCTCTCCGAAGCCTATGATCTATACACTTTCTCCCCCTTTGGCAATAAGTTACCAAAAAGCTCGAAAATGCATAGTGCTACGCATCTCTCTAGGCTTGATCTTCGGAAGGAGGTGTTGAGATGACTCCAACGACAAAAGCATCAGTGGAAGATGTTGGAGCTTGTGGAGTTGCCACTGGAGGGGAAACAGGAGCTGTGGGAGCTGTGGCTGCAGGTGCTGAAGCTATTGCTCTTGTGTCTGGCACTGGCAGTGCTGCAGACCTCTGTCTTCTAGGCACTCTGTGGAACACCTGTGTAGTTGATTTGCCCTTCCTCTCGTCTGCTTCTTCCTGGAGCTCTTCAACTACTATCTGAATTTCAGTCACCTTCAAGTCATGATCATAGAATTTGGTTTCAATGATCCTCTCCAAGCTCTCCTGGTTTTGAGTCAGGGTGGCCAGTCCTTTCTCAATTCTCAAGGTTGATTGAATCAGATATCTAAGCTGGTCTTGCTTTGACTTGATAAATACTTCTGAAGCTTCTGCAGCACTGGGCATCTTTGCTGCTCTCTGCTTTTACTTTCTGTCTCTTTTCTTGTGCCTCTAGGGAAGTTGGATCCTTAGCTGTCATGACAATAGTGTTGTCCTCAAAGTATGGCTGCAAAGGCAGATGCTCTTTGTCCAACAAGTAAACTCCCTTGGGCATCTTGGAATTGGTCAGCATTTGAATGTGTGGTGCATACCCACATGACCTCTTCTGGTCAGCAACTGTTCTCTTGATTGTCTCTACAACCAAGCTCATGACCTTAAACTTCTATGGCAAATCAAACATTTGAAAAAGATTGATGGAATGGCCTCTGATCATCCTATGATCTCCTGATTTGGGCAACAATGTGTGCCTCAATATAGTGTTCATGGTGGCTAGACCAGACATCAAGTAGTACACTGACACAAGCTTGTGTGTGTCCAAAGCTTTGTCAGGTATTTCCTTGTACATGTGCGCCATAGAGGTGTGGTCTTCTTTTTAGCATAGACATCAATGTCCTTCTCATGCTCTTTGGGCGCCTTGATGAGCTTTGCCCACTCATCCACTATTGATTGGTATCTTGTTCTCTCAGTCATCCACACAATCTTCCCATCTGGATAAAAATGAGATGTTGAGTAGAATTGCATTATGAGCTCATCATTCCACTTGGTCAACTTCTGACCCACAAATTTGTCAACTCCATTGAGCTTGAAGCTCTCATGCATTCCTGGGAAGTGGTCTTCATTAGCATCAATGTACTTCCAGTCAACCCACTTCATGTCACTAACAATGAGTTTCTTGTCAAGCAGAACTTTTTCATAGAAATCTTGTTGTTACTTGGTGTGAAATCTGTAATCCACAGTTGTCCTTCTTCTCACTGCATATGGATCAACTTGTCTCCACAGTCTGAGACCTGCATCTTTCCTTTCCTTCATATTCACAGCCACTGGATGATTGTCAGCATGCTATGGAATCTTTGGTTTGAGCTTCCTAAGTACTTGGGCTTCAGCATCTTCTTCCTCAACTTCAAGCACTAGGGCCTTGTACTTTTCTGCAGCTGGTATGTTCCTGGTGCTTCTCTTTGGAGCTGTCTTGGAGGCTTGAGATGGAGGTTTAGGGGCTAACTTGTGCTTTGAAGGAGCTGCCCCAGACTTGATGGCATCCCCCATCAGCTTCTGTGACTTAGCAGGAGGTGCTTGAGCAGCAACCTCTTCCTCTTCTTCCTCCTCACTAGCAGAGTCTCTCCTCATGGAAGGATTTCCAATCACTCTAGCAGTGCTTTTCCTGATCCTCTTCTTTCCTTCTTCACCTGATTTTTGCTCAAGAGTGAATGTCATGGTCTCTTGTGTTGTTCCACTGGCCTTAGACTTAGGCAATCTCCTGGCAGGCGCCTTTTTGTTCTGTCCTGGCTTGGTGGAAGCAACATCACCATATTATTTCTTTAGCACTTTCTTCTTGGAGCTGACTTCCTCAATCTCAAAGTCCTCATCCTTAGAGTCTGATGTTTTCTTCTTTCTCTGCCTAGTCTGAGCCTTAGGCAGATTGCTTGGTGTGCTCCTGCTTCCTTCATCATAGCTTCTAGAGGGACTAGTGCCCTGACTCAAGTCCATCTGCTCTTCTGACTTGTTTTTACTATCACTTTGATCAGACATTCTGCACAGCAAACTGAGAGCTGACCCTGTGAATAGTTGTAGATGAGATAGAGTAGATGAGCATCACAAAGTGCAGAGTTTTTGCAAAAAGAATGAGTCAAAAACTTAGTTTTAGTTTTCTACAGGAAGCATTTCAGAGCTACCGATTTGTAAAACTCAGTGACACTGAAGCAACTTTGGAGTATAAACATGTGGAATCAGTCAGACCGAGACACAATTTGATGACTCCGAGTTTGCTAGGGTTTCACAAAGTCATAGTATCTGTCGGGTATCGGGTTCCGGCAAAGCCTTTAAGGTTCGAACAGTTGGGTGCGCATGAAGATTTCCCCCTACCGAAACGCGCCCTCAGCCTCGCCGCGATCTCTAAGCTAGCACGATGAACTCACAACACAAGAGACACGAGATTTATATAGGTTTGGGCCACCGCTATGGTGTAATACCCTACTCCTGTGTGGTGGCGGTGGATTGCCTCTTGGGATGATGATGAACAGTACAAGGGAAGAACAACCTCGCGAGGAGAGGTGTTCTTGGGCTGGTGTGGTGTGTAGATGAACTGAGTTCGTCCGTCCATCCGTCCGTGCCGTTCTACTGTGGTGGCTAGCCCTATTTATAGAGGCCCTGGTCCTCTTCCCAAATATTGAGTGGGAAGGGATCCAACAACGGCCATTTTGAAAGGGGAACGCTAGTACAAGCTATCCTGACTAAAGGTGGTCTTCTCCTGTCAAAGGTGCTGGTGATGACGCCGTCTTGGGCTACACGGTGACCTCCGTCCTACCGTCCTGCTGGTCTTAGTCTTGTTGCACCGATATGGAAACCTTTGCCTGATGCCTTGGTACTCCGTGCCTGCGCATGCCCCCTTAGCACCAAAGGGGAAACGAGGACACTGCGCACGCTGGTGCCTGCCTGGCCTTGGCCGTCATGGCTTGCATCACGGGAACCTCGCGAGGTACCCTTTGCCTTGATCTCTCCGCCTCCCTCGCGAGCCTTCCTGGTGAGGCCGCACCTGAGGAGGCCTTGTGTCGTCCGCCCCGCGAGGCTCGGCCCCTCGCAAGGGTCTTGAGTGTTGGTTGATGAAGACGGGCTGTACTGGGCCATTGGTGGAGCCACGCCGTGGGCTGAGGGAGTCTTGGGTTAAGGGGTCCTCGGACAGCCGGACTATATACTTTGGCCAGACTGTTGGACTATGTCACATCCCTAGTTCTGGCCTGACCTATGCTAGCTTCCATGTGTGCATCATGTTTAAATTCAAATGAAATTTGAATTGAGGAATTTTCAAAAGCCTCAGGAAACCTCTAAAAATAACCAACATTTAAATCTTCTCAAATGAGTCCAAGAAAATGTTCCTGTTATTCTATAGAAATATTGGTAAGAGGTAAAATTCAACCAATATTTTTGGAGTCACAGAAATATTTATTTTGGCCATTTGAATTAATTTAATAACTATTTGCTTTGGATTTATATATAATATATATTAAATATGATTCCAATAATTCTGGAAGTTTGTGAGTGGCTTTGTATATATTTTAGCAAGCCACATAAAAACCTACAGAATTTATTAAAATGACTTAGTTGCTAAACTAAATCAAAAGAAACTACAGAAAACAGAAAACAGAATTAAATAGAAATAAGAGAGAAAGGCCAGGAGGCCACTTACCTAGCTGGGCCGGCCCACCTGGCCCGTGCCAGTCACCCTCCTCCTTGCGCCAGAAGGACGTCGGCGTGTCGACGCGCGCGCGCCCGAGCTCCACCTCCTGCTTCCACCACCTCCTGCCTCTCTGCTCGCTTCGCCGACCCCCTGGAGATGCCACGCACCTCCCTGGCGCCACGTCCACTTCTCCCTCCGTCCCTATCCCCCTCTGCTCTCTCTCCCTCCCGCGACCGAACGGAGCCCGTCGCCGCCATTCGTCACCACCGTGACCACCGGTCACCCCACACCTCCCCGACGCATCCCAAAGCTCCGCCTCGACCCCCTCTTCCTCTCCACCAACCCACGCCCCGCCGGACGCCCTCGAACGCCGGCCACGGCATCTTCTTCAACCTCGGTCAGCCGAGATCGCCTTCGCCGCCCCGTATGCTCCGGTCATCCCCCAAGCTCGCCGTCCACCCCACGACGATCACCGTGAGCTTCTGCCTATCCTCCCCCTCTCCGTTTGCTCTGCCGTGCACCGTAGCAACCACACCGCACTCACTCGGACGCGCCGTCGCCCGCACTCGTCGCCGGTGATGCTCCGGTGACCATTTGGTCCCGGGCATCGCGTCAACACGCTCCCCGCATCGCGTAGAGCCTCCGTGCCACCTCGCCACGCTCGTTTGCGCACCGCAGCCCCATCCCCACTTGCACCCGAGCTTCGGCCGCCGCCAAGCTCGTCGCCGGCGCCACTCTGGCCACTCCCCGGCCGCGCCACCACCACGGTTGGATGCGGACGAGCGTCTGCATCCTGTAGCTGTGCTCCGCGCGCCAAACGGCGCCTTGTAGGCGAATCCCGTGCCGCTCCGCCGCATCTGGACTCGCCGGCGGCTAGACGCCGGCGGGTTTGACCCGCTGACCGTTGACTGGGTGGGCCCAGTTTGACCCTGGGTCAATGACATATGGGCCACCCTTGCTAATTTTAGTTAGATTAGTTTAGCGCTAATTAACCTGGATTAGTGACTAGCCTAACACTAGCTAACCCTGTTTAGTTAGTCAACTAACCACTGACATGCGGGCGCAGGCCCATTGACAGTTTAGTTAGTATTAACTTAATCCTGTTAACTAGCTGTTACACTGACATGTGGGTCCCAGCGTCAGGTTTGACCTGGGCTGGCGCCTTGACCTGATGATGTCACCCCGACGTCATGCTGACGCAATTAATCTTTTCTGAATTTATTTTTATACAGGAATTCCAGAAAATAACCAAAACTTCTAAAATTCATAGAAATTCAACCGTAACTCCAAATGAAATAAATTATATATGAAAAATGATCATAAAAATCTAATCTATCCATCTGCACTGGTTTCATGCATGTTTAAACAACTTAACCTTGCTGTTTAGTGCAAAACATGATAAGGCACTATTTGAATTCATAATTTGAGTTTGGGGTTAAACCTTTGGCTCAATATGACCCAAATCCATCTGGTTGTAGTTGCATCAGGTCAACACACTCATATTGCCATGTCATGAGCATGCATCATATTGTGCATTGCATTGATTGTGTTCTTTCTCAGTTGCCGGTATTTGTCCCCTCCCGATAGACGTGGTTCCGACGATGTGATCGATGACACCGATGAAGAACTATATTATCTTCAGAAGTGCCAGGCAAGCAAAACCCGCTTGTTCATTCCGATACAATCCCACTCTCTCGCTCCTGCTCTCTTTTACTTCATTAGGACAACAACGATTCAACTGTTACTTGCTGCGGTAGCTGAACCCCTTTATCCTTTGCATGACCTGTCATTCCACAGTAAATAGATGAAACCCACTAGCATGAGTAGGAGTTGTTTGAGACCTGTTGTGCCTACTCATTAATGCTTGTTTTTCATGCCTGCTACTGCTTAGAGTTGAGTCAGGTCTGATTCATCGGGGGTGAATCAGGTGTGTGTGAACATGTCCTACTGTGTGTGAGCTAAGTGTGTGAACACGATTTGGTAAAGGTAGCGGTGAGAGGCCATGTAGGAGTACATGGTGGGTTGTCTCATTGCAGCCGTCCTCAGGAACTGAGTTCTGTGTTTGTGATCCATGATTCAGCTACTACCACGCATTGGGCCCGAAACCAATGGACCCTCTCGGCTTCTTAATCACCCTTGTCCTCTGTCCAGGAGTTGCAAGTAGTTTCTGGTGTTTGTAGTATGCTGGAGGCCGTGCGCAGCGCTGACCGTAGGGGTGGGCTGTGATGCGGTAGGCACGTGGCCGGGTAAACCGGGCGCCCGTTTGGTGTCACGGAACCCTGTTCACATCGTTTGGGGCTGTGAGCGAAACCCCGGCCGGATCTCCTCATGGATGGAACCCGAATAGGCGATAAACCTGGACTAGGGACTTGAGTGTTTAGGTAGGTCGTGGCCGACACCCTCGTTGGGCTTCCGCTTGAAGGTTGCCGAGTACATGTCGTGTAAATGGCGGTAAGTGGTGAGAGCGTGTGTGAAGAAGTACACCCCTGCAGGGTTAACATTATCTATTCGAATAGCCGTGTCTGCGGTAAAGGACTTCTGGGTTGCCTATATCAGTTCATAGACAAGTGAAAGTGGATACTCTAAAATACGCAAGATAAGCGTGAGTGCTATGGATGGCGTTCTCGTAGGGAGACGGGAGCGGATCCATAGTGGTGTATTGATATGGTGAATATGTGGACTCGTGTGCGCCACCTCAAAAGAGTTACTTGCAGTCGTAGTTTAGGATAGCCACTGAGTCAAAGCTGGCTTGCTGCAGTTAAACTCCACCATCCCCTTTATTGATAATGATGCATATGTAGTTAGTTCTGATGTAAGTCTTGCTGGGTACATTTGTACTCACGTTTGCCTATTTTATGTTTTTGCAGAGAGACTTCAGTCTCGCTAGTAGTTCCACGTGGACTTCGACGTTTAGCTTGATACCTCAGCTACGATCTTGTGCCCTCGGCAGGATCTGGTAGATAGTCAGGCTTCTAAGCCTTTGTCATTTGTAGATGTCTGCACTCAGACATGTTAGCCTCCGCATGTGTTTGATTTGTATGCTCTGAATGTTGGGTCATGAGACCCCTGCTTGTAATATCTCGCTCCTCGGAGCCTAATGAATAAATACTTGAGTCGTAGAGTCATGATGTGATGCCATGTTGTATTTGCACATATCGAGCATATTGTGTGTATGTTATTGAAATGCTTGGTATGTGTGGGATCTGACTATCTAGTTGTTTTTCCGTAGTAGCCTCTCTTACCGGGAAATGTCTCCTAGTGTTTCCACCGAGCCATGGTAGCTTGCTACTGCTCCGGAACACTTAGGCTGGCCGGCATGTGTCCTTCTTTGTTCCTGTGTCTGTCCCTTCGGGGAAATGTCACGCGTTGAGTACCGGAGTCCTGTTAGCCCGCTACAGCCCGGTCTACCGGAGTCCTGCTAGCCCAGTGCTACAGCCCGGAACTTACTCGCTGATGACCGACACGTTCGATGCTGGGTCATGGATGCCTGTCCCTGTAAGTCTGTGCCACTTTGGGTTTACAACTAGCCATGTCAGCCCGGGCTCCTTTTCATATGGATGCTAGCGACACTATCATATACGCATGCCAAAAGGCGCAAACGGTCCCGGGCAAAGGTAAGGAGACACCCGTGGGAATACCGTGCGTGAGGCCGCAAATTGATATGAGGTGTTACAGGCTAGATCGATGTGACACTGAGTCGGGGTCCTGACAGACTATGAAGATTCAATACTAAAGACTTCGTCCCGTGTCCGGATGGGACTCTCCTTTGCGTGGAAGGCAAGCTTGCCAGTTCGGATATGTAGATTTCCTTCTGTAACCGACTCTGTGTAACCCTAGCCCCCTCCGGTGTCTATATACACTGGAGGGTTTAGTCCGTAGGACGAGGACAATCATAATCATAGGCTAGCTTCTAGGGTTTAGCCTCTATGATCTCGTGGTAGATCAACTCTTGTAATACTCATATCATCAAGATCAATCAAGTAGGAAGTAGGGTATTACCTCCATCGAGAGGACCCGAACCTGGGTAAAACATCGTGTCCCCTGCCTCCTGTTACCATTAGCCTTAGACACATAGTTCGGGACCCCCTAACCGAGATCCGCCGGTTTTGACACCGACATTGGTGCTTTCATGAGAGTTCCACTGTGTCGTCGCGATAAGGCTTGATGGTTCCTTCAATCATCTTCAATGATGCAGTCCAGGGGGAGGTTTTCCTTCCGAGACAGATCTTCGTATTCGGCGGCTTCGTACTACGGGCCAACTCGCTTGGCCATTTGGAGTAGATCGATAGCTACGCCCCTAGCCACCAGGTCAGGTTTGGAAGCTTAAACTGTACTGCTGACATCCGCGGAGACTTGATCCTCGACGGATTCGAGCCCATGTCAGGTGCGCTGAACGGTCACAACGGCCATGACTTTGATCTGCCATCGGACAGTATTCGAGAGATCGCGCCTGCGGCGATGCCGGGAATCAATCCGGAGCAGATCGTGCCTTCCAAGGACGGGTGGATGGACCCCGCCACGGAGGCCGCACACTCATCGGCGCCGGAGCCGAACACTGATCCTACCTCCTCTGAGGGTGGTGTCGTCGGACCCTCGGACTCGTCTCCGGCTACAGGATCCAAACCGCGTGCATCCGTGCCTATCGAATCTGATTGGGCACCGGTCATGGAGTTCACCGCCGTGGACATTTTTCAGCACTCGCCCTTGGGTGACATGCTAAACTCATTAAGGTCTCTTTCCTTGTCAGGAGATTCTTGGCCGAATTATGTTCGACTCGAGTGGGAAGCGGACGACGAAGAAATTCATTCCCCACCCACCACCCACTTAATAGCCACTTTCGATGACTTAACCGATGTGCTTGACTTCAACTCCGAAGACATCGACGGTATGGACGACGATGCAGGAGAAGAACTGGAACCACCGCCTATAGGGCACTGGACAGCCACTTCATCATACAATATATATATGGTGGACACCCCCAAAGAAAGCAATGGCAATGAGGCAACGGACAATAACCCCTTGGAGAAGCAATCTAAGACTGGTGTCATAGGCGCCGCTCCAAGCCCCGCCATAGCAAAAATAGCGACACCGACACAAGAGATAACAATCCGGATGGTGCCGAAGACGAAAACAATCCTGCCCAGCCAGGCTTCAAGTAGGCCGAGCAAGAGGATGGGCAAGCTAGCCCTAAGGAACAGGCGATAGATGGAGAATCAGACGACGATAATTACTTGCCTCTCTTCGAAGACGAAGTGAGCCTTGGCGACAAAGAATTCATCGTGCCTGAGGATCCCGTCAAGCAGGAGTACTTTAAACGCCGGCTTATAGCCACTGCAAAAAGCCTAAAGAAAAAGCAGCAACAGCTTCAAGCTGATCAAGATCTGCTAACTGACAGATGGACCGAGGTCCTGGCTGCCGAGGAATACGGACTCGAGCGCCCTAGCAAAAGCTACCCAAAGCGCAGGTTGCTACCTCAACTCGAGGAGGAGGCTTTAAAACCCACGCTACCAGCGCATGATGCGGCTGACCGGCCACCCTGTGGCCGCGACAAAGCGGCGTACCAGCTCGAAGTCCAAACCGCACCCTGTCACTAATCAAAAGATAATACTAAGGCCCGGGGCTACATGAAGAACCCGCGAGATGTATTGGAAAACAAAGCAGGACAGTCAAGATCGATCTACGGATCATGGGGGCGTGCCCCAACGCTTGACAGGTATCGTCACGCCGGATACACTAACAAATCCGGCTGGGCCGAATACATTGAAGCCTGACACAGAGGCGCCACACATCCCCTATGCTTCACTGATGAAGTAATGGATCATGAATTCCCGGAAGGGTTTAAACCCGTGAACATCGAATCATACGATGGTACCATAGACCCCGTGGTATGGATAGAAGATTTTTTCCTCCACATTCACATGGCCCGCAGAGATGATCTACATGCCATCAAATACCTCCCACTAAAACTCAAGGGACCGGCTCGGCATTGGCTGAACAGCATGCCGGCAAACTCCATCGGGAGTTGGGAGAACCTGGCTGACGCATTGCTTGACAACTTCTAGGGCACAATCTAAGTCACATAACCCAACAGCCCAGAGAGTCAGCCAGGAAATTTTAGACCCGATTCCTAACCAAAAAGAACCAAATTGTCGACTGAGGGAGACCTGGACTAGGGGGTGTCCAGATAGCCGGACTATCATCATCGGCCAGACTCCAAGACTATGAAGATACAAGATTGAAGACTTCGTCCCGTGTCGGGATGGGACTTTCCTTGGCATGGAAGGCAAGCTTGGCAATACGGATATGTAGAGCTCCTACCATTGTAACCGACTCTGTGTAACCCTAGCCCTCTCCGGTGTCTATATAAACCGAAGGGTTTAAGTCCATAGGACAACAATCGCAACAACAATCATACCATAGGCTAGCTTCTAGGGTTTAGCCTCCTTGATCTCGTGGTAGATCCACTCTTGTACTACCCATATCATCAATATTAATCAAGCAGGAGTAGGGTTTTACCTCCATCGAGAGGGCCCGAACCTGGGTAAAAACATCGTGTCCCTTGTCTCCTATTACCATCCGCCTAGACGCACAGTTCGGGACCCCCTACCCGAGATCCGCCGGTTTTGACACCGACATTGGTGCTTTCATTGAGAGTTCCTCTGTGCTGTCACGATCAGGAAGGATGCCTCTTCCCATCTTTAAAGACGGTACCATTGCCAAAGGAGCTTTGGCCGCCGGCCAAACTATCCGGCTGGGCGGTTTTCTTATGACCGCCTGTTCGGCCGCCGCTCCGACGATGACCTCTCGGGTCATCAAAAGCGATCTTCATGTCAACTCGAAATTTACCGAGCAGCTAGATCCAATGGAGCTCTCTTCCATAAACGAGCTCTTGGATCGCTTCGCCGCCCCGGGAGTCGCTACAGACTACAATCAGATTGGGCTTAAAACCGATCTGGGAGAGATTGACTCTCCCCAGGTTACCCACCATGTTGTTGTGGTAGAAGAACAACGCGGCGATTCTCCCCCTGTATTAAAAACCATTTATGTCCAGACTCCTGACCCCTCCATGCCGGATTCCTGCGGAGGGACGGACGTCAATCAAGTATTGAACCTAAAGTCAGGCAGCGGACAAGATTCATTGGACGACATCCAGCAATCCAAGCTTCCAAATTCGGAAACTTTTCGGCCCTTAAGCCTTAAGTTGGGCAGGGTTCCGGAATTAATTCCACCCTCCCACCCAAACATAAGCGATCTATCTCAAATTTGGCAAGAGCCCGCTGAAACAGTACATCATTACTGGGCCAGATTCCTCCTGGTTATGGACAGGATAAAGGACTGCCGTGAGGAAAACGCAATTTCAATTTTCTGCAACAATTGCACGGACAAGGGAATCTTGAATGCCGTAAGTCGTCGCGAAATTACACGCTTCGCTGACCTGGCATCCATAGTACGAAAATACTGTGCGATGGAGAGTGTCCAGAAAACCGAAACCAAGTTTTGGGACAATCCGGCTCCGAACACAACCCTAGTCCAGAACAAAAGGGTGCACCATGCTCAGGCACCCGGGACAAGAACCAAAAAGCAAAAACCCCATAAAGGGCACGAAACCGTACTGGAGGGATGGCTTAGGGCGCCACTCCAACTCATAGCCTTCGAGCATGTTGGATACTGCGGCAGGTGGCCAAAAGTGGTGAAGAGCTTCTAGCCCCGGAGACCCACCCCAACAGTACCAGTACGGTATTAACAGTCTTCGAGACTTTCGCATCAAATAATAGGCGGAAAAGAACAATCCGCAACCTCGCCGAAGTCTACCAAGTAGCAACAACAAATCATGGAGCGACATGGCTATCACCTTCAATGCCAGCGACGAACCTAAATTCCGAACAGCCCGAGCACCAGCCGCATTGGTCCTCAGTCCAATAGTGGACGGCTTTCGTCTTACCAAGGTACTCATGGATGGCGGCAGCGGATTAAACCTCATATACGAGGAAACACTTCGAAAAATGGAAATAGACTGGAGCCGCATTGAGCGAAGCAGCACAACCTTCAGAGGAATAATCCCTAGCCGGGAAGCACGCTGCACAGGAAAAATCACACTTGATGTGGTGTTCGGCTCACCGGACAGTTACAAGTCAGAGGAGGTCACGTTCCAAGTGGCCCCGTTCAGCAGCGGATATCACGCTTTATTAGGACGAGAGGCATTTACAATTTTCCAAGCCATACCCCATTACGGGTACATGAAGCTTAAAATGCCCGGGCCCAACGGAACCATCACCCTTGCTAGTGATCCGGACATAGCACTCCGCGCCGAAAACAAGACAGCCGCATTAGCCCTAGAGGCACTATCCGAAGCCCTAGCGGCGGAGGAACTCACTGCGCTGCGCTCTACGGTGAACAGGGACGATGTGATACTCGATAAGAGATCCAAGTTCACCTCTTTTAAACCAGCGGACGAAATAGTCAAATTCCAGGTCCATCCAACGGACCCAACAAAGACGGCCTCCATTGGGGCATAGTTAAACCCAGATGTAGATGCCGCACTACGAGAATTCCTTTGGGAGAATTGGGACATCTTTGCCTGGCACCCTTCAGATATGCCAGGAATCCCACGCAGATTGGCAGAACACGGCCTAAACATCCTAAAAGGATTCAAGCCAGTCAAACAGGCTCTTCGGCGATTTTCCGAACCCAAAAGACAGGCAATGGGAGAGGAGCTAGCCAAACTATTGGAAGCCGGATTCATCAGAGACATCAAACATCCGGACTGGCTAGCAAACCTGGTAATGGTACCAAAAAAGGACAAATCCTGGCGTCTATGTGTCGATTTTAAAGACCTTAACAAGGCTTGTCCAAAGGATCCTTTCCCCCATCCCCACATCGATCAAATAATCGACGCTACGGCAGGACACGATTCATTGTGCTTCCTCGATGCATACTCCAGCTACCATCAAATCAAGATGGCCAAGGTGGACCAAGCCGCAACGGCATTCATTACTCCATACAGACCATTCTGCTTCAACACGATGCCCTTCGGACTCAAAAACGCCAGCGCAACATATCAGCGCATGATTCAGACATGTCTGGCTACCCAGATCGACAAAACAGTAGAGGCATACGTAGACGACGTGGTCGTCAAGACCATACACGTCGAAACTCTAGTAGACGACTTAACGCTCACATTCGATAACCTCCGAGCATATGACATTAAGCTGAACCCAGAAAAATGCGTCTTCGATGTACCAGCCGGAAAGCTCCTGGGCTTCATTGTATCCGGTAGAGGAATTGAAGCAAACCCAGCCAAGATCCGAGCTCTGTCACAGCTGGATATTCCAAAAGACCTCAAACAAAAACAAAAATTGACTGGATGCGTGGCGGCTCTAAGCCATTTCATCTCCCGTCTGGGAGAAAAGGCATTGCCCCTCTATCGCCTCCTCAGGCGCACCGAACACTTCGAGTGGACGGATGCTGCCATTGCCGGACTCGAAGAAATAAAGGCCATATTGGCAACAAATCCGGTCCTGGCCGCGCCTAACCTGGGCGAACCAATGTTGTTATATATCGCGGCAACACATCAAGTTGTAAGCGCGGTGCTCGTCGTCGAACGAGAAACAGAAGGGCATAAATTCCCTCTTCAAAAACCAGTGTACTACGTACCCACTGTCTTAACTCCATGCAAGTCCCGGTACCCGCATTATCAAAAGATAGCATACGTGGTGTTCATGGCATCCCGGAAGCTGCGACACTACTTTCAAGAGTGTTCGATAATAGTGGCCTCCGAAGTACCCCTCAACGACATCATAAACAACCGCGACGCGACGGGCAGGATTGCAAAATGGGCCATCGAGCTCTTACCATTTGACATAACCTAGAAACCACGGCGAGCTATAAAGTCGCAAGTCTTGGCTGACTTCGTCGCTGAATGGACTGAAGACGAACTCCCTAAAGAGTACGGCGCATACTCCAATTGGATCATGCATTTCGACGGCTCTAAAATGTTGGCCGGCTTGGGAGCTGGCGGCGTTTTGACATCCCCAACCGGAGACACAGTCCAATACGTACTTAAAATAATGTACACAGACTCCAACAACGCAGCCGAATACGAGGCCCTTCTGCACGGTCTCCGGATGGCAATCTCCATGGGCATTCAACGCCTCGAGGTCCGCGGGGATTCAAACCTCGCAATATTACAAGTAAATGGAGACTTTGATGCCAAAGATCCGAAAATGGCAGCCTACCGTAACACCGTCTTAAAAATGTCAGCTCGGTTTGAAGGACTCGAATTCCACCACGTAGGCCGGGATAATAACCAGGCAGCTGACGTGTTGGCACGCATCAGCGCAACATGCGACGCCGTCCCTCCAAACATCTTCCTGGAGCGGCTCTTTAAGACATCCGTAGTATGGGAAGAGGAGTCCGGAAACAACAATCTGGAACCAACCGCACCGCCCAACACCGAACACTGTGACACAACCGGTGGCTTAGCCAATAACATAACACCTTCAACCCACGAAATAATGGCAGTCATTGCCCCGTGGATGGAACCATTCCTAGCCTACTTAATTAGGCAGGAACTTCCCAAGACCAAAACGAGGCCCGCTGCATAGTACGGCGATCTAAAGCCTACAAGGTCCATGAGGGAGAACTTTATAAGAAAAGCACAACCGGAGTCCTTCAAAGGTGCATCTCCGAAGAGGAAGGGCGAAACCTTCTGGCTGAAATTCACGCCGGACTAGGCGGACACCACGCTGCAGCCCGGGCCCTTGTAGGTAAGGCCTTCTGTACAGGATTTTATTGGCCGACGGCCCGGGCAGATGCTCAGGACTTAGTCCAACGATGCGTTGGTTGTCAGCTCTTTGCTAATCAGAGCCACATGCCACCCACCGCCCTCAAAACTATACCCATCACCTGGCCGTTTGCGGTCTGGGGGCTTGACATGGTTGGACCCCTTAAAGGGGGAACCCACAAGCAAAAATACCTATTGGTCATGGTGGACAAATTCACCAAATGGATAGAGGCCAAACCAGTTAAAACGGCCGAATCCGGACCTGTGCTAGACTTCATATCCGGGGTAGTACACCGTTGCGGTGTCCCCCACAGCATTATCACCGATAACGGCACGAACTTCACGGCCGACAAGGTTAAACTCTGGTGCAAAAATATGGGCATTAAGCTTGACTACGCTTCAGCTTATCACCCTCAAACCAACGGTCAAGTTGAACGAGCAAATGGTGTAATCATGAGCGGCATCAAACCCAGATTAGTGCGGTCCCTTACGGAATCTAACACGCACTGGGTAGAGGAGCTCGATTCCGTACTCTGGGGGCTGTGGACCACACCAAACCGTACTACCGGATTCACACCATTCTTCATGGTGTACGGCGCAGAGGCGGTTTTGCCCTGCGATATAATTCATGACTCACCTCGAGTGCACATGTACGAAGAAAGAGAAGTCGAGTTGGATCGGCAGGACAGCTTGGACGCATTAGAGGAGGAGCGCGATGTGGCAAAGGCTCGTTCCGCATTCTATCAGTAGCAGGCTCGAAGATATCAAAGCAGAGAAGTACGGGCTAAAACTTACAATGTTGGCAAACTAGTTCTACGCCTGCCGGACAAGAAAAAGGACAAACTCAAGCCCAAATGGGAAGGTCCCTTAATCATCGACCAAGTCCTGACAGGCGGAGCATACCGTCTGCGAAACGCATCGGACAACCGACTCGAGCCGAACCCATGGAACGCAGCCCGCCTTCGAAGATTCTACGCCTAGTGCCGGACTCAGAGTTCGTCTCCCTCCTCTGTCCACATTTTTTTACTTCAGTTGTCCTTTTGTTTCTCTTTTCTCCCCACCTTTTTATAAAGCCTTTGAGGGCTGATCTGCACATTGTTCGCACACACTTGACGTGCCACTCGCACTCATTATAACTGGGGGCTTCTTTAACAGAAGCTTATTTATACGGGCTTCATGCCCAACACATGTGTCAAACTTCCGCATGTACCTTTTATTCACCATTATATGCATCGATATGACTTAAGTTTTGGCCAAGCTGGGTTGCCTGGCTCCTGTGCTTACCCCTACGTTCCCGATTGTTCGGCTAGGAGGTAAAGGGAGCACCTCTGCGATTGTTACTGCCGGGTCAGCCGGATGTGTACCTCAGACTGGGTGAAGCCGAAAGCTAGCATTCTTAAGGGAATATTCGGTCGGTGACTTGAAAGATGATTTCTTACTTATTCATTTATCTGCCCCCAGATGCTTTTCTGCTCTTTTCGCAGTTCGGTCATGCACTTTAGGGCATGCCTCCCAGGGAAAGGAACCCCTAACGGAACTATTCTCCCTGGAAGATGTTTCTTACTAACCATGTAATATAACATAACTAGTTGGGCACTTGTCTGATAAAGCACTAATGACCCCTACGCCTGGTCTCCATGCATGCCCCGGTTTTTTCATAACCGTGAGGGTATTCGGACACACTCCGGACTCTAGGGTCCCGAGGTTGAAGCGAAAAGGTTCCCAAAGACAAAAGATCTACAATCCGGCTAGAAGGCATTATACATGTCATTTCAAAAATAATACATTGTCACATTGACTGATTGTACTCCTCTTCAATCCCATCTAACAGGCTGTCTAATTTACAGTCCCGTTGGGAACACTTAGCGGCCAATTCTACTTGGCAGTACACTAAGCTCACAGGGATCTCCTTCCCATCGGGCCCCACAGGTCCAACCTCGGCCATGTGGTTCGGATCTACCTTCTTGTACCGCGTCTTCACCATGGCCCAGGCCTCCCTGGTGCCTTGACGACAGGCCGATATCTTGCATAGACGAAAGCGTTGCCGTTCTTCCTGAAGCTTCTCCGCAAGCCCTCCAAGACCCTCGGGTAGGGAGACGGACGGCCATAAGGCCTGGGCAACGCTGCTCATCGCCTGCCGAACACGTTCAAGCAGTTGCAGCAGCTCGGGAAGTTGATCACCTGTTGAACCGGGCATTTCCTCCGCAGGGCGACAGGTGAGCACACCTACAGACACATTTTTGTCAATTCGACTTCCTCGCCGAACTCTTCTTTTAAAAAGAGTTTGTTCAAGCACTTACTATAGATGCCGCGACGAAGCCGCTGATTCTCCTTCATGGAGCCAGACAGCTGGGCCCGAACACCCTTTAGCTCCTCTCCAAGCTGGGCGTGGGCGTCTTGGAGTTTGTTCCTCTCTTGCTGCACCTTCATAAGCACCCTCTCGCCAGCCTTCAGCTGGCGCAGTAGCTGTTGCTTGTCCGGATCCAGTCCAGCAACGTCTGCAATATCACTGTCAGACTTACACGCACGCCGCACACCACTTATCTTTTTGAAATAATGTGTTACCGGAGGGGGTCTCTGTGTCTCCTCCTGCGGCGGCTAGTGCGGCCTCGAGTTGGGCCTTGCACTCTTGCAGCTCCTGGGACAATTGGGTATTCTCCTCTGTAAGATCCTGCGTATCAAATGATCCTTAAATCAGTTATTTCAACTACTTTAAGTCTCGAGGGCTACTGGCATATACAACTATTAAAATCCCTTACCCATATGTCTTTCACATACTGCTCCGTGGCTCTGGTTAAACCATCTTGAGCAGAGGGGAGAAACACACACCACGAAGAACTGCCCGGCGGCGCCTGTGATTCATAGCGCTCTCCACCTCAGATCTGGTGGCGGACAACCTGTCGGCATCCTCCGTTGGAGGAGCATCCGGCTCGTGCCTTGCGCTCGCCTCCCCCCCGGACCAGGTGTTGGAGCATGGCTGGCGGAGGCTTGGTTGGCGACCTCTCCGGGCACAGTCTGATGAGCGCTCTTTCTCCTGAAAAAGTTATGAGCATCAATATACCTCACAGGGGCCGTTTTCCTAAAAACGGTGGCGTATCATACTGTTGCAGCGACATTTCAATTTGCAGCACACCCCTCTTCCGCCTGCTGGGCCGAACTGACCCTGGTTGGTCAGTCGCCGCGGGATCAGCTTCCCGCCTTGAAGGCACCTCCTACGAGACACCGTTGGTATGCGGTGGTCAGAAATAAACACAGACAAAGTGATGGTGTCAGGGCTCCGGTCATAGTTACCTGAGAAGCTGGAGATAAACCGGGGTAGTCAGCCGTAATGGCGACTAGAGCATTGTCCATGCTAAGCTGGTGGAACACCCCGTCGATCAGCTCCACCTTTATATCCGGATCCTCTTCGGAGGCCGGATCAAGAGATCTTCTCGGATCCTCGGGTTGTGGAGCCGGACTGTGTATGTCCTCCACATCCCAGCGCAATTCCTGCATCGAAAATCATAAAGTAAGGCGCTTAACTTCGAAAGCACGAATCGTATGAGCAAGCGTCCGCTTACCCAGCTCCGAGGGTTATTCATGGAGAATCCATTCAATGGGCTCGTTTGGAGGAAGTCCTGCTTCTCCCCCTTGTACAAGTCGGACAAGATCTTCACCAGATCTGCGGCCGATCCCGGCCCCTTGCGGCCATGACGGGTGGCATCATTCTCCCTGTCGTGGTATTCTCACAGGGGGTGCAAGACGACATATGCCACAAGGTGGCTTCGTGTGAGGGCAAGACTGCTGCTGATAGGCCCGGGAGCGGGTATGCGAATAGCACGCGGTAGTTTACCCAGGTTCGGGGCTCTCTGGAGAGATAACACCCCTACTCCTGCATGTCTGAGTATATGTGGTATATCTGGTACAGAGTGCTCCTGGAGCTGTATCTGAGGTCAGTGCCGTAGGCATCTGAACTCGTATATGTCTCATATTTGTGTGCTAGCTAGCTAGCTTCCTAGCTATCATGCATGCGTGGAGTGCTTGTCCAGGGAGCCATTGTGGCCGGCCAAGTGCATGTGGCGTGGCCATCGCTCTGGTGGATGGATGGATGGGTGCCTTATATAGTGTGGCTAGCTTAGTATGTAAGCTATGTGGTGGTATGGGAGCAAGGCATGGTGGGTATCATGCTTGTCCCCTGGGTCACGTCATAAATAGTGCCAGGGGACAAGTGACACTATACATGATGGCTGGGGCATCACGTGAACAGTGCCGGGTACGGTCGTCACGTCGGGGTCACGTCAGGCTGCAGTTGACTTCGGGAAGCCAGCAGTCGGCCTGGCGGCGCAATCGGCCGCCAGCAGTCGGCCTGGTGGTGCAGTCGGCAGCCAGTAGTCGGCAGCCAGCAGTTGGCCTGGTGGCGCAGTCGGCAGCCAGCAGTCGGCCTAGTGGCGGAGTCGGCAGCCAGCAGTTGGCCTGGTGGTGCAGTCAGCAGCCAGCAGTCGGCCTGGTGGTGGAGTCGGCAGCCAGCAGTCGGCCTGGTGGCGCAGTCGACAGCCAGCAGTCGGCCTGGTTGCGGAGTCGGCAGCCAGCAGTCGGCCTGGTGGCGCAGTCGGCAGCCAGTAGTCGGCCTGGTGGCGGAGTCGGCAGCCAGCAGTCGGCCTGGTGGCGCAGTCCGCAGCCAGCAGTCGGCAGCCGACCGGGAAGTCGGACTGAGGGGCATTGCTAGCCCCGATGTCTTGAAATATCGTCTCACCATCTTCAGGGTATCCGTGTCCAATTACTCCAACAGTAGCCCCCAAGCCTCCGGGCAACTTGGCAAAGTTGGGCGGAGGTTTTTTGGCGAGTGTTCATGGAAATGATCATGCAAAAAGACAAAGTTAGTCCACGCAGATATATCAAATGTTTGCTTTTAGCATTGCAAGTGTTATGCGGAGGGTGCCGACTCGGTTTCGTCCGAGCCCCCTTAATCTTTTTCGTGTTCCCTCTGCTTTTTGGCCTGTGCTCTTGCTCGTCGGACAGCCGCTCTGCGGTCTATGGCTGAGAGTGGGCCGCGAAGCAGAGTGTACAGTACTCAGAGTCTAGGAGCAGATTCAACCGAGTAGATACTTGTAAAGGAAACGGTCGGGTCGCCCGAAGGGTTTTTCTTCCCGGACGTTTTTCGCGTGGGTGGCCTTCAGCGTTCACTCTTGCTAGTCGGACAGCCGCTCTACGGTCTATGACTAAGAGTGGGCCTTTGGTACCGTGCACGGTACTAAGCCGTCTGCGGGAACTAACGTCTCAAGCCAAGCGGCCAGCCCCCGGGCCAACTCTGGCTGGCGCCGGGGTGAACAGTGATGCTACTGTAATAAAATGCGGAGACAGCCCCCGAGCATTGCTCAGGGTTATCCGTGCTTGCGTGGTGCAAAAAAATATGCGGGTGAGCAGCTCACATTGATTTTCATGTAGTCGAGAAGGAGGTTGCCAAAGACAGCCGGCACGGCTCGGCGCTCGTGGAGCGTGCCGGCGCACCCGCTGGGTGCAGGCTTCGAGTCTCCGGGTGCTCGAAGGGGTCCCGACCGGTCAGGCTCGACTGGCCAGGCAGCGAGGCATCTTGCAGCGCCTATTTTCTTCTTCTCTCTCTTCTGCCGGCTGCTGGGAGCCGGATAAAAACTCTTCTCTTGTCTGCAATCTTCCGTGGGGGCGCGCCAGCGCACCCACTGGGTGTAGCCCCCGAGATTCGGGCCGACTGCTCAGCAGTTGGGCCGGATCTTCCGATGACTACTTTGTCTTCTTCTTCGCGTGGGCGCGTCAGCGCACCCACTGGGTGTAACCCCCGAGATTCGGGCCGACTGTTGAGCAGTCGGTCCAGATCTCCCGGCGACTACTTTGTCTTCTTCTCTTTTTCTTCTTCAGCCGGCTGGGCGGGCGGACCCCGACACAGCAGTCGGGCTCTTTGTAGCCGGCCAGGCAGCCAGCGGTCGGACGCACATCTGGCAGTCGGACGCACATTTCTTTATTTTTTTTCTCGTCAGCCGGCTATTGACTTGGTTAGTCGGACCTCTTTTCCTTTGCACGAGCAGCCGGCCACAGCGGGCAGTCAGCCCTTTTTCTTTTTGTCCCAGCCGGATGGGCAGTTGGCCCTTCTTCTGCACAAGCAGCCGGCCCGATTTTTCCTCTTTTATTTCTTCTTTTTTTAGTCGGCCTGCTACTTTGGCATCTGAGCAGCGGCCCTTCTGCTCTCTTTTTTTTGTCTTTTTCTATCAAAGCCGGATGGGCAACCGGCCTTTCTCCTGTAGGAGCAACCGGCCACAGCGGGACGCGGCAGGAGCCGGCGGCCAGGACGCGGCAAAAACCGGTGCCGCGCGGGTGCCCGGGGGCCGGGGCCGGCGAGGGACGCGGTAGCGGCCGGGTGCGCAGGAGCCGGAGCCGGCGAGGGGAGCAGCCGGGTGCTCGGGAGCCGGAGTTGGAGAGGGGCGCAGAGGTGGCCAGGTGCTCGGGAGCCGGAGCCGGCGAGGGGTGTGGCAGTGGCCGGGTGCTCGGGAGCCGGAGCCGGCGAGGGGAGCAGCAGGGTGCTCGGAAGCCGGAGCCGGCGAGGGGAGCCGGGTGCTCGGGAGCCGGAGCCCACGAGGGGCGGACCCGGCGGAAGCACATCTCTCGTTGCGGGCGAAGGCGGCAGGACAGGGCACAGGGCAGGAGCGTGGCGACCCGGCAGGCGACTCGAGAGGAGCCGGACCCGGCGCATCAGCGCGGGAGAGGCCGGAGCGGGGCGGGAGTCCCAGAACCCGGCGCAGCGGCGCGGGAAGAGTCGAACCCGGCGCTGCAGGCGGAGACGGCGGATCAACGCGGGAGGACCGAGGCGATGCCGGCGCAGGCGGAGGCGCGGAAGGCCGGGCGGACGCAGACGCGCGCGGAACCAGGAGCCAGCCGTGTCGTGGAGGAGAGGTCAAGCGCGGAAGGCCGAGTGGCGCGGGCCCGACAGAAGTGAGGCGGATGCAGCCGGCGCTGGCTAGGGCGGTGCTGGGACGGAGCGGAGCCGGGGCTTGGAGGTGCGCGCGGACGAGGCCCACGAGCGGCGCTCGGGCGCGAAGTGGGCGCCGGACAGCAGCCGGTGTGCGCGAGTCATGCGACGCGGCGTCCATGAGCGTGGCGGCGAGTAGCTTGGAGATGGACATGCGCGGGGAAGCGGAGGCGAGCCAGCATAGCCGCGCGCCCGCGCGAGCGGAGAAGAGCAGAGGCGCGTGTCGCGTACCGCTGTGTGCACATGAACCGTGCTAGCTAGCTATGCAAGCCTACGCAGCTGAATCCATCGGCTTTGCTAGCTGGCTAGCTAGCTAGCTTAGGCACAAACTCGTGCACGTACAGGGATAGATGAGCTTGGGATAGCCGCGGAGCAGGGCAAAGCTACGAGCGCACAAACCGAAGGCAGGCGACGACGACGCGCGCCGTCCAGCATGGTCGCGCCGGAGGCATGCTGATGTCGAGCCCCTGACCAGTGCCGGAGAGACGGATGCGACATCGCAGTGAAGGTGATGATGGCGAGGCCGACGGCGAGGACGCGCTGCCCCTCGCGGCCACTCTGGGGGCATGTCGAAGTCGAGCCCCCAAGCGCTACCGGAGAGATGGCACGACGCCGCGGCGGAGATGACAAAGATGGTCCCGCCCGGACTGCGAAACCAGCAGCAGCGTGGTAGCATAGTACGGCCCCACGGTGGGCGCCAAATGTCGTGGTATTCTCACGGGGGGGTGCAAGACGACATATGCCACAAGGTGGCTTCATGTGAGGGAAAGACTGCTGCTGATAGGCCCGGGAGCGGGTATGCGAATAGCACGCGGTAGTTTACCCAGGTTCGGGGCTCTCCGGAGAGATAACACCCCTACTCCTGCATGTCTGAGTATATGTGGTATATCTGGTACAGAGTGCTCCTGGAGCCGTATCTGAGGTCAGTGCCGTAGGCATCTGACCTCGTATATGTCTCATATGTGTGTGCTAGCTAGCTAGCTATCATGCATGCGTGGAGTGCTTGTCCAGGGAGCCATTGTGGCCGGCCAAGTGCATGTGGTGTGGCCATCTCTCTGGTGGATGGATAGATGGGTGCCTTATATAGTGTGGCTAGCTTAGTATGTAAGCTATGTGGTGGTATGGGAGCAAGGCATGGTGGGTATCATGCTTGTCCCCTGGGTCACTTCATAAATAGTGCCAGGAGACAAGTGACACTGTACATGATGGCTGGGGCGTCACGTGAACAGTGCCGGGTATAGTCGTCACGTCTGGGTCGCGTCAGGCTGCAGTTGACTTCGGGAAGCCAGCAGTCGGCCTGGCGGCGCAGTTGGCCGCCAGCAGTCGGCCTGGTGGTGCAGTCGGCAGCCAATAGTCGGCAGCCAGCAGTCGGCAACCAGCAGTCGGCCTGGTGGCGCAGTCGGCAGCCAGCAGTCGGCCTGGTGGCGGAGTCGGCAGCCAGCAGTCGGCCTGGTGGCACAGTCGGCAGCCAGCAGTCGGCCTGGTGGCGCAGTCGGCCGCCAGCAGTCGGCCTGGTGGCGGAGTCGGCAGCCAGCAGTCGGCCTGGTGGCGCAGTCGGCAGCGAGCAGTCGGCCTGGTGGCGGATTCAGCAGCCAGCAGTCGGCCTGGTGGCACAGTCGGCAGCCAGTAGTCGGCCTGGTGGCGGAGTCGGTAGCCAGCAGTCGGCCTGGTGGCGCAGTCCGCAGCCAGCAGTCGGCCTGGTGGCGCAGTCAGCAGCCAGCAGTCGGCCTGGTGGCGCAGTCAGCAGCCAGCAGTCAACAGCCGACCGGGAAGTCGGACTGAGGGGCATTGCTAGCCCCGATGTCTTGAAATATCGTCTCGCCGTCTTCGGGGTATCCGTGTCCAATTACTCCGACACTCCCCATTGAAATCCCACATGGGGTGGCCCCTGTATTGGAGCGGCTGCACCCCTCGCATAATGCACGTGGCCATGACTCCAATCATGGTCAATCCGGAATGGGCCAGCAACCTTATCCGGCCCATCAAATAATGGACGCTCCTGTCTTCCTCCTATTGAGGGCTCCGCGGGCGCCAACTCAGGCGTTTCTTCAAAGGAGCCCTGCTGAACTCCGGGAGGCCGATCCGAACTGGGTCCGGCAGTGGAGCATCTTCCACATAAAACCATTCCGAGGGCCAGTCTTCGGACGCCTTCTTTGGGGTTCCGGATAGATATCCGGTCCCGGTGATGCGCCATATTTCGGCTCCGCCCACTTGATATATTGACCCCTCGTGAGAACGGGGTACGAGGTAAAATAGTCTCTTCCACAGCGCGAAATGGGGCTCGATGCCCAGGAACAGCTCGCAAAGAGCTACAAAGCCCGTGATGTGCAGAATGGAGGCGGGCGTAAGGTGATGGAGCTGGAGTCCGTAGAACTCCAGTAGCCCCCGGAGAAACGGATGTATGGGAAATCCGAGCCCCCTTATTAGATAGGGGACGAAACACACCCGCTCTCCTTTAGAGGGACTGGGGGTATTCTCCGCCTACTTCCCACCTTTGTAGGTGGCCAGCCCGGCTCGAACCGGGACCATAAAGGCCGGAGGAAGGTATCCCTCTGCTTGGAGCGACACTAGGTCGTTGTGCGGGACTGAACATCTCCTCCAATCTCCTGGCTGAGGGCTGGGAGCGCGAGAGGAGGATCCGCGTCGACGGTCCATGATGGAGTGGATTTTTTGTCAGAAGCGCTCTGATGAGTACTCGCGGAAGGAGGATGGTGTGATTTGGATCTGGATTCTTGCCTCTCTTATAGGCAGCTTATTCGCGTGGCTAGGGGGTAAAATGCAAAAATACCTTGGCCTTTCGCATTCGTACGACACGTGGAAGAGGGCCATTATTGGGCGTGGAAGCCAACTAGCGCAACATTTATAAGGAAGCCAGACACTATTCGGCAAGTACATGGAATTTGGAGGAGAACCCGCCTTGCAACGCCGAAGACAATATACACGCTGGACTCGTCGTCATTGAAGCCTGGTTCGGGGGCTACTGAGGGAGACCTGGACTAGGGGGTGTCCGGATAGCCGAACTATCATCATCGGCCGGACTCCAAGACTATGAAGATACAAGATTGAAGACTTCGTCCCGTGTCCGGATGGGACTTTCCTTGGCGTGGAAGGCAAGCTTGGCAATATGGATATGTAGATCTCCTACCATTGTAAGCGACTCTGTGTAACCCTAGCCCTCTCCGTGTCTATATAAACCGGAGGGTTTAAGTCCGTAGGGCAACAATCACAACAACAATCATACCATAGGCTAGCTTCTAGGGTTTAGCCTCCTTGATCTCGTGGTAGATCCACTCTTGTACTACCCATATCATCAGTATTAATCAAACAGGAGTAGGGTTTTACCTCCATCGAGAGGGCCCGAACCTGGGTAAAAACATCGTGTCCCTTTTCTCCTGTTACCATCCGCCTGGACGCACAGTTCGGGACCCCCCACCCGAGATCCGCCGGTTTTGACACCGACATCGACTGTCCGGATGCCGAAGCCCTAGCGGCCTTTAAGCATAACATCTGTGATGGGTGGCTTGCCCGACATCTAGGCCAGGAAAAGCCAAAGTCCATGGCAGCCCTCATAACACTCATGACCCTCTTTTGCGCATGCGAGGATAGCTGGTTTGCTCGTAGCAACAATACAGCAAGCAATCCGGGCACATTGAAAGCCAAGGATAGCACCGACAAACCACGGCGCAACAAACACAACCACCGCAAAAACGGGGATAGTGCCGAAGACACATCAGTTAATGCCGGATTCAGCAGCTCCAAGTCCGGTCAGTGGAAGAAGCCATTCAACAAAAGCAATTCAGGCTCATCCAGTTTGGACCGCATACTCGACCGTCCATGCCAAATTCATGGTACCCCAGAAACACCAGCCAACCACACCAATAGAGAGTGCTGGGTCTTCAGACAAGCCAGCAGGTCAGACACCGAAAACAAGGGGAGAGGGTCTCAAAGCGACGATGACGAGGAGCCCCGGTCACCGAATACAGGAGGACAGAAGAAATTCCCCCCAGGTGAAAACGGTGAATATGATATGCGCAAGCCACATGCCCAAGTGGAAACGTACACTAAGGGAAGTCTATAAAATCGACCCAAAGTGTCGGGGGTTGGGTGCGACATATGCCAAAGGATGGCTTATCATGGTGGGGGCGAGTAGAACATCGCCGGTGCCTGGAAACGGGATCAGGCGTAGGCATGCACGCCGGCGAATCTTACCCAGCTTCGGGGCTCTCCGAGGAGATAACACCCCTACTGCTGCTATGCGGGGTCTCCGCATGATCACTAAAGCGAAGTGGCTACAATGGCACTCCTAGGGCTTTATCGGGAGGCAGGAGAGGGCAAGGCTAGTTCTCTCCTCCCTATGCTATCTGGTCTATCTCTATCAAGGTCCGAACCCTTTGCATGGGTGCCCCGGGGGGTTTATATAGGCCTACCCCCCGGGGGTACAATGGTAACTCGGCTGGGCGCGGGTCCCAGCCGTCTGTCTCTCATACCGCCGTCCTTCCCGCCGGCTTCTGGGGCCCGCCGACTGGTGGGTCCCGCGGACAGGCCTGACACTGTGCGGCACTCCTGATGACGCAGGCTTGGTCATTGGGTCGTGGCAATAGTGCCACCGTCTATCGGGCGATCACTGTCGCCATTCCCCATCGTATCTGGTTAATGGCTCGTGGGGCCCTGGGGAGGAGTCGGCCGACTCCAGGAAGGCCGACTCCCACAGATCCATCTTCGGGGCGCCCAGGCCGCCTTCGGTCCACCCATTGACAGGCGGCCCCGCGGTCTTTGGGCCATACAGGTCGGCGTCGTGGGCACAGTGCATTGCGCACTGTGGCTGAGGTCAGGGCAGGCATGGCAACAGTGCCGTGCCTCGCCGGAGATCTTTCGGCGATACGGCTCACTGTAGCCATGCCGGTCCTTCGTAGGCAGGGGGGACGGCCACGCTGCGACCGTACCCTGCATCGGGCTTCAGGAGGAGTCATGGGCCGACTCTCCATAGTCGGCCTCTCTGGAGGTCGCCAGCTTGGAGTCGGCTTGTCTTGGAGTCGCCGTCTGGGACTCGGCTTGTCTTGAAGTCACCGTCTGGGACTCGTCTTGTCTTGGAGTCGCCGTCTTGGACTCGGCTTGAGGGGCACGGCCTGCCCCGATGTCTTGAAAGGTCCTGGGACTCGGGTTAGCCTACCCGTGGCCCATTACTCCGACAGTAGTCCCCGAAGCTGGTGAAGCCCCGCGGACACCGCCTTGTGGGGCTTCAACAGTTTCAACCTTCACCGCGCAAACTCTGGAACTCGGTTGCCGTCTTCTCTTGGGCTGACTGTCGAGAGTCTGATTTTTTCTTGTGAGGAGCCGCGGCTTAAAAGCCGCGGCGGAAAACTAGGCGGCGTGCCTGATACGCTTCCTTGCTGCCATCGAGGCAGTCCTATCGCGCGGTGCCACATGGAGAGGACAGTCTGCCTGCCCACGCGCACGACGGGATGGGCCGTCAGGCGGGGCCCGCCACTACCGTGCCTCGGCATACGAACGGATCCGTTGCGGCCGTGGACGGTTGGTTTCCCCACGTTCTTACTGCGCGCAGTAACTTCGTGGGGTAGATCGTGGGGCGGCGTGGGGCATCGTGCGCAGTTAATCCCACGCCCACCCCCTCGGCTCCTCAGCCCATAGGGCTATAAATAGGCGGGGGGGGGGGGAGCGTGACGGCACCACATGTGCACCCTTCTCCCTCATTCCCCCGCCTCATCTTGCTTTCTCTCCCTCCTACTTCTGCCATTGAGAAAGAGCACTCCACACCACGGCGATGAGCTCTTCCTCTGCCGCGGCCCCTGCCGTGCGCTCCGGCGTGTGGGACGGCTCAGAGGTGGAAGAGGAACACATCGAGTTCCTCCGCCAGACACGCCGTCTTCCCAGCGCGGACCTCGTGCACGCCCGCCCCGCGACGGAGGGGGAGACTCGACCGGCGCCGGAGGAGGGCGAGCGGGTCGTCTTCCGCTCGCACCTCATGCGCGGCCTGGGGCTGCCGGCGAGCGGCTTCTTCCGCTCGTTCGTGGAGTTTCATAGCCTTCAACCGCACCACCTCACTCCGAATACGGTGGTGTTGCTCTCCGCCTTCGCCACTCTGTGCGAAGGTTTCCTCGGCGTTCTCCCCACCCTCGAGTTGTGGGGAGAATTCTTCTCTTCTAAGATCGGCACGCAAGTCACCGACATTCTGGCTCAGTGCGGCACCTACATCGCGGTGCGGCGCTCGACAGCCGACAACCCCTTTCCTCCCATCTCGCTGATCAAGTCGGTGAAGATGTGGTAGCGCTCATACTTCTACGTGAAGAACTTCTCCTCCGACGGCGACTGGGTCAACCTGCCGCCCTACAACGCCGCCCCCTAACCGGAAGGCTTCCCAGCTGGTCTCACCGGGCCAGGACGCTGACTCCCTCCGGAGCCGCCGCCGTAGCGCGACTCCGAGTCTTGCTGCAGTCGGAGGGTCTCGTCGGAGCCGACCTCCTGGCCGCCTTTGTTGCGCACCGAGTTCTCCCGCTCCAAGGCCGGCCTCACCTGATCTGTCAGATGAGCGGCCTCCGAGACCCGAGTTGGATGAGCACTAAGGAGATGCCCCGCAAGGAGGTGGCGAACTTGGTGAACCATATCGCGCACTGTGAGTTCGGGGAAGACTGGCGGTTCGGCAAGGAGCCGTACTCGCGCGACAACCCCCCACCAGTGGTAAGTCGCGTTCCCCTATTGTTTTGTTTTCTTTGCGGCCGACTCCGGCTTCTGATCCTTGTTGGTTTCTTCTGGGCTAGAACCCCTTCATGGAGCCTGCAGCCGGCGCCACAAGACAGCCCCGCGAGTATGTTCCTGATTGCGCGGATAGCGACGTCGACGACCCCGACTTGGGGACGGTGGCGATGAAAGCCGACGCCGAAGGCGGGGGAGAAGGAACAGAAGGCGGCTTCAGGCCCTCGGCCACCTTCGCCGACTGGCCTGACGACGATGCCGACGGGGAAGTCGCCCTGTGGCACCAGCCAAAGGCCGGCCTGGCTGGCCAAGGCGGCGCCAAGAGGCGTCCCGCCGGGCCGAGTGCGCCCGGCGGTAAATTGAAGAAGCTCAAGGGAGCGACCGCCGTGACCAAACGGGAGGAGGCGGGCGCGAAGGCCAACCGCTTCCGAAGGGAAGTGTGAAGGCCGCCGCTAGTCTCTGGGTAAGTCTTCATGCTCTTTATTTTCTTTCGTTGAATCTTGTCCGGGTCTTCTTTTATTCTCCCTCCGTTCTTCTTCAGGGCCCCTCTCTCCCTTGAGAGAGTCGCCGTCCCCTCTGTCATGGGGTCGGCAGAGACATCTGCCAACACTCGGCGGGCCGATCCCACCGCCGACCTCCGGGAGGCGACGGAGCGAAACGCGCAGGAGAAGCGCGACGAGGAGGAGGCCGACCGCCTGGAGAAGGCGCAGGCCGAGAAGGCGGCCGCCAACGCCCAGAAGAAGCTGGAGGATGCCGAAGCCGCCCTTGCGGCGAAACGCAGTGCCGAGGAGGCCGCGCGTCGCCGATCGGCGATGCTCGTCCCCCCACTGTCGTCTGCGCCACCGCCTCCGAAGTTCATGGGGCAGACCGGAGAGGCCGGCACCGAGAACCCCCCCCCCCCCCCCCCCCCCCGTGGAGGAGAGCGGGGAGGCTTCTATGTCGGACACTCTTGTGCCACCACCGCCGCCTCCGCCGCCATTTGGGAGGCCGCATGGCAAACAGCCGGTGGGTCAGTCGGAGCCGCCGATCGCGGACGAGGCTGAGGTGCGGCTGCTTCTTCAAGTCGCCTCGCCGATGCGCCACCGTCTTGAGAGGGCGACCTCAGCGCCACGACCTCGGGAGACCGGCGCTGCCAGCTCGGCAGCCCTAGACGCCAAGGCCACGAGTGCCGCGCCCATCGGGTGGTTGCACGGAGGCGGCACCGGGCCGTTGAACCAAGCGCTCCTGGATGTTCAGGCGAAGCAGCGCGCTAAGGGCGACACCCCTCAAGCATGCACCAGGGCGCATCTGGCCGCGCGGACATCTGTCCGAGTACGTTTCCCTTTTTCTTTTTAATTCTTGTTTTTCTCTGTGGGGGCGCGCCAGCGCACCCACTGGGTGTAGTCCCCGAGTTCCGGGCCGGCTGCTGAGCAGGCGGTTCGGAACTCCCTTTGGCGAGTTCCGAATACTAACTTAGTCTCCATTGACTTATTGCAGGAGTATCATAACCTCTGTGCCACTGCCTTCAACCGTAATGTCAAGGAGTTGAACAAGCGGACCGCCGACTTGGCGGAAAGCCGGAGTAAGCTCTTTTTTATTTCTTCGCGGGGGCGCACTGGTGCACCCGCGGGCGGTAGTCCCCGAGATTCGGGCTGACTGCAGAGCAGTCAGGCCGGATCTTCCCGGCGATCTACTTTTGCTGACGACTTACTCGTCTCTTCTTTCGTTCTTCAGGCGCCAACGCCGCTCTTCAGGAGCAGCTGGGCAAGGCCAATACCGCCCGGCGTGCCAAGGAGGAGGAGTGTGGCAGGCTTGCCACGGAACGCGACCTGCTGGCGGCGCAGCTGGCCGAGCAGAAGGAGCTGCTCAAGAAGGCGCAGGACGAGGCCGAGAAGAAGGAGACTGCCTGGACTGACAGGGAGGCGATGCTGACAGCCGGCTACCACGAGATTGAGGATATTATTGATGGTAAGTTTCTTTCGTTTCTTCAGGCTTCCGACTATGCGTCAGGCCGACTCTTGATTCTTTGACTTGCTTCTTTTTTGTCCTGGCAGACTTCTTCCCTGGTCACTCACAGGCAGTCCCTCTGGCCATCGAGGCTGCTCAAGAGGCGCGAAGGGCAACCGGTGAGGAGATCGCCGCTAACGCCCCCCGAACCATCGATGAGCAGCTTCTGAGCATTGAAGCCCGTCTTCGTCCGGCTCACCGGCTGTTGTGCCGGCTTCAGCGTGCCGGTGCCCAGGCGGTTTCCGCCCTGTGGCCAGACATGACGGCTCTGCGCACCGCCAGTCGGACCGCCGACTGGCTGGAAGTCGCCGCCGGCCGTCTCGAGGCTTGGAAGGGCTCCTCGGCCCAGGCCGGAGCGCGCCGAGCTTTGGAGTTCGTCAAGGCGTGGTATCCAGGGCTGGACCTGGACCGTCTGGCCGCATTTCGGTCAGAAGCCCAGGACGAGCTGGAGGCCGTGGAGGGCGCCCTGATCGAGCGCGCGGCGGCCATCACGGAGTACATGGACACCAATGTCTTCGTGCCCGAGCGGGCTGAAGGCGGCGAGGAAGTCCCGCCAGAGTGGTTCGGGATGAACCCAGAGTATGGCGAGGACTCAGCGGAGGTGATTGGCTGTAGCACCGAGGAGGAGGACGAGGCGGAGGACGGAGGCGAGGCGGAGGTGCCAGAAGACGGAGCAGGCGGCCAGCCTCAGCTCGACCCCGCCTCCAGCAACGAGCCGCGTGGAGACAAGGCGACTGCCGCCGGAGGCGATCAAGCTGAGACCGCCCAGCCGACTGCCTCGGCTCCTGATACCGCCGTCTCCTCCGATCCTCCGGTCCCAGATGCCGCCTCCTAGGCTGCCTTTTCCGCCTCTGTTTATCTGTATTTAGTAATATTTTGAAAACTTTGTTAGATTCGAACAGCTCCACCCGCGGGGTGTATCTTGAACTTCTATTCGAAGATTCGGCCAAGGGCCTATGTAAATATTTATCTGATTTCCACCTTTCCTTGCTTACTTCTCTTTAGGCTTTTCCCTTTGCCGCCTTCCTTCAGATGCTGCCTTGCCAGTTGGACAGCCGCTCCGCGGACTGTCACTGGGTCAAGTGCTTGGCTACTTCGGGAAGGCAAGTACTTGGCCGTTTAGAGTTTCTTTAGCAAGTCAGCTAGAAAGCGATAGGCCGACTACCCAAGAGTCAGCCGTCCTTGATAGAGGCTAAGACAGCGAGCCGACTACTCATGAGTCGGCCCTGCAGAGAGAGGCTGGGAGCCGGCTTGAGCTATGCATACGCTTTAGGTCCTTAGCCATTTTTTCGTGTGTGCGCTCGTTCTTGCTTATTCTCCGCCTACCAACAGTCGCTCTGCGAGCTGCGGCTTTCGACAGGAGACGGCTTGAGCGCAACACACTACTTGTCCGACTGCAGGAAGCATTTCATAGCGCAAGACGACAAGTTCCTGGGCCGACTAGTCGGACCCGGTGCCAAGCGATATGACAAAAAAGAGTAGCATACTTGGAAGCGTGATTCTTATCATACAGATAACAAAAAGGGGCAGTCCCCGAGCTCGTCTCGGGGGCCCAAAGTCTCGGTACTTTAATACAAAGGGGGTAGTGTGATACATACTACATCATCTGTAAAATCTTCGAAGAAGATTTGCGTTCCATAGGCGCTCTGTTTCTTTGCCGGAGTCGTCCCTCTTGCGCGCTCGAGGCTTCTGAGCGTCGATTAAGTAGTAGGAGCCGTTGCCCAAGACTTCGCTGATGATGAAGGGGCCTTCCCAAGGCGCTGACAACTTGTGCTGGCCGGCTGTCCGCTGAATCAGCCGGAGCACAAGGTCGCCCTCTTGAAATGATCTCGGCTTGACCTTTCGGTTGTAGTATCGGTGCAGACTCTGTTGGTAGATGCCGGACCGGCTGAGTGCCAACAGCCGGCACTGTTCCAGCAGGTCAACGCCGTCTTGGCGTGCTTCTTCAGCTTCCTCTTCGGTGTAGATGGTGACTCGTGGAGGGTCAAACTCTATATCCGTCGGGATGACGGCTTCGGCACCGTAGACGAGGAAGAAATGCGTGAAGCCGGTTGACTTGTTTGGAGTCGTGCGCGGACTCTAGAGGATGGCTGGTAGCTCCTCAACCCAACAGCCGGCCGAACGCTCGAGTGGTTCGACCAGTCGAGGCTTGATGCCGGACAGGATGAGGCTGTTCGCTCGCTCCACCTGGCCGTTTGACTGCGGATGGGCAACGGACGCTAAGTCCAGTCGGATGCCCTGCGTCACGCAGAAACGGGCCAAGGCGCCTTTGGCAAAGTTTGTGCCATTGTCGGTGATGATGCTGTGCGGTATGCCATACCGCACCGTGATGTCGGCGATGAAAGTCACTGCAGTCGGACCATTCAACTTCTTGATGGGCTTTGCTTCTATCCACTTGGTGAACTTGTCCACCGCGACAAGCAGATGAGTTAGGCCGCCTCGGGTCGTCTTGAATTGTCCCACCATGTCCAGGCCCCAAACTGCGAAGGGCCAGGCGATGGGAATTGTCTTCAGCGTGAAAGCCGGCTGAAGTGGCTTGGAGCGGAACTTCTGGCACCCCTTGCATTTTTGGACTAACTCTTTAGCCTCTTCCAGGGCAGTCAGCCAAAAGAAACCGTGCCGAAAGGCTTTGGCGACGAGTGCCCTTGAAGCCGCATGGTGGCTGCACTCGCCCTGATGAATGTCTCTGAGAATTTCTTGGCCTTGTTCTGGCTCTACGCAGCGCTGGTAGACACCAGCGACACTGGCCTGACCAGCTCTCTGTTGACTATGGTGTAAGCGGCCGCTCGGCGTTGCACTTGCCGAGCCAGGATCTCATCTGTTGGCAGCTCTCTGTTCACTAGAAACTTGAGGATGGGATGTGCCCATGAGGGTGCTGCTATTTCTTCAACTGCTACCACAGCGACTTGGACAAGGGTGGCTGGGCTGGGAGGCGGCGGGCTGGAGTCCGCGGCCGCTTGCTGGATTGACGGAGTCCCTGGGCTGACTGGCGCAGTCCCCGGGCCGACTGGTGCAGTCCCCAGGACGGGCTCTGAAGTCCCCGGGCCGACTGGCGCAGTCCCCGGGCCGAGCTCTGAAGTCCCCGGGCCGGCATCGACTGTGGTTTTCTTGGGGCCATCTGCTGGGGCTCTGGAGTCGGATCCGACTTCTTCTGGAGGAGCCGGCACAAAGATGGAGTCTGACTCTGGTGAAGGCTTGATAGATGGCTTGGGGAGGCGCTGAAGAGCGATGCCGGAAGGTATTGCTTGGTGAGTGGAGGCGACTCGTGCCAAGGCATCTGCTTGTTCATTGTCATTTCTTGGCACGTGAAGGAACTCGCACCCCTCGAAGTATCCACTGAGTTGCTGCACCAGGAAGCGGTAGCTCGCCATGTTTGCGTCTTTGGCGTCCCAGTTGCCGGATGATTGCTGGACCACCAAGTCGGAGTCGCCATAGCACAGGATCCGGCGAATGCCGAGTTCTTTGGCAAGCTGGAGCCCATGAATGAGCGCCTCATATTCGGCGACGTTGTTGGAGGCGGCGAAGTGGATCTGCAGCACATACTTGAGCTTGTCGCCTTTAGGGGAGGTGAGGACGATGCCGGCTCCTAGGCCGGTGCGCATCTTGGAGTCGTCAAAATGCATCCGCCAATGGGTGGAGTTAGGCGCTGGTGGCAGGTACTGGGTCTCGGCCCAGTCGACGAGGAAGTCGGCCAGCGCGCGCGACTTGATGGCAGTACGGGGCTGGTAGTAGATGGTGTAAGGAGCCAGATCTATGGCCCATTTGGCTACTCGGCCGGAGGCGTCTCGGCTTCCAATGATCTCGGCCTGCGAAGCCGTGCAAACCACGGTGATTGGATGTTCTTGAAAGTAAGGCTTCAGCTTCTTGGCGGCGAAATGCACACCGTAGCACATCTTCTGGTAGTGAGGGTAGTTCTGCTTGGAGGTCGACAGTACCTCGCTCAGGTAATACACCGGTCTCTGGACAGGGAGCGCCTTGCCTTCCTCTTTGCGTTCGACTACAATGACTGTGCTGACTACTCGGCTGGTGGCGGCGATGTACAAGAGCATAGGCTCTTTGGGAGTCGGAGCCGCCAACACAGGGGGAGTAGTCAACATCTTCTTCAGCTGGAGAAATGCTTCGTCCACCTTGCGGTTCCACTCGAAAAAGGTGGTCTTCTTCATCAATTGATACAAAGGCAGAGCTTTCTCGCCTAGCCGACTGATCAATCGGCTGATGGATGCCAAGCAGCCGGTGAACTTCTGCACATCTAACAGTCGGCTGGGTACCTCCATCCTCTCGATGGCCTTGATCTTCACGGGGTTGCATTCTATGCCACGTTCAGAGACTAGGAAGCCAAGGAGTTGGCCGGCTGGTACTCTGAAAACGCACTTCTCAGGGTTGAGCTTGATCTGGAATCGGCGCAGGTTCTCAAAGGTCTCCTTGAGGTCTTCTAGGAGCGTCCCACGCTTCTCCGTCTTCACCACCACATCATCCACGTAGACGTGGGCATTCCTGCCGAGTTGCTTGAGGAGGCACTTCTGCATGCAATGCTGAAAGGTGGTGCCGGCATTCCTCAAGCCGAACGTCATTGTCAGGTAGCAAAAGGCTCCGAATGGTGTGATGAAGGCGGTCTTCGGTCTGTCTGCCGGGTTCAGCTTGATCTGGTGATATCCTGAATATGCATCTAAGAAACTCAGCAGCTCGCATCCGGCTGTGGAGTCTATCACCTGATCGATTCTTGGTAGGGCAAATGGATCCTTTGGGCAGGCTTTGTTGAGGCTTGTGTAGTCAATACACATCCGCCACCGCTTGTTTTTCTTCAGTACCAAAACCGGGTTCGCCAACCACTCTGTAAAAAACACCTCCATGATGAAGCCGGCTGCAAGAAGCCGGGCTATCTCCTCTCCAACAACTCTTCTCTTCTCTTCTGACAGGCGGCGCAAGGGCTTCCTGACGGGTTTCACATCTGGCCTGACATGTAGCTTGTGCTCGGCGAATTCCGTCGGTACACCTGGCTTGTCTTTGGGGGACCATGCAAAGATGTCTCGATTCTCACAGAGGAAATCGACGAGCTTGCCTTCCTATTTGCTGTCAAGGTTAGCACCTATGACAGCGTACCTCTCGGGGTGCTCCGGGTCCAAGGGTATCTTCTTTGTCTCTTTGGCCGGCTTAAACGAGCCCTCAGCTTCCAACTCCTTGGGGTCGGGCGACATCTCTAGCTGCTTTCCGGCCATCGCCATGACTCGGTCAAGGAGCCGCTTCTTAGCTGCGATCACCAGGGACTCGGCCAGTTGGCTGCTCTCGGCCGTGCAGGCGGACGACTTCCTATAGTCGCCGGCTACGGTCAGAATTCCCTTGGAACTCGGCATCTTCATCTTCAGGTAGGCGTAGTGAGGGACCGCCATGAACTTGGCCAAGGCAGGTCGGCCAAGCAGCGCGTGGTATGGGCTTTCAAGGTCCACTACTTCAAACCAGACTGGCTCTCGACGAAAATGATCTTTGTCTCCAAAGAGGACGTCTATCAGGATCTTGCCGATTGGCCAACAGGAAAGGCCGGGTACAATACCATGGAACACAGTCCGGCTGCTCTGCAGCTGTCTTCGCTTGATTCCTAGCTTCTCCATGGTATCTTTGTACAGGATGTTGATGCTACTGCCTCCGTCTATCAGTACTCTTGAAAAGCGGGCGGCCCGCATTTCAGTGGCCAAGGTGGCACCTAGGACCAGGGCATAGGAACCCGGACTCGGCATCACCTCTGGGTGATCCGCTCTACTCCAACTGATAGGCCTCTCGGACCAATGCATGAACTCTGGAGTGCTTGACGCGACCGCATTCACTTCTTGCTGCTGTTGGCGCCTGCTGCGCCGGTCATCTGCTACACTGGTGAACACCACATAGGCTCCGTGCTCATCCGGGAACTCATCTTGCACTGCACCGACTAGCCGAGCCACCGGCTGCTGGGGCGGCGGTGGAGGCGGCGGCCCAGCAGGCGGCGGAGGTACGAGGCCGTCTCCCTTGGCGATTCTGGTGAGCCAGTGGCACTTCCGGGTGGTATGGTTCGAAGGCTTCGCGCCACTGTGGAACTTGCACGGACCATCCAGAATCTGCTCATAGGAAAAGGCCGGCAACCAATTGGATTTGCCGCCTTTCTACCTCTTGGCCGGAGGCTGCCCCTCCGGCTGTTGATCTTCAACTGCCGCAACCTGCCGACTGTTGGAAGTCGGCTGTTGGGCCTTGCGCTTGTTGTCGTTCTGATGTTGGCGCCGACTGGTGTCTCCAGCCGGAGTTCTGGGAGCCTGAGGAGCCACCTTGCCAGCCGCATTGACTTGAATCTCTGTCTTCATGGAGGAATCGGCCGTGGCGTACTTGTCTGCTATGACTAGCAGTTCGTCGAGGGTTTCTGGCTCGTCGCAGAGGAGCCTGTGCTTGAGGAGGGTGCCTTCTCGGCACCCGGCAGTGAAGTACTCAATAGCCTGCACCTCGTGCATGCCTTCGCAGGAGTTCCGAAGCTCGCCCCAGCGCGTGAGGTAGTCGCGTGTTGACTCGTCAGGGCCTTGCACGCACAAGGAAAGCTGGCACGGCTTGGGAGGTCGCTTGTACGTGCTTGTGAAGTTGCGGATGAAGGCTTCGGTAAAGTCGACCCAGCTGTTGATGCTGCGGGGCTTCAGGCTGTTCAACCATGTCCGGACCGTGCCCTGGAGCATGAGTGGAACGTACTTCACGGCAACCCGCTTGTTGCCGTTCGCTATGCTGACGGCTGTGGAGTAGTCTATCAGCCAGTCTTCCGGCTTCATGGAGCCAGTGTACTTGGGTGTGTCTCGGGGGAGCGTGAACCCTTTGGGGAAAGGCTCGTCTCGGATGCGGGGCCCGAAGCAAGGCGTACCCAGCTCGTCTTCTTCTTCCAGCGCCAGGGATCGGTGGAGTCGGTCGATCCGATGGCGGGCGTCGTTCTCTCCGACTCCTTCTCGATGGCCGAGGCAGCATCCGAGAGTGGGATGCTCAACAGGCGGCGGGGAAACTCGCCGTTCTCTTCTGGGTGGGGGAGGCAGGTAGTCGTTCCGCCGCTCCACTGCTCTCGGCCGGCCATCTTGGTCGCGCTCAATGGTGAGGCGAGTCCGACTGTGACTAGCAGCCAGCTCCTTTTCTTTCCTTCCGCGGACTCCGCCAGTCGGCGTCCGAGAAGTCGCGCCTTGATATCGGCGGGGAGGCAAGTCGTCGTTCGGTTGCTGCAGCGCATCCGCGCGGCCGCCGGCCGCATTCTGTGCAGCAACTGCGTCGAGGAGCTGCTGGACTCGCTTCGTCATCAAACGGCGCTCTTCGCCTTCGAAGTTCTTCAGCTCGTCAGTCGCCGCTTGGGCAGCGCGGATGTTCTCCGCAGGGGTGGCGTATATGGGGCGTTTAGCCCCGAACAAGTCGGCGATGGTCGCGCCGCGCTGCCGGACCGCGCCTAGACGGATCGGCCTAGTTGGAGCCCGCGTGCCGCCCACAGCGCGATCCATCTCGCGCTGGTATGCTTCTGACAGGCGCCTCATGCTCGCCAGCCTCTTGCCGCCTTCGATGATCTGAAGGCAGCGTGTCTCTAGCGTTTCGGGGTCTGCGTCCTCTGGAATGGGCGCTGTTAGGTCTTGCAGGGCCGTAGCGAGCGGGTCCTGAGCTTCTTCACCGGAGCGCTCATCGTGACTGATGATGAGCACTTCCGTGACGGCGCTTCCGCCTCTCTCCTCGTAAGGAAGCGGCTCGTCGTAGACCACCGCGTTGGTGGGGAATGTGTCAAGCGACACGGCATCAGATTCTACCAGCATCGGGTCGGTGGAGCCTACGGACTCCAAGTCCACGCCAGGCTCACCGGAGACGTGGAGTTGGTCGAGAAGGCCCGCGAGAAGACTCTCGGGGCCACCCGTGCCTGCGTGGGATGCAGGCTCGTCGGAGAGGCGCACCTCGCCGACAAGTTCGGCGAGGCTGCTCGCTGTGCAGGCGGCCTCGGTGCTGCGCAGCGCGTCGATGCAGACTCCTTCTAGCGAGCCTGGCTGGCTGCACTCACCAGGGAGGAAGAGGGTTCCCGTCCAGAACAGATCTCCGGATGACGGTGCACCAGGCCCCACGGTGGGCGCCAAATGTCGGGGGTTGGGTGCGACATATGCCAAAGGATGGCTTGTCATGGTGGGGGCGAGTAGAACATCGCCGGTGCCTGGAAACGGGATGAGGCGTAGGCATGCACGCCGGCGAATCTTACCCAGCTTCGGGGCTCTCCGAGGAGATAACACCCCTACTGCTGCTCTGCGGGGTCTCTGCATGATCACTAAAGCAAAGTGGCTACAATGGCGCTCCTAGAGCTGTATCGGGAGGCAGGAGAGGGCAAGGCTAGTTGAGGGAGTCCTGGACTAGGGGGTGTCCGGACAGCTGGACTATCATCGTCCGCCGGACTCCGAGACTACGAAGATACAAGATTGAAGATTCGTCCCGTGTCCGGATGGGACTTTCCTTGGCATGGAAGGCAAGCTTGGCGATACGGATATGTAGATCTCCTACCATTGTAACCGACTCTGTGTAACCCTAGACTCCTCCGGTGTCTATATAAACCGGAGGGCTTTAGTCCGTAGGACGACATACATTACAACAATCATACCATAGGCTAGCTTTAGGGTTTAGCCTCCTTGATCTCGTGGTAGATCCACTCTTGTACTACCCATATCATCAATATTAATCAAGCAGGACGTAGGGTTTTACCTCCATCGAGAGGGCCCGAACCTGGGTAAAACATCGTGTCCCTTGTCTCCTGTTACCATCCTCCTAGACGCACAGTTCAGGACCCCCTACCCGAGATCCGCCGGTTTTGACACCGACATTGGTGCTTTCATTGAGAGTTCCTCTGTGTCGTCACCGATAGGAAGGATGCCTCCACCCGTCTTCAAAGACGGTATTTTCACCAAAGGGGCCTTGGCCGCCGGCCAAACTATCTAGCAAGGTGGTTTTCTTATGACCGCCTGTCCGGCCACTGCTTCGAGAATGACTTCTCAAGTCGTCAAAAGCAATCTTCGCGTCAGCTCGGAATCCGCCGAGTAGTTGGATCCAATAGAGCTCTCGTCTGTTAACGAGCTCTTGGATCGCATCGCCGCCCTGGGAGTCGCTACAGACTACAAACAGATTGGGCTTAAAACCGATCTGAGAGATTAACTCTCCCCAGGCCACCCACCACGTCGTAGTGGTAGAGGAGCAATGCGGCGACTCTTCGCCTATATTGAAAACTAGTCACGTCCGGATTCCCGAACCCTCCATGCCGGATTTCCGCGGAGGGACGGACTTCGATCGAGCATTGAACTTAAAATCATGCATCGTTCCGGACTCGCTGGATCGTGTCCAGCAATCCAAGCTTCCGAATTCGGAAACTCCTCGGCCTTTAAGCCCCAAGATGGGCAGGGATCCGGATTGTAGTCCACCCACCCGCCCAGACATATGCGATCTATCTCTAATACGGCAGGAGCCCGCTGAAACAGTACATCACTACTGGGCCAGATTCCTCCTGGTTATGGACAGGATAAAGGACTGCCGAGAGGAAAACGCAATCTCAATCTTTTGCAATAATTGCACGGACAAGGGAATATTGAACGCCATCGGCCGTCGTAAAATTATACGCTTCGCCGATCTGGCGTCCATAGTACGAAGGTACTGTGCGATGGAGAGTTTCCGGAATACCGAAAACCAATTTTGGGATAATCCGGCCCCGAACACAACCCCAGTCCGCAACAAAAGGGTGCATCACACTCAGGCCCCAGATGCAAAAATCAAAAAGCAAAAACCCCATAAAGGGCACGGAACCGTACTGGAGGGATGGCTCAATGGACCCTGTAAGCTTCGTAGTACAGAGGGAGCCGTCCCAACACATAGCCTTCGAGCATGTTGGATATTACGGCAGGTGGCCAAAAGTGGCAAGGAGCTTCTAGCCCCGGAAAACCACTCCAACAATACCGGTACGGTATCAACAGTCTTCGAGACCTTCGCATCAAACAATATGAGAAAACGAACAATCCGCGGCCTCGCCGAAGTCTACCAAGTAGCAACAGCAAATCCAAGGAGCAACACAGCTATTACCATCAACGCCAGCGACGAACCTAAATTCCGAACAGCCCGAGCACCAGCCGCACTGGTGCTTAGTCCCATAGTGGACGGCTTTCGACGTACAAAGGTCCTCATGGATGGCGGCAGCGGATTAAACCTCATCTACGAGGAAACTCTTCAAAAAAATGGAAATAGACTAGAGCCGTATTGAGCGAAGCAGCACAACCTTTAGAGGAATAATCCCTAGCCGGGAAGCGTGCTGCACCGGAAATCACACTCGATGTGGTGCTCGGCTCGCCGGACAATTACAGATCCGAAGAAGTCACGTTCCAGGTGGCCCCGTTCAACAGTGGATATCACGCTATATTAGGACGAGAGGCATTCACAATCTTCCAAGCAGTACCTCATTATGGGTACATGAAGCTCAAAATGCCTGGGCACGGCGGAATAATCACTCTCGCTAGTGATCCGGACATAGCACTCCGCGTCGAAAATAAGACAGCCGCACTAGCCCTGGAGGCACTATCCGAAGCCTTAGCGGCAGAAGAACTCACCGCGTTGCGCTCTACGCTGAACAGGGACGATGTGATACTCGATAAAAGATCCAAGTCCACCTCCTTCAAACCAGCAGATGAAATAATAAAATTCCAGGTCCATCCAACGGACCCAACAAAGACGGCCTCCATTGGGGCACAATTGAACCCCAAAGTAGACGCCGCACTGCGCGAATTCCTTCGGGAAAATTGGGACATTTTCGCCTGGCACCCTTCGGATATGCCCGGAATTCCACGCAGGTTGGCAGAACACAGCCTAAACATCGTAAAAGGATTTAAGCCAGTCAAACAGGCTCTTCGACGATTTTCCGAACCCAAAAGACAGGCAACGGGAGAAGAGCTAGCCAAACTATTGGAAGCCGGATTCATCAGAGATATCAAACATCCGGATTGGCTAGCAAATCTGGTAATGGTACCAAAGAAGGACAAATCCTGGCGCCTCTGTGTCGATTTTAAAGACCTCAATAAGGCTTGCCCAAAGGATCCCTTTCCTCTCCCCCGCATCGACCAAATTATCGATGCTACCGCAGGGCACGATTCATTGTGCTTCCTCGACGCATACTTTGGCTACCATCAAATCAAGATGGCGGGAGTAGACCAAGCCGCAACGGCATTCATCACTCCATACGGACCATTCTGCTTCAACACGATGCCCTTCGGACTTAAAAACACCGGCGCAACATATTAGCGCATGATTCAAACATGTCTGGCTACCCAGATCAGCAAAACAGTCGAGGCATACGTAGACGACGTAGTCATCAAAACAAAACACGTCGAAACTCTAGTAGACGATTTAAGGCTCACGTTCGACAACCTCAGAGCATATGACATCAAGCTGAATCCGGAAAAATGTGTTTTCGGCGTACCAGCCGGAAAGCTGCTGGGCTTCATCGTATCCGGTAGAGGAATTGAAGCAAACCCGGCTAAAATCCGAGCTCTGTCACAGTTGGACATTCCAAAAGACCTCTAACAAATACAAAAATTAATAGGATGCGTGGCAGCTCTAAGCCGCTTTATCTCCCGTCTAGGAGAAAAGGCATTGCCCCTCTATCGCCTCCTCAGGCGCACCGAACACTTCGAGTGGACGGATGCTGCCACTGCCGGACTTGAAGAAATAAAGGCCATACTGGCAACAAATCCGGTCCTGGCTGCGCCCAATCTGGGCGAACCAATGTTGTTATACATCGCAGCAACGCATCAAGTTGTAAGCGCGGTACTCATCGTCGAACGAGAGACAGAAGGGCACAAATTCCCTCTTCAAAAACCAGTGTATTATGTATCCACTGTGTTAACCCCCTGCAAGTCCCGTTACCCACACTATCAGAAGATAGCGTATGCGGTGTTCATGGCATCCCAGAAGCTCCGACACTACTTTCAAGAGTGTTCGATAACAGTGGCCTCTGAAGTACCACTCAATGACATTATAAATAACCGAGACGCAACGGGCAGGATTGCAAAATGGGCCATTGAGCTCTAACCATTCGATATAACTTACAAACCTCGGCGAGCTATAAAGTCACAAGTTTTGGCTGACTTTGTCGCCGAATGGACCAAAGCCGAACTCCCTAAAGAGTACGGCGCATACTCCAATTGGATTATGCACTTCGACGGCTCTAAAATGTTGGCCGGACTGGGGGCTGGCGTTGTTTTGACGTCCCCAACCGGGGACATAGTCCAATACGTACTTCAAATAATGTACACGGACTCCAACAACGCAGCCGAATATGAGGCCCTTTTACACGGTCTCCGGATGGCAATTTCCATGGGCATTCAACGCCTAGAGGTGCGCGGGGATTCAAACCTTGCAATATCCCAAATAAATGGAGATTTCGATGCCAAGGATCCGAAAATGGCAGCATATCGCAATGCTGTCTTAAAAATGTCAGCTCGGTTCGAAGGTCTCGAATTCCATCACATAGCCCGAGATAATAACCAAGCGGCCGACGTACTGGCACGCATCGGTGCAAAACGTGATGCTGTCCCTCCAAATATCTTCCTGGAGCGGCTCTTCAAGCCATCCGTACTATGGGAAGAGGAGTCCGGAAATGACAAACCGGAAACAACCGCGCCAACCGGCGATTCAGCCGATGACATAACACCTTCAGCCCATGACATAAGGGCGGTAATAGCCCCGTGGATAGAACCTTTCCTAGCCTATTTGCTCAGACAGGAACTTCCCGAAGACCAAAATGAGGCCCGCTGCATAGTCTGGCGATCGAAAGCCTACAAGGTCCATGAGGGAGAACTTTATAAGAAAAGTACAACCGGAGTCCTTCAAAGGTGTATCTCCGAAGAGGAAGGGCGAAACCTCCTGGCTGAAATTCATGCCGGACTAGGCGGACACCACGCAGCAGCCCGGGCCCTTGTAGGAAAGGCATTCCGTACAGGATTTTATTGGCCGACGGCCCGGGCAGATGCCCAGGACTTAGTCCAGAGATGCGTCGGTTGTCAGCTCTTTTCTAATCAGAGCCATATGCCACCCACCGCCCTCAAAACTATACCCATTACCTGGCCGTTCGCGGTCTGGGGGCTTGATATGGTTGGACCCCTTAAAGGGGGAACCCACAAGCAAAGGTATCTATTGGTCATGGTGGATAAATTCACCAAATGGATAGAGGCCAAACCGGTCAAAACGGCAGAGTCCGGGCCAGTGATAGACTTTATATCCAGGGTCGTACACCGTTACGGTGTCCCCCATAGCATCATCACCGACAACGGCATGAACTTCACGGCCGACGAGGTTAAGTCATGGTGCAAAAATATGGGCATCAAGCTCGACTATGCTTCAGTCTATCACCCTCAAACCAACGGTCAAGTGGAACGAGCGAATGGTCTAATAATGAGCGGCATTAAACCCAGACTAGTGTGGTCACTTACTAAATCTGACACGCCCTAGGTTGAGGAGCTCGACTCCGTACTCTGGGGGCTGCGGACAACGCCTAACCGTACTACCGGATTCACACCATTTTTTATGGTATACGGTGCAGAGGCAGTCCTGCCCTGCGACATAATTCATGACTCACCTCAAGTGCGCATGTACGAAGAAAGAGAGGCCGAGCTGGATCGGTAGGACAGCTTGGACACATTGGAGGAAGAACGCGACGTCACCAAGGCTCGTTCCGCATTCTATCAGCAGCAGGCCCGAAGATATCAAAGCAGAGAAGTACGGGCCAAGACTTACAACGTTGGCGAACTAGTTCTACGCCTGCCGGACAAGAAAAAGGACAAGCTCAAGCCCAAATGGGAGGGCCCCTTCATTATCGATCAAGTCCTGACCGACGGAGCGTACTGTCTACGAAATGCGTCAGATAACCGACTTGAGCCGAACCCATGGAACGCAGCCCGCCTCTGAAGATTCTATGCCTAGCGCCGGACTAAGAGTTCGTCTCCTTCCTCCGTTCAAATTTTTACACTTCAGCTGTCTTTTGTTTCTCTTTCTTCCCCTAACCTTTTCACTAAAAAGCCCCTACGGGCCTACTTTCACATTGTTCGCGTACACTTGATGTGCCATCCGCACTCATTATACCTGGGGGCTTCTTTTCCAGAAGCTCAATTATAAGGGCTTCATGCCCAGCACGTGTGTCAAGCTTCCACATGTACCTTTTACTCACCATTATATGCATCGATATGACTTAAGTTTTGGCCAAGCTGGGTTGCCTGGCTCCTGTGCTTACCCCTACGTTCCCGATTGTTTGGCTAGGAGGTAAAGGGAGCACCTCTGCGATTGTTACTGCCGGGTCAGCCGGATGTGTACCTCAGACTGGGTGAAGCCGAAAGCTAGCGTTCTTAAGGGAATATTCGGTCGGTGACTTAAAAGATGATTTTTTACCCACTCATTTATCCGCCCCCAGATGTTTTTCTGCTTTTTTCGCAGTCCGGACATGCACTTTAGGGCATGCCTCCCAGGGAAAGGAACCCTTAACGGAACTATTCTCCCTGGAAGATGTTTCTTACTAACCATGTAATATAACATAACTAGTTGGGCACTTGTCTGATAAAGCACTAATGACCCCTACGCCTGGTCTCCATGCATACCCCGGTTGTTTCTTAACCAAAAAGGTATTCGGACACACTCCGGACTCTAGGGTCCCGAGGTTGAAGCGAAAAGGTCGGCAAAGACAAACAATCTACAATCCGGCTAGAAGGCATTTCACATGTCACTTTAAAGGAAAACATACATTGTCAAATTTACTGATTGTATTCCTCCTCAATCCCGTCTAACAGGCTGTCTAACTTACAGTCCCGTTGGGAAAATTTAGCGGCCAACTCTACTTGGCTGTATACTAAACTCACAGGGATCTCCTTCCCATCGGGCCCCACCGGTCCAACTTCGGCCATGTGGTTGGGATCCGCCTTCTTGTAACGCGTCTTCACCATGGCCCAAGCCTCCCTGGCACCTTGACGGCAAGCTGAAATCTTCCACAAACGGAAGCGCTGCCGCACTCCTTGAAGCTTCTCCGCAAGCTCCCCAAGGCCCTCGGGTAGGGAGAGGGCTGGCCATAAAGCCTAGACGATGCCGCTCATTGCCTGCCAAACTCGTTCGAGCAGTTGCAACAGCTCGGGAAGTTGATCACCCGTTGATATGGGCATCTCCTCCGCAGGGCGACCTGTGAGTATACCTACAAGACATATTATGTCAATTTACTTCCTCACTGAACTCTTATTTTCAAAGGAGTCCGCTCAAGCACTTACTATAAATGCCACGACAAAGCCGCTGATTCTCCTTAACGGAGCTGGACAGCCCGGCTCGAGCGCCTTTCAGCTCTTCTCCGAGCTTGGCGTTGGCATCCTGGAGCTTGTTCCTTTCTTGCTGCACCCTATTCAGCACCCTCTCGCTGGCCTTTAGCTGGCGCAGTAATTCTTGCCTGTCCGGATCTTGTCCGGCGGCACCTGCAATGTCACTATTAGACTTGCGCACACGCCGCACAGCGCTTATATTTATTAATAAAAATGTGTTACCAGGAGGGGTCTCTGCGTCTCCTCCTGCGGCAGCAAGTGCGGCCTCAAGTTGGGCCTTGCATTCTTGCAGCTCCTGAGACAGCTGGGCATTCTTCTCGGTAAGAGCCTGCGTTTCAAATGATCCTTAAATCAGTTAACATAACTACTTTAAGTCTCGGGGGCTACTGGTCCCTTACCCGTATGTCTTTCACATACTGCTCCGTGGCTCTAGTAAAACCATCCTGAGCGGCACGGAGGTGCGCGTCCCCTGCGTTAAAGGCGTCCAATGCCTTAGGGGAGAAGCACACTTCACGAAACACTGTCCGGCGGCGCCTATGGTTCATGGCGCTCTCCACCTCAGACTTGGTGGCGGACAGTCTGTCGGTGTCCTCCGTTGGAGGAGGATCCGGCCCGCGTCTTGCGCTTGCCTCCCCCTCCAGGACGGGCGCTGGAGCCTGGCCGGTATAGGTTGGATCGGCAACTTCTGCGCTCGCAGTCCGGCGAGCGCTTTTTCTCCTACTAGAAAAATGACCGTGCATTGAACCGGGTATAAAATAAATCTGAGTGTTCAGGTGATATTCAAGAGTTTATCTGTCACGGTGAATAATAAGATTTTTCAATTAAATTGTTGTAAGACTTGTATGGATCCACTTTATGAAGATCTTATTGTATTTCAAAAGCTCATAATATTTTCCTCTACCAATATAACCCACTTCTTCAACTCTCTCTAAAGAAATTGAATTATGTGTAATAAGTTGTTGTCATTTAACAACCCCCCGTGAAAATAATTAAAAAATCTAAACATTTATCGATCTGGTAGATCATCAGCTACTCCTTCGGTGCCAAAGTAATTGTGCATCATTCGCATACCTATAACAGTTTCAAATAGATCATATATTAATTCCTATATCTTGCAATCCCTATTAACATTGATTCATATTGTGCTTTCCCACTTCAAAAATATGATGGCGGGAAAGTAAAGTATTTACAATGCTTGCCGCTCTTTGTTCTTCATCCCTTCGTCTCTCTGTTCTTCATCCCTTCGTCTCTCCACCCTATCTCACCCATGGCATCCAGATTTGAGGAATGTCTTCATGGATAGCAAGCACCGGTGAGCTTCAAATACCTTCTCCCTTAAGAAATACTATCTTCATGGATAGGAAGCACCGGTGAGCTTCAAATACCTTCTTCCTTAAGAAATACCCCCTCCGTAAACTAAAGTAGTAATCCAAATGCTCTTATATTAGTTTAGGGGGGAGTATTTCTTTCTAATATTTCACTCAATTTTAATTATTATACTCTCTCCGCCCTAAAATAAGTGTGTTAACATTGTATTAACTATAGTACAAAGTTATACTAAAATTATAACACTTATTTTGAAAGAAAGGCGTATATATAATGTAACAACAAACATCATCAAATAAATACAAACAACAGCAAGTAATAATCGTTGCTCTTCCAGAAAATAATAATTTCTAATTGATGCTAGACGCATGCATCCAGTAGCTTCCAGCCGGTAAAAGATCAATTTCATTTGGTTTCATTAAAGAAAAGCACCGAGCGGCCAGCGCCACTCCTTCTCATCCATCTGCCGATCTGCGTGCCTTATCCACATCACCACTCCTCTTTCTCACTCAGCGCTGCTACTCCTCCACTTCTCCGGCCATTATCTCCCAGTGCTGCTCCTCCTTCTCTTCTACATGTGTTGCGCCGACGATGTACTCCACTCTCCTAGAGTGCGTGCGGCCGTGGTGGTTGGCCAAAGCCAGGGCAGCATCCCTTATCGGTGAGGAACCCAGAGACGCCATGGATGGCGCCATGGAAGCTCCTTTGTCGTGGGTTTGATCTGGCCGTCCCGCCCCAGTCTCAGCCCGCTCCGGATAAGGCCAGAAGCCTTGCCTCCGACCCGATTCGGATGGCCCCGCCCACAGCCTCCGCCACTTGTGGCATGCCCCCCAAAGGTACGGCCGATCCCGCGCCGCTTATCTTCGCTTCGCCCTCTGCTCGCGGCTCGCGTTGTCCCCCTCTCCCCGACCTGCTCCAGGCCACCAACCGGAGCCTGTCCACGAAGTCCAGCCGGCCCTCCTCCCGGGCGCGCTCCTCGGTCGTAGCCGCATGCTCCACCAGTAGCTTCGTGATGAGCCCGTCGCACTGGCGGTGCACCCGGTGCAGCTTGCCTGCAGTCCCTGCAGGTCTAGCCAAGACAGTGCCGGCATGAAGTCACTGATGTTGAACTGCCCCGTGCCAGTCAGGAGCGACACGGTCATCTCCATAGCTACTGGACTCGTCCTCGTTCTCAACCATAGCGCGTGTGCCGGTGTGGCCCCCTTTCTTCCTCTGCTCCGAAGTTTATTTCTCCTCTAAAGAAATTTGTTTCATTCCCTTCTCCTCTGGAGGAAGTTCGTTTGGTTCCCTTTGCACGCGCCGGATGGGCGCTGGCCGGCGGTGGCGGCGCGCGGCGGATGGATGGGAGGCAAGGCCGTGGGTTGTTCAGGTGTTTTTTTTCTTTTATGTTGCCCGTATCGGTTTAGGTTGATTGGATAATAGGATTACAGGTTAATTATCAGTAAAGTTAGGGTGTTTTTTATAAAAGTGGATGACGGACCACCAGAAGCAGTATCTGCTTTATTAGTAGGGAAAGATAAAGATCATGAGCACTCAGACGCTTCCTAGGAACGTTGCTCTGAAAATTTAAATACGAGCTATACCTTTGCGGCGACGTTTCAGTCCGCGCCGCGCTCCTTTTCTGCCTGCTGGTCCGGACTGACCTTTGTTGGTCAGCCGCCGCGGGCTCGGCTTCCCGCCTTGAAGGCGCTTCCTGTAAAACACCATCGTTCGCGAAGGTCAGAAATGGGCATGGAAGAGATAATGGTGTCCGGACCTCGGTCACAGTCACCTGGGAAGGCGGATACAGTCCGGGGTAGTCCGCTGTAATGGCGACCAAAGCATTGTCCATGCTGAGCTGGTGAAACACCCCGTCGATCAGCTCCACCTTGATGTCCGGATCCTCTTCGAAGGCCGGATCCAGGGATCTTTCTGTATCCTCGGGTTGCGGAGCGGGACTTACCATGTCCTCCACAGTCCGGCATAGATCCTGCGCCGAAGACATAATGTAAGAAGCCTAAACTTCGAAAGCATGGGTTGAGCCCATAAAAGTGTTCGCTTACCCAGCCTCTAGGGTTGTTCATGGAATACCCATTCAAAGGGTTCGTTCCAAGGAAGTCCTCCTTCTCCCGCTTGTATAGGCTGGACAGGATCTGCACCAGATCCTCGGTCGAATCCGGCCCTTCGCGGCCATGATGGGTGGCATCGTCTTCCCCGTTGAAATCTCACATGGGGTGGCCTTTGTATTGCAATGGCTGTACCCCCCGCATGATGCATGTCGCCATGACTCCAATCATGGTCAACCCGGAGTGGGCCAGTAATCTTATTCGGCCCATCAAGTAATGGACGCTCTTGTCTTCCTCCAATCGGGGGCTCCGCGGGCGCCAGCTGAGGCGTTTCTTCAGAGGAGCAGCACTAAACTCCGGGAGGCCAATCCGGACTGGGTCCGGCAGTGGAGCGTCTCCTATGTAAAACCACTCTGAAGGCCAGTCTTCGGACGCCTTCTTGGGAGTACCGGATAGGTATCCGGTCCCGGCAATGCGCCATATTTCGGCGCCGCCCACTTGATATATGGATCCCTCATGAGAACGGGGTACGAGGCAGAACAGCCTCTTCCACAATGCAAAATGGGGCTCGATGCCCAGGAATAGCTCGCAAAGAGCTACGTAGCCCGCGATATGCAGGACAGAGGCGGGCGTAAGGTGGTGGAGCTGGAGTCCGTAGAACTCCAGGAGCCCGCGGAGAAACAGATGTATTGGGAATCTGAGTCCCCTTATCAGATAAGGGACGAAGCATACCCGCTCCCCTTTGTTGGGACTTGGGGTAGCCTCCGCTTGCTTCCCACCTTGGTAGGTGACCAGCCCGGCTCGAACCGGGACCATGAAGGCCGGAGGGAGATATCCCCCCGCTTGGAGCTTCACTAGCTCGTTGTGTGGAACAGAGCACCTCCTCCAATCCCCTGGCGTGGGCTGGGAGCCGCGTCGACGGTCCATGATGGAATGGATTCTTAGGTCAAGGGCGCTCCGATGAAGTATTCACGGAAGGAAGATGGTGCGGTTTGGATCTGGATTTTTGCCTCTTTTGTAGGCGGATGACTCGCACGACTAGGGGGTGAAACATAAAAGACACCCTGGCTTTTCGCATTCGTGCGACGTGTGGAAAAAGGCCATTATTGGGCGTAGAAGCCAAGAAACATAGTATTTATGATGAAGCCGGACACTGTTCGGCAGGTACATGGAACTTGAAGGGAGAACCCGCCTTGCAATGCCGAAGACTATATACGCACTGGACTTATCGTCATTGAAGCCTGGTTCGTGGGCTACTGAGGGAGTCCTGGACTAGGGGGTGTCCGGACAGCCGGACTATCATCGTCCGCCGGACTCCGAGACTACGAAGATACAAGATTGAAGACTCCGTCCCGTGTCCGGATGGGACTTTCCTTGGCGTGGAAGGCAAGATTGGCGGTACGGATATGTAGATCTCCTACCATTGTAACCGACTCTGTGTAACCCTAGCCTCCTCTGGTGTCTATATAAACCGGAGGGCTTTAGTCCGTAGGACGACATACATTACAACAATCATACCATAGGCTAGCTTTAGGTTTAGCCTCCTTGATCTCATGGTAGATCCACTCTTGTACTACCCATATCATCAATATTAATCAAGCAGGACGTAGGGTTTTACCTCCATCGAGAGGGCCCGAACCTGGGTAAAACATCGTGTCGCTTGTCTCCTGTTACCATCCGCCTAGATGCACAGTTCGGGACCCCCTACCCGAGATCCGCCGGTTTTGACACCGACACTAGTTCTCTCCTCCCTATGCTATCTGGTCTATCTCTATCAAGGTCCGAACCCTTTGCATGGGTGCCCCGGGGGGTTTATATAGGCCTAACCCCCCGGGGGTACAATGGTAACCCAGCTGGGCGCGGGTCCCAGCCGTCTGTCTCTCATACCGCCGTCCTTCCCGCCGACTTCTGGGGCCCGCCGACTGGTGGGTCCCGCGGACAGGCCTGACACTGTGCGGCACTCCTGATGATGTAGGCTTGGTCATTGGGTCGTGGCAACAGTGCCGCCGTCTATCGGGCGATCACTGTCGCCATTCCCCATCCTATCTGGTTAATGGCTCGTGGGGCCCTGGGGAGGAGTCGACCGACTCCAGGGAGGCCGACTCCCACATGTCCATCTTCGGGGTGCCCAGGCCGCCTTCGGTCCACCCACTGACAGGCGGCCTCGCGGTCTTCAGGTCGTACAGGCCGGCGTCATGGGCACAGTGCATTGCGCACTATGGCTGAGGTCAAGGCAGGCATGGCAATAGTGTCGCGCCTCGCCAGAGATCTTCCGGCGATACGGCTCACTGTAGCCATGCCGGTCCTTCGTAGGCAGGGGGACGGCCACGCCGCGACCGTACCCTGCATCGGGCTTCGGGAGGAGTCATGGGCCGACTCTCCATAGTCGGCCTCTCTGGAGGTCGCCAGCTTGGAGTCGGCTAGTCTTGGAGTCGCCATCTGGGACTCGGCTTGTCTTGGAGTCGCCGTCTGGGACTCGGCTTGTCTTCGAGTCACCGTCTGGGACTCGGCTTGTCTTGGAGTCACCGTCTGGGACTCTGCTTGAGGGACGCGGCCTGCCCCGATGTCTTGAAAGGTCCTGGGACTCGGGTTAGCCTACCCGTGGCCCATTACTCCGACACAAAGTGTAACCCATGGTCCTCTTGCCTGACCATTTTCGATCATAGGGACCATCCTACCAATATCTATCATGGTGGTTCGTCCGCACTGGTCCTTGACCCCATCATTTACGGATTCCACCTCACACGAGTCCTTATGGACGGAGGTAGTAGCTTGAACCTGCTATACCAGGATACAATGCGCAAAATGGGCATCAACCCCTCCAGGATCAAGCCCACCAAAACCACCTTCAAAGGTGTCATACCAGGTGTAGAGGCCCGTTGCACGGGCTCAATCACACTTGAAGTGGTCTTCAGATCTCCGGACAATCACCGTACCGAAGATTTAGTCTTCGACATCGTTCTCTTTTGCAATGACCATCAGGCACTACTTGGACGAACCGCATTTGCTCGGTTCAACGCGGTGCCACACTATGCCTACCATAAATTAAAGATGCCCGGTCCGCGCGGCGTCATCACAGTTAATGGCAGGTCCGAACTCCCCCTCACTGCCGAAGAGTCTACCACCGCTTTAACAGCAAGAACAACGAATGGCACCTTCCAGCCGAACCTCGAGTCAAAGACCAAGCTCCCGGACACCATCAAAGGAGTCCGAACTACTGCTCGGCAAGATAGCCCGGTTCGCCCGGAGCTTAATTAAAAACACTTCGGAAAAAGATAAGACAAGCCACATACTGCGGCTCAACCGCCCGGTGGCGCAAAAGCATTTCTTGCATTTTCTTTGCAGGTTCACCTTTACGTAGGTAAGGATGGATGGCGTGGATATAGTCCGAGCGCGTAAGGGTATCTCTAGATATTCCCCTCTATGATCATCCAACTACACCCTGATCCAAACACAACTTCCTCACGCCTGGTATCAGCAGATTCCACAATCATATTTCCTTTTATCACATCATCTGTACTCATACGCATTGACATATTATTCAAATACAACATGTGGATTTATGTGATGCTCATCTACTACTATTTCTTATTTAAAACTCTTTTTGTTAAAAGGCGGCTGTTTATCACGATATGCCTTAACATGCTAGGGGCTTCATCATGCCCATACTACGGCAAAAAAGTTCGAACACCTTCACGGTAGTTCGGCACCCCGAACTCATAGCATTATATGCATCAGCTCTGAATCATGTCTTGGGTCAATAGTTGGGTTTGCCCGGCTCCTATGTTTTGGTGCCTTACGTTCCGCTATATCGGCTAAGGTAGCACTGGGAGAACTACTGCCATTGTGTCCCGGTTCTTCCAGACGAGCACCTCAGTAGAGAAAGCCGAAAACTGACTGTCATGATGTAGTGAGAGTTGGTCAGCTGTTTGAGAGATTCCAAAATCTTTAAGGATTTCTTCCGCATAATGCCATAACCAATGCAGCGTGCGACGGATCGACTTTTTCCGATCAGGCGCTTATATAGCCCCTCATCAGGTCTAAACACCAGGGGTTGCACCTACCTTCCTCGTAAAAACTCCTATGGCTAAGTGAGAGCGATAAAGCCCTATAGTCCGATTGCCTGGTTCGTTGTGCTGAACACCTCCTTTAGGGACCCAAAACTAGGATAAAGAGTGCTCAGGTTTATCCCGAACACCCCCGTACTTACTACATGGGGGCAGAAGCCGACGACTGGCCAACTCTCAGGATTAATATATGAAACGGCCACACAGGAGGAAAAACTTTCATACGACAAGCAATAAATAATAACCTTGTTCAAATATTACAAAGGACAAACATGACTGTATTCATGGATATATAATGTCCTTGGTGCATTGCTCCGCCGCAGGGCGGGCCCCTTTCAAGACACCTTCGTAATACAGTTCGGGCTTGCGGTGCTCCTTCCCCTCCGGTGGTCCCTCGGTCATCAGTTTTTCTGCATCCATCTTCCCCCAATGCACCTTTGCACGGGCGAAGGCCATTAGCGCACCTTCTATGCAGACCGACCGCTTGATGACTTCGAGTCGAGGGCAGGCACTCACAATCTGCTTCACGAGCCCGAAGCAATTGCTTGGAATCGGCTCGGCAGGCCACAACCGGATAATCAAATCCTTCATGGCTAGCTCGGACACTTTATGCAGTTCGACCAGCTGCTTCAACTGATCGAAAAATGGCACCAGATAATTCGGCGCCAGATACTGCATCCAAAAGAGCCTATCTGCAGTATTTCTCTCTTCGGCTCGGTAGAATTGAGCGGCGTCAGATATGCTGCATGGCAGCTCCGCAAATACCCCTGGAGAAATCAGAATTTAAACTCTCAACTTGATTTTCTCCTTTCAAATACTCGCTTTGTACAGAAAAAGCCTTACCAGCCGCAATCTACCTCGCCTCATGGATTTCCTTCTAGGCACCTTGGGCCTCCCCCCGGGCATCACTTGCGGCTTGGCGAGCCTGGGAGAGATCGGATTCTTTCCCTGCTAAACTCTGCTCCAAGGTCTCGCATTTCTGCACGGCCTCTTGAAGCTCTCGCTCAGCCTCAATAACTCTGGCCTCGTGTTTCTCACGAAGAGCCTGCTCTGCGGCTGCCTTCTTCTCGGCTTCGGCCACATCCTTCCTAAGAGCCTCAATTTCGGCCGTCGCTCCTAGAGCACATTATGAAAATATTTTCATCATGCACACTTATTCATTTGTGATACATAAACAAGGTTTCTACATACCTTGATTATCCTATAGATGTCTCTTCACTTGGCCAAGTTCTCCTTTGGCCAGCTCCAGACTATGCCTCAGTCCGGATACTTCCACAGCATGAGAGGCGGCAGTCACTACAGATGCCCACTGGTTAAAAAGAGTGATAGATGTCATCAAGTGAGTCTCCTGCGAGCATGAATTTGATCCTCTGTTAGGTTCTTTCTTTCACCAAACAGTGTATGAGGGGCTACTATCTATACCATGACACTCTCCCAAAAACTCACAAAACATACCTCAAAGCCTCTTATGAGGATGATACAGGATTCATTCAGTCCACTCTCAGTGGACTGAATCTTCTCAATCACCGCACCCATGAGGGCACGGTGTTCATCAATGATGGAGGCACCCTTCAGCGCCGCCAATAAAGTATCCGGCACCTCTGGTTGGACAGAGGCGGCCGGTGGAGCAGGCATACTACCTCCGCTAGTTGACGGAGGCCGTCTGTCTGACTCGGGGACCTTATGGGTCTCTAGAATCGTGTCTGGCCGGGCTCCGGATTCAAGATTACCCCCGTTGTCGACGCCCACGGGAGCTTTCTCTCCAGTGTGTCCGGCCCCTGAAGTATGGCCTCCTGGCGCCGCCTTTGCGACCTTTTCCTCTCCTCCATGGCCTGGGTCCTTCTGGGACGAAACCTCAGTTTCATTCATATTCTTGGAGGAGGAGGCCTTCGGGGGTGTTCTGCTCTCCATCGCGTCCGAACCCAGCAGATCTTCTGACGAGGATTGTTCGGTGCGGGGCTTCGCCGGACTGAAAAAATTATGGCTCGGATTAGAAGGTCATTCCATGACGAGTCCGGACGCATGAGTGTGTTCGGATTTTATTCTCACGAGTTCACCAGGGGCTCGGCCCTGGGATCCCCCTCCGGGATGCTATCGGTGGCGCCGGTCGACTCCTCTTGCAGAGGAGTTTCCCCCCTCTTGGGTGGCTTGGCCTCCAATTTCTTTCTTCCCCCTGCGGGGGATTCGTCTCCCTCCTCCTCCTCCTCCTCTTCGGAGGAAGAATGGGCATTGGAACCTTTGGATCTTGCGCCCGAAGTGCCACGACGACGGAGGCCGCCCTGATCTTCTTGGCCTCCTTTCCGGTCTTCTTCTTCGGTGCCTTGTAAGGCACCGGGACCAGAATCTTCATCAGAAGTGGGCCGGCCGATTCTTCTGGTAGTGGGTCCGGACAGTAGATCCGCGCCGCCTTCTTCGCCCAGCCATAGGAAATTCGGGGGAAACACTTCAGGCATTTTCTTAAAGAATATGCGAATGAAACATACGAACTGTCAACAAGCGATCACTTACCAAACTTGCCGGGCGGGACAGTTGGTACCCGCGGTCCTCGGCGGAGTCCGGCCATGATTTGCCGGACTTGAAAAGCCCCTTCCAGATGTCCTGATGCGAAGAGACAAAGAGCTCTGACAAGGTCTGGTGCTTGGCCGGGTCAAACTCCCATAGATTGCAAGCCCGGTGTTGACAAGGTAGAATCCGGCGAACTAACATCACCTAGACTACATTGACGAGCTTGATATCCTTTTCTTCCATGTCTTGGACGCGCGTCTGGAGCTCCGATAGCTCGTCAGGCGAAGCCCAGTTCAGGCCCTTCTTGGGCCAGGACGTAAGCCGCAGGGGGGCGCCGGATCTGAACTTTGGGGCGGTGGCCCATTCCTTGCCACGCGGCTCGATGATGTAGAACCACTGCTGCTGCCACTCCTTGACGGAATCATTAAAATCACCTGTTGTCCATGTGACATTGGGCATCTTGCTCACCATGGCACCTCCGCATTCGGCATGCTCGCTGTTTACTACCTTGGGCTTCACGTTAAAAACCTTCATCCATAAGCCAAAGTGCGGCGGGACACGGAGAAAGGCCTCACACACGACGATGAATGTCGAGATATTGAGGAAAGAATTGGGAGATAGATCATGAAAATCAATCCCATAATAGTACATGATGCCACGAACAAATGGGTGGAGGGGAAACCCTAGCCCGCAGACAAAATGAGGGAGAAATACCACCCTCTCGTGGGGTTCTGGGGTGGGGACGATTTGTCCCACCATCAGAATATGGTAGCTGATTCTCTTGGCCAAATACCCTGCCCCCCCGAAGCTTTTTAATATCCTTCTCCCGGATGGTAGAGGCCATCCACTTGCCTCCTGCTTCGGATCCAGAAATTTTTGGGAAACCTTTTTTATGGACAAGGCCGACGCTTGAGCACTAGGGCTTGAGCAAGAAGGGACGGATGTGCAGAGGAAGAGGGCGTGCGTGAAAAAGGGAGTTCTTATCCCCTTATAAAGGAAGCAGGGATCCTGCGCCTCCCCACTTGCCCGCTAAAATCGCTTATTCCCCAAGCGCCACGTTTGATGGCACGGTTGGGTTACCCATGTCCGTATTGATGAGAATCCCGTGATAAGGGGACACGATCTCTGCTTCAACAAGACATGCCGATAAAATCACCTCGCGATATGTGCGGTGGCTGGTTATGAAAAACGATTCGAATAATGACCAAACCATGGCATGATGTCATAAAAAGCTGTCAGCAGATTAGATTTGTGGAATATTGTACTCTCTACAGTGGTATGTGGATTTTGTTTTGCAGAGTCGGACACGATTCCCGTGTTCGAAATCTTCTATGGACTATTCGGAGAAGGAAACCGCCTTGCAATGCCGAAGACAATATGCGCGCCGGACTCATCGTCATTGAAGCCTGGTTCAGGGGCTATCGAGGGAGTCCTGGATTAAGGGGTCCTCGGACAGCCGGACTATATACTTTGGCCGGTCTGTTGGACTATGAAGATACAAGATTGAAGACTTCGTCCCGTGTCCGGATGAGAATCTCCTTTGCGTGGAAGGCAAGCTTGGCAGTTCGGATATGAAGATTTCCTTCTCTGTAACCGACTCTGTGTAACACTAGCCCCCTCCGGTGTCTATATAAACCGGAGGGTTTAGTCCGTAGGATGAGGACAATCAAAATCATAGAATAGCTTCTAGGGTTTAGCCTCTACGATCTCGTGGTAGATCAACTCTTGTAATACTCATATCATCAAGATCAATCAAGCAGGATGTAGGGTATTACCTCCGTCGAGAGGGCCCGAACCTGGGTAAAACATCGTGTCCCCTACCTCCTGTTACCATTAGCCTTAGACACACAGTTCGGGACCCCCTACCCGAGATCCGCCGGTTTTGAAACCGACATGGGCCGCAGGCAGGCAAGTCTGGGGACCCCCGTTCCTAGAACGCCGATAGTAGCCCCCGGGCCCAAGGCACGCTCGGACTTGGCTTAGAGGCAAAGCCAAAGGGCAAGTGCAGAGTGCCGCGGGCCCCAATAGCCTGTGGCCTTGGTTGACACGTGGCAACTGATTGGACGTGGGCGTCTCCGCTTACACACGCTGCGTCGGCAACTGCCCGATTTGACGAGTCCCTGCTGCATGCAAAAAGGGTCATCATTACCTGTGATCGTGGAGTTCGACGGTTGGCCTCCCTTGGGCTATAAATGAGGAGGGGTGAGCGCCCTCATTGCCCATCTCTTCTTGCTTCGCCTGCTTGTTCTCCCCTGCTCCACCTCCAGTCTTGACGCCAATGGCACCGATCCGCAGATTCTCGGCCGAAGAGAAGGGGAAGGCACCCCGTGATGGACCTGATCCGCTCCCGTCGAAGAAGAGGCCGGTCCAATGCCATGGTGAGGTCGTGGGGCTGGAGATGACAAGGCCTTGGTGCGAGCGGCCACCTCCTGGGTACCCACTACCCCAGTGCGCCCGAGCCGAGGGCTCCGGAGAAAGGGATGGCGAGCGGCACCACCCACGCCACAGTCGCGGTGGGCACGCCGTGGTGGCGCCCCCCGTCGCCCCTGGAGTCCATGCTGCGGACTCCTCTCGCGAGCTCGTGCTGCAGGCGTCGATGCCTCCAAGCACCTGGATCTTCTTCCCTTCGTTCTTCTCCACCGAGATGTCGCCGAGGGGGCCTCTTGAGCTTTGGCTGCAGCACGCCGATTGTGGTGCTCCGGCGACCGGAGCAGAGGTTGAAGTCGTCTCCACTAGCAAGATCTTCATGACCCGAGGCTGGAGCGAAGTCGCCCGGGTCTGCCGAACGGGGGGTGCCCTCGTGATCCTTTTCGATTACGATGGCGCCTCCACGTTGTTCTTCAAGGTCTTCGACGCAGAAGGCCGCCGCCTAGAGTGCTGCCCCGGAGGGGGCAGTCAGGAGGTCGACACGGCGGGGGCCAGGCCTGCCGTACGCTCCCCCAATGGCTCCTCCGGTAGCAGCAGCGACGCTTGGGAGTCCAGCGATTCTCCCGAACTCTTCGGGACTCCAGAGACGAGCGATGACAGCTACGCACCCCCGAGCTCTCTCCGGACCCGGCACAAGGCGGCAGCATCGGACGTCGCCGCCGCTGATCTGGATGGGGTTGGCGCCGGTCTCTCGTGGCCCACTGTTGATGATGGCGTTGGCCACGGAGACGCATGTAGTTAGGGCTCCTCAGAGTTCTCGTCTTTCGTTCCCTGCGAGGAATCGATAAAACACACCGCGGGGGCGTGTAAAGGGTCTGCGATGTCTTTTGCTGATGTTATCCTTATTATGAAATCGTGCGAGTGCTTGTCCTATCCCGGCTTGGTTCCCCCTTTCAAACCTTGCGACGACTTAGCACTCTGTGCTAACAGGTCCCGGTCCCCATGCAGGCTACAGCCGTCGCAGGTAGGCCAGGTCGCGATGCCGTGGTCAAGGCCAGGAGGTGAGCGGCCCGAGGTCCAGTAAGATCCCCTGAGGCGTGATGCTTAGGAGGTCCCCTTTAGTGTGCAAGCAGCCACCGAGAGGTGAGAAAAGAAGGCAAAGTTGCCGTCACAGAGCCGCAGCAAGTGAGAATTTTGTGTTGCAATGATTAGTTGTTCCAGGTGCAAGACTTATCTCGGTAGTCTGGAGTCGTTCCCTTGCGCTGCGCCAGACTTGTGTGTCGGCGGCCGTGGTGCAGCTAGGTTAGGCCCGTGCGAGCCTCCGCTTTCTTCCCCACGCTCTCCTTCATGCTCTACGTCCTCAGGTATCGGCCCTCGAGCGAGCTCAGCCGCCGCTGGTATGCCAGGTCGTGATGCCGTGATCAAGGCCAGGGGGTGAGGGCTGGAGAGCCAATAAGAGCTCCTGAGTCGCGATGCTCAGGAGCCCCCCTTCTAGCGCGCAAGCGAATCGCATGGGACAGAGAGGGAGCTCATGGTGCCGCCCACTGTAAACCTCAGGAGGTTCCTGTAAATCAGCACGAGAAAAGAAGGGGTTCCATTATGATTGCCGGCTGGCCATTGGTTGCTCCGAGAGAGAGGTGAGGGCACTAAGGGTCTGGTGAGGTGACACGCGCGGGGCTGCCGCGGGCCAGAGCTCGACCACTCAGATTTGTCGGCGTTGCGGGGATGGACCCGTGCGCAAGCACCGTGCCAGCGCGAGCGGCTCCCGTGGTAGATGTCAATCGAGCAGGCGATAATCACATGTAGGTTAGGCATGAGATGCAAATCAGCTTAGGTAAACACAGAATGGATACATGCCACTGGGTCAGACTCGAGCGGCTTGGGGATGATGAGCCCAAGGGGCGCCCCAAGCAAGGTAAGCTAAAGACATAAGAAAAAGGGATACATACTGTAGGGACGGACCCACGCGGCCTTGGAATGATGCAGCCCCGAGGGTGCTCCCAGCTGAAATGAACTTGGGAGATGTCACCTGGTACCATCGTAGACGGGGGGTGTTGGAGCAGCTTGGAGATGCGCGATGAAGAGGCCGACCCTCACGAGCCACCGGGCCCTGAGCCTTGGGAGACTCTGGGGATCCAGGTGGTTCCTTGTGGACTGTCTCCATCTCCGCTAGAACCGCGTGATGCCTGGCCTCCTGAGCCGCCAGAATGCTCCACAAGTGACGCTGGTAGGTGGCAGCCGTGTTTTGCAGGCCGAACGGCATGCGAACATAGCTGTGAGACAGACCCTCGCAGCGTCCCATGCGCGAAGGCCAGAAGCGCTCCTGAGATGCCACTCGGTTGAGCCCTGGGACGTCGATACAGATGTGCAGGCCACGCCAGGCAAGCTGCGGTTGCCGCGCATGGCCCTCGGTTCCTGAAGCTCCTGAGTGGTCTTGGCGATGAACTCCTGAACGTTGGGCTTTCCATGCCCTGTGCCTTGCTGAGGGAAACGTGCCGCAAGGCACGCCTCCAAGTGCTGCCCGAGCGCCACCCTCGCGATGTTGGCGAGGTCCGAGGCCCTCCAGAAGAGAGCCCTCGAGCCTTGCCTGAGGAGGGCGCCGAGCGCGCCTTCCTATGCGACGGAAGAAGGCGTCCCAGGCACGGGAGCTGATCCTGACGCGGCACCACCCGGGATGCCAACCTCCTGAGGCCTTGTGTGGAGTGGTTGCTTCTTCTTCTTGTGGATGGCCTCAGGAGGGTTCTCGCCCTTGCTGTCCGGGTCCTCAATTGCTGCAGCTTGGAAGGCAGGCTCGAGGGAGTGCACCGCATCTCTCTCTTTGCAGGGGACCGTGATGATTCTGCCGCTTCCCGGCATCTTGAGGACGTTGTAGCCGTGGTGGGTCACCACCATGAACTTGGCCAGGGCTGGATACCCGAGGATGGCATTGTACGGCAGGTGGATGTGGGTGACGTCGAAGTCGATGAGCTCAGTGCGGTAGTTGTCACACTTTTCGAAGGTGACAGGGAGGCGGACCTTCCCTATCGGGGTGGTGGAACCGTCGGTAACTCCTGAGAAAGGCTTGGTAGGCTGGAGCTGATCGTATGGCGCTTGAAGGTTGTCGAACATCTCTACGGACAAGACGTTAAGCCCTGCGCCTCCATCGATGAGGGTCCTAGTGACTTGCATGTTGCTGATGACTGGTGAACAGAGCATTGGGACGACGCCATCAGTAGCCGCACACTTGAGTTGATTTGCCGAGCTGAAGGTGATGGCGCACTTGGACCACCTGAGCGAGCGTGTGGCCTCGAGCTTGGGGAGGACTGCGTTCACCTCGCGAGCGAACTGATTGAAGATGCGCTGAGAGGCTGGGCCTGAGCTCCGCCCAAGATGCAAGCAATAGTGCGTGGCTCCTGGAAGCCCCCAGCCCCCTCATCCTGGTGATGGTCGTCATTCCTTCTTGGCGGCAGCGGCAGAGGAGGAAGGCCTGCATTACCCTGCGGGCGGTCCTCGTGAGGCTGATCCCTCCAGGCGCCCTCGCGAGACTGGTCCTGCCAAAGATCCTCGCGAGGTCGGTCATGCCACTGCTGGCAAGGGCCACGGTCGTCCCATCGTCCTCCGTCATGTCCTCCTCCTCGGTCGTAGTCCCGGTCGTTGCGCTCGAGGCGTCGACTGAAGCGTCCTTCTCGAATGGCCCTAAGCTCCTAGCAGTCACTGGTGTTGTGGGTGTGGAGGTTGTGGTAGGCGCCGAACGGTCGGCTGCCCTTGGACGACTCCGACTGGTCCCTACTGTGGTTTGTGTCTGGTTCCGCCGCGAGTACGGCCGCTCCCTTGTGCTTCACGTCCTTGGCCTTCGTCTTCTTTTCTTTCGGGTCAGCAGCTAGAAGCTCGAGGAGGGAGAGGCGTCTTTCCTCAGCTCTTGCGCACTTTGTCGCTAGGTTGAACAGCTCCAGGAATGTGCACAACTCCTCGTGGATGGCGAGCTCCTCCTTCATCTTGATGTCACGGACGCCATCAAAGAACGCTGAGATGATGGCCTCGTCCGTCACCTTGGGGATCTTGAGGCAGATGTTGTTGAAGCGCTGGATGTATTTCTACAGGGTCTCCCTGGGCTGTTGCTTGATGCGGCACAGGTCACCCGCGGCCGGGGGGTGGTCGTGAGTGCCCTAGAAGTTGGCCATGAAGCGGCTGCGCATCTCGTCCCAGGATGAGATCGAGACGGGAGGCAGGTTTAGGAGCCACGAGTGGGCACCGTCCTTGAGCGCCATGGGAAACCAGTTCGCCATGACCTTCTCGTCTCCGTTGGCCGACTCGATGCTCAGCTCGTAGAGCTGCAAGAACTCTGCAGGGTCGGGGGTGCCGTCGTAGCGAGGAGGTAGGTCCGGCATGAACTTGCCCGGCCAGGCGACACTATGCAGCTCGAGGGTGAAGGCGCGGCAACCTGCAGTGGTCACCAGGGCCCTTTGCTGATGCGGAGCCTGCTCTTGATGGTACCCGCGCACCGTCGCTAGGGGCAGTATGCGGTCTTGTTGCACTGGTGCAGGGAGCACAGGAGCGCCTTCTTGAGGCTGAGGGATTTCTTGGCAGCTCCTTTCTTGTTGCGCGGGCGCTGGATGCGGTGGGTCACGTCCAGGGGCCGCGCGCCTTGGAGCCAGGGTGCCGTCTTGGGGCGGAGGTGGTGGAGGTGATCCATGAGCCGCGTCGCCCGTACCTAGCGGAGGGTGAGGCAGCGAGAGGGACGGCGTGGCAGAGCCCCCTGCAGCGCTGACAAGCTCGGTGATGCGAGCGAGCCATTCTTCGTAGAAGTCATCAACGGGGTAGTAATGCAGGAGCTCACGTGCCAGAAGCAGCACGACATGTGCGTCTGTGGGGGCGCGACAAGCGTGGGACGACGAACCAGCTGGGGTCAGCGACGGAGTGGTGGTGCGGCCTTCCCGCCGCACCAAGGGGTGCAGCAAGGATGCTTGCTGCTTGTTCCCCGCTGGGCCGGTGGCGGCGTTGGCGGCAGGCGACGTAGAATGACGAGGAGGTCCACCGACAGGAGCCATCTGGGCGATCCGTGCAGCGAGAGCGGCCCAGCGCTCAGCGCGGGCTCGGCGGGCGTTCGACATGGATGCGATGACGCGATGGGACGCGTATCAAAGGTAGATTTCGGTGCCCCCCTACCTGGCGCGCCAAATGTCAGATATCGGGTTCCGGAAAAACCCTTAAGGTTCAAACACTGGTGTGCGCACGAAGATTTCCCCCTATCGAAATGCGCCCTCAGCCTCGCCGCGATCTCTAAGCTAGCACGATGAACTCACAACACAAGAGACACGAGATTTATACAGGTTCGGGCCACCGTTGTGGTGTAATACCCTACTCCTGTGTGGTGGTGGTGGATTGTCTCTTGGGCATATGATGAACAGTACAAGGGAAGAACAGCCTCGCGAGGAGAGGTGTTCTTGGGCTGGTGTGGTGTGGAGATGAACTGAGTTAATCCGTCCGTCCGTCCGTCCGTGCCCTTCTACTGTGGTGGCTAGCCCTATTTATAGAGGTCCTGGTCCTCTTCCCAAATATTGAGCGGGAAGGGATCCAACAACGGCCATTTTGAAAGGGGACAACTAGTACAAGCTATCCTGACTAAAGGTGGTCTTCGCCTGTCAAAGGTGCTGGTGATGACACTATCTTGGGCTCCACGGTGACCTCCGTCCTGCCATCGTGCTAGTCTTGGTCTTGTTGCACCGATATGGAAACCTTTGCCTGATGCCTTGGTACACCGCGCCTACGCTTGCCCCCTTAGCACCAAAGGGGAAACAAGGACACTGCGCGCGCTGGCGCCCGCCTGGTCTTGGCCGTCATGGCTTGCGTCCTGGGACCCTCGCGAGGTACCGTTTGCCTTGATCTCTCCGCCTCCCTCGTGAACCTGCCTGGTGAGGCCGCCTTTGAGGATGCCTTGTGTCGTCCGCCCCGCGAGGCTCGGCCCCTCGCGAGAGTCTTGAGTGTTGGTTGATGAAGAAGGGCCGTACTGGGCCATTGGTGGAGTCATGCTGTGGGCCGCAGGCAGGCAAGTCTAGGGACCACCGTTCCCAGAACGCCGACAGTATCAGTCACACCGATTTGCAACATTTAGTCAGACCGAAAATCACTTGCGCACTAGCCTAAGCCAAATCGGCGGGACCGATTCCTACAATTTGGTCGGTCCGAGATGAGTCCGGCGGAAACCTAACTCTAAATTTTCAACTCAAATCTAATCTAGAGGATGATTTCTGTGGATGTATCAATCTCAACTTGGAAATAAACATGGCATTTCCTTTGTGCTAGGAATCGGAGTTAAAAGAAAGCACAAAGAGTTGAGCTCATACCCTATCTTGGTGATGAGCTCGCTACGGTGGCAACGGAGGGAAGGATTTCCGTTGATGGCGGCAAAGACCAGCGGCGGGAGGTCACTGGTGATGAGGAGACGATCCGGAGACCCGAGGCGGCAGAGTAGGACACGCGTGAGCCAATGGGTTTTGGAGAGATTTCCAAAATTTGACCCGTCGATATATATATCCTGGCACTGTCAGTGTGACCGAGTGGAACAACTCGGTGGCACCGAGATGCAGAATCGCAAGAGGTTACTGCAACTCCGTGAGACCGAAAAGTTCTAATCGGTGGCACCGAGATTGAAAAACTTGATCAACCTAGTGAACTCGGTGTGACCGAAATGGAGGGGGTCGGTTAGACCGAAATACACAGAGAGGTGTTGGAAGTTTTAAGTCTATGACAAATCGGGACTCTGAGTGCTCCTCACACAGAGGGTTTGAATATGACTTAGATCAAACTTTGTGATGTAGCATGAATAGAGTTTGAGAAGAGAAAAGCATAGATAGCTAGAGGGATTTCTTGGGCATTCTTGTCCATCCATTTGACAAAAGAAGAAAAACCAAACAATCGAAGCAACAAATGGATGTTCTCGAATGAGAAAAGTATGCAACAAACATGCTCACACAATAAAATGGAAAATGAAATATGTGGCAAAGCATGCACAATCACTATAGCATCTATCAAGCAATTGGCAATGACTAGGTCATCTATATATGAGTATATTGACTTAGGAGTCAAATGAGAACATTTGATCATAGGGCATACTCATCGTTTAAGCATTGTTGTGTTCACACCATTAGAGTTCCTTTAGCTCAATTCTTAGAGTAAAGCTCCCCCAGATGTGATATCCCCCCTAAGAGGGATGAACTAACCTTGGGTTTTGTCCATGATGACTTCATGTAGATGTTGAAGGAGTGGATGCTCATTGTTGATGTAGATAATTTGAAGCAATCCATTGGAGTGAGTTGTACTTTCAATACCTACATGGGTTAGTCCCACAAGGAACAAACAAGGATATCCATAGACATAGAGTGAAGCACACATATGATGATGTCCATGAAAGCATTTGGTTACCTTGTCCCTTGTCTTACCAACAAGAGGGTTTGTGACTCCTTGAACTAGTGCAAGATGTGGAAGTTGTTTGCACTTGCCATGCCAAAATGAATATGAGTGAGGTATGTTGGCGGAGTGACCCTCAGGAACTCTCTAGTTCTTCTTCTTCTTTGGGATCCACATCATTTTGATGGGAGTCCTTGGAGTTGTAGATGTACTTGATGAAGTAGAACTTGATGTAGTCTTGGGAACCCACTTGACCAAGGCCTTTGGAGCATCTTCAAATGGATCAATCTCTTCTTGAAGCTTGTCCTTGCCTTTTAGCTTGTGGTCATGTGGTGGAAGATCATCTAGAGCTTGTGTCCCCTTGAAGGAAGTAGGGTCATACTTCTCTTGTCGAGGAACAAATTTCGTCTTGGGGTATTGATCTTCTTCCCCCTCAACCCCATTGGCATTGAACTTTCGTTCAAAACCAACACCTCGATTCTTCCGGTGCCTTCCTTGCTTGCGTACAATTTCCTCAAATTGCTTACTTCCGACAAGGCTCTTGTAAACACATTTCTCTATAATTCCCTTCAATAAGCTATTTTCTTTCTCAAGTGTAACTTGGCTAAGAGAATCATTAGTGGAATCAAGAGAACTACTAGAAGCAACAATATTGGATTTAGCATGATTATTGTTACTACTAGAAGAAGAATCTTTCTTGTTCCTGTTGCTAGATTTTACTAGTGGCATGTAAGTAGACAAGAGTAAACGCTTGGAAATGTAAGAAGAACTTTTCTTACGAAGATCATCATTGATGGCCTTTAAGAACCCATGTTCTTGCTCAAGGTTGAGCTTTTTGAAGTGTAACTTCTCATGAGTTTTTAAAAGTTCTTGATGATCTTCTAAAGTAGTTTCATGAGCTAACATAAGAGTGTTTAGTTCTTTAGTTAGACGCTCAATCTCCTTCTTATCATTGTCATTCTCTTTATCTTGATTAGCATGATTAATAGCATTTTCATCATAGTATTCTTCACTAGAGTTGTCAACAAGTAAATCATCATCACCTAGCAAGTCATCTTCATCACTATTGAAAAGTACATACTCGGTGTGTGTTACCTTGGGGCCTTTAGCCATGAAGCATCTCCCAATCCCTTCATTTGGTGAATCAAATATGTCATATGAGTTGGTTGACACAAGTGCTAGACCGGCAACACCTTCATCTTGAGTATATTCGGAGTCGGAGTGATAACTTCTCTCGGAGTGATGGTCGGAGTCGGAGCCGGATACCCATTCACCAACATGAGCTTGATGTCTTCGTTTTGTGTAGCTCCTTGATGACTTGTTCTTCTTTTCGGAATCCTTGCTTCTTCGAGAGGTTCTTCGTTCATATAGATCATCTCTACTCCTTCTCTCTCTTTGAGGTGATTCTTCCCTTTTGCTTCTCCTTTTAAGTGAGTCTTCTCTTCTTTTGTAGGGAGCCTTACACTCATTGGAGTAGTGTCCAGGTGTTCCACAATTGTAGCAATTTCGCTCACGACTAGAAGATCTTTTGTCATTGTAGGACCTTGTGTTGGAACTTCTTTCCTTGCTTCTACTCTTGTAGAATTTGTTGAAGTTATTCACCATTAAGCTCAATTCCTCATTGAAGGCTTGTTTCTCAGTTGATGATGAAGGAGCATCACATGAGGCTTTGTAAGCACCACTAGACTTGTTGTGAAGCTCCTCTTTGTCCTTGAGTGACATCGCATGAGCAACAATTCTTCCAATGACTTCGGTTGGCTTGAGATCTTTGTAGTTTGGCATCATTTGGATCAAAGTGCACACGATATCATATTTTCCATCCAAGGCTCTCAGTATCTTATTGATGATGAATTTGTCGGTCATCTCTTCACTTCCTAAGCCGGCAATCTCATTTGTGATGAGAGCAAGCCTAGAGTACATTTCAGCGACACCTTCACCATCCTTCATTTTGAACTTGTCAAGTTTAGTTTGAAGCACATCCAAATTGGATTCCTTGATGGAGTAGGTACCTTCGTGCATATCAATCAAAGTATCCCAAATTTCCTTTGCATTCTCAAGATGACTAATTTTGTTGAATTCTTCGGGGCACAATCCATTGAAAAGGATATCACAAGCTTGAGCATTGTATTGCAACATCTTCAATTCTTCCACGGTAACTTCATAATTTGGTTCTCTGTCATCAAAGAATTCACCTTGGAAACCAATACACGCAATAGCCCAAACGGCGGGGTTATGTCCAAGAATATGCATTTTGATCTTATGTTTCCAACTAGCAAAATTAGTACCATCAAATTAAGGACTCTACGGTGGTAATTTCCCTCGCTAGATGCCATTCTCTCCTAGGTTGTGAAACCAAGGCTATGATCACCAAAGCTATGGAAATCAAGGCAAATGGAAACCCGGTGCCACCGAGTTTCATTTGACAAAGCCATTGCCACAAACCCTAGTTACTTCGGTCTCACCAAGATGGGATTGCAAACTCACTGTTTCCCTTTTGTAACATTTCGGTCACACCGAAATGAGCAAATCGGTCCCACCGAGTCTGCAATGCAAATTCACTGTTTCCTTTTCGTAACACTTCGGTCTTACCGAAGTGAACGAATCGGTCCCACCGAGTTTGCCTGACCAACCCTCTATGTGCCTATTGCTGAAATCGGTCCCACCGAATTTATGCGATCGGTCACACCGAGATTACGTTATGCCCTAACCCTAGCATATCGGTCTCGCCGAGATGACTAAGTTGGTCCCACCGAAAAGCCTAACGTTCATATTTTGACCTGAATTGGTCAGACCGAGTTTTACTATTCGGTCTCACCAAGTTGGGAATCTGTGTGTAACGGTTAGATTTTGTGTGGAGGCTATATATACCCCTCCACCCATTCTTCATTCATGAGGAAAGCCATCAGAACGTGCCTACACTTCCAGCATTCATTTTTACTGAGAGAGAACCAGCTACTCATGTGTTGAGACCAAGATATTACATTCCAACCGCAAGAATCTAGATATCTAGCTGTCGGTGTACTAAAGTAGGGGTACCTTAGTACCCCGAACTTGTGCACGGGTAGTCGCAGCGTCCCGCAGCAAGGCTTGCCGGTTGTCCGCCAAGATCCTCCGCTATTCCTATTTACTGCCATTCAAGAACAAAGTGTTAGCTGAGAAGACAGAACCCCGGCAAGAGGAGCTTGCCGGGAAGGACAAGACCCCGGCAAGAGGAGCTTGCGGGGAAGGCCAACCAAGGCACTTCGGAAAACTTGCCGCGACGCTCCGCGCATCCCGGCAAGACCCGACGAGCGGAAAGCTTGCGGGTGCGACAAGACAACGGCCGCGGCAAGGCTGCCACACTGCACCCGAGCTCCAGCGCATCCGACGACGTGTCACCCCAGGACCATCCCAGGAGCACGTGGCGAGGCGCTGTGCAGCCGAGCGGTGCGAGGTGGCAAGAGGAGATGACAAGAAGGCCATCGTGGCAGGCGGTGGCGCTCCTAACGGTCGCTTCCTTGCACTGTTTGAGCGACCAGACGGGCATTAAATGCCCTTGTCCCCTGCCGTCTGAGTTAGGTAGGGGGCACTGTTGATAGCGGTTGTACCAACCCTCGTTTTTACTCTTTTACCCCTCTTTCTACGCTGCCACCTATCGGTGACCCCTTTAACCTATAAAAAGGAGGCCCATGCGCACGTAGAAGGGGTTCGGTTCGACGCATTCGACACTATGACACACCCACGCTCTCAAACAAGAACAGAATAGAAACACAAAGCAACAGTAGGAGTTTTATCTCTCCGGAGAGCTCCGAAGCTGGGTAATATCCCTCGCGTGCTTCGCCTCGATCTGCTCTGCGTGCGCCCTCCGCTCCCTTGCCGGACCGAAAAGGGGCCCTGCCCCATAGGTGCTCGTTCCCCACGACATCTTTGGCGCGCCAGGTAGGGGGGCGTCGAGGTCGTGCGTATCTGATCCGGCGTCCGCGCGCGCTACATCAAAATCTACATCGACATGCCACCAAAGAAGAAGACTTCGGAGGTGGCCGCTCCGTCTGCGACTATCCTGCCGCCACCGGAGCAAACGGGCGGTGGGGTGGACGCCGGCGGAGGAGTGGGCGCCGACGGTGGGACTCGCGTCGTCACCAGGTCCAAGGACAAGGCCCCGCAAGCTTCAACGTCTGTACATCCACCGCAACCCTCCCTGGGGGTGCAGGATCGACAACGCCATGGTGCTCCTAGCACCGTACTCGCGTTGGAACAAGGCCAAGCTGGTGGGTCGCGGGACGCTCAGGGCCAACGTGTGCGTCAACACGCCGGCACGAGCGCAGTACGGTCGCCTGGACGAGACGTCGCTCCTTCTAACACCGTTAGAAGTTTGAGCGTATCTCGCACCTCGCGTCGCTCGCCACCGCCACCCAACACTCCAGAGGAAGCACTGGCCCGAGCCCAGCTGCTTCTAGATTACCCTCCAGCGCCAGACAAGATCGACGACTGGAGGGCCGCCATTCAGAGCCTCATCGGCTTCGCCAACGGCGACAAGCCCCGGCAACCGAGCACCTCGAAACCCCGGCAAGACGCCCAGGCGCAAGCCGACACCGACAAGACCGCTGGGGGTGCCACCACTGTGCACTCCCCGCCTCGAAGGCCAAGATCGCCAACTCGCCGGGCCAACCTCGACACTGATTCCACCGCGTCGTCGGACCCGCGAGCTCGCCGCGATCAACGCCAAGTTCTCCAAGAACGACGACACGAAGATGCTCGCACTCACATCGAGCGTCGAAGAGAAGCACGGCGTCAATCTGACCAGCGCGCTGGGCCCACTGTCGATATGCATGCGCCAGGGGAACCAGGCGACTTGCCATACGCGGTAGGTTACCCTGCGTTCACCCGTGAGCTGCGGCAGGTCCAGTGGCCCAGTACCAAGAACTTCAAGACAGACGTGCCCGAGAAGTACGATGGCAGGATACATCCGTCAGAGTTCCTCAGCGTCTACACCATCGCGGTGCAGGCTGCCAGAGGGCGCGACGAGAAGATCCTCGCCAACTACTTCCCGCTGGTGCTCAAGCCCAACGTCAGATCTTGGCTCATGCACTTGCCGGACAACTCCATCTCTTCGTGGGCGGACCTGTGCCATTAGTTTGTTGGCGCCTTCACAGGCGGCCACAAACCCCATGGCCAGGAGAGCGACCTTCATCTGCTCGCCCAGAAGGAAGGAGAACCCCTGCGCAAGTATATACAGAGATTCAGTCAGGTGCAGCGCAACATCCCAGACGTCCACCCTGCCGCAGTTATCAGCGCGTTCCATCAGAACGTGCGTAACCGCAGGATGAGGGAGGAGATGGCGATGTGCAAAATCAGAGATGTCAGCGAGCTATATGCTCCGGCCGACAAGTGTCCATGGGCTGAAGAAGGGAGGAGACTCCCCGGAGAGAACGCAGGAGCAGAAGGATCTGACAGTGAGGACGCCCCTCCGGCAAAGAAGAACCGGAGGCGGAATAACAGAAAGAGGAAGGCTAAGGATGTGCTAGTTGTTGAGCAGTCCGGCAACGGAGGCGGTTCCGAGAAGGCCAAAGCTGGTGACTCCGGCGAGGCTGTGGTAGCCGCCGACAAGCAGGACGGCTCCGGCAAGCAGTACTGCAAGATCCACCGCACCAAGGGCCACGACCTCCAAGCTTGCAAGAAGGTTGAGCAGATGGCAGAGCTACAGAAAGCTGAATACGAACGTCGCGACAAGGAGAAGGCCCAGGAGGGTGGCGGAGGATCCGGCAAGAAGCGTCCCACCCGGGGAGGGCGCCGTGGCAAGGCCAAGCAGCGCCAAGGAGATAGGCCTCCCCGTGGCCGCGACAAAGACGAAGACGAAGATGAAGATGATGAGATGGACGAGGATGAGACCGACGAGCAAGAGTTTCAGAAGGCCACAGAGGTTTTGTGCGTCGACGGCGGTGCTTCTCTGCACACCTCGCACCGCCAACTCAAACAGTGGGTGCGGGAAGTGAACGCAGCAGAACCGTCCATTGAGTCGCGCAAGCCCCTGAAGTGGTCCAGCACGCCCATCATCTTTGATGTTGAGGATCACCCTGATCGCATCACTGCGGTCGGGTGCTTGCCGATGTTGGTCTCGCCAACAATCCGCAACCTCAAGGTCACGAAGATGCTGGTTGACGGCGGGGCCGGCCTGAATCTGATCTCTTCCGTGGTGCTCAAGAAGCTCCAGATCCCAAATAGCGAGCTCGAAGAGACTGGTACCTTCCAAGGAATCAACCCGGGAAGGAGCAAGCCGAAGGGGAAGATCACGCTGCCAGTGACGTTTGGCAGCGAGCTGAATTTCAGGACAGAGAGAGTCACATTTGACGTTGCTGATTTCCCATTGCCCTACAATGGGATACTTGGCCGTCCAGCGCTTGCCAAGTTCATGGCAGCCTCTCACTACGCCTACAGCGTGCTGAAGATGCCTGGTCCGGTAAGTGTTATTTCCGTCCATGGCGACAAGAAAGATGCACTTATCTGTACCGACAAGATCTACCGGGAAGCAGCAGCCGCAGCAGAACACAAACCACTTGCCGCTGAAGCTCCCGGGGGGAAGAAGAAGACCAATTCCGGCAAGAGTAGCTCTGATGCCCACTCCGGCAAGTGCACCTCTTCGGAGTGCTGCGCTACCGTCTAGGACGCACCATCGAGCTCCACCGGCAAGTGCAAGAAGGCAAAGACAGCTTCACCAGAGACCAAGAAAGTGGCCGCCAAGGAGGACGGCACTGGTGGTACCTTCACCATCAGTGCCATGCTTGACCCTAAATAGGAAAGCACGCTCGTTGCTTTCCTGCGGGCAAATGTCGATGTGTTTGCATGGCAACCATTTGACATCCCCGGTGTTCCCAGGAAAGTAATTGAGCACCACCTTGCCGTCTGCCCTCATGCGCGGCCCGTCAAGCAGAGAGTCAGAAAGCAAGCAGTAGAAGGCCAAGAGTTCATTGCAGAAGAGATCAAGAAATTGGAAGCAGCAGGCCTGGTCCGAGGAGTACTCCATCCAACGTGGTTAGCCAATCCAGTAGTCATGCGCAAGGCAAACGGGAAGTGGAGGCTTTGTATTGACTTCACTGATGTTAATAAAGCTTGTCCCAAGGATCCATTTCCCTTGCCGCGCATTGACCAGATTGTCGACTCCACGGCAGGATGTGATCTGCTTTCATTCCTTGATGCATACTCAGGATATCATCAGATCTTCATGGCAGAAGAGGATGAAGAGAAAACCGCATTCATTACTCCATGTGGCACGTACTGCTTTGTACGGATGCCTTTCGGACTAAAGAATGCTGGTTCAACATTTGCAAGAGTAGTCAGTCATGCTTTTGAGCCACAGCTGCACAGAAATGTAGAAGCTTACATGGATGACATAGTGGTCATGAGCAAGGACAAAGAAACTCTGATCCAAGATTTGGACGAGACTTTTGCAAATCTGCGCAAGATCAATCTCAAGTTGAACCCCGAGAAGTGCGTGTTTGGAGTTCCTTCCGGCAAGCTTCTCGGGTTCTTTGTATCCCAGAGGGGGATTGAAGCCAATCCCGACAAGATCAAGGCCATTGAGCAAATCGAAGCACCAAAGCGCGTCAAGGATGTGCGAAGGCTTGCCAGCTGTGTTGCTGCTCTCAGCAGGTTCATTTCCAAGTCTTCTGAGCGCGCCCTGCCGTTTTTCAAAATTTTGAAAAAGGCAGGTCCAATGAAATGGACTCCGGAAGCGGAGGCTGCGCTGCAAGACTTGAAGAAATACTTGTCCTCCACTCCAACACTTGTCGCACCTAAGCCACAAGAGAAGTTGCTGCTGTATTTGGCGGCAACCAATCAAGTGGTTAGTGCTGCGTTAGTAGCGGAGAGGGAGGCGGATGATGATCCAGCGGCAGCAGCAAGCGAATCCAGCGACAAGCAGGGGGCTTCCCCGACAAGCTCTGGTCCCGACAAGGATAGATCTGCGCAGCCACAAGAAGAGAAACAGAAGAAGATGGTGCAGCGCCCAGTTTATTTTGTCAGTTCCCTTCTGCAGGGGGCTAGATCAAGGTACTCTGGTGTGCAGAAGTTGCTTTTCGGCCTTCTCATGGCCTCGAGGAAGCTGCGCCATTACTTTCAAGCACATGAGATCACAGTGGTCACTCGCTTTCCGTTGAAGAGGATATTGCAGAACCCAGAAGCAACAGGCAGGATTGTCGAGTGGGCACTGGAATTGTCAAGCTTTGGCCTCAAGTTTGAGAGTACTTCAACTATTCAGAGCCGAGCATTGGCAGAATTCATAGCAGAATGGACGCCAACACCTGATGAAGAAACTCCGGAGAGGAGCATCCCCGTCAAGGAAGCAAGCAAAGAATGGATCATGTACTTTAATGGTGCCTTCTCGCTGCAAGGCGTCGGTGCGGGCATACTACTTATCGCACCCACCGGAGAACGCCTCAAGTACGTGGTCCAGATGCACTTTCCCAAGGAGCAAGCAACCAACAATACTGCAGAGTATGAAGGCTTGCTTGCCGGACTCAGGATCACGGCAGACCTTGGGATCAGGAAGCTTTTTGTCAGGGGTGACTCACAGCTTGTCGTCTGTCAAGTAAACAAAGATTATCAAAGTCCGTTGGTGGAAGCATACATTGATGAAGTGAGGAAGCTGGAAGAGCATTTTGACGGCCTGCAAATGGAACATGTTCCAAGAGCTCAGAATGACATTGCAGACGGCCTGTCAAAATGCGTCGCACTCAAGTTGCCTGTGGAACCAGGGATTTTCGTGCTCAAGCTGACTCAACCATCTGTAACACCGTCAACTGGACAGAGCAAGAAGAGGAAGTTGGTTACTGGCGACTACTTTCCGGCAGAGCTCCCCGAAGCCGCCGTCAAGAAGGTCCCCAAGATCAACACAAAGAGTGCTGAGGGGCAGTCTGCTCCGACAAGCCCCAGGGCTTGTTTTGTTGAAGCAGACGCTCCCGACAAGCTGTGTCCCTACACGCTTGCCGGGGAGCATCACGCTCCGGCAGGATCCCAGATTCTTGCCGTAGAAGCGGATGTTCCTGCAGCAGCATTTGCGCCTTTAGTCCTTGTCGTCGAGCCTCAAGCTCCGGCATGGGCACAGCAGATCGTCCATTTCCTTCAAACAGGAGAACTTCCCGAAGAGCAGGAAGAAGCGGAGAGAGTAGCCCGGCAATCAAGTATGTACCAGTTTGTCGATGACATACTGTACAGAAGAAGATTCAACGGAGTGAAATTGAAGTGCATTTCCCGGGAAGATGGACAGGAGCTGTTGGCGGAGATACATGGAGGCATATGTGGTCACCACATTGGCGCAAGAGCACTTGCCGGCAAAGTCTTCCGGCAAGGTTTCTTCTGGCCGACAGCCCTCTAGGATGCAACTGCACAAGTAACCAAGTGTGAAGCGTGCCAGTTCCACTCCAAGCAGATACATCAACCAGCTCAAGCTCTCCAAACAATCCCTTTATCCTGGCCATTTTCGGTCTGGGGGCTCGATATCCTCGGCCCCTTCCCCCGAGCTGTCGGAGGCTTTGAGTACTTGTACGTTGCAATCGACAAGTTCACAAAGTGGCCTGAAGTGGAGGCAGTGAGGAAGGTGACCGCATAGTCAGCAGTCAAGTTCTTCAGGCCAATTGTTTGCCATTTCGGAGTCCCTAACAGGATCATCACCGACAATGGCACACAATTCACGAGCCGCACCTTCATGCAGTACGTCCAAGATCTTGGCGCCAAGATCTGCTTCGCTTCTGTTGCTCACCCGAGAAGCAACGGTCAAGCGGAGAGGGCGAACGCTGAAGTGCTGCGCGGACTCAAGACCAGAACTTTCGACAGGCTGCGCAGGTGCGGAAGAAATTGGATCGAGGAGCTAGGTGTGGACTGGGCGTCGTTCGAAGAAGTACAGCCTTGCCGGGACACAGACGACAGAAAAGCTAAGTTGTCAAAGTTTGAGCACTGTCAATTTTTTAAAATTTTATGTTATATTCCTTGAACGGCCGTGCCTTGTATGGAAAACCTGTGCACGGAGGAATCGACTCGTGGCTAAGTTGTGCCCTTAATCTGTTTCGAGTCCGCTCAACGATGAAAGTGTGCTGCAACTAGCCCCGACAAGGTTTCTTGCCGGAAGCAACACCGCCGGCATGCTGCTGATGTTCCGCACTCAGCGCTCGCGGCAAGTGTGTTCCCACCGGCAAGTTCCCTAAAAGCGTAGGGTAAAAACATACAAGGTATGGAATTGAGTAAAGGATATAACATAACAAGCATTCCTTTTTCATTAAAAAACATCCCACTCAGGTACAGTCCATAGAGGATGAAAAACATGAAAGAGAGGATTACAAGTTTTGAATGCGGCTAAGGCCCGGAGGCTTACAAATTAAAAAGATAAGATGCCCGTAATCCCTTTCCTGTCCCTCTCTTTAGGAGGTAGGTCAAGGAGGCGAAAAGGGCAAAAGGGGCGCCTAGGCGAGCTACAGATGCCAGAAAACACCAAGAGAACATCCCGGGGGCTATCCGAAGGCTGGACGGTGATGGCGGCGCCGGAAGCGGGGCTCGAAGACGGGGCGACAGGACGTCAGCACGCTGTCGAGGGCACTACGCCCTCGTACTCCGACTTGACGGCCTTGTTGCCAGCCCTCTTCCCCTTCCGCAGCCTCCCTACGCCAGCCACCCAAGGAGATGACCCCGGGGAGTTCAAGGAGCCGGCGACACGGATGATGGGGTCACCGGTGACGCATGAAGCGGCGCCCGACACCTAGTCGGGCCCGCCATCCCGCCGCCCGCTACCCTCGTCGTCGCTGTCGCTCTCCTCCTCGTCACTCTTGCTCGAGGAGGAGCCTTCGCTATCGGAGGAGCTGTCCACACAGCACTTTGCCCGAGTGCCGAAGCACCCGAAGACTTTGACGGAGAGGAGATCGCCCTCCATTAACTTAAAATGGAGGGTAAACCCCGCCATCAGGCTGTGGATGCGGGCGAACGTCTTCCACCCACAATCAAGATACATCACATTAGGGGCTGGGAATACAACGCGGACTCGCGTGCCGTTGATCCCACAGCCCCTCATGTGCAGTCTCAATGACTCGGGCGGGTCCAACTCCATCGCGCTCGCAAACGGAGCTGGAAGCCGGAGGCAATGACGAGGCGCCCGGCGCAGCCTGACGAAGAACTCACAAGGGTCGTCCCCTGTATGGACCGCCGTGGGGAGAGGAACCGCCGGCGGAGGCGGAGATGGCGCGCCGCCCCGTCCGCCTCTTCCCCGAGCGCCTCGACCTCGTCCTCGACCTCGTCCATGACCTTGCCCCCTCCCTCTTCCCCTTATGGCTGGCTCTGCCACCACGGGCGCGGGATAGGAAGGGGTGCGCTATCTGGCGGCGACCCTCACCGCCATCGATGAAGGGCCAGGGTTCCCTTCCTCCATGGCGAATGAGAGAAAGGGGAGCAGAAGCTGAATAAAGGAGAGGATGAGAGAGTGCGGGCTCCTGTGCCCCCCTCCCGCTCTTCTTAAAGGAGCAAGGTGGGGGCTCGGCCGCCCCGCTCAACGAATCAGGGCATGGGAAGAGCAGGGAGTTGGGACCGACCCGCTGCCTCCGCTCGCAACGGCCCAGTTTCCCACTTCCACCGTCCGCGACCCCAAGTGCATAGGAGCCGCGTGGCGGGGATGCAGAACCAGGGGATGCGAATGTTACACATTTCCTGGATTTAAGTATTGCCCACGATCTCTCCCACGACGCCGCGATTGACGCGTGCCGTTACGGGAGAACGCGGTGAATACGGAGTGGATTTGGTTTGGACCCAGGCCGTGCGTGCCCGTGGCCCGTTTTGGGCCTGGCCCAACAGCGCTCGGCACCGTGTATGGCCCAGGCCCGGGGGCTCTTGTCGGTGTACTAAAGTAGGGGTACCTTAGTACCCCGAACTTGTGCACGGGCAGTCGCAGCGTCCTGCGGCAAGGCTTGCCGGGCGTCCGCCAAGATCCTCCGCTATTCCTATTTACTGCCATTCAAGAACAAAGTGTTAGCTGAGAAGACAGAACCCCGGCAAGAGGAGCTTGCCGGGAAGGACAAGACCCCGGCAAGAGGAGCTTGCCGGGAAGGCCAACCAAGGCACTTCAGAAAACTTGCCGCGACGCTCCGCGCGTCCCGGCAAGACCCGACGAGCGGCAAGCTTGTGGGTGAGACAAGACAACGGCCGCGGCAAGGCGCTTGCCGCGGCAAGGTTGCCACACTGCACCCGAGCTCCAGCGCATCCGACGACGTGTCACCCCAGGACCATCCTAGGAGCACGTGGCGAGGCGCTGTGCAGCCGAGCGGTGCGAGGTGGCAAGAGGAGATGACAAGAAGGCCATCGTGGCAGGCGGTGGCGCTCCTAACGGTCGCTTCCTTGCACTGTTTGAGCGACCAGACGGGCATTAAATGCCCTTGTCCCCTGCCGTCAGAGTTAGGTAGGGGGCACTGTTGATAGCGGTTGTACCAACCCTCGTTTTTACTCTTTTACCCCTCTTTCTACGCTGCCACCTGTCGGTGACCCCTTTAACCTATAAAAAGGAGGCCCATGCGCACGTAGAAGGGGTTCGGTTCAACGCATTCGACACTACGACACACCCACGCTCTCAAGCAAGAACATAATAGAAACACAAAGCAGCAGTAGGAGTTTTATCTCTCCGGAGAGCTCCGAAACTAGGTAAAATCCCTTGCGTGCTTCGCCTCGATCTGCTCTACGTGCGCCCTCTGCTCCCTTGCCGGACCGAAAAGGGGCCCTGCCCCATAGGTGCTCGTTCCCCACGACACTAGCCTTCCCCAAGTTGCTTTCCACTCAAATCATCTTTCCACCATAGCCAAATATGTGGGAGAGAGTTGAGTGTTGGGGAGACTATCATTTGAAGAACAAGAGCAAAGAGTTCATCATCAACACACCATCTATTACCTTTTGGAGAGTGGTGTCTCCTAGATTGGTTAGGTGTCACTTGGGAGCCTCCGTCAAGATTGTGGAGTTGAACCAAGGAGTTTGTAAGGGCAAGGAGATAGCCTACTTCGTGAAGATCTACCCTAGTGAGGCAAGTCCTTCGTGGGCGATGGCCATGGTGGGATAGACAAGGTTGCTTCTTCGTGGGTGGAGCCCTCCGTGGACTCGCGTAGCCGTTACCCTTCGTGGGTTGAAGTATCCATCAACGTGGATGTACGATAGCACCACCTATCGGAACCACGCCAAAAATCTCCGTGTCAACATTGCGTTTGCTCCTTCCAAACCCCTCCCATTTACTTTCTTGCAAGTTGCATGCTTTACTTTCCGCTGCCCATATACTCTTTGCATGCTTGCTTGAATTGTATTGAGATTGCTTGAACTGTGTGCTAAGTTGCTAAAATCTGCCAAGAATTAAAATTGGGAAAAGGTTAAGTTTTTATTTGGGTGGGGCCGAATTTGACTTTTAGGTTAAGGACATATGTGGAAATGAGAAAGTGGTTGAGGGTTTTGGAGCATATCACTAAGCATTTTGAGAAAGTAAGCCATTAAGCAACAACTCATCCCCTTTTAATAGTATTGGCTTTCCTACGAACTTAGTGTGATCTTGGATCACTAAAACGAAAATGTAGAGTCTTGAGATTATTGCCGATATGTGTCCTTAGCATTTTGAGGGGTCCACATCTCTAGTCCATGCCATGCCAATCATTGAACTTTCTGAAATGATCATATTGAAAGAGCATTAGTTCAATGAACTATATGTTGTTAAGAATTACCAAAACCACCCAAGGATTAGTTACACTTTCAGAGATTGACTAGAGAACATGACGAAGAAGGAGATTCATGATAAATTTCAGCAAATGTTAGGTCAATAGGTGAAAGACGTGATGGCTAGCTTTGGAAAGGCACTGGAGAGGATTGATGACATTGACAAGACAACTGACACCAAGTTGGACGCCATGTTCGATGAAGTACTCGTGTGTCTACCACAACCACCACCCGCATCTGCTGCACCATTGCAACAACATGAACAACCACCATGTCATGATCCAGCAGGGCGTGCGCAACATGTTCCTCTTGAGCCAGAACAAACTTCTGGTGCCGCTGCTACTGTTGTTGGTGCTTTTGTAACTCCTTCTGCTACTGCAAAGGTGGAGGACTATTAGGAGGATGAGGTTCATCAAAATCAGAACTACGTGCAACCACCAGCACCAACACCACCGGGTCGTCCTCATGCATATAATCACAACGGTAGGGCTGCACCACCACCTCAGGTACGAGATCATGACCATCTTCCTAAACTAAAGTTGAATATTCTGACTTTTGAGGGTAGATACGTTCCCGATGTATAACTTACTCGGGAGTTAGAAACTGAGATCAAGAGATTCCATTCCTACCATTTGAACCTTGATTTCTAGCCTTCTCCAAGTTGCTTTCCACTCAAATCCTTCTTCCATGATAGCCAAATCTATGTGAGAGAGTTGAGTGTTGGGGGACTATCATTTGAAGCACAAGAGCAAGGAGTTCATCATCAACACACCATCTATTACCTATTGGAGGGTGGTGTCTCCTAAATTGGTTAGGTGTCGCTTGGGAGCCTCCGTCGTGATGTGGAGTTGAACCAAGAAGTCCGTCATAGCAAGGAGATTGCCTACTTTGTGAAGATCTACCAGAGTGAGGTAAGTCCTCCGTGGACGATGGCCATGGTGGGATAGACAGGGTTGCTTCTTCATGGACCCTTCGTGGGTGGAGCTCTCCATGGACTTGCGCAACCATTACCCTTTGTGGGTTGAGGTCTCCATAAACGTGGACGTACAGTGGCACCACCTATCAGAACCACGCCAAAAATTCTCCGCGTCTCCATTGCATTTGCACACTCCAATCCCATCAGTTTACATTCTTGCAAATTGCATGCTATACCTTTTTCACTGCCTATACTCTTGCCCTGCTTGCTTGAATTGTATTTTGTGTGACTTTAGCATGCGCTAAACTCAACCTTAACTTGAAGAAATTAAGAACTGCCACTTTTCCTTGTTAAGGGTCTCATCACCCCCTCTATACCCCTCTTCTGGATCCTTTCAATTGGTATCAGAGCATTTGTTGTAGGGTGGAACCCTAAGTGAAGATCTTTCATGAACTGGAGGGGCAATCCCCAAGAACAAGATGAACACAAGAGAGAAAACAAGAGGAACACTCAAGAACAAGTCCAATCACACATCCACTAGACCAACAAACACACAAGATCCACAAGGTACATGAACAATCAAAGGGAAACAAGATACATGGTAGAGTTCATCCCAAATCCGATGAAGGAGATGAGGGCTTGATGATCTAGGTAGATCATTCCCTCAAGGGGGGCTTGAATCCCTAGGGATCTTCTCCAATGGAGGTCTTGTACTCCAATGGAGTCTTCTCTCTCAAGATGAATCCCACAAGGGGAGGTACATGAGCTAAGCTCTATGATTTGTGTCTATTCTTAGCTATCCTATAAATGAGCTAGGGAAGGGGTATATATAGTCTAGTGGCCAAATAAGAGGAAGACGGGGATACAAGGGTCAAAAGCCCAAAAGTGCCCACAGGCACGTGGAGTTGTCCGGGCACCCGGGGTGCGGAGGACCGGGCACCCGGGGGCTGAGGGCCCGGGCACACGATGTCGGCTGGGCCAGTTGCCAAGGGAAGGCCAGGCTCCCGGGGGGAGGGGGAGTGGCGCACCCGGGCGAGGGCATCTCCAGCGCCAGGTGCGCCGGGCACCCGGGGGTAGCGGCCCGGGCACCCGGGCGGAGGCAGCAGCTCCCAGCGCAGGGGCCGGGCACCCGGGGCCAGTTGGCCGGGCACCAGGGGCGGCGGCTGTAGCACCCAGCGGTGGGGCCGGGCACTCGGGGCCAACCAGGCCGGGCACCCGAGGCGTCCAGAAAGGGGGCCGGCTGGCTGCTAGGTGGCCGGGCACCCGGGGATGTCCATGTACGGGCACCCAGAGTTTCCAGGGGCCTCCGGTCTTCCTTGTCTGGACCACTCCTCTCTTCCTTCTCCATGGTTTCTTGAATCTTCGTCCTCGTGTCCTCCCGGTCATCTCCTCGGTACCTAACAAGGCACAATGTTTCTATTTGAGGTAGGACCCGACTCTCATATGAAACCGAATGAAGCTTGAAGAGGAAGGAGTCAACCTCGCTTTCGGTGGCATGTGCGTGTGCTCTCATCATCAGTCTTCTCCGTCCTTGCGGTGGTGGTGCGACGTCCATGGTGATGGTCGGGGGATGCTCCACATCATCTCCCCCCTTGGGAGAGAACCGTCCACGGATCGTGATCTTCATCACCATGAGAGAGAGAGGGCGTCGCATGTAGAAGTTGACAACCACCAAGCACGTATCAAGTTGAAGCTCAAAATGGCCACTCTCCAATGTCGCACCGTCTAGTGATTCCTACAAAAGGAACAAGTAGAACAAACACTTGGAAAAACAAATGCGGTAAGCGTTAGAGAAAAACCGAGCATTCAAGAGGTGATTCACCAAACAAGTGTCGTCATCAAGTATAGCATGTGGTGTGACAAGGGATTGTGACATGTCATGTAAGCACATAAATTGAGCACAATCAAGGACATCATGGAAACGAGCATGTAAATGGGAGGTAGCGATGCAAATATGTGTGTCAAGAGAATAAGCATTTACCTCAAGATCATAGCAAACATGCATAAAGCACTCAACAAATGGTCGATGGTAAGCATACGAATCATTCACAACACCAAAGAAGATGATATGTCTAAACACAGGAATCAAGTGCAAGACAATCCAAGCATAATGTGCATAAGGTGTAGTGAAAATCGAGTGGCACTCAACAAGATAGCAAGAACAATTGTTCATCATGTGTGAGGCAATCAAATCAATCATGTGACAAGCAATGGGACATGGCATAATTGAAGTAATGACATTGTTACAACCAAGAATGTTATAGGACCAAGTAATCCAAGAATTGGATGCAACATGAGAAAACATAGGAATCAAGTCTTCTGAACTAGTGGAGCAAAGATGCAACACACTAGAGGAAATCATGGCAATCATGTCATGTGTGCAAGTAGTAGGCATAGGCAATGCACATGACATATCGCAAGCACGAACACAAAGCAAGATCATAGTATCATCATTGGCATGGGTCATAAGTAGAACATGGCAATAACAAGCAATATCTCCACCAAGCTTGCAAATACACATACACATAGTAGAATCAATCATCATGTGTAATGCAAAGCATGGGTCACAAATGCATGGCAAATGCATAGTAATGAGCATATCATGCAAAGTGAACATGGCAATATGGGCATAAAGTGAGAAGTGGTAAATAACCCATAACCATGTGAGAGCCATGTAGAAGAAATGCGCGAAGTCTTTGCGCGAAGAGAGCGGTGGGAAAGACACTCCAAGGGATCCCAAGCCATCGTTGCTCTCTAGAGCTCGAAATCATACTAGCATGAAGCATGGTAATAGGCGGGTCAACATCATGCAAGCAATCAATGTCTAGAATGTCCACTAGTGGGACAAGAGCATCACCGTCACCTATGTTACCGATGTCATTCCACTCATGTGGTGTAGTTGAGGTGGCAAAGACCAAATGGTGGCCATCATCTTCATCTTGATCGAACCATGTGGGGGGTGCGTCATATTCCACCATGGCCATCATCTTGTCCATAGGAAGGACGAAGTCATCGCGAATCGGCGCACCATCATATATGGGACCTAGCACCCAATGAGAAGACATAATAGAGGTAGAGGTCAAGTTGTTAGCAATGCAAATGGCCTCATGTGCCCTATCAACTTCCTCACTCTCTCTATGTGGTGGTGGCTTACTCACTCCCTCAAGGTAGGTGCACGCAATGTCACATATGGTGGAGTCACTCATCTCACTCAAGTGGTGGGGGTTGTGGCCCTCCTCACATGGGAATTGTGGCAACTCATCATATATGGGGCTAGTGGTGAAGTCACTCTCACTCTCCATATGGTGGCAAAAGTCACTCAAGTCATCATATGTCGCGGTGGTCGAAGGGAAAATCCCATGCTCAACCATCACGTCGTCATCTCCGTGGATGAAGGCCGAATATGGCACATCGTCGCTCTCCTCCATGACCGAAGGGAAAATCCCATGCTCGATCATCTCGTCACCGTCGCCGTGGAGGAAGGCCGATGTAGGCGTACTCGTCGGAGGTAGGCGAAGATGCCAAACGTCCAAAGGCGAAGATGCCTTGATGACACTTGGCGAAGATGCCGAAGTGGTCGTAGTAGTCGTAGCTCTGTCTTGGTGGTGCTTGTCTCGCAGTCTTCTCTTGTGCTCATGATGTCTGGCCGTAGCTTGATGTAGAGCTTTTTGGTACTTTTAGGTGTACGCATCCCGAGCAGCTTCATCTTGATGGTGTTGTAGTGTTTGATCTCGATGACGTTCTGAAGAATGGCCACTTGAGCGTCGCCGCCTTGAAGATGACGAAGGGGAAGAAGACTTGTAGTTGGCCACCATGTCTCGTACTTGATCCCTTTGTTCGGCCAACTTGGTGTCGAGGTAGTCCCTTATCCTTGCTTCTTTTTGGCGAATGTCGATTGCGAGTCGCTCAATGACTTGCATTTCTCGTTGCAGTCCGAAGATGGATGTTTTGGTGATGTAGTTGTTCGCGTTGTTGTTGTCGTGGAAGACCGGAGATGAAATGCCTTGCCTATGCATCACAAGACTCAAGTAGAGGTGAGTAGGAAATGAGATAAACAATACCAAGTTACCTTTTCCCAAAGTTGAGGATGTATCCCGTTTCACTCAATGTGAGATGAAAGAATAGTAGAATTGGTACCGGACTTGTTCAATCACACCTATCAAGTAAAGCTTATAGTGGAGCTCGGTGAGGATAGTGGCACAAAAATTTGATGCAAAATGTTAGCAAGAGTCAATAATGTTGGAAAAGATTCACAAATTCGCAAGTGAAACAAGTAGACCAAAAGCAATATGTGGCACACGGAAACACACACGCGGATAGATAAATGGGGTCGTGCAACCAAGGAATGAGCACAAAATGTGGAATCCACGAAAAACGCTCGTCTTGCACAACTCAAGAGAGACGCTAGCACGATTGCTCAATAGGCGGATACGACACTTGTGCGCAACCTAGAAGATGCAAAATGTATGAGCTTTCTATCCCAAGTATGCTATGTGTATGATGTTCCCGATGTTCTTCTCAAGATGATCCAAGATGATCGGATGTGAAAATCTTATGTGCAATGTGGTATGATGCTATTGCTCTTGCTCACAAGCTCTTTGCTCTCTTTTTATTTTGCTTAAAATCTTATTGTTTTTTTATATGGCCACTTATGCAAAATGCACAAACCAAGATAGCAATTGTGTATATGCGGGAGCGATCTTGTGACACAAGGGATGATATGATGATACCACGATGATACCAATATGATATGGTATGTATGCAATGGAAGGTATGGATCACTAATGTGGACAAGTAATGTTTCCGGCAATACTCAAATGGCTAGTCTCGATAGGCAAGTGACGCAAAATGGGCTAAGGGGTTAACAATGTAATGGCAAGTATGTATAATGAAGGGATACCACGATACCAAGGTGATACGGAGGTTACCGTTCATGCTTACGGTTAGGTTGTCAAAATGGTGAAGTGGTCGATGTCAATGACGACCTCGTGGCGATGATGAGTGGCGGTGTTCTTGATGTAGATACCAAGATGATGTAGATCCGTCCCTAAGTAGCCAAAACACCTTAGGAAACGGTAAAAAACCACGAACTCAAAATCTCAAGGAAAATGTCAAATGGTGGTAGCGTAATGCGTTGGTGGTTCCGGAGTTAGCAATGCGGAAGTGGTGGTGGTGGTTTATGACGAAGCAACCATCCCTAAGTAGCCGAAACACCTTAGGAGTCTCAAGTCAACACTCAAGCAACCACAAATGCTAAATGGAGCAAAATGGGTTAAGTTGCGGAAAGCGATGGTGGTATGGCGGATGATATGGTGGATGGCCTATGCAAAGATGCCAAAATGCCAAATTTTTGATGGAGTCAAATGGTGTTGAAACGTATCTAGATGGATGGGGGATGTCAATAGCTACTCAACGAGCTAAAGAACGTCAAAATCGGACTCCGGAAGCGAAAGTTATGGCCGAAACAATTTTTTGTTGGTGGGCTGATTCTGGGAGGTGCGGGTGCCCGGGGTTTGGCGGTGCGGGCACCCGGGGTGGTCGGCAAGGATGGGCTAAAGAAGAAGCCGGGGTGTCCGGATGCCCGGGGGCAAGAGGTGCGGGCACCCGGGGTGGTCCGGGGCAAACAACCCGGGGTGCGGGTGCCCGGGGGCTCGGGGTGCGGGCACCCGGGGTGGTCAACGGAGATGCGCGGGGGGTCCGGGTGCCTGGGGTTTGAGGTCCGGGTGCCCAGGGGTGACGAATTTGGGCGGAAATTCGTGGATAAATGGAAGAAATTGGTGGATTTCGTGGAGGGAAAGGTGGAGATGGAAGGGGGGAATGCTAGATCCACTTGAAACCAAAGAAATCCATGGATCAAATCCAACAAAACCTCATCAAACTAAGAAATCACAAAAAAAATTGCGGCTATTTTTGGTGGGGAATTTTCTAAATTGGGGAAGAACACACAAAATTAGGCTAGAATACAAAGAGGGGAGGCTCCAATTTCGTGATCAACGTGGCTCATGATACTAAGATGTTGTAGGGTGGAACCCTAAGTGAAGATCTTTCATGAATTGGAAGGGGAATCCCCAAGAACAAGATGAACACAAGAGAGAAAACAAGAGGAACACTCAAGAACAAGTCCAATCACACATCCACTAGACCAACAAACACACAAGATCCACAAGGTACATGAACAGTCAAAGGGAAACAAGATACATGGTAGAGTTCATCCCAAATCCTATGAAGGAGATGAGGGCTTGATGATCTAGGTAGATCCTTCCCTCAAGGGGGGCTTGAATCCCTAGGGATATTCTCAAATGGAGGTCTTGTACTCCAATGGAGTCTTCTCTCTCAAGAGGAATCCCACAAGGGGAGGTACATGAGCTAAGCTCTATGATTTGTGTCTATTCTTAGCTATCCTCTAAATGAGCTAGGGAAGGGGTATATATAGTCTAGGGGCCAAATAAGAGGAAGAGGGGGATACAAGGGTCAAAAGCCCAAAAGTGCACACAGGCACGCGGAGTTGTCCGGGCACCTAGGGTGCGGAGGACTGGGCACCTGGTCCGGTCAGGGAGGCCTCGGCCTTGTTGCTATTGGGGCCGGGCACCCGGGGGCTGAGGGCCTGGCCACCCGGTGCCGGCTGGGCCAGTTGCCAGGGGAAGGTCGGGCTCCCAGGGGGGGGGGGTGGCCCGGGCACCCGGGGAGGGCATCTCCAGCGCCAGGTGGACCGATGTCACGCCCAATATGCGACCCTATCCAAAAGGAACTCGAAGGTCCCACCAAGGATAGACCCGCATATTGAGACGCTTTTGCAAGGTGGATATCATTACATCAACATTACATAATAGTGGGGATACATACAAGAGGCATACAATGCCACACGAATACAACATACAAGAACAACATCCGACTACGGATGAATCATAAACAGAAACTCAAACAATATCCACCCTGCTAGCCTAGGCTGCCGACCTGGAACCTATCCCCTGATCGAAGAAGAAGCAGAAGAAGAACTCCAAACAAGCAAACATCGCTCACGCGTCAAGATCATCGCATAACCTGTACCTGCAACTGTTGTTGTAGTAATCTGTGAGCCACGAGGACTCAGCAATCCCATTACCATGGGTATCAAGACTAGCAAAGCTTAATGGGAAAGGAAGGGGTAAAGTGGTGAGGTTGCAGCAGCGACTAAGCATGATATGGTGGCTAACATACGCAAATGAGAGCGAGAAGAGAAACAAGCGGAACGGTCGTGAAGCTAGCAATGATCAAGAGGTGATCCTAAACACCTACTTACGTCAAACATAACCCAGAAACCGTGTTCACTTCCCGGACTCCGCCGAGAAGAGACCATCACGGTTACACACTCGGTTGATGCATTTTAATTCGGATCTGGTGTCAAGTTATCTACAACCGGACATTAACAAATTCCCATCTGCCACATAACCGCGGGCACGGCTCTCGAAAGTTTATACCCTGCAGGGGTGTCCCAACTTAGCCCATGACAAGCTCTCGCGATCAACGAAGGAATAGACCTTCTCCTAGGAAGACCCGATCAGTCTCGGAATCCCGGTTTACAAGACATTTCGACAATGGTAAAACAAGACTAGCAAAGCCGCCCGATGCACCGACAAATCCCGATAGGAGCTGCACATATCTCGTCCTCAGGGCACACCGGATGAGCAAGACGTCGGGTTGGCATAGACCCTGGTTGCCCAGGGGGCGCCGGACATCGCTCGGTTCGGACCAGCACTTAGACAAGCACTGGCCCGGGGGGACTAAACTAAAGATGACCCTCGGGTTGGCCGACCCAAGGGAAAGGGATAGGTGGTGGTGAGGCAAATGGTAAAACCAAGGTTGGGCCTTGCTGGACAAGTTTTATTCAAAGCGAACTGTCAGGGGGGTCCCATAAATCACCCGACCGCGTAAGGAACGCAAAATCCGGGAACATAACACCGGTATGACGGAAACTAGGGTGGCAAGAGTGGAACAAAACACCAGGCATAAGGCCGAGCCTTCCACCCTTTACCAAGTATATAGATGCATTAATAATATAAGAGATATTGTGATATCCCAACATAACCCAGTCCACCATGGAGAAAGTCTTCAACTTCACCTGCAGCTAGCAACGCTATAAGAGGGGCTGAGCAAAAGCGGTAACATAGCCAAACAACGGTTTGCTAGGAATGGTGTCAAAGGTTAGAGGTTCATGGCAATTTGAGAGGCTTGATGAGCAAAAGATAGGTAGCGCAGCAAAGCGATAGAACGAAGCAACTAGCATAGCAATGATAGTAGTGAGATCCAGGGTAGCGGTCATCTTGTCTAAAATCCCGCAAGGAAGAAGAACGAGTCCATGAACAAGATGAAGCCACGAAGACAAACCACACGTAGACGAACGCATCCTCACGATCGCAACGAAACGGGAACTATCGAGAAGAAGCACACAACATAGTAAACACACCGCACATAGACAAGACATGATGCACAACAAGCATGATGCATGACCAAGCTACATGAAGCTACTCATGGCAAGAGATGATGCATACAAGAACAACACATCAAAGCAAGTTTAAATGAGGCCGGAAGCAACACATAACAATTCCGGTAAGTCCTCATATGCAAATTTCGAAATTGGTCCAGAACTGAATAACCTTAAGTTGAAGTTGTTAAACAGCAAGTTAAGATGCACCAAGATGATCTACACGAAATTCTAGTCAAGTTACATATAAAGTTCATTAGATTCGGAGCTACGGTCTAGAAGATATGAGCAAAACAAGTTAAGCATGGCATTGATGCAAAATGCACCCAAACATCAAGCAAACACACCAAAACAAGGATGCAACATAATAATATGAAACTACATGCAAAATCACGCAAGTTTCATATAGAGCACACTCAAAACGGAGCAACGGTTCAACACACACACACTATACAAGTCCTAACAACAATCTGTCCATAACAGCAACTAGGCATATTGGAAGCATCAAAATAATATGCTACAGCACCCCAACATAAGAACAAAAGGCATGGGCATGAAGTACAGGTAAAGCATAACAAAACATGAACACTGAGCTATCTCCAGAAAAGACTAGAACATGCTCAAAATGACATGGAGATATTGCAAATAATAACAGTTTCAGACTTTAGCAGAAATAACATCAGGTTGCAATGTTTAGAGCTATCAAACAATATGTTACAGGAACATATCATGGCAAACAAAGGCATGGCATGAACCTACTAATAGCATAGATCAAAAGTCCCTTACTGACCATGAGCCAAAAAGGCATAGAAAATATGATGGCACCCATGTAAACATGGCAAGTTATATTACAGATTCATACATGGCAAGAACAACAATAAGTAGGCATGTTCGTGAGCTTGAACCACTCACCACAGAGCAATACATGGCATGGCAAGGCAACCAACACTAATAAGGCATGTTTGTGAAGCTAAGCATGGCAAGAGCAAGGTCATAGGGTACATGGATCACTAGCAAAACACATGGGAACAAGTGAACTTAATGTTAACAGGCTGACAGCAACATTTTCAAGCAACTTTAGAGCAAGATTACAACATGTTCCAGCAGGCTATAATTGCAACCAAGGGCATGAATGGATAGAGCAAGACGTGTAGATCAAAACATGTTTGTAGGACATCTCCAGATTATGCATAGAATGATTAGTAGAAGCATGTTAACATAGCAACAAATTATAACAGAATCTGTCAGGAAAACAGCAACAACAACTACCCTACTTAACAAGCTTGATACACTCAGCACACAACTCACAAAAATACATGGTTGGCACCCCTGGAAAGATGGCATGGCATAGATCAACATTCATGTAGAGCTCATACTCATAGGATGCACACATCAATCATGGCAAAAATGATAAAACAGCAAGTTATAACAGTTTCAGCAGATTAACATCAAGATGCACTCTTCCAATAGCATTTCGGGCACCAAGATGAGCTCCAATGAAAATGACGCAATGGAATGAAATGAAGTACTCGTCGAGACGAACAATTTGACATATTACACACGCAAAACGGAGCTATTGATGCAGAGATGCAGCAGTTCAAACATGGCATGAATATGACAAAATTTAGGGACTTAGCAGTTTTGGGGAAGGCGAAAGTCTACCTTAGGGTTCGCACGGAAAACGAGGCGGCAGCGGATCTGGCCGGAGCTTCGCCGGAGCAGGGCGCCGGACTTGCTGGAGAGGGGCGAGGGACGACGGATCCGGCCGGCCCGGCCACGGATCCGGCCGGAGGAGGCGCCGGCGAGGCGGGGAAGATGGCGGCGGCGGCGGAGATCCTCGGGCGACGGCGGGCGGAGCAGGGCCGCGGCGGCGGGCGAGGCGGCCCCGGCCAGCGCGGGCGGCGCAGGCGGGAGGCCAACGCGCGTCGGCGGGGACCTGCGGGCGCGACGGGGAGAGGAGGCGCGGCCGCGGGGCCGCACGACGGCGAGTGGCGGCGCCGGTGCTCCGGCCGGCGAGGCGGCGGCGCGGCCGGGACAGCGGCGGGGCCGAGCGGGGCGTCCCGCGGGCGGGCGGCGGCGGCGGAGCGGGCCGGGCGGGCCGCGGCTGGGCCCGACGGGCCCGCGCGGTGGAGGCGCGGTGGGACGGTGGCGGCGACACGTGGCAGCTTCGGATTCGTCCGGCGCGGCGGCTGGACGTGTCCGGCGGCGGAGTGGACATGTCCGGCTGCGAGAGGAGGAAGAAGGCTAGGGTTTGCACCGTGAATTTCGGGGGAGACCACATATTTATAGGTAGAGGGAACTAGGAGAGTCCAAATGAGGTGCGGTTTTCGCCCACACGATCGTGATCGAACGACCAAGAGCATGGAGGTGACTTAGATGGGTTTCGGGCCACTTTGGAAGGGGTGTTGGGCTGCAACAAAAGAGGGCTTTGCGGTTACCCGGTTAACCGTTGGAGTATTAAACGGACTCCAAATGGCACGAAACTTGACAGGCGGTCTACCGGTGCTATACCAAGGCCGCTTGGCAAACCTCGGGCCATTCCGAGAAAGTTTAACACCTGCACACGAAGAGAGTCAAGAAGGGGACGCCGGATGACATAGGAGTGCCGGATTGCAAAACGGACAACGGGGAAAATGCTCAGATGCATGAGACGAACACGTATGCAAAATGAAATGCACATGATGACATGATATGAAATGCATATGATGACGTGGCAAAGTGCAACACACAAGCAAATGACATGGCAACGGCGGCGAATAACTGGCAAACACCTAGCGCAACGAATCCGGGGCGTTACAACCGGGCACCCGGGGGTAGCGGCCCAGGCACCCGGGCGGAGGCAGCAGCTCCCAGCGTAGGGGCCGGGCACCCGGGGCCAGTTGGCTGGGCACCAGGGGCGGCGGCTGTAACGCCCAGCTGCGGGGCCGGGCACCCGGGGCCAACCAGGCCGGGCACCCGGGGCGTCCAGAAAGGGGCCGACTGGCTGCTAGGTGGCCGAGCACCCGGGGATGTCCACGTCCGGGCACCCGGAGTGTCCAGGGGCCTTCGGTCTTCCTTGTCTGGACCACTCCTCTCTTCCTTCTCCATGGTTGCTTGAATCTTCATCCTTGTGTCCTCCCGGTCATCTCCTCGGTACCTAACAAGGCACAATGTTTCTATTTGAGGTAGGACCCAACTCTCATATGAAATCGAATGAAGTTTGAAGAGGAAGGAGTCAACCTCGGTTTCGGTGGCACATGCATGTGCTCTTGTCATCGGTCTTCTCCGTCTTTGCGGTGGTGGTGCGACGTCCATGGTGATGGTCGGGGGATGCTCCACATCAGCATTGGTCTCCATTGCTTTGGTTTAATCATCATTTGGGGGGGATGGATGAATCTACGTTTGGTAGTATTAGATGTAGAGTGCCTTTTCTTGATGGGGAGTTATATATTTCTTGGAAAAATGAGATGCCTGAGATTTTCAATGAATATAATTTGAAGAAGTATATTCTTATCCCTTATGTGCCTCCTATTGATCCTTTGCATCCTACCCCCGACGAGTATCTTGACATGGTTCGCAATCTTAGGACTATTGATCTTATCATTAGAGGATTGCCTAGAAATCCGCTTGTTTTCTTGCCAACCTTTGAATGCGCATATACTATATGGAGTTATCTTGAGGAACACTTTCCAAATTACTTGTTGAAAAATCTAGATGAGATTCTTCAAAAGTCTATTGCTTTTCAAAAAAGGAAGCCCATTGATCCCAAGTTTGATGAATGCTTATTTGACCTCCATGATCTTATGTGTGCCAAGGGTAATGTTGGAGTCATTAGTAGCATCATCTTGGAGACAATTAGAATTCATAAACTTGAACATTGTCATGGTCATAAATCTAATGAATCACTTGATCTAGGTGATGATCACACACATGATGATGATGACATTGAGCATGGCTATTATGATGAAGACGAAGAAAGTGATATTGAATATGAGGGGACTATGAGAAATCTTAGTCTCATGGCCAACTTTCGTGGCTACATGGCCAGAGGGAAGGAGTGGATTCTCAATAGTGGATGTACCGATCACATGACCGGAGATAAAGACATTTTCTGTAAGCTTGCTAAAAATGATGGTCCATGCAAGTATGTAACTTTGGGAGACAACTCCAAGGGTAAGGTACTTAGCCTTGGTAAGGTGGCCATATCAAATGATAGCTCTATTCAAAATGTTACGCTTGTCTAATATCTTGGCTACAATCTTCTTTTCGTATCTAGACTAGCCGACTTTGGTTTCAATGTCTTGTTTACTGAAGTAGACTTCCAAGTGTTTTGTAGAGATAATCATAATATGGTGTTTACTAACTTTCGTAGAGGTGATCTACACGTTGTTGATTTCACTAAAGAGAGCCCAACCACGTACTTGTTTGATTGCTAAATCTTCTAATGGATGGCTATGGCATAGAAGTGCTTGTCAAGCAGGAAAACAAGTTGGAAGAAGTCATCCTGTGAAGAACATCATGGCCACGAGAAGACCACTTGAGCTACTTCACATGGATCTCTTCGGTCCCACTGCGTATAAGAGCCTTGGTGGTAACTCTTTCGGTTTGGTCATTGTTGATGATTTTGCAAGATTCACGTGGGTGTTCTTTCTTGATGACAAATCATAGGTCCAAAAGACCTTCAAGAACTTCGCCAAGAAGGCCCAAGATCAATTTGAGGTGAAGATCAAGAGGTTCGGAGCGATAATGGAACGGAATTCAAGAACGCCAATGTGGATACCTTTCTTAACGAAGAAGGGATTTCACATGAGTTCTCGGCTACGTACACACCTCAACAAAATGGATTTGTTGAGAGGAAGAATCAGACTCTTATTGAGATGGCGAGAACGATGCGTGATGAATACAAGACACCAAGAAACTTTTGGGCGGAAACGGATGAGACAACTTGTCATGCTACGACTCGACTATATCTTCACAAGCTTCTTGGCAAAACGACATACGAGCTACTCATTGGTAACAAACCCCAGGTTGAATACTTTTGAGTATTTGGCTCAAAGTGCTACATTCTTGATAAGCTTCATCGTTCAAAATTTTCTCCTAAATCTCATGAAGGTTTCTTACTCGGTTACGACTCAAACTCTCACACCTGCCTGTCTACAAAAATTTCACCTGAAAGGTTGAAGAAATTCTAATGTTCGGATAATTAAGCTACATTAACCCTCTACTAATGATGCCATGTCACCTCGGTTACTGTTGTTAAACTCGCATTGATTCAAAACCGATTCAAATTCAAATTCAAAATCAAGTCAAATGATAAAAGTTTTCAAACATTGAAATAAAATGTTCTAAATGTGACAAATAATTCATAGGTAATTATGGTGAAGAAACCACATTTCTATAAAATGTTTAAATACTCAAAAATAAATAAAACAGGGGCCAAAACTATTATTTAAAAGATTTTAAATAATAAACAAATATTAAACTAGTCTATTTAGTCACCATACTTTTTGTGGCAGTGGCCTATGTTATTATGCTAATTTAGGAGCAAGGGTTATCATTTTGTAAAACTATTTTTCTAACTAACATAAAGAAAATAGAAAAGTTTTAAAATAAAAACAAAAGCAAAAGTAAAATAAAATGAAAAGGCCCTCCTAGATCCACTTTCTCTTCTCCCTCGTCCGCTTCCTTCTCCCCCAAGTGCACCTGAGCCGCACCGCCATGGCCGCCGTCTCCTTCGCCCTCCCCGTTGCTCCCGAGCCAAGCTAGTCCATCCACGACCCCCCCCCCCCCCGTACTCGGCTACATCATCTACGCCCACCGGATCGAGCCGGGAGCTACCACAATGTCGCTCGCGACGCCGTCTTCTTCCTCTGCCTCGCCGGTGAACCTCGTTGATTCCGGCTGTCACCGCTGCTCCCGAACCTCAACGAGCTTCCTTGTGCTCCTTGTGAGCTCCGCTTCTTGGCCCTCTCCTTCGTCCGCGGGTCCGTGCCCGTAGCAGTACTCCCCACCTATGCTGTAGCTTGCCTCCACCGCCGTGCTCATCGGTGTCAATGTCGTCATTAATGAGCTCGTCCAAGCACGTAGCCGTGCTTAGTGCATGCATAGGAGCTGAACGCCACCACTAGCTTGCCCTGTCGTGCCCTGCATCGCCATTTGGTCTCACACCTGACTCTGGCTGTCTGCTGATGTGCTCGCCACCATCACTTCCAGCCACCTATGGCCACGCCAGCGCCACCACTAGATGCGACTCGTCGCACTCGTTTGAACGCCACCTCCAGCGCTCGAAATGAGCCACCGTAGCCAAAACCCAACCACCTCCTGATGCGCGCTGCCGGGAAACATGGTCGCTGGAGTTACTCCGGCGGCAACGCTAACCCGGTGCCATGTGGTCGCCCACTAGGTCACTGACCCATGGGCCTAGGGGCCCAAGTTGACTTGGTTGACCAGCCAACCCTGCTGACTAGGCACCCTGTGCCACTGACATGTGGAACCCCTCTCAATTAGTTAAAACTAATTCGAATTTAAACTTAAACGATAACAAATATGGCCACTAACAGTGGGGACCACATGCTAATTAGTCTCTATTAGGTTTAAACTAAACTCTAACTAAGCCTCTGTGTATGACATGTGGGACCCACTGGTCAGGTTTGACCTGGACCAGCTGGGTTTGACCGCTGATGCCTAGATGATGTCATGCTGACATCACAGGTCACTATTTTGGATAATTTTAATTTAAAAATCAATAACAATTTTATAAAATGATTAAAACTTTTAAAATTAATATAAAATAATCCGTAACTCAGACAAAAATACTTTGTACATGGAAGTTGCTCAAAAAAATGTGACGATCCCGAATACGCACTCCTTTCGTCTGCCACACGTCCCTAGCATAGCGAGCATGGAATATTCCCCCTTCGTTTCATCTATCCGAAAATGCAAAACACAGGGAATACTTTCCCGGATGTTTTCCCCCTTCGCTGGTATCACCTAGTACCGTGTTAGGTCACACCTAACATCGCTTATTGTCATGTCGTGCATCGTCATGCATCTGATTGCATTGTATTCATTGTTTCTTCCCCCTCTTCTCTTTGATAGACTTCTAGAGTGACGCTGTCCCGATCGACTACGGTGTTGACAACCCCTCCTTCTCAGCAGAGCTTCCAGGCAAGCAAAACCCCCTTGATCATCCTGATATCGCCTACTCCTTCTCTCTAATGCTTGCATAGAGTAGTGTTGCTGTTACTGCTTTCGGATGATCCTATTCTGCTGCATAGCCTGTCCTTATTACTACAATTGTTACCTTTACCTGCAATCCTAAATGCTTAGTACAGGATGGTAGATTTCCATCAGTGGCTCTACGTATTTGTCCGTCTGCCATGCTATACTGTCGGTCCGTGATCACTTCGGGAGGTGATCACGGGTATATACTATATACTATTGCATACTTATGTTACTGTTTAGATGTGGAGGCTGAAGGGCTAGGTCGTTCCACCCATGTAGTGGTGGGCCTGGGTTTCCGCCGACCACTGAGTGTTACTTTATGGCAGAGCGACAGGGAAGGTTGAGACCACCTAGGAGAGAGGTGGGCCTGGTCCCTGGTCGGCATCCACGATTACTTCAAAATAACATGCTTAACAAGATTGGGTATTAGTTCTGAGTTGGTCGTTGGCCATATAAGCACTAACTGGCACGTGGGACAAGATATGGGCAATCGGCGTAGTAGTATCAGCCGAAGCTTTCCAGACGTCAGCAACTGAGGGCTCACACCGGGTTGGACCGCGTAAAGCACCTGCCTTTGTAATGAAGGTTGTTAGGTCTGCTCACCGGTCGCATACACAATGTGCATGAGTGCAACGGGCGATGGGCCCAAGACCCCTGCACGCTTAGGATTTAGACTCGTGGGGTGACCTCTTTGTTGGGCCTTGATACGTCTCCAATGTAGCTACTTTTCCAAACTCTTTTGCCCTTGTTTTGGACTCTAATTTGCATGATTTGAATGGAACTAACCCAGACTGACGTTGTTTTCAGTAGAATTGCCATGGTGTTATTTTTGTGCAGAAATATAAGTTCTCGGATTGACCTAAAAATTTACGAAGAATGTTTTTGGAATATATAAAAAATATTGGCACAAGAATTATCCAGAGGGGGCCACCCAGAGGCCACAAGCCCCGGGGGCGCACCCTACAGGCTTGTGGGCTCCCTGGAGCTCCTTCGACCCTAATTCCAACGTTATATATTCACATTCATGGAGAAAAAAAATCAAAGAGAAGGATTCATCGTGTTTTACGATATGGGCCGCCACTGCCTCCCGGTCTTCCTTGGGAGGGCTAATCTGGAGTCTGTTTTGGGCTCCGGAGAAGGGTATCCGTCGCCATCATCATCAACCTTCCTCCATCGCCAATTCCATGATGCTCACCGCCGGGAGTGAGTAATTCCTTCGTAGACTCACGGGTCGGTGATGGGCTGGATGAGATTTATCATGTAATCGAGTTAGTTTTGTTAGGGTTTGATCCCTAGAATCCATTATGTTCTGAGATTGATGTTGCTATGACTTTGCAATGCTTAATTCTTGTCACTAGGGCCCGAGTGCCATGAATTCAGCTCTGAACCCTTTATGTTTCCACGAATATATTTGTGTTCTTGATCTGATCTTGCAAGTTGTAGACACCTATTAGGTATTATGATCCGCATACCCCAAGGTGACAATAATTGGGATTCTTTCTGGTGATTACTGTAGTTTGAGGTGTTCATGTATTCACTAAGTGCTAATGCTTTGTTTCGGTTGTCTATTAAAAGGAGGCCTTAATATCCCTTAATTTCCATTAGGACCCCGCCGCCACGTGAGGGTAGGAAAAAAGATGTCATGCATGTTATTTTCCATAAGCATGCATGGCTATATACGGAATACATGCCTACATTATATTGATGAATTGGAGCTAGTTCTGTGTCGCACTAGGTTATAACTGTTGCATGATGAATGCCATCCGACATAATTATCCATCGCTGATCCAATGCCTACGAGCATTTCACATTTTGATCTTTGCTGAGTTACTTTCGTTGCTACTACTGTTACAATCACTACACAGCTACTACTCTTACTTCGGCCACTATTACCATTACTATTATACTACTTTGCTACGAAATACTTTGTTGCTGATATTAAGTCTTTTAGTTGTGGTTGAATTGACAACTCAACTGCTAATACTCGCGAATATTCTTTGGCTCCCCTTGTGTCAAATCATTAAATTTGGATACTCTACCCTCGAAAACTATTGTGCTCCCCTGTACTTGTGGGTTATCAAGACCTTTTTCTGGCGCCGTTGCTGGGGAGTGTAGCTCTATTCTCTGAGTCACTTGGGATTTATATCTGTTGATCACTATGAAGAATTTGAAAGATACTAGAACCAAGATTTTCCCCTCTTTTACAAGGGGAGGTAAGGAACTGCCACCTAGCTCTGCACTTGATTCACCTTCTGTTTGGAGTAAGCTTGCGACACCTACACCTGCTATTCATTTTGATATGTCGCAAGTAATTGATGATGGCACTTCTGCTATGCGTGATGCTTGTGATGATACTACTACTTTGATTGACAATATTGTGCCACTGGGTGAATTTCTTGATGAACAACTTGCTAGAGCTAAAGATATTGAGAACGCTGAAACTGAGAATATTTCTGAAACTGATGAAATTATTGAAACTGGAAACTTTGAAACACCCATTAGAACTAGCTCTCCTAGATATGAATTGCCTGTTATACTTGAAGGTTATGTTATGGATGGAAAGGTAGCTAGGTACTTTCTTGCTTGTAAGGATAGGCATGATGTTAAGAAATTACTATGCAAGTGGAAAGAAAAATCTTTGAATGCTACAATGCAATATGGTCCTAAGTTTGCTACTTCACCTATCTTTATTACTGATAAGTATTATGAGTTCTCTGTCGATCCTGAGTTAATTACTTTGGTTAAATCTAATCCTTTCCATGGTTATGAATCTGAAATTGTTGTGCCACATGTTACTAAACTTAATGATATAGCCACCCTGTTTGCTCGTGAGAAAAAATTCGCTATTACTATATTCTTAAGTTGTCCCGTTCTTGTTAAAGGGTGATGCTAAGATGTGGTTTAATTCTCTTGGTCCTGGTCGTGTGCGTAGTCCCCAGGATATGATATATTACTTCTCTGAAAAATATTTTCCTGCTCATAAGAAACAAGTTGCCTTACAGGAAATATTTAACTTTGTGCAAATTGAAGAAGAGAGTCTCCCACAAGCTTGGGGAAGGATTATCCAATTACTTAATGCTTTGGCTAATCATCCTCTCAAGAAAAAATGAAATACTTGATAACTTTTATAATGGACTAACTGATTCTTCTAGGGACCACCTACATAGTTGCACTGGTTGTGTTTTCAGGGAACGAACTGTGGAACAACCTGAAGTATTATTGAATAACATATTGAGTAGTGATAATGATTGGACTCTTCCTGAACCACCTCCTAAGCCAACTCCGAAGAAGAGAGGTATTCTATTTCTCAGTCCTGAATATATGTGTCGGTGTACTAAAGTAGGGGGGTACCTTAGTACCCCGAACTTGTGCACGGGCAGTCGCAGCGACCCGCGGCAGGGCTTGCCGGGCGTCCGCCAAGATCCTCCGCGGCTACTTTAATGCCATTCAAGAACGGAGTACTCAAGCTAAAGCCCCGGCAAGAGGAGCTTGCCGGGAAGGCCAACCAAGGCCCCGGCAAGAAGAGCTTACCGGGAAGAAAACAAAGGCCCCGGCAAGAGGAGCTTGCCGGGAAGGCCGACCAAGGCACCTCCAAAAGACTTGCCGCGGCGCCCCGCGCGTCCCGGCAAGGCTCGACGGCCGGCAAGCTTGCCGGCACGACAAGAGAAGAGCCGCGGCAAGGCACTTGCCGCTGCAAGATTGCCAACCAAACTCCAGCACATCCGGCGATGTGTCATCACAAGGCCATCCCAAAGGCACGTGGCGAGGCACTACGCAGCCATGCGGGGCGAGGTGGCAAGCGGAGCTGACAGAGACGCCATCGTGGCAACCGGTGGCTCACTTGACGGTCGCTTCTCTGCACTGTTGGGGCGACCGGACGGGCATTAAATGCCCTTGTCCCCTGCCGACAGGGTTAGGTAGGGGACACTGTTGGTCACTGTTACACCAACCTGCGTTTTTACCTTTCTACCCCCTCTTCTTACGCTGCCACCTGTTGGTGCCCCCTTTAGACTATAAAAGGGAGGCCCATGCGCACGTAGAAGGGGTTGGTTCGGTTCATCTGGAGACACAGGATTAGGGTTCATTCGGATAGGGTTCAGGTCAACACACACACACACCACACCACCGTGCGCTCGCATTCGAGCAAGATCAAATAAAAACACAAAGCAGCAGTAGGAGTTTTATCTCTCCGGAGAGCTCCGAAGCTGGGTAAAAATCGCCTGTCCCCCCAGCGCGCGCCCGGACCTCGATCTGCTCTGCGCGCGGCCTCCGCCCCCTCGCCGGACTAGAAGGGGCCCCCCGTGCCCAATAGATGCTCGTGGCCACAGAGAGACCAGGCCCTGACATCTTTGGCGCACCAGATAGGGGGTGCGTCGAGGTCGTGAGCATCCGATCCGGTCTCCGCGCGCGCTGCATCAACGCCTTCATCAACATGCCACCGAAGAAGAAGCCTTCGGAGGTAGCCGCTCCGTCTACATCGATTCTGCCGCCACCGCCGGAGCGAACGGGCGGTGGAGTGGACGCCGGCGGAGGAGCGGGCGCCGACGGTGGGACTCACGTCGTCACCAGATCCAAAAACAAGGCCCCGCAAGCGTCGGCGACCATGCAGACACCGCACCCTTCCCAGGAAGTGCAAGGTCGACAACGCCCCGGTGCTCCTAGCACCGTGCTCGCGTTGGAACAAGGCCAAGCTGGCGGGTCGCGAGACGCTCAAGGTCAGCATGCTCGCCCGCATGCTGGCGCGAGCGAGGTACGGTCGCCAGGGCGTGGTGTTGCACCTCCCAATCCAGTTGGGAGTCCGAGCACATCCCGCTCCTCGCGCCGCTCGTCGCCACCACCACCCAAGACAGCAGAGGAAGCGCTGGCCCGAGCCCAGCTGCTCCTAGACTACCCTCCGGCGCCGCGCAAGATCGACGACTGGGGGATGACTATATACAGTCTCATCGCCTTCGCCAACGGCGACAAGCCCTGGCAACCGAGTGCATCGAGGCCCCGGCAAGGCGTCCAAGCGCAAGCCGACGCCGACAAGACCGCTGGGGGGGCCACCTCCGTGCACTCCCAGCCCCGAAGGCCAAGATCGCCGGCTCGTCGGATCAACCCCGACGGCGACTCCACCGCGTCGTCGGACCCGCGAACCCGACGCGATCAGCGCCACGTTCTCCAAGAACGGCAGCACGAAGACGCTCGCACTCGCATCAAGCGCAGAAGGGAAACGCGACGTCAATCTGACCAGCGTGCCGGGCCCACCGTCGACATGCATGCACTAGGGGAGCCAGGCGACTTGCCGTACGCGGCAGGTTGCCCTGCGTTCACCCGCAAGCTGCGGCAAGTCCAGTGGCCCAAAACCAAGAACTTCAAGCCAGACGTGCCCGAGAAGTACGATGGCAGGATACATCCATCGGAGTTCCTCAGCATCTACACCATCGCGGTGCAGGCTGCCGGAGGGCGCGATGAGAAGATCCTCGCCAACTACTTCCCGCTGGTACTCAAGCCCAATGTCAGATCTTGGCTCATGCACTTGCCGGACGGTTCCATCTCTTCATGGGCGGACCTGTGTCATCAGTTTGTCGGCGCCTTCACGGGTGGCCACAAGCCTCATGGCCAGGAGAGTGACCTCCACTTGCTCGTCTAGAAGGAGGGGGAGCCCCTGCGCAAGTACATACAGAGATTCAGCCAGGTGCAACGCAACATCCCAGACGTCCACCCTGCCACAGTTATCAGCGCCTTTCATCAGAACGTGCGTAATCACATGATGAGGGAGGAGATGGCGATGTGCAAGATCAGAGACGTCAGCGAGCTCTATGCTCTGGCCGACAAGTGTGCACGGGCTGAGGAGGGGAGGAAAATCCCCGGAGAGGTTGCAGGAGCAGAAGGATCTGACAGTGAGGATACCGCCCCGGCAAGGAAGAACCGGAGACGGAACAACAGGAAGAGGAAGACTAAGGATGTGCTAGCTGTCTAGCATTCCGGCAACGGAGGCGGCTCCGACAAGGCCAAGGCCGATGACTCTGGAGAGGCTGTGGTGGCCGCCGACAAGCAGGATGGCTCCGGCAAGCGGTATTGCAAGATCCACCGCACCAAGGGCCACGATCTCCAAACCTGCAAGAAAGTCGAAGAGATGGCGGAGATGCAGAAAGCCGAGTACGAGCGCCGCGATAAGGAGAGAGCCCAGGGAGGTGGCGGAGGATCCGGCAAGAAGCTTCCCGCCCGGGGAGGACACCGCGGCAAGGCCAAGCCACGGCAAGGAGATAGGCCTCCCCGCGGCCGCGACAAGGACGAAGATGAGGATGAGATGGAGGAAGATGAGACCGATGACCAAGAGTTTCAGAAGGCGACAGAGGTGCTGTGCATCGACGGCGGCGCCTCTCTGCACGCCTCGCACCGCCAACTGAAGCAGTGGGTGCGAGAGGTAAACGCAGCGGAGCCGTCCGTCAAGGCGCGCAAGCCTTTGAAATGGTCCGGCACGCCCATCCTTTTCGATGTTGAGGACCACCCTGATCGCATCACTGCGGTCGGGTGCTTGCCGATGTTGGTCTCACCAACAACCCGCAACCTCAAGGTCACGAAGATGTTGGTTGACAGCGGGGCCGGCCTGAACCTGATTTCCTCCACAGTACTCAAGAAGCTCCAGATCCCCGGCGGCGAGCTCGAAGAAACTGGTACCTTTCAAGGGATAAATCCGGGAAGGAGCAAGCCCAAGGGGAAGATCATGCTGCCAGTGACGTTTGGCAGCGAGCTGAATTTCAGGACAGAGAGGGTCACCTTCGATGTTGCTGATATCCCATTACCCTACAATGGGATACTCGGCCGACCAGCGCTTGCCAAGTTCATGGCAGCCTCTCACTACGCATACAACGTGCTCAAGATGCCTGGCCCGATGAGTGTCATTTCTGTCCAAGGTGACAAGAGGGATGCACTCATCTGCGCCGACAAGATCTACCGGGAAGCAGCAGCCGCAGCAGGGCACGAGCCACTTGCCGCTGAAGCTCCCCGGGGGAAGGAGAAACTCAAGTCCGGAAAGTGCAGCCCTGATGCCCACTCCGGCAAGCGCACCTCCCCGGAGTGCTGCGCTGCCGTCGAGAGCGCACCATCGAGCTCCACCGGCAAGTGCAAGAAAGCAAAGGCAGATCCGCCAAGGACCAAGCCCAGCAAGAGCAGCTCTGGTACCTGCTCTGGCAAGCACGCCTCCCCGGAGTGCCGCGCTACCGTCGAGGATGCACCATCGAGCTCCACCAGCCAGTAGGGCGAAGAAAGCGTCCAGTTTCAAGCTTTTGGATTATATTCCCTGAGAATCTGTACCTTGTACGAAGAACCTGTGTGCAGAAGGGCCGAATCGTGGCTAAGTTGCACCCTTGATCCGTTTCGAGTCCGCTCAACCACGAAAGCGCGCCGCAACTAGCCCAACAAGTTCTTCCTGCCGGAAGCAACACCGCCAGCGGGCTGCTGATGTCCCGCACTCAACAAGTGTGTTTGCGCCGGCAGGTTCCCTGAAAGCGCGGGGGAGGGGGGTGAAAACGTACAAGGGAGGAAGTCAAGGGAGGAGCGCGGCTTCGCCGGACCGCGGAAGACAGAAAAGCTAAGTCACCCGAGATTGAGTACATAGCTTTTTTTAGTTTTAAGCGCTTATGTTATGTTCCTCGAACGTTCGTCCCTTGTATGAAAAACCCGTGCGCTGAGGAGCCAACTCATGGTTAAGTTGCGCCCTTGCTTTGTTTTCGAGTCCGCTCAACAATACAAGCGCGCTGCAACTGGCCCGAGAAGGTTTCTTGCCGGGTACAACACCGCCAGCGGGCTGCTGACGTTCCGCACTCAGCAAGTGTGTTAGCACCGGCAAGTTCCCTAGAAGCGTAGGGCAAAAACGTACAAGGGATGTAATGAAGTCGAGGATGTAACGTAGCAAGCCTTGCCATGGGACGTCCTTTGTATGAGAAACTTGTGCGCAGAGGAGCTAACTCGTGGTTAAGTTGCGCCCTTGCTTTGTTTTCGAGTCCGCTCAACAATGCAAGCGCGCTGCAACTGGCCCGAGGAGGTTTCTTGCCAGGTACAACACCGCCAGCAGGCTGCTGACGTTCCGCACTCAGCAAGTGTGTTAGCGCCAGCAAGTTCCCTAGAAGCATAGAGTGTAATCATACAAAGGGCGAAACATGGCGTCGCATTGCCCAACTTGAAGTTACATTGCAAAGAGTAACTTATTACAGCGTTGTCTTATTTATTTTTGTGACTATAATAACAGCGACAAGGAGAAACCAGAAGGGCGCACTGGCAAAGAGGCCCCGGCAAGCCGATTTCACTGGGGGCTGCGATTGCCAAGATCCCTACGCGACAAGTCAGGGTCCCCGGGGGCTACAACGCTGGCCGCAAGGACAGAGCAAGGCGCACCGGCACCTAGGTCCCGGCGGAGCCAAAGTTGCCGGGGGCTGCAAATATCAAGATTCACCCCCGGCAAGCCAGAGTCGCCGGGGGCTGTAATACCAGATAAGTTTTTCATCCCTCGTCATGCATCCTCTTATGGGCTGGGGAAAGCGAGGCCGCGTCTCTGAACGATCATGCCTTGTACAAAAAAAACCTGTGCACGGAGGAACCAGTTCGTAGCTAGTCGCGCACCGACCATTGTTTCGAGTCTGCTCGACAATATTGGGTGAACTGCGGCTAGCTCAACGACAAGGTTTCTTGTCGGTCGCGGCACCGCCGGCAGAGAACCAACTCGTAGCTAGTTGCCTTACTGTTGTTTCGAGTCCGCTCAACGACTTAAGTAAGCCGCGACTAGCTCCGCGACAAGGTTTCCTGTCGGTTGCAGTTCCGTTGCCGACGTTCCGCACTCGGCGCTCACGGCAAGGTGCCCGCACCGGCAAGTTCCCTAAAAGCGTAGGGTGAAAACGTACAAGGCACACAATCAAGTAAAGGACTTAATCCGGCAAGCTTTCCCCTCTTTTCATTAAAAAACATCCCAATTTAGTGCAAGTCCATGGAGGATGAAAAACATGATAGAGAGGATTACAAACTTTAAATACAGCTAGGGCCCGAAGGCTTACAAATTAAAAGATAAGATGCCCGTAATCCCTCTCCTGTCTTTCTCTTCAGGAGGTAGGTCAAGGAGGCCCCGGCAGGAGAAGCTTGCCGGGGAGGGCAAAAGAAGTGCCTAGGCGAGCTACGGGTGCCAGAAGACACCAAGAGAACTTCCCGGGGACCGGCCAGGAGCTTGGCGGAGACGGAGGCACCGGAGGCAGAGCTCGAAGACGGGGCGGCAGGACGTCAGCACGCTGTCGAGGGCACCTCGCCCTCGTGCCCCAACTTGACGGCCTTGCCGCCATCCCTCTTCCTCTTCCGCCGCCTCCCTACGCTAGCCGCCCAAGGAGACGGCCCCGGGGAGTTCAGAAGGCCGGCGACCCGGATGATGGGGTCACCGGTGGCGCGCGCGAGGCAGCGTCCGACGCCTAGTCGGACCCACCGTCCTCGTCGTCGCTGTCGCTCCCCTCCTCGTCACTCTCGCTCGAGGAGGGACCTTCGCTATCGGAGGAGCTGTCCACGCAGCATCTCGCCCGGATGCCGGAATCCCCGAAGACCTTGACGGCGAGAAGGTTGCCCTCCATTAACTTAAAATGGAGGGTAAACCCCGCCGTCAAGCTATGGATGCGGGCGAACGTCTTCCACCCTCGATCGAAGTACATCACGCCGGGGGCTGGAGATACGACACTAACTCGAGTGCCGCTGATCCCGCAGCCCCTCATGCGTAACTCCAGCATCCCGGGCGGGTCCGGTTCCATCGCGCTCGCAAACGGAGCCGGAAGCCGGAGGCGTCGACGAGGTGCCCGGCGCAGCTTGACGAAGAACTCCCAGGGGTCGTCCCCAATGTGGACCGCCTCGAGGAGAGGAGCCGCCGGCGGAGATGGGGGTGGCGCACCACCCCGGCCGCCTCTCCCCCGAGCGCCTCAGCCACGCCCTCGACCTCGTCCTCGGCCTCGCCCCCTCCCTCTTCCTCTCGCGGCCGGCTCGGCCACCGCAGGGGCGAGAGAGGGAAGGATGCGCTGTCTGGCGGCAACCCTCGCCGCCACCGACGAAGGGCCAGGGTTCCCTTTCTCCATGGCGAGTGGGAGAAAGGGGAGCAGAAGTTAAAAAGAAAAGAAGGAGATGAAGGAGTGTGGGCTTCTGTGCCCCCTCCCTGCCCTTTATAAAGGAACAGGGTGGGAGCCCAGCCGCCCCGCTCGGCGAATCAAGGCACGGGAGAGCGGGGAATCGGGGCCGACCCGCTGCCTCTGCTCACGCCGGTCCCGGATTCCCCAATCTCACCGTCCGTGACCCCAAGCGCATGGGAGCCGCGTGGCAGGGATGCAGCGCCGAGTGGACGGGTGAGGCGGTCTTGCCCCACCCCGTGAGCATGGGAGCGGACGCCTCAAAAGCCGCGCACTGGCCCCGTCCAGTAAATGCACCACGCCCCCACGCCTACCTCCGTTTAGGTAGGAGGGCGTGGGCTGTCCCCTTCATCATGGCTTGATGCATGCTCGCGAGGCTCAGCCCCGCACGCACCGCCCACGTCGCCCACGATGCCGCGTTTGACGCGTGCCACTCCGAGCGTGCGCCGTGGAAGCGGAGTCCGATTCTGTGTGGACCAAGGCCACGCGTGCCCGTGCACTGTTTTGGGCCTGGCCCAACAACGCTCGGCACCGTGTATGGCCCAGGCCCGGGGGCTTCTGTCGGTGTACAAAAGTGGGGGGGTACCTTAGTACCCAGAACTTGTGCACGGGCAGTCGCAGCGACCCGCGGCAGGGCTTGCCGGGCGTCCGCCAAGATCCTCCGCGGCTACTTTAATGCCATTCAAGAACGGAGTACTCAAGCTAAAGCCCCGGCAAGAGGAGCTTGCCGGGAAGGCCAACCAAGGCCCCGGCAAGAAGAGCTTACCGGGAAGAAAACAAAGGCCCCGGCAAGAGGAGCTTGCCGGGAAGGCCGACCAAGGCACCTCCAGAAGACTTGCCGCGGCGCCCCGCGCGTCCCGGCAAGGCCCGACGGCCGGCAAGCTTGCCGGCACAACAAGAGAAGAGCCGCGGCAAGGCACTTGCCGCTGCAAGATTGCCAACCAAACTCCAGCACATCTGGCGACGTGTCATCACAAGGCCATCCCAAAGGCACGTGGCGAGGCACTACGCAGCCATGCGGGGCGAGGTGGCAAGCGGAGCTGACGGAGACGCCATCGTGGCAACCGGTGGCTCACTTGACGGTCGCTTCTCTGCACTGTTGGGGCGACCGGACGGGCATTAAATGCCCTTGTCCCCTGCCGACAGGGTTAGGTAGGGGACACTGTTGGTCACTGTTACACCAACCTGCGTTTTTACCTTTCTACCCCCTCTTCTTACGCTGCCACCTGTTGGTGCCCCCTTTAGACTATAAAAGGGAGGCCCATGCGCACATAGAAGGGGTTGGTTCGGTTCATCTGGAGACACAGGATTAGGGTTCATTCGGATAGGGTTCGGTTCAACACACACACACACCACACCACCGTGCGCTCGCATTCGAGCAAGATCAAATAAAAACACAAAGCAGCAGTAGGAGTTTTATCTCTCCGGAGAGCTCCGAAGCTGGGTAAAAATCGCCCGTCCCCCCAGCGCGCGCCCGGACCTCGATCTGCTCTGCGCGCGGCCTCTGCCCCCTCGCCGGACTAGAAGGGGCCCCCCGTGCCCCATAGGTGCTCGTGGCCACAGAGAGACCAGGCCCCGACAATATGCAAGAGGCAAAGAAAACTATGAAAGAAAAAGGTATTAGAGCTGAAGGTGTTAATAATTTACCACCTACCTAAGAAATAAATGGTCTTAATACTCCGACACGGGTAGTAGAGGTTGATTCTCTCTATATATTTGATGAAGGTGATATTCCGTATAATAAGTCTGCTAGTCAATGCTTGGATTAATTTGATAACTTTATTGTTAAACAAGAAAACTTCAATGCATATGCTAGTAGACAATTGAAACGTAATGCTTATATGCTTGACTACTTGGGTGATTATATGTGTAGAATTGTTAATGATCTCAAGATTATTAGTAAACATGCTTCCATGGTAAAAACTCAAGTCGAAAAAGTACTCAAGGCACAAAATGATTTCCTTAATGAGATGAATAACAAGAACAATGATCATGCTGTTAGAGTTGAGACTAAGGGAGGTAGAATGACTCAGGAACCTTTGTATCCTGAAGGCCACCCCAAGAGAATTGAGCAAGATTCTTAGAGAATTAATACTCATGCACCTAGTTAATCTAAGAAAAAGAAAGATGATAGGACTTTGCATGCTTATAGTGAACCTATCATAGACACACCTCAAAACCCAAATGATATTTCTATTTCTGATACTGAGACACAATCTGGTAATGAACATTAGCCTAGTGATAATGATGATGTTCATGTTGATGCTCAACCTAGTAATTATAATGATGAGGAGATAGAACCTCCTGTTGATCTTGATAACCTACAACCCAAGAATAAAAGATATGATAAGAGAGACTTTGTTGCTAGGAAACATGGCAAAGAAAGAGAACCATGGTGTTGCAGGGTGGAACCCTAGGTGATGATCTTTCACGAATTGGAGGAGGAATCCCCAAGAAAGAGATGAACACAAGAGAGAAAACAAGAGGAGCACTCAAGAACAAGTCCAACCACACATCCACTAGACGAACAAACACACAAAATCCACAAGGTACATGAAGGGAAACAAGATACATGGTAGAGTTCATCCCAAATCCTATGAAGGAGATGAGGGCTTGATGATCTAGGTAGATCCTTCCCTCAAGGGGGGCTTGAATCCCTAGGGATCTTCTCCAATGGTGGTCTTGTACTCCAATGGAGTCTTCTCTCTCAAGAGCAATCCCACAAGGGGAGGTACATGAGCTAAGCTCTATGATTTGTGTCTATTCTTAGCTATCCTCTAAATGAGCCAGGAGATGCCCTTATATAGTTTAGGGAGGAAATAAGAGAGGAGGAGGATACAAGGGCAAAATACCCAAAAGGCACGCAGGCCTCGGAGGGGTCCGGGCAGCCGGTGCAAAGGGGGCCGGGCACCCGGACCGGTCAGGGACCCGACGAAGGGGGGACCGGGCACCCGGGGTCCTAAGCCCGAGCACCCGGGGTCGGTGTAGGCGGCTGGGCGGCCTCGGCCGGGCACCCGGGGGTCCAAGGCCCGGGCACCCGGTCAGGGCTAGAGCGGGGCGCGGGCGTGGCCGGGCACCCGGGGGGGCTGGGCCGGCGCTGGGGCGTGGCCCGGGCCGGCAGTCAGGAGGAGCCGGGCACCCGGGGCTCAACAGGACGGGCACCCGGGGCTGGCTGGAGGTGGCGCCCAGGCTGTGGCCAGGTCCCCGGGGCCATAGAGGCCGGGCACCCAGAGTGTCCAGAGCTCCTACTCTTCCGTCCTTCTCGTTCCTATCTTCCTCCTCCGTAGGTCTCCGGTGAACTTGGTGATCCCTCAGTGCTTCCTCGTGTCGACCTCTGAAGTACCTAAGAATGCACAATGTTCCCGTTTGAGGTAGAACCTGATTCTCGTGTGAATTCGAATGGAGCTCGAAGAGGAATGAGTTAACCTCGGTTCTGACGGTACGCGCGTGTGCTCTTGTCATTGGTTCTCTTCGTGCTTGTGGTGGTGGTGTGACGTCCATGGGGATGGTTGAGGGATGCTCCGCATCATCTCCCCCCCTTGGGAGAGATCCGTCCACGGATCGTGATCTTCATCACCATGGGACGGAGACAGCGTCACCATGTAGAAGTGGACGACCACCAAGCACGTATCATGTTGAAGCTCGAAATGGTCACTCTCCAATGTCGCACCGTCTTGTAATTCCTTCAAAAGGAGCAAAGTTAACAAGCACTTGGAAAAACAAATGTGGTTGGCATTAAAGCAAAACCAAGCATTCAAGAGGTGATTCACCAAACAAGTGTTGTCATCAAGCATAGCATATGGCGTGACAAGGGAGTGTGTCATGGCATGTAAGCACATAAATTGAGAAAAATCAAGGACATCATGGAAACAATCATGCAAGGGTGAGGTAAAGGTGCTAATATGTGGGACAGGTGAACAAGCATCTACCTCAATGTCATAGCAAGCATGCATAAAGTGCTCAACAAATTGTCTATGGTATGCATAAGAATCATCCACAACTCAAAGAAAATAATGTGTCTAAACACATGCAAGTGCAAGACAATCCAAGCATAATGTGCATAGGGTGTAGTGAAAATCGTGTGGCACTCAACACAATAGAAAGAGTAATTGTTCATCATGTGTGAGGCAATCAAGGCAAGCATGTAGCAATCAATGGGACATGGCATATGTGAAGGAATGACATTGTTTCAACCAAACATGTGATAGGAGCAAGTAATCCAAGAGGTGGATGCAACATGAGAAAGCATAGAAATCAAGTCGTGCAAACTAGTGGAGCGAAGATGCAACACACTAGAGGAAATCATGGAAATCATGTCATGTCAGCAAAGAGTAGGCATAGGCAATGCACATGGCATATCACAAGCACGATTACAAAGCAAGATATCATCATAGTCATGGGGCTCATAGCAAACATGGCAATAACAACCAATATCTCCACCAAGCTTGCAAATACATATGCACGTAGGAGAATCAATCATCATGTGTGATGCAAAGCATGGGTCACAAATGCATGGCAAAGTCATAGGAATGAGCATATCATGCAAAGCGAACATGGCAATATGGGCATAAAGTGAGAAGTGGTAAATAACCCATAACCAAGTGAGAGCCATGTAGAAGAAATGCGTGAAGTCCTTGCACGAAGAGAGCGGTGGGAAAGACACTCCATGGAATTCCAAGTCATCGTTGCTCTCTAGAGCTCGTTTTGTCAACTCATGGGATTGTGAGGTTGACAAGTATTCATGGTACCTACACATAAGAAACACAAACCAAACAAATTGTGCGCGTGGTAAATGTACACATCATCCATCATGATGTGTATGAGCACATGTGAGTTAGCACAAGATAAGCATTGCTCAAAGAAATTTGATGCATGGTATAAGAACATGTCATCCATCATGAAAGAATAGTTATTGTGTATGACACGATGGGGACACAAATTGGGAATGCAAGTATATGGCACATCACTAGCATGTTTATTCATGGGGAGCATATGGTGCACACAAGTAGTGGGATCATGCAAAGTATGGGATGGATAAAAATCTCCTAATATGGATGAGGAAACTATGGGGGTGTCCTCATGAGCATTAATGGAAACATCACACGAAGAATATTGACAACATCCAAAACAATGCATATCCTAAGCTAGGTGGTCATGGCATGGCCTATGAGATAAATGATGCAAAGGGAGCATATCAATATCATCACAAGAAAAACAAATGCCAATAACCATGGGCTTGTCATCTATGCCATATGTGCAAATTGGGTTTATGTTGTTGGCATATGCATAGTCACTAAGATGAGATTGCAAATATGACATATGGTTGATCTCATGCATAGCATATGACAAGTCAAGCGGATTGTCAAACATGATGTGACCGAGCGAATTATCACAAGAAATCCTATGTAACATGGCATCACAACTAATAGAATCCTCATCGCAATCATCAAACTCATCATAAATGGGTAAATCATTGCATGGGGAAGTCACACTAGCATGAAGCATGGTAATAGGTGGATCAACATCATGCAAGCAATCGATGTCAACAATGTCCACTAGTGGGACTAGAGCATCACCTTCACCTATGTTACCTTGTTCATTCCACTCAAGTGGTGTAGGTGAGGTGGCAAAGACCAAATGGTGGTCATCATCTTCATATTGATGGAACCATGTGGGGGTGCATCATAGTCCACCATGGCCATCGTCTTGTCCATAGGAAGGATGAAGTCGTCGCGGATCGGCGCATCATCATAAATGGGACCTAGCACCAAATGAGAAGACACAATAGAGGTAGAGGTTAAGTTGTTAGAAATTGAAATGGCCTCACATGCCGTATCAACTACCTCACTCTCTCTATGTGGTGGTGGCTCACTCACTCCCTCAAGGTAGGTGCACTCAATGTCACATATGGTGGAGTCACTTAAATCACTCAAGTGGTGGTGGTGGCGGCTCTCCTCACATGGGAATTGTGGCAACTCATCAAATATGGGGCTAGTGGTGAAGTCACTCTCACTCCCAATATGGTGGCACAAGTCACTCAAGTCATCATACGTCGCCGTGGTCGAAGGGAAAACCCCATGCTCAACCATGTCATTGCTGTCGCCGTGGATGAAGGCCGAAGATGGCACATCATCACTCTCGTCGCGGATGAAGGCTGATGTAGGCATACTCGTCGTAAGTATGCGAAGATGCCGTATGTCCAAAGGCAAAGATGCCTCGAGAACACTTGGCGAAGATGCCGAAGTGGTGGTAGTAGTCGTAGCTTGCTCGTGGTGGTGCTTGTCTCGCGGTCTTCTCTTGTGATCTTGAAGTTTGGCCGTAGCTTGATGTAGAGCTTTTTCAGACTTGAAGGTGTACGCATCATGAGCATCTTAATCTTGATGGTGTTGTAGTTCTTGAGCTCGATGACGTTTCGAAGATTGGCCACTTGAGCGTCGCCGCCTTGAAGATGACGAAGGGGAAGAAGACTTGTAGTTGGCCATCATGTCTCGTACTTGATCCCTTTGTTCGGCCAACTTGGTGTCGAGGTAGTCCCTTATCCTTGCTTCGTTTTGGCGAATGTCGATGGCGAGTCGCTCAATGCCTTGCATTGCTCATTGTAGTTCGAAGATGGACGTTTTGGTGATGTAGTTGTTTGCGTTGTTGTTGTCATGGAAGACCAGAAATGAAATGCCTTGCCTATCCATCACAAGACTCGAGTAGAGGTGAGTAGGAAATGAGATAAACAATACCAAGTTACCTTTTCCCAAAGTTGAGGATGTATCCCGTTTCACTCAATGTGAGATGAAAGAATAGTGGAATTGGTACCGGACTTGTTCACCCACACCTATCAAGTAAAGCTTATGGTGGAGCTCGGTGAGGATAGTGTCACACAAATTTGATGCAAAATGTTAGCAAGATTCAATAATGTTGGAAAAGATACACACATTCGCAATTGAAACAAGTAGACCAATAGCAATATGTGGCACACGGAAACACACACACGGATAGATAAATGGGGTCGTGCAACCAAGGAATAAGCACAAAATGTGGAATCCACGAAAAATGCTCGTGTTGCACAACTCAAGAGAGACGCTAGCACGATTGCTCAATAGGCGGATACGACACTTGTGCACAACCTATAAGATGCAAATGTACGAGCTTTCGATCCCAAGTATGCTATGTGTATGATGTTCCCGGTGTTCTTCTCAAGATGATCCAAGATGATAGGATATGACAATCTTATGATCAATGGTATGATGGTATGGCTCTTGCTTACAAGATCTTTGCTCTCTTTTCCTTTTGCTTAAAATCTTATTCTCTTTCTTCTTCTTTTTTTTGTATATGGCCACTTATGCAAAATGCACAAACCAAGATAGCAATTGTGTATATGCGGGAACAATCTTGTGACACAAGGGATGATATGATGATACCAAGATGACACCAATATGATATGGTATGTATGCAATGAAAGGTACGGATCACTAATGTGCACAAGTAACGTTGCCAGCAATACTCAAATGGCTAGTCTCGCTAGGCAAGTGACGCAAAATGGTCTAAGGGGTTATCAATGTAATGGCAAGAATGTACAATGAAGGGATACCACGATACCAAGGTGATACGGAGGTTACCGTTCTTGCTTATGGTTAGGTTGTCAAAATGGTGAAGTGGTCGATGTCGATGACGACCTCGTGGCGATGATGAGTGGCGGTATTCTTGATGTAGATACCAAGATTATGTAGACCCGTCCCTAAGTAGCCGAAACACCTTAGGAAATGTTAAAAAACCGCGAACTCAAAATCTCAAGGAAAATGTCAAATGGTGGTAGCGGAATGCGTTGGTGGTTCCGGAGTTAGCAATGCGGAAGTGATGGTGGTGGTTGATAAAGAAGCAACCATCCCTAAGTAGCCGAAACACCTTAGGAGACTCAAGTCACCACTCAAGCAACCACAAATGCTATATGGATCGAAAATGGGTTAGGTTGCGGAAAGCTATGGTGGTTTTGCAGATGATATGGTGGATGGTCTTGGCAAAGATGCCAAAATGCCAAATTTTTGATGGAGTCAAATGGTGTTGAAACCTATCTATATGGATGGGGGATGTCAATAGCTACTCAACAAGCTAAAGAACGCGAAAATCGGACTCAAGGAGTGAAAGTTATGGCCAAAATGGTGAGTGGGAGTGGGCTGATTCGGGGAGGTGCGGTTGCCCGGGGTTTGGGGGTGCAGGCACCCGGGGTGGTCAGTTAGGTTGGGCCGAAGAAGAGGCACGTGGGTCCGGGTGCCCGGGGGCGAGAGGTGCAGGCACCCGGGGTGGTCCGGGGCAAACAGCCCGGGGTGCGGGTGCCCGGGGGCTCGGGGTGCGGGCACCCGGGGTGGTCAACGGAGATGCGCGGGGGGTCCGGGTGCCAGGGGTTTGAGGTCCGGGTGCCCGGGGGTGTCGGATTTGTGCGGAAATTCGTGGCAAAACGGAAGAAATTGGTGGATTTCATGGAGGGAAAGGTGGAGATGGATGGGGGAATGTTAGATCCACTTGAAACCAAGCAAATTCATGGATCAAATCCAACCAAATCTCATCAAACCAACAAATCACAAAAAAAACTGGGGCTATTTTTGGTGGGGAAATTTTGAAATTGGGGAATAACACACAAAATTAGGCTAGAAAACAAAGAGGGGAGGCTCCAATTTCGTGAGAAACCATGGCTCATGATACCAAGATGTTGCACGGTGGAACCCTAGGTGAAGATCTTTCATGAATTGGAGGAGGAATCCCCAAGAACAAGATGAACACAAGAGAGAAAACAAGAGGAGCACTCAAGAACAAGTCCAACAACACATCCACTAGACCAACAAACACACAAATCCACAAGGTACATGAACAATCAAAGGGATACAAGATACATGGTAGAGTTCATCACAAATCCTATGAAGGAGATGATGGCTTGATGATCTAGGTAGATCCTTCCCTCAAGGGGGGCTTGAATCCCTAGGGATCTTCTCCAATGGAGGTCTTGTACTCCAATGGAGTCTTCTCTCTCAAGAGGAAACCCACAAGGGGAGGTACATGAGCTAAGCTCTATGATTTGTGTCTATTCTTAGCTATCCTCTAAATGAGCTAGGAGATGCCCTTATATAGTTTAGGGACGAAATAAGAGAGGAGGAGGGATACAAGGGCAAAAAAACCCAAAAGGCATGCAGGCCTCGGAGGGGTCCGGGCACCCGGTGCAAAGGGGGCCGGGCGAAGGGGGGACCGAGCACCCGGGGTCCTAAGCCCGGGCACCCGGGGTCGGTGTAGGCGGCTGGGCGGCCTCGGCCGGGCACCCGGGGGTCCAAGGCCCGGGAACCCGGTCAGGGCTGGAGTGGGGTGCGGGCGGTGCCGGGCACCCGGGGCGGGGCTAGGCCGGCGCTGGGGGGTGGCCCGGGCCGGCGGTCAGGAGGGGCCGGGCACCCAGGGCCGGCTGGAGGTGGCGCCCAGGCTGTGGCCGGGTCCCCGGGGACGTAGAGGCCGGGCACCCGGAGTGTCCAGAGCACCTCCTCTTCCATCCTTCTCGTTCCTCTCTTCCTCCTCCGTAGGTCTCCGGTGAACTTGGTGATCCCTTAGTGCTTCCTCGTGTCGATCTCCAAAGTACCTAAGAATGCACAATGTTCCCATTTGAGGTAGAACCCGATTCTCGTGTGAATTCGAGTGGATCTCGAAGAGGAATGAGTTAACCTCGGTTTCTATGGTACGCGCGTGTGCTCTTGTCATTGGCTCTCTTCGTTCTTGCGGTGGTGGTGTGATGTCCATGGGTATGGTTGAGGGATGCTCCGCATCACATGGGTTCAGAAGCCCATGCCCTTTCCTCCTAAACCATCCAGGAAAAAGGATGATGAAGAATTTGAGCGCTTTGTTGAAATGCTTAGACCTGTCTTTTTGCGTACACGTTTGACTGATATTCTAAAAATGTCTCTTCATGCTAAGTATGTGAAAGATATTGTTACTAATAAAACAAAGATACTAGAAGCTGAAATTTCCACCATGCTTGCTAATTACACATTTAAAGGTGGTATACCAAAGAAACTAGGAGATCCAGGAATACTAACTATACCGTGCTCCATTAAAAGAAACTATGTTAAAACTGCTTTATGTGATGTTGGAGCCGGTGTTAGTGTTATACCTTTCCCTATATACCGTAGACTTGATTTGAATAAGTTGACACCAACTGAAATCTCTTTGTGAATGGCCGATAAATCAACCGCTATACCCATCGGTGTTTGTGAGGATGTACCTGTCGTAGTTTCCAATTTTACTATTTTAGCAGACTTTGTTATTCTTGATATACACGAGGACGATAGTATGTCGATCATCCTTGGTAGACCCTTCTTGAATACTGCAGGGGCTCTTATTGATTGCAACAAGGGAAATGCCACTTTTCATGTCAATGGTAATGAGCATACGGTACACTTTCCGAAGAAACAACCTCAACTGAATAGGATCAACTCTATTGGAGAAATTCAAACAATTGTTATTCAAGGTTTTTAATTCCCTATTCATACTATCAAAAAGAAACATGATATTCTTATTGTTGGGGACATGCATATCCCCGTTCAGCTAACATAGTGTTATACAGAGATTCTCCGGTTTCATGTCATTTGGAAGAAGTTTGTTAATAAGACTTGATCAACCTTATTAATGGATTCCTTTTAACGGACATGAGATGGATGAATTCAGTAAACACAACTCTCTGTACCCACTCTTTACTCTCTGCTATTTAGAATTAATAAAGTCGACATGCTATTATTTTTCTGTTTTTTTAATTATCTATGCAATAAAAAATGACCAGAAAATAAAATTTCTCTAGATGCCCTCGAAATTTAGTATGATTTTTTCAGAATATTTAAGAATTTTTGGCACTGAAAACATATCAGGGGTTGCACCAGTGAGCCACAAGGCGGCTACTGGGTTGTGGGTCCCACATGGGTGCCCCTCACTTATGCCATCACCCATCCACTTCATCTTCCTCCAGAAAAATCCCACCATTGCTCAAACCCGTATTCTAGCTCATTTTGCTGCCATTTTCAATCTCGTTGCTCAAAGCTCCATTCGCAAAACTGTTTAGGGGATTGTTCTACAATATGTGACTCCTCCAATTGTCTAATTAGTTTTTGTTCTAGTACTTTATATATTGCTATTTTTTGCTATAGTGGTTACTGAGGGAGTCCTGGACTAGGGGGTGTCCGGACAGCCGGTCTATCATCCTCGGCCGGACTCCAAGACTATGAAGATACAAGATTGAAGACTTCGTCCCATGTCCGGATGGGACTTTCCTTGGCGTGGAAGGCAAGCTTGGCGATACGGTTATGTAGATCTCCTACCATTGTAACCGACTCTGTGTAACCCTAGCCCTCTCCTGTGTCTATATAAACCGGAGGGTTTTAGTCCGTAGGACACACAACCATTACAACAATCATACCATAGGCTAGCTTCTAGGGTTTAGCCTCCTTGATCTCGTGGTAGATCCACTCTTGTACTACCCATATCATCAATATCAATCAAGCAGGAGTAGGGTTTTACCTCCATCGAGAGGGCCCGAACCTGGGTAAAAACATCGTGTCCCTTGTTTCCTGTTACCATCCGCCTAGACGCACAGTTCGGGACCCCCTACCCGAGATCCGCCGGTTTTGACACCGACATTGGTGCTTTCATTGAGAGATCCTCTGTGTCATCACCGATAGGCTTGATGGCTTCTTCAATCAACAACAACGCCGTCCAGGGTGAGACTTTTCTCCCCGGACAGATCTTCGTATTCGGCGGCTTTGCACTGCGGGCCAATTCGCTTGGCCATCTGGAGCAGATCAAAAGCTGCGCCCCTGGCCATCAGGTCAGGTTTGGAAGCCTAAACTTCACGGCCGACGTCCGTGGAGACTTGATCTTCGATGGATTCGAGCCACAGCCGAGCGTGCCGCGCTGTCACGATGGGCATGATTTAGCTCTGCCGCCGGACAGTGCCCTGGAGGCCGCACACGAGTCCGCTCTGACCCATAGTTCGGAGCAGACCGCGCAGATCGAGGACAGGTGGCTGGACACCGCCTCGGGAGCTGCAACTTCTACGGCGATGGAGCCGAATACTGACCTTGTCCCTTATGAAGCTCGTGACTCCGAGGCACCAGACTCCTTGCCGGACCCCGAACCTCTCGCGCCCCTGCCAATCGAATCCGATTGGGCGCCGATCATGGAGTTCACCGCTGCAGACATCTTTCAGCACTCACCCTTTGGTGACATATTAAATTCGCTAAAGCATCTCTCGTTATCAGGAGAACCCTGGCCGGACTGCGGTCAGGATGGTTGGGATGCGGACGACGAAGAAATTCAAAACCCACCCACCACCCACTTCGTAGCCACTGTCGACGATCTAACCGACATGCTAGACTATGACTCCGAAGACATCGACGGTATGAACGACGATGCCGGAGATGATAAAGAACCAGCGCCTACAGGGCACTGGAAGACCACCTCGTCATACGACATATACATGGTGCACACCCCAAAGGATGGGGATGGCGAAGAAGCAGCGCAGGCAGATTCTTCCAAGAAACAGCCCAAGCGCCGATGTGAGCGGCGCTGGTCTAAATCCCGCCACAGTAAGAATGGAGATTCCGGCACCGGAGATAATAACACCCCAGAGAGTGCCGAAGACAAACCCCTCCAGCAAGATTCAGCACAGGAGGACGGGGAAGCCAGCCCTCGAGTGAGAGCGGCAGACGAGGAGGATGAAAACCACATGCCTCCCTCCGGAGACGAGGCAAGCCTCAACGACGATGAATTCGTTGTGCCAGAGGATCCCATCGAACAAGAGCATTTTAAACGCAGGCTTATAGCCACGGCAAATAGCCTAAAGAAAAAGCAGCAACAGCTTCAAGCTGATCAAGACTTGCTGGCCGACAGATGGACCGAGGTCCTCGCGGCCGAAGAGTATGAACTCGAACGCCCCTACAAAAGTTACCCAAAACGCAAGTTGCTCCCCCGACTAGGGGAGGAAGCATACAAACCTTCATCACCAGCGCACAATACGGCAGATCGACCACCCCGTGGCCGCGACAGAGAGGCATCTAGGCCCTCCATCAGGACCGTACCCCAGCATCGCTCGAAAAGTATGAAGCCACGAGGGAATGCGCCGGAATTGCGGGATATATTGGAGGACAAGGCAAGACAATCCAGATCTATCTACGGATCACGCGGGCGCCCCACGACCCACGACGACTACCGTCGCGCCGGATACAGCAACTCCGGCCGGGCCGAACATAGCAGACAACGCTCTCTTGAGCTACGTCGTCATATTGCTCAATATAGAGGCGCCGCACACCCACTATGCTTCACTAACGAAGTAATGGATCATCAAATCCCTGAAGGGTTTAAACCCGTGAACATTGAATCCTACGATGGCACAACAGACCCCGCGGTTTGGATCGAAGATTATCTCCTTCATATCCATATGGCCCGCGGCGACGATCTCCACGCCATTAAGTATCTCCCACTCAAGCTTAAAGGACCAGCTCGGCATTGGCTTAATAGCTTGCCCACAGAGTCAATTGGGTGTTGGGAGGACCTGGAAGCCGCATTCCTTGACAACTTCCAGGGCACATATGTGCGACCACCAGACGCCGATGACCTAAGCCACATAATTCAGCAGCCAGACGAATCGGCCAGACAGTTCTGGTAACGGTTCCTAACAAAGAAAAATCAAATCGTCGACTATCCGGATGCAGAAGCCCTCGCAGCCTTCAAACATAACATCCGCGATGAGTGGCTGGCCCGGCACCTAGGACAGGAAAAGCCGAAATCCATGGCAGCCCTCACATCACTCATGACCCGCTTCTATGCGGGAGAGGATAGCTGGCTAGCTCGCAGCAACAACCTCAGTAAAAATGCTGGCAGTCCGGATACTAATGACCACAATGGCAGGTCGCGTCGAAACAAAAACAAACGCCGCGTTAACGGCGATAACAATGAGGATACGGCAGTCAACACCGGATTCAGAGGCTCTAAACCCAGTCAGCGGAAGAAGCCATTCAAAAGAACTACTCCGGGTCTGTGCAATTTGGACCGAATACTCGACCGCTCTTGCCAGATATATGGCACCCCCGAAAAGCCAGCTAATCACACCAACAGAGATTGTTGGGTATTCAAGCAGGCGGGCAAGTTAATTGCCGAAAACAATGACAAGGGGTTGTACAGCGACGACGAGGAAGAGACTCGGCCGTTGAACAGTAGAGGACAGAATGGTTTCCCCCCACAAGTGCGGACGGTAAACATGATATACGCAACCCATATACCCAAGAGGGAGCAGAAGTGTGCACTTAGGGACATATATGCGATGGAGCCAGTTGCCTCGAAGTTCAATCCATGATCCTCTTGCCCGATCACTTTCGATCGAAGAGACCACCCGACCAGTATCCGCCATGGCGGATTCGCCGCATTGGTTTTAGACCCAATCGTCGACGGGTTTCACCTCACTAGAGTCCCGATGGACGGCGGCAGCAGCCTGAACCTGCTTTATCAGGATACAGTGCGCAAGATGGGTATAGACCCCTCAAGGATTAAACCTACAAAGACGACCTTCAAAGGCGTCATACCAGGTGTTGAGGCCAATTGTACAGGCTCAATCACACTGGAAGTGGTCTTCGGATCACCGGATAATTTCCGAACCGAGGAGTTAATCTTCGACATAGTCCCGTTCTGCAGTGGCTATCACGCCCTGCTCGGATGAACCGCGTTTGCAAAGTTCAACGCGGTGCCGCATTATGCATACCTTAAGCTCAAGATGCCAGGCCCTCGCGGAGTCATCACGGTCAACAGAAACACTGAACGCTCCCTCCAAACGGAGGAACACACAGCGGCTCTCGCGGCAGAAGTACAGAGCAGCCTTTTAAGGCAATTTTTGAGTCCGGCCGTTAAACGACCGGACACGGCCAAACGCGCCCGGAGTAACATCAATCAAGACCACCTGGCACGTTCCGAGAACGCGTAGCAATGCGGCCCCAACCCCAGCCCTCGCATGATTGCAAGACCAGCTCTTCGCGTACATCACTACGCTCTGGAGATACCATGGGCATAGGGGGAGGGGCATGACCACGACAGGCCCAGAGTGCGGCTTAACCACACCAGGGGATCCAAAGTGTGTCACTCTTTTTTCTTCCTTTTTTTATTTTTCTACAGGACTCCGTTGACCAGAGGCCCTGTCCGGCAGTAGATCTGCCGAACTCACGATGCAACAGCCAGGGAGGGACAAAGGCTACGGCGAACACTCAGGAGGTCTCAATTATGAGCATTAAATTTGTTAAATACGCCAGTCCTCAGCCCCACCCCTGGAGGGGGACATGTTTAATTAGTCCAATCCCTTGCTTACCGCACTATTTGTATCGCTCTGCACTCATAGTAGAATTCCTTGAATAAACAATGCAACACCTTTTGCCTATAATTGCATTACCTTTTTTTACATATATGTTCATTAATGACATCTTTCACCCGTACATTTTGGTACGGCCGAATACACCAGGGGCTTATGTTCCCCGCATTGTGGTGTGATAAGTCCGAACACTTTCACAAGTGCGGCACCCCGAACTTATAGCATTATATGCATCGGCTCCGAATCATGTCTTGGGTCAATAGTTGGGTTTGCCCGGCTCCCACGTTTTGGTACCTTACGTTCCGTTCCGTCGGCTAAGGTGGCACTGGGAGAACCACTGCTATTGCGCCCCGGTTGAGCTGGGCGAGCGCCTCAGTGGAGAAAGCTAAAACTGACTGTCATGATAAGGCGAGAGACTGGTCGCTGTTCGAGAGGTTTTTTCGAGTCCTTAGAGACTTATGCCGCTTAGAGCGAGGAACCGGCTTTGTCCGGCCCAGGCGTGGATAGCACCCCGAACTCGGTCTTCCGAATACTAGGGGCTTCGCCGAAATTTAAAATTATAGAATTCTATGGCTAAGTGAGAGTGTTCAAGCATTATAAGTCCGGTTGCCTTGTTCGTTGTGTTGAGCGCCTCCCTAGATGGACCCAAAAATGGGAACAAGAGTGCTCAAGTTTATCCCGAACACCCCAACACTCGTGGCATGGGGGCTGAAGCCGACGACTTGCCATCTCTCAGATTTTATAAACGACCGCACAGAAGGTAATATTTTAAATGAATAAGCATTGCTTAGCGCATATGAACAAAGTTTTCAGCGCACAGGATAACACATTGCGAGTTTACTCAATAATTACATCTTTGGGGCACTCATCCGCAATCTTGCAGGCACCCTTCAGGAAACTCTTATAGTACATTTCGGGCGTACGATACTCCTTGCCCGCCGGCGGCACATCCATGATAAGCCTCTCAGCATCCAGCCTGCCCCAGTGCACCTTTGCGCGGGCAAGGGCCCGACGGGCATCTTGAATGCAGGCAGAGCGCTTGATGACTTCCACCCAGGGGCACGCATCCACCAGCCGCCGCACGAGGCCGAAGTAGCACCCAGGCATGGCCTCTCTAGGCCACAGCCGGACTACGAGGCCCTTCATGGCCTGCTCGGCTACCTTGTGGAGCTCGACCAGCTGCTTTAGCTGGTCACTAGGGGGCACCGGGTGTCCGACCTCAGCGTACTGAGACCAGAAGACCTTCTCCGTTGAGCTCCCCTCCTTGGCCCGGTAGAATGCGGCGGCATCGTACATGCTGCGAGGCAGATCTGCAAACGCCCCTGGAGAGCTCCGAATTCGGGTAAGTAACAGGTAAGTTACATTCACATGCTTGCTTTGCATGAAAAATGCCTTACCCGCCGCTATTTTCTTCACCGCCTCAATCTCCTGGAGGGCCTTATGGGCCTCGGCCTTAGCGGCTTTGGCATTTTCAAGAGCCGAGGCAAGCTCGGACTCTCGAGTCTTCGAGTCGCACTCCAAACTCTCATGCTTTTCCATGAGAGCCTGGAGCTCTTGCCGCACCTCCGCCACCCGTGCCTCCTTCTTCTCTTGCCCCGCCCGTTCCGCAGCCGCACTGCGTTCGGCCGCAGACACGACCTCCTTCAGGGTTGCCACCTCGTTCGTGGCCCCTACAGTACCCACGTTATCCTTGTTATTTCTGTCGCAACCAAAATCCTTTTCTGTAAGGTACAAACTTCAAAGTGGTGTTACTCACCTTCTTTGTCTGCGAGCTGATTCTTGGCAAGGCCGAGCTCTTGCTCGGACCGCTCGAGGTCCTGCTTCAAAGCACCGACCTCCGTAGTCAGTGCGGCAGAGGTCAGCAGCGCAGCCTGCAAACCCATATTGACATAATTTTTTAGCACTCCTGCGTATATCTTTTTTAGATCCCCAGTCCGGTTTTTCTTTCCGAACACCTAACCGAGCATCAGGGGCTACTGTATATGCGGTATTACATTACATATTTTAAACTTCTTACCTCAAAGCCTGTTAGAAGGCTACTGCAGGCTTCGGTCAGCCCGCTCTTGGCGAGCTGAACCTTCTGAATCACCGCACTCATGATAGTGCGGTGTTCTTCCTCGATGGAAGCGCCGTTAAGCGCCTCCAACAAGTTGTCCAGTGCCTCCGGTTGGACGGAGGCTGCCGGCGTCACGGTCTTGCCCTTCTTACGAAGGGGCCGCCTGCCGGACTCCGGAACCACTGCGGGTTCCGACATGGAGTCCGGCGCAAAGTCCGGGAGGCTGCCTTGCGGCACCTCTGGAGCCTCCTCCTGATGGGTCCCCTCCTGGGATCCCACCTCGGCGTCCTCAGCGTCGCGAGGGGTGGAGGCAGTCGGAATGGAATCCACGTCCGACGGAGCCAAGGACCCGCTCGATGAAGCGGGAAGATCATCATCGGCTGGACTACAGGTAGTATGCGGCATTAGAAGGACACTATGTGACGCAAAAGAGAAATTATAAACCATTCAGGAATCCGGATACTTACGATCTTGCCAGAGGCCTGGCCCTTGAGGGCCACTCTTCGTCGCCAACGTTGGCGTTGGCGGAGCTGTCCGGGGGAAGGGTCCTTCCCCTCTTGGACCCTTCGGCCTCCCCCATTGGGGAAGCCTTCCTCTTCCTCTCTCCCTCCTCCGGGAGAGAGTCCTCTTTCTCCTCCTCGTCTTCGGGGGAGGAGTCCGCCTCGGAGCCATCGGACGATGAGTCCGATATCACCTGGCACCGGGAACTTCTTCGAGTTCCCGTGGCCTTCTTCTTGGCCTTCTTCTCCGGCACCACATAGAGTGCCGGGACTAGCAGCCCCGTTAAACGGGCGCCTGCTGGGTCTTCGGGAAGGGGAGCCTGATAGTCTACCTGTCCGGACGTCCTCTGCCAGTCCTGTCAAAGGCATTGGGAGTTTTAGATCCCACATAGCATTAAACTATGAAAATAACTATCCCATAGAGGATAACAAAGCTTACCTCGCCGGCCGGGCGCTTGGTGCTGAATCCGCGATCTTCAGTCGCGGACGCGGGGGCTTCTCCGCCCTTGAACAGCACCCTCCAGGCAGCTTCGTACGTCGTGTCGAAGAGCCTGCTCAGGGTCCGGTGCTGTGCCGGATCGAACTCCCACAAAGTGAAGGCCCGCTGTTGGCAGGGGAGAATCCGGCGGACGAGCATGACCTGGATCACATTGACAAGCCTAAGCTTCTTGTTCACCAAGGTCTGGAGACAGGACTGTAGTCCTGTCAGCTCCGCCGAACTGCCCCATAGCAATCCCTTCTCTTTCCAGGAGGTGAGCTGCATGGGGATACCAGATCTGAACTCGGGGGCAGCTGCCCATTTAGGGTCACGTGGCTCGGTGATGTAGAACCACCCCGATTGCCATCCCTTGATGGACTCCACGAAGGCCCCTTCGAGCCAGGTGACGTTGGGCATTTTGCCCACCATGGCGCCTCCACACTCCGCTTGAGCGCCCTTCACCACCTTTGGCTTGACATTGAAGGTCTTGAGCCACAAGCCGAAGTGAGGCCGGATGCAGAGGAAGGCCTCGCACATGATGATAAAACGCCGAGATGTTGAGGATGAAGTTCGGCGCCAGATCGTGGAAATCCAGGCCGTAGTAGTACATGAGCCCTCGGACGAAGGGATGAAGTGGGAAGCCCAGTCCGCGGAGGAAGTGGGGAAGGAATAAGACCCTCTCATGGGGCCTTGGGGTGGGGATGAGCTGCCCCTCATCGGGCAGCCGGTGCACGATGTCGCTGGAAAGGTATCCGGCGCCGCGCAACTTCTCGATGTGCTACTCCATAACGGAGGAGGCCAACCACTTGCCTCCCGCTCCAGACATGGCTGGAGAAGGTCGAGACGAGATGTGCGGACTTGGGCGCTGGAGCTCGAGTGCGCGGGGATGGATAAGCAAAGGAGGAAAAAGGCGTAGGTAAAAAGGTGGATCCTTATCCCCTTATATATAGGCGGACGAATACTATGCGTCCCCACCGGCCTGGTAAAACTCGCTTATCTCCCAAGTGCCACCATCAATGGCGCGGTTGGGTTACCCACGTCCGTATTGATGGGAATCCCGGAATAAGGGGAACACGATCTCTGCTTCAACAAGACGTGCCAAGGAAACCGCTTCGCTAAACGCGCTGAGGTGGTATAATAAAAAACGATTCAAGTAAAGGCTTGGTGGTGGTATGACGTCATGCCACAAAATACGTCAGCAGATTGAACTTGTGTACAAATTATTCTCTCTACGGTGGAATGTGGAATTTATTTTGCAGAGCCGGACACTATCCTGGTGTTCACAATCTTCTATGAATTATTCGGAGGAGGAACCCGCCTTGCAATGCCGAACAATATGTGCGCCGGACTCATCGTCATTGAAGCCTGGTTCAGGGGCTACTGAGGGAGTCCTGGACTAGGGGGTGTCCGGATAGCCGGACTATCATCATCGGCCGGACTCCAAGACTATGAAGATACAAGATTGAAGACTTCGTCCCATGTCCGGATGGGACTTTCCTTGGCGTGGAAGGCAAGCTTGGCGATACGGATATGTAGATCTCCTACCATTGTAACCGACTCTGTGTAACCCTATCCCTCTCCGGTGTCTATATAAACCGGAGGGTTTTAGTCCGTAGGACACACAACCATTACAACAATCATACCATAGGCTAGCTTCTAGGGTTTAGCCTCCTTGATCTCGTGGTAGATCCACTCTTGTACTACCCATATCATCAATATCAATCAAGCAGGAGTAGGGTTTTACCTCCATCGAGAGGGCCCGAACCTGGGTAAAAACATCGTGTCCCTTGTCTCCTGTTACCATCCGCCTAGACACACAGTTCGGGACCCCCTACCCGAGATCCGCCGGTTTTGACACCGACAGTTACCATGTTCTTGAGCTTGCATAAAATTTATATGGTTCAAAGTAGTTTTTTTGCATGATATAACCTCTAGACACTTGTGGGAGTAGTTTCTATCAATCTTGTTGAGTTTGTTCACTTTCATTTTGAGTCACTAAAAATTTTAGAAATTTTCAGAGGAAAGAAAAGACATGATGAAGAGGTGGTTAAGGGGCTCCTCAAGCTGGAATTCAGATGAAATTGAGAATGAGGAGAAGAAGAAGCCCAAGTACAATATTCCTCGCACCACGGAGGTTCGGCCATGTGAATGGCCAAGTGATATATTCTTGAGGGCGGCCGGAATTTATGATTATTTCTATTCCTTGGCGGAGAATGCCAGCTTCACCGACTTCCTCCATGATAAGTGTGACCAAAACCTCCTTCTCACTAACACATTCGTGCAAAATTTTCACTTTCATTCTAAGAAGGATCCTCCTATGGTAGAATTTTACTTATATGATGTGCCTAAGCGAATGTCACTTTATGATTTTTGCAATGTTGCAAATTACCTTATGAGGGCAGCGTCACTGAACCATGTCCTAGAGATGTGGAGGACTTCGTTGTTGAAACTAATATAGGGGAAGAGAGAGGGGTCTCAAAAGCGAGAGTGGCTAGTTTACATTTTTCTATTTTACGCTATTATTCATTATTTGCTGGGAGATGTTTGATTGGTCATGGGGAGAGTGGAGGCCTTAGTGCCCTCGACCTCGCAATTTTGCGCCATGCTTTATATTCTGATAGAACTTTTAGTTTTGGCGCTATTGTTGCTCGATGGTTGAACACGGACCGTTTGAAGGGGGCTATCTTTGGAGGTATCTATGGCTCCTGCCTTGTTAAACATTTTGAGATACCCATTAGGCATAATGAGGAGGAAGAGATGTTGCTACCCACTAAATATTTAAACTATAAGAGTATGGTAGTACACGAATTTTTTAAGAAAGACAATGACAGGTGACTCCTCTACAACCTAGTATTTAGTCAGGGTACTTGTGCGACTATTGCTCTGGCTGCACTTTCTTTGTTCGATATTTATTCAGGTACATACATTATTATGCCCGAGGGCATCTACAGATTTTGGGGTCTTTCACAACCCCACCGCATGAGCCAGCACCAGTTCCCGATCCATATCAGGAGCCTATTTTTCAGTGGGAGCCACAGGAGCTCGCCAACAAGTGGAACCCTCAGGACCCTCCAGATTATTGAGGAGAGGGTTATTTCTAGCCATGGCAGTAGACCAACTTAGGCCAAAAGCCTAAGCTCGGGGGAGTTTGTATTTCCCACCAACATTACATTCATGCTCGTAGCCCCATAGGTGGTCGTGGTTTCACACAACATCTTTGGCACGCCAGGTAGGGGATCACTTGCGCGAACCCGAGGGCGTCAGTAGCGCATCATCTTCATTGCCATTTTCATCATCGACGACGCCATTGATTATGGCGCGGAAGAAGAAGCCCGGAGCTGCAAATCACCCGTCCACCTCGAAGGCTCCACCACCTGCGACCGCTAACGTCGCGGGGAACACGGGGACACGTGAGGATGTGGACGATGCGGGGGATGTGGTCAGCACAGGTGGCGTTATCACCACCACCCCCCGGCCGAAGCAGAAGCGGGAGGCACCGGTGAAGGACAGAATCAGCAACATCCCAGTGGCCATGCTCAACGAGGTACAGACGGAGGGATTATTTTGTCTGCACCCTCTCTCCTCGCCGAAGGGAAAAACCACAGTGGTGGCGCATGTTCTGGGGCGAATCGCAACCCTCCGGCCACCAACACTGCAAGCGCAACCACAGGGCACGCGCCGCCCCCGGAACGGGCTAACCCAGCTATTGTGCCCAATGGAGCCGCTGGCCCTCAAGCACCTCCACCCTGTCTCCACGCCATCCAAGCGGTTGGTTCGCAACAATGAGGGAACACCGTGGTCGCCATCGGCACCATCAGGAGCCGAGCGACACTATGGTCTACATCATCATCACCTATGCCAATCATTGCCTCAAAGGCCATGGCGAGGGCCCAGCTGCTGTTGAGATTTCCGCCAGCAGCCGATCAGGTGGATGAGTGGCGAGCCACCATACAAATCCTGATTGGTTTCGCCGAGGCTAGAGGGTCACAGCAAGCTGGCCCGCCATAACTTTCCCAGGCGACGGCGACGGCTCGTGTAGCTGGCTGAAAGGAAGGGGCCACCCCCACGGCTCCCCACCATGGAAGCGGTCACGTAACCAAGAGCCTTATGACGTATCGATGTCCTCCTCCGACGCTCGAGTACGTCAAAGACAACGACGTGCCCCGGAGGATAAACAAAGGGAAGGCGCGCGCGTCATCATCGAGCGGCGTCGCGACAACCACTGCCAGCCCAATGGGTGCGACGGCTCCGACGTTGACGAGCCCATGCTCAGAGATGGAGGGTGCCTGCCTTTCGAGTGCGGGTGCCCTACCTTCCCCCGTGAGCTGCGAAAAGTCCGTTGACCGTCCACTCGCATGTTCAAGCTAGAGATACCCGAGAAGTATGAGTGGGAGACTGAACCTAGCAGAGTTCTTGAGCATCTACACCATCGTTGTTCAAGCTGCCGGGGGAAGAGCCGAGAAGGTGTTCGCCAACTACTTCCCTTTGGCGCTCAAGTCAAATGTGAGGTCTTGTCTAATGCACCTACCGGAGAACTCCATTTCAACCTGGGCTGACCTGTGCCATGAGTGCATTGGCGCCTTCACTGATGGCCATCAAGAACCAGGGTGCCCAGCGACTTGCAGCTTCTCCAGCAGAAAGAAGGAGAGACTCTGCGAAAGTACTTGCAGAGATTCAACCGAGTCCACAGAAATATGCGAGACATCCACCCGGCAGCTGTGATAGCTGTCTTCCAATCCAATGTGCGCAACTATAGGATACGTTCCAAGATGAACCTTCGGTTGCCCAAGACTGTGAAGGAGTTGTATACCTTGGTGAACAAATGTGCTCGGGTGGAGGAGGGGAGGAAACTTCCTGGAGAGGAAGATTGCATTGACGTCGACTCAGAGGATGACAACAAGACCACCAGGCATAAGAAGAAGAACAAGAAGCGCAACAAGAAGCACAAGGATAAGGAAGTGATGGCTGTTGAGAGATCGGGCATGCCTAGTACCGGCAATAAGGCTAAGGCCGAAGCCCCCGGCAAGGAAGCTGTTGCGTGCGGCTGCCGAGAAAGCTGGGAAAGTGATGGGCTGCACTGCAAGATTCATCAGACCAAGGGCCACAATCTCCAGGAGTGTCATCAGGTTGAGCAGCTCATCAAGAAGCAGAAGGCTGAGTATGAGAAGTAAAAAGGTCAGAACGATACTGGCGGAAAGGTCCAGGGCGGTGAAGCAAATCGCCCCGGCAAGGCTCCTCGGGACCAAGGGAAACCCGCCAGGGGCCAAGAGAAGGAGGATTCCAATGCTAAAAGTGATGGAGGGGATGAAGATGAAACCAGTGAGCAGGAATTCCAGAAGGCTACTAACGCCCTGTGTATTGACAGGGGCGCATCTTTGCACTCCTCTCATCACCAGCTTAAACAGTGGGCACATGAGGTCAATGCCATGGAGCCAGCGGCAGGTTCTCGGAAGCCGCTCAAGTGGTCACACATGCCCATCATCTTTGATGAAGAGGATCACCCCGAACGCACCACTGTGGTATGGTGCTTGCCGTTGTTGGTCTCACCAACGATCCGTAACCTCAAAGTCACAAAGATGTTGGTTGATGCCAGGGCTGGGTTGAATCTGATTTCCCCACAGGTTATTAGCAAACTCCAGATAGCAGAGGAAGACCTTAGGGCCACAGGAACATTTCAAGGAGTCAATCAAGGTAGGAGTGGTCCTAAGGGAAAGATCACGTTGCTAGTGACATTTCGGGGAGAGTTAAATTACTGGAATGAGAAGATTGTGTTTGATATGGTCGACCTCCCCCTGCCGTACAACGGAATCCTTGGGCGCCCGGCCTTGGCCAAGTTCATCGCGGCATCTCATTATGCCTACAACACCTTGAAGATGCCAGGGCCGATGGGCGTCATTGCCGTTTCGTCAGACAAGACAGATGCAATGATTTGCGTGGATAAGATGTACCGGGACACAGTCGCGGTAGAGGCCGCTGAAGACACAGTGCCCTCCAAGGAAAGCAAATGAAAGAATAAGGATAGTAGGGATGCCCACAAGGAATACGGGAAGCATACCTCTACGGAGTGTGCCACACCATTTGATGACGTGCCATAGAGTTCCAATAGCAAAAGGGCCAAGGATGCTGCATCCCATGCGAAAAAGGTCCCGACAGGGCTGGATGGCACTAATGGTACTTTCACTATCAGTGCCACCCTTGATGACAAATAGGAAAGCATGCTCGTTGCCTTCCTGTGGGCGAATATCGATGTGTTTGCCTGGCAACCATCTAATATCGCCGGTGTTCCCAGGGAGGTAATCGAGCACCACCTTGCTGTCTGCCCACATGCCCGACCCGTCAAGCAGAAGGTGCGGAAGCCGGCGTTGGAGCGGCAACAGTTCATTGCCGAGGAGATCAAGAAACTTGAGGCAGCTGGTTTGGTCAGAGGAGTACTACATACAACATGGTTAGCAAACCCAGTGGTTCTGCGCAAGGCTAATGGGAAATGGAGGCTTTGCATGTATTTCACGGATTTGAACAAGGCATGCCCGAAGGACCCATCCCCTTGCCGCACATCGATCAGATTGCGGATTCCACTTCCGGGTATGATTTGCTCTCCTTTCTGGATGCATACTCTGGGTACCATCAGATATTCATGTCCAAGGAAGATGAAGAAAAGACCTCATTCATCACCCCATGTGGCACATACTACTTTGTACGCATGCCTTTCGGGTTGAAGTGTGCCGGGTCCACTTTTGCAGGAGCAGTCCAAATTGGTTTCGAGCCATAGTTGCATAGGAACATCGAAGCTTATATGGATCATATTGTGGTCAAGACCAAGGACAGATCAACACTCATCCAAGATTTGGAAGAGACATTTGCTAATCTGTGCAAGATCAACTTGAACTTGAACCCGGAGAAGTGTGTGTTTGGCATTCCCTCCGGCAAGCTACTTGGTTTCTTTGTGTCCCACCATGGGATCGAGGCCAACCTAGATAATATCAAGGCCATCGAGCAAATTCAGGCACCCAAGACAGTTAGGGATGTGAGGTGTTTGACAGGATGCGTTTCCACGCTTAGCAGATTCATTTCCAAGTCTTCCGAGCATGCCTTGCCATTCTACAAAATTATGAAGAAGGCAGGACCTATGAAGTGGACCCCAGAAGTAGACGCAGCATTGCAAGATTTGAAGACATACTTGTCTTCTGTGCACACTTTGGTTGCACCCAAACCACATGAGACGTTGCTGCTATATCTGCCAGCGACTAATCAAGTGGTTATCGCAACATTAGTGGCACAACGAGAAGTGGAGAAGACATCAGCCTTAGCAAGTGTCCATCCAGGGAAGAGAGAGAGAACAGCACGGCAAGGTCATATGTGGATCAGGACAAAGAGAAGCACGACGACAAAGGCAACCCAAGGACGCGACAAGGAAGAAGGTGGTGCAGCACCTAGTATACTTCGTCAGCCCCCTATTGCAGGGGCTAGATCCAGGTATTCTGGCGTGCAAAAATTAAATTTTGGCCTTGTCATGGCATCAAGGAAACTGCGCCACTACTTTCAAGCCCATGAGATCATGGTTGTCCCATGCTTCCCGTTGCAAAGGATACTCCGGAACCCAGAGGCTACTGGCAGGATAGTGGAACGGGCATCGGAGCTATCCAGCTTTGGCCTGAAGTTTGAGAGCACATCAATGATTTAGAGCAGGGCATTGGCAGAGTTTATTGCAGAATGGACGCCAACCCTGATGAAGAAGTGCTGGAAACAATTATCCCCGGCAAGGAATCACCCCAAGAATGGATCATGTATTTCGATGGTGCCTTCTCCCTGCAAGGTGCAGGGAATGGTGTGGTTCTCCTTGATCCCACTGGAGAGCACCTCAAGTACGTCATCCAGATGCATTTTCCCTGGGAGGAGGCGACCAACAATACAACAGAGTATGAAGGGCTCCTTGCTGGGATCAGGATTGCCACGGAATTGGGAATCAAGAAGCTCGTCATTCGAGGAGATTCACAACTTGTGGTGAGACAAATCAACAAGGATTACCAAAGTCCATTGATGGAGGCATATGTCGAGGAAGTGAGAAGATTGGAGGAGCGCTTTGACAGATTGCAAACGGAGCACGTACCCCGTGTGAAAAATAGCATTGCTGATCATCTATCAAAGTGCGTTGCGCAGAAGCTTCCAGTGGAACCAGGAACTTTTGTTCTCCACCTTACTTAGCCCTCCACATCCCTGACAACAATGGCCCAAAAAAGAATAAAATTGGACTCCGGTAAGCCTCTCCCGGTAGAGCCTCTCGGGGCTCCTAGCAGGGACTCTGCCGGAAACAACTCCCCTTCGATTGCCGGGCTGCGCCCTCCTGTCGGGCCACTGGTCCCCGCGGTTAAGGGATGCGCCCCCGTGCGGGAGGAGGTGCCGCTAGTCCTCGATGCCGAGCCCAGGCTCCAACTTGGGCAAGGCACATAGTCCATTTCCTCCAAACCGAAGAACTTTCCGAAGAGCAAGAAGAAGCGGAAAGAGTAGCCCGGAGGGCCAGTATGTATCAGCTTGACACACTATATAGAAGAAGGCCCAACAGTATGAAATTGAATTACATTTGCTGGGAAGAAGGAAAGGAACTGCTGGCAGATATACACAAAGGCATTTGCGGCTCCTACATTGGATCAAGGGCTTCAGTTGGGAAAGCATTCCAGCAAGGATTCTATTGGCCCACAACCCTCCAAGATGCGGTCGAGTTAGTCACAGAGTGTGAAGCCTGCCAGTTCCATTCCAAGAATATGCATCTACCTGCCCAAGCACTTCAGACAATCCCTTTGTCATGGCCGTTTTCTATCTGGCGGCTCGATATCCTTGGCCATTTCCCCCAAGTTGCCGGGGGCTTTGAATTCTTGTTCGTTGCAATCGACAAGTTTACAAAGTGGCCAGAAGTAGTTTCGGTGAGAAAGGTGACTGCTCAGTCAGCTATCAAGTTCTTGAAAGATTTGGTGTGCCGCTTTGGGGTCCCCGCCCGTATCATCACTGACAACGGCACCCAATTCAAAAGTCGCGCGTTCATGCAGTATGTGCGTGCCCTCGAAAGCAAGATCTCTTGCCTCTGTGGCACTTCCCAGAAGAAATGGACAAGCTGAAAGGGCTAACGCTGAAGTGCTATGGGGACTCAAGACAAGAACATTTGATAAGCTGTTGAAGTGTGGCAGGCGATGGATCGATGAGTTGCCTCCCGTTCTTCCTCGGGAGGGCTGATCTAGAGTCTGTTTTGGGCTCCGGAGAAGGGAATCCGTCGCCATCATCATCATCAACCTTCCTGCATCGCCAATTCCATGATGCTCACCGCGGGACTAAGTAATTCCTTCGTAGACTCGCTGGTCGGTGATGGGCTGGATGAGATTTATCATGTAATCGAGTTAGTTTTGTTAGGGTTTGATCCCTAGAATCAACTATGTTCTGAGATTGATGTTGCTATAACTTTGCTATGCTTAACGCTTGTCACTAGGGCCCGAGTGCCATGAATTCTGATCTGAACCCTTTATGTTTCGATGAATATATTTGTGTTCTTGATCCGATCTTGCAAGTTGTAGACACCTATTAGGAGTTATGATCCGCATACCCCAATGTGACAATAATTGGGATTCTTTCTGGTGATTACCATAGTTTGAGGAGTTCATGTATTCACTAAGTGCTAATGCTTTGTTCCGGTTGTCTATTAAAAGGAGGCCTTAATATCCCTTAGTTTTCATTGGGACCCCGTGTAACATCCCAAATTTTCAATTTGAAATGTTATACATTAGATCATCATTGCATATCATATTTTATTGCATTTTGGCTTGATCCTAGAAATTCTACGCAACTCAAGGACCCACGGAGAGAGTTGGGGATTTTGTTATTTTCATATTTGAGTTTTCTCAAATTTTGAAAAGAGGATCATTTGATTTTAATTATTTTTCTCTTCAAATATTTCTTTTATGAAAATAAAAGAGAGGGGATAAAATGACTTCCCCAAAATAAAGAAATATTGAAGGTTAAATATTAAAATCAAATAAGAATTTTATTCGGAGCTTTATCGCTATTTTATTTGAATTAGGAAAAAAATGTGTTTTTCAAAATTGCAATAGAGGTCCAAATAAATGTTCACTTTGTCCGCTATATTTTTAGAGGATGGGGAAATTTTATTTCAGGATTTTTGGAGTCCGTTTAGTATTTCTTTTAATCATTTTTCTGCGCGTCAGAATTATTAAAAAAAAAAGAGAAACCGACTAAACGGGCCGTGGGCGACCCGAACTCCCGCCGCCCCGGGCTTTATAAGCCGCCGCCCCGACCCCGCACCCCACCAGCCCACCCGCCGCCACCGCGGAACCCTAATCCTAACCCGCGCCGCCGCCGCTGCTGCTGCCGTCGCGCCGCAACCCCGCTCCGCCGCTGCGTCGTTCCGCCGCCGACGCCGGATGCCGACCCCGCCGCCGCCGCCGGACGCCGCCTCGCCGGAGTTGCCCGCTAGAGCCGCCGCCGTCCCGTCCCAAGGTAGCCGCCCGATCCGCCGCCGGTTTTTGCCAGAAAACCTTACGGTTTTTTTTGAAACCCTCTGTTATTTTTATTTTAGATCAGTTTTTATTTTAGATCGGTTTTTATTTTTTTCCGCTTTAGTTATTTAGAGAATGCCCGTTCGTACGTTCGTTTTAATGAACGGTTTTCACTCGTTAGCCGCAGACAGTGAACGTTCGTTCGTTAGCCTGTTCGTCCTTTTTCTTTTTCTAGGGTTTTTCCGCGATTATTTTCGATCGCGATTTCTGCCCTGATTTTCGTTTTAGTTCATCTTTTCGCTTGTTTATCGGAATCAGGCGATTCAAGCGCCTAGATTTTTGTCTCGAAGCCCTCTTTCTGTTTAACCAACTTGAATAAGATTTTGGCACAATAAAATTTGACTTAAGTCCAGATTAGTAAACGGATCTTGTTTCTTTCACAGTTTGAGTTTCGTTGCTTCGTTTGATTTGATTCTTTTTGCAAACCGGAGTTCTTAAGTTGAACTTTCTGGTTGGTTCTCTTATTTGAGTTTTACCCGTGCTTCTACTTGAGTGCTTATTGTATGTATGTTTGTATGTTTGCGATAGAGTACCCGGAGTTCGAAGCGTGCTACTACACTACAAAAAAATACACTTCCGTAATGATACGTGTTTGTCACAGTAGGTCGCGTTTTTTGTCATGCATGTACATCCATGAAGATTTTATGACATAATCAAGATAGTCAAACCGGTGCTATCATAGAAGTGTTCCATGACATTACCAAAATTATCATCACGGAAGTGTCCACTTCCATGACGATAAATCGCGCGTCACAGAAGTGCTTTCGTCAAGGGTGACCGACACGTGCCACCCACCGTAACGGAACGCCGTTAAGCTATCGGGTCGGGTTTTGGATCCGATAACCCGTTAACAACCCCGACCAATGGGGATTTTCCATGTGTAAAATCATCATTGGCTGGAGGAAACACGTGTTGGCTCATCGCTGGGACAGATGTCATCCACTCATTGGACAGAAGGCGCCTATGAAACGTCGACACGTGGCACGGCCCAACAGAAGCCCATTCCTGAGAAAAGGCCGGCCCGTTTGACTTGGTCAAAAGGTGGCGGGCCGACCCATGGAAAGCCTGTTAATGGCCTGTTCGCATATAGCCCATTTACAGCCCGCTAACCCAAGGCCCGTTACGCCCTATCCGAATTAGGCCTAGCAGCGTCATCTGGGCCATCCAATATGATTCCAGCCCATTTTCACTTCTGGCCCATGTATGGCCCATGACGTCTTTCGGCCCATATGAGGCCCTTTGTAACTCTTGGCCCATTAACGACCCGTGGTGAAACTAGCCTGTAATGAATAGTGTATCACTTTACACCCATTAACGTCCCGTGGTGAAACTGGCATGTAATGAACAGTGTATCACCTTATACCCATTAACGGCCCGTTATTCCGTTGGGCTGTTTCCAGCCAATGTTATCTTCTGGCCTTCTCAAATCCCATTTATTCTTGGGCTCATTTCCAGCATTCGTTTACTTACGGCCCGTTACTATCATTTTTTGCTTGTGGGCCAAATTCAGCTCGTGGTTACAATCGGCGCATTTGTGGTCCGTTAATACGTTGGGCCGTTTTCATAGCGTCATCAAATAGGGCCCATGAACAGACGATTCCAATTCTAGCCCGTTTACGGCCATAGTGCGGTCTGTTTGGCCCATGTTTGGCCAATCGATCATACGACATGTATAAGGCCCATTGATGATACGGCCCATAGAAGGCCCATTGTTTCTACGGCCCGTAGAAGGCCCATTGTTTCTACAGCCTGTAGAAGGCCCACTGTTTCTACGGCCCGTAGGAGGCCCAGTGTGACTACAGTAAATATTAGCCCATGGTTATTGTGGCCTAGTTTTTAAAAAATAGGTTATTGCAGCCACTAGACTACAATGACTGCAAGCAAACAAATAAACAAGACAACAAGGAAACAAATAAGCAAGCAACTAACGCTAGGCTATCACGGCTATTACACATATTACATCCACTGGGCATTAAAGTTCGCCACCAGTGCATCATCATATACACTGGTTGTCAAAGTTGGCGACCAACGCAAATAAACGTTGCAGCAAAACAAATCCAGAACTGAAACTACTTCAGAAGATCTCAAGAAACAATATCCTGGGTACCCATAATGCTGGCAAGATGCTTAGCAAGCATATTAACTTCCTCTTGTTTGGCGCTTAAATCCTCCAGCGCTTGTTGTTGCATCAGGAAATATGCATATGAATTCTATAGGGACTTCCTCAGTCCTTCAGCTTCCTGTCGCAGCACATCTGATCGATGTCTTTCAACTTGAAGTTGAGATTCAAGAAGACAAACTGATTCAGGCAGCGAGTTCGAAGAGCTTGTCCCAGCAGTAGTGGCCAGTAACTCGAACACTACATCAAGACAGGACTTTTGGGTTCTCTCACTATCGTCAAGATAGTTTTTATCAGCTTTCTTGGAGACCACTAGGGATGTCTCACTCTCTTGAACCTTATCTGCATTACTTCCTTTACCATTGGATAACGCGGTAATGTTCTCCAATATTTTGTCCGCATTCTAAAAGAGAAACAAGGAGACACATCACATGTTTACCATGTTGTATATGAAACTCATTTTGGTAAATGAGTTCAGTAGTAAAATGGATAGGATAACAGCATGAAATAAACATATATCTATGTACCATGGTCACCTTATGGTTTATATCATTCTAGTTTTTGTTGCCAAATCAAGATAGAGACACAGTTCAAATAATATTTGTTCAAGATAAAGCAGAATAGACAGAATATAAGTGTGGGAAACTATAGAGCAATAACAAAACTTGTAATGTGCATGACATGAGAACATAACTATTTATTCAATTTAAACTGAAATCAACATAGAGCAGGGTACAACAGCAGACCAGTTAAAGAAACAGGTTTAAAACATACCTGTTGCGCCATTGGAGTTTCAATTCCATCCTTCAAATTTGAAAATAGTTGGTATGAGTAAATACAGTAATGCAAGAGCAAAGGATTATGAACCATAGCTACAGAACCTGACCTAAGAAAAAAATCTTCTTCTCCTCTAAGCATTGAGTTGGGATTCGTAGTGGTGGTCCTCGTGCTTTGGGAACTTCAGTTCCCTTACTAACTGCTCGTGTTTGGGCGCTCTATGGTGGAGACGATGCTGTGTCAACTGGAACTGGGTTACTATCTGCCGGGGTTGGGGTTAGAAGGGGTGTAGCTGGTTCTCTGTCCAACTGGGTAGGGGTACAATCTGCGAGAGTCTGGGTTATGTGTGGTGGATCTGGTCCTTGGGCAAGTACAACCGTGGTTCTATCTGCATCAACTGGTAGCACTATCTTTTCTGAAGACCGTGTTGTTACTCCCTTAGATACTGCCATCATGCTCTCCAATCCAAATGGCTAATAAACAAGAAAAGTAATTGAAAGTATAGACAATGTATGATTGACAGGTGCAATGGATAGTGGGGAATAAAAGAGGGCATGAAATAATTCATATTTATGTTGTCTAACCAAACAGGATAGCATGACACAATTTCACATATATGATGGCTAACTAAACAGGATAGCATGACACAATTTCACATTATGATGGCTAACTAAAAAAGATGGAAAGACATAGTTCAAAATATGAGACTATGTAAACAGGATGACATGACATAACTATATAATGTGTTTATTAAATAGGTTGGCATGCCATAATTCACATACATTCACGGATAGAATGCCATAATTCAAAATATGATGACTGTAAACACTAAACAGGATGAGATGATATAACTATATGATGTCTTTATTAAATGGGTTGCCATGCCATAATTCAGATAGATGATGTGTATGTACTACGTAAACATGATGGCATGATATAATTCAAATATATGATTTATATAGTAAGCAAGTAAGCAGATGGCAATCCATATATGATGTAAAAACTAAGCAATGCAAGACAACATGCATGACATGGGTAATATAACCCTGCCAAGTTTGAGCATAGACCTCAGGGGGGAAATAGGACTTGTCATCAGTCTCTGAATCCTCCTCTAAGGAGCTCTTTGTAACCAGCAAGATGTCTGCTTCAGCAGGTAGTATTGTCTACTCTGAATACCTTGTTTTCACTCAAGATACTTCCATCACCACTTCAAATGGCTGATGCACAGGAAGAGTAGTTGAATATACAAATGTTTTCGACAAACGGAACACGTAATACAAAAAAATGATAGCATGATATAATTCACATACATGATGATTGGCTAAACAACATGGCATTGCATAATTCACATATATAAAGCCTTTGCAACAAGATAGCATTGTATAATTCACATATATAATGTCTTGCAACAAGATGGCAATGCATAATTCACATCGATGGTAATTAGACACTGAACAGGTGGCATTCACACAAAGCATGTCTAAACTAATCAAATGACATAGCAATGTGAGACACCATACGCACGATATGAGCAATATAACCTTGTCAAGTTAGAGCATACACCTCAGGGGGGGGGGGAATAGGACTGGTCATCTGTCTTTGAATCCTCCTCTGAGGAGCTATCCGTAACCAGCGAGATATGCACTTCGTCAGATAGCATATTCTGCTCTGAAGACCTTGTTTTCACTCCAGAATTTGCCATCACCATGTCAAATGGCGGATGCACACGAAGAGCAGTTGAATGTACTAACATTGTTGACAAATGTAATATGTAACGAAAAAAAGGATGGCCTGATATAATTTACATATAACATGACTGGCTAAGCAGGATGGCATTGCAAAATTCACATATATGATGCCTGGCTAAACAAGATGGCGTTGCATAATTCACATAAACGATGAATAAACTAAACAGATGGCCTTCGCACAATGGATGTCTAAACTAAGCAGATGACATATTTGATGTATAAAGTAAGCAATGCAAGACACCATATGCATGATATAACCAACATAAGCATGCTAAGTTAGAGCGAAGACCTCAGGGGGTAAATAGGAGTTGTCTTATCCTTCTGAATCCCCCTCAGAACAGATATCTTCCTCTCGATTAGAATCCGAAATGCGTGGAGGGGGGCTGCCTTTGCACCTACCATGGAGCGACGTCTGCATGAAATTTTATTGCCACGCAGGGCTCATCTCTTTTTCTCTACAAGTTTAGTTCCATTGTTTACAATAACTGTCATGCATAGGAATAAAACATAGTGAGATTATGTAAGGAGTGCATGCAGAAATCCAGAGTGATGGTAGCAACCTGTGGATAGACCCAAAACCAATAATAGCAGGCAGATAATGGCTTCAGTTAAAAAATACAAATAATGGCTTCTTTACTGTTTGTTTCCCACCCAACATGAAACTTATAGAAGACACCGGAGATTAACCAGATAGTAGATAGATACTATTGATTGCGGCCCCAATATGTACCCCACAACCATTTAAAAACACAAGTTTGAGCATTAGTTTGGAGCTGACTTAGAGTCTAATCGGTTAATATGACGATAAAGTAGCATGTAATATTAAGCGATGCATAATGTAAGCAGAAACGAAAGAGTGCGGCCTCTCTTGAGGACCCGTGTAGTCCTCGAGGTCATCTGCTCGGTTGATGATGGTAATGCATTTTCATGGCTGCCGGCGGCGGGGAAGAAGATTTGAGGCGGCGGAAGACAGTATGGAGGCTGGATCCCTGCTGTGCTGGACCCTTCTGTCGTTGGGGCAGCTGAGCTAGGGTGGACGATGGTGCAGCAGGAGCTGGACAAATCACGCAAGGTTTTCTTTGAAAATTATCTGTAAGAGAAGTAATTTTGTCAGGGCTCGTTTGAATTGGAGGATTCCAACAATGCAGGGATAGGAAATAGACAGGAATAAGATAGGAATGCACGTGCAAAACGGAGAATTTAAAAACACAGGATTTCTGCCAATCTGGGTGTTCGATTCACAACAATTGGAAGATCATAGGATGCAAAGAAGCATGGTGAGATTAAGTCAAACTACAAGAAAATGTACGGTTATAATGCTATTATGCTACTAACTCTTAGTCTTGTGCTTCATGAATAGGAATTTGAAAAGGAGAACAAGTGAAAATTAAAATTCCTATGTTTTTTCTTTCAAGGAGATACTAAAGGAACAAATCCGTGTGCTCAGTGGACAATTTATATAATATGTAGAGTAAAAAAGAGATGCAACAAGTGTACAACCTCTTTGGTGAAGCCATTTCGATCTTAGTGTGATTGGGTTGGCCGATGAGGATGCTCCGGCTGACTTTGCTGTCGGAGGAGGGGAAGAAGATCTTAGGCGTCTGGAGATGGAGCCCGAGATACTACTCTGCTGTGATGGAGGGTTTCTTCGTTGGAGCAGCTCCGGTGAGTTGTACGACGCCGAGGCTGAAGCAGGACAAGAGAGACAACGAACAATGTTAACCTGAGTGGAATTCTAATAGCATCTCCAATACATGATGTAAAATACATAACCACAAAGTGCTTGATGTAAAATACATCAGCCGCTCATCTCTGAACTTAGCTGTCGAAACTGAATTTAATTGTCGAAACTGAACTTAACTGTCGAACTGAACTTAACTGTCGAACTGAACTTAACTGTCGAAACTGAATTTTGCTGTCGAAACTGAATTTTGCTGTCGAAACTGAATGCACTAGCAAGGTGAGGCTACATGAGGGAGTCTTGGATTAGGGGGTGTCCGGATGGCCGGACTATAGCCTTTGGCCACACTCCTGGACTATGAAGATACAAGATTGAAGACTTCGTCCCGTGTCCGGATGGGACTTTCCTTGGCGTGGAAGGCAAGCTTGGCGATACGGATATGTAGATCTCCTACCATTGTAACCAACTATGTGTAACCCTAACCCTCTTTGGTGCCTATATAAACCGGAGGGTTTTAGTCTGTAGGACAAACAACAATCATACCATAGGCTAGCTTCTAGGGTTTAGCCTCTTTGATCTCGTGGTAGATCTACTCTAGTACTACCCATATCATCAATATCAATCAAGCAGGAGTAGGGTTTTACCTCCATCGAGAGGGCCTGAACCTGGGTAAAAACATCATGTCCCTTGTCTCCTGTTACCATCCGCCTAGACGCACAGTTCGGGACCCCCTACCCGAGATCCGCCGGTTTTGACACCGACATTGGTGCTTTCATTGAGAGTTCCTCTGTGTCATCATCTTTAGGCCCGATGGCTCCTCCGATCATCAACAACGATGCGGTCTAGAGTGAGACTTTTCTCCCCGGACAGAACTTCGTATTCGGGGGCTTTGTACTGCGGGCCAATTCGCTTGGCCATCTGGAGCAGATTGAAAGCTACACCCCTGGCCATCAGGTCAGATTTGGAAGTTTGAACTATACGGCTAAAGTCCGCAGAGACTTGATCTTCGACGGGTTCGAGCCGCAGCTAAGCACGCCGCACTGTCACGATGGGCATGATCTTGCTCTGCCGCCGGACAGTGCCCAGGAGGCCGCACAAGTGTCCGCTCCGACCCTTAGCTCGAAGCCGGCTGCGCCGATCGAGGACAGGTGGCTGGACACCGCCTCGGGGGCTGCTATCTCAATGGCGATTGAGCCGAACACCAACCCTGTCCTTTGCAAAGCTTGTGACTCCAAGGCGCCGGACTCCTCTCCGGACTCCGAACCTTTCGCGCCCCTGCCAATCGCCGATTGGGCGCCAATCATGGAGTTCACTGCCGTGGACATGTTTCAGCACTCGCCCTTTGGCGACATCCTAAATTCAGTAAAATCTCTCTCTTTATCAGGAGAGCCCTGGCCGGACTATGGTCAGGAAGGTTGGGATGCGGACGACGAAGAAATTCAAAGCCCACCCACCATGCACTTCGTAGCCACTGTCGATGATCTAACCGACATGCTCGACTTCGACTCGGAAGACATCAACGGTATGGACGACGATGCAGGAGACGACCAAGAACCAGCGCCTACAGGGCACTGGAAGGCCACCTCGTCATACGACATTTACATGGTGGACACCCCAAAAGATGGGAATGGCGATGCAACAACGGAGGATGACCCCTCCAAGAAACAGCCTAAGCGCCGTGTCAGCGGCGCCGCTCTAAATCCTGCCACAGCAAAAATGGTGATTCCGGTACGGGAGACAATAACACCCCGGACAGTGCCGAAGACAACCCCCTCCAGCAGGATTCAGTGCAGGAGGATGGAGAAGCCAGCCCTCATGAGAGAGCGGCAGGCAGAGAGGTAGAGGATGACAATTACATGCCTCCCTCCGAAGATGAAGCAAGCCTCGACGACGATGAATTTGTCGTGCCTGAGGATCCCGTCGAGCAAGAGCGTTTCAAACGCAGGCTTATGGCCACGACAAGCAGCCTCAAGAAAAAGCAGCAGCAGCTTAGAGCTGACCAAGATTTGCTAGCCGACAAATGGACTGAAGTCCTGGTGCCCGAAGAGTACGAACTCAAATGCCCCTCCAAGAGCTACCCAAAACGCAGGCTGCTACCGCGATTAGAGGAGGAAGCACCTAAGCCTACATCACCAGCGCATAATACGGCCGACCGGCCACCTCGTGGCCGCGACAGAGAGGCCTCTCAGCCCTCCACTCAAGCCGCACCCCGACGCCGCTCAAAAAATACCAAGGCGCGGGAAAATGCGCCAGACCTGCGGGATATATTGGAGGACAAGGCAAGGCAAACAAGATCGATCTACGGATCACGTGGGCACCCCACGATACGTAATGATAATCGTCACGCCGGATATGGCAATTCCGGCCGGCCGAACACAATAGATGAAGATCATTTGAGCTGCGTCGTGATATAGCCCAATACAGAGGCGCCGCACACCCACTATGCTTCACAAATGAAGTGATGGATCATCAAATCCCTGAGGATTTCAAACCCGTGAACATTGAATCATACAATGGCACAACAGATCCTGCGGTCTGGATCGAGGACTATCTCCTTCACATCCACATGGCCCGTGGTGATGATCTACACGCCATCAAATACCTCCCACTCAAGCTTAAAGGACCAGGTCGGCATTGGCTTAACAGCTTGCCAGCAGAGTCAATCGGTTGTTGGGAAGACCTGGAAGCCGCATTCCTCGACAATTTCCAGGGCACTTATGTGCGACCGCCAGACGCCGATGACCTAAGCCACATAATTCAGCAGCCAGAAGAATCGGCCAGACAATTCTGGACACGGCTCCTAGCCAAGAAAAATCAAATCGTCGACTGTCAGGATGTAGAGTCCCTTGTAGCCTTCAAACATAACATCCGCGACGAGTGGCTTGCCCGGCACCTAGGACAGGAAAAGCCGAAATCCATGGCAGCCCTCACAACACTCATGACCTGCTTTTGCGCAGGAGAGGACAGCTGGCTAGCTCGTAGTAACAACATGACCAAGAGCCCTGGTAATTCGGATACCAAGGACAGCAACGATAGGTTGCATAGCAACAAGCACAAGCTTCGCATTAATGGTGATAATGCTGAAGATACGGCAGTCAATGCCGGATTCAGAGGCTCAAAACCCGGTCAGCGGAAAAAGCCATTCAAAAGAAATACTCCAGGCCCGTCCAATTTGGACCGAATACTCGATCGCTCGTGCTAGATACACGGCACCCCCGAAAAACCAGCCAATCACGCCAACAGGGATTGTTGGGTGTTCAAGCAGGCAGGCAAGTTTAATGCCGAAAACAATGACAAGGGGCTGCATAGCGACGACGACGAGGACCCCCGACTGCCGAACAATAGAGGACAGAAGGGCTCCCCCCCACAAGTGCGGACGGTGAATATGATATACGCAACCCACATACCCAAAAGGGAGCGGAAGCGTGCACTAAGGGACGTATATGCGATGGAGCCAGTCGCCCGAAAGTTCAATCCGTGGTCCTCCTGCCCGATCACTTTTGATCGAAGGGACCACCCCACTAGCATCTGCCACGGCGGATTCGCCGCATTGGTTCTAGACCCAATCATTGACGGATTTCACCTCACTAGAGTCCTGATGGATGGCGGCAGCAGCCTGAACCTGCTTTATCTGGATACATTGTGCAAAATGGGCATAGACCCCTCAAGGATTAAACCCACAAAGACGACCTTTAAAGGCGTCATACCAGGTGTACAGGCCAACTGTACAGGCTCAGTTACACTTGAAGTGGTCTTCGGATCCACAGATAACTTCTGAAGTGAGGAGTTAATCTTCGACATAGTCCCGTTCCGCAGTGGCTATCACGCACTGCTCGGACGAACCGCATTTGCAAAGTTCAATGCGGTGCCGCACTATGCATACCTCGTGCTCAAGATGCCAGGCCCTCGAGGAGTCATTACGGTCAACGGAAACACCGAACGCTCTCTTCGAACAGAGGAGCATACGGCGGCTCTCGCGGCGGAAGTACAAAGCAGCCTCGCAAGGCAATTCTCGAGTCCGGCTATTAAACGTCCGGACACCGTCAAGCGCGCCCGGAGTAACCTACAACAAGACCGCCTGGCACGTTTCGATCATGCGTAGCAATGCGGCCCCAACCCCAGCCCTCGCGAAATTGTGAAACCAGTACTACGCGTACAAAATTACGCTCTGGAAATACCATAGGCATAGGGGGAGGGGCACGACCAAGGCAGGCCCAGAATGCGGCTCAACCGCACCAGGGGCTCCCGATTGTGTCATTCCTTTTTTTTCATCTTACTTTCAGGACTCCATTCTCAATAAGCCCTGTTCGGCAGTAGAATCGCCGAAACACACGATGCAACAACCAGGGAAGCAGAAAGCTACGTCGAGTGTCCAGGTGGTCTCTATAACAAGCAGTATACTTGTTTCACATATCATCCCGCAGCTCGCCCCTGGAAGGGGACATGTCAAATAGTCCCGTCCATTGCTTATCGCACTATTTGTATCATTCTTCTTTTATCGTAGCCTTTTTGAATAAACCATACATAGCCTCTGCCTATTATTGCATTCCTTTTTTATCTATATATGTTCACTCATGACATGTTGCATCCGCACGCTTTGGTACGGCCGAATACACTAGGGGCTTAAGTACCCCAAAATATGGTGTGATAAGTCCGAACACTTTCACAAGTGCGGCACCCCGAACTTATAGCATTATATGCATCGGCTCCGAATCATGTCTTGGGTCAACAGTTGGGTTTGCCCGGCTCCCATGTTTTGGTACCTTATGTTCCGTTATATCGTCTACGGTAGCGCTGGGAGAACCACTGCGATTGTGCCCCGGTTGAGCTGGGTTAACCACCTCAGTGGAGAAAGCTAAAACTGACCGTCATGATAGGGCGAGAGCCGGTCGCTGTTCGAGAGGTTCTCGAGTCCCTAAAGACTTATGCCGCTTAGAGCGAGGAGTCGGCTTTGTCCGGCCTAGGTGTGGATAGCGCCCCAAAATCGGTCTTCCGAATACTAGGGGCTTCGCCGAAATTTAAAATTATAGAATTCTATGGCTAAGTGAGAGTGTTCAAGCATTATAGTCCGGTTGCCTCGTTCGTTACGTTGAGCGCCTCCCTCAAAGGACCCAATAATGGGGAAAAGAGCGCTCAAGTTTATCCCGAACACCCCAGCACTCGTGGCATGGGGGCAGAAGCCGACGACTCGCCATCTCTCAAATCTAATAAACGGCCGCACATAAGGTAATATTTTAAATTCACAAGAGTTGCTTAGCGCATATGAACAAGTTTTCGAGCGTACAAGATAACAAATGCGAGTTTACTCAAAAATTACATCTTTGGAGCATTCACCCGCTATAAGGCGGGCACCCTTCAGGACGCCCTGATAATACATCTCGGGCTTGCGATACTCCCTGCCCGGCGGTGGAGCATCCGTCACAAGCTTCTTAGTGTCCATCTTGCCCCAGTGCACTTTAGCATGGGCAAGGGCCTTACGGGCACCTTCGATGCAGACGGAGTGCTTGACGACTTCAATCCATGGACAGACGTCCATCAGCCGCCTCACCAGCCTGAAGTAGCTCTCAGGCATGGCTTCCTTAGGCCACAGTCGAACTATGAGGCCCTTCATGGCCTGTTCGGCCACCTTATGGAGCTCGACCAGCTGCTTCAGCTGGTCGCTCAAGGGCACCGGGTGTCCGGCCTCAGCATACTGAGACCAGAACACCTTCTCCGTCGAGCTCCCCTCCTCGGCCCGGTAGAATGCGGCAGCGTCGGACACACTGCAGGGCAGATCTGCGAATGCTCCTGGAGAGCTCCGGATTCGGGTAGGTAACAAGTAATTCACTTCCACGTGCTTGCTTTGCATGAAGAATGCCTTACCCGCCGCTATATTCTTCATCGCCTCAATTTCCTGAAGGGCTTTTTGGGCTTCAGCCTTAGCGGCTTTGGCGCTCTCAAGACCCGAGGCGAGCTCGGACTCTCGAATCCTTGAATCACGCTCCAAACTCTCGTGTTTTTCCACGAGAGCCTGGAGCTCTCGCCGCACCTCCGCCACCCGCGCCTCCTGTTTCTCTCGCTCGGTGCGTTCCGCGGCCGCATTGCTTTCGGCCTTGGACACCGCTTCCTTCAGGGTCGCCACCTCGTTCGTGGCCCCTGCAATACTCACGTTATTCCTATCATTTTTTGCAACCACATCTTTTATATATTTCCGTAAGGTATTACTTACCTTCCTTGTCCTCGAGCTGCTTTTTGGCAAGGCCGAGCTCGTTCTCGGAGCACTCGAGGCTCTGCTTCAATGCATTGACCTCCGCAGTCAGTGCGGCAGAGGTCAGTAGCGCAGCCTGCATTCCCCATGTTGACATACTTATGTTAGACTCCTGCGTACATCTTTTTAGATCCTCAGTTCAGCTTTTCTTTACGAACACCAAACTGAGCATCAGGGGCTACTGTCTATGCGGTAATATTTTTACATATCTTAAATACATACCTCAAAGCCTGTTAGAAGGCTGGCACAGGCTTCAGTCAGCCTGCTCTTGGCAAACTAAACTTTCTGGATCACCACACTCATAACAGTGTGGTGCTCCTCATCGATGGAGGCGCCTTTAAGCGCCTCTAGCAAATTATCCGGTGCCTCCGGTTGGACGGAGGTCACCGGTGTCGCAGTCTCGCCCTTCTTACGAAGGGGCCGCCTGTCGGACTCCGAAACCACTGAAGGTTCCGTTGCGGAGTCCGGCCCAGGGCCGGACTTAGAGCCCTTTGGGGTGTGATACCCCTCGTGCCCAAAGTCCGGGAGGTTGCCTTGTGGCGCCTCTGGGACCCCCTCCTCCTGGCCGGGCCCCTTTTGGGACCCCACCTAGGTGTCATCCGCAGCGCGAGGAGAGGAGGCGGCCGGAAGTGAAGTGCTATTCACGTCCTACGAAGCCAGGGAGCCGCTCATTGAAGTGTCGAGCCCGTCCTTGGGCGGGCTGCAGGGTTATATTCGGCGTTAGGAGATTTTGTGCGACAAATGAAACGCCATGAGTTATTCTGGTATCCGGACACTTACGATCTCGCCAGGGGCTTAGCCCTCGGTGACCAGTCCTCTTCGCCGTTGTCGGCGTTGGTGGAGTAGTCCGGAGGAAGGGTCCTTCCCTTCTTGGACCCTCCGGCCTCCCCAGTTGGGGCGCCTTCCTTTTCTTCTCTTCCCCCGTTGGGGGAGAGGCCTCTTTTTCCTCCTCCTCGTCTTCGCGGGAGGAGTCTACCTCGGAGTCATCGGACGATGAGTCCGACAACACCTGGCACCGGGAACTCCTTCGAGTCCCCGTGGCCTTCTTCTTGGCCTTCTTCTCTGGCACCACGTAAGGCACCGGAACCAGCAGCCCCGTTAATTGGGCGTCCGCTGGGTCTTCTGGCAAGGGAGCCGGACAGTTAACCTGCCCGGACGTCTTTTGCTAGGCCTGTCAAAGGTAAAGGGAGTTTAGATCCCGCATAGAGTCAAACTATGAAAAACAAGTGTCCTGTAAAGGGTAAAATAGCTTACCTCGCCGGCTTGACGCTACGAGCTAAATCCGCGATCTTCGGTAGCGGATGCGGGAGCCTCGACGCCCTTGAACAGCACCTTCCAGGCATCTTCATACATAGTGTCGAAGAGCCTGCTCAAGGTTTGGTGCTGTGCCGGATCAAACTCCCACAAGTTAAAGGCCCGTTGTTGGCACGGGAGGACCCGATGGATGAGCATGACCTGGACTATGTTGACGAGCTTGAGCTTCTTGTTCACCAAGGTTCTGACGCAGGATTGGAGTCCGGTCAGCCCTTCCAAATCACCCCATGACAGGCCCGTCTCTTTCCAAGAGGTGAGCCGTGTAGGGAAGCCAGATCGGAATTCGGGGGCTGCTACCCATTTAGGGTCACGCGGATCGGTGATGTAGAACCACCCCGATTGCCACCCCTTTATGGTCTCCACGAAGGAGCCCTCGAGCCATAGGATGTTGGGCATCTTGCCCACCATGGCACCTCCGCACTCCGCTTGGCAGCCGCCCACAACCTTCGGCTTAACATTGAAGGTCTTTAGCCATAAGCCAAAGTGAGGCTGGATGCAGAGGAAGGCCTCGCACATGACGATGAACACCGAGATTTTGAGGATGAAATTCGGGGCCAGATCGTGGAAATCCAGGCCGTAGTAGAACATGAGCCCCCGGACAAATGGGTGAAGTGGAAAACCTAGTCCGTAGAGGAAGTGGGTGAGGAACACAACCCTCTCATGGGACCCGGGGGTGGGGATGAGCTGCCCCTTGTCGAGGAGCCGATGCGCGATGTCGCTGGACAAGTATCCGGCCTTCCGCAGCCTCTTGATGTGCCCCTCCGTGACGGAGGAGGCCATCCACTTGCCTCCCGCTCCAGACATGGCTAGGGAAGGTTGAGGCGAGATGTGCGGACCTGGGCACTAGAGCTCGAGTGCGCGGAAATGGATAAGCAAAGGAGTAAGAAGGTGTAGGTAAAAAGGTGGATCCTTATCCCCTTATATGGACGGACGAAGCTATGCGTCCCCACCAGCCTGGTAAACTCGCTTATCTCCCAAGCGCCGCAATCAATGGTGCGGTTGGGTTACCCACGCCCGTATTGATGAGAATCCCGGAATAAGGGGACACGATCTCTGCTTTGAAAGACGTGCCAAGGAAACCGCCTCGCTAAACACGCTGAGGAGGGACAGTAAAAACGATTTGAATAAAGGCTTGGCCAAGGTGTGATGTCACGCCACGGAATGCGTCAGCAGATTGAATTTGTGTAAATATTATTCTCTCTACGGTGGTATGTGGAACTTATTTTGCAGAGCCGGACACTATCCTTGTGTTCAAAATCTTCTATGAAGTATTCGGAGGAGGAACCCGCCTTGCAATGCCAAAGACAATATGGGCGCCGGACTCATCGTCATTGAAGCCTGGTTTAGGGGCTACTGAGGGAGTCCTGGATTAGGGGGTGTTAGGATGGCCGGACTATAGCCTTTGGCCGGACTCCTGGACTATGAAGATACAAGATTGAAGACTTTGTCCCGTGTCCGGATGGGACTTTCCTTGGCGTGGAAGGCAAGTTTGGCGGTACGGATATGTAGATCTCCTACCATTGTAACCAACTCTTTGTAACCCTAACCCTCTTCGATGCCTATATAAACTGGAGGGTTTTAGTCCGTAGGACGAACAACAATCATACCATAGGCTAGCTTCTAGGGTTTAGCCTCTTTGATCTTGTGGTAGATCTACTCTTGTACTACCCATATCATCAATAGCAATCAAGCAGGGGTAGGGTTTTACCTCCATCGAGAGGGCCCGAACCTGGGTAAAAACATCGTGTCCCTTGTCTCCTGTTACCATCCGCCTAGACGCATAGTTCGGGACCCCCTACCCGAGATCTGCCGGTTTTGACACCGACACTACACGTCAGTCGACTGACTTTTTCATCTCTGGTCAGTCGATTTTGCAACCGTTGGATACGAAATCAAGGGCCTACGGTTCATCTTCAACCTCCACCGCCCTGAGCCGCCAGCCACCACCAGCCAAACAGCAGCCCCCCGCCGCCCTCGGCCGGCGGTGCGCCGCCCTGCCTGCCCCGAAAACACTCCCCACCGCCGACCCGCCGCCGCCCCGGCCATCCCTCTAGGCCCCCCCGTGCCGAGCTTTTTCTCTAGCGATCCCCACGCCACCGCCCCGCCACTGCTGGCGACCACTGCCCCCACCTGGAACCCTAAGATAGATAGTGGGGTACCTCTCCGGCGAGCCCCCCTTCCCGCTGCGGCTTGTTCTTCCTTCACCCCGGCGAGCCACCCCCACCCCCTGAAAATCGACTGACCCAAAAGTCGATTCAGTCAACTGAAGTGTAGCTAAATCGGAGCAGCATCCCAAGCAAGAGCAATAGTGAGAGCAGCAATGTGAGCAAGAGCAATAGCAAGAGCAGACCAGGCAGGGGACCGAGAGCAAGAGCAGAGCAGCAGCGGGAGCGAGAGCTAAAGCAGCAGGAGCTCCTACTGATGTGGACGTCGCCGCCGAGGGAGCGACGCCGTGGAGGAAATGGTCGGCGATGCCGCTGTGGATGGAGCTGCGCCGTGTCGGCTCGGGACCGAGCGCCGGCAGCACCAAGAGATCGAATCAAGAAGAAAATGCGGCGATTAGTGTACAACCTCTTTGGTGGCGCCGATTAGGCCGCAACTTCATCCGAGGAAATGGTGATGATGATGCTCTTCCGGTGGTGCAGGTGAAGACGGTGGTGTGGGAATGGAGGTGGCGCGAAAGACGAGGGGAACATCGGGGAAGCTCCTTGGAGGTGGAGGATGGGGTGGCTGAACCGGCGGGACGACGAGATCGATGACGGATCCTCATCCGGTACGGTGGATGAGGGACGTCGAGGTGTTGCTGTGGACGACATCATCGGGGAAGAGGCTCCGGCTGGGAGGCGGACGGAGCAGGGTGTGGGGTTTCGTCGCGGGTTTTCGCGGCCTTAGTGTACGAATGGGTGGGCGGATGGGATGACAGTGGGGAACCATGGCTTAGGGATGCGCTTGTCCGAAATGTGGGGTAAGTTACAGTACCCCCACCGATTTGAGGCGGTTCTTTCGGTTCAGGGGTACCACGGGCATTTCGCGTGTCGGGATTTCACAGGAGGTGGGAGTTTTCGCGCGCGTTGTAATTTCGGAATAGCGAGGCACGGGTTGAGATGGAGGGAGTTGTCGGAGCACAACGAGACAAAGATATATCTTAGATATTTCGGGCTAACAAGGCGCGGGTTGAAATTTCCGGACAAGCCTAACGTGTATTGTACCAAATCAATGCGCACTACAAATGTCATTCAAAACTTTGAATTCATGTTATGTTCTATTAAAATATTTCGCTACGTGTATAATGCATGCAACCTACTACTCAAATGAACGTTTTAGTGCATTCCAAACGTATATATTACCGCTTCAATATGAACTAAATTTGAATTCATTTCTCTATTTGAATAAGATCTACAGTAATGATTGTTGTGAAGTCAAAGCATTTGAATTTGTTTCTCTATTTTAATAAGATCTACAATCATCATTATTGACAAGTTAAACCATCGTTTGTGTATTATCTTCACAGCACACCACATGATTAGTCTTGAGTTACATATGAACTATGTGTACTATATGAACTCGAACTCGATTTTTTGAATCCACTTTATTTTGATTTCAAATCACATTACATTTTGAGCTCTAGCTAGATCTTCATAATCTAAACCATGTCTCATATGTATAATGTGTTTATCACATTACGTATGGTGCCCCGCCGCCTACGCCTACAAGTATTTAGATGTGAGTTGCAAACACCACACATTACCACAAATTCACATAAAATGTGAGAATGTTTGATATATAGTATTGTTTAGATTGTTCGATATTTAGTTGTAAGCTGCAAACGCCACACATTATCACAAATTCAAATAAAATGTGAGATTGTTTGATGTATAGTATGGTTTAGATTGTTCGGCATTTAGCTGTGAGTTGCAAACGCCATGCATTATCACATTATGGTATAACATGTGCACAGCACGTGTATCACCGCTATATTCATGCATGCAATGTTTAAAACACTATGATCTCCTATACAAATATATGAATCCGCTTTCATATCAAATTATGATCTTTTTTAGTCTCTTACACCCACACAATCCTCTAACCTTTGTAGCTACCACTAACTTTCTCTCGTGCATGCACACGACCTCCTCGCCCTCCCCCTCCCTCGACATTCTCTCCACCAGGCACATTCATTTTTTTCTTTAGGCCGTTCTCCCAGAGTCTCCACAACTCCTTTCTAACACACACCGATCGATAAACCTCTCCAGCGATGCCTGCCTACAACATACACACACAACTTCAATCTCCTCCTTTACGTGTCCTTGCCTCATGTCTCTCATATGGTCACACACACATGTAAACTCTCGCCCCTCTTTTCATCGATCTCACAACCGCACACTGCTCCCCCTATCTAGCTAGTAGCTGGGCCTCTCGCACCACCTCCTAGCTCCATTCTTTATGTCTATCCGTCTCGCTGGGCCTTATTTGCCTCTAACAAATGGACATAATCCGACCGATCTCTCGCTATACATATAGCTAGCTAGGTCCTTATAACTCGCTTTTACCCACGCGTCGATCGATCTACCTTGTTAGTTGTGTCTCTCCCTTCCTCCGACAAACAACAATTAATCTACCAATCTAGTTAGGTTTGCTTACCAGACACATGGTTCCCCTTCATCATCCATGGATGCGTCCCAACAGATCTATCACGCACAGGCACACACAGAAACACATCCCCACTCTTATTGATAACATTGCAGTTCCACCCTCAGTTTGTCTAGTAGGCCTCTCCCACCATCTTCGAGAAGCAACTCCATCACCCATCCAGCACTCTACCCCTCTCCCTCCCTCTCTCCTCTCTCTCTCTCTCTGTCCCATCATATTTCCCGTCCTTTAGTTATGTATGGATGTCGACCGATCTCCCTCAAGACACAGCTGGGTCTCTCCTTCTCAACACATATACGAGTCGTTCTACCTCTATAGTTAGGCCTCTGCCTACCCCTCCCCCCACCCCCCTCCCCCCACACACACCGATACATTGAGTGCTCTAGTCATGTCTCCCTGCCACACACAAACTTGACATGTGCCCTCTAACGTTCTGGTATGCTAGTCGCCCTATATCTTTGACTTGCACACACACACACACACACACACAATTTCGATGGCTCTCTTCATCGATCTCGCACCCACCCACTTGATCCTCTCTTCGACTCTATCGATAGCTATGACCCCTCCCTCTCTTCTCGTGGATTGCCCGACTCTCTATGTATGATATGGATAGGCCTCCATTTCACACACATTGCATGCAAAACTTTGTTTGAGAAGTCATCGACACATATTCCCACAAATATTTCATGAAATCAACCCCCCACCCCACCCCACACCCCAACCAAAAACAAAAAACACTCATGAACACAGTTTGTGTCTCTCACACACACCCACGTAGGTGGGGGACGTGCACGAAGAGAAGAGGTGCATGCACGGTGCACATACTCCCGTCTCTTTCCGAACCACACCCACGCGGGTACACGGTGGAGCTCATTTCTGTATGAAAAAGGCAGCCCACGTGGTAATTTGGCACGTGTACTGGTTGTCCACTTGGTGGAGGGAGGATCGTCTACCACGGGTGAACAAGCAAATTGCGACTTGATGCGTTATGTTAAATTAAAAAAAGAGGCAAACCATGTGGGGCCTACCTTAGAGGCAAGGCTCTATACACTGGAGTACTTTTGATGTGTCCCGTCAACTCACAGAACAAGGAGAAGCTTGCTTAGTACGCTGTCTCCCCCGCCCACGGGCGCGGTGGCTCGCAGGATGAGGTGAAGCTTGCTCCGCCTTACGCCCGCTCCCTCGCCCATGCGCGCGGTGGCTCGCAGGACGAGGAGAAAAATTGACTACTCCCTCCGTTTACTCCTCGTCTCTACTACCTTGGTTATAGAGATTATATCATATTGTTTGGAATATTTTTTTTATTAGATTTCAATATGAACTACTAGTACATACTCCAAACACTGATGTATATAGATGTATTTTAGAGTGTACATTCACTCATTTTGCTCCGTATGTAGCACGCTCCCTCGCCCCTCGACCCTCACCCACGTGGTGGACGTGCAGCAATTCATTCGGTCTCATATAGCCAGAATGATATATACTGCACTACCATTATTGCTCGACTTCCCGAAGAGGCGAAGAGCCAATCGCAAGGTTAATATTTTGGAGATGCCAAGCGCAAGGTTATAGGAGAATGAGTGCTAGGTGCTGCGTCATTTATAAATAAAGTTTTTTTTCTTCGGTGGCACGTACGCAATATGATAAGTTCATATGGAGAGAAAAGGAAACGGCTCCACTATATACATAGTCAGGACGGGCTAGCCTACACGGTTGCTTGTTGGGGTTGCTCTCTTCACACTCTCTCTCACAAAATGACTATGGCCACATCTCTAACATCCCGGCGGATCACGTCCGCTGGGGGAAGGGGTGGATGCTTAGTGTAGATGCAGTCACCGTCGCCGACGGTGAAAACCCAATGTCGGCACGTCCCGATCAGGGGTCCCCGCCGTTCTCTCTCACAAAGCCGGTGAGGTTGCCTTCGTCCCTTGCTCACTGCCGTGACATGGGAAGTTGCCGCCTCCCGCCGCCCTCCTCAAGGTTGAGCTACGTCCCTCAGGTACAACTCCCTTTACAGCCGACTTGCACCACTGCTCTAGCTGCCCACATCACTCCCTGTGGATATTTCTCTACTTCTTTGCCCCGCACATACCTCTACTGGCTTCTATGTACTGTATTTGTGATGAGTTTATGTCTCATCAACTAGTCCCAGTAATCTTATTATAATCACGCTTCTTCAATTTCTTTGCCACAGGGATGCTCATCTCGATTTTGGTGAAACTGCACAAATTGATCCGATGGTGAAAAGGTTGCAAACTTCATTTATTAGGAAGCTCGAACGTTGCCAGCAAATTGAAGCCTGGTTAGGGTTCACGGTTCAAGGGCTAGGGACTGCATGGATCGTTTTTTTCTTTAGCTGCCTCTGTTCCCAAATAAGTGTCAAGTTTAGTAGTAATACAACTTTGTACTAAAGTTTGCACAAAGTTGAGACACTTACTGTAACAGAGGGAGTACATATTTGCTATGATCTGTCAATTATTGAGATGCAATAGCATGCATGTTAGCTTCCTTTGTATTTGATGAAATGTTGCAACGGGCAACCTTGGATGCAAGATACATGTAACAGAAGCTGGAAGCTTCATAGCATTGTACAAATTTATCTCGCTGATAAATTACAGTACGTACTACTAGTACTTCCTCCATTCCTAAATCGAAGTCTTTGTAGAGATTTCACCATGAACGACATGCAGATGTATATAGATGCATTTTAAGTGTAGATTCATTCATTGTGTTCCGTATGTAGTGGAATCTCTAGAAAGACTTATCTACTAGTAATAGCTTGCCCCCACTACTAGGAATTCTATATCCTCTCTTTGAGCCACATCATCAAAATTAATGTAGCCGTTAGATGAACTAAATCAGTCCATAATAACCGTCTGATCTAGACGTTGAGAGGCTCCGTACTAAGCCACATGCAAGCATGCAGAAATACCATGGCATGCATGTGAGTGGCTTTTAAATCACATCAACATGTCTGCATGCAAGCATGCACCGGTAGCATGCATGTAAGTGAGCTTTTAAGTCCCATTAACATGTCAAAAAGAAAAATATAATCCCATTACACAGTAGGAGTTGGCTGATATTTTTTCCTTACGTGGGATGATCTAAATGATGATGGGAGTTTATTTAGTTTGGCTACCACATTTGTCATGCGGTTATAGATTTAGTTCTGTGAAATTGATAATTTTGCGCAGAGTGATATACGGCTGTTCCACAGCAACGCGCGGGGACTCATCTAGTGATAGTTAGGAACGGAGGGACTACAATGTAAAGAGTTAGGTGTCGCACGGTGATAGTGTGAGGTGGGCCATATAATCACTGAGCCTGCGTGTTTTCACTGCTCTTGCACGCCTCCACTGTAAGAATGGAGAAAATTGTAATCTAGTAGTACCTCCTTTCGCCGAAAGCGTGGGACATCCAGCAGTCCTACCACCTCAGTAATAAAGACCAATGAGCCATCAAATCACATAGACCCAGCAGTAAGTTGGACGGACGAGGCAACCATCACCCTTGCGCTAGTGAGAGGTTGCGTCCGCTCTGCCCGGGCATGAATGCGACACCGATTCTTTGGAGCGGCGCTGACCGTTTCGGGCGGGAAGCGCGCGCGGGCGATGGAGGGTCTTTGGGTGGGCCAGGCTGGTCAGGAGCGGGCGTGGCAGCTGTCCGCATGTCCATACCGGACACGCCCAGAAACGAGAGGATGCACCGACTCTCGCGGCTAAAATCGTACACTACACACCATCTCTCTGTAGGAGTAGGTCAATCTGTCGCTCTCTCTAACACACACATGCTGTTAAACACACACACACACACACACACACACACACACACACACACACACACACACACACGCACGCACCTTGGTCCCGTTGCACCTTCTAACGTGACTTATTACACCTAGACAGAAGGAGTAGTAAGTATACGAGATACGGTGGCACACTGACTTAAGTCGAATACAAGTTCCCAAAATTGTGTGCATGTTATAATAAGGATTCACTTAAAATAGTACGTGAGCAAACAGAGGGATCAATTGGATAGTTTTCCCGAGCAGGAGCGAGATGTGTGAGGTAAGATACACCGCTGGCGCTTTTAATTTTTCTTATTAATTTGTTTGTTTTACCCTCTGACTAGTGGGACCCAACGTACTACGTGGAGAGAGGTAATGTGACTAAGGATGCATTATTTCTGCACCACTGTGGATAGTCTTACCACCAAAGCCACATGACATGATTATGATTGAAATCCCAATGACTCTCACACACACACACACACAAAACACGGCATGCTTGTCACACGAATGCAGGAATGTATAAAAGGTTATTTTCCTCTCATTGAACATAACGAGAGGGTTGTGTAGCTGGTTAGCCTGTTCGCTCATCAAACTTGAGGTCTCGGGTTCGATAACTACACTTGAGCATAATTTGTGCCAGGAGGATTCTTTGACTGGTCAAAATGGATGGATACGGAGCTATACGATCTCGTAGTGACCGTATAATCACATCATCACGTATAAGTTGCAGCCTTGGCACTTGTTTTCTAGGGTTTGCATGCTTCACACACTCTCTCTCCAGTATATATATACACCCTGGAGCCTCAACGCTTGTAGTTGTTCTCTTCACACTCTCTCGCCCTCTCCAGATCTAAACAAGACTTCGTTGGCCTCTCTCTCCCCTCAGTGCTGCTCAAAGAGCTGGCAGGATCCGTCCGCCGGGAAGGGAAGGAGGCTTAACGCTGTCGCCGTCGGCGAGGGAGGGAATCCACTACCGGCGCAACTGTTCACTTTCACCAAACGACAGCGCGGGAGGGCCTCCGACCCCTTCTTCTTCGCCGCCGTCCCGTCGCCCACCGAACCACGCCCCAAGAACCTTAAGGTATAATTTACTTACTCCACATGGATTGCTCTAGCTGCATGTATGCCATGAATCTAGGACGTTGTTCAAAGAGGAAAGGAGGGGGAAAAGTAGTGGGAAAAGTTGTATATACCATGAATCTAGGACGTGGTTCAAAGAGGAAATAAGGGGGAAAGTTGTATAGCATGAATCTAGGACGTGGTTCAAACAGGAAAGGAAAGGGGGAAAGTAGTGGGGAAAGTTGTATCGCATACATCTAGGATGTGGTTCAAGGAGGAAAGGAAGGGGCGAAAGTACTAGTACAGACTGACTGTAGAGTTTGAGCAGGACTAGATTTGCTGCGGTCACATAGGGAAAGGTGTCTAAAGATAACAAAACTGGGACCAACACAAATATGCTCCTTGGTTGTTTGTTCTTTGTTGCAACAGACTGTGCATGACCACAGTACATCGGTAGATGCACATGGTGCTCGTGCATCCAGTGTCCCGTGCAACTCATTAGCTGTTGTTAATCTAAGGCCCTGTTTGGTTAAAAACTCCCTAGTCCCTACCTTCTTGGTTCCAGGGACTAAACATGGACTAGAGGTTATTAAATGACTTGCTAAAAGACCATGTTACCCCTAGTAATGAACTAATAGAGACAAGGTGCGATGCATGGCAGGGGCAACTGTTGGAAAAAGTCCCAAAAATACTCCCTCGGGGTCTTCTTTCTTTAGTCCCAAATGCCCACTTTTAGTCCCTAAAAGTCCCTCCTGTTTGATTTAGATGGGACGGACACAGAGTTTTTTTAGTCCCTACACCAAAATGTCCCTATAAAAAAACACCCTCTAATAATGCCGCTGGAAAATTGATGCAATGCCACAATTAAAAGAAAATTACATGTTTAACGAATTTTATTGTTAATATAATCTCTATGTTAATATTAATCAATGCCAACGTTTGAGAAATGCTAGTGTCTTGCTTTCTTTCCCATTTAGATAAGGTAGATGCTTCTTTTTGTTGGCTTCTGTGTCATCCACCATTATTGACCACTAATTGTTTCCTTTGCACCTCTGTGTAAACAGGGTTATCTACTTCACCTCGTTGCCATTGTGACCTTTTGTTGCACTGCACAAAACACTTTTGTTTTAAGAGTGTTTTATGTAGTTCAACCAAAATGTCACACCGATAACGTTGCTTGATTGCTTGATCTTAGTGGAACTGCACAAGAGGAGATCTTACTTCCTATCCGTGTTGGCAAATTTGGTTCAGATCTTCTTCTTGTGAGTTGTTTGAATTCCGCATCATGAGAGGTCAGTACTAGCCTTCTTTCACATGATTCTGTAGTGTGCTTTCATATGTTGTGCTACTTGTACGATAATGTTGCATGATTTTAGTGAACTGCACAAATGGAGACAAGACTTCCAATCTGTATGTGCACCGTAATATCCCATTGAGGTAACATAAGGATATTTCACAACTGTTGGCCTGTATTCTGCCACTTTCATCAGAAAATTAAGTTTAGTACTATACTTGTGCTCCCTAATTGACGTGCCAAATCTTACATTGAAGGCGAAGCTTGTCTGTTATTGAACCAAGTGATGAAGGGGAAGAACAATCGGAAGAAAAACAAAAATCAACTCCTGGTGCTATAATGAAGCACTGGAACTGTGATGACACAAGTAATGATATAGTTTTGCATCTTAATTTATTGCTATGGCTGGAATGAGCATATTGTTTTGCCACTAATTTGATGCCACTCTTAATGTAAGACGTAATTATGTCTACTTGTGCAAACAGGGATCTTCTTTGAAGATACCATATATTTTAGTGGAACTACACAAGAAGGTGTTGGAAACATTAAACTAATCGAGGAGTATATAGTAAGCATGGCCACCACCGTAGATAGCAACAGATGGTTCCGGAGAAGTGCTTCATCTGTATGCTCTACACATTATGCCTCATGACAAAGGTTGGTACTCGCCCACTGATTTCATCCATATGATTGAGCTTGGTCATCTCTATTGGTGTTGTGCTACTATTTAGATACTATCATGAAAAAGTGGTATTGTCCTTGAGAAGTGCTTCATCTGTGTTGTTTTAAATATTTCCTTTCCTTTTTTTTGAGCAAACAGGAATGCTAGCATTTAGTAGTCCTCTTGTCTTTGCACAACAGGATCATATTCCTCTGAAGAAGAATATGGAGTACGTGAAGTGAATAGTTCCGATTATGCCAGGATGAAGAAGCCCTGTCTATCTTCTCATTAGAAGGAGCAGTTGAAGGATGGTTACATTACTCCCCACAAGATCAAACTAACTTCAGCTCAGAAGGACTGACAAATCTCCATTTTTTGCTATGATGCGCGAGTACAATGTTGTTCTAGGATTCTTTCTGGTGAGTTCCATTTTTCTAAAAGTGTGCTCTACATGGACCATGTAGGTGCCTGACTGTCAATTCATAGTACAGTTTGCTTTATACTAATCACTTTTTTGTATTTGTGCAAACAAGGCTGCTCAGCTTGATTTCAATGGGAACTGCACAAAATGTTCATGAATACATCGAATCATTCATTTCCACCACAAGAAAGGAGGTGCCGATAAGTTCAAGGCGTTGCAACATATAAGGCCGAAATCATACAAGCTACGCGCGAATTTGGTTGATTTTGGTGGAACTGCACAAAAAGAACAGCTGGTTTATTTAGCACGAGGTGTCATGTCAATGTCCGAACTGATGGCGAACCCAGCCCATTCCACAATCGTAGGCATTTGATATTTTGGAATGGGACAACCTTGTCAAATTTTCTCATTGATTTTAGCAAGACATGCGTTTGATATCTTCGAATGGGACGCCCTTTGCTGTCAGCAGCATCGATCAATTTTTTCTTTATTCTTTAGTTGTGAAGTAAATATTGCCTCTAACATGTGAGTCGCTGAGATGCATAATCATCGATTGTTTTGAATGTTCTCTATGAATTGCCAGCCCAGTGTGTTTGATTGCAATGTACAGAAAAGCTAAAAAGCTGCTCAAACTCTTTGTACTCCTTCTAATCCTTTTTACTTCGCACATTGCAAAACTGCATACTTTTTTGTATAAGATTGGTCAAAGTAGAGATACTTTGACTGCAGACGAAACTTGTATGCAGACTAGAAAGGACCGGAGGGAGTACATGTGAAACTGCTGCAAACGAGGTGATCACCCTGGGAATAATGCTAGTCCGTATTGTTTTGCTTGTTCATCCAATGCCAGTGATACAGGAATTCGAACTAATAGAAAAATTCATTCATACACGGTCGAATTTCATATAAACATGCCGGATTTCATTACATTTTATACATTCTTCAACTAAAAAGGGGTGCGCTGGAGGTATAATTAATTAACCGAAGCTACCCACCTATGTCCCGCTGAGACAAACAGAAGCTTCAGTGACTTAACTGCAGGTGCAGTTGCGTAACTAACATGTGGCCTGTTGGGCCCATGTGTCAGTCAGCCAACTGCACCAACAGTTAAGTAGAAGCAGTGTTCTTCTTCAGTGCAGCTCTCCGACTCCACGTCGCTGCCAAGAAGCTAACCGTCCGTCAGTGGTCAACCCACCTAGCTTGGCTTCAACCGGAGGGTAGCAGCGGTGGCCTTACTTGGACCCGAGCGGCGGCGACCTACCGTGTTCTACTCTTCCTTGTTTTCTGTGTGGCGCAGCCTCATTGGCAGTGGGGCCGGGCCTCGGCGGAGCTGGCGATGTCCTCTGTCTCGTTGCCGGCAGGCGGCGCCTCGGCGGAGAGGTGGAAATCCTCCCCCACGTTGCCGGCAGGGTGGGGCCTCAGCTGAGACGGCGATATCCTCTGCCTCATTGTTGGCGGGGCAGGGCCACGGCAGAGCCGGCGGTGTCCTCTGCCTCGTTGTTGGCACCGTGGGTCCTCGGCGGAGCAGGGGCTTGTCGACGCCAGCGGAGCTGGGACTCGTCGGAGCCGGCATTGTCCTTTGGCTCATCCTCGGTCTTGCCAAACAGCGCCTCGCCCGCTTCATTGCCCTCTTTGTAGGCGACCGCAGCCTCCGCCACCCGCATGCTGTACCGCCAGCGCTCGAGGCGGCCCTTGCGGGTGGAGCGGTACGAGTCGAGCTGCGCCTCCTACTCCGCCCGCTCCGCGGTGATCTGCTCCTCCGCCTCCAGGTGCTCCTGGAGGAGATGGTGGTTGTAGGCAGCATCGGCATGCGTCTCCCGGAACTCCTTCTCACGCATCTGCCTCATCGTGTCCATATATTGGGCACGGGCCTCGCCGATGGTCATGGTGCAATGCACCGGTGAGGATGGCGCAGAGGAGGGGGTTGGCGCCGGATCGTACACTACCATGTTCTCCATTGGGACGCCGTCGTCCTCTGTCTGCCTGCCGGCCAGCTGGTCGGCAGTAATGTCTGCCATCTCCTTGTGGTATGTCGTCCGCCCGTCCCAAAGAGCGCTAGAGCGCGAGGGAGCCATGGTGGGCAGTAGTGGTGTGGACAGGAGAAAGGGAACGGATGAGGATGACTGCGGCTATGGCCAGCGCAGCAGTTTATATAGCAATGCTGGGCGGCGGAGGGACGGACGTGTGGCGCCGGAGTAGCCGCCTCGGCAACCGCGTATCATTAATGTGGGCGGAAGATGGACGGACGTACGGCACGTGTGTCATTTGAAGGCGAAGCAATCGCCTGCACCGGGAAGCGAGGCAGGCGATGCTGACTGTTTCGGGCGGAAAGCGCGCGCGGGCGAGGAGATGACTTTACTTGGAGAGGATGACAATGGGGACCCACCAGGGCCATAGCCTCACATACGCAAGTGCCTCATTATTATATATATAACTATAATTTATTTTGCTTCGTCCTGGTTTCCTGACATCACGGTCCCACACCATTGTCAACCTATGTACTCCCTCCTTTCCGGTTTATAGGGCTTATCTCAAAATTTTAGTTTTTCCATTATATAAGGCTCAATTCGGTTGTTTTCCAACACATGTTCAGATTCCAAGGTGCATTAAATCATTGTATGCAAGTATTAAGAGAAAATTGAACAATGCATGTACTTTATGCATGCATGCATTGCAATTAATGGATTGATAAACATAACTTTTTGAGGATAACAAGAGCATTAATTAGGTGCTTTTGCCAAACTACCTTGATTGGTGAGATTTTTAATTGAGAACTATAAACCGGAAAGGAGGGAGTAGTCAATAAACGAGAGAATTGCACAAGAAGCAGCCGACAGCTGGGACCAAACAGCTCGAGCAGTATTTGTGTTTTTGAGGTGTGAGCACTGCAGAGTTTTTCGATGTTTAGCCCACATATTAATTTTTCTCCTCTGAACAACAATGAAAATATCGCTGCAGGTATTAACTGGGCGGGCTGTGGCCCGTCTAGCCCAGGCCAGATATCCAGCCCAGATATTAATTTTTTTCAAGCTGAAAATAGCTAGCCCAGCTATACTTATTTTTAGGAATACCCAGGCAAGGTCAAGTTGTTATTCTCCGCCCCGCTGGGCTGCAAATCTTTCCTAGGAGGGATGCATTAGGCTTAACAAGAAAATGGGCTTTAAGAAATAATAAATGGGATGTAATTATAAAACCTGGGCGGTAACTATAAAAAAATGCACCAAACACATAATTACTTTATAAAATATTATTTTTGGATATTGAAAATTTTTACGTAATGTTGCGAGCGCAATGTTTCATTGGATTTTTACGTAATATAAATTTATATTGAAATTGTAATTAATCTGACTAGAAATTTCGGGATAAAAATATTTCGGATCCCATCCAAATGTGGGAAATTTTATTGAATTCTGTTTTGAACGGTTGGTTGAAATGGGCTGTACTTTTAACAAACTGTAGATGGGTTGTAGTAAATTCCATTAGAATTCAAAAATGGGCTGCACATTCTTACAAATCTTAAATGGGCTATAAGTTCTCTGCCACACACTTCTGGCCTTACTAAGTTGACGCGTCCCCTAAAAAAACAGAGTTAACGTGTATGCAAGGCTTTGTCAACTTATAGTCAACACACGGTTCTAGGAGCAGTGGCCGTTGGATGTGCATCCAACGGATGCCGTGCTTCTTCTTCAATCTCGGATATTCTAGCTTCACCCGCCCAAAAAATAATTCCTTCCCCTGACATCTGGGGCGCACCATTTCGAAAGCTGACCTGTGGGCCTACTAAGTTCACGTACCAAGGGCTTTGTCAACTTAGTCAATATAAACGATTCTAGCTGCAGTGACCGTACGATGTCCATCCAACGGCCGTCGTGCTTCTTCAACCTTTGGTCTTCTTGCTCCAGCCGCCCAAAGCAGCGCCGGTCGTGCCGCCTGCTCCTGCCTCCCGTGGCCGGCTATGCTGCCACAGAGGTCTCACCGCCCCCTACTTCTCCCACCGCTGGCCAGGCCATCCCCCCACTCACCCACACCCCCTATTATTCTGCGGCAACGGCAGCGCAGCTGAACCAATGAACCCTCGTACTCCTCTCCGCATGTGCATCCACTGCCGCGTCTTCCCGGCTCTGTGTCGTCCCCTTCCTAGGCCTCGCCATCGTCCACAACCGTGGTGCTGTCGGCGCGGTGTGGTCAACATGGTCAAGGAACGACTTCCATCGGACGTGGACTGTACGTGGAGAGGCTGACAGCTGGGTCCACGGCAGCCGCAAGGAAGTGCCTCCTTATTACGCGCAAAATAATTATTCCTCCACCTGACAGCGGGGACCCACCAGACGGGCCATCGTATTTTGCGAAAAAAAATGATTTGCCCCCTGACTGCTGGGACCCACCAGATACATCTTCGCACGCAAGGAAGTGCGTCCGGGAAAAAAAAAGCGATTCACCCCCTTGACTGCTGGGACCCACCAGCTACATCTTCCCACGCAAGGAAGTGTGTCCGGGCAAAAAAAAACGATTCGCCCCCTTGACTACTCGGACCCACCAGCTACATCTTCGCACGCAAGGAAGTGCGTCCGGGCAAAAAAAAAGATTCGCCCCCCTGACTGCTGGGACCCACCAGCTACATCTTCACATGCAAGGAAGTGTGGCCGGGCAAAAAAAATGATTTGCCCGCTGACTGCTGGGACCCACCAGCTACATCTTCGCATGCAAGGAAGTGCCTGACAGTCGGGACCCACCTGGTCAAAGCGTACGTAGCATTATCATTCTGGTCGCGAATGTGTGCGTACATATATACTGGTGGATATAGAGGCGCACACGTGTCGTAGTAGAGGCGCGCACGTAGCATGTACATGTACGTACAGCGGCCAGGGTGCAAGAAAGAAAATACAGCCATGTATGTGTACATACGGGCGGGGTCTCGAAAACCTACTCGCGCAGACGTATGGCCAGGGCTCGTGTACATGGCTGGGTCGGAACGGAGAAACAACGTCGTCGTCGTGTTCATGGGGAGGCAACAGAATGCGTCGTGTTCATGGGGAGGCAACGGAATGCTCGTGTTCATGGGGAGGCAACAGAATGCGTCGTGTTCATCGGGAGGCAACGGAACGCGTGGGAGCCAACTGGCTGGGTCGGAATGGAATGCGTCCTCGTGTTCATCGGGAGGGCTTGGACGGAACATGCGATGGAAACGAGGCCTGCCGTACCGCACAATGGAGGAAATGGCCTTGTGTTCGACCGGCCACGTTCGAAACGGGATCGTATTCATCGGGAGGGGTCTGGTGTACCACAAAACGGACGAAACGGACCTCCTACGGTCGAAACGGGGGTCCTGTTGATCGGGAGGGGTGTGGCGTACCGCAAAACGGACGAAATGGACCTCCTACGGTCGAAACGGGGGTCCGGTTGATCAGGAGGGGTGTGGCGTACCACAAAACGGACGAAACGGACTTGTGTTGGAGCGCTACGGTTGAAACGGGGGTCCTGTTCATTGGGAGGGGTGTGGCGTACCGCAAAATGGGACTCCACGAGATACTGTTCATCTCCACCGTCAACATCCTCCAGCCACCACAGGCTACCGTCGACCTCCTCCAGCCTCCACGGACTCCTGTTTATCCAGCCTCCACCGCCCGCTACTCCACCGGCTACTGTTCAACCACCCCTCCATGGGCACCCCTCCGCCGTCTACTGTTCATCCAGCCCTCCACGGGGTCGTCCTCTTCATCCAGCCCTCCACACCACGGGGTCTTGTTCATCCAGAGACAACACCACCGCTCACTGTTCATCCACCCCCCCCCCCCCCGCAACGCTCACTGTTCATCTAGAGAGGCAGCATCGATCAGCTTCAGTTAGCAGCAGTAGCAAAGGAATCACTTGATCGGGTTCAGTTAACAGCCATCGATCAATCGCTCGGGTTCTGTAACGCGTAGCCTGTAGTGCAATTGCTCGGGTTCAGTTAAAGCCCAATGCCTCGCTCGGGTTCAGTTAGGCCAACGACTCACACACATGCGCGTACGTGTACGAGAGAAGCGCGCATCGCTCGGCCCCTGACCGCCCACCGTAACCGGGAACTCCCCGAAATTTAACTCTCCCTCGCTTCTACAAAGGTTTTTTCCGTCATGGACGACCCAAAGAATGTCATGCAGCTGCGTCTCCAGCCCGCCCAGGACGAAAAGCCCATTTTCTGTCATGATTTTTTGTCATAGAAGTAGGAGCCCACCACATCTATGATGATACCGGATTTTGTCACAATTATCGTCATAGAAGTGTCATGTGTATGACAGAAAAAAAATTGTTCGGCCCAAAATGTCACAGATGTGTCTTTTTTTGTAGAGCTACGAGTCTCTAGGTTTCACGGATCATCAGCAAGGCAAGTAACACTTTGATCATATCCTTTTACTACCCATTTTTATTGCATTAGATCAATCCTCAAACAATTGCATGGTTAGGATCTATTTAACATGTGGGTTCTGGGAAGTAGATGATGAGGTAGAACCTATTGCTCTATTTACTTATCAAACCTTGGGAGTTACTTCTACGTTGCTTATATTGCTATGCTATGCTTGTAGACATGGTTTGCTTTGAGTGATTCATGACAGATGTGAGTGTTGTTACTTAATGGTTAACTTAAGGTGGCTACTTTAAAACACATCTGGGTGGATTGCTTGAGGCACCCCGGAGTACCCAGTGGTTGTCAGGGCACCAGGAGAATCCAGTGTTTTCCTGGGATATCCCAGAGTACCCGTGTGATCATCCTACGGTCTGCCACCCAGGCTCCGAGGGATCATAAGATTATTCATGCTAGAAACTTCCGTGTGCAGCCACAAGCTATTATGGGCTCTAGCATAGTTGAGTACGTTGCAAGACCTCTTTCAGTGGTGGGCTAGCAGATGTAGGGGAAAGTAGGTGTAACTGTCCACCCAGAGTAAAGAGTTATTGTTTCAGAAAGACTATGTCTCGATTCTCCGACCATGGATGTACTTGAGTCTTGTAGGGAAAAGTGCGCAAACCTCTGCAGAGTGTACAAACTAATCATGGTTAGCCGTGTCCCTGGTTATGGATGTTTTGAGTATCTAGTTCTTGGATTATCATGTTGATCTCATCACTCTTAATATAACTTGAATGTGTTTAATGATGATGCTTAATTGGGATTGAGTTGGAGGAACCTTCTCAATGTTTAACAAGCACCATGATAGTTAAATAAAATTTATTCCTTTGTTGTAGGGAAAATTTGGCTTTATGCAAAACTCTAACCATAGAGCATTCCACCAGCCATATATGCATGTAGTGATAGCATTTATTCTGTTCATTATTCTATGTGTTACATTGCCAGCATATTCCATGTGCTGACCCGTTTCGGGCTGCAACGTTTCATGTTGCATACTTTTCAGACGACGGGTAAGGTGCCATAGGTCATTGTCTTTCACTCAGTGATGCCGTTGGAGTTGATGGACTCACTTTATCTTCCAAGCCTTTCGCTATTATCATTTTTAGATGGCCTTAAGCCATATTATTGTAATACGTTCTCTTTTGAGACATTCGATGTAATAAGTGTGTGATTGCTACTCTGTTATAAATCCTCAAGTACTATGCGTGTCTGCATTACCGATCCAGGGATGACACTAATGCATAGATATCAGACTGTTTGAGGTATGGTCGCTACAAGATGGTATTAGAGCACACGTTGACTCTAGAACACGACCACTAAGCTAAAGCCCTAGATCACTACTCTCTTCTCATTTCTGACTCCTCTCCCTTTTCTACTCTGTAGGATGGAGGATGCAAGGAACAAGTTCACTCAACGGATGAAGATACACCTTTTGGATGACACTTGAAGGAAGTTACTAGATACCTGAAGATTGGAATACTAAGCTTCACCGGGACCTACATCGCCACTTTACCAGAAGAGGAGCGTTGGATGATTCGAGTTCAAGTTCCAGGAAGGACGTTCATGCCAGTCACTGAGCCCATAGAATTTTCCTTTGATGCACCAACCTGGAGTCCAGGAAAGAGCATGGCAGCCCACATTACCATGGGACGCATTGGAGAAGTTTACCACAAGGATCTCAAGGATACTATCTACCAGATTTGTGGGCGCCGAGATGAGCAATGGGAGATGATCAGCACCAGGAAGGATAGGTCCATTGCAGCTTCCATCTAGGAGTTAAACCAGCACATTTGTCGCCAGGAGAAACAGATTTGCGCAGGCATGATAGATCTGAAGAAGGCAATGACCAGGATCACGGAACTGGAGTAAGAACTCAAGTCTACACGTGATGGATATGAGGAGGAAATGACGATACTCGTGGAGAAGAATGATGATTTGACGAGGAAGCTAGGAGTATTCATGGGAGACCCCGCGCCAGGAGGAGAAGACGACGATTCCACTTGCCCGGAGAACTACATCATCATCGACGACACCGACTCCGACCCTGATGATAGCGATGATGACTATGTTGATGAAGCTGGAGCAGATATCATGGAGTCTTCCACCGATCAAGTTTTCTAGTCGACCACCATATCCGTAGTAGTATTCCCCCATGTATATAGTAAAGTCCGAGCACTTTTGTAACGATAGTTAGATCGATATATGCTCTTGTTTGAATTGATTGGAGTGATATGTTGTGTTTGTCTCATGTGCATATGGGTAGTGCTTTCCTTCTAGATCTCATTCTATTCTGTTTTCTCATCTTTTCTAAACCCATCAGATGCCTCCGAGACGCGACAATGGATTTGCTTTCCCACCAGAGCTCACCCAGTTGATCCAGCAACAGAATGCATTGATGCAGATAGTAATCCAGAATCAGAATCAGTGGAACAACAACAACAACCCACCACCACCACCACCGGTTAATCACTTAGCCTGTTCTCTAAGGCTAAATCCGCCAATGTTCTCCAGTAGCACCGAGCCGATTGTTGCAGATGATTGGCTCCGCAAGATTGGAAGGGAGTTGACCACTGCAGGATGCACAGATGCAGAGACAGTGCATTTTGCCGCACATCAGCTTGATGGACCCGCAGCATCATGGTGGGAGAATTTCAAAGCCACTTACCCCGTCAACACTATCACATGGGACCAGTTTTAGCAGGCTTTCCGTACTGCCCATGTTTCAGCAGGAGCTATGGCCATGAAGAAGCGCAAGTTTCACAACTTGCGCCAGGGAGGATGCACAGTTGGCTAGTATGTGGATGATTTTAGTAAGTTAGCAAGTTATGCCCCAGATGACGTCGCTACAGATGCAGCTAAGCAGGAAAAGTTTCTGGAAGGATTGAATGATGAGCTGAGCATGCAGTTGATGGTGGCAACCTTCAACAACTACCAGGAGTTGGTAGATAGAGCTCTCATGATTAAAGGGAAGCAACAACAGATTGACAATCGCAAGAGGAAGTATGGACAAGGGAAGTACAATTCAGGAGCTCAGCAGAGGCCCCATTTTACCCCAAACTCGGGAGGACCCCTTCACCATAACCATGGGGGTCACAATCTCAATGGAGGGAGTTCGCATAACCATAATGTCCCCAAGAATGGGAATGGTAATCGAGGAAGCAACGGCCAGAATCGTTCCAAGCCAGCAACGCCTGCCAAGAAGGATCTAAGTCACATTACTAGTTTCAGGTGTGGGAAGAATGGACATTACGCCACCGAGTGTTCTGAAGCAAAGAATGGAAATGGCAATGGAAGCTCTGGGAAGAATCCCAACCCTTTCAACAGGGGACAAGTGAACCACGTTAACGTGGAGGAGGTTGAAGTGCAACCAGATGTAGTAATAGGTAAGTTTTTGGTTAAGTCATTTACTGCAATCGTTCTTTTGATACTGGTGCATCGCATTCATACATATCAAGGGGATTTGTGGATAAGTATAAGTTGGCCACCAAAGTTCTTAGAACACCTATGTTAGTAAGCTCGCCAGGAGCGAAACATATGGCAAGACAAGGACGTTTTTAGATGCCATTGACCATAGGCAGGCATGGTTTCCCCTCAGACCTGGAATCGCAAGGTTTGGATGTGATTTTTGGTATGGATTGGCTATCGATGTATGGAGGGAACATCGATTGCACCAGTAAGTCGATTATGCTCACCACCCCATAAGGAAGGAGAATTAAGTATGTATCCTGGCATGTGCCGAAGAGGACTCAAGCGAATTCCTTATCAGGAGTTGTACATGAGGAAGTACCAGTGGTGAAGCATTTCCCTGATGTATTTCCAGAAGAGTTGCCAGGCATGCCACCGGATAGAGACATCGAGTTTTTGATTGAGCTTTTGCCAGGCACAGGGCCAATATCAGGATGCCCGCAAAGGATTTGGAGGAAATTAAGAAGCAGATTAAGGAGTTACTGGATAAAGGCTATATTCGCCCAAGTTTGTCACCTTGGGGATCACCAGTGCTTCTAGTGGAGAAGAAGGATGGATCGTTGAGGATGGTTGTTGATTATCATGGATTGAATGAAGTAACGATCAAGAACAAGTACCCACTACTGATGATCAATGATCTATTTGACCGGTTGCAATGAGCTAAAGTATTTTCCAAGATCGATCTGCCATCAGGATACCACCAGCTGAAGATTCGAGAGCAGGATATACCTAAGACAGCTTTTACCACAAGGTACGGGCTATATGAGTATACCGTTATGTCATTTGGTCTGACTAACGCACCTGTCTATTTCATGAACATGATGAACAAGGTGTTTATGGAGTTTTTGGATAAGTTCGTCGTGGTGTTCATTGATGACATATTGGTCTACTCGAAGAATGAAGAGGAGCATAAGGAGCATTTGCGTTTGGTACTTGGGAAGCTCAGAGAACATCAGTTATATGCCAAGTTCAGCAAGTGTGAGTTTTGGTTGAAGGAAGTTGGATTCCTCGGACATGTTATATCCGGAGAAGGAATAGCAGTAGACCCCACCAAGGTTGTCACTGTGACAAATTGGGAAGGACCCACGTCAGTTGGGGAGATTCGGAGTTTTCTTGGACTCGCAGGATACTATAGGAGGTTCATTGAGAATTTCTCGAAGATTGCAAAGGCCATGACGGTGTTGTTGAAGAAGGACACCAAGTTCAAATGGACTGAGGAATGTGAGCCTAGTTTTCAGGAGTTTAAGAAACTTTTGGTTACAGCTCCAGTGTTGATTCTTCCAGATCAACGCAAGGATTATCAAGTGTATTGTGACGCTTCTCGTCGAGGACTTGGAGCAGTGCTTATGCAGGAGGGAAGAGTTGTTTCATATGCCTCACGACAACTTAAACCCCATGTGTTGAATTATGCTACACACGACTTGGAGTTAGAGCCGTAGTGCATGGTTGAAGACGTGGAGACATTTTCTCATAGGAAACCACTGTGAGGTGTACATGGATCACAAGAGTTTGAAATATATCTTCACGCAGAAGGAGTTGAATCTCAGGCAGAGGAGATGGTTGGATCTCATCAAGGATTATGATATGAGGTTGCATTATCATCCCAGAAAGGCTAGGTAGTAGCTAATGCGTTGAGTTGCAAGAGTCATGTCAACACGCTCATGACCGGAGAGTTACCCAAGGAGTTAGCAGAAGATCTTCGTGAGCTAAGTTTGGAGATAGTTCCAAGAGGCTATGTAGCAGCATTGGAAATTCAGTCTACCTTGATAGAAAAGATCAGAGAAGCTCAGAAGACGGACAAGGAGATTGCCGAGATAAAGAAAAGGATGAGCAAAGGAAAGGCCAAAGGATTTCGTGAGGATGAGCATGATACCTTTTGGTTTGTGGACCGCGTATATGTGCCTAATGACCCGGAGATCAGGAAGTTAATTCTGTAGGAGGCCCATGATTTGCCGTATTCGATTCACCCAGGAAATACCAAGATGTATCTGGATTGGAAGGACAGTTTCTGGTGGACCAGAATGAAAAAGGATATTGCGGAATATGAAGCAGTTTGTGATGTATGTCAGAGAGTGAAGGCAGAGCATAAGAAGCCAGCAGGATTGCTACAGCCATTGCCGATACCCGAATGGAAGTGGGATAAGCTAGGCATGGTTTTTATCACAGGATTACCCAGGACTTGTTCAGGCTATGACTCTATACGGGTTGTAGTCGATTGGTTGACGAAGGTAGCTCATTTCATCCCAGTGAAGACCGCTTATACCAGTGCTAAGTTGGCAAAGATATACATGACCAGGATCGTATGTATGCACGGAGTTCCGAGGATCATTGTATCAGATAGAGGAACCCAGTTTACCTCAAAGTTTTGGAATCAGTTGCATGAGACTTTGGGTACCAGGCTAGAGTTCAGTACAGCTTTTCATCCACAGACAGATGGACAAACCGAAAGAGTAAATCAGATTGTGGAGGACATGTTGAGAGCTTGTGCGCTAGATTATGGATCTAGTTGGGACGACAATTTGCCATATGCGGAGTTCTCTTATAACAATAGTTATCAAGCTAGTTTGAAGATGGCCCCTTTTGAAGCTTTGTATGGAAAGAGGTGTAGGACACCTTTGTTATGGGATGAAGTTGGTGACCGTCAGTTGTTTGGTCCAGATTTGATTAAAGAGTCTGAAGAGAAGGTTAAGCTGATTCGCGATAGGCTCAAGGTAGCCCAGTCTAGGCAGAAGAGCTATGCGGATTCGAAATGCAAGAAGACAGCTTACGAAGTCGGAGACCGAGTGTATCTTCGTGTGTCCCCACTTCGAGGAGTTAAACGCTTTGGAGTTAAGGGAAAGTTAGCGCCACGTTTTGTGGGGCCATAAAAAGTTTTGGAATGTATGGGAGAAGTTGCTTACAAATTGGAATTGCCCAAAGGATTGTCATGAGTTCACGATGTGTTCCACGTTTCTCAGTTGAAGAAGTGCCACACAGAGATGGCTGATATTCCTCTGAGAGATACAGTGCCACTGGAAGCGATTCAGTTGGATAGCGATTTGACCTATGAGGAGAAACCTGTCAAGATTCTCGAGTTTGCCAGCCGAGTCACACGCAGCAAAGTTATCAAGTTCTACAAAGTTCAGTGGAGCCACCATACCGAGGATGAAGCGACCTGGGAACGAGGGGAAGACCTACGGAAGGACCACCCACACCTATTTTCTAGCCAACCCGAATCTTGAGGGCGAGATTCATCTTATGGGGGGTAGGTTTGTAACATCCCAAATTTTCAATTTGGAATGCTATAAAACAGCAAATCTGGGCTGGGCCTCCGGTTAATAGGTTAGTCCAAAAAATAATATAAAAGTGGATAATAAAGCCCAATATTGCCTAAAACAGTAGATAAGTAGCATGGAGCAATCAAAAATTATAGATACATTGGAGACGTATCACATTACATCTTCGGTCTTCCACGACAACGATAACGCGAACAACTACATCACCAAAACGTCCATCTTCGGACTAGAACGAGCGATGCAAGGCATTGAGCGACTTGCCATTGACATTCGCCAAAACGAAGCAAGGATAAGGGACTACCTCGACACCAAGTTGGCCGAACAAAGGGATCAAGTACGAGACATAGTGGCCAACTACAACTCTTCTCCCCCTTCGTCATCTTCAAGGCGGCGATGCTCAAGTGGCCAAACTGCGGAACGTCATCGAGCTCAAGCACTACAACACCATCAAGATGAAGATGATCGCGATGTGTACACCTACAAGTCCCAAAAACCTCTACATCAAGCTACAGCCTGACATCATGAGCACAAGAGAAGACCGCGAGACAAGCACCACCAAGACGGAGCTACGACTACTAACACCACTTCGGCATCTTCGCCAAGTGTTCTCAAGGCATCTTCGCCTTTGGATGTTGTGCCATATTCGGCCTTCATCCACGACGAGAGTGATGATGTGCCATCTTCGGCCTTCATCCACGACGATGACTACGAGATGGTTGAGCATGGGATTTTCCCTTCGACCACGGCGACGTATGATGACTTGAGTGACTTTTGCCACCATATTGATAGTGAGAGTGACTTGACCACTAGCCCCATATATGATGAGCTGCCACAATTCCCATGTGAGGAGAGTTACCACCACCACCACTTGAGTGAGTTGAGTGACTCCATCGTATGTGACATTGAGTGAATCTACCTTGAGGGAGTGAGTGAGCCACCACCACATAGAGAGAGTGAGGAAGTTGATAGGGCATGTGAGGCCATTTTGATTTCTAACAACTTAACCTCTACCTCTATTGTGTCTTCTCATTTGGTGCTAGGTCCCATTTATGATGACGCGCCGATCCTCAACGACTTCGTCCTTCCTATGGAGACGATAGCCATGGTGGAATATGATGCACTCCCCACATGGTTACATCAAGATGAAGATGATGACCACCATTTGGTCTTTGCCACCTCACCTACACCGCTTGAGTGGAATGAACAAGGTAACATTGGTGAAGGTGATCCTCTAGTCCCACTAGTGGACATTCTTGACATTGATTGCTTGCATGATGTTGATCCACCTATTACCATGCTTCATGCTAGTTCAACTTACCCATGCGATGATTTACCCATTTATGATGAGTTTGATGATTGCCATGTGGAGTCTATTAGTTGTGATGCCATGTTACATAGGATTTCTTGTGTAAATTCTCTTGGTCACATCATGTTTGACAATCCGCTTGACTTGTCATATGCTATGCATGAGATCAACAATATGTCATATTTGCAATCTCATCGTAGTGACTATGCATATGCCACTAAAATTAACCCAATTTGCACATATGGCATAGATGACAAGCCCATGGTTATTGGCATTTGTTTTTCTTGTGATGATATTGATATGCTCGTTTGCATCATTTATCTCATATGCCATGCCATGACCACCTAGCTTCAGATATGCATTGTTTTGGATGTTCTCCATTTTCTCCATATGATGTTTCCACTATTGCTCATGAGGACACCCCCATAGTTTCCTCATACATTTAGGAGATTTTGATTCATCCTATCCATTGCATGATCCCACTACTTGTGTGCACCATATGCTCCCCATGAATAAACATGCTAGTGATGTGCCATATACTTGCATTCTCAATTTGTGTCCCCATCGTGTCATACATAACAACTATCCTTTCATGATGGATGACATGTTCTTATGCCATGCATCAAATTTCTTTGAGCGATGCTTATCTTGTGCTAACTCACACAAGCACATACACATCATGATGGATGATGTGTACATTTACCACGAACACAATTTCTTTGGTTTGTGTCTCTTTTGTGTAGGTATCCATGAATACTTGTCAACCTCGCAATCCCATGAGTTAAAAAAACGAGCTCTCGGGAGCAACGATGACTTGGGATTCCATGGAGTGTCTTTCCCACCGCTCTCTTCGCGCAAGGACTTCGCGCATTTCTTCTACATGGCTCTCACTTGGTTATGGGTTATTTACCACTTCTCACTTTATGCCCATATTGCCATGTTCACTTTGCATGATATGCTCATTCCTATGCCTTTGCCATGCATTTGTGACCCATGCTTTGCATTACACATGACGATTGATTCTACTACGTGCATGTGTATTTGCAAGCTTGATGGAGATATTGCTTGTTACTGCCATGTTTGCTATGTGCTCCATTCTTATGATGATATCTTGCTTTGCAATCGTGCCTGTGATATGCCATGTGCATTTCCTATGCCTACTCTTTGCTCACATGACATGATTGCCATGATTTCCTCTAGTGTGTTGCATCTTCGCTCCACTAGTTTGCACGACTTGATTTCTATGCTTTCTCATGTTGCATCCACTTCTTGGATTACTTGCTCCTATCACATGTTTGGTTGCAACAATGTCATTCCTTCACATGTGCCATGTCACATTGCTTGTCACATGGTTGATTTGATTGCCTCACACATGATGAACAATTGCTCTTGCTATCGTGTTGAGTGCCACTCGATTTTCACTACACATATCATCTTCTTTGGTGTTGTGAATGATTCTTATGCTTACCATCGACCATTTGTTGAGTGCTTTATGCATGTTTGCTATGATCTTGAGGTAGATGCTTATTCTCTTGACACACATATTTGCATCACTACCTCCCATTTACATGCTCGTTTCCATGACGAACTTGATTGTGCTCAATTTATGTGCTTACATGCCATGCCACACTCCCTTGTCACACCATATGCTATTCTTGATGACAACACTTGTTTGGTGAATCACCTCTTGAATGCTTGGTTTTGCTTTAACACCAACCACATTTGTTTTTCCAAGTGCTTGCTATCTTTGCTCCTTTTGAAGGAATTACAAGACGGTGCGACATTGGAGAGTGGCCATTTCGCGCTTCAACATGATACATGCTTGGTGGTCATCCGCTTCTACACGGCGACGCCGTCTCCTTCCCATGGTCATGAAGATCATGACCCATGGATGGATCTCTCCCAAGGGGGGGAGATGATGCGGAGCATCCCTCGACCATCACCATGGACACCACACCACCACCGCAAGGACGGAGAAGACCGATGACACGAGCACACGCACGTGCCACCGAAACCGAGGTTGACACCTTCCTCTTCAAACTTCATTCGGTTTCATATGAGAGTCGGGTCCTACCTCAAATAGAAACATTGTGCCTTGTTAGGTATCGAGGACATGACCGGGAGGACACGAGGACGAAGATTCAAGCAACCATGGAGAAGGAAGAGAGGAGTGGTCCAGACAAGGAAGACCGGCGGCCCCTGGACACTCCGGGTGCCCGGACGTAGACATCCCGGGGTGCCCGGCCACCTAGCAGCCAGCCGGCCCCCTTCCTGGACGCCTCGGGTGCCCGTCCTGGTTGGCCCCGGGTGCCCGACCCCTGCGCTGGGAGCTGCTGCCTCCGCCCGGGTGCCCGGGCCGCTACCCCCAGGTGCCCGGCACACCTGGCGCTGGAGATGCCTCCCCGGGTGCCCGGGCCACCACCCCCGGGTGCCCGGCCTTCCCCTGGCAACTGGCCCAGCCGGCACCGGGTGCCCGGGCCCTCAGCCCCCGGGTGCCCGGCCCCAACAGGAACAAGGCCGAGGCCTCCCTAACCGGACCGGGTGCCCGGTCCTCCGCACCCCGGGTGCCCGGACAACTCCGCGTGCCTGCGTGCACTTTTTTGCTTTTGACCCTTGTATCCCCCTCTTCCTCTTATTTGGCCCATAGACTATATATACCCCTTCCCTAGCTCATTTGGAGGACAACAAAGTATATGTGAGATATTGAGAGAGCTTTGCTCATCTTCCTCCTCTTGGAGATCTACACCTCCTCTTGGGAGAAGCTCCTCTTAGAGATCAAGGCCTCCTCTTGGAGAAGCTCCTCTTGGAGATCAAGCCCTCCTCTTGGAGAAGGATCCCCATCATAGGATCATCAAGACCTCTCTCCTCATAGGATTGGGATGAACTAGTACCTTGTATCTTTCCTTTGTTGTTCTTGGATTCATTGTGACCTCTTGTGTGTTCTTGGATCTAGCATATGTGTGATTGGATCTAGTCAATTTGAGTGTTTTTCCCCTCTTGTGTTCTTCATGTTCTTCGTGTTCTTGGGGATTTCCTCTCCAATTCGTGAAAGATCTCCATCTAGGTTTCGACCCTACAACACATCCCACCTCTGCATGGACATATACATGCACGAGTCCCCCATAAGGTTTATCGTTTTCATAGATATGCAGATCAAACAAGTACAGACCTCAGGAAGATATGGAGAAGGCGGAGGGAAGGCCTGGCTGGGATTCGGTGCATCCCCAGGATCCGCGCCATTCCTGGGTTAGGAGGAAGAAAACAGAGGGCAGGCATGGTGGTGCTACCGTAAGCCCAGACGGAGATGACAGAGTCACCGGCAAAGACGACTCATTGGAACGGTCGCCCTCGTTCTTTACGCGTCGTGGGTTGCCGTCAGCTTCCGCGCCACCGTCCCCTGAAGCTCCCGCCACGCCCGCTGATGTGAACGCCATGTGCTCCAGGTAACCCCACAGAGGTCATGATCGTCCCCGATGGCCCGGTGATATGAAGACACCCTCCGTTATGGAAACCTACATGAAGATCAGGGTCTCTCCCATGCGCCGGATAGGCGGTGCGCATGGAGATAGGGTCCACCCACTCCAATCGCGAACCACCTCTGCGACCTCCCTCTAACACCACAAGAAGAGGGGGGTTAGGCCATGATCAACTACCATGCCCCCTACCCATTATGGGACTTGGCGTGGTGTCGTTTGCGTCGCCCTCACTAAAATTGAAGCCATGGGTGACCCGGCGACGAGCACACCAGAGTCGCCACCTCCAGTGCTACCGCCGCGCCGCCCGAGCACCCCCCTGAGGCTCGTGCGAAGGTGAGAAAGGGATCTTGCCTCGATGAAGGCGTGAACATTCCTTTCTCTCACCCCACAAATGTTAGCGAAGCACTTGGCATCGTCAGCTCTAAGCTAGGGCCCGGGACCGGCCCCGGGGTCTCCCTTTTAGCATAACCAGGAGAAAGCAGAGGATGGAGGAAGAGAGGAATGTGGATGAATGCCTCTGCTCCTCCCCCGCTCCTCCTTTTATAGGTGAGCTGGGGGCTGGGGGTTGATTCCCTGGCGGGTAACCGTTGTCCTCCTCCACCATTCCAAGAAGACCGGGCCCCTGCCTTGATGCTCTTCCATGCCATGCGCCTCCATTACCTACCCCACTCAATGCATGCAACATACGTGGCTAAGGATAAGGGCGTGGTGGGAAGAGTGAATTGGCAGTTACCCGCCCGTGCGTTAAAGTCATTCGCGGGCCATTACAAGAATGGCCCCACCACAATTGGCATTGCATGGTGCGTGGGAGAATCAGAAGCTGACCCAAGCTTGGGTTAAGGAAGAAGCAAAGAAGATCTCAAAGGATAGTGCCACTCTTGCGCTCCTACCTATGCACTGGTTAGGGCCTACCCCGACGACGCCCACCGTGCGTTCGTGCCAGGCCCGGGGACACCTGTCGGTGCAACAAACCCTGGGTCTATTGCCCAGACTGTGCACAGGCCCAAGGACAAGATTACGTCACCAAGATCAGACCAAGCAAGAGGGATCAATTCTTTGAAGGACCCAAGTGCAGGTCAAGAAAACCAAGATGGGTCAGAGAAGCAAGATATCGCTAAGGAAAGAACCTCCTTTGACAGGCAGGCGAGCCTGGCAAGGCTGAGTTTGTCGCGGAAGCAAGCTTCCAGATCGTCCCGGCAGGCCTGTCGGGGCTTACAGAGGCAAGCCACTCCACGCTCCACCTGACAAGCAATGCAAGTCATAGATCAGTGTGATGTCAACCTCCAAGGTGACTAAGTGGCTGCTTTCTGCCACATGGCAACCACTTCCTACAACAAACACCTCCATATGACACCCGTCCTAAGACATATCAAGCAAGCAAGCGCCAAGCTGGCAAAACAGCCCGGTAAGGGTTGCCGGGCACACTGTGATGTGACACTTGACGACACATTTAATGCGCTCTGTCAGCCTGCAGAGTTAGGTATGATAGCACTTTTTGCTATCTAATCAGTATGTAAAGACTGATTTGCCACTTTGGTGACCCTTAATCTATAAAAGGAGGCCCATGGCAACCGTAGAAAGGGTTAGCAGGTTCGGACCCTCACACATTCATACACACGTAGTCACTTTCGCCCCGAGGCAACATTGTCGGGCAAGTGTGCTGCGTCCACCACCATATTTCCACCAGCAATCCACCAAAGCAGGAGTAGGGTTTTACGCCTCACGGCGGCCCAAACCTGGGTAAAACTACCCATGTGATCTCTGTCGCGCTGTGCCACGCTTCTTCGTTCTTTGTGCAACGTGCCCATCCTGCCGCCGAACCAAAAGGGGCTCGTAGCCCCATAAATGGCGTGGTTTCCCACGACACGGAAGACATTCCGGAGGGGAACGTTCCATGTTTGCTATATTGGAGGCATGTGACAGGTATGTGGATAGCATATTCAGATTCATCTTATTTTTCTGATCATTTTTCATAGATGAATTATTTTCATCTGAGTGACAGATTATTTTATATGATTTTTCAAAGTTCAAATGATTTTTTGGAATTTCTGAATTTACTTTAATTCGAATTAATAAACAAATAGATTGCTATGTGTCGGTGCAACAAACATGAGTGTTTGCCACCCTGACTTATGCACAGGTGCGTTGCAGATCCTTGTGTCAAGTACCAAGTCTCATACACAACTAAGCCAAAGAAGCTACTCTTGGTGAGATTGAGAAGATCATTAAGAAGACCAAGCGTGGGAACAAGATACGAATTTCATAAAGCATCCAACTCCCGCAGGGGCGAGCCGTCAAGTCAGGCCCCGGCAAGCCCTTCGGGCATGGGTTCCCCGCCAACACCAGCACTCTGCCTCTCTCACCAACTGGCAGCTGATTAGTGAGGTGTCGAGCCCGCAGGTGCTTAGGTGGACATAACCCGTGCGTGTCAGCTTTCTGAAAGGATAATTCACCTTTAATGACACCCATCATGATGGCGTGTCATGCTAATAGGAGGTAGCTGGTTAAGTGGTGCAACAGCCTTGTCGGGCTTCAACCTCCATATGATACATGGTAGTGCATTTAATGAGTTTTTTCCTAACCAGCAGAGTTAGGTATGATAGCTCTGTATCAGTCTACTCACCACTGTAATGACCTTTTTGCCCCGGTGGTAACCCCTTGAGTTATAGAAGGAGGGCCAGGGCAACATTAGGGGGTTCGAATCTTTTCAACCCTCACGTATAGGCACTCGTAGCTGCTCTCTTCCCACCTCTTGCTGGGGGGAGGGGAGCACTCCGTGTACTTGAGATCAAGACCACCAATGCAGCCAAAGGCGGGAGTAGAGTTTTACGCCTCCGGGCGGCCCAAACATGGGTAAAATCGTGTGCTCCTTGTTGTGTTTGCTCTCATCGATCGCCACCCCTTGCCGAACCAGCAAAGGGGTTGCCCTGTCACATAGATCACCGGCTCCAATGTGTGTCCTTGGTTGCAAGCGTAGATCACATGCAAAAAATGAGAATGAATGTCAAACACCTTGACACTGTCGCCCGGCCGCTGACATTGAGATACATGGTTTTAAAATTCTAGTAAATCAAAAACTCATCTGGAATTCATGAAACTTGACACGATATCATGGAACGACATCAACATTCCGTGGTAAAAATATTGTCCCCTTTGGGGCAGGTTTGGGTATAAGTTTCTCGCAAATCAGAACTTCTCACAACAAGCATGATGGTTTCGGTAGGGAATGTGCCACCTTAGTGGACGAAATGATATCCGTTGCCTCTTCTTGCTTTCAAATTTTTTCTAGTGTCAACATAGAACAACATGAGTGTTGTGTCGAATTTTGGGATTTTTCGGGGTTCGCTTGGTCATTTTTATACATTAACTGAGTTTTCTATGCATTTATGTGCGTAATTCAAATTTGAACTACACACAAATGCTCCAGTGCATATAAATGGGTTCAAATTCAAATGTGTCTCCTTGGTTGCATGCTTAAGTACCCTGCAAGAAATGGGAATGGATGTCAAACACCTTGCCACCGTCGCTCGGGCGCGAACATTGAGATACATGGTTTTTAAATTCTAGTAAAGCCAAAACTCGTTTGAAGTTCATGAAACATGGCATGCTATCGTGGAGCGGCATCAACATGATGTGGTAAACTTTTTTGTCCCATTTGGGGCAGGTTTGGGTATAAGCTCCTCACAAACCAGAGCTTCTCACAACAAGCCTGATGGTTTCGGTAGGGAACGTGCCACCTTTGGGGACGAAATGATATTCGTTGCCTTTTCTTGCTTTCAAATTTTTTTCTAGTGTCAGCATAGAAAAACAGGAGTGTTGTGTCAGTTTTTGAGATTTTTTGTGGTTCACTTGGACATTTTTATACATTAACTGGGTTTCTAGGCATTTTATGTGCATAATTCAAATTTGAATTACATGCGCATGCTCCAGTGCAGAAAAATGGGTGACATATCAAATGTGTGTCCTTGGGTGCATGCTTAGGTCCCATGCAAGAAATGGGAATGAATTTCAAACACCAGGTCACTGTTGATTGCCGGAAAAACATTGATATGCTTTGTTTTTAAATTCTAGTAAATTAAAAACTCGTCTGAAATTGATTAAACTTGGCATGCTATCATGGAATGGCACGCGACATGCTGTGGTATTTTCTGTGTCCATTTTGAGAGGAGGTGCACTCGAATAACATCCAACAAAGGCATTTTGAAACAAATAGCTGCCACTTGAACATCTCAAACGTTTTGTATAATTTAAATAGTGTGCATTCTGTTAACCATTCATGTGACGCCATGTGTCACTATTTTAGTGGCTAGGAGGTGCTATGCGGATAGCTGCTTGACTGAATGGGAGGCATGCGAGCGCAGTCCGCTGTGCAGGCTGACCGAGAAGCATGCAAGATATCCTCCAATGCGCGGGCTCGCCGGGAAGATGCGAGCTATATGCTGTGCGGGCTCACTTGGAAGCGAGCCCTTTGACTTCCATGGCCGCCCGCCTTGCTCGCCCTTCTCCATTAATGGTGACTTAGCCGCTGTTTAATACGGGAGGCCTTATCGTTTGCCTCCCATTCCTGATGCAGAGCATCCCATGATCATCCCCATGTTCACTTCGACCACTCCCCATGACCCAAGGATACATAAGATGAGACCTCGACTATATGCCATTGGACAGAAGGTGAACTCGCTCATCTCTGAATCGTCGCTTTCCACATGTGAGACATGGCTACTACCTCAAACATATGTGACCAGGAACCAAGAGGAAGGCCATGGAACCACTAGGAGCATTGGACAAGATGGTGAGGACACCAAGCGCGAGGAACAAGAGGAAGAGCTGCCAGGAATCTATGGCTCTCGGACGTTCGACGACCTCCAGATGACCGACGATCTCCAGATGTCCGACGCCTGGAGACTCCACCAGCCAGATCGACTCCAGTTGAGGCAACCTACAGCGCCTGGACGACCGCCCAACACCGGACGTCCAACGCTCATCAGCGCACGGGCGACCGATGCCAACCGTACGTCCGAAACTACCAGACCAGAGCCAAAACATCGGAAGTCCAAAGACTTCCGGACGGCCGGACGCCCGCAAGCGATCGGACGACCGACAACTGTCGGACGTCAGACGCCTGTCTGTGCACAGAGATCGGGCCCGAGGCCCATGTATCCCTCTCCCACTTACCCTTTCGTGGACCTAGACTATATATACTCCTCCACCTCCTCCTATTTAGGGTTAGCAAAGGATTAACTCATATTTGTGTGAGAGCTTTGCTCATCCATTTGGTTACTTCTCCATTGGAGCTCACGACCTCTTCGAAGGAGAACACCCAGGCGGATTCAAGACCCCTTTACGGGAAGGCTCCCTCAAGACCTCCTCACGGAGAAGAACTACCGCCACTTGTATCGTCCTTTGTTGGTTTTGAATCGTGTATCTCTTTGTGTTTCGAGGATCTAGCACATGTGTGACCATATCTTGTTGGCTTGAGTGATTCTCTCGTGTTTCCCCTCCTCATTTCTCCTCGTGTTCTTCGTGTTCTTCATAGGATCCCCTCCAATCATGAAAGATCGGGCATCTAGGGTTCTACCCTACATCATCTTGGTATCATGAGCCATGTTGATCACGTATTTTGAGCCCCTACCCCTCTTTTCTAGCCTTGTTTTGCTTGATTTCGTCCCGAATTTCGAAAATCCCCACCAAAAAATAGCCCCAAAATTTTTGTGCTTTGTTTGTTTGATGATGTTTTGTTGATTTTGATCCATGGATTTGCTTGGTTTCAAGTGGATGTAGCATCTCCCCAAGTTTCCCCACTTTCCATCCACAAAATCTCATCAATTTTGACCCTGAAATCTCCATTTTCCGCCCAAAATCGCCTCCCGAAACTCGGGTCTTGAGTTGACCCCGACCAACCAGACGACCGACGTTTTTCCGGACGTCCGGAGCCCCTGGAACCATTGGACGACTGACACTTACTGGACGTCCTACACACCCATCATGAACCAAAACATTGGATTTCTGGCCATTGCCGGACGTCTATCCCGTGCTCTAGCCACCGGTCGTCCGACCCTTATCGGACATCCGACCCCTGTGAAAACTAACTTCCGCTGATTTTTGTTTTGTCCATAACTAATTCATCTGAACTCCAATTTTGACGTTCTTTAGCTCTTTTTGAATCTATTGACATCCCCTATCCCACAAAAATACCACCAACACCATTTGACCTGAACAAAATTTTGGTACTTTGGCATCTTTGCCTAGGGCTTCCACCACATCCTCCGCTATACCACCACCGACTTCTGCAACCTAACCCATTTTGTTCACCATAACATTAGTGGTTGCTTGAGTAGCGATTTGAGTCTCCTAAGGTGTTTTGGCTACTTAGGGACGGTTGCTTCTTCATCAACCATAACCTCCACTTCCGCATACCCATTGCCCACCATACACTTTCGCCACCCCAACTTAACCCAATTGTTGTTTGAGCTTGTTTGAGTTGTGGCCTGTGTCTCCTAAGGTATTTCAGCTACTTAGGGACGAAAACTTCAACTCCGACACGTGTATAGACCATCATTCCCCTTCCGCATTGCCAAGTGCAAACTACCACCGCTTTCCTCTACCACCATTTGACATTTGACGTTTGAGATTTTGAGTTTGCGGTTTTTTTGTTTCCTAAGGTATTTCGGCAAATTAGGAACGGGTCGACATTGACAACACTGCCTTTGATCATCGACACGGACGGTAACCTCGACGACATCATTGTACATTCTCCTTGCCTTTGCATTGTTAACCCCTAGCCCATTTTGCGTCACTTGCCTATCGAGACTAGCCATTGAGTATTGCCGGCTGTCGGTGTCAAAATCGGTGGATCTCAGGTAGGGGTCCCAAACTGTGCGTCTAAGGCTAATGGTAACAGGAGGCGGGGGACACAATGTTTACCCAGGTTCGGGCCCTCTCTATGGAGGTAATACCCTACTTCCTGCTTGATTGATCTTGATGATATGACTATTACAAGAGTTGATCTACCACGAGATCGTAGAGGCTAAACCCTAGAAGCTGGCCTATGATTATGATTGTTGTTGTCCTACGGACTAAACCCTTCAGTTTATATAGACACCGGAACGGGCTAGGGTTACACAGAGTCAGTTACAGAGTAGGAAATCTACATATCCGAATTGCCAATCTTGCCTTCCACGCAAAGGAAAGTCCACCCCGGACACGGGACGAAGTCTTCAATCTTGTATCTTCATAGTCCAACAGTCTGGCATAAGCATATAGTCCGGCTGTTCGAGGATCCCCTAATCCAGGACTCCCTCAGTAGCCCCTGAACCAGGCTTCAATGACGACGAGTCTGGCGCATAGATTGTCTTCGGCATTGCAAGGCGGGTTCCTTTTCCGAATACTCCAAGATAAATTTTGAACACATGAATCGTGTCCGGCTCTGCAAAACAAATTCCACATACCACCGTAGAGAGCACAATATTCCACAAGTCTAATCTGCTGACAACTTTTAACAACGTGACATCACGCTGCGGCCCGGTCATTATTCGAACCGTTTTTCTCAACCTACTACTACACATCTTGCAAGGTGGTTTTTCTCAATCTACTACTGCACATCTTACTTATCACGGGATTCTCATTAATACGGGTGTGGGTAACCCAACCGCGCCATCAACGTGGCTCTTGGGGAATAAGCAAGTTTATCGGGCAAGTGGGGAGGCGCAGGATCCCTGCTGCCTCTATAAGGAGATAAGAACTCCCCTTCTTCACCCACGTCTTCTCTTTCCTCTACTCATCCATTCTCTCTCACTCGAGCTCCAGCGCCCAAGAGTTCATCTTCTCCGCCCACAAAGGCCCTCTGAAAATGTCCGGATCCGAAGAAGGAGGCAAGTGGATGGCCTCTACCGTCCGGGAGAAGGATATCAAAAAGCTTCGGGAGGCCGGGTATCTGGCCAAGAAAATCAGCCATCGTCTCTTGATGGCGGGACAGATCGTCCCAACCCCGGAACCCCACGAGAGGGTTGTATTCCTTCCTCACTTTGTTCGAGGGCTAGGGTTTCCCCTCCACCCATTCATTCATGGCATCATGTATTACTACGAGATCGATTTTCATGATCTATCCCCAAATTCCTTCCTCAACATCTCGACATTCAACGTTGTGTGCGAGGCCTTTCTCCGCATCTCGCCACACTTCGGCTTATGGCAGAAGATTTTTAATGTAAAGCCCAAGGTAGTGAGCGGTGAGCATGCTGAGTGCGGAGGTGCCATGGTGAGCAAGATGCCCAACGTCACATGTCCATCATGTACTTTCAATGATTCCGTCAAAGAGCGGCAACAGCAGTGGTTCTACATCACTGAGCTGCGCGGCCCGAAATGGGCCGTGGCTCTCGAATTTTGATCCGGAGCCCCTCTGCGGCTTACGTCCTGGACCAAGAAGGGCTTCAACTGGTCTTTGCCCGACGAGTTGTCGGTGCTCCAGACGCGTGTCAAGGATATGGAAGACAAGAGTATCAAACTCGTCTATGTAGTCCAGCTGATGTTAGTTCGCCGGATTCTTCCTTGCCAACACAGGCCCTGCAATTTGTGGGAATTCGACCCGGCCAAGCACCAGACCTTGCTGGAGTTCTTTGGCTCCTCGCACAAGGACATCTGGAAGGTGCTCTTTAAGTCCGGCAAATCATGGCCAGACTTAGCCGAGGACTGCGGGTACCAACTGTCCCGTCCTGCAAGCTCGGTAAGTCATTGTATGTTGGCAAGTCATACGTCTTATTTGCATAACTCAAGGGAAATGCTTAATGTGTTTTCCACTACTCTCCTAGGGCTAGACGAAGAAGGTGGGCCGGATCTACTGTCCAGCCCCACTGCCAGAAGAACCGGCCGGCCCACTTATGAAGAAGATGCTGGTCCCGGCGCCTTACAAGGCGCCGAAGAAGAAGACCGAGAAGGAAGCGAAAGAGACCAGGGGCGGCCTTCATCACCGCGGCACTTCAGACACAATAGCCGAAGACTCTGATGCCCGCTCTTCCTCCGGAGAGGACGAGGAAGAGGAGGAAAACCAATCCCCAGTGAGGGGAAGAAAGAAAAGGACGGCCCGCACCTCTTTGGAGGTCGAGTCGCCTAAGGGAAAAACTCCCCTTCCGGAGGAGTCCCCTGCCGCTTCCGACAGCAGCCCAGAGTGGGATCCCAGGGCCCAGCCCCTATTGAACTTGTGAGTATATAAAATCCGAACACGTTTGTGCATCCAGACTCACTATGACATGATGTTTTAATCATCGAGTCATACTTTTTTGTAGTCCGACGAGGTCCCGCATCGAACAATCCTCATCGGAGGACTCACTGGGCTCGGATGCTATGGACAGAGGGACACCCCCGAAGGCCCCTTCCCCAAAACACGTGAACGATACCGAGGTATTGTCCCAGAGGGACCCAGGCCAAGGAGGGGGGAAAAGATCGTGAAGGCGGCGCCGGGAGGTCAAACTCCAGGGGCCGGACACACGGGAGAAAAGGCCCCCATGGACATCGACGACGGGGGTTATCTCGAATTCGGCCCCCAACCAGATACAGTTCCGAAGACCGATACGGCTCCGAAATCAGGCAGGCAGCCTCCCTCGACTGGAGGGGGTGCGCCTGTTCCACCGGTAACCTCTTCCCAACCAGAGGTGCCGAATACTTTGTCTGCGGCGCTGAAAAGCGCCTCCATTGTTGAAGAACACCGTGCCCTTATGGGTGCGGTGATTGAGAAGATTTAGTCCACTGAGAGTGGGCTGAATGAAGCCTGCATCAGCCTTATAACGGGCTTTGAGGTATGTTTTGTGAGGTTTCGAAGAGTGTCATAGTATAGGTAGTAGCCCCTGATACACTGTTCGGTGAAAGAAAGAACCGGACAGAGGATCAAATATATGTTCGCAGGAGACTCACTTTGTGGTATCTCTCCCTCTCTTTTTATAAGCAGGCGTCTGTAGCGCCTGCCGCTTCTCATACTGCGGAAGTCTCCGGACAGAAGCAGAGTCTGGAGCGAGCAGAAGATGAACTCGGCCGAGTGAAGAAGCAGTTGGAGGATAACCAAGGTATGCAAAAGCCTTGTTCGCATTCAGCGCGGATGAACAAATTAGTATGATAAAAATATATTTATGGTGTGCTCTAGGGGCGATGACCGAAGTCGAGGCTCTTAAGAAGGTTGTGGCTGATGCCGAGAAAAAGGCAGCCGTAGAGCAGGCCCTTCGTGAGAAGCACGAGGCTAGGGTTATTGAAGTCGAGCAAGAGCTCCAAGAGGCCGTGAAGAAATGCGAGACCCTGGAGCAGAGTTTAACAGAGAAAGAGTCTAAACTCACCAAGGCTCATCAAGCCGCACACGATTCCTGGGGGGAAGCCCAAGGCGCCCTGCAGGAAATCCAGGAGGCGAGGAAGATCGCGGCGGGTAAGGCTTTTGCTATGCAAAGCAGTTATTTGAAGGGAGGAAATCACGTTTTACTAATTTGAGTTCGGATTCCTCCAGGGGTATTTATGGAGCTGCTGTGCAGCATATCTAATGCCGCACAAGTCTATCAAGCTGAAGAAAGGAGTACTATGGAGAAGCTCTTCTGGTCACAGTATCTGGCGCCGGTGTATCCATTGCCTTTTGCCGACCAGCTGAAAAAGCTGATCGAACTGCATAAGGCGGCCGAACTATCCATGAAGGATTTGATTATCCGGCTATGGCCTGCCGAGCCAATTCCAAGCAGCTACTTCGGTCTCGTGAAGCGGCTTGTGAGTGCCTGCCCTCGACTTGAAGTCATCAAGCGTTCGGTCTGTATGGAGGGTGCGCGAATGGCCTTCGCCCGCGCGAAGGTGCACTGGGCGAAGATGGATGCTGAAAAGCTAATGATCGAAGGACCACCGGAGGGGAAGGAGCACCGCAAGCCCGAGTTATACTATGATTGTGTCCTGAAAGGATCCCGCCTTGTGGCGGAGCAATGCACCAAGGACATTATATTCCCATGAATACAATCATGTTGTCCTATGTAATGCTGAACAAGGTCATTTTTATTATTTATTGGCTGTTATTTGAGAGTTGGCCAGTCGTCGGCCGTTTTATATATTAATCTTGAGAGTTGGCCAGTCGTCGGCTTATGCCCCCATGTAGGAGGTACAGGGGTGTTTGGGATAAACCTGAGCACTCTTTACCCCAGTTTTGGGTCCTTGAAGGAGGTGTTCAGCGCAACGAACCAGGAAATCGGACTATAAGGCTTTATCACTCTCACTTAGCCATAGGAGTTTGACAAAAGGAAAGTAGGCGCAGCCTCTGGTATTCGGAAGACTGCACGCGGGGCTCTATAAGCACCTAGTCGGAAGAAAAGCCGATTCATCACATGTTGCATTAGTTATCGCATAATGCGGAAGAAATCCTTAAAGATTTTGCAACCTCTCAAACAGCTGACTAGCTCTCGCCGTATCATGATAGTCAGTTTTCGGCTTTCTCTACTGAGGCGCTCGTCCGGAAGAACCGGGACACAATCGCAGTAGTTCTCCCGGTGCCACCTTAGCAGATAGAGCGGAACGTAAGGTAGCAAAACACGGGAGCCAGGCAAACCCAACTATTGACCAAGACATGATTCAGAGCTGATGCATATAATGCTATAAGTTCGGGGTGCCGAGCGACCGTGAGGGTGTTCAGATTTTATTGTCGTATTATGGGTGCGATGAGGCCCCTTGCATATTAAGGCATATTGTAGTGTACGGATGCCATTTGACAAATGATATCAATAAAAAGGAGCAGCAAGTAAGCGTCATGGAAAGCCACATACTGCAATTTGAATAATACATTGATGCGTATGAGTACAAATAGTGTGATAAAAGGAAATATGACTTAAGAACCTGCTATGACAGGGGGAGGGAAGCCATGTGCGTATCCGGGTAATGATCGGATGATCATCGAGGGGAATATCTAAAGATTCCCTTACGTGTTCGAGCTGTTTCCCTTCTTGGTATGTTTGTCCGTTCATGGGTCTGGTCTCCATATCACCAGTCCTGGCCTACACAAAAGTGGACCTGCAAGGAAAATGTAAAAAATGTTTTTGTGCCACGGAGCGGTTAAGCCGCATTGTGTGGCCTATCCTAGTTTTGCTTCCGTTTGATGCCGCTGTGTTTTACTTGAGCTTCTAACGAGCCGAGCTATCCTGCCGCGAAGTAGTTCAGGCTCCCTTGATGGTGTCCGGGATCTTGGCTGTCGACTCGAGTTTCGATTGAAAGAGGCCACTTGTTGCTTCTACTGTTAAGGCGGCGGTGCACTCTTCGGCGTGGAGGGAGCGTTCGGCCTTGCCATTAACTGTTATGATGCCGCGCGGACCGGGCATCCTGAGCTTAAGGTAGACATAATGTGGCACCGCATTGAATCGAGCAAACGCGGTTCGTCCGGGCAGTGCATGACAGTTACTGCAAAAAGGGACGATGTCGAAGATTAACTCTTCAGTACGGTAATTGTCCGGTGATCCGAAGACTACCTCCAGAGTGATGGAGCCTGTACAACGGGCCTCCACACCTGGTATAACACCTTGAAAGGTGGTTTTAGTGGGCTTGATCATTGAAGGATCAATACCCATCTTGCGCACTGTGTCCTGATACAGCAGGTTTAGACTGCTGCCTCCATCCATAAGGACTCGTGTGAGGTGGAATCCGTCAATTATTGGGTCAAGGACTAGTGCGGCTGAATTGCCTTGACTGGTATTGGCCGGACGATCCGTACTGTCAAAGGTGATCATCCGTAGGTTATATTTTGGGGCGACTGGCTCCGTTGCGTCGACATCCCTAAGGGTGCACATCCGTTCAAGCTTGGGAATGTGGGTGGCGTTTATCATGTTCACCGTTTTGATTTGCGGGGGAAATTTCTTTTGCCCTCCTGTGTTCGGTGACCGGGGCTCCTCGTCGTCGTCATTGCTTTGAGATCCCTTCTCCTTGTTTTCAGCACCTGACCTGCCAGCTTGTTTGAAGACCTAGCATTCTCTGTTGGTATGTGTCGGTGTCAAAACCGGCGGATCTCGGGTAGGGGGTCCCGAACTGTGCGTCTAGGCGGATGGTAACAGGAGACAAGGGACACGATGTTTTTACCCAGGTTCGGGCCCTCACGGTGGAGGTAAAACCCTACTCCTGCTTGATTAATATTGATGATATGGGTAGTACAAGAGTAGATCTACCACGAGATCAAGGAGGCTAAACCCTAGAAGCTAGCCTATGGTATGATTGTTGTTTGTCCTATGGACTAAAACCCTCCGGTTTATATAGACACCGGAGAGGGCTAGCGTTATACAGAGTCGGTTACAAATGGTAGGAAATTTACATATCCGTATCGCCAAGCTTGCCTTCCACGCCAAGGAAAGTCCCATCCGGACACGGGACGAAGTCTTCAATCTTGTATCTTCATAGTCTTGGAGTCCGGCCGACGGTGATAGTTCGGCTATCCGGACACCCCCTAGTCCAGGACTCCCTCAGTATGATTGGCTGGTGTTCCTGGGATGCCATGAATTTGGCATAGACGGTCGAGTATACGGTCCAGACTGGACGGGCCCGGATTGTTACTTTTGAATATCTTTTTCCGCTGACCGGACTTAGAGCCACTGAATCCGGCATTAACAGTCGTGTCTTCGGCGTTATCACCATTATTGTGATTCTTGTGGTTATTGCGTCTGGGCTTGCCATTGCTGTCTCCGGCATCTGAGGTGCCAGGATTGCTTGCTTTGCTATTGCTACGAGCCAACCAGCTATCCTCGCCCGCACAAAAGCGGGTCATGAGTGTCGTGAGGGCTGCCATGGTCTTCGGCTTCTCTTGGCCGAGGTGTCGGGCAAGCCACTCGTCATGGATGTTATGCTTAAAGGCCGCTAGGGCTTCGGCATCTGGACAATCGACTATTTGGTTCTTTTTAGTTAGGAACCGAGTCCAGAATTTCCTGGCTGACTCCCCGGGCTGTTGGGTTATGTGACTTAAATCATCAGCATCCGATGATCGCACATGAGTGCCCTAGAAAATATCCAAGAATGTGTCTTCCAGGTCCTCCCAGCTTCCAATGGAGTTTGCCGGCAAACTATTCAGCCAATGCCGAGCTGGTCCCTTGAGCTTTGGTGGGCAGTACTTGATGGCATGTAGATCATCACCGCGGGCCATGTGAATGTGGAGAAGGAAATCTGCAATCCATACCGTGGGGTCTGTTGTCCCATCATATGGTTCGATGTTCACGGGTTTAAACCCTTCTGGGAACTCATGATCCATTACTTCATCAGTGAAGCACAGGGGGTGTGCGGCGCCTCTATGCGGGCTACATCACGACATAGTTCAAATGGGTCTGGTCGATTGTATTCGGCCCGGCCGGATTTGTGTTTAGTGTATCCGGCGTGGTAGTCATCGTCTGGTAGTCATCGTCACGCATTGGGGCGCCCCCCCGTGATCCATAGATTGATATTGACTGTCCTGCTTTGTTTTCCAACTTGTCTCGCAGGTCCTGCGTGTAGCCCCGGTCCTTCATGTTTTTGTTTGATTGGTGACGGGGTGCGGGCTGGTGTTCGGGTTGGTACGCTGCTTTGTCTTGGCCACGAGGTGGCCGGTCAGCCGCATCCTGCGCTGGTAGTGTAGGCTCTGGTGCCTTGTAATCAAATTGAGGTAACAACCTGCACTTCGGGTAGCTTTTGGTTGGGCGCTCGTGTCTGTTTTCCTCGGCTGCTAGGACCTCAGTCCATCTATCAGTTAGCAGATCTTGATCAGCTTGAAGCTGCTGCTGCTTTTTCTTCAGGCTTTTTGCAGTGGCTATAAGCCAGCGCTTAAAGCGCTCCTGCCCGACGGGATCCTCCGGTACCATAAATTCCTTGTCGCCGATTCTCACCTCGTCTTCGGAGAGGGGCATCTAATTGTTATCCTCCAAGTCTCCATCTATTGCATGTTCATTAGGGCTAGCTTGCCCATCCTCCCCTCTGGCTTGCTTGAAGCTTGGCTGGGCGGGATTGTTTTCGTCATCGGCACCATCTGGAGTGCTATTGTCTCTTGTGTCGGTATCGCCATTTTTGTTGTGGCGGGGCTTGGAGCGGCACCGTCGGCGCTTAGATTGCTTCTCGAGGGAATTATCCTACATTGCCTCGTCGCCATTGCTTTCTTTGGGCGTGTCGACCATATATATATCATATGATGAGGTGGACGTCCAGCGCCCTATGGGCGGTGGTTCTTGTTCTTCTCCGGCATCGTCGTCCATACTGTTGATGTCTTCGGAGTCGAAATCAAGCATGTCGGTTAAGTCGTCGACACTGGCTATCAAGTGGGTGGTGGGTGGGTGTCATGGGAAATGAACACCTATGGGGCAGGGCCCCTTTTGGATCGGCAAGGGAGCGGAGGGCGCACGAAGAGTAGATCGAGGCGAAGCACGCAAGGGATTTTACCCAGCTTCGGAGCTCTCCGGAGAGATAAAACTCCTACTGCTGCTTTGTGGTGGTATTATGTTCTTGCTCAAGAGCGTGAGCGTTCTGTGTTTTCGAAGGAGTCGAACCCCTTCTACGTTGCGCATGGGCCTCCTTTTATAGGCTAAAGGGGTCACCGACAGGTGGCAACGCAGACAGGGGTATAAAAGTAAAAAGAGGGGTTGGTACAACCGCTATCTACAGTGCCCCCTACCTAACTCTGACGGCAGGGGACAAGGGCATTTAATGCCCGTCCGGTCGCCCAAACAGTGCAGAGAAGCGACCGTTAGGGACGCCACCGCCTGCCACGATGGCCTTCTCGTCATCTCTACTTGCCACCTCGCACCGCTTGGCTGCACAGCTCCCCGCCATGTGTGCCTGGAACGATCCTGTGGCGACACGTCGTCGGATGCGCTGGAGCGTGGGCGTAGAGTGGTGGCTCCGCCGCGGCAAGTGTCTTGCCGCGGTCGTTGTCTTGCCGCACCCGAAAGCTTGTCGCTCGCCGGGTCTTGCCGGGACGCGCGGCGCATCGCGGCAAGTTTCTTGGTTGGCCCTCCCGGCAAGCTCCTCTTGCCGGGGCCTTGTCCTTCCCGGCAAGCTCCTCTTGCCGGGGCCTGGTCTTCTTAGTTAAAACACTTTGTTCTTGAATGGCACAAATATGAGCTGCGGAGGATCTTGGCGGATGCCCGGCAAGCCTTGCCGCTGGGCGCTGCGACTGCCCGTGCACAAGTTCGGGATACTAAGGTACCCCTACTTTAGTACACCGACAGGAGCCCCTGGGCCTGGGCCACACACGGTGCCGAGCGCTGTTGGGCCAGGCCCAAAACAGGGCACGGGCACACGCGGCCTGGGTCCATACCAAATCTAACTCCATATCCACCGCGCCCTCCCGTAACGGCACGCGTCAAACGCGGCGTCGTGGGAGAGATCGTGGGCAATTCTTTAATCAGGAAAGGCGTAACGTTTGCCTCTCCTCTTTATAAGCAGAGGAAACAGGGGCCGTTCCCCCACCTTCGCCACTTGCGGTTCCTTCCTCAGAAAGCTCCGCCGCTCCCCTCCGCTTCCCAAGCCGAAAGAGTGCAGCGCTCCGCCGTCGCCGCCAACCTCCTCCACTGCTTCCGCCATGGCTCCGAAGACCGGAAAGAGTACGAAGTCGGCCGAGGCGCTGCGGCTTGAGGCGCTGCGCAAGGAGCGAGCACTCCCCCCCCCCCCCCCCCCGAGCTCACCCCGAAGGCACTGCGGGAGGAGTTCTATCTCTTCTGGTCGACGGAGACGCGAGCGCATCCGTGCACGTAGACGCTCTTCCCATTGTTCTTCTATTGCGGGCTCTGCCAGCCCTTTTCCAATTTCTTCTGCGATATCATAAACACATACGGGCTCCATCTCCTTGACTTCACCCCCAACGCCGTTCTGACAATGGCGGTTTTCGTGCATCTTTGCAAGAACTTCGTCGGAATCCACCCCAACATTGCTCTTTTCCGCCACTATTTCATGCCCCGGGTCGAGAAAGGAGAGCCCTTGTCTGGCGGGGTCTCCTGGATCTCGAGGGCCGGCAAGAAGGAGGTGTATCTGGAGGGGGAGCTCCGTAGCAAATGGGACGAGTGGAGGGCTGAATGGTGCTGGATTGTTGACTCAAATCTGCAGCCCTTCACCAATCTGCGCCAGACTCGGGTAGTGCGCGGCGGCAACTGGAGCGCCCTGGCGGCGGACGACGCCAAGCTGAAGATCGCCACCACCAGGATCCTGCGAATCAGGCTTGCCGGGCTCACTGTAGGGGCTGTTGGCGTGGACTTTCTCCGCCGCCGCATCGCCCCTCTGCAGGAGAGGGGGAGGCCCGCCTGGCTGTTCGGGGGCCCGGCAGATATCATGAGGCTGCGCCCAGGCCTCAATTTCAATTTCACCGTTCTGGAGTTGGACGGGATGCTCAAGGAGCTGTTCAAGCACGACTCCAACCATCCGGAGTGGTTCAGGCTGCCGCAGGGCGTCGTGCCATTGTGCAATAATTCCCAGCATGACCGCATCCGCACAATGATGCCGGAGTGCGACTCGCATGGGATTATCCCAACATGGCAGGAGCCTGCCGACGACGTCATGCGGCAATTCTTCGACGGCTTGGTGGAGGTAGCAATCCATGCCGACGAGCAGAGGCTCCTCACCCACGACACCACCGACAACGAGATGTGGTACATCGCCACCAGGGCTGAAGAGGCGGCGGCAGCCGCCGCCGCGGGCGAGTTCAGGTTTACTTTGAAGGAGGCAGAGGCAGCCGAGGGGGCAAGCCTTGCCGACCGAGACGACCTTGGCGGGGAGGTCATTGGCGAGGGGGAGCCCGAGGCCGAGGCGAGCGAGCCTGCCGGGGGCGCGAGTGGCCAGCCATCTTCAAGTAGCTTGCCGCGGACGGGGCCTTCAGCGCAGCCCCCAGCTCAACCAAGGAGGCGCCTTCGCAAGACCGGAGACACAGCAGGGCGGCAGACGGGCCAACAGCCGTCGCGCCGTGGGACACGCTCCACCACGCCAAGCACTACTGACACGGGAGCGTCTCACGCCGCGCCGGCAACTGGAGCGGAATCTTCTCGAGCCGCTACTCCTGATCCTGCCGCAGCTCCCGCCAAGCGTCCAAGGGAGCCTACTCCTCCGCCACATCGCACTGAAAGAGTGCCGGACTTCGACCTCTCCGCGCTGAGCTCCAACGAGGAGCAAGAAGAGGAGGAGGAATAAGGCTTTCTTCTTGTTGTACTTATATTTCTTCGATTTTTTACTGTTCCTTGTCTTGTATCTGATCTGCTTCCCTCCAAACCTCGTTTCATTTCAGGACTCTGGCCGAGAGAGCAGCGAAGAGGGCCAAGGTCCCCGTGGTTGTCATCGAGGACGATCCTGCTGTGATGGCAGAGGACACGTCCGAGACTACCTTGACGGACCCGGCACCCTCTCCTCGAAGCAGCCCCCGGCGCAGCCCCCAGCGTAAGTACTTGTTCTCTTCCCATTGTGGGGTGCGCATGGGTGCTCTTTCTCCGTTGATATCTTGATTGTTGACTTGCTTGTGTAGGAGCAGAACAGGCCCATCAGGAGCAACCAGAAGCCGCTCCGGAGGTGCAATCTGCTTCAACTACGCCGCCAAGGGGCGATTCTCCGACAAGGGAGCACTCTCCGGCAAGGGAGGGGTCCCCGGCAAGGGGTGGAACCAGCGAGCCTTCGGTGGTGGAGCCCATGGTCACAGAGCCCAGCACAGGTAGCCCTCCTTGCCGGAAATTTTTCCTTGGTATTCTTCTTCTTTTGATATTCTTTTTTGGATATTTGCTTGACTTTTTCTCCCCCCTTTTCCTGCCTTCAGATCCTCCCTCCGCGGAGCCAATGGAGACCGAGGCCACTGGCGAGGAGAACTTGCGCGGCGATACTGGCAATGCCGCTGCTACTGAAGAGGAGGCCGGCGCTGATGACCCCGCCGACGAAGAGGCCGCCAAGGCTGCTGGCGCTGGAGCTGGCGAGGGATCCGGCGATCATACTGATGACCCGGGGGCCGCAGGAGCGCAGGGCGCTACACCGAACGCCGATCCCTCCGCCGCTGACGCAGCGCCAGGCCCCGAAGAGCCCCAGCCCGGCGCCTACTTGAAGGCCGGCGAAGGTATCTTCATCAGGCTCCCCTGGGCGTCGAGTTCCAGGGTGCCGGTCGAGGGAGAGACTTTCGATGGAGAAGTACTCGCCTCCACTGGGCTGGCGGTGGTTGACGCGCCAAGCAGCAGTAGTGGTGAATCTAAAGAGGAGCAGCTGCTCCGGAAGTTGGTGTCGCTCTACCGCGCCCGACAAGCGAAGCTGGAGTCCCGGGAAGCGCTTGTCGCACGGGCGGGAGTTGACATAGAGAAGCATGCGGAGGAGCTCCAGAGCCGCAACCAAGAGGCCCTCCGGTCTATTGCTGAGGAGAGGGCGCAGCTTGTTGAGGCAAAGAAGGCGTTCATCCTTGAGAAGGCTGAAGCCGAGGAGCAGCAGAGGCTTGCCGCTGAAGAGCTGTCCACCCGGGAAGGTGAACTGACACAGCGGAAAGTCAATCTGGACAACTACGAGGAGGAGCTCGTCGCACGCGAGCAATCGCTTGGCGGGGCACTCAAAGAAGCGAAGGATGCTGCCGCAGCTACCGAGGCCGCCAAGAAGGAATTAGAGGTGAAGATGACGCAGCTGGAGGCTGATCTGAAAGGGAAAGATGAGGAGCTTGCCGCACTCCAGCGCGAACGCGAGAAGGATGCCCTCGCTCATGGTGATCTGCAAGTCCAACTCGCCGATAAGGGCAAGGAACTAAACGCCGCCAAGGACTCAAATGCTGATCTAGAGCTGAAGCTGGCCACGCTGTCGGAGACGCTGCGCGGCGCCAAGAAGCGAGAGGAGGATTTGAAGAAAGAGATCAAGGCCAACGAGGAGTTGTTAACGAGGGCCGCCGAGACTCAAAACACCTTTAGGGCTACGGTGGAGCTCTAGATGGAGGGCCTCGTCAACATTGCTGCAGTCATCGACGAGGAGCTGGCGCAACTGGACTTGGCGGGCTTCGGGTACTCCTCCGACGAGAACCTCCAGCCCAGCGCCAAGCTTACTCTTTTCTTCAAGGGTGTGGCGACGGTCCAGCAACTCCGGGAAAGGATCCCAAAGAAGCTGGCTGACGAGTCGTGCGCAGTCTGTGCCAAGGTCTTGGAGAAGGTGTTGGTGAAGATACTCTTCCACAATCTGGGCCTCGACCTCACCCGCGTCCTCAAGAAGCTGCCGACGGGTGCTGATCTTGAATAGCTCAAAGCCATTGTCGCACCCATTGTGGACAAGGTGAATGAAGTCAGGAGGATCGACGGCGAGCGCGTGGATTAGGCCACCCTTCTTCTCCTTTCCTTGTCGCTGTTATTTAAGTTATGAGAACAATTTAGTCAGTGCCGCAACAAGTTACTTTTGTAATACAACTTTATTCTGGGCAATGCTTGCTACGCTATCTCCTTTACTTGATTCCTTTCTTTGTATGTTTTTACCCTACGCTTTTAGGGAACTTGCCGGCGCAGGCACGCTTGCCGCGAGCGCTGAGTGTGGAACATCAGCAGCCCGCTGGCGGTGCCGGCTCCGGCAAGAAACCTTGCCGCAACTAGTTGCAGCACACTTAAGTTGTTGAGCGGACTCGAAACAAAGTAAGGGCGCAACTATCTACGAGGAGGTTCCTCCGCGCACAGGTTTTCCATACAAAGCATGGTCGTTCAAGGAAGATAACTTAAAATTTTAAAAACTGATCATGCTCAGACTTTGGCGACTTAGCTTTTTCTTTTTGTCGTCTGTGTCCCGGCAAGGCTATACTTCTTTGAACGACGCCTAGTCCACACCATTATCTTCTTATCCTCTCCTCCCCCCCCCCCCCGGTGAACTTGTGGGCGAAGGAACCTTCTCTTTGAGAAAAAGAAAGAAGAGAAAATAATGGTATGGAGCCTTGAGGCTTGTTATTGCTTACCGGGGCAAGTGCTGCACAAAGTGTCAGATAAAGCATGCAAAGAAAAAAAGAAAGAATGCATGAAATTTGACAAGATGTGCGAAGCATATTAACTTTATTTATGCACGGGATCTGCGCCCGGCTTTGTACAAAGGGTTACATGCAACAGCGGCAGGGCTTGTACAAAAGGTGGTTGTCGGAATAGCAGGTTCCGGCAACCGCGCCTTAGGGGTAAAACTTACGAAGATGCTCTATGTTCTAGGAGTTGCTCACCGGAAAGCCATCTTCGGTCTCAAGGTGGACAGCGCCAGGCCTAGTGACTCGTTTTACCCGATAAGGGCCTTCCCACTTCGGCATCAACTTGTTGGAATTCTTGGCGGATTGAACACGCTGAAGAACAAGGTCGCCTTCCTCGAAACTTCTGGCATTAACTCTGCGGCTATGGTAGCGACGCAAAGCTTGCTGGTATCGAGCAGCTCGTGCAGCAGCCTGAAGACGATCTTCCTCAAGGAGCAGCGCGTCATCTTGCCGCAGCTGCTCTTGCTCAAGCTCATCATAAGCGAGCACTCGAGGTGATCCGTATACGAGTTCCGTGGGGAGAACTGTTTCTGCTCCATAGACTAGAGCAAAAGGTGTCTGGCCAGTGGCTCGATTTGGTGTCGTCCTGATTGACCAAAGAACCACTGGCAGCTCCTCGATCCAATTTCTTCCGCACTTGTGCAGCCTGTCGAAAGTTCTGGTCTTGAGCCCGCGCAGCACTTCAGCGTTCGCCCTCTCCGCTTGACCGTTGCTTCTCGGGTGAGCAACAGAAGCAAAGCAGATCTTGGCGCCAAGATCTTGGACGTACTGCATGAAGGTGCGGCTCGTGAATTGTGTGCCATTGTCGGTGATGATCCTGTTAGGGACTCCGAAGCGGCAAACAATTGACCTGAAGAACTTGACTGCTGACTGTGCTATCACCTTCCTCACTGCCTCCACCTCCGGCCACTTCGTGAACTTGTCGATCGCCACGTACAAGTACTCAAAGCCCCCGATAGCTCGGGGAAAGGGAACGAGGATGTTGAGCCTCCAGACCGAAAATGGCCAGGATAAAGGGATTGTTTGGAGAGCTTGAGCTAGTTGATGTATCTGTTTGGAGTGGAACTGGCACGCTTCACACTTGGTTACTTGTGCAGTTGCATCCTGGAGGGTTGTCGGCCAAAAGAAACCTTGCCGGAAAGCTTTGCCGGCAAGTGCTCTTGCGCCAATGTGGTGACCACATATGCCTCCATGTATCTCCGCCAACAGCTCCTGTCCTTCTTCCCGGGAAATGCACTTCAATTTCACTCCGTTGAATCTTCTTCTGTACAGTATGTCATCGACAAACTGGTACATACTTGATTGCCGGGCTACTCTCTCGGCTTCTTCTTGCTCTTCGGGAAGTTCTCCTGTTTGAAGGAAATGGACGATCGGCTGTGCCCATGCCGGAGCTTGTGGCTCGACGACAAGGACTAAAGGCGCAAATGCTGCTGTGGGAACATCTGCTTCCACGGCAAGAATCTGCGATTCAGCCGGAGCTTGATGTTCCCCGGCAAGCTTGTCGGAGCAAAACTTGTCGGGAGCGTCTGCTTCAACGAAACAAACTCTAGGGCTTGTCGGAGCAGACTGCTCCTCAACATTCTTTGTGTTGATCTTGGGGACCTTCTTGACGGCGGCTTCGGGGAGCTCAGCCGGAAAGTAGTCACCAGAAACCAACTTCCTCTTCTTGCTCTGTCCAGTTGATGGTGTTACAGATGGTTGAGTCAGCTTGAGCACAAAGATCCCTGGTTCCACAGGCAACTTGAGTGCGGCACATTTCGACAGGCCGTCGGCAACATCGTTCTGGGCTCTTGGAACATGTTCCATCTGCAGGCCTTCAAAATGCTCTTCCAACTTCCTCACTTCATCAATGTAGGCTTCCATCAACGGACTCTGATAATCTTTGTTAACTTGGCGGACGACAAGTTGTGAGTCACTCCTGACAATAAGCTTCTTGATCCCAAGGTCTGCCGCGATCCTGAGTCCGGCAAGCAAGCCTTCATACTCTGCAGTATTGTTTGTCGCTTGCTCCTTGGGAAAGTGCATCTGGACCACGTACTTGAGGTGCTCCCCGATGGGTGCGACAAGTAGTACGCCCGCACCGGTGCCTTACAGCGAGAAGGCACCATCAAAGTACATGACCCATTCCTTGTGTGCTTCCTTGACGGGGATGCTCGTCTCCGGAGTTTCTTCATCAGGTGTTGGCGTCCACTCTGCTATGAATTCTGCCAATGCTCGTCTTTGGATAGTTGAGGTACTCTCAAATTTAAGGCCAAAGCTTGACAATTCTAATGCCCACTCGATAATCCTGCCTGTTGCTTCTGGATTCTGCAATATCCTCTTCAACGGAAAGCGAGTGACAACTGTGATCTCATGTGCTTGAAAGTAATGGCGCAGCTTCCTCGAGGCCATGAGAAGGCCGAAAAGCAATTTCCGCACACCAGAGTACCTTGATCTAGCCCCCTGCAGAAGGGAACTGACAAAATAAACTGGGCGCTGCACCATCTTCTTCTGTTTCTCTTCCCGTGGCTGCACAGATCTATCCTTGTCGGGACCAGAGCTTGTCGGGGAAGCCCCCTGCTTGCCGCTGGATGTACTTGCCGCGGCCGCTGGCTCATCATCTGCCTCCCTTTCCGCTACTAACACAGCACTAACCACTTGATTGGTTGCCGCTAGGTATAACAGCAACTTCTCTTGTGGCTTAGGTACGACAAGTATTGGAGTGGAGGACAAATATCTCTTCAAGTCCTGCAGCGCAGCCTCCGCCTCCGGAGTCCATTTCATTGGACCTGCCTTTTTCAAAATTTTGAAAAATGGCAGGGCGCGCTCAGCAGACTTAGAGATGAACCTACTGAGAGCAGCAACGCAGCCGGCAAGTCTTCGTACATCCTTGACGCGCTTCGGTGCTTCGATCTGCTCAATGGCCTTAATCTTGTCGGGATTAGCTTCGATCCCCCGCTGAGATACAAAGAACCCGAGAAGCTTGCCGGAGGGAACTCCAAACACGCACTTCTCGGGGTTGAGCTTGAGGTTGATCTTGCGCAGGTTTGCAAAGGTCTCGTCCAAATCTTGGATCAGAGTTGCTCTGTCTTTGCTCTTGACCACTATGTCATCCATGTAAGCTTCTACATTTTTGTGCATCTGTGGCTCAAAAGCATGACTGACTACCCTTGCAAATGTTGAACCAGCATTCTTTTGTCCGAAAGGCATTCGTACGAAGCAGTACGTGCCACATGGAGTAATGAATGTGGTTTTCTCTTCATCCTCTTCTGCCTTGAAGATCTGATGATATCCTGAGTATGCATCAAGAAATGAAAGCAAATCACATCCTGCCGTGGAGTCGACAATCTGGTCAATGCGCGGCAAGGGAAATGGATCTTTGGGACAAGCTTTATTAACATCAGTGAAGTCAATACAAAGCCTCCACTTCCCATTCGCCTTACGCACGACTACAGGATTGGCCAACCACGTAGGATGGAGCACTCCTCTGACAAGGCCTGCTGCTTCCGACTTCTTGATCTCTTCTGCAATGAATTCTTGACGTTCCACTGCTTGTTTCCTAACTCTCTGCTTGTCGGGCCACGCGTGAGGGCAGACGGCAAGGTGGTGCTCAATTGCTTGGCCAACCACCGGGGATGTTAGATGGTTGCCATGCAAACACATCGACATTCGCCCGCAGGAAAGCAACGAGCGTGCTTTCCTTTTTAGGGTCAAGCGTGGCACTGATGGTGAAGGTACCACCAGTGCCGTCCTTCTTGGCGGCCACTTTCTTGGTCTCTGGTGAAGCTGTCTTTGCCTTCTTGCACTTGCCGGTGGAGCTCGATGGTGCGTCCTCGACGGTAGCGCAGCACTCCGAAGAGGTGCGCTTGCCGGAGTGGGCATCAGAGCTACTCTTGCCGGACTTGGTCTTCTTCTTCCCCCCGGGAGCTTCAGCGGCAAGTGTCTTGCGATCTGCTGCGGCTGCTACTTCCCGGTAGATCTGTGTCGGTACAGATAAGGGCATCTTTCTTGTCGCCAGGGACAGAAATGACACTTATCGGACCGGGCATCTTGAGCACGTTGTAGGCATAGTGAGAGGCTGCCATGAACTTGGCGAGCGCTGGACGGCCAAGTATCCCATTGTAGGGCAATGGGAAATCAGCGACGTCAAAGGTGACTCTCTCTGTCCTGAAATTTAACTCACTGCCAAATGTAACCGGCAGTGTGATCTTCCCCTTCGGCTTGCTCCTTCCCGGGTTGATTCCTTGAAAAGTACCAGTCTCTTCGAGCACCGCGGAGGAGATCAGATTCAAGGCGGCCCCGCCGTCAACCAGCATCTTTGTGACCTTGAGGTTGCGGATAGTTGGTGAAACCAACATCGGCAAGCACCCGACCGCAGTTATGCAATCAGGGTGATCCTCAACATCAAAGATGATGGGCGTGTTGGACCACTTCAGGGGCTTGCGCGACTCAACTGATGGTTCTGTTGCATTCACTTCACGCACCCACTGTTTGAGCTGGCGGTGCGAAGTATGCAGAGAAGCACCGCCGTCGATGCACAAAACCTCTGTTGCCTTCTGAAACTCCTGCTCGTCGGCCTCATCTTCGCCCATCTCTTCATCTTCGTCTTCGTCTTCCTCCTTGTCGCGGCGGCAGGGAGGCCTGTCCCCTTGCCGCTGCTTGGCCTTGCCGCGACGCCCTCCCCGACGGGGACGCTTCTTGCTGGATCCCCCACCACCTTCTTGGGCCTTCTCCTTATCGCGGCGCTCGTATTCAGCTTTCTGCAGCTCAACAAGCTGCTCAACCTTCTTGCAAGTCTGGAGATCGTGGCCCTTGGTGCGGTGGATCTTGCAGTACTGCTTGCCGGAGCCGTCCTGCTTGTCGGCTTCCACCACAGCCTCGCCGGAGTCACCAGCTTTGGCCTTCTCGGCACTACCTCCATTGCCGGACTGCTCGACAACTAGCACATCCTTAGCTTTCCTCTTTCTGTTATTTCGCCTCCGATTCTTCTTTGCTGGGGTGGCATCCTCACTGTCAGATCCTTCTGCTCTTGCGTTCTCTCCAGGGAGTTTCCTCCCCTCCTCAGCACGTGCGCATTTGTCGGCCAGAGCATATAGCTCGCTGACATCTCTAATTTTGCAGATCTCCATCTCCTCCCTCATCCTGCGGTTACGCACGTTCTGATGGAACGCGCTGATAACCGCGGCGGGGTGGACGTCTGGGATGTTACGCTGCACTTGGCTAAATCTTTGAATGTACTTGCACAGGGGTTCTCCTTCTTTCTGGGCGAGCAGATGAAGATCGCTCTCCTGGCCATGGGGCTTGTGGCCGCCTGTGAAGGCGCCGACAAACTGATGGCACAGATCTGCCCATGAAGAGATGGAGTTGTCCAGCAAGTGCATGAGCCAAGATCTGACGTTGGGCTTGAGCACCAGCGGGAAGTAGTTGGCGAGGATCTTCTCGTCGCGCCCCCCGGCAGCCTGCACCGCGATGGTGTAGACGCTAAGGAACTCTGACGGATGTATCCTGCCATCGTACTTCTCGGGTACATCTGGCTTGAAGTTCTTGGTACTGGGCCACTGGACCTGTCGCAGCTCACGAGTGAACGCAGGGCAACCTACCGCGTACGGCAAGTCGCCTGGTTCCCCTGGCGCATGCATATCAACAGCAGGCCCAGCGCGCTGGTCTGACTGACGCCGCACTTCTCTTCGACGCTCGATGCGAGTACGAGCGTCTTCTTGTCGTCGTTCTTGGAGAACTTGGCGCTGATCGCGACGAGCTCGCGGGTCCGACGACGCGGTGGAGTTGGTGTCGAGGTTAGCCTGGCGAGTCGGCGATCTTGGCCTTCGGGGCAGGGAGTGCACGGTGGTGGCACCCCCACCGGTCTTGTCGGCATCGGCTTGCGCCTGGGCGTCTTGCCGGGGCTTCGACGTGCTCGGTTGCCGGGGCTTGTCGCCGTTGGCGAAGCCGATGAGGCTCTGAATGGTGGCCCTCCAATCGTCGATCTTGTCTGGCACTGGAGGGTAATCTAGGAGCAGTTGGGCTCGGGCCAACGCTTCCTCTGGAGTCTTGGGCGGCGGTGGCGAACGGTGCGAGGAGGGGGATATGCTCAAACTTCTAACAGTGTTAGAAGGAGCAACATCTCGTCCAGGCGACTGTACTGCGCTCGTGCCAACATGTTGACGCGCATTTTGGCCTTGAGCGTCCCGCAATCCACCAGCTTGGCCTTGTTCCAACGCGAGTACGGTGCTAGGAGCGCGATGGCATTGTCGATCCCGCACCTCCTGGGAGGGGTGCAGTGTATGTACAGACGCCGAAGCTTGCGGGGCCTTGTCCTTGGACCTGGTGATGATGTGAGTCCCCCCGTTGGCGCCCGTTCCTCCGCCGGCGTCCACCCCACCGCCCGCTTGCTCCAATGGCGGTGGGATCGACGCAGACGGACCAACCACCTCCGAAGTCTTCTTCTTCGGTGGCATGTCGATGAAGGTGTTGATGTAGCGCGCGCGAACACCGGATCAGGTTCGCACAACCTCGACGCCCCCCTACCTGGCACGCCAAAGATGTCGTGGGAAACGAACACCTATGGGGCAGGGCCCCTTTCTGTCCGGCAAGGGAGCGGAGGGCGCATGAAGAGAAGATCGAGGCGAAGCACGCGAGGGATTTTACCCAGCTTCGGAGCTCTCCGGAGAGATAAAACTCCTACTGCTGCTTTGTGGTGGTATTATGTTCTTGCTCAAGAGCGTGAGAGTTCTGTGTTTTCGAAGGAGTCGAACCCCTTCTACGTTGCGCATGGGCCTCCTTTTATAGGCTAAAGGGGTCACCGACAGGTGGCAACGCAGACAGGGGTATAAAAGTAAAAAGAGGGGTTGGTACAACCGCTATCTACAGTGCCCCCTACCTAACTCTGACGGCAGGGGACAAGGGCATTTAATGCCCGTCCGGTCGCCCAAACAGTGCAGAGAAGCGACCGTTAGGGACGCCACCGCCTGCCACGATGGCCTTCTCGTCATCTCTACTTGCCACCTCGCACCGCTTGGCTGCACAGCTCCCCGCCACGTGTGCCTGGAACGATCCTGTGGCGACACGTCGTCGGATGCGCTGGAGCGTGGGCGTAGAGTGGTGGCTCCGCCACGGCAAGTGTCTTGCCGCGGCCGTTGTCTTGCCGCACCCGAAAGCTTGTCGCTCGCTAGGTCTTGCCGGGACGCGCGGCACGTCACGGCAAGTTTCTTGGCTGGCCCTCCCGGCAAGCTCCTCTTGCCGGGGCCTTGTCCTTCTCGGCAAGCTCCTCTTGCCGGGGCCTGGTCTTCTTAGTTAAAACACTTTGTTCTTGAATGGCACAAATATGAGCTGCGGAGGATCTTGGCGGATGCCCGGCAAGCCTTGCCGCTGGGCGCTGCGACTGCCCGTGCACAAGTTCGGGATACTAAGTTACCCCTACTTTAGTACACCGACAGCGGGAGATGAATTTCTTCGTCGTTCGCTTCCCACTCAAGCCAGACATAGTTCGGCCAAGAGTCTCCTGACATGGAGAGGAATTTCAATGAATTTAGTGCGTCGCCTAAGCGCGAGTGCTGGAAGATATCTGCGGAGGTAAACTCCAGGATCGGTGCCCAATCAGGTTCGATAGGCACGGATGCACGCAGTTCGAAACCTATAGCCAGAGACGAGTCCGAGGGTCCGATGACACAGACCTCATTGGATGCGAAGTCTGTGTTTGGCTCTATTGCCGATGAGTGTGCGACCTCTTTGGCGGGGTCTATCCACCCATCCTCGGAGGGCACGATCTGCTCCAGATCTAAGGCCGGGGCAGCTGCAGGTGTGATCTCCCGAACACCGTCTGATAGCAGATCTAAGTCGTGCTCATCGTGACTGTTTGGCACACCTGTCATGGGCTCGAATCCGTCAAAGATCAGGTCTCCACAGATGTCGGCGGTGTAGTTCAGGCTTCCAAACCTGACCTGATGACCAAGGCGTAGCTATCGATCTGCTCCAGATGGCCAAGCGAGTTGGCCCGCAGTGCGAAGCTACCGAATACAAAAATTTGTCCGGGGAGGAAAACCTCACCCTGGATCGCATCATTGTGGATGATTGAAGGAGCCATCAAGCCTTATGGTGACAACATAGTGGAACTCTCAATGAAAGCACCAATGTCGGTGTCAAAACCGGCGGATCTCGGGTAGGGGGTCCCGAACTGTGCATCTAAGGCTAATGGTAACAGGAGGCGGGGGACACAATATTTACCCAGGTTCGGGCCCTCTCTATGGAGGTAATACCCTACTTCCTGCTTGATTGATCTTGATGATATGAGTATTACAAGAGTTGATCTACCACGAGATCGTAAAGGCTAAACCCTAGAAGCTAGCCTATGATTAAGATTGTTGTTGTCCTATGGACTAAACCCTCCGGTTTATATAGACACCGGAGGGGGCTAGGGTTACACAGAGTTGGTTACAGAGGAGGAAATGTACATATCCGAATTGCCAAGCTTGCCTTCCAGGAAAAGGAAAGTCCCACCCGGACACGGGACGAAGTCTTCAATCTTGTATCTTCATAGTCCAACAGTCCGGCATAAGCATATAGTCCGACTATCCGAGGACCCCTAGTCCAGGACTCCCTCACCGGCAACGTTACTTGTGCACATTAGTGATCATTGGTCTACACCTTCCATTGCATACATACCATATCATATTGGTATCATCTTGGTATCATATCATCTCATGCGTCACAAGTTTGTTCCCGCATATACACTATTGCTATCTTGGTTTGTGCATTGTGCAAAAGTGGCCATACAAAAAAGGAATAAGCTTTTAAGCAAAAGAAAAAGAGAAAGAGCAAAGAAGCTTGTAAGAAAGTGACAAAGCATCATACCACATTGCATATAAGATTGTCATATCCGATCATCACTACAAAAGAAAGACACATCCATGACATTTTGGGCCGAACGAATTTTTTTCTGTCATGCTTATGACACTTCTATGATGGTAATTGTGACAAAACCCGGTATCATCATAGATGTGGTGGGCTCCTACTTCTATGACGAAAAATCATGATGGAAAATGGGCTTTTCGTCCTAGGTAGGCCGAAGACGCAGTTGCATGACATTCTTTGGGCCGTCCATGACGGAAAAAACCATGGTAGAAGCGAGGGTGAGGAAAATTTCGGGGAGTTCCCGGTTACGGTGGGTGGTCGGGGGCCGAGGCGATGCGCGTTTCTCTCGTACACGTACGTGCGTGGGTGTGAGGTGTTGGGCTCTAACTGAACCCGAGTGAGGCGTTCGCCTAACTGAACCCAAGCATTTGCATTGCAGGCTACGCGTTACTGAACCCGAGCGATCGATCGATGGCTGTTAACCGAACCCAATCGTGTGATTCCTTCGTTATTGCTGCTAACTAAAGCCGATGGATGCTGCCTCTGGATGAACTGTGAGCTTTGTTGGGGGGTGGATGAACAGTTCCCGGTGGGGGGTTGGATGAACAGGACCCCGTGGTGTTGGCGCTGGATGAAAAGGACGCCAATCGATCGAGCCGGTTGGGCGTGGATAAACAGGACCACATGGAGGGCTGGATGAACAGGACCCCGTGGAGGGAATGTTGAACAGTAACCGGTAGAGGGTGGGTTGAACAATAGCCGATGGAGGGCTGGATGAACAGTAGCCCGTGGAGGGGTGGTTAAACAGGACTCCGTGGAGAGGGCTGGTTGGACAGTAGCCGGTAGAGGAGCGCGCGGTGGAGGCTAGATGAACAGGGGGTCATGAATGAACAGTCGCAGGTGGAGGCTGGAGGAGGTCGATGAGGGATGAACAGTAGCCCATGGAGGCAAGAGGAGGTCGACGATGGAGATGAATAGTATCCCGTGGAGTCCCGTTTTGCGGTACGCCACACCCCTCCTGATGAACATGACCCCCGTCTCGACCGTAGCGCTCCAACACAAGTTCGTTTCCTCCATTTTGCGGTACGCCACACCCCGCCCGATCAACAGGGCCCTGTTTCGACCGTAGGAGGTCCAACAGAAGTCTGTTTCCTCTGTTTTGTGGTACGCCAGACCCCTCCCGATGAACAGGATCCCGTTTTGACCGTGGCCGGTCGAACACAAGGCGTTTCCTCCGTTCTGCGGTACGCTAGGCCTCGTTTCCATCGGCTGTTCCGTCCAGGTCGGTTGGCTCCCGATGAACAGCACACGTTCCGTTCCCTCCCGATGAACATGACGCATTCCGTTGCCTCCCCATGAACACGGCGACGATGCAGTTTCTCTGTTCTGACACAGCCATGTACACGAGCCCTAGCTGTACGTATGCGCGAGTAGGTGTTCAAGACCCCGCCTGAGGGAGTCCTAGACTAGGGGGTGTCCGGACAGCTGGACTATCAATGTCCGCCGGACTATCAAGACTACGAAGATACAAGATTGAAGACTCCGCCCCGTGTCCGGATGGGACTTTCCTTGGCATGGAAGGCAAGCTTGGCAATACGGATATGTAGATCTCCTACCATTGTAACCGACTCTGTGTAACCCTAGCCTCTCCGGTATCTATATAAACCGGAGGGCTTTAGTCCGTAGGACAACATACATTACAACAATCATACCATAGGCTAGCTTCTAGGGTTTAGCCTCCTTGATCTCGTGTTAGATCTACTCTTGTACTACCCATATCATCAATATTAATCAAGCAGGACGTAGGGTTTTACCTCCATCGAGAGGGCCCGAACCTGGGTAAAAACATCGTGTCCCACGTCTCCTGTTACCATCCGCCTAGACGCACAGTTCGGGACCCCCTACCCGAGATACGCCGGTTTTGACACCGACATTGGTGCTTTCATTGAGAGTTCCCCTATGTCGTCACCGATAGAGCGGATGCCTCCACTCGTCTTCAAAGACGGTGTTTTCGCCGGAGGGGCCTTGGCCGCCGGCCAAACTATCCGGCTTGGTGGTTTTCTCATGACCGCCTGTCCGGCCGCCGCTTCGGCAATGACTTCTCAAGTCGTCGAAAGCAATCTTCGCGTCAGCCCTAAAGCTGCCGAACAGTCAGATCCAATAGAGCTCTCGTCTGTTAACGAGCTCTTGGATCGCATCGCCGCCCTGGGAGTCGCTACGGACTACAACCAGATTGGGCTTAAAACTGCTCAGAGAGAGATTAACTCTCCCCAGGCCACCCACCACGTTCCAGTGGTAGAAGAGCAATATGGCAACTCTTTGCCAGTGTTGAAAACAATTCATGTCTGGATTCCCGAACCCTCCATGCCGGATTCCCGCGGGGGGACGGACTTCGATCGAGCATCGAACTTAAAATCATGCATCGCCCCGGACTCGTTGGATTGTCCCCAGCAAACCACACTTCCGAATTCGGAAACTCCTTGGCCTTTGAGCCTGAAGACGGGTAGGGATCCGGATTTTATTCCACCCACCCGCCCAGACATATGCGATCTATCTCTAACGGCAAGAGCCTACCGGAACAGTACATCATTACTGGGCCAGATTCCTCCTGGTTATGGACAGGATAAAGGACTGCCGAGAGGAAAACGCAATATCAATCTTCCGCAATAACTGCACGGATAAGGGAATACTAAACGCCATTGATCGTCGCAAAATTACGCGCTTCACCGATCTGGCATCCATTGTACGAAAGTACTATGCGATGGAGAGTTTCCGGAAAACCGAAAATCAATTTTGGGATAATCCGGCCCCAAACCCTGTCCGCAGTAAAAGGGCGCCTTACACTCAGGCCCCAGATGCAAAAACGAAAAAACAAAATCCCAGTTAGGGAAACGGAACCGTACTGGAGGGATGGCTCAATGGACCCTGTAAGCTTCATAATACAGAGGGAGCCGTCCCAACACATAGCCTTCGAGCATGTTGGATATTACGGCAGGTGGCCAAAAGTGGCGAAGAGCTTCTAGCTCCGGGAAACCACTCCAACAACACCAGCACGGTATCAACAGTCTTCGAGACTTTCGCATCAAATAATATGCGAAAACGATCAATCCGCGAACTCGCCAAAGTCTACCAAGTAGCAACAGCAAATCCATGGAGCGACACAGCCATTACCTACAATGGCAGCGACGAGCCCACATTCCGAACAACCAGAGCCCCAGCCGCACTGGTACTTAGTCCCATAGTGGACGGCTTTCGACTGACAAAGGTCCTCATGGACGGCGGCAGCGGACTAAACCTCATTTACGAGGAAACTCTGCGAAAAATGGAAATCAATTGGAGCCGTATAGAGCGAAGCAGCACAACTTTTAGAGGAATAATCCCTAGCCGGGAAGCGCGCTGCACCGGAAAAATCACACTCGATGTGGTGTTCGGCTCTCCGGACAATTATAGATCCAAAGAAGTCACGTTCCAGGTGGCCTCGTTCAGCAGTGGGTATCACGCCATATTAGGACGAGAGGCATTCACAATTTTTCAAGCAATACCTCATTACGGGTACATGAAGCTCAAAATGCCTGGGCCCAGCGGAATAATCACTCTCGCTAGTGATCCGGACATAGCACTCCGCGCCGAAAACAAGACAGCCGCACTAGCCCTTGAGGCACTATCCGAAGCCTTAGTGGCAGAGGAACTCACCGCGCTGTGCTCTACGGTGAACAGGGATGATGTGATACTCGATAAAAGATCCAAGTCCACCTCCTTCAAACCAGCAGACGAGATAATAAAATTCCAGGTCCATCGAACAGACCCAACAAAGACGGCCTCCATTGGGGCACAGTTGAACCCCGAAGTAGACGCCGCACTGCACGAATTCCTTCGGGAAAATTGGGATATCTTCGCCTGGCATCCTTCAGACATGCCCGGAATCCCTCGCAGGTTGGCAGAACACAGCCTCAACATCCTAAAAGGATTCAAGCCAGTCAAACAGGCTCTTCGACGATTTTCCGAGCCCAAAAGACAGGCAATGGGAGAAGAGCTAGCCAAACTATTGGCAGCCGGATTCATTAGAGATATCAAACATCCGGACTGGCTAGCAAATTTGGTGATGGTACCAAAGAAGGATAAATCCTGGCGCCTCTGTGTCGATTTTAAGGACCTCAATAAAGCTTGCCCAAAGGATCGCTTCCCTCTCCCCCGCATCGATCAAATTATCGATGCCACAGCAGGGCATGATTCGTTGTGCTTCCTGGACGCATACTCTGGCTATCATCAAATCAAGATGGCGGAAGTAGACCAAGCCGCAACGGCATTTATCACTCCATATGGACCATTCTGCTTCAACACGATGCCCTTCGGACTCAAAAACGCCAGCGCAACATATCAGCGCATGATTCAAACATGTCTGGCCACCCAGATCGGCAAAACAGTCGAGGCATACGTAGACGACGTAGTCGTCAAAACAAAACACATCGAAACTTTAGTAGACGATTTGAGGCTCAGATTCGACAACCTCAGAGCATATGACATCAAGCTGAATCCGGAAAAATGCGTTTTTGGCGTACCAGCCGGAAAGCTGCTGGGCTTCATTGTATCCGGTAGAGGAATTGAAGCAAATCCGGCCAAAATCCGAGCTCTGTCACAGTTGGATATTCCAAAAGACCTCAAACAAATACAAAAATTAACAGGATGCGTGGCAGCCTTAAGCCGCTTTATCTCCCGTTTAGGAGAAAAGGCGCTGCCCCTCTATCGCCTCCTCAGGCGCACCGAACACTTCGAGTGGACGGATGCTGCCACTGCCGGACTCGAAGAAATAAAGGCCCTACTGGCAACAAATCCGGTCCTGGCCGCGCCCACTCTGGGCGAACCAATGTTGTTATACATCGCGGCAACACATCAAGTTGTGAGCGCAGTCCTCGTCGTCGAACGAGCGACAGAAGGGCATATTCCCTCTTCAAAAACCAGTGTATTATGTATCCACTGTGTTAACCCCCTGCAAATCCCGTTACCCGCACTATCAGAAGATAGCATATGCGGTGTTCATGGCGTCTCGAAAGCTCCGGCACTACTTTCAAGAGTGCTCGATAACAGTGGCCTCTGAAGTACCACTCAATGACATTATAAATAACCGCGACGCAACGGGCAGGATAGCAAAATGGGCCATTGAGCTCTTACCATTCGACATAACTTACAAACCTCGACGAGCTATAAATTCACAAGTTTTGGCCGACTTCGTCGCCGAATGGACTGAAGCCGAACTCCCTAAAGAGTACGACGCATACTCCAATTGGACTATGCATTTCGACGGCTCCAAAATGTTGGCCGGACTGGGGGCTGGCATCGTACTGACGTCCCCCACCAGAGATACAGTCCAGTATGTACTTCAAATAATGTACACGGACTCCAACAATGCAGCCGAATACGAGGCCCTGTTACATGGTCTCCGGATGGCGGTCTCCATGGGCATTCAACGCCTAGAGGTGCGCGGGGACTCAAACCTTGCAATATCCCAAATAAATGGAGACTTCGACGCCAAGGATCCGAAAATGGCAGCATATCGCAACGCTGTCCTAAAAATGTCAGCTCGGTTTGAAGGACTCGAATTCCATCACATAGCCCAAGATAATAACCAAGCGGCCGACGTCCTGGCACACATCAGTGCGAAACGTGATGCTGTCCCTCCAAATATCTTCCTGGAACGGCTCTTCAAGACATCCATACTATGGGAAGAGGAGCCCGGTAGCTACAAACCGGAGAAAACCGCACCAACTGGTGATTCGGCAGACGACATAACACCCTCCGCCCACGTCATAATGGCAGTAATCGCCGCGTGGACAGAACCTTTCCTAGCCTACTTACTTAGGCAGGAACTTCCCGAAGCCCAAAATGAGGCCCGCTGCATAGTCCGGCGATCGAAGGCCTACAAGGTCCATGAGGGAGAACTTTATAAGAAAAGTACCACCGGAGTCCTTCAAAGGTGTATCTCCAAAGAAGAAGGGCGAAACCTCCTTGTAGGAAAGGCATTCCATACAGGATTTTATTGGCCGACGGCTCGGGCAGATGCACAGGACTTGGTCCAGCGATGCGTTGGTTGTCAGCTATTTGCTAATCAGAGCCATATGCCACCCACCGCCCTCAAAACCATACCCATTACCTGGCCGTTCGCGGTCTGGGGGCTTGACATGGTTGGACCCCTTAAAGGGGGAACCCACAAGAAAAAATACCTATTGGTCCTGGTGGATAAATTCACCAAATGGATAGAGGCCAAACCGGTCAAAACGGCAGAGTCCGGACCAGTGATAGACTTTATATCAGGGGTGGTACACCATTACGGAGTCCCCCACAGCATCATCACCGACAACGGCACGAACTTCACAGCCGACGAGGTTAAGTCATGGTGCAAAAATATGGGCATCAAGCTCGACTATGCGTCAGTCTATCACCCTCAAACCAAAGGTCAAGTGGAAAGAGCTAATGGTCTAATAATGAGCGACATTAAACCCAGGCTAGTGAGGTCACTCACTAAATCCAACACACAATGGGTCGAGGAGCTCGACTCCGTACTCTGGGGCTGCGGACAACGCCTAACCGTACTACCGGATTCACATCATTTTTTATGGTATACGGCGCAGAGGCAGTTTTGCCCTGTGACATTATTCATGACTCACCTCGAGTGCGCATGTATGAGGAAAGAGAGGCCGAGCTTGATCGGCAGGACAGCTTGGACACATTGGAGGAAGAACGTGACGTCGCGAAGGCTCGTTCCGCATTCTATCAGCAGCAGGCCCGAAGATATCAAAGCAGAGAAGTACGGGCCAAGACTTACAACGTTGGTGAACTAGTTCTACGCCTGCCGGACAAGAAAAAGGACAAGCTCAAGCCCAAATGGGAGGGTCCCTTCATCATCGATCAAGTACTGACCGGCGGAGCATACCGTCTACGAAATGCGTCGGATCACCGACTCGAGCCGAACCCATGGAACGCAGCCCGCCTCCGACGATTCTATGCCTAGCACCGGATTAAGAGTTCGTCCCCTTCCCCCGTCCAAACTTTTACACTTCGGCTGTCTTTTGTTTCTCTTTTTATCCCTTTCACTTAAAAGCCCTTCCGGGCCTATTTTTGCATCCTTTGCATACGCATGATGTGCCATCCGCACTCATTATTCCTGGGGGCTTCTTTTACAGAAGCTCAATTATACGCATGATGTGCCATCCGCACTCATTATTCCTGGGGGCTTCTTTTACAGAAGCTCAACTATACGGGTTTTATACCCAACACATGTGTCAAGCTTCCACATGTACCTTTTACTCGCCATTATATGCATCGATATGACTTAAGTTTTGGCCAAGCTGGGTTGCCTGGCTCCTGTGCTTACCCCTACGTTCCCGATTGTTCGGCTAGGAGGTAAAGGGAGCACCTCTGTGATTGTTACTGCTAGGTCAGCCGGATGTGTACCTCAGACTGGGTGAAGCCGAAAGCTAGCGTTCTTAAGGGAATATTCGGTCGGTGACTTAAAAGATGACTTTTTACCTATTTATCTATCTGCCCCCAGATGTTTTACTGCTTTCTTTGCAGTCCGGCCATGCACTTTAGGGCATGCCTCCCAGCGAAAGGAACCCTTAACGGAACTATTCTCCCTGGAAGATGTTTCTTACTAACCATGTAATATAACATAACTAGTTGGGCACTTGTCTGATAAAGCACTAATGACCCCTACGCCTGGTCTCCATGCATACCATGGTTGTTTCTTAACCAAAAAGGTATTCAGACACACTCAGGACTCTAGGGTCCCGAGGTCGAAGCGAAAAGGTCGGCAAAGACAAACGATCTACAATCCGGCTAGAAGGCATTTCACATGTCACTTTAAAGGATAACATACATTGTCAAATTTATTGATTGTATTCCTCCTCAATCCCGTCTAACAGGCTGTCTAGTTTACAGTCCTGTTGGGAAAATTTAGCAGCCAACTCTACTTGGCTATACACTAAACTCACAGGGATCTCCTTCCCATTGGGCCCCACCGGTCCAACTTCGGCCATGTGGTTGGGATCTGCCTTCTTGTACCGCGTCTTCACCATGGCCCAAGCCTCCCTCGCACCTTGACGGCAAGCCGAAATCTTCCACAAACGGAAGCGCTGCCGCACTCCCTGCAGCTTCCCCGCAAGCTCCCCGAGGACCTCGGGTAGGGTGAGGGCTGGCCATAAAGCCTGAACGACGCCGCTCATTGCCTGCCGAACTCGTTCGAGTAGCTGCAACAGTTCGGGAAGTTGATCACCCATTGATATGGGCATCTCCTCTGCAGGACGACCCATGAGTATACCTACAAGACATATCATGTCAAAATGCTTCCTCGCCGAACTCTTCTTTTCAAAAGAGTTCGCTCAAGCACTTACTATAAATGATGCGACGAAGCCGCTGATTCTCCTTAACGGAGCCGGACAGCTCGGCCTGAGCGCCTTTCAGCTCTTCTCCGAGCTTGGCGTTGGCATCTTGGAGGTTGTTCCTTTCCTGCTGAACCCTATTCAGCACACTCTCGCCGGCCTTTAGCTGGCGTAGCAATACTTGCCTGTCTGGATTTTGTCCGGCGGTACCTGCAAATGTCATTATTAGACTCGCGCGCACGCCGCATAGCGCTTATATTTATTAATAAAAATGTGTTACCAGGAGGGGTCTTTCCGTCTCCTCCTGCGGCAGCAAGTGCGGCCTCAAGTTGGGCCTTGCAATCTTGCAGCTCCCGAGACAGCTGGGCGTTCTTCTCGTTAAGTGCCTGAAATTTATAATGATCCTTAAATCAGTTAGCATAACTAATTTAAGTCTCGGGGGCTACTGGTATATACAACCATTAAAATTCCCTTACCCGTATGTCTTTCACATACTGCTCCGTGGCTTTGGTAAAACCATTTTGAGCAGCACGGAGATGCGCGTCCCCTGCATTAAAAGCATCCAATGCCTCAGGGGAAAAGCACGCTTCTCGAAATACTGTCCGGCGGCGCCTATGGTTCATGGCGCTCTCCACCTCAGACTTGGTGGCGGACAGTCTGTCGGTATCCTCCGTTGGAGAAGGATCCGGCTCGCGTCTTGCGCTTGCCTCCCCCTCCAGGCCGGGCGCTGGAGCCTGGCCGGTGTTGGTCGGATTGGCAATTCCTGCGCTCACAATCCGGGGAGCGCTTTTTCTCCTACAAAAATCATGGGCACTTAGACGTTTCCTCGGAACGTTGCTCTAAAAATTCAAATGCGAGCTATACCTTTGCAGCGACGTTTTCGTCCGCACTGCGCTCCTTTTCCGCCTGCTGGCTCGAACTGACCTCTGTTGGTCGGCCGTCGCGGGCTCGGCTTCCTACCGTAAAGGCGCTTCCTACAAAATACCATCGTTCGCGAAGGTCAGAAATGGGCAGGGATGAGATAATGGTGTCTGGACTTCGGTCGCGGTCACCTGGAAAGCCGGACTTAGTCCGGGGTAGTCCGCCGTAATGGCGACCAAAGCATTGTCTATGCTGAGCTGGTGATACACCCCGTCGATCAGCTCCACCTCGATATCCGGGTCCTCTTCGGAGGCCGGACCCAGGGATCCTTCTAGATCCTCGGGTTGCGGAGCAGGACTTACCATGTCCTCCACAATCCGGTGTAGACCCTGCGCCGAAGACATAATGTAAGAAGCTTAAACTTCGAAAGCATGGGCTGGGCCCTTCAAGGTGTTCACTTACCCATCCTCTGGTGTTGATCATGGAAAACCCATTCAAAGGGTTCGTTCGAAGGAAATCCTCCTTCTCCCCCTTGTACAGGCTGGACAGGATCTTCACCAGATCCTCGGTCGAATCCGGCCCTTTGCGGCCATGCCGGGTAGCATCGTCTTCCCCGTTGAAATCCCACATGGGGTGGCCTCTGTATTGCAGTGGTTGTACCCCTCGCTTGATGCATGTCGCCATGACTCCGATCATGGTCAAGCCGGAATGAGCCATTAATCTTATCCGGCCCATCAAGTAATGGACGCTCTTGTCTTCCTCCAATCGGGGGCTCCGCGGGCGCCAGCCGAGGCGTTTCTTCAAGGGAGCAGCACTAAACTCCGGGAGGCCGATCCGAACTGGGTCTGGCAGCAGAGCGTCTTCTATATAAAACCATTCCGAGGGCCAGTCTTCGGACGCCTTCTTGGGAGTGCCGGATAGGTATCCGGTCCCGGCGATGCACCATATTTCGGCGCCGCCCACTTGATATATGGACCCCTGGTAAGAACAGGGTAGGAGGCAAAATAGCCTCTTCCACAACGTGAAATGGGGCTCAATGCCCACGAATAGCTCGCAAAGAGCTACGTAGCCCGCGATATGCGGGACAGAGGCGGGCGTGAGGTGGTGGAGCTGGAGTCCGTAGAACTTCAGGAGCCCGCGGAGGAACGGATGTATTGGAAATCCGAGTCCCCTTGTCAGATAAGGGACAAAACATACTCGCCCCCCCTTATTGGGGCTTGGAGTGTCCTCCGCCTGTCTCCCACCTTGATAAGTAACCAGTCCGGCCCGGACTGGGATCATAACGGCCGGAGGGAAGAATCCCCCCGTTTGGAGCTTCTCGAGCTCGTTGTGCGCAATAGAGCACCTCCTCCAATTCCCCGGCGGTGGGCTGGGAGCGCGCGAAGAAGAGCCGTGTTGACGATCCATGGTGGAATGGATTTCTAGGTCAAAGGCGCTTCGATGGAGTATTCGCGGGAGGAAGACGGTGTGGTTTAGATCTGGATTCTTGCCTCTTTTATAGGCGGGCAACTCGCACAATTGGGGGGTGAAATGCAAAAGACACCCTGGCTTCTCGCATTCGTGCGACGCGTGGAAGAGGGCCATTATTTGGCATAGAAGCCGAGGAACACAATATTCAAGATGAAGCCGGACACTGTTCGGCAGGTACATGGAATTTGAAGGGAGAACCCGCATTGCAACGCCGAAGACTATAAACGCACTGGACTTATCGTCATTGAAGCCTGGTTCGGGGGCTACTGAGGGAGTCCTGGACTAGGGGGTGTCCAGACAGCCGGACTATCAATGTCCGCCAGACTATCAAGACTACGAAGACACAAGATTGAAGACTCCGCCCCGTGTCCGGATGGGACTTTCCTTGGCGTGGAAGGCAAGCTTGGCAATACGGATATGTAGATCTCCTACCATTGTAACCGACTCTATGTAACCCTAGCCCTCTCCGGTATCTATATAAACCGGAGGGCTTTAGTCCGTAGGACAACATACATTACAACAATCATACCATAGGCTAGCTTCTAGGGTTTAGCCTCCTTGATCTCGTGGTAGATCTACTCTTGTACTACCCATATCATCAATATTAATCAAGCAGGACGTAGGGTTTTACCTCCATCGAGAGGGCCCGAACCTGGGTAAAAACATCGTGTCCCACGTCTCCTGTTACCATCCGCCTAGACGCACAGTTCGGGACCCCCTACCCGAGATCCGCCGGTTTTGACACCGACACCGCCCGTATGTACGTACGTGGTCGTATTTACTTTCTTGCACCCTGGCCGCTGTACGTACGTGTACATGCTACGTGCGCGCCTCTACTATGACACGTGCGCACCTCTACTACGACACATGCGCGCCTCTACATCGACCAGTATGTACGTACACGTTCGCGACCAGAATGACAACGCTACGTACGCTTCGACCAGGTGGGTCCCGACTGTCAGGCACTTCCTTTCGTGCAAAGATGTAGCAGGTGGGTCCCAGCTGTCAGGGGGCGAATCAATTTTTTTGCCCGTAATATAGACGCACTTCCTTGCATGCGAAGATATAGCTAGTAGGTCCCAGTAGTCAGGGGGAAATGTTTTTTTCATGAAATACGGTGGCCCATCCGGTGGGTCCCTGCTGTTAGGTGGAGGAACCATTATTTTCCGCGTATTAAGGAGGCACTTCCTTGCTGCGGCCATGGACCTAGATGTCAGCCACTCCATGTACAGTACTCTTTCGATGGAAGTCGGTTGTTGACCACATTGACCATGCTGCGCCGAGAGCACCAAGGCGGTGGACGACGGCGAGGCCTAGGAAGGGGACGACATGGAGCCGTGGAAGACGCGGCACTGGATGCCCATGCGGAGAGGAGTACGAGGGTTCACTGGTTCAGCTGCGGTATGAGGCTGCCGTCACCGCACAGTAACAGGGGGTGTGGGTGAGTGGAGGGATGGCTTGACAGAGGTGGGAGAAGGGGGCGGTGAGGCCTCCGCGGCAGCACAGCCAGCCACGAGAGGGAGGAGCAAGCGGCACTACCGGCGCTGCTTTGTGCGGCTGGAGAAAGAACACCGGAAGTTGAAGAAGCACTACAGCCGTTGGATGGACATCGTACGGTCACTGGAGCTAGAATCGTTCATATTTACTAAGTTGACAAAGCCCTCCGTCCCCGTCAACTTAGTAGGCCCACAAGTCAGCCTCCCACTATATTGGGTCCCAGCTAGCAGTAGGTATTCATTTTTTGTGTGTAATAAGGAGGCACTTCCTTGCGTGCGAAGATATAGCTGGTGGGTCTGAGCTGTCAGCGGCGGGAACATTTTTTTGCGAAATACAGAGGCCCTTTTGGTTGTACCCAGAAGTCAGGTGAAGGAATCATTATTTTGCGCGTAATAAGGAGGCATTTCTTTGCGTGCAGCCGTGGACCCAGCTATCAGCCTCTCCATGTACAATCCACTTCAGATGCATGTCGGTCATTGACCATGTTGACCATGCCGTGCCGAGAGCACCAGGGCAGTGGACGACGGTGAGGCCTAAGAAGGGAATGCCATGGAGCCAGGGAAGACTCGATAGTTGTTTCCCACGTGGAGGGGATTACGATTGTACAAGGGTTTACTAGTTCGTATGTCGTCGCCGAATAATAACAACAGGTGTGGGTGAGTAGAGGGATGGCTAGGCCAGCGATGGGAGTACGGTGGGGAGGTGAGGCCTGCGTGGCAGCACAGCTGGCCGTGGGAGGAGGGAGCAGGCAGTCCTGCCGGTGCTTGGTTGAGCGGCTGGAGCACGAAGAGCAGAGATTGAAGAAGCACGACGGTCGTTGGATGGACATCCAACAGTCACGGCTTGTGCGTGAACCTTTTTTAGGAAAGCCTCAAATCTGTGGAAACAACATAAAGCTCATCTGCCATTATTTCTAATAATTTACAGCCCATTTGCTAATTCTTAAGGTTTTTTTTGGAGGCCATATTCTTTTTGTTAGCATTACAACACATAGTGTGGCCACGGTTAAAAAATTATTCGAAATTTTGCATATTTCGATGCGGTCCGAACTGTTTTTAATCCCGAAATTTCGAGGCACATTCAAACTGATTTTAAAAATAAATGTATATCAATATAAAATCCAACAAATTCTCCATGCACAAAAATCAATGCAATTTAAAATCTTGAAATGAAAAAAATAAATTTGAAACTAATTGCCGGTTTGATGTGTTTTAAAAATGTACAGCCCATTTCTCATTACTGATAGGCCATTTTCTCGGCTAGCCGAATGAAGCTCTCCTTGTCTTGAAAGATTTGTAGCCCAATAGGCCTAACAAAGCGACTTACTTGACAAATCACAAAAAAACTGGGCTAGCCATTTTCAGAAAGAAAAAAAAACTACTAGGCTGGTCTGTGGTAAACATAAAAAAAGGCTGTCTAGACAGGCCAGAGTGCCTCGCATAGCCCAGTTGGCACCCTGCTTCCGTCTCAAAAACAAATTAGATAAATGTCACTCCAATTATACCGATTCATAAAAATGCCACTCCAATTTCCAAACTTTGAAAAATGGCACTATTTTGCAAACTTTGAAAAACGCCACTTCAATTTGCAAACTTTGAAAAACGCCACTCAAGACTTCGAAAAATGCCACTTGAAATGGAATGAAATGGCATTTGTCAATGTTTGGAAATTGCAGTGGCATTTCTCGGAATCACTAGATTTGGAGTGGCATTTATCAAATTAACCCAAAACAAAAATAACTGGGTGAGCTGCTAGGTCCCGAGTGTCAGTCGCTCGTTGTGCAATTCTCTTGTTTATTGACTATGTTGACAATGGCATGGGACCCAGATGTCAAAAATCCATTAGGAGGAGCCATTTTTTATTGGCTTGAAATAAGGAGGCACTTGCTTGCGTACTGCCATGACCTTGGTGGGTCCCTGCTGTCATCCTCTCCACGTACAATCATCTCCTCATTGTGTATGTGTCAACCTAGTAGGCCCACAAGTCAGCCCCTAAATCCGTGGCAGACAAATACAACCCATTTAAAAAAATACAGCCCATTTCATACGTTCAAACGGAAAAGTCAACATTCAGAGGAAAGTAACAGGTCTGATCCAGATATAGAGTACCAGACTTCCATGTTGACAACCATCATAGCCAAGTTAACTATCAACTCCCACTAATACTCTAGTAGTGTACAAGTACTAACTTACTCTTAGCTAACTAGACGATACCGGCCGCCATCTGCGGCACACTCTAAATACTGGCACCGACGTCCTTTCCATGCCATAGGGCACGTTTCTCACGCGCGTTGGCCCTTTCCATGCCGGCGTGGTCCACCGAAGCTTCGGCTTCTAAGCGGGAAACCCACTTGACGAGCTGGTAGTAAAATTCGGCGTCGCAAACGCGTGCGTGACCGACAGCCTCAAGGGCTATTTGCCGGGCGCCGGCCTCCATGTAGCCGGCCCAGTTATGGGCGCTCTGCTCGAGACTTAGAGCGTCGATGCGCTGGTACTCCATGTCCCGCTGGCAGCGCAAATCGGCGATACGCTGCTCCTCCGCCAGGCGGTCGTGCTCCAACAACTCCTCATACTCCGCATTGCCATCTAAAGACCGGTATAATGCCTCCTCCCTCCGTCTGCCTTTCGGTGAAAAACCGAACACTAGTTTCGGCGGTGACCGCCTCCGGCGTCGCCTATCGCAGACGAGCGGGGGCATGGCGGACGTGGCGAGAACGAGGATAAGTGGTGAGTGACGTCGGGCCGGTGGGGGCTTATGAGGATAGGGCGAGTTGGTTGATGGTGCCACCAGAGAAGGCCGGGAAACAATACTTATAGGTAGAAGGTAGGCGAACCAGCGTGCCGCTGGAAACGTGACGGTCCTCGCGGTCATCAGAATTCAATGCATAAGCAGGCATGGCTTAGCGCGCCAGCTTGCCGTGGAAAACTAGAAAACTGAAATTATGACTGTGCCATCCCGTCCCGTCCATGTTGGGTCGCACGCCGGCATGACGGTTAAACGAGTGCACTCGAATCATCCAGATGAGGTACTCCCTCCTTGTCAGTAATGATTTCACCACTCATCATCTACTACCTCCGTTCGGGTTTAAAAGGCCCATGAGCTACAGTAAACTATTGGATTTAAAAGGCCCGAAACAATTAAAGCACATCTTTTTTCACATCAGTTAGCTGCCTTAATTACGGCCTGCTGCATGCAACCACTTAGAATCGCTCGCAACCAGTACATGTAGCAGCATGCAACGAGTCGCAGCCGAGGGCACGCATGCAGCTACTTAAATCGCTGGAATTAATTAGGATTAAAGTTTTGCATGTAGTTAATTATTGCCATGCCTTGGTCTTGCTGCTTTGGCTCACGGGACTAATAAACCCGGACGGAGGGAGTACCTTGGTTGGTGAGATTTTTGAATTAAGCCCTGCAAACCGGAAAGGAGGTACTAGTACGTGCATGATCCGCTATTTATTCGTGTAGGATTGAGTAGGTCATTTTTTGAATTGAGCCCTGCAAACCGGAAAGGAGGTAGTACGTGCGTGATCCTCTATTTATCGGTGTAGGATCGAATAGGTCGGATAGTGTACGTGTAGGATCGAGTAGGTCGGATGGTGTATGTGTACGATCGCATTAGCTGATGAATGTTTGCTGGGAGATAAGGCCTTGGCGAGCGTTTTTGCTGCCAGTTTCTACAGATTCGCATGGCATTTTCTTCAGAGCATCTTGTCAGTTTCTTCAGAGGTAGGCATTTTTATTCAAAAAACTGCCACTTCGGATCTTGCGTCACAACTAAAACCGCCAGGAGCACATTAGTAGGCTAGGTAGTGATCGATCAGTAACTTGTAAACACTGAGCGAACAGAAATAAGGAACTGTTAGTAACTTGTAAATGCTGAGAACACAGAAATAATGATCATGTTGTGCACAACTATAAGAGTCGATCCGTTCGAAATGTTCACACGAGACTCACAGGCCTGGCATTGTAATATGTTCACATTAGTAGCCCAAATTCAAACCCAACTAGTACGATTCCCATACATAAGATCGACATGTTAATGCATCTCAATGATTCATAGATCATATACAAATATGTACCTCCAAAAGCAAAATCTAGAAAAAACATATGTTCTTCCTACTAACATGGATGCTTCTCTTGGCCAACATTGAGTATAGAGTGAAAGACAAATTTTTTTTGTGAAGTCTACAATTCCTGTTGCAAATGTAACCAACAGCTAGAACCATGAGAATGAACCACACATGATGGAGGAACATACACTGCAATATGACTTGGTCTTCTCTCGATCACACGGCGAGACTATTTTCGGAATACAAACTTTAACTTAGGCAAAATGATGCCCATTGTATAATCAAAACAAAGCAAGGAAGCACCTAGTGTTGGCCAAGAAATAGTACAATACTACTTTTCGGCAGTCCATGAAGTGACTATCCAATTTTTCTATGTCTATTTTCAAATGGCACTGCATGTAGTGACTATACTATTCTCTTGTGCAGTTCAACCAAAATTGCGGTCACTTTGTTTGTTTGCCAAATAGCAATGGGCAGACATCTCTGTCTGCACAAATATCAAGCAGCTAGTAAACATATACCCCACCTTGTATTTTTGGTTTAAACACGTCTCTTCTGCTTAGCATCTGTCATGTTTTGCACTGAACAATTTGATACAGTCATGTTTATCCCTGGACAATTTCATATTGAATTGATTTGCTGGTTCAGAGCAGAAATATAATGCCTATTCTTCATCAGACCAAGGATATGCGGTGATGGAAGAGGTGAAATCGATACAACCAAAATTGAGCATCCAATCATTGAATCCTGTCCTGCACCTCCAATGTAGGTCCACCCTGCCAATAAATTCACATGCAAACCACTAGTATTACTATCTAATGACAGTACAAAAGGAGTAGCAACATAGTAGCAAACCATGTACCTTCGTAATGAACAGCTCATAGTGCCACCAATTGGATATAAAGGTTGCGAAGAAAACATGCTCCTAATGTTGAACCATTTGGACTTTTTGTGCAGTTCCACTAAAATAGAGCATCCCTGTTTGCATAGATATTGAAAGTGTGATTACTATAAAAGTGGCACTAGTTGAAGCGTAGACTCACAAATATAAGCATTCCAATTTCTTAAGGGGAAAAGGTAGCAAGACTGTTTCTAACCACCTGTTTGAAGGAATAAATAAGGCAACAACGGCTGATGTCAGAAAAGCATACATAGTTTTTTCTAAAAAAATTGAGCTATTCCTGACCTTTCCTCTTCTTTTAAGCATATTTTGTGCAGTTCAACTAAAATAAAATGCCATCACCGCCTTGACAATTCAGTGACACTGTACAAAAGGAAATGACTTAACATTACATCATGATGTCAGGTATGTAGTCGACAGGCATTAGAGACAAACATACAGACCTCCTTGATACATCCATTTTGCATCATGCTTTTATATCGATATTTATCACATTATTGGCTGTTATTTCACGATATGTCACAATACTTATGGCTATTCTCTCTTATTTTACAAGGTTTACCATGAAGAGGGGGAATGCCGGCAACTGGAATTCTAGCTGGAAAAGGAGCAAATATTGGAGACCTATTCTGCACAACTCCAAAAGTCCTGAAACTCCATGGAATATCTTAAAAGAAATAAAGAAAAATCGTTGCCAAAGATGAAGGCCAGGGGGCCCACACCCTGCTCACGAGGGTGGGGGGCGCGCCCCTCCCCACTAGGCGCGCCCCCTACCTCGTGGGCCCCCTGGTGGCTCTCCGACGCCCATCTTTTCCTATATGAAGTCTTTCGATGAGAAAAAAATAAGAAGCAACCTTTCGGGATGAGACTCCGCCGCCACGAGGTGGAACCTTGGCGGAACCAATCTAGGGCTCCGGCAGAGCTGTTCTGTCGGGGACACTTCCCTCCGGGAGGGGGAAATCATCGGCATCATCATCACCAACGCTCCTCTCATCGGGAGAGGGCAATCTCCATCAACATCTTCACCAACACCATCTCATCTCCAAACCCTAGTTCATCTCTTGTATCCAATTCTTGTCTCCAAGTCCGGGATTGGTGCTAGTAGGTTGCTAGTAGTGTTGATTACTCCTTGTAGTTGATGCTAGTTGGTTTATTTGGTGGAAGATCATATGTTCAGATCCTTTATGCACATTATTACCCCTCTGATTATGAACATGAATATGCTTTGTGAGTAGTTACGTTTGTTGCTGAGGACAAGGGAGGAGTCTTCCTATTAGTAGTCATGTGAATTTGGTATTCGTTCGATATTTTGATAAGATGTATGTTGTCTAACCTCTAGTGGTGTTATGTGAACGTCGACTACATAACACTTCACCATTATTTGGGCCTAGAGGAAGGCATTGGGAAGTAATAAGTAGATGATGGGTTGCTAGAGTGACAGAAGCTTAAACCCTAGTTTATGCGTTGCTTCGCAAGGGGCTGATTTGGATCCATATGTTTCATGCTATGGTTAGGTTTACCTTAATACTTTTGTTGTAGTTGCGGATGCTTGCAATAGAGGTTAATCATAAGTGGGATGCTTGTTGAAGTAAGAACAGCACCCCAAGCACCGGTCCACCCACATATCAAATTATCAAAGTACCGAATGCGAATCATATGAGCGTGATGAAAACTAGCTTGACTATATTCCCATGTGTCATCGGGATCGCTTTTCCTATTATAAGAGTTTGTCCAGGCTTGTCCTTTGCTACAAAAAGGATTGGGCCACCTTGATGCACTTTATTTACTTTTGTTACTTGTTGCTCATTACCTTTTATCTTATCACAAAACAATCTGTTACACTTATTTCAGTACTTGCAGAGAATACCTTGCTGAAAACCGCTTATCATTTCCTTCTGCTCCTTGTTGGTTTCGACACTCTTACTTATCGAAAGGACTATGATAGATCCCCTATACTTGTGGGTCATCAAGACTCTTTTCTGGCGCCGTTGCTGGGGAGGTAGCGCCTTTGGTAAGTGGAATTTGGTAAGGAAAAATTTATATAGTGTGCTGAAATTTTCTGTCACTTGTTACTATGGAAAGTGAATCTCTGAGGGGCTTGTTCGGGGTATCTTCACCCTGTCCAGTAGAGCAAAGAGTTGCTCCTCAACCTACTGAACCTATTGAAAATGAAACTCCTTTTGAAATTCCTTCGGGTATTATGGAAAAACTGCTGGCTAATACTTTTACAAGAGAAGGAACAAAGCATCCTGACGAGCACCTACGCTATTTGGATGATATTTGTGGATTATTTAAGCTTGCAGGTATACCCGATGATGTTGTTAAGAAGAAGGCTTTCCCTTTATCTTTGAAGGGAGACGCATCGACATGGTATAGGCTATGTGATGATACAAGATCATGGAACTATAAAAGAGTGAAACTGGAATTTCATCAAAAGTATTACCCTATGCATCTTGTTCATCGTGATCGCAATTATATACATAATTTTTGGCCTCGCGAAGGAGAAAGCATCGCTCAAGCTTGGGGGAGGATTAAATCCATGTTATATTCATGCCCCAATCATGAGCTCTCAAAATTAACAATTCTTCAGAATTTTTATGCTCGGCTCTCTGATAATAATAAAACCATGCTCGATACTTCTTGTGTTGGCTCTTTTATGATGAAGCCTATTGAATTCAGATGGAATTTATTGGATAGAATTAAACGCAACTCTAAAGATTGGGACCTCGACGAAGGTAAGGAGTCAGGTATGACACCTAAGTTTGATTGTGTTAAATCTTTTATGGATACCGATATTTTCCGTAAGTTTAGCACTAAATATGGACTTGACTCTGAGATAGTAGCCTCTTTCTGTGAATCTTTTGCTACTTATGTTGATCTCCCCAAGGAGAAGTGGTTTAAATATCATCCTCCCATAGAAGTAAAAGTAGCTGCACCTATTAAAGTTGAAGAAGAAACCATCACTTATAATGATCCTATTGTTCCTACCTCTTATGTTGAGAAACCACCTTTCCCTGCTAGAGTAAAGGATCATGCTAAAGCTTCAACTGTTGTTCGTAAAAGCAATACTAGAACTTATACACCTCCTGAGCAAGTCAAAGTAGAACCTAATATTGCTATTGTTAAAGATCTCTTGTCCGATAATATTGATGGGCATGTCATTGAATTCTCTGGTGAAACTGCTAGAATTGCTAAACCCTGTGATAGAGATAAACATAGACCCGTGGTAGGCGTGCCTGTTATTTCTGTTAAAATAGGAGATCATTGTTATCATGGCTTATGTGATATGGGTTCTAGTGCTAGTGTTATACCCATTGACTTATATAAAGAAATTATGCATGATATCGCACCTGCTGAGTTAGAAGATATTGATGTTACAATTAAACTTGCCAATAGAGATACTATATCTGCAATGGGAATTGTTAGAGATGTTGAAGTCTTGTGTGGGAAAACCAAATATCCCACTGATTTTCTTGTTCTTGGTTCTCCACAAGATAGCTTTTGTCCCATCATATTTGGTAGACCCTTCTTAAATACTGTTAATGCTAAGATAGACTGTGAAAAGAATGTTGTTACTATTGGCTTGGATGATATGGTTCATGATTTTAATTTCTCTAAATTTAGTAAACAACATCGTGAGGAAGAATTGCCTAGTAAGGATGAAATTATTGGTCTTGCTTCTATTGTTGTACCTCCTAGTGATCCTTTAGAACACTATTTGCTAGACCATGAAAATGAGATGTTCATGAATGAAAGAAGGGAAATAGATGAAGTATTCTTTAAACAGAAACCTATTCTGAAACACAATTTTCCTGTTGAAATCCTAGGGGATCCTCCTCCACCCAAGGGTGATCCCGTGTTTGAGCTTAAACCGTTGCCTGATAATCTTAAGTATGCTTATCTTGATGAAAAGAAAATATATCCTGTTATTATTAGTGCTAACCTTTTAGAGCATGAAGAAGAAAGATTATTGAAAACTCTGAAAAAGCACCGTGCCACTATTGGATATACTCTGGATGATCTTAAGGGCATCAGTCCCACTCTATGTCAACATAAAATAAATTTGGAATCTGATGCCAAACCAGTTTGTGATCCTCAACGACGTTTGAATCCTAAAATGAAAGAAGTGGTAAGAAAGGAAATACTCAAGCTTCTGGAGGCAGGTCTAATTTATCCCATTGCTGATAGTCAGTGGGTAAGTCCTGTCCATTGTGTCCCTAAGAAGGGAGGTATTACTGTTGTCCCTAATGATAAAGATGAATTGATCCCGCAAAGAATTATCACAGGTTATAGGATGGTAAGTGATTTCCGCAAATTAAATAAAGCTACTAAGAAAGATCATTACCCCTTACCTTTTATTGATCAAATGCTAGAAAGATTATGCAAACATACACATTATTGCTTTATAGATGGTTATTCTGGTTTCTCTCAAATACGTGTGTCGGCTAAAGATCAATCAAAGACTACTTTTACATGCCCTTTTGGTACTTTTGCTTATAGACGTATGCCTTTTGGTTTATGTAATGCACCTACTACCTTTCAAAGATGCATGATGGCTATATTCTCTAATTTTTGTGAAAAGATTTGTGAGGTTTTCATGGATGACTTTTCCGTCTATGGTTCCTCTTTTGATGATTGCTTGAGCAATCTTGATCGAGTTTTGCAGAGATGTGAAGAAACTAATCTTGTCTTGAATTGGGAAAAGTGCCACTTTATGGTTAATGAAGGTATTGTCTTGGGGCACAAAGTTTTTGAAAGAGGTATTGAAGTTGATAAAGCCAAGGTTGACGCTATTGAAAAGATGCCATGTCCCAAGGACATCAAAGGTATAAGAAGTTTCCTTGGTCACGCCGGATTTTATAGGAGGTTCATTAAGGACATCTCGAAAATTTCTCGGCCTCTGACTAATTTATTACAAAAAGATGTACCATTTGTCTTTGATTATGATTGTGTAGAAGCATTTGAAATACTTAAGAAAGAATTAGTCTCTGCACCTATTGTTCAGCCACCTGATTGGAATTTACCCTTTGAAATTATGTGTGATGCTAGTGATTATGTTGTAGGTGCTGTTCTAGGGCAAAGAGTTGATAAGAAATTAAATGTTATCCATTATGCTAGTAAGACTCTAGACAATGCTCAAAGAAATTATGCTACTACTGAAAAGGAACTCTTAGTAGTTGTGTTTGCCTGTGATAAATTCAGACCCTATATTGTTGATTCTAAAGTAACTATTCACACCGATCATGCTGCTATTAAATATCTTATGGAAAAGAAAGATGCTAAACCTAGACTTATTAGATGGGTTCTCTTGCTGCAAGAATTTGATTTGCATATTGTTGATAGAAAAGGAGCTGAGAACCCAGTTGCAGACAACTTATCTAGGTTAGGGAATGTTCTTGATGACCCACTACCTATTGATGATAGCTTTCCTGATGAGCAATTAAATGTCATAAGTACTTCTCGTAGAACTCCGTGGTATGCTGATTATGCTAATTATATTGTTGCTAAATTTATACCACCTAGCTTCACATACCAACAAAAGAAAAAGTTCTTTTATGATTTGAGACATTACTTTTGGGATGACCCACATCTTTATAAAGGAGTAGATGGTGTTATTAGACGTTGTGTACCTGAGCATGAATAGGAACAGATCCTACGCAAGTGTCACTCCGAAGCTTATGGAGGACACCGCGCTGGATATAGAACTGCACATAAGGTATTGCAATCTGGTTTTTATTGGCCTACTCTCTTCAAGGATGCCCGTAAGTTTGTTTTATCTTGCGATGAATGTCAAAGAATTGGTAATATCAGTAGACGTCAAGAAATGCCTATGAATTATTCACTTGTTATTGAGCCATTTGATGTTTGGGGCTTTGATTATATGGGACCTTTTCCTGCCTCTAATGGTTACACTCATATTCTAGTTCTTGTTGATTACGTTACTAAGTGGGTAGAAGCTATTCCAACTAGTAGTGCTGATCATAACACTTCTATTAAAATGCTTAAGGAAGTTATTTTTCCAAGGTTTGGAGTCCCTAGATACTTAATGACTGATGGTGGTTCACACTTTATTCATGGTGCTTTTCATAAGATGCTTGCTAAATACGATGTTACTCATAGAATTGCATCTCCTTATCACCTGCAGTCTAGTGGTCAGGTAGAGTTGAGCAATAGAGAGCTCAAATTAATTTTGCAAAAGACTGTCAATAGGTCTAGAAAGAATTGGTCCAAAAAACTGAATGATGCAGTATGGGCCTATAGAACCGCGTACAAAAATCCTATGGGTATGTCTCCGTATAAAATGGTTTATGGAAAAGCATGTCCTTTACCTCTTGAATTAGAACATAAGGCATATTGGGCTATCAAAGAGCTCAATTATGACTTCAAACTTGCCGGTGAGAAGAGGTTGTTTGATATTAGCTCACTTGATGAATGGAGAACCCAAGCTTATGAAAATGCCAAGCTGTTGAAGGAAAAAGTTAAAAGGTGGCATGATAAAAGGATACAAAAGCGTGAGTTTAATGCAGGTGACTATGGATTGCTATACAACTCTCATTTAAGATTTTTTGCAGGAAAACTTCTCTCCAAATGGGAAGGTCCTTACGTTATCGAGGAGGTCTATCGTTCTGGTGCCATAAAAATCAACAACTTCGCAGGCACAAATCTGAAGGTGGTAAACGGTCAAAGAATCAAACATTATATCTCAGGTAATCCCATAAATGTTGAAACCAATATTATTGAAACTGTAACCCCGGAGGAATACATAAGGGACACTTTCCAGAATGTTCCAGACTCCGAAAAGGAATAGGTATGTGGTACGGTAAGTAAACCGACCCCAAAACAATTTTTAAAGCAATATTTCTCTGTTTTGGAATATTTAGAAAAACAGAAAAATAAGTAGCAGTCCGGGGAGGACACGAGGCCTCCACGAGGGTGGAGGGCGCGCCCTACCCCCTGGGCACGCCCCCTACCTCGTGAGCACCCCGTGTGCCCTCCGGACTCCGTTTTCTTGCACGATACGTATTTTGGTCGGTAAAAATTCATTACATATTCTCCCGAAGGTTTTGACGACCGTATCACGCAAATATCCTCTATTTTCGTTTCGAGCTGTTTCCGTTGCAGATTTCAGGATTCCGGAGACTCGATCATCCTTCTATGAGGGTGAGCCTATGCCATGGAAGGTGGACGACAAGCTTCCATCATCAACAACCCCTCCACCGCCAACAACAAAGAAGGAGATATAATCACATGGGTATGGGCACTCCCCTTGGCAACTGCCATGCTTGGGGGAGGTTCCCCAGTATCGTATCACCATCACAACTCCTATCTTTACCGTTTTTCTTAGTTCGATCCTATTAGTAGTATCTTGATTTAGTAGAATAAAGTCATGGCACAATCTAGTTTTGAGTTTTGCTTTATGATCCCTCTATGCAATCGAGTCCATGAGCTTTATATAATAAAGATTAGTGTTGGGTCAAGGGCTTGATTATTTTGCCATGATCTGGGGTGAATAAAGAAAAAAAAGAATAAAAAGAATCAAGAGTTCATATTGATCTTGTTGAAAGTAATGACTTCACATAGGAAGAGTATGATGATTTAAAGTTGTTGGGAGTTGGGAAATATAGCTTTGGTCATCATTGCAATTAATAGGAAGTAATAAGGAAAGAGAGGTTTCACATATAGATATATTATCATTGACATCTTTTATGATTGGGAGCACTCATTAAAATATGACATGCTAAAGAGTTGATGTTGGACATGGAAGATAATATAATGAGTTATGTTTTCTTACATTTGAGATAAAGTATGTTGTCATGGTTCCTCTACCGTGTTGAGCTTGCCTTTCCCCCTCATGCTAGCCAAATTCTCAGCACTAAGTAGAAATACTACTTGTGCTTCCAAATACCCTTAAACCAGTTTTGCCATGAGAGTCCACCATATCTACCTATGGATTGAGTAAGATCCTTCAAGTAAGTTGTCATCGGTGCAAGCAATAAAAATTGCTCTCTAAATATGCATGACTTATTAGTGCGGAGAAAATAAACTTTGCACGAACTTGTTGTGGATGCAATAAAAGCGACGGACTAATAAAGGTTCACATACAAGGGGCAATGTAAAGTGACGTTCTTTTGCATTAAGATTTGGTGCATCAACCCTAAACGCGCATGACAACCTCTACTTCCCTCTGCGAAGGGCCTATCTTTTATTATTATCCTCTACTTTATGCAAGGGTCACGGTGATCTTCACCTTTCCTTTTTCATTTTATCCTTTGGCAAGCTCAGCATATTGGAAAGAACATGATATATATATATATATATATATATATATATATATATATATATATATATATATATATATATATATCTAATTGGATGTGGGGGAGCATGAATTATTATTGTTGACATTACCCTTGAGGTAAAAGGTTGTGGGGCAAAACTACAAGGCCCTATCTTTCTCTGTGTCTGATTAAAACTCCATAACCACAAGTATTGCGTGAGTGTTAGCGATTATGAAGGACTAAGTGATAGTTGAGTACATGGACTTGCTTTTAAGCTCTGACATAGACTCTTTCCGATGTTATGATAAATTGCAATTGCTTCTATGACTGAGGGTATAATTTGTTGGTGCTCAATAAGGTTTATGATTCATGCTTTGGCTTTCTGAAAGGATCATCACTTGAACATAAGTAATCATATGAAAAATATATATATGTTGTTGTTATGAAAATAATCATGATGCCTTCATGTCCGTATTTTATTTTTATCGACGCCTCTACTTCTAAACATGAGGACATATTTATTTTTATCGGCTTTTCGCTTGAGGACAAGCAAAGTCTAAGCTTGGGGGAGTTGATACGTCCATTTTGCATCATGCCTTTATATCGATATTTATCGCATTATGGGCTGTTATTTCATGATATGTCACAATACTTATGGCTATTCTCTCTTATTTTACAAGGTTTACCATGAAGAGGGGGAATGCCGGCAGCTGGAATTCTGGCTGGAAAAGGAGCAAATATTGGAGACCTATTCTGCGAAACTCCAAAAGTCCTGAAACTCCACGGAATATCTTAAAAGAAATAAAGAAAAATCGTCGCCAAAGATGAAGGCCAGGGGTCCCACACCCTGCTCACGAGGGTGGGGGCGCGCCCCTCCCCCCTAGGCGCGCCCCCTACCTCGTGGGCCCCCTGGTGGCTCTCCGATGCCCATCTTCTCCTATATGAAGTCTTTCGATGAGAAAAAAATAAGAAGCAACCTTTCGGGATGAGACTCCGCCGCCACGAGGCGGAACCTTGGCGGAACCAATCTAGGGCTCCGGCAGAGCTGTTCTGCTGGGGACACTTCCCTCCAGGAGGGGGAAATCATCGCCATCATCATCACCAACGCTCCTCTCATCGGGAGAGGGCAATCTCCATCAACATCTTCACCAGCACCATCTCATCTCCAAACCCTAGTTCATCTCTTGTATCCAATTCTTGTCTCCAAGTCCGGGATTGGTGCTAGTAGGTTGCTAGTAGTGTTGATTACTCCTTGTAGTTGATGCTAGTTGGTTTATTTGGTGGAAGATCATATGTTCGGATCCTTTATGCACATTATTACCCCTCTGATTATGAACATGAATATGCTTTGTGAGTAGTTACGTTTGTTCCTGAGGACAAGGGAGAAGTCTTGCTATTAGTAGTCGTGTGAATTTGGTATTCGTTCGATATTTTGCTAAGATGTATGTTGTCTAACCTCTAGTTGTCTTATGTGAACGTCAACTACATAACACTTCACCATTATTTGGGCCTATAGGAAGGCATTGGGAAGTAATAAGTAGATGATGGGTTGCTAGAGTGACAGAAGCTTAAACCCTAGTTTATGCGTTGCTTCGCAAGGGGCTGATTTGGATCCATATGTTTCATGCTATGGTTAGGTTTACCTTAATACTTTTGTTGTAGTTGCGGATGCTTGCAATAGAGGTTAAACATAAGTGGGATGCTTGTTCAAGTAAGAACAGCACCCAAGCACCGGTCCACCCACATATCAAATTATCAAAGTACCGAACGCGAATCATTAGAGCGTGATGAAAACTAGCTTGACGATATTCCCATGTGTCCTCGGGAGCGCTTTTCCTATTATAAGAGTTTGTCCAGGCTTGTCCTTTGCTACAAAAAGGATTGGGCCACCTTTCTGCACTTTATTTACTTTTGTTACTTGTTGCTCGTTACCTTTTATCTTATCACGAAACTATCTGTTACACTTATTTCAGTACTTGCAGAGAATACCTTGCTGAAAACCGCTTATCATTTCCTTCTGCTCCTCGTTGGGTTCGACACTCTTACTTATCGAAAGGACTACGATAGATCCCCTATACTTGTGGGTCATCACTCCTCCGATAACATAATGGACATTAATTTTAACAAAGGTGTGACTAGCTTTACCGGGATAATTTGAGTGAACTCTACACCCTCTGTTCCTTAATATAAGACGTTTTCACAGTTCAATTTAAAGTACCCAAATGTCTAGTATTCAAAAAAACAGGTAGTAGTTTTCTTGAGCACATATCTGGGAAAGCTTGCCACACTTTATATATTTCCATATGCTAATGCAACACCACTCGAATAGTACAAATATACACTAATCCAGTGGCTAGTGCAACAATAGAGTGGTTATTTTACTACAGGGTACAGTACAATGGGTTTACTAAATAGATTTCCATAAGCTCTAGCACTGGAAGATTTATATAAGAATTAACAATACACAATGTGAAGGTAACAAGTTTCATCATTTGTATACAAGCTGTGCAAGAGCATTAAACCAAATACAAAAGTCTGAAGGTAACTAGCATTGTTAACTAATGACAGTATAAAAAAAATTGCAAACCATGTACCTTCAAGGTAAATATCATTTCAAACTCGAGGGGACCTAAAAATTGCTATCCCAATCTTGATAATGGGTCAAACATAAAAACTTGATCGAACGAATCAAGAGAACAGCCGGAGGAGGAGGTGCCCACTCTTGACCTTTCCTCTTGACACTGTCCATTTTTTTTGACTTATCTCATGAAAGTGAGGTATGTAATCTATAAGCATTAATAGTGCAAAAATCTGAAGGTAGTAACAAGATTCATTGTTGGTATATTGGCTATGCAATACCATTAGAATGCCTTCGCTGAAAAATCTTTAATACATCCACAATCAATAGCTAACCCTGAAATAATCCAGTGACATTAAATGGCATTGCTTAAATGTATCGGTGGCATTAGATTGAGTGCGGCATTAGTTAAATGTGGCATCACTTTAGTAGTAGCATTGCTTGACTTGACCACTGGTGTTATCCTACAACAAAAGAAATAAGAGCATGGGAGGCCTATTCGGGCAGTGGGCGCACCAGTACGATGTACGTCCATGGATGCATAGAGTGGTGAGGGAGGTATGGTTGCCCAGAACAACAAATATCCAGGCAACATATGTGGATTACGTCCCATTTTTGTTCTCTTTAGCCACCTTTTTCCTATGTGAGGACAACAAACCGATCGACCTGGTCATTGTCTATTGCGTTGTCATGCCTTTCTACCCTTCTTCAACCAAGAGACACGAGACTCATTCCTTAGCTACTGATTTTCCCCTTTTCAACCTAGATGTGGTTCAGTGCCTACTCTCTTGGATAGTATAGTCTCCCTTCCTTTCCTTATTCAACCCAGACATGGATTAGTCTGCATGAAGTAGGGTTTCCTTTAATAGTGCAAATTAAGGTTTTCTTCTGCATGACAAGTAGAGCAGAGGATATCAGATTGGGAATATGGTGGAGTGGAAAAAGATCCACATGTAGCGACATGGCAGATGGGGCAATAGAACAAGGGTATGGTTCGAAAAGAGGTAGCATACCTGAGGGTCGCTGGGAAGTGGCTTTGCTCATGGTCATCATCCTCCGTACACACTACGGCAGCGAGCTTGGGGACAGAGGCCATCCTGAGCGGGCGCTAGGTCTGAGAGGACGACCTTGTCGTCAGTGCGTGACCTCTCTCGCCGATGATGAGTGCGTCAACGCTGCACGTCCTTTTCTTCCCCGGCGGATCTGTCACCACTGGTGAGGAGGGACAAAGAAGCCGTCTTTTTTAGATCTGGAGAGAGAGGGTGATAGTGTGAGAAGCAAGTGGGCAGCCCTTAGCAAGAAAGCGCTGAAGCTCCAGCCTATATTTATTTTTTATACTACTAGTACTAGAGGTGGAGTAGTGGTAGAGTAGTTTATATTTTCTCTGCATATAGTACCAGTTAGTCGTGCTTCAAAACTGAACGGCACGCCATTAAAAAAAGGTTGATAACTAATGCGGCACCGGCCAACGCGGCCAGATCGCATTTTAAACCAGAAATTGCACACCATGTTTCGTTGACATGTGGTCCCGTTCCAACATGTCAGTGAGATGACAGCGAGTCCTTTTGTACAATTTCCTAAGGACGTCTATGTAGGCCGGGGCGCCTCTTTGTGTACCGTGGCAACCGTCCAGGGCCTCTTTGCCTTTCCCTCTCGATTTGGAACTGTTGTCACACGCTCTTCCTCCCTCCTCCATTTGCCTTCACTCTTCGTTTTGCCATTGTTTGATCGTCTTCTCCATGGAGGGAACAGGCCGGAAACAACCCCATTATTCTTGCCCCGTTCTAAAAGATGACGTGGTGGAGGAACTCATTGATTAGTGTGACATCATCACCTCGACTAGCATGGCAGGTTCGTTCAAGACCCTTCTCGACTCAAGTAATAACAACATTACAAGGAACCCAAGGGTCCAGGAGCGGTTTGATCTCCCTTATCTTCTTTCCTATAAACCTGTTCGCATGGGCGCGGACGACGGAGGCCTCGTCCTGTGCAAGTTTATGCCGCTTGATAATGATACGTGTGATGTCAAGATACCATCGCTTAAGGGTAAGGCCTGGGCTGGCGCAAATGGAGATTGGGTAGTTTATATTGGGTACAATTGCGAGTGGGAACTTGTGAATGTGTACACTCGTTAGAGGATTCCACTTCCACAAATCTCAGAGTGCCCTGAGGTTGAGCACACAGATGATCTACGTATGTTCAAATACGATCATGGTGGCTGTCGTCTATGGAAGATAGCAATTTGTCGAGTTCCAACCGCTCTTGGGATTACAAGAACTATGAAGTTGTTGCTATCTTCGACAAGCTTGTTGCCGTCATTACTGCTTCCACGGCTCGTCCATGGATATTGCTCAAAAATCAATTTCTGTACACGGATGAGTACTGTGATGCAATTGCGTACGAGCATCTTGTGTTTGCTGCCACCACTCATGGCACTGTTTTTGCATGGCATCCTCGTGGTTTAGGTACGTTTGTCTTCCACCGTAATTATAATTGTTTCATCCACATGCATGCGGGTTAGCAAGTTTCCCTTTACTAATTAACCTTCTTGTGTTTCCAAGGTCCTATGAACATTCCACCACCTATACTTGAAAAAATTATATCCAAGGGGGAGATGACGATGGTGATGATCACGAGCAGAACTTATATACTCAGTGGCGCCTATCAACTAATTCCGATGGATCACCACTTCTTGTCTGTATACAGTGCACTAAGATTGTTACTACTGAGGGAGAACGTGTTGTCTCCCATGGTCGCCCTCTCCGGACCTATTCCAACACCCGTTGCAGGGTATTTGGGATGGATAGTGTGCTAGCACCAATACCTTCTCCCTAGTTTAGTATTGATAGTCTTGGAGAAAACTCACTCTTCCTTTTACCAAGCTATCCAATGATGGTGAAAGGCGATCCAGCTATTGTTGACACAACGTTACTACCATTTATGAGAAGCAACTGTATCTATACCTTGGACATTGCGGTGGTTCCCTACCCTGGTCCTGATATATGTCGCTTCATCCTGGATGATCAGCCATGCGTTGCTCTCGATATTGACAATAGATGGCCCTTCCCAGAGCACCTATGGTTCAAAGCAAGCGTTTCCAACGCCGAGGATTGGTTGAGATGAAGTTCATTTCATTGCTTGTTATTTGTTGTGTGATGAAAACTTTAGTATTTATAATGTATCCTTGTTCTCATTTTGGGTTGATGACCTGTTGTTTGTAATAAAATGATATGCCTGTGATAAACTTACTAAATTTATGAATGGCTTTCGAGTTGCTTCTCTGAGTGGGTGTTGCGACAAGGCAAAAAAAATTCCGAATACATAATTGTACATGCATTGTAATAGGTTATCGCATGAGGCCAATCAACAATAGTACACTATTTGTACTAGCTGCGTCGGGCGGGTGTTTTTACTATAGCTGCAAATCCCATCATCCTAGGTCCTCGGATGAGTCCAGTAGAAATTGCATTCTGATGTTTGGGTTCAAACTTTCAAAACTGCTGCACTATCTCTACGTCTACGTATACGTAATGCAACAAGTTTTAAACTTGAGACCAGCCACCCACCCTCACAAAGAACACTTTTTAACCTAGCACAGACTCCAGGAAATTTGGCCATAGTGTGAGGTGGGCCATAGGTTAATTTGTTCGCTGTACATAACCAGCACCTCGAATCCTCGATGCTATATAGTAGTATTAGGGTCGCATGGGCCAGAACAAGCATTCACGTCCAGGAGTACGGCACATGCCACCAACATGACTTCCATCTGACACCATATTTCTTGGAGTCCGTGCTACAGCTATCTCTTCAACCTCATCGTTTCTCTAACTCAGCCATTGCGCGGCGGGCGAGGTGGGGGTTTGCCGATAGTCGGTTTTGTCAACGGCGGTCCCACTTGTAAGGCCAACTCCAACGCACGACCCCAAATGGACCTCCGTTTTGCCTGGATTCTGTCCGTTTGGGTAGGGCAATGGGGTCGTGCCCAGGCCATTTCTCGGATGCGGTGGCCATGCGCCCAACGCGCGCACACATCCCGGCCACGTACATTTTTCTTTGCAAACACATATCTTTTTTTCATCATTGATTTTTGGTACATGGAAATACATCACCAAAATTTGACTAGAAAAGCAGGACCAAAGAAAACAAGAAGCACAAGAATACATTTTAGAAGATATCCAACTTCCATAACTGCTCCTGTAAGTTGGATTAGTGCCTTCTCGATGCATTCATTATTGATCAACGGAGGCTCGATCTTGCGTGCTTCTTTATTCTTCGAGTGTAAAGAAGTAGACATTGCTTCCTCGCATCTAGTCTCATGTCTAGCCTCTATTCTATCAACAAGTGCACTAGTCTCATCTCTAGCCTCTATGCTAGCTAAAAGTGCTAGAACATCTACTAAATTGCGCTCTATCAATATATTGATGTACTCTTCTTCCCAATACCAAAACTTGCATCCATTCTGCACGGTAAAATTTTAAGTTAGCACAACTAGTCTAATCCGAGAGCACAACCGAAGATTTGGTCGAGTTCTTCCTCCTTTTGCCAACATGTGGGACATCCAGCATCCAGGTCGTGTCATGCAAGAAAATGGAGTGGTAGTTGAAGCCACGTGTGTGCATCTTGGGTTAAAATGTAAATAGGATCTTACTACTCTTGAGTAACTCCAAAAGCAGCCACCGAAGATCTTTATTGGATTTTTTTCATCACTAGCACGTCGAGGTGAAAGATGTGCAGGTTTAGTGGGTCCTCTTGCGTTTTCACTGACATGTTGGACCGCATATGAGCAAACAAACGATGGGCTCCTTGCGTCTGCTGGCTAGCTGAGAAGAGAGATAGAGGAGGGATGAGCACGAACTCTAGGAAATTTGTTCTACGTAACCAGCACCTCGATATAGGCTCGATATAGTGGGGTGGCATGGGCCATAACTAGCATTCACGTCTAGCAGTACGGCACACGCCACCCACACGAGTCCCATCCGACACCAATTTTCTTGGAGTCCGAGCTATAGTCATCTCTTCTCCCTCCTGTTTTCTCAGCCATCACGTGGTGGGCGGGGTGGGGCTTTACCGATAGTGAGTTTTCTCAACTGCGGTCCCACTTGTAAGTGAAAATGCAACACACCACGCATTCCACCTTGAGTTGCGTGCCAGACCAACCGCGTGGGGGTGTGATGCAAACACGACAGGCTTTTCCTGAACTTGTAACTTGTAAAATTTGGTTCTGCTCCATGGCACGACCGATAGATAGAAATAACGATTTTCCCTAAAGCTTGGTTCTGGCGCGGTTCATGCATGGAGTACGTACGAAAATTATGAAGTTGGTGCAAAAGGTAAGATAATTACTAGTAGTACCATATACTACTACATGGATTTGACGGAAAGATAAAGATACATACGGATCCATCAATGACATCCTCACGCCCTAGTCGCCGGGTCACCAACCGACGTGTGAGGACCAGCGGCGTTGGCGGCATGCTCAACATGCTTCTAAACAATGCCGTCCAGGGTTGCCCTGCGGTCCAAGAAGGCCAGCGTCCTATCGTCCTCCTCTTGCATGTAGTAGTCCTTGTAGACGATTTGCTCATAGACATGGGTGATTATGTCGATGGTGTCTTGCTGCGCCAGGTGCTGCGCGGCGAGCGTGACCTTGAGGTGGACATTCTCTGGAGCGACGGCGGGCAGTCGCAGGGCCACTAGTGCATCGAAGAGGTTATCACCATAGAGGCCGTTGAGGGTGGCAGGCATCGCAGAGCCTGGGCGCATGGGCTGGAGGCGTAGGTCAAGGTTGTCCGCGAGCTTCTTGACGACGGTGAACTTGTCGAGGAAGCCGACGAGGACCTCGTCGAACAAGGAGACGAAGCTGTCGTCCAAGCGGCCCCTTGCCCTGGCGGCCTCAAGCACTACCTGGAGACATTCCTCAGTGTCGGGCCGCAGGCCAGCGTCGTGGACCATCTGGCACAGCCAGCTGATGCTCATGCTCATCGCCTCCATGGGTCTAGCTTCTAGTCAACTGATCTTGCGATTGGAGTGATCACGCTTGCCCTTGGTTTGGGTGCATAGGTGCATAGGATTTTGTACTAGATTGGATTGGCGGGGAGCCTCTATATGAGAAGTGCAGACTGTGTTGAATTCACGTGCGTGTTTGCCATCTACTCCTCGGCCCTCTACTGCACCTGCATTTGGCTGTATGATAGGTGGGCTAGCCACCCGTTGGGCCCATGTGCCATACACCCAAAGGCAGGTGGAGTAAGTCAATGAAGCTGTGTCCCCCTCCATGCCGATGCAGTATAGTCATCTCACCGGACCTCTAGATGGGGCCAAATGAGAGAACTTTGATGTTTACTATTTTATTGGTCCCCTTTGCATTTTGCGCCAAGTTTTGACCTTTGATTTAACTAATAAAATGTTAATGCATGTAACCAAAAATGTTGTGTAAGTCACCTTACGAAGCCTAAATAATCCCAAAACACTTAGGCATGGTACATTAACTCCCTCCACATTTCTTATTTCGTGACATATCAACCAATGAGAGATGTGGGTCGTGCATTCTTTCAATGACTTGACACTACCAAACATGACATGCAGTGGTTAGTTCATTGCATGTAATCCTATTAATTAGCAAAAAGACATTAAGTTCTCTCACCGATAGGAATAAAACAATACACCATGTATTTATTTACAGAGGGAGTAGTACATTTTTTGTCACATGCATTACTAGATATTGCTAGTCAAATACTAAATCAAGATGGACATGGTAGTACTACTAAATCCATATGGTGGTGCTAGTACTTGTAGTAGTACTACCAATGTAGTAGCACTGTACTACCCGTTGCTCAAATTATTTCATGCTGCTCCTCACAGTGAAGTGACAGGACCCTGCGCTAGAGATGACACCTGAGTATAGGCACCGTGTTCGGCATACCATAGTCAGCCTCACCGTCTACAGTCACTATCATCATGGCTGTAGAGCTAGCCTGCTTACAACTAGGCGTGTTCGACATAATTTCCTGTGCGTAGATGTACGCGCATTTCACGGAACACCAAAGACTGGGGGCGGAGGGCACCGACAGCGGCCGTCACGCCAGATTGTTTCATGGCCTTCTAGTGTGGTGGGGAGGAGATAAGGCTGATTGTGAGAGATAAGAAGTTGTTTGTAAACAGGGAACAAGTGTGGGCATCTTTTTGCAAAACTGAAGAAGTTTGGTTTGGATGCGTCAGATCTAGATCTGACGGCTATTGCCGAAAGATGGCAGGCACGCCATCATCACCAACTCAGGGCCTCTTTGACTCACAGGATTTTGAAAACACATGAATAGGACACGGCAGCATTACAAGTTTCAAACTGATATTACAAATGTTAGGATTAATGTTGCACCAACGAAGAGGGAATTATTAGGAAGTTTACGTAAGAACTTTCATTACCTTACGTGGATGCGGCATTATCGTACAAACTAAAATCCACCGCCCTGACAAGTCACTAATGGGCAAATAAATTTTCGAGTCTTTGGCCACTTGATGTTTCAAAAACAAATTCAGCTTTTGCGGAGACTTTGTCATTTAGGCTTAGACGCTTGTGGTGATTAGCACGCCATTCATTGTTGCGCCAAAGAACGCCAAACCTCATTACCTTGAGCACACTTGCCTCCAGAACAAAGAACCTGGCCAATTTATTCTCAGATGTGCTGCCTTGGTAGTCGACCAAATCAATTTCTGTAAGATGGAGATCAAGGCATTCAATGAGATTTTTATAGTGCAACACATTTTTCACTTTTGGGTCTTTTTTTATATGCAAAAAAAGAGAACCTATTAGAGCAGCTGGCTGTATAAGATTGTCGTGTCATCAAGAGGTACCAATATCATTCGCTCATATGATAGGGTTCGCTGGCTAGTGATATTTTTTCACTCTCTCTCTCTCTCTCTCCTCTCATTTACCTAGGAGCACGTGAAGAGCTTGGGCATTTGTTTCCTTCCACTATGTGGCTGATGCCATATTTGTCAAAAGTATGCCACATAATACACATCAATGTCAAATCAAAAGATTTTGGCACCGCTCTCGCGTTGTGAGAGAGTTGGCACCGCTCTCGCGTTGTGAGAGAGTTGGCACCGCTGTGCACACAAGACCCACATGTATAAACAAATCAATCAAACCAACTACACCAACCTCTCACTCTCCCAAACAAGTGTTTTTTCCTTGCCTCAGTCCTCTCTCTCTCTCTCTCTCTCCCACGCAAGTGTTTTTTCATTGCGTGAGTTAATTTGGCACCGGAGCAAAGTAGGTGATCCAGATTGGGGCACCAGGTGAGCAATGTAGGGGCATCGATGCCAAATGCATCACAAGTGAATTTGGCACGTGTTTTGGCTCACATAGTGGAGGGCCTGCTAGGTGTGCGCGGGTGCGTCCTTCTGTGCATGCCGCAGCGTAGCGGTGAATTGTGCACGTGTGCGTCCTTCACGCGAAATAGGTGTGTCCTCAATGCGCCCTCAATTTACTAGCGTGCGGGGTGCTACCCGGAGTGGTTTCAACTTTGTTTACTTCACCGCGTGTCAGATGGCCTCTAGTTTACTTATTTTCACCCACTGCCACATGGGCTAGCACACGAAGATAGAGAACACGAGCTGACAAGGCAGCATGTGGACTGGTTGACCGGTCAACTAAACAATATAGAGAGCTATACGCTGACACGGTGAGCATATAATCCGTCGGTATAGAGAGTTCGAGTGAGAGGGGAGGCCCGTGAGAGATAGCAGAGAGAGAGAGAGAGAGAGAGAGAAAGAGCTACTCCCTCCGTTCGATAATGTAGTGCCAACAGTTTTTTAAAGTCAAACTTTTGAAACTTTGACCAAGTTTATAAAGAAATTACTTATATCTACAATACCAAAGATAAATTATAGTATGAAGTAAGTACATGTTGTGATGAATCTAATGATCGTTCCAGATGTAAATGTTATTCTCCACATATACCTAGTCAAACTTTTCTGAGGTTTGACTTTTCAAAACATCCATATGCTTATGGACGTGAGAGAGTCCCTAACTAGAGAGAGAGAGCATGTGTGTGATATAGGAAGAGTGAGTGAAAAAAGTGTCGATGCGTGTGTGGAAGAGACATGGACAACACACAATAAAAGTAGACAAAAAGCGTGTGTGTCTTATGCAAACATATCACACATGCATCTTCGACAACGGAAGCAAGGTGAGGAGATAGTGTGTGGTTGTTTGCAACTGGGACAGAAAGACCCCTAGCACGTGGCCAAGAGGGGTCTGACAAACAAGGGAGAGAGGTCGAGAGAGACGTCGGAGAAAATGCAGACATGGGGAGGAGAGAGTGTATGTTTGTCATAGAGAGATCCCCTGGAGATCGTGATGGGACTACATGGGCGGGAGATCGAGTGACAAGGTGTGTGCGCAATAGAAGATACCCCGAGAGATATCGAGATAGACCTATGGATGGAAGGAGACAATACGTGTGTTCCTGATGGCTAGTGAGAGATAATCATACTTAGGGGGGAGTGTGTGCGCCTAAGATGGAGTGAGGGATTACGATACTTAAGGGGTGCGTGTCACGTAGAGAGAGAAAAAGGGCGGAGAGTGTTGGATGGGTGATGTAGGGCGGAACTCCAGGGGCTGATCTTTCACGTTAGGAGAGGATCCTACGGGGTAAACACGAAGAACGCACGGAAGAACATGAGGAAATCACGAGGGCAAACGAGAGAAACACTCAATCGACAAGAGATCGATCACACAAGGTATAGATCATCAAAGCAAGAGTAGCACGAGATACAAACTCAACAATGGACGATACACGAGTAACCGTTCTTCTCCGTGAGGATGTCTTGATTGTCTTCTCCGGATGGAGGCCTTGAATCCGAATGGATCTTCTCTGAAGAGGCACGGTCCCTCACGTCGAGTAGATCCAGTACGGATGAGCTATGCTCTATCTCAAGATGAGCTATCACAACGCTAACCCTCAAAATGGGGAGGAGGAGGTCTATTTATAGTGCTAAGCCACGAAGGGGTAAGTGAGGGGCGAAGGGGTACACGGGCCTCTGCCCAAGTCATGCACGCAGGCAAGGCCGGATGATCCGGACGGGGTCCCGGATGATCCGGGCGTCGGGGGTCCGGATGATCCGGACGGAGTCCCAGATGATCCGGCTTCGGTAGAAGCCTTCGGGTGTATTTGGCGCAATTACCCGGACGATCTGAGGGAGGGTCCGGATGATCCAGCTGGGCCCGGATGATCCGGACGGCGGTCCGAATATCCGGCCTGGCTCCAGCAGCCGCTCCGTCTTCTTCTTCCTTCTCCTCTTCCATGCTTGGCCTTGGTCCTTGGATTCTCCATGGTCATCTTGGTTGTACCTGAGTATATGAACGGTCCATGAATGAGGTAGTAGCCATGTCTCACATGCGGAAAGTGACGGTTCGAAGAAGAGTGAATTCACCTTGTGTCCAATGGCGTATGTTCGAGGTCTCGTCATATGTCCTCTTAGGGCTTGGAGAGTAGTCGGAGTGTCCATGGGGATGAACGTGAGATGCTCCGCATCAATGGGTCTATATGTAGTGCGAGCGAGACATGTGTATGTGTGAACCAGGGGGATATAAAGTTTGAGAGAGATAGAGGAGCCCCGATAAGGCTGAGTGGTGCGTCAGATGGCTGAGAGGGGGAAAGAGATATTCCATCTGCTCGATAATCCCCAATGTCGCTCCTCCGTACGCGAGATGTATCATGTAGACAACAAAAAGGAAACAACAATGAAAGAGTGACCCATCCAATATGCGTATTTGAGGATGGCTCAAAGAGACGGAGCTCACCTTTATGAGAATGTCGAAAATGTTGGTGTCGCACATCGTGTATGCCTTCACATGACCAATTTGTCTCATCATGGTTACGCCTTGTGAATCCTTCAAAACGAAAGAACATGGAAAACACTCGAAAAAACAAATGAGGTTAGTGCAAATGCAACACCTATCATTCGTGAGGTAAGATACCCAACAAGTCTATGCATCATGCTCATCATAAGAAAGGACAAGGGAGTATTGCATAGTATGGAGGCATATGATGCGAGAACAACCAAATGCAATAGGCTCAATCGAAAAAGCATGCATCACAAGTAAAGTGTCCAAGTCTCCAATATTAATAAGCATAGCAAGTTGGCACTCAATACAAGGTGATATGGGAGATGCAACTAATGGAGACAAGAGACAATGCTCAAGGAAAATCAAGTGAGAGGCATGAACATATATGTCATCAACCCAAGAAAGCTTGTAAGAGTGGAACATGGGTGATGCAACATAGCAAGCAATCATAGCGATCAAGTCAAGCATGCTAGTAGTGTGATAATGCAACATACTAGAAGGAATCATGGCAAGCATGTCATGTGTGCAAATAGTGGGCATGAATAATTCGCATGTCATAGCACAAGCATGAAAGCAAGATATGAGTAGAATAGCATGAATGTATTGGTGAGAAGCCATATGTAAATAGAAATGGAACATCATGACTCTCCCAACATAAGAATCAACAATAGCATGAGGCACATGATAAACATGGCAATAGCAACAAGGATCTCCACCAAGCATGCAAATACACATAGGAGTATCATAATGGTGCATCATGGGTAAATGCAAGCAAAGGTCACAATTGCATGACAAAGGCATAGAAGCAAGCATAACATGCAAAGTGGACACGCTAGAATGGGCATAAGGTGACAAGTGGTAAATAGCCCATAGCCGTGTGAGAGCCAAGTAGAAGAGATGCGCGTAGTCCTTACGCGAAGGGAACGGTGGTAAGGATAGTCCACGTGATCCCAAGCCATCGTTGCTCTCAAGAGCTCGATTCATCAACTCATGGGATTGTGACGTTGACGAGTGTTCATAAGTAGCTACACAAAGCAAAGGCAAAGGAAAAATTGTGTGTGCGTGGTAGATTTACACATCATCCATCATGATGTGCACGTGCATCTGTCGGTGAGCACAAAATATCAGATGCTCAAATAAATGAGATGTGTGATATAGAAACATGTCATCCATCATGAGAGGTTTGTTATTATGTATAGCATAATGCAGACTCAAATTGTGTAATGCATCACGAGCAATATCTAGAGCATTGTTATTCATGGAATGCATATGGTGTACACTATCATGGGAATCATGCAAAGTATGAAATGCATCAAGATCTCCTAATATGTTTGAGAAAACTATGGGGGTCTCCTCATGAGCATGAGTAGCAACATCACGTGGAGAATATTGACAACATCCAAAACAATGCATATTTGGGACAATGTGATAATGGCATGACATAGTAGATGAATTGCGGAAATCATGTAAAGGAAGCATGGCAAAATCATCACATGAAAAACAAAAGCCAATGACCATCATCTCGTCATCTATGCCATAAGTGCAAATAGGATTTATTTTAATGGGGCATGCATAGTTACTATGTTGATATTGAAATGATGCAATATGGGAGATCTCACTCATAGCATATGACAAGTTTAAAGGATTATCAAACATGAAGTGACCAATAGAATTTTCACATGATGTCCTATGGAGCATAGCATCACAACTAGGCAACTCAACATGCTCAACATCATATTCATCATAAATAGGTAAGTCAAGGCATGAAGAAGTCGCACTAGCATGAAGCATGGAAATAGGTGTGTCAACATCATGCAAGCAATCATTGTCAAGAGGGTCCACTAGTGGGACAAGAGAGGCACCATCATTGTCAAGCAATCATTGTGCTCATGTGTTATAGGTGAGGTGTCGAAGATCCACTCGTTGTCATCTTCATTTTGATGGAACCATGTGGGGGTGCATCATTGTCCACTATGGCCATCGTCTTCTCCATTGGAGGGATGGACTCATCGAGGATAGGTCGTCATGTAGGAGACCTAGCACCAAAGAAGAAAACACACTAGGAGTAGAGGTTAAGTTGTTAGAAATCAAAGTGGCCTCACATGCCATGTCAACTATCTCACTCGCTAAGTCTTGTGGCTCACTCACTCCCTCAAGGATGCTCTCACTCATATGGTTGGTGGAGTCACTCAAATGGCGCTCAACCTCACATAGGATGTGTGGCATGCTCTCATGTGTGGGGCTAGTGGTGGTCACACTCATCCTCTCAAAGGAAATGCTCTCAATGTCACATATGGTGGATTCACTCATCTCTCTCATGGGGTGGTGGCTCTCCTCACATGACAAATGGAGCATCTCAACATATGTGGGTGTCGGAGAGATGTTGGTGCAAATGTCTCCATGCTCAACTCCTATCGCCGTGGTCGAAGGGGATGGCCCTTGCTCGACCTTCTTCTCACCGTCTTGGTGTGGGAGGCCCATATGATGTGGCACCTCGTAGCTCGTCTCCATCATCGAAGGGAGTTTCCCATGCTCGGCCATCTTCCTTGGGGGGCTTCTGAAGATGGAAGTGTCACCCTTGCTCGTAGGTGGTCGCCTTGGTCTTTTTGAAATCGTTGTAGGCGTACTCGTGGGAAGTAGGTGAAGATGCCGTACGTCCAAAGGCGAAGATGCCTTGATAGCACTTGGCGAAGATGCCGAAGTGGTTGTTGTAGCCGTATCACCATTTTCGTGGTGGTCGTCTCACGGTCTTCTTTTGTGCTCATGAAGCTTCGACTTGGCGTGAAGTAGGGCTTGTGCACTTGTGCTTCTGGAGTATCTTCATGATGATGGTGTCATTGTCGTGCTTGAGATTGGTGGCGTTCGTCGTCGTCGTGCACATGTTGCTTGGAGGTGACTTGCCCTTCATGACGATGTTGCTCACAAACATGATGGTGGTCGCCATGTAGATGATGACGTGGACGACTTGCGCTTGCATCGTGTTCGCGCTCCGAAGATTTGTGGCTTGAATGTCGCCGTCTTGAAATTGACAAAGGGGAAGATGACTTGATCAAGGCTCTAATCTCCTCCATCCTTGCATCTTGCTCCTCTTTATGTGCGGAAAGCTTCTTGTCAATGTAGTCCCTTTTCCTTGCTTCGGAGTGACGAATGTCGATGGAGATGTTCTCGATGCGCTCTCGCAATCTTGATTGTGCACCTTGCATTTGTCGTTGTAGATCGAAGATGGATGCTTTAGAGATGTAGTTGTTCACGCCGTCATTGTTGTCGTAGACCGGAGAGGAAATGCCTTGCCTATCCATCACAAGACTCGAGCAAATATGAGTGGGAGAAAGAGAAGAACTTATACCAATGTACCTTGACCGATGTTGACGATGAATCAAGTTCACTCAAATGTGGACAATGAAATAGCACTATTGGTACCAATCCTTGTCGGTTCTCACACCTACACAAGTAAGGCTTATGGTGGAGCTCGGTGACGATAGTGGCACAAAAAATTTGATGCAAAATGTTAGCAAGAGTCAATAATGTTGAAAGATATTCACAAATTCGCAAGCGAAACAAGTAGACCAATAGCAATGAAAGGTACACGGAAACACACACACACGGATAGATGAATGGGGTCGTGCAACCAAGGAATGAGCACAGAATGTGGAATCCACGGAAAACGCTTGTGTTGCACAACTCAAGAGAGACGGTAGCACGATTGCTCTATAGGCGGATACGACACTTGTGCACAACCTATAAGATGCAAAATATATGGACTTTTATCCCAAGTATGCTATGTATGTATGGTTCCCGGTGTTTCTCTCAAGATGATCCAAGATGATCGGATATGACAATCTTATATGCAATGTAGTATGATGCTATGGCACTTGCTTACAAGCTTCTTTGCTCTCTTTCTTTTGCTTAAAATCTTTATTTCATTTTTTATGACCACTTTTGCACAATGCACAAACCAAGATAGCAATCGTATATATGCGGGAACAAACTTGTGACACAAGAGATGATATGATAGCAAGATGATAACACGATGATATGGTATGTATGCTATGGGAAGTATGATCACTAATGTGCACAAGTCACGTTGCCGTCAATACTCAAATGGCTAGTCTCGATAGGCAAGTAACGCAAAATGAGCTAGGGGTTATTAATGCAATTGCAAGGGGAATATACAATGGTGTCTTCGAGGTTACCGTCCTTGGCAATGATGAGATACAGTGTTGCCGATGTCGACCCGTTCCTAGTTAGCCGAAACACCCTAGGAAACGGAAAAACCGCAAACTCAAAATCTCCAAAGGCAAATGTAAAGTGGTTGTAGCGGAAAGTGGTGGTGGTTTGCACTCGGCAATGCAGAAGTGGAATGATGGGCTAAACACGTGTCGGAGTTGAAGTTGCCATCCGTAAGTAGCCGAAACACCTTAGGAGACACAAGCCACAACTCAAACAAGCTCAATCAATTGGGTTAAATTTGGGTGGCGGAAGTGTATGGTGGGCACGTCTATGTGGAACTGGTGGTGGTGGTTGAAGAAGAAGCAACCGTCCCTAAGTAGCCGAAATACCTTAGGAGACTCGAATCACTACTCAAGCAACCACTAATGCTATGGTGAACAAAATGGGTTAGGTTGCGGAAGTCGGTGGTGGTAATGCGGATGATGTGGTGGTGGCCCTAGGCAAATATGCCAAAGTTCCAATTATTTGATGGATTCAAATGATGTTGATGGTATTTTTATGGGATGGGGAATGTCAATAGCTTCAAATTGAGCTAAAGAACGTCAAAAACGGACTCCGGATGAATTAGTTATGGCCGAAACAAGATTTCAGCTGTGTCAGTTTCAGAGTTAGCCGGACATCTGGGAGGAGGTCCGGATGACCCGGGCTTGGTCCGGATGATCCGGGATTACTTTCGGATGATCCGGGTTCGTCAAGGCTGGTTCTGGAATTCGAGTACGTGGGTTATCCGGACGTCCGGGAGAGGGCCCAGCTGATCCGGGAGGTGTCCGGATGATCCGGGAGAAGGTCCGGATGATCCGGGCAGGTCAAACTGCTCGGGGTTTCCTCTCGGGGACGAATTTTTGGGCGGAATTTGGGGATTTTGGGGTCAAAATTGACGAGATTTCGAGGATGAAAGGTGAGGAAACTTGGGGAGATGCTAGATCCACTTGAAGCCAAGCAAATCCACGGATCAAAATCAACAAGACATCATCAAACCAACAAATCACAAAAAAAATTGGGGCTATTTTTGGTGGGGATTTTCGGATTTAGGACGAAATCAACAAAATTAAGCTAGAAAAAGAGGGGTAGGGGCTCCAAAAACATGATCAACGTGGATCATGATACCAAGATGATATAGGGCGGAACCCTAGGGGCCGATCTTTCACGTTTGGAGAGGATCCTACGGGGGAAACACGAAGAACGCGCGGAAGAACATGAGAAAATCACGGGGGCAAACGAGAGAAACACTCAACCGACAAGATATCGATCACACAAGGTCTAGATCATCGAAGCACGAGTAGCACAAGATACAAAGTCAACAACGGCCGATACACGAGTAACCGTTCTTCTCCTTGAGGAGGTCTTGATTGTCTTCTCCGGATGGAGGCCTTGAATCCGAATGGATCTTCTCCGAAGAGGCACGGTCCCTCACGTGGAGTAGATCCGGTACGGATGAGCTATGCTCTATCTCAAGATGACCTATCACAATGCTAACCCTCAAAATGGGGAGGAGGAGGTCTATTTACAGTTCTAAGCCACGAAGGGGTATGTGAGGGGCGAAGGGGTACACGGGCCTCGGCCCAAGTCATGCGCGCAGGCAAGGCCGGATGATCCGGACGGGGTCCCGGATGATCCGGGCGTCGGGGGTCCGGATGATCCGGACGGAGTCCCGGATGATCCAGCTTCGGTAGAAGCCTTCGGGTGTCTTCGGCGCAGTTACCCGGACAATCCGGGGGAGGGTCCGGATGATCCGGCTGGGCCCGGATGATCCGGACGGCGGTTCGGATGTCCGGCCTTGCTCCAGCAGCCGCTCCGTCTTCTTCTTCCTTCTCCTCTTCCATGCTTGGCCTTGCTCCTTGGATTCTCCATGGTCATCTTTGTTGTACCTAAGTATATGAATGGTCCATGCATGAGGTAGTAGCCATGTCTCACATGCGGAAAGTGACGGTTCGAAGAGGACTGAATTCACCTTGTGTCCGATGGCGTATGTTCGAGGTCTCGTCATATGTCCTCTTAGGTCTTGGATAGTAGTCGGAGTGTACATGGGGATGAACGTGGGATGCTCCGCATCAATTAGTCTATATGTAGTGCGAGCGAGACATGTGTATGTGTGAACCAGGGAGATATAATGTTTGAGAGGGATAGAGGAGCCCCGATAAGGCTGAGTGGTGCGTCAGATGGCTGAGAGGGGGAAAGAGATATTCCATCTGCTCGATAATGTAGTGCATGTAAATTTTTTGGAAGTCAAACTTTGGAAACTTTGATCAAGTTTACGCAAATGTTATTTATATCTACAATACCAAAGATACATCATACGAAACTACATCTCATGGTGAATCTAATGGTATATGTTTTCCGTTCTAGATGTAAATGTTTTTCTCCAAGTACATGGTCAAACTTTGTGATGTTTGACTTTTCAATAAATCTATATGCTATGGACTAAAGAGAGCGCCTAAGTCGAGAGAGATCAAGTGCGTGTGAAGGAGAATGAGTGGGTGTGCAAAAAGAGTATGTGTGTGAAAGAGAAAGTGACAACAAACGATAAATTAGAGAGAGTGTGTGTTTTTCGTTTCTTATGCAAACATATAACGCATGCATCTCCGAGATAGAAAAGTGAGGTGAGGAGATACACGAAGATAGCTAGTGCGTGATTGTTTGCAATGGAGAGAGACATCCCTATAGCACATGTCCAATAGAGCTCTGGACAACAAGGAACAAAGGTCGAGAGGGACACATGGAGAACATGGACGCATGGGGAGGGAGAGAGGGTGTGTTTGTGATAGAGAGATCCCCTCAAGATCATGAGGGGACTATATGGGTGGGAGATCGAGGGAGGTGCGTGCATGATATAAAGATGCCCCGAGAGAAATCGAGATAGACCATGCACATGTTTGTGGCGGAGACTAAGATTAGCTAGTCATATACATATAGGGGGACTGCGTGTGCCTACAGTTGAGTGAGAGACCATCATACTTGGCTAGCTAGGCATGAGATTGTGTGTGTGTGTGAGATGGAGAGAGAACGAGGCAGAGAGATAGAGTTTTAGATGGGTCTATCGAGTGCGAGTGAGATATGCATGTGTATGTGTGACCCGGGTAGATGGAGAGTTTGAGAGAGAGAGAGAGGGAAGAGCTCCGAGACGACAGAGTGGTGCGTGAGAGAGTTACAGGCAATGAGCCAAGGAATTTATGTGCGTACGATGAGTGCACCCAATATATCTAGCTTGGACTAGATAATCATACATAGTGTGCGAGACAGACCTATAGATGGAGTATATATGCATGGAACTACAAAGACCCCCCCCCCCCCCACACACACACAGAGATATGGAGAGAGAGGGAGAGGGACCAACAAGGTTTGTGTGTTGGATGCGCGCGACAGAATTGAAGATTGTCGGCGAGAGAGAGAGAGAGAGAGAGAGAGACAGACAGAGAGAGAGAGAGAGAGAGAGAGAGAGAGAAAGAGATAGCAGGAGTTCGGGAGAGGGGGAGGTCGCGTTTCATGCATCAAAGACTAATATAAACCATGTTTCGATATAAACTTGCATTCAAATATTTAAATTGGAGAACATGTTGTCTGCAATCCACACATGAACGGAGATATGTGTATATCAAACAAGTTCATTAATTTGACTTTCAACATGTTCATGGAGTACTATAATACTGTACAACATGCTACTCGATTGAGGTGTATGCGTTATTATTGGTCTTCGCACACATTTCTGATTACAGACCTGTTTGTCGCGTATCACACATATCTTCTTCTGTTGAACTGTTTCTGTTGTCTTGGCTCATCGCAAACAGTTCATCTGAGTGAACTGTATGCCCTCCATCGCACACACCTTGATCTAGCTGACCATTTCTATTGTGTTGCCTAATCACACACAGTTCATCCTAGTGAGCTGTATGTCATATATCGCACACACCCTCATCTGGCTACCCATTTCTATTGTTCTTCCTCATCGCAAACAGTTCTTCTGGATTAACCGTTTGACACGCATCTCACACGGAACTCTAATCTGAACTGTGTTTGATGCCACCACCATCGCAAATGTTTTGTATCTTTTTGACGGTTTTATTACATCACCATTTGTGATTAATGCATCGCGCACAGTTTCGTCGGAGGGTCTTTGATTGGACTGTCGCGTTTGGACCAACCTGCAGTAGTGTGGTATCCATCGATAATGGTGTCAAGTACGAGGGCCGCCGATCCTCCAGGACAGATACTGGTCAGATGGTCCTTGCGGTCGAAGGTGATCGGGCAAGCCGACCACAGGTTGAACTTCGGCGCTATGGGCTCGATGGCGTACACATCCTGCAGCACGCGCTTCCTCTCCTTCCTTGGTATATGGGTGGCGTACATCATGTTCACTGTCTTGACCTTAGAACGGAAGTGTTTTTGGCCTCCACTGTTTGGCCTACAGGGCTCCTCATCATCCTCACTTCGCGGGCTTTTGCCAGAGTCTTCGGCTGTGAGCTTGCTAGTCTGCTTTATCACCCAAAAATTGCAGTTGGTGTGGTTGGCGCGCTTTTCGCCGGTGCCATGAATCTGGCAGGGACTGTCCAGGATTGCGTCCAACTTGGTTGTGGCATCCTGGTTGCCTTTAGAAGGCTTTTTCTGTGACCTAGATTTTGGATAACGGAATCCGGCATTGACTGCCGTTTCGTCAGCTTTGCCATCATTGCGGCGACGTTTGTTCTTGCTTTGTTGTGGCTTCTCGTTCCCATCCCGGACTTCCGAGGTGCAGAGGGCTTATGGGTTGGAGCTTCTACAAGCTAGGAAATTGTCCTCTCTAGCGCAGAAGCGGGTCATCGGGGAGGTGAGCGCTGACATAGTTCTCGGCTTGTCTTGGCCGAGCTTGTCAGATTTCGGGTTCCGAAAGACCCTTGAGATTCGAACACTGGGGTGCATGCGGAGATCACACCCCTAGCCTACCCATGTTTCACCGCCTCGCAAGGATCTAAACTACTCGAAGAACAACACAAAGGACACAAGATTTATACTGGTTCAGGCCACCATTGTAGTGTAATACCCTACTCCAGTTTGTGGTGTGCGGATTGCCTCTAGGGCTGATGAGGAACAGTACAAGGGAAGAACAGCCTCACGAGGGTCTGTTCTTGGCTGGTGCGACGAACTGCTAGGGGAGTTCAGTCGCCTCTCTCTCTCTCTATCTCTCGGGTGTCGATCCGATCAGATCCAGATGCCCTACCCTATGGGTGGCTAGTCCTATTTATAGGCGAAGGCCCCGGGCCTCTTCCCAAATATTGAGCGGGAAGGGCGCCAACAATTGGCCATTTTGAAGGGGAATATCTAGTACACTTATCCTGACTAAAGTTGGTCCTCGCGTGCCAAAAGAACTTGACGATGAAGATGGCTTGGGCTCCACGATGACCTCCATCCTGCTGGTCTTGGTCTTGTTGCACCGAAATGGTTGCATTTGCTTGATACCCTTGCCTGCACTTGCCCCCTTTGCACCAAAGGGGAAACAAGGACTCTGCGCAGGCCGGTGCCCGCCTGGCGCCCGCCCGCGCCTTGGTCGTCATGGCTTGCGTCATGGGCACCTCGTGAGGTACCCCGCCTTGATCTCTCTGCCTCCTCGTGAGCCAGCCTGACGAGGCCGTGCCTGAGGAAGCCTCCTGTCGTCCGCCATGCGAGGCTTGGCCCCTCGCGAGGGTCTTGAGCATGTGTTGATGAAGATGGGCCATACCGGGCCACTCCTTGAGCAATGCCGCAGGCCGCAGGCAGGAAAGTCTGGGTACCCCTGCTCCCAGAACGCCGACAGTAGCCCCCGGGCCCAAGGCACGCTTGGACTTGGCTTTGCAGAGAAGCGAAGAGGCAAGTGCGAAGCGCCGCCGGCCCCAATAGCCTGCGGCCTTGGGCGCCGCGTGGCGGTTGATTGGACGTGGGCGTCCCTGTTCCCCCATGCCTCCTTATTTTGCCGCCCGCGCGCCTTCTGCTCTTCCTTCTCTCGAGCTCCAGCCTCTGCTTCCAGTCCACTCTCGCATCCTCCCCCTTCCTGTTGCCATGGCCGAGACGAACAAGGGGAAAGGGCCAAAGCCTGTTCCCTCACCCCGTTCGTCGCCGTCGGTGGCTCCTGCTGTTGACCGGTCGATCATACTCAATCGGGAAGGCTAGGACAAGGTATATTCCGCTATCGCCACCATCTTCAACGAGTGCGGGAGGATGACGGTCTGGCCCGCGTCTCACTTCTCCATCGACAAAACAGTCACTGAGGTCCGGTACTTCGCCGATGCTCTGTGGGCGGGTCTGGTTCCCCCCTTTTCCGATTTCTTCAATGCTTTGCTCTCTCATTACCAGATCCACATGATGCATTTGGGTCCAGAATCCATTACTCTTTTCTCTGTTTTAACTTTCGTCTGCGAGGCGATGATGGGCATCCCTCCTTCAGTTGCCTTGCTGCGCCACTTCTTCTCTCTACGTCTCAACGATCCTACCCAATGCTCGGGGTGTGTGAGCTTCCTTGCCGCACCAGAAATAGCGGCTTCGGGAATTGATTTCAGCCTTCCTCCACCCGCAACCGGGTTCCGTGAGCGGTGGCTGTACGTGGACGCTAGGGTGCCCAGCCCCCTGCTTTCGGAGCCAACCTTGCCCGCTATCCCCAACTCGGGCTGGGGCCAGGAGACGCTCACAAACCCCCGGCTCGGCTTCGTTTGGCATCACTTCACGTTCTTGAGGTCGCTCGGTGTGACTGCATCCAAGGTGGTGAAGGAGTTCCTCCTGTGCCGCATTGCCCCTCTCCAGCATCATTCCCGGCGGATGTGGGCCTTCGAGGGACGTGAAGACCGCATGAGGCTCCAAGAGGAAGATCTGACACCCGAGGTGCTGAGGAAGGTTCTCTTGATCCTGACTGGGGACCCTTCTCCTGGCAGCATCCGGCATGGGGGCGCCATGCTGTACCTCTGCTCAAACAGGGGCGATTTCGTGAAGCAGATGCCCAGCTTCGATGAAAGGGGGCTGCGTCCTGCAGGCCTTAGGGGACCCCGCGAGAACCCAGTTGTGGTGGTTGCCCTTCCGGTTGCCCGCGACGGTCCTTCCTCGAGTGGTGGAGCTGGGAGGCAAGGGGCGCCGGGGGCTGAGGGGGCCGCCTTCGAGATGATGATGCCACGCGGTACTCCTGAGGCAGCAGCTCCTGAGGCCCACCCTGCAGCGGCTGAAGGTACCGTGCCATGGCCTGCGGCTCCCGTGGCGGAGGCCCCCGAGGCCCCAGCCACCCTCCTTGGTGTGGCGTTTGGCGAGGTGTCCCTGGGCGAGACTCCCGATGCCGGGCACCTTGACGCTTCTTCCTCGCCGGAAGCTGACCCCTGCACCGAGCTTCTGGGTCACTTCTGTGTGGACTTCGAGGCTCTCAGAAAGAGAAGGGGGGCCTTGGTTGCTGATTACCCTTGTCGCCTATTGAAGCACAGGAAGTACTTCGCCACCGATGAGTAAGCATTTCCCTTCCTCTATTCCTTATTCTCCTGCTGCTTCAGTTGATCATTACCCTGCAGGGCCCTTCCTGTGGAGTTCACGGAGGTGGCCGAGGAACCATCCCTCCAGGCCTCACCCTCTCCACCTTCCCCAAGCGTCCCGGGCTCCAGCACTGCCCTTGCGGTGAGGCCGGTTGGATAGGCGGGCCATCCTGTGGTGCGTCTTGGCTCTGCACCCCTCTCGACCATCCTTCGTGAGCCCTCCCGGGGCATAGCCAGCCTGCCCTGGGCTCTTCGATTGGTTGTGGATGACGACTGGCTGAGGTCTGTCTTGCGATCTTCCTTGGAGGGCGAATTGGCTCTGGGCCAGGCCTCTGGCGAGGCGCGTCCAGCCATCGCGAGGGCGCCAGCCCCCAGCCCCCTGCCCAGCGGGGGAGTGCTGATCCGTGGCTCTCCTCATGTGTCCGAGGAGGAAGGTGATGCGGAAGATGTGCTTGAGCACGCTCGGGAGCGCTGTGCCCTCCGCCAAGGAATCCTCCAGAGGGCGGCGGACGCGGTGAGCCAGCTTGGTGCAGAGCTCACTGACGAGGACGCGCGCCTTGAGGCCGAGGGCCTACGCCTAGCCGAGGGGAGGCGCAGGCTGAACGTGGCCGTTGCCCTTGTGCGCCACCAGCGTGACCTCAACAACGAGAAGGCCGAGGCGTCGCTGGCAGCTTCTCAAGAGGCCCGCTCCCGGGCTGTCGAGGAGGCTTAGGAGGCCAACCAGCGGCGCAGGGTCGCAGAAGAGCGGGCGTGGGAGCTCCGGGCCTAGAGTAGCTCCCTGGAGCAACAGGTGGAGTTGCATGAGGCGGCCCTTGCGTCGATGGAGGGGGGCTCGGTTGATCGGGCAGAGCTTTAGAAACATGAGGAGGCACTGAGGCTGGAGGCCACCGAGCGTGCCCTGGAGCTTGAGCGATTGGAGACGAGGGAGCATGGTGGCGCAGGCAGAGGATGAAGTTGCCGTGAGGGAAGCCCGAGCCTCAGAAGAAGTTGATCGCCAGGTAGCGGCGGCTCGCTCGAACCTCGAGCGCGAGTTCGAGGAAAGGCTTGAGCTGATCCAGGTCGAAGCAGAGGGCAGGACCGCCGCCCTGAAGGCCAAGCTGGATGAAGTGGTGCGGCGGGCGGATGCCGCCGGGGCCGCCCTTGGCGCGGCACAGGCGGAACTGGCTTCCTCCCGAGCTAAGATGCTTCTTCTCCACCAAAGGGTGGATGCGGCCGAGGCCGTTGCACGGCGGAATGAGGACGAGATACGCCAACGGTAGACCCTGGAGCACGTGCACAGCCCCATGCTCCGCGAGCTCTGGGAAAGAGCCAACACGGCCTTGGGTGTCATCTGCGAGGCATCCGTTGGGGAACCTCATGTGTCAACTATGCTGGTAACCTTCAGTTCTTCACCGACGTGGTTACGCAGCTGGAGGCCCGTTCGGGTAGGGACGACAGGTTGGTGGAGGAGAGGAGCCGTGCCCTACTTGGGCGTGCCTTCTCTCGCATCTTCAGTCACCTTCAGATCATGGATACCCACTTCGACTTTGATGCCGCCATCGCACCGGTGCCCTTGGCTGTCCGGGACAATCTAGCGAGCTGGGTGGAGGACAACGTGGACGCCCTGGTTCGGGCCTTCTCCACTGACGATGACGGTGTGGTCGTAGCCACCGACAAGGGAGGAGTGGTGAATGGCCCGGGCGCTGGTGAGGGCGGAGTGATGAATGACCCAGGTACTGTTGGCGGCGACGCAGGAGGCGACGGCGAGGCCAGCGATGCCAGCGGCGGCTCTGGAGGTGTCCCCGGGGATGCATTGGGGGATTTATCCGACTGACCGTGTGCTGTTCCTGTTTTTATCCTGCGCAGAGAGAGTTCGGGCTTGGCCCAAAAGGTTGTAAGAGCATTTTGGAAGGGGGAGCCCCTCGTGTAAAAACTCATAGTTAGCGTATTTGTAGACTTGATATCACCCGTGCGCCTGCGCCGGGCGACTGGATTATGGCAAATCGACTGGCTTGTTTACCTTTGACCCGCGTGGGCCCTTAGTTAGCCTGCGGAGGGCCGCAACGTCCTGAGCATCTCTTGAACGAGCCCGTTGAACCTGCAAGTAAATCCTCCTGAGAGGGCGTGCCGATGGTAGTACGGGCTGCGTTCATGCTCGGCCTGGCCCGGCTCGTGAGGGGCTCACGAGGGGAGGCAGCTGAAGCTCGGACAGACGTAAAGCGGCAACGAGAACGCAAGATATTGCTCGAATGAGACTAAACACCCCTCCCCCGGACTCACGCAAGTTTTAAGCTCAAATCCAACTTAAATCCAAACAGGGAAAAGAAACAACCAAGGGGAAAAGCAGAGAAAGTAGAAAAAGCCGCGTCCGGCACCTAGTCTAGTCTTCGACGTCTTCTCAACAGCGCGGAGCTAAGTGCTGCCACTGGGCGTGGGCGGGAGCCCCCGAGGCCGGAGGGCGGCTCTCTGGAGACTCTGGAGCGTGTACAGCCCCACTCATTATTACGTGAGAGTGTCACGGGGCGGCGAGCTTCACAGGCACTGCGCCTTCTTCACAGGTACCGGCCTTGCTTCATATCGCCAAACGATGGCCCCGCCTTGTGCCACAATCTATCGCCACCGACGACGGTCGGAGACCGAGGACGCCGCTGATGGGATAGAGTGGTTGCCAGCGGTTCCCCCGACGACCACGGGTCCTCTGCCGGGGGTAGGCCCTGGGGCACCTCCCCGGCAGAGGGCCTACCTCCTGAGGGTGCCTTGCTCTGAGCGCCGTGTGGGCGAGGCCAGATCTAGGCCCCTCCCCTGCAGCCCCCGGTGCCCTCCTCCTGAGGGGTGGGGAGCTGCTGGATTGGGGCAGCCACCCGCTACGACGACCTGTACGTCCTGCGATCCATGGTTAGCATATGCCTGTTCCTGAGGGATTAGCGGTACCCGATAGTCACTGCCTCCAGCGAGGTCGACGGGGCCTTCCCTTGGCTCCTGAAAGAGCTCAGCCTCAGGTGCTTCTTCTCCCCAGCCTGGGCCGAGGAATTGGCCATGGTCTTCCTCCTGCACGTGCCCTTGATCCATAATGTGTGGCACATACGCCTCCGGGGCCACTGCCCCGAATGCCTCGCCGTAGTGGCCCATGTGCCACGTAGTTCTGCTCACGATGCCAGCCTGGGAGAGGTAGCATGGCGGCTCACCGGGACTGTGGGCTATAGTGGATTCCCCTTCGTAGGTCGGAGGCGGAGGCGGCGCCGTTGATGGCCAGGCACCGAGGGCCAGGTTGGCGTTGGAGTGGCCCTGGAACCCGTTGGGAGCTGTGCGGGCGTGTGTGGGGCCTCCGTGCGATCCACCTTGGGCTTGAGGCGGTAGTTGGGTGCAAAAGGTGGGAGCCCCCGAGGCGGCGGAGCCCAGGAGCTCTGCCACCCGCTCCAGTAGTACGTCGCGGCCACCCTCTAGCAGCCTGCATTGCAGTAGCTCTCGAGCTACCGTGAGCGCAGCCCTTGAGTTCGCCTGCTCTTGCTGTGAGTACGGCGCCGTGGCCGCAGCATGGCTCGAGGCCCTCGCTGCTGACCGCACCTGCCACGGCGTGATGGCTGGTGTCGCCTGATCGTGTCGCTCGCGGCTTGCAGCGCCCTGCAGACCGCGGGTTGCCTGGGACGCGGGGTTGAGGTCGCCCTAGGCAAGCGGCTCTACGTGGGCGGGCCAGGCCGCCCAGGGATCTGGGTTGCCCGTGGTGTCGCTGGACATGATGATGATGAGGCGATGGGCGGAGAAACATGATGTGAAGGGGAGCAGACTCCAGCACACCCCTACCTGGCGCGCCAAATTTTGGATTTCGGGTTCTGGCAGACCCTTGAGGTTCGAGCACTGGGGTGCACGCGGAGATCACACCCCAGCCTACCCACTACTCGAAGAACAGCACAAAGGACACTAGATTTATACTGGTTTAGGCCACCGTTGTGGTGTAACCCTACTCCAGTTTGTGGTGTGCGGATTGCCTCTGGGGCTGATGAGGAACAGTACAAGGGAAGAACAGCCTCGCGAGGGTCTGTTCTTGGCTGGTGCGACGAACTGCTAGGGGAGTTCAGTCGCCTCTCTCTCTCTCTCTCTCTCTCTCTCTCTCTCTCTCTCTCTCTCGGGTGTCGATCCGATCAGATCCAGATGCCCTACCCTGTGGGTGGCTAGTCCTATTTATAGGTGAAGGCCCCGAGCCTCTTCCCAAATATTGAGCGGGAAGGGCGCCAACAATTGGCCATTTTGAAGGGGAACATCTAGTACACTTATCCTGACTAAAGTTGGTCCTCGCCTGCCAAAAGACCCTGACGATGACGCTGGCTTGGGCTCCACGATGACCTCCGTCCTGCCGTCCTACTGGTCTTGATCTTGTTGCACCGAAATGGTTGGCTTTGCTTGATACCCTTGCCTGCGCTTGCCCCCTTTGCACCAAAGGGAAAACAAGGACTTTGCACAGGCCGGCGCCCGCCTGGCGCCCGCCCGCGCCTTGGTCGTCATGGCTTGCGTCATGGGCACCTCGTGAGGTGCCCCGCCTTGATCTCTCCGCCTCCTCGTGAGCCAGCCTGACGAGGCCGTGCCTGAGGAAGCCTCCTGTCGTCCGCCCCGCGAGGCTTGGCCCCTCGCGAGGGTCTTGAGCATGTGTTGATGAAGATGGGCCGTACTGGGCCACTCCTTGAGCCACGCCGCAGGCCGCAGGCGGGCAAGTCTGGGTGCCCCAGTTCCCAGAACGCCAACAGAGCTGACGTGCTAGCCATTCATCTCGAATACTATGCTTGAGAGCAACAATGGCTTCGGCGTCCTGACAGTCAACGATCTAGTTTTTCTTGGTCAAAAACCCATTCTAGAATTGCCGAGCTAACTCACCGGGCTGCTGGATTACATGGCTCATGTCATCGGCGTCCGGGGGCCGGACATAAGTGCCCTGAAATTTGGCTCAAAAGGCCTCTTCGAGTTCCTCCCAAAATCCTATAGAATCTTCGAGAAGGCTATTTAACCAGTGTCTGGCCGGGCCCTTGAGCTTTAGCAATAGGTACTTAATGGCGTGGAGGTTGTCTCCTCGTGCCATATGAATGTGTAACAGAAATTCTTTTATCCATACTACTGGATCTCTCATCCTGTCATAGGGCTCAATGTTTATAGGTTTGAAACCTTTCGGGAATTGGTGCTGCATCACTCTATCTATGAAGAAGAGAGGATGAGTGGCACCCCTGATTCGGGCTATGTCGCGCCGAAGGTCATCCATCATCTGGATTCATTACACCTCCCGAGCTCTATCATTTTTGTCAGGATTTGTATCCGTCCCGTCTAACAGGAGGTTCTCTTTTGGGTACGTATATGGACCTCATCAGACCTGCCCAAGCGTCCAGGTCACGTCGTAGATCATATTCATAATGTGGCCATACTGGCTCCTTGCCTTGGCGGCGAGTGTCAGTGGAAGGTTTTTCAGTTTTGTCAGCTGTCCGGTCCCGTCCTCGAGGGGGGCGGTCTGGCTGATCTGCCTGAGTGTACCTTGGAGGTGTTGGCTCTATGGTCTTGTCATCGAATTGCGGCAGTAGCTTCCGCTTTGGGTAGCTTTTGGTGTGTCGCCTCTAGCAGTACTATTCGGCATCTAGGACTTTAGTCCATCTCTCATTAAGGGTATCCTGTTCGGACTTTATTTTTTCCCGCTGTTTCTTCAGACTTCGTGTGGTGGCAATTAGCTACTATTTAAACCGCTCTTGATCCAGTGGGTCTTCGAGGACGATGAAATATTCATTACCCAAGCTTACCTCCTCTTTAGGAAGGGGAAGATAATTACCGTCTTTGGAGTCATTGAGGTATTCGGGATCGAGCGGGTCCTCCTGCTCCTCATGATCGTTTTGTGGTTGTTCGTCGGCAACGGGGTCGTCAAGGTTGACCACATTGTGCAGAGTGGCATTTTCTTCGGTGTCCGTGTTGCTCACATGGCTTCAACGCGCCTTGAAGCAGCGGCATTGTCTGTGGTGCTTTGGCGGCTCATCGCTGGGCATTGCTGTTATCCTTCCTCGGAGAGATTGTATCTTCTTTCGAGGTGTCCACCATGTAGACATCATAGGTGGACGTGGCCGTCCAGCGGCCAGTGACAGGTGGGTGGAGGAGCATCATCGGTGTTAATCAAGGCTGAGCCATCCTCGTCCATGTATTCGTCATGTTCTGAACTATAGTCCAACATGTCGGTTAAGTCTTTAACTGTTGCTACTAGGTGGGTGATGGGTGGGTCGTAAAATTCCCTATAATTCGCCACGAGGAACTGCTGAACGCGGGACGATGTCGAATCATCTCGGATGGCCATCATTCGGATCGGATCAAGCGCCTCATTTAACAATGCAAGTATTGTCGGGCTGGCATGTGGTGGCCACGCGGGACCAGTTTCTGTTGCGGTGGGCAGAGGAGCGATCCAGGTCCGAACCGAGTCCCGGTCTTCTAGGACCGAGTTGACCTCGAGGTCCGTCGAATTTGTGTCCAAATAGGCATGAGAACCCAAGGACAAAACCTGGTCTCGGACACTGCCTCCGTGTTGGGGCTCGAAGCCCAGTATGTAAGGGGGAGTTCGCCTAGGGATGATTCCTGGTCTCCAAACATCAACATGTCACTGATGTCCACTATGCAACTTTATTCTTGTAGACTCGTGTTGGGCCTCCAAGCACAGAGTTTTGTAGGACAGTAACAATTTTCCCGCAAGTGGATGACCTAAGGTTTATCAATCGATGCGAGGTGTAGGATGAAGATGGTCTCTCTTAAACAACCCTGCAACCAAATAACAAAAGGCTTCTTGTGACCCCAACACACCAAATACAATGGTAAATTGTATAGGTGAACTAGTTCGGCAAAGAGATGGTGATACAAGTGTAGTAATGATAGTAGATATTGATTTTTGTAACAGTAACAATAAAAAACAACAAGGTAGCAAGTAACAAAAGTGAGCACAAACGATATTGCAATGCTTCGAAATGACGACTAAGGTCTGTACTTTCACTAGTGCAACCTCGCAACAATGCTAATCTAATTGGATCACATAACCATCGCTTAACATGCGAAGAAGAATCACTCCAAAGTTCTTATCTAGCAGAGAACATAAGAACAAATTGTTTGTAGCTATTCTTTCCGATCGATCTATCCAAGTGTTCGTACTAAAATAACACCAAGTTATTCTTTTCGATCGATCTATCAGGAGTTTGTACTAAAATAACACTAAGTTATTCTTTCTAATCGAACAATCAAGAGTTCATACTAAAATAACACCAAAGCAAATTCAGATTCATAATACTCAATCCAACACAAAGAACCTCAAAGAGTGCCCCAAGATTTCTATAGGAGAAACAAAAGACGAGAACGTGCATCAATCCCTATGCATAGATTAACCCAATGTCACCTCAGGAATCCACGAGTTGAGTGCCAAAACACATATCAAGTGAATCAATATGATACCGCATTGTCACCATGAGTAGTCATAGCAAGACATACATCAAGTCTTCTCAGATGCATAAAACTATTCAATCCGATAAAATGAAATCTCAAAGGGAAAACTCAATTCACCACAACAAGATAGAGAGGTAAAAACACCATATGATCCTACTATTTCAACAAAGCTCGCGTGTTGGAAATATGCCCTAGAGGCAATAATAAAATGTTTATTATTATATTTCCTTGTTAACGATAATTGTCTATTGTTCATGTTATAATTGTATTAACCGGAAACCATAATACATGTGTGAATACATAGACCACAATATGTCCCTAGTGAGCCTCTAGTTGACTAGCTCATTGATCAATAGATGGTTGTGGTTTCCTGACCATGGACATTGGATGTTGTTGATAACGGGATCACATCATTAGGGAATGATGTAATGGACAACACCCAATCCTAAGCATAGCACAAGATCGTGTAGTTCGTTTGCTAGAGCTTTTCTAATGTCAAGTATCATTTCCTTAGACCTTGAGATTGTGGAACTCCTGGATACCGTAGGAATACTTTGGGTGCATCAAACGTCACAACGTTACTGGGTGACTATAAAGGTGCACTATAGGTATCTCCGAAGGTGTCTGCTGGGTTGGCACGAATCGAGACTAGGATTTGTCACTCCGTATGACAGAGAGGTATCTCTGGTCCCATCCGGTAATGCATCATCATAATGAGCTCAATGTGACTAAGGAGTTAGCCACGGTATCATGCGTTACGAAACGAGTAAAGAGACTTGACGGTAACGAGATTGAACAAGGTATAGGGATACCGACAATCGAATCTCGGGCAAGTAACATACTGATGGTGTCATGATAGAGGCAAAGGTGTCCCGTCTTTCAATGAGACGGTGATTATTGTTTCGGAGGAGTATACTTTGACGATCCGACTACGTACATGCAAGGACATCGCACCTTAGCAATCGCTAAACCAACTCCGAGAGGTTATTGACCACGCGGGAGCACGATCAACCTGACCATGAGGGTCTATTTCCTGTGGGCAAACAAAGAACAAGCAAGAAACTGAGATTGCAATCTGGATATTGCGAATATAAGATGAAAACTTTATTGATCAAGATGGGGTTCTGTGACGCCTTGGTCTGGTCGTTGAACACAAAAGAAGTACGCGAAGCTGCAGCTATGGCGAACTTTTAATCTAAACAAATCCCAAGTCTAAATGGTGCCCTAAGGGTTGTATATATGGAGGAAGAGGGGGGAGGGGGAATTTCGTGGCCCTTGGTGGAGGGGTCCGAAAACAACCATATCTTTTGTTTCCCCACACATACGGACTCTAAAAATAACCTATACTTATGTATTTCGAAATTACATGGGCCTGGCCCAATAAAAAGGTGACGCAGCACCTAGAATAGCCTCTGGACGAAATTTATGAAGTGGTATCTTGTATATTTCGTCCAAGGCTTCATGCACTCCTTATGGTGGTTTCAAAGCCCTGAAATCATCACTTGTTACTCCGTTCTTGCTCCCCTTGCGCGTGCCATCATCTCTATGCTTGTTCTTGCTCCAATGTTCATCCTTCTCCAAGCTAGGCCCTTCATTTGTAAGCAAAACAAATGTATCCAATTTAGGCATCATCATATTCTCATGAACATTACAATTATTACCAAGAAACGAAAGTACCTGGTAATTTAGTTGGTGTGCGCGAGCTCTTGTAATTGGTCCAGTATGTATTAGCAGCAGGGGCTGTGGGTGTAACAATGGTATTGATGTCCTCATCATCCTCCCTATCTTGAAATGAAGTCGTCCTCGAAGGAAGTTCATCTTCCTCACCCAAATAAGGCTTCAAATCTATAATGTTAAAAGTGGGACTAACCCCAAAATCTGCAGACAGCTCAAGTTTATATGCATTATCATTTATTTTCTCTAACACCTTAAAGGGAACATCAGCACGTGGCATTAGCTTTGATTTGCAGAAATCAGGAAATCTATCCTTACGCAAATGTAACCAAATAAGATCTCCAGGTGCAAACACAACATGTTTTCTACCCTTATCTCCACCAAGTCTATATTTAGCATTCATACTCTCAATGTTTTACTTAGTTAACTCATGCATTTTTAAAATCAAATCAGCACGTTGTTTAGCATCAAAATTAACCTTCTCCGAAGATGGAAGAGGCAACAAATCAATAGGTGCACGAGGTAGGAAACCATACACAACTTCAAAAGGGCACATCTTAGTAGTAGAATGCAATGAATGATTATAAGCAAATTCAATATGAGGCAAGCATTCCTCCCACATTTTCTTATTATTCTTCAAAACAACCCTAAGCATAGTAGACAATGTTCTATTGACTACTTCAGTTTGTCCATCAGTTTGGGGGTGACAAGTAGTACTAAAAAGCAGTTTAGTCCCCAACTTAGCCCATAAACATCTCCAAAAGTGGCTAAGAAATTTCGTATCACGATCTGAAACAATATTATTTGGCCCACCATGCAAGCCAATAATTTCACGAAAGAACAAATCAGCAACATTAACAGCATCATCGCTTTTATGACATGGTATGAAGTGTGCCATTTTCGAGAATCTATCCACGACAAAAAATATGCTATCCCTCTCCTTCTTTGTTCGAGGTAAACCTAAAACAAAGTCCATAGGTATATCCTCCCAAGGAACACTAGGTACAGGCAAAGGCGTATATAAACCATGAGGATTGATTCATGAGTTAGCTTTTTGACATGTAGTGCAGCGAGCAATAAAACGCTCAACATCCCGTCTCATCTTTGGCCAAAAGAAATGTGTAGCAAGTACGTCCTCCGTCTTCTTCATGCCAAAGTGTCCCATTAATCCTCCTCTATGCGCCTCCTGCAACAACAAAAGACGAACGGAGCTAGCTAGAATGCATAGTTTGTTAGCAGGGAAAATAAATCCATCATTAACGACGAACTTGTTCCACATTCTTCCTTCTTTACAATTCTGCATTACATCTTTAAAATCAGCATCATGCACATATTGATCTTTGATGGTCTCCAAACCAAATATGTTGAAGTGAAGTTGTGAAAGCATAGTATAGCGACGAGACAAAGCATCAGCAATAACATTTTCTTTTCCCTTCTTGTGTTTAATGACATAAGGAAAAGTCTCAATGAATTCAACCCATTTAGCATGTCTACATTCAATTTAGCTTGACTTTTAATATATTTCAAAGATTCATGATCAGAGTGTATAACAATTTCTTTGGGCCATAAATAATGTTGCCATGTTTCTAAAGTCCGAACAAGAGCATATAATTCTTTATCATAAGTACAATAATTCAGACTAGGCCCACTCAATTTTTCAGAAAAGTATGCAATAGGTTTGCCATCTTGTAATAACACACCTCCTAATCCAATTCCTTTAGCATCAAATTCAAGCTCAAAAGTCTTATTAAAATCAGGAAGTTGGAGTAAAGGAGCATGTATCATCTTATCTTTCAATACCGTGAAGGCTTCTTCCTGTGCGGTACCCCAAACAAAAGGCACATCTTTCTTTGTAAGCTCATTGAGAGGTGCAGCAATGGTGCTGAAATCTCTCACAAAATGCCCATAGAATCCAGCGAGGCCAAGAAAACTAAACACTTGTGTGACCGTTTTGGGATGCGGCCAACTCTCAATAGCTTCAATCTTGGCTTTGTTAACTTCAATTCCCTGTGGAGTAACAACATAGCCAAGAAAAGATACTCGGTCGGTGCAAAAGGTGCACTTCCCAAGGTTACCAAACAAACGTGCATCACATAGAGCAATAAAAACATCACGTAAATGTTCCAAATGTTCTTCCAAAGATCTGCTATAAATCAATATGTCATCAAAGTAAACTACCACAAATTGTCCAATGAAAGCACGTAAAACTTCGTTCATTAATCTCATGAAAGTACTAGGTGCATTAGTTAACCACAAAGGCATGACTAACCACTCATATAATCCAAACTTAGTTTTAAATGTTGTTTTCCATTCATCTCCCAATTTCATACGAATTTGATGGAATCCACTACGCAAATCAACTTTGGAGAATATTGTAGAGCCACTCAATTCATCAAGCATATCATCTAGCCTAGGAATAGGATGACGATAACGAATAGTAATATTATTAATGCCTTTACAATCAACACACATACGTGATGTACCATCCTTTTTCGGCACTAGAATAATAGGAACAGCACAAGGACTAACGGATTCGCGTATATAACCTTTGTCGAGCAGCTCCTGTACTTGATGCATAATCTCCTTCATCTCCTTTGGATTGGTACGGTATGGTGCACGGTTGGGTAATGATGCATCGGGAATTAAGTCAATCTGATGCTCAATCCCTCGAATGGGAGGCAATCCCGGTGGTACGTCTTGTGGAAAGACGTCAGCGAACTCCTGCAAAATGTTAGTGACAGCAGGAGGCAAAGAGGAAGGCACGTCCTCGGATGAAAATAATGCCTCTTTGCACACAAAAGCATAGCAAACAGATTTGCTAAAATCTAGCTCATCAATATCAGATTTAGTGGCAAGTAAACATGCACTTTTCAATTTAATTTCAGACGCAACACTAGATGGTTTACTATTAGGCTTCATTTGTTGCTCAAATTCTTTTGCTACAATCTGATTTTCACTCTTATTTTTCTCCTGTTTTGCTTTATTAGCTCTATTAATATCATCTTTCAAAATGGAATCAGGAGTCATAGGAAGCAAAGTAATATTTCTATCCTTATGAACAAGAGTATACTGGTTGTTTCTTCCATGGTGTACAGAATTTTTATTAAATTGCCATGGTCAACCAAGTAATAAGGAACATGCTTGCATACGTACCACATCACAATAAACATAATCAGTATATGTAGAGATACTAAAATGGAGACGAACAGTACATGTTACCTTAACCTTGCCACTGTTGTTGAACCATTGGATGTAGTAAGGATGTGGATGTGGTCTTGTGGTGAGAGATAGCTTCTCCACCATCTCCATGCTAGCCAAGTTGTTGTATCTCCCTCCGTTTATGATGACGCGCACAGAACGTTCCTTCACAACTCCCTTTGTATGGAACAAATTGTGCCTCTGATTTTGCTCAGCTTGTGTGACCTGCACACTCAAAACACGTTGAGCAACTAAACATTCATACCCGTCAGCCTCTTCAGGAGCCATGTATTGCGTGTCATGATCAGAATCATCTCCACCATGTTCTTCACGTGTAATAAGAGCCGAAGTCTCCTCATCATAGTTACTAGCGGACTCATACCCACCATCCTCAGTAGCAATCATCACACGCTGAGATTTGCATTCTCTCGCATAATGACCTCTTCCCTTACAACAACGACAAATAATATCACTTTGTGCCCTACTGATGCCATGAAAGAAGAACTCTATGCAGGCCCGACAGGTGCGCTCTTGGCAGATAATGGTGGTTGTGCCTGCTTTCTTGTATCACGGCTGGAGGTGGCACCTGATGGAGGTGCTGGTGCAGTTGAAGTAGAAGATCCACGCGATATCCAGTATGAAGGTCGGCCTGCAAAAAAGTTAGTTCGCGCCAATACTTGTCGATCTTGCACTTCACGTTCAACTTTACAAGCAAGATGGAATAAACGAGTGATATTAGTATACTCCTTATACTCTAGAATGGTCTGAATCTCTCTATTTAATCCACCTATAAAACACGCAAGCATAGCTTCATTCTCCTGAACAATACCACATCTAATCATGCCAGTTTGTAATTCCTGATAATATTCTTCGACAAAATTTTTCCCTTGTCTTAAACGCTGCCATTTTTGAAGTAATATGGTGGAACCCAACGAGTACGCATAGCAGTTTTCAAAGCAGCCCAAGTAGTTGGAATAGGATATAATCTACAATGTTCCAACCACCATACACATGCAAAACTAGTGAAAGCACAAACAGCAGCAGCAACCCGTCTCTCCTCAAGACATTGTAAACATGTAAAATGTTGTTCAGTTTCTAACTCCCAAGTAAGATATATATCAGGAACATACCTACCCTCAAATGGTGGAATATTCAATTTCAATTTAGGAATATGGTCATTATCTCGTACATGAGGTGGTGGTGCATGCCTACCATTGCGAATATATACCTGAGGTCGACCTGCTGGTGGTGGTGCTGGTGGATGCACGTAGTTCTGATTTTGATCAACCTCATCCTCGTAATAGTCCTCCACCTCTGCAATAACAGTAGGAGCTACAAAAGCACCAACAGCAGTAGCAGCGGCGCCATATTTTGTCCTGGCTCAATATGAACACGCTGTGCTCGCCCTACTGTATCGCGGCGCAGAGCTGGTTGTGGGAGACATTTGAGTAATTCATCAAACTTGGTGTCCAACTTGGTGTCAATTGACTTTTCGATGTCATCCATCTTCTCCATTGCCTTTCCAAAACTGACCATCACGTTTTCCACCTGTGGACCCAACATTTGATGAAACTTATCATGAAGCTCCTTGTTCGTCATGTTCTCCTAGTCAATCTCGTCGGCTCGTGTTCCTGCCATAGTTAGCAGCAATAGAAATAGACAAGAATATGATCCTACCGACTACTGGAATGTGGTGGTGATGGGGTGTCACAAATTCGTCAAGCGAATCTCAAATTCTTACCAGTTCTTACCCAGTAGTAGGTGGTGATCGGCAACCGTTGTAGTCAAAACTCTCAAAGCTTGGATAGAGAGATTACCAGGGAGAGTCGAACGCACGACGTAGATGTATGTGGAGATGGGAAGGCTTATAATATGGTAGAAAAAAGGGTTAGCAATAATTAATTCAGAGATGCAAAGTTGAATAAACGCTCAACGATGGTACTGTGCTGGTCCTAGGCTAGACCGTGCTAGAGACACGAGCCTATAACACTAACAAAACCACGACACGGCATGTAATCAAGGGAGGAGCACACTCTGAATTTTTCCCCTTTTTTCACTTTTTTTGCACTTATTTTCCTCTTTTCTTTTTTTTTCTCCGCAAATTTTTTTTTTCAAAAAAGTCTACAAATGGCCTAAAAACTGCCTACCCAGAATTTCCAGACTTAGTTTTTTTTAAAACTGGAAATATTTTTTAACTGCGGGTGGCACGGAAGTTGGGGAGTCCGACTTGGTCACGACTCAGAGTATGTCGCGATCTGAAATCGAAAACAAAGGAACAAATACTGGACTCAGACTAGGGCTGGTGGCGGAGGTGAATCTGGTGGAAACTCGGAGTAGTGACGGATATATGTAGGGCGGTGGAACACGAACTGGTGGCGAATCTGTAATGGAGGTGGATTCGGTTTATCGTGATGGCGGTGAATATGTGGTATAAGGCAGCAGTGATGATGATGGTGGTATATGGTAGCGGTGATGACGATGGTGGTATATGGCTGCGGTGACGATGATGGTGCGGCGGCGGCGTGACAACTTGTGAAAAGAATTCGAAACTCTAAAGGACTAGACACTAAGACCAGCAACTCGACACGACGATGCAACCGCAAATTCAACAAAGCAAAAACTCTAAAATGATTATGCAAAGGCTCAGATTGGTTCGGATATGATGAACTAACCCTAATTTTTTTGGCTTTTTCGTGGACTATAGGTATGAAGAACAGACTCGATCTAAACAACGAAAAACTGTAAAATCTCACTGAGCAACCAGGAAATCTAATATCACTTGATAGAGGCAAAGGTGTCCCGTCTTTCGGTGAGACGGTGATTATCGTTTCGGGGGAGTAGACTTTGACGATCCAACTACATATGTGCGAGGACGTCGCGCCTTAGAAATCGCTAAACCAACTCTGAGAGGTTACTGACCATGCCGGAGCATGATAAACCTGACCACGAGGGTCTATGTCCTGCGAGAAAACGAAGAACAAGCAAGAAACTGAGATTGCAATCTGGATATTGCGAATATAAGATGAAAGCTTTATTGATCAAGATGGGGTTCTGTGACGTCTTGGTCTGGTCGTTGAACACAAACGAAGGACGCGAAGTTGCAGCTATGGCAAACTTTTAATCTAAACAAAATCCAAAGTCTAAACGGTGCCCTAAGGGCTGTATATATTGAGGAAGAGGGGGGGGGGCATTTCGTGGCCCTTGGTGGAGGGGTCCGAAAACAACCCTATCTCTTGTTTCCCCACACATACGGACTCTAAAATTAGCCTATACTTATGTATTTCGAAATTACATGGGCCTGGCCCAATAAAAAGGTGACGCAGCACCTAGAATCATCTCTGGACGAAATTTATGAAGTGGTATCTTGTATATTTCATCCAAGGCTTCATGCACTCCTTATGGTGGTTTCAAAGCCCTGAAATCATCACTTGTAACTCCGTTCTTGCTCCCCTTACGCATGCCATCATCTCCATGCTTGTTCTTGCTCCAATGTTCATCCTTCTCCAAGCTAGGCCCTTCATTTATAAGCAAAACAAATGTATCCAATTTTGGCAGCATCATATTCTCATGATCATGACAATTATTACCAAGAAACAAAAGTACCTGGTAATTTAGTTGGCGTGCGTGAGCTCTAGTGATTGGTCCAGTATGTATAGCAGCAGGGGCTGTGGGTGTAACAATGGTACTGATGTCCTCATCATGTCGGGGAAACAAACACCTATGGGGTCACAAGGATCCCTTCTCCGTTCGGCGGGGGATTAGCTGCAGGAAGAGCAGGTCTAGAAGTTAGCACACAGGGGTTTTTACCCAGGTTCGGGCCACGAAGATGCATAATACCCTAGTCCTGCTTGTCTGGATATATGTGTTCTTGAGCTTTTGAACTAGCTATGATGCGAGCATGGTCACTACAAACAAATGACACATCCGTGACATTTTGGGCCGAACGAATTTTTTTTCTATCATACTTATGACACTTCTATGACGATAATTGTGAAAAAACCTAGTATCATCATAAATGTGGTGGGTTCCTACTTCTTTGACAAAAAATCATGAAAAAAATGGGTTTTTCGTCCTGGGTGGGCCGAAGACGCAGCTACATGACATTCTTTGGGCTGTCCATGACGGAAAAAACCATGGTAGAAGCGAGGGCGAGGAAAATTTCGAGGAGTTCCCGGTTACGGTGGGTGGTCGGGGGCCGAGCGATCCGCGTTTCTCTCGTACACGTACATGCGTGTGTGCGAGGGGTTGGGCTCTAACTGAACCCGAGCGAGGTATTGGGCTCTAACTGAACCCGAGCGATTGCACTAGCTACGTTACTGAACCCTAGTGATTCCTTCGCTACTGCTGCTAAGTGAAGCCGATCGATGCTGCCTCTGGATGAACAGTGAGCATTTGCTGGGGGGGGGGGGGGTTTGGATGAATAGTGAGCGTTGCTGGGGGGGTTGGATGAACAGTTCCCGGTGGGGGTGGTTGAACAGGACCCCGTGGTGTTGCCTCTGGATGAATAGGACCCCAATCGATTGAGCCGGCTGGGGCTGGATGAACAGGACCCCGTGGAGGGCTGGATGAACAGGACGACCCCATGGAGGGCTGGATGAACAGTAGATGGTGGAGGGCTGGATGAACAGTATCCCATGGAGGGGTGGTTGAACAGGAGCCCGTGGAGAGGGCTGGTTGAACAGTAGCCGGTGGAGTAGCGCGCGGTGGAGGCTGGATGAACAGGAGCCCATGGAGGCTGGAGGAGGTCGACGGTAGCCCGTGGAGGCTGGAGGAGGTCGACGGTGGAGATGAACAGTATCCCATGGAGTCAAGTTTTGCGGTACGCCACACCACTACCGATGAACAGGACCCCCGTTTCGACCGTAGCGCTCCAACACAAGTCCGTTTCCTCCGTTTTGCGGTACGCCACACCCCTCCCGATCAACAGGACCCCGTTTCGACCGTAGGAGGTCCAACACAAGTCCGTTTCCTCCATTTTGCGGTACGCCAGACCCCTCCCGATGAACAAGATCCCGTTTCGAACGTGGCCGGTTGGCCGTTTCCTTCGTTATGCGGCACGCCAGGCCTTGTTTTCATCGGTTGTTCCGTCCAAGCCCTCTCGATGAACAGACGACGCATTCCATTCCGACCCAGCCGGTTGGCTCCCCATGAACACGACGACGATGCTGTTTCTCTGTTCCGACCCAGCCATGTACACGAGCCCTGGCCATACATATGCGCGAGTAGGCATTCGAGAACCCGCCCGTATGTAAGTATGTGGCCGTATTTTCTTTCTTGCACCCAGGGCGCTGTACGTACGTGTACATGCTACGTGCGCGCCTCTACTACGACACGTGCGCGCCTCTACTACGACATGTGCGCGCCTCTACATCGACTAGTATGTACATACACGTTCGCGACCAGAATGACAACGCTACATATGCTTCGACCAGGTGGGTCCCAACTATTAGGCACTTCCTTGCGTGCGAAGATGTAGCTGGTGGGTGCCAGCAATCAGGGGGTTGAATCGTTTTTTTGCCTGGACGCAGCTCCTTGCGTGCGAAGATGTAACTGGTGGCTCCCAGCAGTCAGGGGGGAAACTGTTTTTGTGAAATACGGTGGCCCGTCTGGTGGGTCCCTGCTGTCAGGTGGAGGAATAAATATTTTGCGCGTAATATGGAGGCACTTCCTTGCGGCCGCGGTGGACCCAGCTGTCAGCCTCTCCACGTACAGTACTCTTCCGATGGAAGTCGTTCCTTGACCATGTTGACCACATCGTGCCGCGAGCACCAGGGTAGTGGATGATGGCGAGGCCTAGGAAGGGGACGACGCGGAGCCGGGGAAGACACGGTAGTGGAAGCCCGCACGGAGAGGAGTATGAAGGTTCACTGGTTCGGCTGCAGTGTGAGGCTGTTGTTGCCGCAGGGCCTGGCCAGCAGTGGGAATAGTAGGGGGCGGTGAGGCCTCCGCGGCAGCACAGTCAACCACGGGAGGCAGGAGCATGCGGCATGACCAGCGCTGCTTTGGGCGGCTGGAGCACGAAGACCAGAGGTTGAAGAAGTGATAGAGGCAAAGGTGTCCTGTCTTTCGATGAGATGGTGGCTATCGTTTTCTGTGGGAGTCGACCTTGACGATCCGACTACGAACGTGCGTGACGTCGCGCCTTAGCAATCGCTAAACCAACTTCTGAGTGGTTATTGACCACGTTGGAGCACGATCAACCAGACCACGAGGGTCTGTTTCCGGCGAGCAAACGAAGAACAAGCAAGAAACTGAGATTGCAATCTGGATATTGCGAATATAAGATGAAAGCTTTATCGGTCAAGATGGGGTTCTGTGACGTCTTGGTCTGGTCGTTGAACACAAACGAAGTACGCGAAGTTGCAGCTATGGCGAACTTTAATCTAAACAAAACCCAAAGTCTAAACGGTGCCCTAAGGGCTGTATATATGGAGGACGAGGGGGGGGGGGATTTCATGGCCCTTCGTGGAGGGGTCCGAAATCAACCCTATCTCTTGTTTCCCCACACATACGGACTCTAAAATAGCCTATACTTATGTATTTCGAAATTACATGGGCCTGTCCCAATAATAAGGTGACGCAGCACCTAGAATAACCCCGGGACGAAATTTATGAAGTGGCATCTTGTATATTTCGTCCAAGGCTTCATGCACCCATTATGGTGGCTTCAAAGTCCTGAAATCATCACTTGTAACTCCGTTCTTGTTCCCCTTGCGCATGCCATCATCTCCATACTTGTTCTTGCTCCAATGTTCATCCTTCTCCAAGCTAGGCCCTTCATTTGTAAGCAAAACATATGTATCCAATTTAGGCAGCATCATATTCTCATGAACATTAGAATCATTACCAAGAAACGAAAGTACCTGATAATTTAATTGGCGTGCGCGAGCTCTAGTAATTGGTCCAATATATGTAGCAGTAGGGGCAGTAGGTGTAACAATGGTATTGATGTCATCATCATCCTCCCCTTCTTGAAATTAAGTCGTCCTCAACGGAAGCTCATCTTCCTCACCCAAATAAGGTTTCAAATCTGCAATGTTAAAAGTGGGACTAACCCCAAAATCCGCACGCAGCTCAAGTTTATATGCATTATCATTTATTTTCTCGAACACCTTAAAAGGACCATCAGCACGAGGCATTAGCTTTGATTTGTGCAAATCAGGAAATCTATCCTTACGCAAATGTAACCAAACTAGATCTCCAGGTGCAAACACAACAAGTTTTCTACCCTTATCTCCAGCAAGTTTATATTTAGCATTCATACGCTCGATGTTTTCCTTAGTTAACTCATGCATTTTTAAAATCAATTTAGCATGTTGTTTAGCATCAAAATTAACCTTCTCCGAAGATGGAAGAGGCAACAAATCAATTGGTGCACGAGGTAGGAAACCATACACAACTTCAAAAGGGCACATCTTAGTAGTAGAATGCAATGAACGATTATAAGCAAATTCAATATGAGGCAAGCATTCCTCCCACATTTTCTTATTATTCTTCAAAACAGCCCTAAGAATAGTAGACAATGTTCTATTGACTACTTCAGTTTGTCCATCAGTCTGGGGGTGACAAGTAGTACTAAAAAGCAGTTTAGTCCCCAACTTAGCCCATAAACATCTCCAAAAGTGGCTAAGAAATTTAGTATCACGATCTAAAACAATAGTATTTGGCACACCATGCAAGCTAATAATTTCATGAAAGAACAAATCAGCAACGTTAACAGCATCATCGCTTTTATGACATGGTATAAAGTGTGCCATTTTCGAGAATCTATCCATGACAACAAATATGCTATCCCTCCCCTTCTTTGTTCGAGGTAAACCTAAAACAATGTCCATAGATATATCCTCCCAAGGAACACTAGGTACAGGCAAAGGCATATATAAACCATGAGGATTGAGTCGTGACTTAGCTTTTTGACATGTAGTGCAGCGAGCAATAAAACGCTCAACATCCCGTCTCATCTCTGGCCAAAAGAAATGTGTAGCAAGTACGTCCTCCGTCTTCTTCACGCCAAAGTGTCCCATTAATCCTCCTCCATGCGCCTCCTGCAACAACAAAAGATGAACGGAGCTAGCTAGAATGCATAGCTTGTTAGCACGGAACACAAATCCATCATTAACGACGAACTTGTTCCACATTCTTCCTTGTTTACAATTCTGCATTACATCTTTAAAATCAACATCATGCACATATTGATCTTTGGTGGTCTCCAAACCAAATATTTTGAAGTCAAGTTGTGAAAGCATAGTATAGCGACGAGACAATGCATTAGCGATAGCATTTTCTTTTACCTTCTTGTGTTTAATGACATAAGGGAAAGTCTCAATGAATTCAACCCATTTAGCATGTCTACGATTCAGTTTAGCTTGACTTTTAATATGTTTCAAAGATTCATGATCAAAGTGTATAACAAATTCTTTGGGCCATAAATAATGTTGCCACGTTTTTAAAGTCCAAACAAGAGCATATAATTCGTTATCATAAGTACAATAATTCAGACTAGGCCCACTCAATTTTTCAGAAAAGTATGCAACAGGTTTGCCATCTTGTAATAACACACCTCCTAATCCAATTTCACTAGCATCACATTCAAGCTCAAAAGTCTTATTAAAATCAGAAAGTTGGAGTGAAGGAGCATGTGTCAACTTATCTTTCAATACCGTGAAGGCTTCTTCCTGTGCGGTACCCCAAACAAAAGGCACATCTTTCTTTGTAAGCTCATTGAGAGGTGCAGCAATGGTGATGAAATCTCTCACAAAATGCCTATAGAATCTAGCGAGGCCAAGAAAACTCCTCACTTGTGTGGCTGTTTTGGGCTGCGGCCAACTCTCAATAGCTTCAATCTTGGCTTTGTCAACTTCAATTCCATGTGGAGTAACAACATAGCCAAGAAAAGATACTCGGTCGGTGCAAAAGGTGCACTTCCCAAGGTTACCAAACAAACGTGCATCACGTAGAGCAATAAAAATATCACGTAAATGTTCCAAATGTTCTTCCAAAGATCTGCTATAAATCAATATGTCATCAAAGTAAACTACCATAAATCGTCCAATGAAAGCACGTAAAACTTTGTTCATTAATCTCATGAAAGTACTAGGTGCATTAGTTAACCACAAAGGCATGACTAACCACTCATATAATCCAAACTTAGTTTTAAATGCTGTTTTCCATTCATCTCCCAATTTCATACGAATTTGATGGTATCCACTACGCAAATCAACTTTGGAGAATATTGTAGAGCCACTCAATTCATCAAGCATATCATCTAGCCTAGGAATAGGATGACAATAACGAATAGTAATATTATCAATGCCTCTACAATCAACACACATACGTGATGTACCATCCTTTTTCGGCACTAGAATAATAGGAACGGCAAAAGGACTAATGGATTCGTGTATATAACCTTTGTCGAGCAGCTCCTGTACTTGACGCATAATCTCCTTCATCTCCTCTGGATTGGTATGGTATGGTGCACGGTTGGGTAATGATGCACCAGGAATTAAGTCAATCTGATGCTCAATCCCTCGAATGGGAGGTAATCCCGGTGGCACGTCTTGTGGAAAGACGTCAGCGAACTCCTGCAGAATGTTAGTGACAGCAGGAGGCAAAGAGGAAGGCAGGTCCTCGGATGAAAATAAAGCCTCTTTGCACACAAAAGCATAGCAAACAGATTTGCTAAAATCTAGCTCATCAATATCAGATTTAGTTGCAAGTAAACATGCACTTTTCAATTTAATTTCAGAAGCAACACTAGATGGTTTACTATTAGGCTTCATTTGTTGCTCAAATTCTTTTGCCAAAATCTGATTTTCACTCTTATTTTTCTCCCGTTTTGCTTTATTAGCTCTATTAATATCATCTTTCAAAATGGACTCAGGAGTCATAGGAAGCAAAGTAATATTTTTATCGTTATGAACAAGAGTATACTGATTGTTTCTACCATGGTGTACATAATTTTTATCAAATTTCCATGGTCGACCAAGTAATAAGGAACATGCTTGCATAGGTACCACATCACAATCAACATAATTAGCATATGTAGACATACTAAAATGCACACGAACAATACGTGTTACCTTAACCTTGCCGCTGTTTGTTGAACCATTGGATGTAGTAAGGATGTGGATGTGGTCTTGTGGTCAGAGATAGCTTCTCCACCATCTCCATGCTAGCCAAGTTGTTGCAGCTCCCTCCGTCTATGATGACGTGCACAGAATGTTACTTCACAACGCCCTTTGTATGAACAAATTGTGCCTCTGATTTTGCTCAGCTTGTGTGACCTGCACACTCAAAACACGTTGAGCAACTAAACATTCATAACTGTCAGCGTCTTCAGGAGCCATGTATTGCATCTCATGATCAGAATCATCTCCACCATGTTCTTCACGTGTAATAAGAGCCAAAGTCTCCTCATCATAGTCACTAGCAGACTCATGCCCACCATCCTCAGTAGCAATCATCACACGCTGAGATTTGCATTCTCTCGCAAAATGACCTCTTCCCTTACAACGACAACAAATAATATCACTTGTGTGCCCTGTGGATGCCATGGAAGAAGAAGATCTCCGCGCAGGTCCGGCAGGTGCGCTCTTGGTAGATAATGGTGGTTGTGCCTGCTTTCTTGTATCACGGTTGGAGGTGGCACCTGATGGAGGTGCTGGTGCAGTTGAAGTAGAAGATGCATGCGGTGTCCATGATGAAGGTCGGCCTGCAGAAAAGTTAGTTCGCGCCAATGCTTGTCTATCCTGCACTTCACGTTCAGCTTTACAAGCAAGATGGAATAAACGAGTGATATTAGTATACTCCTTATACTCTAGAATGGTCTGAATCTCTCTATTTAATCTAGCCATAAAACGTGCAAGCATAGCTTCATTCTCCTCAACAATACCACATCTAATCATGCTAGTTTGTAATTCCTGATAATATTCTTCTACCGAATTTTTTCCTTGTCTTAAACGCTGCAATTTTTGAAGCAATTCACGTTGATAATATGGTGGAACCCAACGAGTACGCATAGCAGTTTTCAAAGCAGCCCAAGTAGTTGGAATAGGATATAGTCTACAATGTTCAAACCACCATACACATGCAAAACTAGTGAAAGCACAAACAGCAGCAGCAACCCGTCTCTCCTCGGGATATTGTAAACATGTAAAGCGTTGTCCAGTTTCTAACTCCCAAGTAAGATATATATCAGGAACATATCTACCCTCAAATGGTGGAATATTCAATTTTAGTTTAGGAATATGGTCATTATCTCGTACCTAAGGTGGTGGTGCAGGCCTACCATTGCGAATAAATACCTGAGGTCGACCTGCTGGTGGTGGTGCTGTTGGCTGCACGTAGTTCTGATATTGATCAACCTCATCCTCGTAATAGTCCTCCACCTCTGCGGTAACAGCAGGAGCTACAGAAGCACCAACAGCAGTAGCAGCGGCACCAGAATTTTGTCCTGGCTCAAAAGGAACACGTTGTGCTCGTCCTGCTGTATCGCGGCGTAGAACTTGTTGTGGAAGACGTTTGAGTAATTCATCGAACTTGGCGTCCAACTTGGTGTCAATTGTCTTTTCAATGTCATCCATCCTCTCCAATGCCTTTTCAAAGTTGGTCATCACGTCTTCCACCTGTTGACCCAACATTTGATGAAACTTATCATGAAGCTCTTTGTTCGTCATGTTCTCCCAGTTAATCTCGTCGGCTTGTGTTCCTGCCATAGTTAGCAGCAATAGAAACAGACAAGAATATGATCCTATAGACTACTGGAATATGGTGGTGGTGTAGTGTCACAAATCCGTCAAGCGAATGTCAAATTCTTACCAGTTCTTACCCAGCAGTAGGTGGTCATCGGCAACCGCTGTAGTCAAAACTCTTAAAGCTTGGATAGGGCAATTACCAAGGAGAGTCAAACGCACGACGTAGATGTATGTGGAGCTGGGAAGGCTTATAATATGGTAGGAAAAAGGATCAGCAATAATCAATTCAGAGATGCAAAGTTGAATAAACGCTCAACGACGGTACCGTGCTGGTCCTAGGCTAGACCGTGCTAGAGACACGAGCCTAGAACACTAACAAAATCACAGCACTGCACATAAACAAGGGAAAAGCACACTTTGGAATTTTTTTTCGCTCTTTTTTTTGTTTGCGCTCTTCTTTGTTTTTGCGAAAAATCACTATAATGGCGAGTGTCTCAATACTCCTCCCAGATCAAATTGACAGGATGGACACGGAATTTTTTTGACAATTTTTTTCGGAAATCAGGGCACCGACGATGAAAAAGTGCGACAAAATATCACTATGATGGCGAGTGTCTCAAAACATTCCCTGGGACCTAAAAATAGGATAGGGAGAAAATATTTTCGGTCGCCGAAATTTTGGCCTAAAAACTGCCCGAGGGTCTCCTGACTCTCTTTTTTTTCCCGAAACCTACTCAGGCAAGGAAACAAGAATCGGAAACTAGATGGATCTTGAAAACAAACCTAATGTGAAAAGAACTCGGATTGGTGGTGGAAATATGGTGGTAGGATATGGCAGCGGTGGTGGTATATGGTGGCAGTTGTGGTATATGGATACAGATCAGTGGTGGTATATGGATATGGATCTGTGGTGGTATATGGATACGGATTCAACGCGGTGGCGGATAAGCGGTGGTGGTAGATGGCAGGGGCGATGATGATGGTGCGGCGGTGGCGTGACAACTTATGACCAGAACTCAAAACTCTAAAAGACTAGACTCTAAGACCAGCAACTAGACACGACGATGCAACCACAAATTGAACAATGCAAAAACAGAAAAGATTATGTAATGGCTCAGACTGGTTCGAATATGATGAACTAACCCTAATTTTTTTGTGGCTTTTTCATGGACTATAGGTATGAAGAACAGACTCGATCTAAACTACGAAAAATTATAAAATCTCACCGAGTAACCTGGAAATCTGATACCACTTGATAGAGGCAAACGTGTCCTGTCTTTCGATGAGATGGTGGCTATCGTTTTCTGTGGGAGTCGACCTTGACGATCCGACTACGAACATGCGTGACGTCGCGCCTTAGCAATCGCTAAACCAACTTCCGAGGGGTTATTGACCACGCCGGAGCATGATCAACCTGACCACGAGGGTCTATTTCCTGCGAGCAAACGAAGAACAAGCAAGAAACTGAGATTGCAATCTGGATATTGCGAATATAAGATGAAAGCTTTATTGATCAAGATGGGGTTCTGTGACGTCTTGGTCTGGTCGTTGAACACAAACGAATTACGCGAAGTTGCAGCTATGGTGAACTTTAGTCTAAACAAAACCCAAAGTCTAAACGGTGCCCTAAGGGCTGTATATATGGAGGAAGAGGGGGGGGGGATTTCGTGGACCTTGGTGGAGGGGTCCGAAATCAACCCTATCTCTTGTTTCCCCACACATACGGACTCTAAAAATATCCTATACTTATGTATTTCAAAATTACATGGGCCTGGCCCAATAATAAGGTGATGCAGCACCTATAATAGCCTCGGGACAAAGTTTATTAAGTGGCATCTTGTAAATTTTGTCCAAGGCTTCATGCACCCATTATGGTGGCTTCAAAGTCCTGAAATCATCACTTGTAACTCCGTTCTTGTTCCCCTTGCGCATGCCATCATCTCCATACTTGTTCTTGCTCCAATGTTCATCCTTCTCCAAGCTAGGCCCTTCATTTGTAAGCAAATCGAATGTATCCAATTTAGGCAGCATCATATTCTCATGAACATTAGAATCATTACCAAGAAACGAAAGTACCTGATAATTTAATTGGCATGCGCGAGCTCAAGTAATTGGTCCAGTATATTTAGCAGTAGGGGCTGTGGGTGTACCAATGGTATTGATGTCCTCATCAAGAAGCATTACGGCCGTTGGATGGACATCGTACGGTCACCGGAGCTAGAATCGTTCATATTGACTAAGTTGACAAAGCCCTCCGTCCCCGTCAACTTAGTAGGCCCACAAGTCAGCCTCCCGCCAAGGTGAGTCCCAGCTAGCAGGGGGAGTATTCGTTTTTTTGTGCATAATAAGGAGGCACTTCTGGTGGGTCCGAGCTGACAGCAGGGGGAACGTTTTTTTCGCAAAATACAGAGGCCCTTGTCGGTGTCAAAACCGGCGGATCTCGTGTAGGGGGTCCCGAACTGTGTGTCTAAGGCTAATGGTAACAGGAGGCGGGGGACACAATGTTTACCCAAGTTCGGGCCCTCTCTATGGAGGTAATACCCTACTTCCTGCTTGATTGATCTTGATAAATATGAGTATTACAAGAGTTGATCTACCACGAGATCGTAATGGCTAAACCCTAGAGGTCTAGCCTATGAGATTATAATTCTTGTCCTACAGACTAAACCCACTGGTTTATATAGACACCAGAGGGGGCTAGGGTTACACAAAGTCGGTTACACAGAAAGGAATCTACATATCCGAATTGCCAAGCTTGCCTTCCACGCAAAGGAGAGTCCCATCCGGACACGGGACGAAGTCTTCAATCTTGTATCTTCATAGTCCAATAGTCTGGCCCACGTATATAGTCCGGCTGTCCGAGGACCCCTTAGTCCAGGACTCCCTCAGTAGCCCCTGAACCAGGCTTCAATGACGATGAGTCCGGCAAGCAGATTGTCTTCGGCATTGCAAGGCGGGTTCTTTCTTTGAATACTTCAAAGTAGATCTCGAACACAAGAATCGTGTCCGGCTCTGCAAAACAAGTTACACACACAACCGTAGAGAGTATAATACTTCACGAGTCCAATCTGCTAACAATTTTGGTAGCATGACATTATGTCATCACCTGGCCATTATTCTGAATTGTTTTCTAGCCTGCCAGTCCACGTTTCGGGTGGCGGTTTTTATTGGCACATCTTGCCAAAGCAGATATCGTATCCCTTTGTTGCGGTATTTTCATCAACACGGGTGTGGGTAACTCAACCATTCTGTTGGCATGATTCCATGGGAATAGGCATGTTTTAAGGCCACGGAGGGGACGCTTGATTTTCGTCTCCTTTATAAAGGGGCTAAGGCCTGTCCTTTTTCTTCCACGCTAGTTCCTTCCTCCACCTCCCACCTCAAGTTCCAACACTCAAGGGTCAATCCAATCGCTTCGAGCCTTCAGCCATGTTCGGACCCAGCCTTCAAGGCCGGTGGATGGCCTCTTCTGTCACAGAGGAGGATATCTCAAAGCTCAGGGAGGCAAGATACCTGACTGCGGAAATCCTCCATAGGCTCCCTGCTCAAGGGCAGGTTATTCCCACTCCCAGATCCAATGTGAGGGTTGTGTTCATCTCTCACTTCCTCTGAGGGCTGGGGTTTGCTCTCCATCCCTTTGTTCGGGGGCTTATGTTTTATTACGAGCTGGATTTCCATGATCTAGCTCCAGACTCCTTCCTCCATATCTCGGCATTTATCATCACGTGTGAGGCCTTCCTCCGGATTTCCCCACACTTTGGCTTATGGCTAAAAACCTTTATCGTTAATCTGAAGGTAATCAACGGGAAACAAGTGGAGTGCAGAGGCGCTCCAATAAGCAAACTTACCACTTGTCCTTGGCCAAAGGGCTCCTTCACAGAATCTTCTGACTTATGGCAACAGGAGTGGTTTTATATTACCGAACCCCGTGGTAAAAAGTGGGCGGCTACACTCGCGTTTCGATCTGGCCCTACTTTATAGCTTGGATCGTGGATCAACAAGGGGCTGGACTTGGGATCTACTGATGAAGTGCAGATGTTGCAAAGTCGCATTCGGACCCTCACTAAAAAGGACACCGGTCTCACCAATGTAATCCAAGTAATGCTAATCCGCCGGATCCTTCCATGCCAGCGGCGTACTCTCCGTATGTGGGAGTTCAATCCGGAAGGTCCATGGACCCTTCAACACTTCTTCGGCACAATGCTTAGAGGGATGTGGAGTTTATTCTTCGATGCACGAAAACAGTGGCCGGATACTATAGAAGACCTCGGCCTTGACTGCAATCATTCGGATACTCCGGTAATTACTTGACTCCTGAACATAGTTTAGTCAAATTACACATATCAATGTACTGACAAAATTCTACTCGGCCAGGGCTGGTTGAAGAAGGTAGAGAGAATTAGGTGTTCGGCTCCACTTCCCAAAGACTCTGCCGATCCGGTGTTAACAAGGATGCTGGCACCGGCACCATATCAAGTGCCGGCAGGGGAAGATAAGGAGGAGAGCGAAGAGGCCCAAGGTGGCATCCATTCTGGAGGCACACCAGGCAATTTGTCCGGGGAGATTGGAACTTCCACTCCTGAAGGTGGAAGGGAAGGGCAGGCTGACATCCCTTTTCCTTATGGGAAGAAGCGGACCGCCTCCGAAGACTTGAAAAGAGAAGCTTCTAAGCGGGGGAAGACATCCCAGTCGGGGGACGATGCTGACACGCAGTCCCTCCGTAAAGATAGGCCGTCAGCCAAATCATAAGTAAATCAGGGTGTTTAAAACATATCCCGTTCTTTCCTGGCTGTAATGGTAATATTTTAAATACATGTTTGCAGTCCGGCACGCAGCTCTCCTCAATAGACCTCCTCTTCGGGGGATCTTCTTCCGGAGATGATGGAGAACGAGACGGCTCCACAAACTCCCTGCCTGATAAGGCAGATGATGCCGAGGTGTCGTCGCAGAGGATCTTTCCCGACCAACGAGTGGGCAAGGGGCGGTGAAGACCGGGGCCGAAGGTAATACTTCAGCCGCCCAGAGTCAGGGGTATGTGGCCCCTATGGGGAACAACAAAAGTCCCGGATTATCCAATGTCCAAGTGATGACGCAACCTGTTCCAGATCCGGAGGCGCTGGATACATTGATGGACATGTTGCAACATGCGTCCGTCCTAGAGGAACATCGTACCTTGATGGGTACGGTGGTTAAAAGAGTTCAGTCCGCGAAAAGTGGACTGAATGAAGCCTTTACAAGCCTACTAAGAGGTTTCGAGGTACGTAGTGTAATTTTATTTATGTTATAAATACAAATTGCACCTGTGTATAGATAGTTGCCCCTGAGACTCTGATTGCCATCCAAAGGGAGGCGATCGGAGGATCAAAAATATATGCCCAGGAAATTATCTGACTAATTTAAAACACAGGCTGTTACATCCATGGCAACTGCCCAAGCTACCGAGGTAGCACATCTGAATCAGAAAGTTGATGTAGTGGATAATGACATCACGCTTATTAACAGGCGGCTCGATGAGGCGCAAGGTATGTCTTTGGATCACTTAGTACATGCTAGTATTATAAAATGAGCGTGATACTGAGAATTTGTATAAGCACAACTGTAGATAGTGCCACCGCAATTGAAACCCTTCAGGCTGAATTTGCCCGGGCCAAAGAGCAAGCTAGGATGAGTAATGCGGCTGCCGAAAAGGTAGCCGCTGAATTAAAGGCCAAGCAGACTGCTCAGTGTCAGTGCGAGGAAAGAATAACAACTATGGCCCTTGAGCTAAAGGATGCCACTGGCCGATGCCAAGTTCTTGAGAAAGATAACAAAGCCAAAGAGGCCGATCTTGACAAGGCCTTACAAGAGGCAAAGGAAGCCCAGTATGAGTCCAGAGCAGCTTGAGAGGAGATGCGTCAAGTAGGGGAGATCGCGGCTGGTAAGCCCTTTTTATTGCAAACTAAGTTTGGCGATCCGAAGTATGCCCCGCTTAATCAACTGTGGAGTTCTCCAGACGCCTTTATGGACCTACCGAAGAGTGTTGCCGATGCGAATCAGCTTTTCCACTCACGAAAAGGACATGCGACGGAAAAGCTATTTTGGTTGCAATTTCATACGATAAAGCGTCCATTGTTGAATGAACAGATGGCCCAATGGGCCGAGCTCCATAAGATGTCTGGAACTGCCATGAAGGATGCCGTAGTCCGGCTGTGGCCAACTGAGCCCCTTCCGGTTAGTTATTTCGGTTTGGTGAGGTGGCTTGTGGATGCGCGCCGCGTATCGATGCTGTGAAGCGGTCAACATGCATAGAAGGTGCATAGATGGCCCTTGCCCGCGTTAAGACGTATTGGGCGAAGATGAAGGCCACGGATATTGCAGCGCGAGGTCCACCCAAGGGCGAGGACCATCACACGCCAGAGCATTATTTTGATGCCGTCCTGGAGGGTGCCCGCTTGATAGAGGGTCAGTGCTTGAAAAATATTATGTTCGAGTAAAGTGTATCAAAATTGTAATAACAATATTATGATATATTTAAGGCTATGCTTTTATTCTTTTTGCCCGAAAAGTTTTGGTGCCTCCTGTGCGGCCATCTTTTTTTATATATACTATCTGAAAGTTTGCAGACGTCGGCTTTAGCCCCCTCGCGTATAATGCGGGGGTGTTCAGAGAAGCACTTGATCACACTTGACCCAACGTCTTGGTCCGTGAAGGAGGTAACTAGGCAATCGGACTATAGAACTTTAAACTTTCACTTAGCCATAGGAGTTTGACGGTGGGGATACTATATAGCCCCTGGTATGTCCACGGTTATCCGAATACGGTGCGTTTACATACGTGACCAGAAGGATGGTCCTTTGTTTAACATGGAGGGAATCGCGAAGATTCCGATGAGTCATGGAGTGGTTGACCAGCTCTCGCCACATCATGACAGTCAGTTTTCGGCTTTCTCTACTAAGGTGCTCATCCGGACGAGCCAGGACACAATCGCAGTAGTTCTCCCTTTACTACCCTAGCTGATATAGCGGAATGTAAGGTAGTAAGCACAGGAGCCGGGCAACCCAATTATTGACCAAATACATGATTCGGAGCTGATGCATATAAGGCCAAACTCGCGACGCCGAACACTCCCTATAGGTGTTCGGGATTTTCAATATACACCGGGATGAATACAACTGTTGGTGTCAAAACCGGCGGATCTCGGGTAGGGGGTCCCGAACTGTGTGTCTAGGTGGATGGTAACAGGAGACGAGGGACATGATGTTTTACCCAGGTTTGGGCCCTCTTGATGGAGGTAAAACCCTACGTCCTGCTTGATTAATATTAATGATATGGGTAGTACAAGAGTGGATCTACCACGAGATCAAGGAGGCTAAACCCTAAAGCTAGCCTATGGTATGATTGTTGTAATGTATGTTGTCCTACGGACTAAAGCCCTCCGGTTTATATAGACACCGGAGGAGGCTAGGGTTACACAGAGTCGGTTACAATGGTAGGAGATCTACATATCCGTATCGCCAAGCTTGCCTTCCACGCCAAGGAAAGTCCCATCCGGACACGGGACGGAGTCTTCAATCTTGTATCTTCGTAGTCTTGGAGTCCGGCGGATGATGATAGTCCGGCTGTCCGGACACCCCCTAGTCCAGGACTCCCTCAGTAGCCCCCGAACCGGGCTTCAATGACGATAAATCCAGCGCGTATATAGTCTTCGGCGTTGCAAGGCGGGTTCTCTCTTCAAGTTCCATGTACCTGTCGAACAGTGTCTGGCTTCATCATAAATACTGTGTTCCTCGGCTTCTTCGCCAAATAATGGCCCTTTACCACGCGTCACACGAATGCGAAAAGCCAGGGTGTCTTTTACGTTTCACCCCCTAGTCGTGCGAGTCACCCGCCTACAAAAGAGGCGAAAATCCAGATCCAAACCACACCATCTTCCTCCCGCGAATACTTCATCGGAGCGCCTTTGACCTAAAAATCCATTCCATCATGGACTGTCGACGCGGCTCCTCTTCTCGCGCTCCCAACCCACCGCCAGGGGATTGGAGGAGGTGCTCTGTTCCGCACAACGAGCTAGTGAAGCTCCATGCGGGGGGATACCTCCCTCCGGCCTTCATGGTCCCGGTTCGAGCCGGGCTGGTCACTTATCAAGGTGGGAGGCAAGCGGAGGCTACCCCAAGCCCCAATAAGGGGGAGCGAGTATGCTTCGTCCCTTATCTGATAAGGGGACTCGGATTCCCAATACATCCATTCCTCCGCGGGCTCCTGGAGTTCTACGGACTCCAGCTCCACCACCTCACACCCGCCTCTGTCCTGCATATCGCGGGCTACGTAGCTCTTTGCGAGCTATTCCTGGGCATTGAGCCCCATTTTGCATTGTGGAAGAGGCTATTCTGCCTCGTACCCCGTTCTCACGAGGGGTCCATATATCAAGTGGGCGGCGCCGAAATATGGCGCATCGCCGGGACCGGATACCCATCCGGTACTCCCAAGAAGGTGTCCGAAGACTGGCCTTCAGAGTGGTTTTACATAGGAGACGCTCCGCTGCCGGACCCAGTCCGGATTGGCCTCCCGGAGTTTAGTGCTGCTCCTCTGAAGAAACGCCTCAGCTGGCGCCCATGGAGCCCCCGTTTGGAGGAAGACAAGAGCGTCCATTACTTGATGGGCCGAATAAGATTGCTGGCCCATTCTGGGTTGACCATGATTGGAGTCATGGCGATATGCATCACGCGGGGGGTACAGCCATTGCAATATAGAGGCCACCCTATGTGGGATTTCAACGGGGAAGACGATGCTACCCGTCATGGCCGCAAAGGGCCGGATTCGACCGAGGACCTGGTGAAGATCATGTCCAGTCTGTACAAGGGGGAGAAGGAGGACTTCCTTCGAACGAACCCTTTAAATGGGTTTTCCATGAACAACCCTAGAGGATGGGTAAGCGAACACTTCTAAAGGATCAACCCATGCTTTCGAAGCTTAGGCTTCTTACATTATGTCTTTGGCGCAGGATCTACGCCGGACTATGGAGGACATGGTAAGTCCTGCTCCGCAACCCAAGGATGCAGAAAGATCCCTGGATCCAGCCTCCGAAGAGGATCTGGACATCAAGGTGGAGCTGATCGACGGGGTATTTCACCAGCTTAGCATGGATAATGCTTTGGTCGCCATCACGGCGGACTACCCCGGACTGTATCCGGCTTCCCAGGTGACTGTGACCGAGGTCCGGACACCATTATCTCTTCCTTGCCCATTTCTAACCTTCGCGAACGATGGTATTTTACAAGAAGTGCCTTCACAGCGGGAAGCCGAGCCCGCGGCGGCTGACCAACAGAGGTCAGTCCGGACCAGCAGGCGGAAAAGGAGCGCGGTGCAGAAGGAAACGTCGCCGCAAAGGTATAGCTCGTATTTGAATATTTAGAGCAACGTTCCTAGGAAGCGTCTGAGTGCTCATGATCTTTATAGGAGAAAAAGCGCTCGCCGGACTGCGGGCGCGGAAGTTGCTGACCCAACCTACACTGGCCAGGCTCTAGCGCCCAGCCTGGAGGGGGAGACAAGTGCAAGACGCGGGCCGGATCCTTCTCCAACGGAGGACATCGACAGACTGTCCGCCACCAAGTCTGAGGTGGAGAGGGCCATGAACCATAGGCGCCACCGGACAATATTTCGCGAAGCGTGCTTCTCCCCTGAGGCATTGGACGCCTTTAACGCAGGGGACGCACATCTCCGTGCCGCTCAAGATGGTTTTACCAGAGCCACGGAGTAGTATGTGAAAGACATACGGGTAAAGGATTATTAATGGTTATATATACCAGTAGCCCCCGAGACTTAAAGTAGTTATGTTAACTGATTTAAGGATCATTTGAAACGCAGGCTCTTACCGAGAAGAATGCCCAGCTGTCTCAGGAGCTGCAAGAATGCAAGGCCAAACTGGAGGCCGCACTTGCTGCCGCAGGAGGAGACGCAGAGACCCCTCCTGGTAACACATTTTTATTAATAAATATAAGCGCTGTGCGGCCTGCGCGCAAGTCTAATAGTGACATTGCAGGTGCCGCCGGACAAGATCCGGACAGGCAAGAGTTACTGCGCCAGCTAAAGGCCGGCGAGAGGGTGCTGAATAGGGTGCAGCAAGAAAGGAACAAGCTCCAAGATGCCAACGCCAAGCTCGGAGAAGAGCTGAAAGGCGCTCAAGCCGGGCTGTCCAGCTCTGTTAAGGAGAATCAGCGGCTTCGTCGCGGCATTTATAGTAAGTGCTTGAGCGGACTCTTTTGAAAAGAAGAGTTCGGCGAGGAAGTCAATTGACATAATATGTCTTGTAGGTATACTCACAGGTCGCCCTGCGGAGGAGATGCCCATATCAACGGGTGATCAACTTCCCGAGCTGTTGCAACTGCTCGAACGAGTTCGGCAAGCAATGAGCGGCGTCGTCCAGGCTTTATGGCCAGCCCTCTCCCTACCTGAGGGCCTTGGGGAGCTTGTGGAGAAGCTTCGGGGAGTGCGGCAGCGCTTCCGTTTATGGAAGATTTCGGCTTGCCGTCAAGGTGCCAGGGAGGCTTGGGCCATGGTGAAGACGCGTTACAAGAAGGCGGATCCCAACCACATGGCCGAAGTTGGACCGGTGGGGCCCGATGGGAAGGAGATCCCTGTGAGTTTAGTATACGGCCAAGTAGAGTTGGCTACTAAATTTTCCCAACGGGACTGTAAGTTAGACAGCTTGTTAGACGGGATTGAGGAGGAATACAATCAGTAAATTTGACAATGTATGTTTTCCTTTAAAGTGACATGTGAAATGCCTTCTAGCCGGATTGTAGATCGTTTGTCTTTGCCGACCTTTTCGCTTCAACCTCGGGACCCTAGTGTCCGGAGTGTGTCCGAATACCTCTTTGTTTAAGAAACAACCGTGGTATGCATGGAGAGCAGGCGTAGGGGTCATTAGTGCTTTATCAGACAAGTGCCCAACTAGTTATGTTATATTACATGGTTAGTAAGAAACATCTTCCAGGGAGAATAGTTCCTTTAAGGGTTCCTTTCCTTGGGAGGCATGCCCTAAAGTGCATGTCCGGACTGCAAAGAAAGCAGAAAAACATCTGGGGGCGGATAAATAAATAGGTAAAAAGTCATCTTTTAAGTCACCGACCGAGTATTCCCTTAAGAACGCTAGCTTTCGGCTTCACCCAGTCTGAGGTACACATCCGGCTGACCCGGCAGTAACAATCGCAGAGGTGCTCCCTTTACCTCCTAGCCGAACAATCGGGAACGTAGGGGTAAGCACAAGAGCCAGGCAACCCAGCTTGGCCAAAACTTAAGTCATATCGATGCATATAATGGTGAGTAAAAGGTACATGTGGAAGCTTGACACATGTGCTGGGTGTGAAACCCTTATAATTGAGCTTCTCTAAAAGAAGCCCCCAGGAATAATGAGTGCGGATGGCACATCACGTGTATGCGAAAAATGCGAAAATAGGCCCGTAAGGGCTTGTGAATAAAAAGGTATGAAAAGAGAAACAAAAGACAGCCGAAGTGTAAAAGTTTGGACGGGGGAAGGGGACGAACTCTTAGTCCGGCGCTAGGCATAGAATCGTCGGAGGCGGGCTGCGTTCCATGGGTTCGGCTCGAGTCGGTTATCCGACGCATTTCGTAGACGGTATGCTCCACCGGTCAGGACTTGATCGATAATGAAGGGACCCTCCCATTTGGGCTTGAGCTTGTCCTTTTTCTTATCCGGCAGGCGTAAAACTAGTTCACCAACGTTGTAAGTCTTGGCCCGTACTTCTCTGCTTTGATATCTTCGGGCCTGCTGCTGATAGAATGCGGAACGAGCCTTGGCGCCGTCGCGTTCTTCCTCCAATGTGTCCAAGCTGTCTTGCCGATCAAGCTCGGCCTCTCTTTCCTCGTACATGCGCACTCAAGGTGAGTCATGAATAATGTCGCAGGGCAAGACTGCCTCTGCGCCGTATACCATAAAAAATGGTGTGAATCCGGTAGTGCGGTTAGGCATTGTCCGCAGCCCCCAGAGTACAGAGTCAAGCTCCTCGACCCAGTGCGTGTCAGATTTAGTAAGTGACCTCACTAGTCTGGGTTTAATGCCTCTCATTATTAGACCATTTGCTCTTTCCACTTGACCGTTGGTTTGAGGGTGATAGACTGAAGCGTAGTCGAGCTTGATGCCCATATTCTTGCACCATGACTTAACCTCGTCGGCTGTGAAGTTCGTGCCGTTGTCGGTGATGATGCTGTGGGGGACTCCGTAACGTTGTACTACCCCGGATATGAAGTCTATCACTAGTCCGGCCTCTGCCGTTTTGACCGGTTTGGCCTCTATCCATTTGGTGAATTTATCCACCATGACCAATAGGTATCTTTGCTTGTGGGTTCCCCCTTTAAGGGGTCCAACCATATCAAGCCCCCAGACCGCGAACGGCCAGGTAATGGGTATAGTTTTGAGGGCGGTGGGCGGCATGTGGCTCTGATTAGCAAAGAGCTGACAACCAACGCATTTCTGGACTAAGTCTTGGGCATCTGCCCGGGCCGTCGGCCAATAAAATCCTGTACGGAATGCCTTTCCTACAAGGGCCCGGGCTGCTGCGTGGTGTCCGCCTAGTCCGGCATGAATTTCAGCCAGGAGGTTTCGCCCTTGCTCTTCGGAGATACACCTTTGAAGGACTCCGGTTGTACTTTTCTTATAAAGTTCTCCCTCATGGACCTTGTAGGCTTTCGATCGCCGGACTATGCAGCGGGCCTCGTTTTGGTCTTCGGAAAGTTCCTGCCTAAGCAAGTAGGCTAGGAATGGTTCTGTCCATGGGGCGATTACTGCCATTATGACGTGGGCTGAAGGTGTTATGTCATCGGCTGGATCACCGATTGGCGCGGTTTTTTCCGGTTTGTCACTTCCGGGCTCCTCTTCCCATAGTACAGATGGCTTGAAGAGCCGTTCTAGGAAGATATTTGGAGGGACAACATCACGTTTGGCACCGATGCGTGCCAGTACGTCGACCGCTTGGTTATTATCTCGGGCTATGTGATGGAATTCGAGTCCTTCAAACCGAGCTGACATTTTTAGGACATCGTTGCGATATGCTGCCATTTTTGGATCCTTGGCGTCAAAGTCTCCGTTTATTTGGGATATTGCAAGGTTTGAATCCCCGCGCACCTCTAGGCATTGAATGCCCATGGAGACTGCCATCCGGAGACCATGTAACAGGGCCTCGTATTCGACAGCATTGTTGGAGTCCGTGTACATTATTTGAAGCACATACTAGACTGTGTCTCCGGTTGGGGACGTCAATACGACGCCAGCCCCCAGTCCGGCCAACATTTTAGAGCCGTCGAAATGCATAGTCCAATTGGCATATGCGCCGTACTCTTTAGGGAGTTCGGCTTCGGTCCATTCGGCGACAAAGTCAGCCAAAACTTGTGACTTTATAGCTTGCCGAGGTTTGTAAGTTATATCGAATGGTAAGAGCTCAATGGCCCATTTTGCAATCCTGCCCATTGCCTCGCGGTTATTTATAATGTCATTGAGTGGTACTTCAGAGGCCACTGTTATCGAACACTCTTGGAAGTAGTGCCGGAGCTTCCGGGACGCCATGAACACCGCGTATGCTATCTTCTGATAGTGCGGGTAACGGGACTTGCAGGGGGTTAACACAGTGGATACATAATACACTGGTTTTTGAAGAGGGAATTTGTGCCCTTCTGTCTCTCGTTCGACGACGAGGACCGCGCTTACAACTTGATGCGTTGCTGCGATGTATAACAACATTGGTTCGCCCAGATTGGGTGCAGCCAGGACCTGATTTGTTGCCAATATGGCCTTTATTTCTTCTAGTCCGGCAGTGGAAGCATCCGTCCACTCGAAGTGTTCGGAGCGCCTGAGGAGGCGATAGAGGGGCAACGCCTTTTCTCCTAGACGGGAGATAAAGCGGCTTAGAGCTGCCACGCATCCTGTTAATTTTTTATTTGTTTGAGGTCTTTTGGAATGTCCAACTGTCACAGAGCTCGGATTTTAGCCGGGTTTGCTTCGATTCCTCTACCGGACACAATGAAGCCCAGCAGCTTTCCGGCTGGTACGCCGAAAACACATTTTTCCGGATTCAACTTGATGTCATATGCTCTGAGGTTGTCGAACGTGAGCCTTAAATCGTCTACTAGAGTTTCGACGTGTTTTGTTTTGACGACTACATCGTCTACGTATGCCTCGACTGTTTTGCCGATCTGGGTAGCCAGACATGTTTGAATCATGCGCTGATATGTTGCACCAGCATTTTTAAGTCCGAAGGGCATCGTGTTGAAGCAGAATGGTCCATAAGGGGTGATGAATGCCGTGGCGGCTTGGTCTGCTTCCGCCATCTTGATTTGATGGTAGCCAGAGTATGCGTCGAGGAAACACAATGAATCGTGCCCTGCGGTAGCATCGATAATTTGGTCGATGCGGGGGAGAGGGAAGGGATCCTTTGGGCAAGCCTTATTGAGGTCTTTAAAATCGACACAAAGGCGCCAGGATTTGTCCTTCTTTGGTACCATTACCAGATTTGCTAGCTAATCCGGATGTTTGATATCTCTGATGAATCTGGCTTCCAATAGTTTGGCTAGCTCTTCTCCCGTTGCCTGTCTTTTGGGTTTGGAAAATTGTCGAAGAGCCTGTTTGACTGGCTTGAATCCTTTTAGGATATTTAGGCTATGTTCTGCCAATCTGCGTGGGATTCCGGGCATATCCGAAGGATGCCAGGCGAAAATGTCCCAATTTTCCCGAAGAAATTCGCGCAGTGCGGCATCTACTTCGGGGCTCAATTGTGCCCCAATGGAGGCCGTCTTTGTTGGGTCCATTGGATGGACCTGGAATTTTGTTATTTCATCTGCAGGTTTGAAGGAGGTGGACTTGGATCTTTTATCGAGTATCACATCGTCCCTGTTCACCGTAGAGCGCAGCGCGGTGAGTTCTTCTGCCGCTAATGCTTCGGATAGTGCCTCGAGGGCTAGTGCGGCTGTCTTGTTTTCGGCGCGGAGCGCTATGTCCGGATCACTAACGAGAGTGATTATTCCACTGGACCTAGGCATTTTGAGCTTCATGTACCCGTAATGAGGTACTGCTTGAAAAATTGTGAATGCCTCTCGTCCTAATATAGCGTGATATCCGCTGCTGAACGGGGCCACTTGGAACGTGACTTCTTCGGATCTGTAATTGTCCGGCGAGCTGAACACCACATCGAGTGTGATTTTCCCGGTGCAGCGCGCTTCCCGGCTAGGGATTATTCCTCTGAAGGTTGTGCTGCTTCGCTCGATACGGCTCCAATCGATTTCCATTTTTCGCAGAGTTTCCTCGTAAATGAGGTTTAGTCCGCTGCCGCCATCCATGAGGACTTTTGTCGGTCGAAAGCCGTCCACTATGGGACTAAGCACCAGTGCGGCTGGTGCTCTGGCTGTTTGGACTTTAGGCCCGTCGCTGGCGTTGAAGGTAATAGCTGTGTCGCTCAATGGATTTGCTGTTGCTACTTGGTAGACTTCGGCGATTCCGCGGATTGTTCGCTTTCGCATATTGTTTGATGCGAAGGTCTCGAAGACTGTTGATACCGTACTGGTGTTGTTGGGGTGGTTTTCCGGGGCTAGAAGCTCCTCGCCACTTTTGGCCACCTGCCGTAATACCCAACATGCTCGAAGGCTATGTGTTGGGACGACTCCTCCTGTACTATGAAGCTTACAGGGTCCATTAAGCCATCCCTCCAATACGCTTCCGTGCCCCTTATTGGGTTTTTGCTTTTTCTTTTTTGCATCTGGGGCCTGAGTGTGAGGCACCCTGTTGTTGCGGACTGGGGTTGGGGCCGGATTATCCCAAAATTGGTTTTCGGTTTTCCGAAAACTCTCCATCGCACAGTACTTTCGTACTATGGACGCCAGATCGGTGAAACGTGTAATTTTGCAACGATCAATGGAGTTTAATATTCCCTTGTCCGTGCAATTATTGCAGAAGATTGAGATTGCGTTTTCCTCTCGGCAGTCCTTTATCCTGTCCATAACCAGGAGCAATCTGGCCCAGTAGTGATGTATTGTTTCAGCGGTCTCTTGCCGTATTAGAGATAGATCGCATATGTCTGGGCGGGTGGGTGAACTAAAGTCCGGATCCCTGCCCATCTTGGGGCTCAGAGGCCGAGGAGTTTCCGAATTTGGAAGCTTGGGTTGCTGGACATGATCCAGCGAGTCCGGAGCGATGCATGGTTTTAAATCCAATGCTCGATCGAAGTCCGTCCCTCCGCGGGAATCCGGCATGGAGGGTTCGGGCATCCGGGCATGAATAGTTTTCAATACAAGCGGAGAGTTGTCGTATTGCTCCTCTACCACTGCGACGTGGTGGGTGGCCTGGGGAGAGTTAATCTCTCTCAGATCGGTTTTAAGCCCAATCTGCTTGTAGTCCGTAGCGACTCCCAGGGCGGCGATGCGATCCAAGAGCTTGTTAACAAACGAGAGCTCTATTGGATCCAACTGTTCGGCAGCTTTCGAGCTAACGCGAAGATTGCTTCTGACGACTTGAGAGGTCATTGTCGAAGCGGCGGCCGGACAGGCGGTCATAAGAAAGCCACCTAGCCGGATAGTTTGGCCGGCGGCCAAGGCCCCTTCGGCGAAAACACCGTCTTTGAAGACGGGTGGAGGCATCCTCCCTATCGGCGACGACACAGAGGAACTCTCAATGAAAGCACCAATGTCGGTGTCAAAACCGGCGGATCTCGGGTAGGGGGTCCCGAACTGTGCGTCTAGGCGGATGGTAACAGGAGACGAGGGACAGGATGTTTTACCCAGGTTCGGGCCCTCTTGATGGAGGTAAAACCCTACGTCATGCTTGATTAATATTGATGATATGGGTAGTACAAGAGTGGATCTACCACGAGATCAAGGAGGCTAAACCCTAAAGCTAGCCTATGGTATGATTGTTGTAATGTATGTTGTCCTACGGACTAAAGTCCTCCGGTTTATATAGACACCGGAGGAGGCTAGGGTTACACAGAGTCGGTTACAATGGTAGGAGATCTACATATCCGTATCGCCAAGCTTGCCTTCCACGCAAAGGAAAGTCCCATCCGGACACGGGACGGAGTCTTCAATCATGTATCTTCGTAGTCTTGGAGTCCGGCGGATGATGATAGTCCGGCTGTCCGGACACCCCCTAGTCGAGGACTCCCTCAACAGCCCCTGGTGATAGACCCTGGTATCAAGGCACGTATGGCAATCCGACGTGGGCAAAGAGCGCAGGTGGTGAGAGCATAAATCTCAAAACACAATGAACCAATTTGCTTCTATAACATCCACTTTAGTGCGGCGAGCCGTATATCTACGGATAATGCCGATATCTTTCTTGGACATTTTACATGCCAGGAAAGTATGAAACAAAAAGAGATAAAAAAGGTTTACACAGGGTCTTAATCTAAAAAAGAAACCTTAATGTGGGTCCCTGCTGCACGTCTGCGCCTTTGTCTCCGTTGTGAAGTGTCCTTGAAGGGTATAGTATGATTGCCATCTGTAAATAGGAAAAAACCAGGTAAAAGAATCTGGTGTGGCCGTAAGTAAAGTTGGTTCGTTTTAATGAACCATGGAAGATAACTTCTGGAGTCCGAATAGGGTCGAGCCAAACTATGGGCTTTTTTGCGTGTAGAGTGCCCCTAACGCCGCCCAAGGAATTTTAAGTGTATCTCCTTATAGGGCGGTCGATGGGGGCGTAACTGCTAATCGAGCTCGGGTTTATCTGAGCTACCGCACTAAGGTGTGTGCCAGACACGTTTAGCTTTGTCTGCGGTCTTAACGACCGATGGGCTGCTCGGCTTGAATAGGCCGTTCTGTCTTCCGACTGCTAGAGCCACTGTGTATTCTTCTGTACAAAGAGAGCGCTCCGTATTTCCGCTGACCGTAATGACGCTGCATGGTCTAGGAATTTTGAGTTTTAGATAAGCATAATGCGGGACTGCATTAAAACAGGCGAAGGCCATTCTTCCGAGTAGTGCATGATAGCCACTTCAGAACGGAGCGATGTCGAAGATTAGTTCTTCGCTTCGAAAGTTGTCGGGGGAGCCGAGTACAACATCCAATGTTAGAGAGCCCATGCAGCGGGCTTCCACACCCAAGATAACTCCTTTAAATGTAGTGTTGCTTAGCTTGATTCTTGACGGGTCTATCCCAATCTTGCGGACAGTGTCCTGATATATCAGATTGATACTACTGCCGCCGTCCAAGAGGACTCGAGTGAGGTGGTATCCGTCGATTATTGGGTCGAGCACTAGGGCAGCCAAACCCCTGTGACGGATACTTGTCAGATGATACCTGCAATCAAAGGTGATAGGGCAGGCCAACCATGGGTTGAATTTGGAGGCGATAGGCTCGACAGCATAGACATCTCGGAGTGCGCACTTGCGCTCCCTTTTTGGGATATAAGTGACGTAGATCATGTTCACTGTTTTGATCTCCGGTGGAAATTTCTTCTGTCCCTCCGTGTTTGGCTGGCAAGATTCATCCTCGTCTTCGCTCTAAGGGCCCTTCCCTTTATGTTTGGCGTTGAGTTTGCCGGCCTTCTTGAAGACCCAACATTCTCTATTGGTATGATTGGATGGTTCATCAGGAATGCCGTGGATCTGGCAGGGCCTGTCTAGGATTTTATCTAGGCTGGATGGACCGTCCTTGTTGCCTTTGAATGGCTTCTTCTGTTGACCGAGTCTGGAGCCCCTGAATCCGGCGTTTACCCCTATATTGTCTGGGCTTTCTTCATTGTTTCGACGTTTGTTTTTGCTGCGTCGTAGTTTTTCGTTGCCATCCCTAACTTCAGATGTGCCGGGGTTGCTAGTGCTGCTACGGGCTAACCAGCTGTCCTCGCCCGTGCAAAAGTGGGTCATTAGTATTGTTAAGGCTGCCATTGTTCTTGGCTTTTCCTGGCCAAGGTGCCTGGGTAGCCATTCGTCCCGGACACCATGTTTGAAGGCCGCTAAGGCTTAGGTGTCCGGACAGTCGACGATTTGGTTCTTCTTAGTGAGAAACCGGTTCCCAAGCTTACGGGCTGATTCTCCGGGTTGTTGGATTATGTGACTTAGGTCGTATGCATCCGGGGGCCTGACATAGATCCCTTGGAAATTGTCCCGAAAAGCGTCCTCAAGTTCTTCCCAGCTTCCGATGGAGTTTTTAGGGAGGCTTTTTAGCCAGTGCCAAGCTGGTCCTTTTAGCTTCAGGGGTAAGTATTTGTTAGCATGGAGATCATCTCCGCGAGCCATGTGGATGTGAAGAATAAAGTCGTCTATCCAAACCGCAGGTCCGTCATTCCATAATATGCCTCGATGTTTACGGGTTTGAACCCTTCTGGAAAGTCGTGTTCCAGCACCTCATCGGTGAAGCACAGGGGGTGTGCGGCAACCCTGTATTTGGCTTTGTCGTGGCGTGCGTCCGACGGATGTAATGTTCGGTATTGGTTCCGAACTGGTAAGTGACCGGTATATTTTGTTTGATAATCATGATCCCGTATAGGAGCACGTTCCCTAGATCCATAGATGGACCTGGTTTTTCTGGCCTTTTCATCCAGGTCTTCATGTAGATCGTGTGTCTGGTCCTGAGCTGCGACCTCCCTTCCTTTACGAGGAGGGGGTGCAGGTTTGTGTGCAGCGTTGCTAGCCACTCTGTCTCGACCACGAGGCGGTTGGTCCGGCTTGTCGGTTGTATTGTTTTTCGGCGGTATAGGCGCAATGGCCACGTCGTCGAATTCGGTTAGCAGCTTACGCTTAGGATAGCTCTTTGTTTGGCGATTACCGCCGTATTTGTCCTCAGCGTCTAGCACTTCGTTCCATCTGTCATTGAGCATATCTTGTGCGGCTTTAAGCCGCTGCTTCTGCTTTTTCAAGCTCCTTGCAGTGGCCATAAGCCTTTGAAGGAGGCGTTCTTATTCTAATGGTTCTTCTGGTATGACGAATTCGTCGTCGCCCAGGCTGATCTCCTCTTCGGAGATAGGTTGATAGTTGCTATCTTTGGCATCGCTATGGTCAGACAACATCTTCGTACTGTGTTTGCCGTCCTCTCGCACGCCCTGCTCGAACACTGGGTCTACAGGGTCCTCGGCTTGGTTCAGATTATCATCGTCGTCCGTGACAATGTTGTTGTTTTTCCTTTTGCTGGATCGAGGTCGTCGCTTCTGACGTTGGTTCTTGGGGGGTTCATCGACAGGCATGCTGTTATCGCCATCGGCCTCCTTCTCCTTAGGTGTGTCCACCATGTATATATCATACGAGGATGTAGCTGTCCACTGCCCTAAGGATGGTGGGTTTTGTGCTTGCTCCTCTCCGGCATCGTCGTCCATACCATCAATGTCCTCGGAGCCATAATCGAGCGTGTCAGTTAAGTCTTTGACAGTGGCTATAAAGTGGGTGGTGGGTGGGAAACGAAGTTCTTCGTCGTCCGCTCCCCATTCGAGCCGGACATAGTTTGGCCGAGAGTTCCCCGAGAAGGAGAGGGATTTTTATGAGTTTAACACGTCGCCAAGAGGCGAGTGCTGGAAAATGTCTGCGGAGCTGAACTCCAAGATCAGCGCCCAATCAGGTTCGATGGATGCGGATGCACGCGGTCTGGAACGCATGGCCAGAGACGAGTCCGAGGTTCTGGTGACACAAGCCCAGCTCGATGTTGGGTGATGCGGAGCATCCTTCGGTCATCCCCATGGACCTTCCATCGGCTATCCAAGCTCCCAGAGGACCCATGACAACAGCAAGAGCTCGTGCTATTGACATCACTCCTACTTGAGTTCCCCTTTTCTTCCAGTGAGACATGGCTACTGCCTAAGTCCGAGACGCTATGCGTGATCAAGTACAACGCTCAAGCCACTGAGCCAAGAGCTGCAGAAGAAACGACAAGCATAACTCTTTGGACAGCCCGGAACCTCCGGCCATAGCCCGGAACTTCTGGCCCCCAGAACGTCCAGCCTACCCGGAGCATCCGGCCTCCGACGACATCGACCATCCCGGGCGTGCCACTCTCTGGTTAGCCGGGAACCTACCCAGAACCCGGCCCGGACCTTTCGGCCCCCGGAACCTCCGGCCCGCCCGGACCTTCCGGCCCCCGGATGCCAACCCAGCTCCACCCACACCAACTCTATGGTTAGGCTGGACCCTACCCGGACCCTCCGTCTCCTGGAACTTCCGGCCCTGCCCGGAACTTCCGGCCCTGCCTGCGCGCAGCCACTTGGGCCGAGGCCCGTGTACCCTTTCGCCCCGTAAACTATATATAATCTTCTCCTACCTACGTTTTAGGGTTAGCATTGTGATAGCTCATATTGAGATAGAGCATAGCTCATCTTGAGATAGAGCATAGCTCATCCGTACCGGATCTACTCCACGTGAGGGATCGTGCCTCCTCGGAGAAGATCCATTCGGATTCAAGGCCTCCATTCGGAGAAGACAATCAAGACCTCCTCACGGAGAAGAACGGTTACTCTTATATCTTTCCTTTGTTGATTTTGAATCTTGTGCTACCTTATGCTTTCGGTGATCTAGCCCTTGTGTGATCGATTACTTGTCGGTTGAGTGTTTCTCTCGTTTCTCCCCGTGATTTCCCTTGTATTCTTCCGCGCGTTCTTCGTGTTTCCCCGTAGGATCCACTCCAAACATGAAAGATCAACCCCATAGGGTTCCACCCTACATCATCTTGGTATCAGAGCCAGGTTGATCACGTTTTTGGAGCCCCTACCCCTATTTTTCTAGCTTTATTTTGTTGTTTTCGTCCTAAATCCAAAAATCCCTACCAAAAATAGCCCCAATTTTTTTGTGATTTGTTGGTGTGATGAAGTTTTGTTGGATTTGATCCGCGGATCTTCTTTGCTTCGAGTGGATCTAGCTTCCCTACCCTTCTTCCCCGCTAATTTCTTCATTTTCCCCTTCAGATTTGGGTTTTTCCCCAAGTTTTTCCGCCCAAATCCATGATCCCGAAGTCTCTGTTCTTGGCAGAATCACGACCACCGGAACTTCCGGCCCTCGGACCTTCCGGTCGTCCCCGGACCTTCCGTCTTGCCCGGACCTTCCGGCCTAGACAGAAAGGTTGCGCATCTTTGACAACTTCCGCTACTTCGGCAACTCCGACCTCGATGCAGCGGCATCTTCGCCAACGTACTGAAGACCGTGCACCACGACATCATCTACATTCGCATCCGTCTGGAACCATAAACCGTAAGCAAGGACGGTAATCTCGACGACATCTGATGAGGACATCAATACCATTGTTACACCCATAGCCCCAGCTGCTATACATACTGGACCTATTACTAGAGCTCGCGCATGCCAATTAAATTACCAGGTACTTTCGTTTCTTGGTAATGATTCTAATGTTCATGAGAATATGATGCTGCCTAAATTTGATACGTTTGTTTTGCTTACAAATGAATGACCTAGCTTGGAGAAGGATGAACATTGGAGCAATAAAAAGCATGGAGATAATGGCATGCGCAAGGGGAATAAGAACAGAGTTAGAAGTGATGATTTCAGGACGTTGAAGCCACCATAATGGGTGCATGAAGCCTTGGACAAAATATACAAGATGCTACTTCATAACTTTCGTCCAGAGGCTATTCTAGGTGCTGCATCACCTTATTATTGGGCCAGGCCCATGTATTTTCGAAATACTTGAGTATAGGCTGTTTTTAGAGTCCGTATGTGTGGGGAAACAAGAGATAGGGTTGGTTTCAGACCCCTTCTCCAAGGGCCACGAAATTCCCCCCTCTTCCTCCATATATAGGGTTGGCTTTTGTTTAGATTAAAGTTCACCATAGCTGCAACTTTGCATACTTCGTTTGTGTTCAACGACCAGACAAAGGCGTTACAGAACCCCACCTTGATCAATAAAGCTTTCCTCTTATATTCGCAATATCCAGATTGCAATCTTAGTTTCTTGCTTGTTCTTTGTTTGCCTGCAGGAAACAGACCTTCGTGGTCAGGTTGATCGTGCTCCGACGTGGTCAATAACCTCTCGGAGTTGGTTTAGCAATTGATAAGGCGCGATGTCCTCGCACGTTCATAGTCAGATCATCAAAGTCGACTTCCTCCGAAACGATAGCCACCATCTCATCAGAAGACGGGACACCTTTGCCTCTATCAACATCTCTGTCAAAACCTTGCCATTGCATTGATAAACATCATAGACCATCTTTTGCGTTGCTTACGCATCGAGACTAGCCTTTGAGTATTGCCGGCAACGTGACTTGTGCACATTAGTGATCATACTCCATATCATACATATCATACCATAGTGGTGCATATCTTGGCATCAACTTTTGTGCCACAATGTTGTCATCGCAAACACAATTGCTATCTTGGTTTGTGAAGTTTTGCATGAGAAAAGAGCTCAAAAGTGAAAGAGCCACCCAAGCTTTTAAGCAAACAGGAAAGATAAGCAAAGAGCTTATGAGCAAGAACCATATCATCATACTACATTAAGATTGTCATATAAGATCATCTTGGATCATAGCACCGAAATACCATACATATAGCATACTTGGTATAGAGGTCGTTGCATTTTTGCCTAGTAGGTTGTGCACAAGCTCCGTATCCGCCTATTGTGCAATCGTGCTAGTGTCTCTCTAGTATTGTGCAACAAGAGCATTTTCGTGGATTCCACATTTTGGCTCACTTTTGGTTTGCAAAATCCCAATTATCTATTTGCGTGTGTGTTTCCGTATACCACTACTTGCTTGGTCTACTTGTTGCATTTGCAAATTTGTGAATCTTTTCCAACATTATTGAAGCTCACTTTCAATTGCATCTAATTTTGTGCCACCATCCTAACCAAGCTCCACCATAAGCTTTTACTTTGTGTAGGTGTGAGATCCGACAAGAATTGGTACCAATAGTGCTATTTCATTGTCCGCATTTGGGTGAACTTGATTCATCATCAACATCGGTCAAGGTACATTGGTATAAGTTCTTCTCCTTCTACCACTCACATTTTGCTTGGAATGATGGATAGGCCGAGTACTTCTACCAACCCTCTCTTCATCGAGGAAGATGACGACATGTCATCATACGTCACCAAGAGCCACCTCTTTGGTGCACAACGAGCGTTGCATCAAGAGCAACAAGCAATGAACGACCGCATCGACAACCTCTCCACTGACTTGCGACTCTCTGAGCAACGTAAACGAGACTACTTCGACAACAAGCTCGATGAGCACAAGCAAGAGAACGATGCAAGGATGGACGAGATCCGAGCTTTGTTGGTGAACCGGCCTCCTTCTACATCGTCATACTCAAGACAGAGCCACTCAAGTCGACACTCCGACGACTCCTTCTCCGGCTCAAGTACACCGTCATCAAACACTGTTCGACGAGCCACGCATCAAGACCATCATGCATCTCGCAACCCGCTTCACGACAAGCAAGTCGATGAGCAAGTCCCTCGTCCTCAATCAAACCAAGTCGCTTTTGCTCAAGCTCAAGAACGACAACGCCTACGGTGCCAAGAAGAAGAACGAGCGCGTCTACACCAAGAGGAACAAGACGTCGAGGCTCAACGTCTTCAACAACAACAACGAGAAGCGCAAGCTCCTGAGGCGCAACGTGCCCTTCAAGAATCAAGTCGAGCCATCACCAACTGCAATTGCGAATGACGCAATCAAGAGGAAGCCCTTCGAGAAGAAATACAAGAGAGGAACTACCAACCGCGAGCGCAATGTCAAGTTCCTCAAGCTGCTTCACAAGCTCGTCAAGATCCACCTCAACCTCAAGTTCAACAAGAGCAAGTTAATCATGGACTTCCTCCACGCCAAGAGCAACATGAGGATGATTACCCTCCACGTCAAGGGCGTCATCATCACCATCGCCAATAACACAATGAAGAGCAACGCTATGGCAAGCTCAAATTCACAATGCCCAAGTTCAATGGAAGCAATGATCCCGAAGAGTACCTTTCATGGGCATTGAAGGTCGACAAAATCTTTCGTTCGCACAACTATGAGGAAGAGAAGAAGATCGCTATGGCATCACTTGAGTTCCAAGACTATGTGCTCATATGGTGGGAACAAGTCCTTGAGCACCGACAAGCAAGAGGTGAACCTTCAATCACCACTTGGACTCAAATGAAGGAAGTCATGCGAGCACGTTTTGTGCCAACCTACTACAATCGCAAGGAACAAAGAGTGTTGAAGAATACTACAAGGAAATGGAGATAGCCATTATTCGAGCCAATGTCACGGAGGATGATGAGCAAACAATGGCACGATTCTTGAATGGACTCAATCATCCCATCAAGAAGATCGCCGACTTCCAACCCTACTCCAACCTCATTGAGCTCGTACATCAAGCTACAAAGGCGGAACGTCAAGTGCAAGATGACTTCAAGTACGCCAAGTACTCATACAAGACCTACGGCTTCTCCAACAACCAAGCTTCAACAAGTCAAACATGTACATCAACCAAGCCTTCTCCAAGCAACGACGACGAGCCATGTTTCAAGAAAACTTCATTAAGTTCAAGTCGTCTTCCTCCTACTACAAGCAACTTCAAGCCGTGTGCTTCATCATCTACTCCGACCGATGAGACTATCAAGACAAGATCCTTCAAGTGTTTCACTTGCGGCGGCCGAGGCCACAAATCCTATGAATGCACCAACAAGCTCACCATGATCCTCAACGACGATGGCACCTACAACTCAATGAGTGAGGATGAAATGAAAGCCCTTGAGCAAGTGGCCATGCACCGGCGCGTGAACGAGGATGAAGATGAGCAAGTCTTTTGTGATGAGGATTCGATCCCCGCTCTCATTGTCTCCAAGGTTGATGCGGAGGATCCCTCGCTCATCCCCATGGACTCTAATACAACTCATGAAGCACCTCGAGGACCGATGACCAGAGCACGTGCATGCAACATCGAGAACGAGGTCACTTCTTTCCTCTTTGAGTTTCTTTCAGATTCACATGAGAGTCGGGTTCTACCTCAAATGGAAACATTATGCATGCTTAGGTACTTCGGAGATCGTCATGAGGAAGCACGGAGGAGGAATCACCAAGTTCATCTGAGACCCAAGAAGAAGGGGAAGCATCAAGACGTACGAAGAGATGGAGTTCCCGGACACGAAGTTGTGGGAGGGACCAAGTCCCCTGGACACCACAGGTGCCCTGCCGCGTCGCCCCCGGGTGCCCGGCCGCGTCGCCACCGGGTGCCCGGCCACTGCCTAGGCGTCTCCCCAGCCTGGCCCGGGTGCCCGGCCCCAAGGCCCCGGGTGCCCGGCCTCTCGCCTAGCCGCGCCTGGGCCGCACCCCGGGTGCCCGGCCACTTGGGCCCGGGTGCCCGGCCTCCTGCCTGAGCCGGCCCAACTCGCCCCGGGTGCCCAGGCTCTCACCCCCCGGGTGCCCGGCCACCTTCACCGCCCGCCTGGGCCTCTCCAGCCAACCTCGGATGCCCGGCCAATTGGCCCCGGGTGCCCGGCCCCTCCCTCGCGCCAGCCTCCAGCGCCCCCGGGTGCCCGGGCTTTGGACACCCGGGTGCCCGGACTTGGCAGCAACATGGGCGCAGCCCCCCTGACCGGACAGGGTGCCCGGTCCCTCGCACCCCGGGTGCCCGGACCCAACCGAGTGTGTGTGCGTTTTGAGGGTCATTTTGGACCTTTGTATCATCCCTAGACTATAAAAATACCTCCCCTAGCTCTTTTGGAAGGATAGGAAAGTATTTGATAGACATTTGTGAGCTTTGCTCCATGGATCCACTCCACTAGGAGATCAAGACCTCCTCTTGGAGTGACAAAACATCAAGACCTCCTTGGGGAAGGATCCCCATCATAGGATCATTAAGCCCTCATCTCCTTCATAGGATTTTGGATGAACTCTACCATGTATCTTATTTTCCCTTTGATTGTTCATGTACCTTGTGGATCTTGTGTGTTTGTTGGTCTAGTGGATGTGTGATTTGGACTTGTTCTTGAGTGTTCCTCTTGTTTTCCCTCTTGTGTTCATCTTGTTCTTGGGGATTCCACCTCCAATTCGTGAAAGATATTCACTTAGGGTTCCACCCTACAACATATTGGTATCATGAGCCATGGTTTCTCATGAAATTGGAGCCCCCCTCTTTGTTTTCTAGCCTAATTTTGTGTGTTCTTCCCCAATTTTAAAAATTACCCACCAAAAATAGCCCCAAATTTTTTTGTGATTTGTTGGTTTGATGAAGTTTTGTTGAATTTGATCCATGGATTTTCTTGGTTTCAAGTGGATCTAGCCTTCCCCCCATCCATCTCCACCTTTCCCTCCACGAAATCCACCAATTTTTTGCACTTTCCCACGAATTTCCGCCCAAATCCGTCAACCCCAGGCACCCGGACCCCCCCCCCCCCCGCGTGCAACCTCGCTGATCCCCCCGGGTGCCCACACCCCAAGCCCTGGGCACCCGCACCCCCGGGCTGTTTGCCCCTGACCACCCCGGGTTCCCGTACCCCCAAACCCCGGGCACCCACACCCCCCGAATCAGCCCACTTCCACTCACCGTTTCGGCCATAACTTTCACCTCCGGAGTCCGATTTTGACGTTCTTTAGCTCGTTGAGTAGCTATTGACATCCCCCATCCATCTAGATAGGTTCCAACATCATTTGACTCCATCAAAAATTTGGCATTTTGGCATCTTTGCATAGGCCATCCATCATATCATCCGCAAAACCACCTTCGCTTTCCGCAACTTAACCCATTTTCCATCCATATAGCATTTGTTGTTCCTTGAGTGGTGACTTGAGTCTCCTAAAGTGTTTCAGCTACTTAGGGACGATTGCTTCATCATCAACCACCACCACCACTTCCGCATTGCTAACGCCGGAACCACCAATGCATTCCGCTACCACCATTTGACATTTGCCTTTGGAGATTTTGAGTTTGCGGTTTTTTACCGTTTCCTAAGGTGTTTCGGCTACTTAGGGACGGGTCTACATCATCTTGGTATCTACATCAAGAACACCGCCACTCATCATCGTCGCGAGGTCTTCATCGACATCGACCACTTCACCAATTTGACACCCTAACTGTAAGCAAGTACGGTACCCTCTATATCTTCTTGGTATTGTGGTATCCTATAATTGTATATTCTTGCCATTACATTGTTAACCCCCTAGCCCATTTTGCGTCACTTGCCTATCGAGACTAACCATTTGATTATTGCTGTCAACGTTACTTGTGCACATTAGTGATCCATACCTTCCATTGCATACATACCATATCATATTGGTATCATCTTCGTATCATCATATCACCCCTTGTGTCACAAGATCGTTCCCGCATATACACAATTGCTATCTTGGTTTGTGCATTTCGCATAAGTGGCCATATCAAAAAAAAGAATAAGCTTTTAAGCAAAAAGAGAGCAAAGAGCTTGTAAGCAATAGCCATTACATCATACCACATAGCACATAAGATTGTCATATCCGATAATATTGGATCATCTTGATAAGAACAATGGGAACATCATACACATAGCATACTTGGGATCGAAGGCTCATACATTTTGCATCTTATAGGTTGTGCACAAGTGTCGTATCCGCCTTTTGAGCAATCGTGCTAGCGTCTCTCTTGAGTTGTGCAACACGAGCGTTTTCCGTGGATTCCACATTTTGTGCTCATTCCTTGGTTACACGACCCCATTTATCTATCCGTGTGTGTGTTTCCGTGTGCCACATATTGCTATTGGTCTACTTGTTTCACTTGCGAATTTGTGAATCTTTTCCAACATTATTGAATCTTGCTAAAATTTTGCATCAAATTTTTGTGCCACTATCCTCACCGAGCTCCACCATAAGCTTTACTTGATAGGTGTGAGTGAACAAGTCCGGTACCAATTCCACTATTCTTTCATCTCACATTGAGTGAAACGGGATACATCCTCAACTTTGGGAAAAGGTAACTTGGTATTGTTTATCTCATTTCCTACTCACCTCTACTCGAGTCTTGTGATGGATAAGCAAGGCATTTCATCTCCGGTCTTCCATGACAACGACAACACGAACAACTACATCTCCAAAACGTCCATCTTCGGACTACAACGAGCAATGCAAGGCATTGAGTGACTCGCCATCGACATTCGCCAAAACGAAGCAAGGATAAGGGACTACCTCGACATCAAGTTGGCCGAACAAAGGGATCAAGTACGAGACATGGTGGCCAACTACAAGTCTTCTTCCCCTTCGTCATCTTCAAGGCTGCGACGCTCAAGTGGCCTATCTTCGGAACGTCATCGAGCTCAAGCACTACAACACCATCAAGATGAAGATGCTCGCGATGCGTACACCTACAAGTCCCAAAAAGCTCTACATCAAGCTACGACCAAACTTCATGAGCACAAGAGAAGACCGCGAGACAACCACCAACAAGATGGAGCTACGACTACTACCACCACTTCGACATCTTCGCCAAGTGTTCTCAAGGCCATCCACGGAGACGATGATGAGATGATCGAGCATGGGATTTTCCCTTCGGTCATGGAGGAGAGCGATGATGTGCCATCTTCGGCCTTCATCCACGGCGACGACGACGAGATGGTTGAGCATGGGATTTTCCCTTCGACCACGGCGACGTATGATGACTTTAGTGACTTGAGCCACCATATTGAGAGTGAGAGTGACTTCACCACTAGACCCATATATGATGAGTTGCCACAATTTCCATGTGAGGAGAGCCACCAACACCACCACTTGAGTGATTTGAGTGACTCCACCATATGTGACATTGAGTGCACCTACCATGAGGGAGGGAGTGAGCCACCACCACATAGAGAGAGTGAGGTAGTTGATACGGCATGTGAGGCCATTTCGATTTCTAACAACTTAACCTCTACCTCTTTTGTGTCTTCTCCTTTGGTGCTAGGTCCCATTTATGATGACGTGCCGATCCTCGACGACTTCGTCCTTCCTTTGGATAAGACGATGGCCATGGTGGGATATGATGCACCCCCCACATGGTTCCATCAAGATGAAGATGATGACCACCATTTGGTCTTTGCCACCTCACCTACACCACTTGAGTGGAATGCACAAGATAAAATAGGTGAAGGTGATGCTCTTGTCCCACTAGTGGACATTCTTGACATTGATTGCTTGAATGATGTTGATCCACCTATTTCCAAGCTTCATGCTAGTGCGATTACCCCATGCGATGATTTGCCTATTTATGATGAGTATGATGATTCTCATGTGGAGTCTAGTAGTTGTGATGCCATGTTACATAGGATTTCTTGTGATAATTCTCTTGGTCACATCATGTTTGACAATCCTCTTTACTTGTCATATGCTATGCATGAGATCAAAAATATGTCATATTTGCAATCTCATCTTAGTGCCTATGCATATGCCATCAACATAAACCCAATTTGCACATATGGCATAGATGACAAGCCCGTGGTTATTGGCATTTGTTTTTCTTGTCATGATATTGATATGCTCCCTTTGCATCATTTATCTCATATGCCATGCCATGACAACCTAGCTTCGGATATGCATTGTTCTGGATGTTGTCAATATTCTCAATGTGATGTTTCCACTATTGCTCATGAGGAGACCCCCATAGTTTCCTCATACATTTTAGGAGATTTTGATTCTTCCTATCCATTGCATGATCCCAATACTTGTGTGCACAATATGCTTCCCATGAATAAACATGCTAGTGATGTGCCATATACTTGCATTCTCAATTTGTGCCCCCATCATGTCATATACAATAACTATTCTTTCATGATGGATGGCATGTTCTTATACCATGCATCAAATTTCTTTGAGCGATGCTATTCTTGTGCTAACTCACATGTGCACATACACATCATGGTGGATGATGTGTACATTTACCACGCGCACAATTTCTTTGGTTTATGTTTCTTTTGTGTAGGTACCCATGAATACTTGTCAACCTCTCAATCCCAGGAGTTGACAAAACGAGCTCTAGAGAGCAACGATGACTTGGGATCACATGGATTGCCTTTCCCACCGCTCTCTTCGCGCAAAGACTTCGCCAATTTCTTTTACATGGCTCTCACTTGGTTATGGGTTATTTACCACTTCTCACTTTATGCCCATCTTACCATGTTCACTTTGCATGATATGCTCATTCCTATGCCTTTGCCATGCATTTGTGACCCATGCTTTGCATTACACATGATGATTGACTCTACTACTTGTATGTGTATTTGCAAGCTTGGTGGAGATATTGCTTGTTATTGCCATGTTGCCTATGAGCCCCATGACTATGATGATATCTTGCTTTGTGTTCGTACTTGTGATATGTCATGTGCATTGGCTATGCCTATTATTTGCTCACATGATATGATTACCATGATTTCCTCTAGTGTGTTTCATCTTCGCTCCACTAGTCTGCTTCATTTGATTGCCTCACACATGATGAACAATTGCTCTTGCTACCGTGTTGAGTGCCACTCAATTTTCACTACACCCTATGCACATTATGATTGGATTGTCTTACACTTGACCCATGTGTTTAGACATTGCCTTTCATTTGGTGTTGTGAATGATTCTTATGCCTACCATAGACCATTTGTCGAGCGCTTTATGCATGTTTGCTATGATCTTGAGGTCGATGCTTGCTATCTTGTCAAACATATTTGCATCGCCACCTCACATTTGCATGCTTGTATTCATGATGTCCTTGATTGTGCTCAATTTAGATGCTTAAATGCCATGCCATTCTACTTTGTCAAACCTTATGCTATGCTTGATGACAACACTTGTTGGGTGAATCACCTCTTGAATGCTTGGTTTTGCTTTAATGCCAACCACATTCGTTTTTCCAAGTGCTTGTTATCTTTGTTACTTTTGAAGGAATTACAAGACGGTGCGACATTGGAGAGTGCCCATTTCGATCTTCAACATGATGAGTCCTTGGTGGTTGTCAACTTCTACATGGCGACGCCATCTCTTTCCCATGGTGATGAAGATCACGATCCGTGGATGGATCTCTCCGAAGGAGGGGGAGATGATGCGGAGCATCCCTCGCTCATCCCCATGGACTCTAATACAACTCGTCAAGCACCTCGAGGACCGATGACAAGAGCACGTGCATGCAACATCGAGAACGAGGTCACTTCTTTTCTCTACGAGTTTCTTTCGGATTCACATGAGAGTCGGGTTCTACCTCAAATGGAAACATTATGCATGCTTAGGTACTTCAGAGATCGTCATGAGGAAGCACGGAGGAGGAATCACCAAGTTCACCGGAGACCCAAGAAGAAGGGGAAGCATCAAGACGTACGAGGAGATGGAGTTCCCGGACACGAAGCCGTGGGAGGGACCAAGTCCCCTGGACACCCCGGGTGCCCGGCCGCGTCGCCACCGGGTGCCCGGCCACTGCCTGGGCGTCGCCCCGGCCTGGCCCGGGTGCCCGGCCTCTCGCCCAGCCGCGCCTGGGCCGCACCCTGGGTGCCCGGCCACTTGGGCCCGGGTGCCCGGCCTCCTGCCTGAGCCAGCCCAGCTCGCCTCGGGTGCCCGGGCTCTCACCCCCGGGTTCCCGGCCACCTTTGCCGCCCACCTGGTCCTCTCCAGCCGGCCTCGGGTGCCCGGCCCCTCCCCCGCGCTAGCCTCCAGCGCCCCCGGGTGCCCGGGCTTTGGACCCCTGGGTGCCCGGCCTCTGCAGCAACATGGGCGCAGCCCCCCTGACCAGACCGGGTGCCTGGTCCCTCGCACCTCGGGTGCCCGGACCCAACCGAGTGTGTGTGCGTTTTGAGGGTCATTTTGGACCTTTGTATCCCCATCTCCCTCTATTTCATCCCTAGACTATAAAAACACCTCCCCTGGCTCTTTTGGTATGATAGGAAAGTATTTGATAGACATTTGTGAGCTTTGCTCCAAGGATCCACTCCACTAGGAGATCAAGACCTCCTCTTAGAGTGTCCAAACATCAAGACCTCCTCCTTGGGGAAGGATCCCCATCATAGGATCATCAAGCCCTCATCTCCTTCATAGGATTTGGGATGAACTCTACCATGTATCTTATTTTCCCTTTGATTGTTCATGTACCTTGTGGATCTTGTGTGTTTGTTGGTCTAGTGGATGTGTGATTTGTACTTGTTCTTGAGTGTTCCTCTTGTTTTCCCTCTTATGTTCATCTTGTTCTTGGGGATTCCACCTCCAATTCGTGAAAGATCTTCACTTAGGGTTCCACCCTACAACAAAGGTCTTGACTGTTCAACATCAACAAGACGAAGACCAAAGACGCCACATCTTCCACACCAAGGTCGGCATCAATGGAAGGTCCGTCAAGGTCATCATCGATGGAGGTAGCTGTCACAACTTGGCAAGTGAAGAATTATGCTCCAAGCTTCAATTGGTCAAGAGGAAGCACCCGCACCCCTACAAGATTCAATGGCTAAGTGACTCCGGCACTATACGAGTCGAGCATACGGTCCAAGTCTCCTTAAAAATTGGTGCCTCTGAAGACACTTTGGAGTCTGATGTGGTCCCCATGACCGTTTGCCACATCCTTCTTGGTAGACCATGGCAATCCGACCGTGGTGTCATCCACAATGGGCGCACCAATCACTATAGCTTCAAGATGAAAGGGAAGGAATATGTGCTACGACCTATGTCTCCTAGTCGAGTGATAGCCGACAAGCAAGCCAACTGTCACGGAGAGAAGAGTGAGAAAGTGATCCACCCAAAAGTGAGTGAGAACCACAAGCCAAACTTGAGTGCCTCTTCGCCTAGAGAGAAAATCCTCATACTATTTGCCACAAAAAGGGAGATTAGAGAAGTGTGTGAGAACCCATCGAGTGTGATGCACTTTGTCCTTGTGTGCAAGGATGGGGAACCAAAAACTAACACCTCTCACGAGTTACCTTTAGTGTTTCAATCTCTTTTGCAGGAATTCCAAGATGTTTTCCCCGATGAGCTACCTCCGGATCTACCTCCTCTTCGAAGCATTGAGCATTGAATCGACCTCATCCCCAAAGCGCCACTTCCAAACAAAGCTCCATACCATGTCAACCCCGACGAAACTAAGGAGATTGAACGGAAGTACAACAACTCATCAACAATGGTCATGTACGTGAAAGCTTAAGCCCTTGTGCCGTTCCCGTTATACTTGTGCCTAAGCCAGATGGAAGTTTCCGCTTGTGTTCCTATTGTAGACCTATAAATGCTATCACCGTTCGCTATAGGCATCCCATTCCTCGCTTAGATGATATGCTTGATGAACTTAATGGAGCCAATTTTTTCTCAAAAATTGATCTTAAAAGTGGATATTATAAAATCCGCATACAAGAGGGTGATGAATGAAAACTGCTTTTAAAACCAAAATTGGCCTATATGAGTGGTTAGTTATGCCAATGGGTTTATCGGAGGCTCCCGGTACTTTCGTGCGTCTTATGCATTATGTGCTTCGCCCCTATATTGGAGTCTTTGTTGTGGTTTACTTCGATGATATTCTTGTGTTTAGGAAAACCATGAAAGAGCATCTTAATCATGTTAGGGCTGTTTTGCAAACCTTCGCAAGGAACGTCTTTATGCCAACATGAAAAAGTGCACATTTGGTGTTGACAAAGTGGTTTTCTTGGGTTTTGTTGTATCTTCCAAGGGTGTCCATGTTGATGAATCTAAAATTGAAGCAATTAAAACTTGGCCCCAACCCACCAATTTGCAACAAGTGCGTAGTTTTCTTGGTCTTGCGGGTTTTTATCGTCGCTTTGTGAAAGATTTTAGCACTATTGCCGCTCCTTTGCATGCCTTGAGTAAGAAGAATGCTCCTTTTATTTGGGGATCTTTGCAATCAACTGCTTTTCATGAGCTCAAGTCTTTGCTTACTCATGCTCCGATTCTTGCTTTGCCCAACTTTGACAAAACTTTTGAGGTTCATTGTGATGCAAGTGGTACCGGAATTGGAGGAGTTTTGATGCAAGAAAAACGAGCCATTGCATATTTTAGTGAAAAACTCTCCGGTGCTCAACTTAACTATCCCATATATGACAAAGAATTGTACGCTTTAGTGCGTGTGCTACATGTTTGGGAACATTATCTTAGACCTCATAAGTTTGTCATACATATCGATCATGAAACGCTGAAGTACTTAAAAGACCAAACTAAATTAAACAAGAGTCATGCCAAATGGAGTGAATTTATTGAATCTTTCCCCTATGTGATCAAGTACATTAAGGGTAAGGAAAATGTAGTTGCGTATGCGCTTTCACACATATGCACGCTTGTCACTAAACTTGAGTTGAATGTTATTGGCTTTGAGCACATAAAAGACTTGTATGCTAATGATCCATCGTTTGCTACTCATTATGCTAAATGTTTGATGCATACATCTTGGGAACAATATTACATCAAGGATGGTTATCTTATGAGAGCTAACAAACTATGCATTCCCGAGTCTTCTCTTTGTTTGCTCCTTTTGCAAGAGGCTCATGGAGGCGGACTCATGGGACACTTTGGATGCGACAAGACATTCGCCATGCTCTCCAAGAACTACTTTTGGCCCAAGATGTTCCGCGACGTCGCACGCTTCACCACTCGATGCTCTACATGTCGCAAAGCTAAGTCTAAAGCTCAATCACATGGTCTTTACATGCCTCTTCCTATTCCTTATCAACCTTGGGAAGACATTAGCATGGATTTTGTACTTGGTTTGCCTCGAACTCAAAATGGAAAGGATTCCGTGTTTGTTGTTGTGGACCGATTTTCTAAGATGGCACATTTCATTCATTGCAACAAGATAGACGATGCTTCACACATTGCAAATATCTTCTGTAGGGAAATCTTGCGACTCCATGGAGTACCAAATACAATCGTCTCCGATCGTGACGTCAAGTTCTTAAGTTACTTTTGGAAGACCCTATGCGCAATGCTCGGAATCAAGCTCTTGTTCTCATCCGCATACCATCCTCAAACCAACGGCCAGACGGAGGTGATGAACTGGACACTCTCCACTCTACTTCATGTGTTGATCAAGAAGAACATCAAGGAGTGGGAAGCATGTCTACCCATCGCCGAGTACGCCTACAACCGTGCAAGACATTTGACTACCGGCAAGTCCCCCTTCGAGGTCGTCTACAGCTTCAACCAGTTGTCACCATTGGACATTCTACCTCTTCCTCTACAAGAGCGCACCAACATGGATACGAGTGCACATGGATACGAGTGCACGAGCAAGCTACATCAAGAAGATGCACAAAGATACAAGGCACACCATCGAGCGCCAAGTACTATGACTAGAGTCCAAGCTCAATGTCAACAAGCAACCCATGATATTCAACATTGGAGACCTCGTGTGGCTACACCTTCGAAAGGACCGCTTCCCCAACGAACGCAAGTCCAAGCTTCTCCCTCAAGCCGACGAACCCTTCAAGGGTGATGAACTTGGTCGAATGTAACCTTTATCCAGTAACTCCTTTATCTGCTTCTTAATTTCCTCAAAATCTTGTGCGGGCATCCTATACGATCTCTTTGATATTGGCCCGGTGCCTGGCAATAGCTCAAGCAAAAACTCAATGTCTCGATCCGGTGGCATGCCTGGTAACTACTCTGGAAATACGTCGGGGTAATCCTTCACCTTTGGTACTTCCACCTGTACAACTCCTGATAAGGAATTCACTTGAGTCCTCTTCGGCACATGCTGGGATACATACTTGATCCTCCTTCCTTCTGGGGTGGTGAGAAATATTGACTTACTAGCACAATCAATGTTTCCTCCATACTTCGATAACCGATCCATGCCTAATATAATAACCAATCCTTGTGACTCCAAAATTATTAGGTCAAAGGGAAACACATGGCTACCAATGGTTAAGGGTAACCGACCACGCCATCGGTTGGCCATATACTCTGCTCCTGGCGAGCTTACTAACATGGGTGACCTAAGGGCTTGGGTTGGCAATTTAAACTTGTCCACCAATCCCCTTGATATGTATGAATGTGATGCACCAGTATCAAAAAGAACAAGTGCGGTAAATGCATTAATCAAAAATTTACCGACAATTGCGTCGGGTTGATCCTCAATCTCCTCCATGCTGATGTGGTTGACCTGACCTTTGGTGTAGGGGTTGGGCTTCTTGGCAGAACCTCCATTGTCATTTCCATTCTTTGCTTCAGGACATTCAATGGCATAATGTCCAGTCTTTTGGCACTTGAAACAGGTAATGTGGCTCAGATCCCTCTTAGCTGGTGTTGAAGGGTTGGAATGGTTTTGGCTCCTGCTTCCTCCATTCCTGTTGCCATTCTTGGGGCCACTGGGGTTGTGCGAACTTGATCCGTTGTGCGTGTGTCCTCCATGGTTGTGGCCTCCATGGTTGTGGGTATGTCCTCCCGAGTACGGGGAATAGCGGGGCTTTTGCTGAGCTCCTGAAGTGTACCTCCCCTGTCCATACTTCCTCTTGCGATTATCAATCTGCTGCTGCTTGCCTTCAATCATAAGAGGCCTATCTACCAACTCCTAGTAGTTGTTGAATGTTGCCACCATCAACTACATGTTGAGCTCATCATTCAGTCCTTCCAGAAACTTCTCTTGCTTAGCAGCATATGTAGCTAGGTCATCAGGGGCATAGCGTGCTAACTTGCTATACTCATCCACATAATGGCCCACTTTATGTCCTCCTTGGCATAAGTTGCGAAACTCGCGCTTCTTCATGCTCATAGCTCCTGCAGAAACATGGGCAGTGCGGAAAGCCTGCTGAAACTGATCCCATGTAACAGTGTCAATGGGGTAAGTGGCTGTGAAATTCTCCCACCATGATGTTGCAGGTCCATCAAGCTGACGTGCGGCAAAAGGCACTCCCTCTGCATCTGTGCATCCTATAGTGGTCAGCTCTCTTCCAATCTTGTGGAGCCAATCATCTGCAACAATCGGCTCGGTGCTACTAGAGAACATCGGCGGATTCAACCTTAGGAAATGGGCTAGGTAATCAACAAGGGGTGGTGGTGGTGGGTTGTTGTTGTTGTTGCCTTGGTTCTGATTCTGAACTAGTAGCTGCATCAAGGTATTTTGCTGCTGGATCAACTGAGTGGGCTACGGTGGGAAGGCAAATCCATTGTCATGTACCGGAGGCATCTGATGGGTTTAGAAGGGGTGAGAAAACAGAATAGAATTGGGGTCTAGGAGAAATTCACTACCCATAATGCTCATGAGGCAAACACAATCAATTTCACTTCAATCAATAGCACACAGGATCACACAAAATGGTCTAACCTATGTTTATAAACTCGATCATTGCAACTACTTGGAGGGAAAATAATACTAATTACAATGGTGGTCGTCTAGAAATTTTCATTAGAGGAAGTGATGCGGAACATCCTACGGACATCACCATGTCAAGAGTTCGTTTGGCAAGTGACACGTGCGACCTCTAGTTCTCATACATAAAGGTGAATCTTCTCCTTTACACATGTTCACTTGACCCCTTTGAGGATGGTGTACTACTTGACACTTCTCTCGTGTGCATGCATAGGTATTGTCGGAACACTACGGTCGACGAGGAGGAGTGCAAGCGCCAAGGAACAACTACACAATCCGCGAGGGAAGCCTGGAAGCGACGACGGAAGAAGACGGAGACAGCTCCCAGGACCCGGGCATCCGGTCCTGGCCCGGACATCCGCCCCCTGCAGATGTCAATGACAGCAGCAGCTCAACACCCCAAGTGCTACAAGCCCCGGACATCTGGCGTCAGCCCCAGACATCCGGCGCCTCCCAACGGCCTAGACATCCGGCCTTCCCCCGGAAATCCGGCATCAACAACAGGAGCCAACAGAAGGCCACCCTGCTTGGGCTTGACATCCGGCCAACCGCCCCGGGCATCCGACGTCTCACAAGAGCCCGGACATCCGGCGCCTGCCTGTGCGTAGAGTCGGGCTAGAGGCCCATGTATCCCTTTCCCACTTACCCTTTCGTGGCTTAGACTATAAATAGACCACCCCTCCTCCATTCTAGGGTTAGCAAATATGATAGCTCATTCTTAGGTGAGCTTTGCTCCTACCTCTACTCTTGAGAGAGAGAGAGACTACCACTCCCATGGAGTTCAACACCTCCATGTGAGAAGATCCTGTAGCATATCATCAAGACCCATCACGGGAAGATCCGTCTAGGATACCATCAAGACCTCCTCTTGGAGATGAACCTTACCTTGTATCTTTCCCTTTCTTGTTCATGTACCTTGTGGATCTTGTGTGTTTGATTGTCTAGTGGATCTGTGATTGGACTTGTTCTTGAGTGTTTCCCCTTGTGTTTTCTCCCCGTTATTCCTCGTGTTCTTCGTGTTCTTCGAGGGATCCCACTCCACTCGTCAAAGATCGGCCTACACCGGGTTAGCCCCGTATCATATGGAATCAGAGCTTAGGTTCATCATGATTTCGGAGTGCTCATGCTATCATATGGTATCATGAGCCATGTTTATCACGTATTTGGAGTCCCTCCCACCGTGTTTTCTAGCTTGATTTTATTGTTTTTGTCCTAAATTCGAAAATCCCACCAAAAACAGCCCCAAATTTTTTTGTGATTTGTTGGTTTGATGATGTTTTGTTGATTTTGATCCATGGATTTGCTTGGTTTCAAGTGGATCTAGCATCTCCCCAAGTTTCCGCACCTTCCATCCACGAAATCTCCGCAATTTTGCCCCCGAAATCATCAATTTCCGCCCCCAAAATCGCATCTCTCGAGTTCATCCTCGGATTTGGAGCCCGGACATCCGGCCTGTAACATCCCAAATTTTCAATTTGGAATGTTATACAAATAGATCATTATTGCATATCATATTTTAATGCATTTTGCCTTGATCCTGGAAATTCTAGGCAACTCAAGGACCCACAGAGAGAGTTGGGGATTTCGTTATTTTCACATTTGAGTTTTCTCAAATTTTGAAAATAGGATCATTTGATTTTATTTATTTTATCTTCAATTATTTCAATTATATAATTATGAGAGAGGGAATAAAATGACTTTCCCAAAATAAAGAAATAATGAGGATTTAATAAAAAAATCAAATAAGATTTATTTTTGGTGTTTTGCTATTTTATTTGAATTTAGGAAAAATTGCACAATTTTCAAAAATGCTTTTTAGAACCAAAAAAATGTTCATCTTGTTCTAAATATTTTATTGAAGATGAAAATTTATTTTTCTATTCTTAGATTTTTACTTATTTTCCTAGAATTTTTTCTATTCAGTGAAATTATTTTAAAAAACGCGCCCACGCCGACTGGGCCGAAGCCCAGCCAGGCCGGCCTGCCCCGCGCCGCGGCCTCTCGCCGCCGCCGTTTGCCCCTTCCCCAAGCCGCCGCACCCCCCTCCCCGTTTAAATACCCAGCCCGGGGCCCCCTTGGGACCCCAAGCCGCAGCAGCCGCCGCCGCACTTCCCGCTGCCGGAGCCGCCGCCGCCATCGCCTGCAACCGCCGCCGCCGCCGCCGGACCACCCCACCCCGCCGCCAGAGCCCCGCCGCCCCTTGCCAGCCCCGCCGGAGCCGCCCCGCCCGGCCGGAGGACCTCTCCGGAGGTACCGCCCGAGCTGCCGCCGACGCCGTTTTTTTTTTGAAAAAAAACAACTTCGGTTTTTTTAAGAAAACCCTAGATTTTTTTTATTTTATTAGATCGTTTTTTTTGGTTTATTTATTTAGCGAGCGTTTGCTCGTTCGTTCGTTTTAACGGACGCATCCGTCGTTTAGATCCAGATAATGAACGTTCGTTCGTTAACCTCTTCGTCGTTTTTCTTTTTCTCGGATTTATTCCGCGATTTTTCAGATCACGATTTCTGATCCGGTTTTTGTTTTAATTTATCTTTTCGCTCGGTTATCGGAATCAGGCGATTCAAGCGCCTAGAGTTTCGTCTCGAAACCCTCTTTCCTAATAATCTACTCAAACAAGTTTTTCATTCTGCAAAATTTGACTTAGGTCCAGATTAGTAAACGAAGCTTGTTTCTTTCGCCGTTTGAGTTTTGTTTCTTCGTTTGATTTGATTCTTTTTGAAAACCGGAGTCCTTAAGTTGAGCTTTCTGGTTAGATCTCTTGTTTGAGTTTTCCCGTGCATTAGATGAGTACTTATTGTATGCTTGTTTGTTTGTTTGCTTGTGATAGAGTACCCGGATTGCACTGCTTGCTACTTCGAATCCCTAGGTTTCGTGCATCATCAGCAAGGCAAGTAACACTTTGATCATACTTCTTTATTACCCAGCTTTTATTGCATTAGATCAACCCTCAAACATTGCATGATTAGTATCTAATTAAATTGTGGGTTTTGGGAAGTAGATGAGGTAGTACCTATTACCAGTTTTATTATCAAACCCTTGGGAGTTACTTCTACGTTTACTTTATGCCACGCTATGCCAGTAGACATGGATTGGGTGAGTGTATCCATGACAAATGTGAGATTGTTAATCTAATGGTTTATTTAAGGTGGCAACTTGAATACACATCTGGGTGGATTGAGGTACCTGGGTATTCCAGGATTGCCTGTTTGTTTTTGGACCGCCACCCAAGCTCAAAGGGATCACAAGATTATTCATGCTAGAAACTTCCGTGTGCAGCCACATGCTATTATGGGCTCTAGCATTGTTGATTAAGTCGTGCGAACTCTTACAGTGGTAGACTAGCAGTTGTAGGGGAAAGTAGGTGTATAGGTCTACCCATCGTAAGGTGCTAGCACTTCTGAAAGACTATGTCTCGGTCATCCGTTTCTCAAACACCATGTAGTGCGAGAAAACCAACGGAGGAGATTGAGTCATGTGGGGAAAAGTGCGCAAACCTCTGCAGAGTGTATAAAGTAATCATGCTTAGCCGTGTCCCCGGTTATGGACGTTTTTGAGTATCTAGTACTTGGATTATCATGTGAATCTCATCATGTTACTTTAATTAATATTGTTGGGTTTGTTAAATGATGATATTACTTAATTGGGATTGAGAATGCTGTCAACCATTCTCAATGATTAACAACCAACATGATAGTTAAATAAATTTATTCCTTTGTTGTAGGGAAACATTGGCTTTATGCAAAACTGTAACCGTAGAGTTTTCCACCAAGCCATATATGCATGTAGTATAGCTTTATTCTTTCATTTGTCTCTATGTGTTACTTTGCCAGCATATTCCATGTGCTGACCCGTTTTCGGGCTGCAACGTTCATGTTGCAGACTTTTCAGACGACGAGTAAGATGCCTTAGGATCGTGGTTCTATACTCAATGATGCCGTTGGAGTTGATGGAGTCACTTATCTTCCAAGCCTTCCGCTGTTATCATTATTAGATGGCCTTAAGCCATATTTATTTTAATGAGTTCTCCTTGGAGACATTCGATGTAATAGGTGTGTGATTGCTACTCTGTTATAAATCCTTCAAGTACTGTGTGTGTCAGCATTACTGATCCAGGGATGACACTGATGCATAGAGATCAGACTGTCTGAGGTCTGGTCGCTACAAGATGGTATCAGAGCACACGCTGACTGTAGGACATGACCACTAAGCTAAAGCCCCATATCACTACTCTCTCTCTTCTCATTTCTAACTCCTCATCTTTTCTACTCTTCTAGGATGGCGGATGCAAGGAACAAGTTCATGCAACTGGATGAAGATACACCCTTTGGACGACATCTCAAGGAAGTTACCAAGTACCTGAAGATCGGAGTACCAAGCTTCACCGGAACCTACAACACCAATTTACCCGAAGAAGAGCGCTGGATGATTCAAGTTCAAGTTCCAGGAAGGACGTTCATGCCAGTCACCGAGCCCATAGAGTTTTCCTCTGATGCACCAACCTGGAATTTAGGAAAGAGCATGGCAGCCCACGTCACCATGGGACGTATTGGAGAAGTTTACCACAAGGAGCTTAAGGATACTACCTACCTGATTTGTGGGCGCCGAGATGAGCAATGGGAGTTAAACCAGCACATTTCGACGCTAGGAGAACCAGATGTGTGGAGGCATGATGGATCTGAAGACAGATCAATTGCAGCTTTCATCCAGGAGTTAAACCAGCACATTTCGACGCCAGGAGAACCAGATGTGTGGAGGCATGATGGATCTGAAGAAGGCCATGACCAAGATCATGGAACTGGAGGAAGAACTCAAGTATACATGCGATGGATATGAGGAGGAAATAGCAACGCTAGTCGAGAAGAATGAAGATCTGAAGAACAAGCTAACAGTATTCATGGGATTTCCAGCAGCTGGAGAAGACGAAGATTGCACTTGTCCTGAGAACTACATCATCATCGACGACACCGACTCGGACCCGGATGATAGTGATGATGAATATGTAGACGAAGCTGGAGCAGATATCATGGAGTCTTCATCGGAGCAATTTTTCTAGTAGACCACCATAACAGTAGTAGTATTTCCCTCCATGTATCTAGTATAGTTCGAGCACTTTTATAATGATAGATAGACCATTGTATGCCCTTGCTTGTTTGAATGAAGTGTTTTGATTGAAATTTGTCTCATGTGCACATGGGTAGTGTTTTCCCTCTAGAACCTCATTCTATTCTATATTCTCATCTTTTCTAAAACCCCAGATGCCTCCAAGACGCGACAATGGATTTGCTTTCCCACCGGAGCTCACCCAGTTGATCCAGCAGCAGAATGCATTGATGCAGATACTAGTCCAGAATCAGAATCAGGGGAACAACAACAACAACAATCCACCACCACCACCACCTGTTGATCACTTAACCCGTTTCCTTAGGTTGAATCTGCTGGTGTTCTCCAGTAGCACCGAGCCGATTGTTGCAGATGATTGGCTTCGCAAGACAGCCAGGGAGTTGACCACTGCTGGATGCACAGATGCGGAGGAGGTGCGATTTCCCGCTCATCAGCTTGAGGGACCCGCAGCATCATGGTGGGAGAATTTCACAGCCACCTATCCAGTAGACACTGTCACATGGGATCAGTTTCAGCAGGCTTTTGTACTGCACATGTTTCAACAGGGACTATGGCCATGAAGAAGCATTAGTTTCGCAACTTACACCAGGGAGGACGCACAGTTGGCCAGTATGTGGATGACTTCAGTAAGCTAGCATGTTATGCCCCATATGACATTGCTACGGATGCAGCTAAGCAAGAGAAGTTTCTGGAAGGTCTAAATGATGAGCTGAGCATGTAGTTGATGGTAGCAAGTTTCAACAACTACCAAGAGTTGGTAGACCGTGCTCTTATGATTGAAGGGAAGCAGCAACAGATTGAAAACCGCAAGAGGAAGTATGGACAAGGGAAATACAATTCTGGAGCTCAGCAGAAGCCCCGTTTTACCCCGAAGTCAGGAGGACAGTTCCAGCATACCCATGGAGGTGGTAGCTCGCACAATCATAATGGTTCCAAGAATGGTAACGGGAATGGAGGTAGTAGTAGCCAGGACCGTACCAACCCCTCAACACCAGCCAAGAGAGATCTGAGTCAAGTCACTTGCTTTAAATGCCAGAAGACCGGACATTACGCCAATGAATGTCCCGAAGGCCAAAATGGAAATGGAAGCTCTGGGAAGAAGCCGAACCCTTTCAACAGAGGGGAAGTGAACCACGTTAGCGTGGAGGAGGTTGAAGCCCAGCCAGATGCAGTAATAGGTAAGTTTTTGGTTAAGTCATTTACTACACTCGTTCTTTTTGATACTGGTGCATCGCATTCATACATATCAAGGGGATTTGTGGATAAGTATAGACTGCCCACCAAGGTTCTAAGAACACCCATGCTAGTAACCTCACCAGGAGCAGAGTATATGCCTAGTCGAGGATGTTTTCAAGTGCCGTTGAGTATAGGCAAGCATGTTTTCCCCTCAGACTTAATCATTTTGGAATCTCAAGGTTTGGATGTGATTCTGTGTATGGATTGGCTATCGATGTATGCAGGAAACATCGATTGCGCCAGAAAGTCGATTTTTCTTACTACCCCAGAAGGGAGAAGGATAAGGTATGTATCAAGACATGAGCCGAAGAGGATGCACGTAAATTCCTTATCAGGAGTTGTGTAGGAGGAAGTACCAGTAGTGAAGGAATTTCCTGACGTGTTTCCAGAAGAGTTGCCAGGCATGCCACCGGATAGAGACTTAGAGTTCTTAATTGAGCTTTTGCCAGGCACAGGGCCAATATCCAAGAGACCATACAGGATGCCAACAAAAGATTTGGAGGAGATTAAGAGTCAGATTAAGGAGTTACCGGATAAAGGCTATATTCTCCCAAGTTCTTCACCTTGGGGATCACCTGTACTTCTAGTGGAGAAGAAAGATGCATCATTAAGGATGGTTGTTGACTATCGAGGCCTGAATGTGGTAACAATCAAGAACAAGTACCCACTGCCGATGATCAATGACCTGTTTGACCGATTGCAAGGAGCAAAGGTATTTTCCAAGATCGATTTGCGATTAGGATACCATTAGTTGAAGATTCGAGAGCAGGATATACATAAGACGACTTTTACCACCAGGTATGGGCTGTACGAGTATACCGTTATGTCATTTGGTCTGACTAACGCACTTGCCTATTTCATGAACATGATGAACAAAGTATTTATGGAGTTTCTGGATAAGTTCGTCGTGGTGTTCATTGATGATATTTTGGTCTACTCGAAGAACGAAGAGGAACATAAGGAGCATTTACGTTTGGTATTGGAGAAGCTCAGAGAACACCAGTTATACGCCAAGTTCAGCAAATGTGAATTTTGGTTGAAGGAAGTTGGATTCCTTGGACATGTTATATCCGGAGAAGGTATAGCAGTAGACCCCACGAAGGTTGTAACCGACAAATTGGGTAGCACCAACGACAGTTGGGGAGATCATGAGTTTTCTTGGACTGGCAGGATACTACCAGAGATTTATTGAGAATTTTTCAAAGATTGCAAAGCTCATGACGGAGTTGTTGAAGAAGGATACCAAGTTCAATTGGAGTGAGGAATGTGAGGCCAGTTTCCAAGAATTGAAGGAACGTTTAGTCACCTCACTAGTATTAATTCTGCCAGATCAGACCAAGGATTATGAGGTGTATTGCGATGCTTCACACCGAGGACTTGGAGCAGTGCTTATGCAGGAGGGAAGAGTTGACTCTTATGCGTCACGACAGCTTAAACCTCATGAGTTGAATTATGCCACAAATGATTTGGAGTTAGCAGCCGTAGTGCATGCATTGAAGACATGGAGACATTTCCTTATAGGAAATCATTGTGAGGTGTACACGGAATACAAGAGTTTGAAGTACATTTTCACGTAGAAGGAGTTGAATCTCAGGCACAGGAGATGGTTGGAACTTATCAAGGATTATGATATGAGATTGCAGTATCACCCCAAAAAGGCTAACGTAGTAGCCGACGCGTTGAACCGTAAGAGCCATGTTAATACACTCATAACCGCAGGACTGCAAAAGGAGTTAGCCGAGGACCTTTGCGAACTATGTTTGGAGATAGTTCCGAGAGGCTATGTAGCAACCTTGGAAATTTAGTCGACTTTGACGGATAAGATCAGAGAAGCTCAGAAGACCGACAAGGAAATTGCTGAGATAAAGGAGAAGTTGAGCAAAGGAAAAGCCAAGGGATTTCGTGAGGATGAGGACGATACCTTGTGGTTTGAAGACCGTGTTTATGTGCCCAATGACCCTGAGATCAGGAAGTTGATTTTGCAAGAGGCCCATGATTCGCCGTATTCGATTCACCTAGGTAATACCAAGATGTACTTGGATTTGAAAGAGACTTTCTGGTGGACCGGAATGAAGAAAGATATTGCGGAGTATGTAGTAGTTTGTGATGTATGTCAGAGAGTAAAGGCTGAGCATCGGAAGCCAGCAGGATTGTTGCAACCATTGCCGATACCCGAATGGAAGTGGGATAAGCTAGGCATGGATTTTATCACAAGATTGCCCAGGACTCGTTCATGCTATGACTCGATTTGGGTTGTAGTCAATCGTTTGACGAAAGTAGCCCATTTCATTCCAGTGAAGACAACTTACACCAGTGCTAAGTTAGCCAAGATATACATGACCCGGATCGTATGTCTACATGGAGTTCCAAGGAGCATTGTATCAGATAGAGGAACCCAGTTCACTTCAAAGTTCTGGAATCAGTTGCACAAAACCTTGGGTACCAGGCTAGAGTTCAGTACAGCTTTTCCTCCGCAGACAGATGGACAGACCGAGAGAGTCAATCAGATTTTGGAGGATATGGATCTAGTTGGGACGACAATTTGCCATATGCAGAATTCTCTTACAACAACAGTTATCAATCTAGTTTGAAGATGGACCCTTTCGAAGCCTTATACGGAAGAAGGTGCAGAACCCCATTGACTTGGGATGAAGTTGGAGACCGCCAGTTGTTTGGACTAGATTTGATTAAGGAGTCTGAATGGAAAGTGAAGTTGATTCGCGACAGGCTCAAGGTAGCCCAGTCCAGGCAGAAAAGCGACGCTGATTCAAAATGCAAGGAGACAGTTTACGAAGTCAGAGATAGAGTATATCTTCGTGTATCTCCACTTCGAGGAGTTAAGCGTTTTGGAGTCAAGGCAAAGTTAGCACCACGTTTTTGGGACCGTACAAAGTTTAGAAGCGTATGGGAGAAGTTTCCTACAAGTTGGAATTGCCTGAGGGATTGTCAGGAGTTCATGACGTGTTCCACATTTCCCAGTTGAAGAAGTGCCATGCGGAGATGGATGATATACCGCTGAGAGATACAGTGCCGCTAGAGGCGATTCAGTTGGACAGTGATTTGACCTATGAGGAGAAACCAGTCAAGATTCTTGAGTATGCTAGCCGAGTCACCCGCAACAAGGTTATCAAGTTCTGTAAAGTTCAGTGGAGCCACCACACCAAGGATGAAGCCACCTGGGAGCGAGAGGAAGATTTGCTGAAGGACCACCCTCACCTATTTTCTAGCCAACCCGAATCTCGAGGGCGAGATTCATCCTACGGGGGGTAGGTTTTTAACATCCCAAATTTTCAATTTGGAATGTTATACAAATAGATCATTATTGCCTATCATATTTTAATGCATTTTGCCTTGATCCTGGAAATTCTACGCAACTCAAGGACCCATGGAGAGAGTTGAGGATTTCGTTATTTTCACATTTGAGTTTTCATATTTTGAAAATAGGATCATTTGATTTTATTTATTTTATCTTCAATTATTTCAATTATATAATTATGAGAGAGGGAATAAAATAACTTTCCCAAAATAAAGAAATAATGAGGATTTAATAAAAAATCAAATTAGATTTATTTTTGGTGTTTTGCTATTTTATTTGAATTTAGGAAAAATTGCACGATTTTCAAAAATGCATTTTAGAACCAAAAAAATATTCATCTTGTTCTAAATATTTTATTTGGAAGATGAAAATTTATTTTGGTATTCTTAGATTTTTACTTATTTTCCTAGAATTTTTTGTGTTCAGCGAAATTATTTAAAAAAAAACGCGCCGGCGCCGACTAGGCCGAAGCCCAGCCAGGCCGGCGTGCCCCGCGCCGCCGCCTCCTGCCGCTGCCGTTTGCCCCTTCCCCAAGCAGCCGCACCCCCTCCCCCTTTAAATACCCAGCCCGGGGTCCCCCTTGGGACCCCAAGCTGCAGCCACCGCCGCCGCACTTCCCGCCGCCGGAGCCGCCGCCTCCCGCCGCCTCGTGCCGCCGCTGCCGTCGCCTGCAACCACCGCCGCCGCCGTCGCACCACCCCACCCCGCCACCGGAGCCCCGCCGCCCCGCCCCGCCGGACGACCTTGCAGGATTTACTGCCCGAGCCGCCGCCGACGCCGTTTTTTTTTTGAAAAAAACCACTTCGGTTTTTTTAAGAAAACCATAGATTTTTATTTTATTTTATTAGATCAGTTTTTTCGGTTTATTTATTTAGCGAGCGTTCGCTCGTTCGTTTGTTTCAACGGACGCATCCATCGTTTAGATCCAGATAACGAACGTTCGTTCGTTAACTTGTTCGTCGTTTTTCTTTTTCTCGGATTTATTCCATGATTTTTCTGATTGCGATTTCTGATCCGATATTTGTTTTAGTTTATCTTTTCGCTCGGTTATCGGAATCAGGCGATTCAAGCGCCTAGAGTTTCGTCTCGAAACCCTCTTTCTCGTAAGCCTCTTTCTGAATAATCTACTCAAACAAGTTTTTGCTTCTGTAAAATTTTTCTTAGGTCCAGATTAGTAAACGAAGCTTGTTTCTTTCGCCGTTTGAGTTTTGTTTCTTCGTTCGATTGGATTCTTTTTGCAAACCGGAGTCCTTAAGTTGATCTTTCTAGTTAGATCTCTTATTTGAGTTTTACCCGCGCATTAGATGAGTACTTATTGTATGCTTGTTTGTTTGTTTGCTTGCAATAGAGTACCCGGATTACGCCGCTTGCTACTTCGAATCCCTAGGTTTCACGGATCATCAGCAAGGCAAGTAACACTTTGATAATACTTCTTTATTACCCAGTTTTTATTGCATTAGATCAATCCTCAAACATTGCATGATTAGGATCTAATTAAATTGTGGGTTTTTGGAAGTAGATGAGGTAGTACCTATTACCAGTTTTATTATCAAACCCTTGGGAGTTACTTCTACGTTTACTTATTATGCCATGCTATGCCAGTAGACGTGGATTGGGTGAGTGTATCCATGACAAATGTGAGATTGTTAATTTAATGGTTTATTTAAGGTGGCAACTTTAATACACATCTGGGTGGATTGAGGTACCTGGGTATTCCAGGATTGCATGTTTGTTTTTGGACCGCCACCCAGGCTCAAAGGGATTATAAGATTATTCATGCTACAAACTTCCGTGTGCAGCCACATGCTATTATGGGCTCTAGCATAGTTGATTAAGTCATGCGAACTCTTAAAGTGGTAGACTAGCAGTTGTAGGGGAAAGTAGGTGTACAGGTCTATCCATCGTAAGGTGCTAGCGCTTCTCAAAGACTATGTCTCGGTCATCCGTTTCTCAAACACCATGTAGTGCGAGAAAACCAATGAAGGAGATCGAGTCATGTGGGCGAAAGTGCGCAAACCTCTGCAGAGTGTATAAACTAATCATGATTAGCCGTGTCCCCGGTTATGGACGTTTTTGAGTATCTAGTACTTAGATTATCATGTGAATCTCACCATGTTACTTTAATTAATATTGTTGGGTTTGTTAAATGATGATGTTACTTAATTGGGATTGAGAATGCTGTCAACCATTCTTACTGATTAACAACCAGCATGATAGTTAAATAAATTTATTCCTTTGTTGTAGGGGAAAATTGGCTTTATGCACTGTAACCGTAGAGCTTTCCACCAAGCCATATATGCATGTAGTATAACTTTATTCTTTCATTACTCTCTATGTGTTACTTTGCCAGCATATTCCATGTGCTCATCCGTTTTCGGGCTGCAATGTTCATGTTGCAGACTTTTCAGACGACGAGTAAGATGCCTTAGGATCGTGGTTCTATACTCAGTGATGCCGTTGGAATTGGTGGACTCACTTATCTTCCAAGCCTTCCGCTTTTATCGTTATTAGATGGCCTTAAGCCATATTTACTGTAATAAGTTCTCCTTGGAGACATTCGATGTAATAGGTGTGTGATTGCTACTCTCTAATAAATCCTTCAAGTACTATGCATGTCAGCATTACTGATCCAGGGATGACACTGATGCACAGAGATCAGACTGTTTGAGGTCTGGTCGCTACACGGCCATCCCGGGCATCTGGCCATTAGCCCGGACATCCTGCTCCTGGAGCGCATTTTCACGCAAGTTTCTGGACATCAGGTCCCGGAAATCCGGCCCGAACCCCGCATGTCCGGCCCCTGGGATTTCAGCTTTTCCTGTTTCACCGTTTTGACCATAACTTTCACATCCGGAGTCCGATTTTCGTGTTCTTTAGCTCCTTGAGTAGCTATTGACATCCCCCATCCATCTAGATAGGTTTCAACACCATTTGACTCCATCAATTTTTTGAAAACTTGGCAAGTTTGCCTAGGCCCTCCATCATATCATCCGCGTTACCACCATAGCTTCCGCAACCTAATCCATTTTGTTCCATATAGCTTTAGTGGTTGCTTGAGTAGTGATTCGAGTCTCCTAAGGTGTTTCGGCTACTTAGGGACGGTTGCTCATTCATCAACCACCACCACCACTCTCGCATAACCTTGCCCACCATACCCTTCCACCACCCCAACTTAACCCAATCTTTGTTTGAGCTTGTTTGAGTTGTGGCTTGTGTCTCCTAAGGTGTTTAGGCTACTTAGGGACGGAAACATCAACTCTGACACATGTATAGCCCATCAGTCCACTTCCGCATTGCCAAGTGCAAACCACCACCGCTTTTCCGCTACCACCATTTGACATTTTTCCTAAAGAGATTTTGAGTTGTGGTTTTTCTGTTTTCTAAGGTGTTTCGGCTAATTTGGAACGGGTCAACATCGACAACACCACCTCTCATCATCGCCAAGGACGGTAACCTCGACGACACCATTGTATATTACCCTTGCAATTGCATTGTTAACCCCTAGCCCATTTTGCGTCACTTGCCTATCGAGACTAGCCACTAAGTATTGCCGGTAACGTTACTTGTGCACATTAGTGATCATACTTCCCATAGCATACATACCATATCATCGTGGTGCATATCTTGGTACCATATCTTGTGTCACAAGTTTGTTCCCACATATACACAATTGCTATCTTGGTTTGTGCAAAGTGGCCATACAAAAAAAGAGAATAAGCTTTTAAGCAAAGAAAAAGAGAGCAAAGAGCTTGTAAGCAATAGCCATAGCATCACAATATATCATCTGGTATCATACCTGATCATCTTGGATCATCTTGTGCTAAAACACCGGACCATACATACATAGCATACTTGGGATAGAAAGTTTGTCCATTTTGCATCTTATAGATTGTGCACAAGTGTCGTATCCGCCTATTGAGAAATCGTGCTAGCGTCTCCCTTGAGTTGTGCAAAACGAGCATTTTCTATGGATTCCACATTTTGTGCTCATTCCTTGGTTGCACGACCCCATTTATCTATCCGTGTGTGTGTTTCCGTGTGCCACATATTGCTATTGGTCTACTTGTTTCGCTTGCAAATTTGTGAATCTCTTTCAACATTAATGATTCTTGTTAAAATTTCGCATCAAATTTTTGTGCCACTATCCTCACCGAGCTCTACCATAAGATTTACTTGATAGGTGTGAGTGAACAAGTCCGGTACCAATTCCACTATTCTTTCATTTCACATTTAGTGAAACGGGATACATCCTCAACTTTGGGAAAAGGTAACTTGGTATTGTTTATCTCATTTCCTTCTCACCTCTACTCAAGTCTTGTGATGGATAGGCAAGGCATTTCACCTTCGGTCTACAACAACAACGACGAGTTCGATGCCATGAAAAACAACTCCGATGCCAAGATGCAGGCTCAAATGGAGGAGATCAAAGCCCTCATCAAGTCCTACAAGCGATATTCCTCATCTTCGAGAAGACGCTCAAGAGCACATGCTTCCGAGCTACCATCTCTGGCAAGATCACATCAGCATCGACACCATCACCAACAAGAACGTGAAGGTCAAGAGCTCATCACCAACAACTGCTCAACGACTCCACCATCTCCCTTGGCATCTTCGCCAAACGACTTCAAGGCATCTTTGGCTACGGACATATGGCATCTTCGCCAACAAGAACCTTAAGGCTACGCTCAAGAGAAGCTCCCCAAGCTCAAGTTCGCGACTTCCACGAGCTACTACGACCTTGACATCGACCACTCAATTCCTTTCTATGGGACTAAAGAACCCGAGGAGTATCTCGAGTGGGAGCGCTTGATGGACGACTACCTCAAGCTACATCAAGTTCCTCCCGAAGATCAATTGAAGTGCGCCACAAGAAACTTCCACGACTATGCCTCGACATGGTGGCTTCACACACCTTCGGAGTACTACGACATGAGTTGGTCCAAGACGAAGAAAGATTTGCAGCGAGAGTTCATGCCTCCAACCTACACAGAACAACTTCGACGCCAATTGGAGAACACCATCCAAGGGTCCAAGTCCATCGTCAAGTACTTCATGGAGATGAAGATTGACTTGCGACGAGCCGGCGTGGACGACCCCATTTCGATGAAGTTCCACTTCATGATGGGATTGCACAATGACATCTCCAAGACTATCTTCCTCGAGAACTACAAGTCCATCACCGACTACTGCATTGGTGCTCTAAAGGCGGAACAAGAACTCATGAAGGACAAGGCTTCTCCACCCCAAGCACACTTCACGACGACCAAGCCTACAACAAGCATGCTAGTACCACCACGATGTCCAAGCCCGACGAGCTCCAAGACGATGCTCCCAAGTTCGACTTCACCGCGATCCCTCTTTGTGGCATTGATGATGCCGAGTCTACTTCGACTCTTTTTCAAGATGGTGCGGCGATGATTACGACTACGAAGACCCTCAAGGACCAAGCGAGCGACAAGGTGGCAAGCAAGGATGATGCTTCCATCTTTGGAGGCGAGAGTGATGATGTGCCATCTTCAGCCTTCATCCACGGTGACAATGATGAGATGATCGAGCATGAGATTTTCCCTTCGGTCGTGGAGGAGAGTGATGTTGTGCCATCTTCGACCTTCATCCACAGCAACAATGACGAGATGATCGAGCATGGGATTTTCCTTTCGGGCATGGAGGAGAGTTATGTTGTGCCATCTTCGGCCTTCATCCACGGCGACGATGACGAGAGGGTTGAGCATGGGATTTTCCCTTTGACCACGGCGACGTATGATGACTTGAGTGACTTGTGCCACCATATTGAGAGTGCGAGTGACTTCACCACTAGCCCCATATATGATGTGTTGCCACAAATCCCATGTGAGGAGAGCCACAACACCCACCACTTGAGTGAGATGTGTGACTCCACCATACGTGAGTTTGAGTGCACCGACCTTGAGGGAGTGACTGAACCACCACATAGAGAGAGTGAGATAGTTGATAGGTCTCGTGAGGACATTTGCATTTCTAATAACTTCACCTCTACCTCTATTGTGTCTTCTCATTTGGTGCTAGGTCCCATTTATGATGACGCATCGATCCTCGACGACTTCGTCCTCCCTTTGGACAAGACGATGGCCATGGTGGAATATGATGCACCCCCCACATGGTTCCATCAAGATGAAGATGACCACCATTTGGTCTTTGCCACCTCACCTACACCACTTGAGTGGAACGAAAAAGGTAACATAGGTGAAGGTGATGCTCTAGTCCCACTAGTGGACATTCTTGACATTGATTGCTTGCATGATGTTGATCCACCTAGTACCATGCTTCATGCTAGTATGATTTCCTCATGCGATAATTTTCCCATTTATGATGAGTATGATGATTCTCATGTGGAGTCTATTAGTAATGATGACATGTTACATAGGATTTCTTGTGACAATTATTTAGGTCACATCATGTTTGATAATCCGCTTAACTTGTCATATGCTATGCATGAGATCAACCATATGTCTTATTTGCAATCTCTTCATAGTGACTATGCATTTGCCATTAAAATAAACCCAATTTGCACTTATGGCATAGATGACAAGCCCATGGTTATTGGCATTTGTTTTTCTTGTGATGATATTGATATGCTCCCTTTGCATCATTTATCTCATATGCCATGCCATGACCACCTAGCTTCGGATATGCATTGTTTTGGATGTTGTCCATTTTCTCCATATGATGTTTCCAATATTGCTCATGAGGAGACCCCCATAGTTTCCTCATACATGTTAGGAGATTTTGATCCATCCCATCCATTGCATGATCCCAATAATTATGTGCACCATATGTTTCCCTTGAATGAAAATGCTATTGATATGCCATATACTTGCATTCTCAATTTGTGTCCCCATCGTGTCATACATAATAACTATTCTTTCATGATGGCTGACATGTTCTTATACCATGCATCAAATTTCTTTGAGCAATGCTTATCTTGTGCTAACTCTAATGTGCACATACACATCGTGATGGATGATGTTACATTTACCACACACAAAATTTCTTTGGTTTGTGTCTCTTTTGTGTAGGTACCCACGAATACTTGTCAACCTCGCAATCCCACGACTTGACAAAACGAGCTCTAGGGAGCAACGATGATTTGGGATCCCATGGATTGTCTTTCCCACTGCTCTCATCGCGCAAAGACTTCGCGCATTTCTTCTACATGGACCTCACTTGGCTATGGGTTATTATCCATTACATATTATATGCCCCTCTTTCCATGTTCACTTTGCATGATATGCTCATTACTATGCCTTCGCCATGCACTTGTGACCCATGCTTTTGCATTACACATGATTATTGATTCTAGCACATGTATGTGTATTCGCAAGCTAGGTGTAGACATTGCTTGTTATTGCCATGTTCCATTTATGACCCATTCCTATGATGATACTATGATCTTGCTTTGTGTTTGTGCTTGCGTTATGTCATGTGCATTACCTATGCCTATTATTTTCTCACATGACATGATTGCCATGATTTACTCTAGTGTGTTGCATCTTCGCTCCACTAGTTTGCATGACTTGATCTCTATGCTTGCTCATGTTGCATCACCCTTGATTCATACTTGCTAATTTCATGCAATTGATGACAACCATCAATATGCTTTGCACATGATTCATATTGTTTCTTGTCATATATCTCCGTGTGTTGCCTCTCTCATGCTAGATTTTCCATGTATTGAGTGCAACAATGATTCTCTTCTTGCTCATGAGATTGCCCCATAGCATTCTCGCATATATTTGGAGATTTTGACATAATTCTTGTGAAGCATGCTTGTCTTACTTCTTTGCACCATATACCTAGTGCCATGAATATAGCCATTGTTGCAACATATTATTCATGCACTTGTGCTTCTAATGGTTATGTGCAATAGACGAGAACCATCATGATGGATGATGTGTTTATCTACCATGCGCATACATTCTTTGTTTTGTTGTGTGCATGTGTAGGATACTTGGACTTTGTGCTGACTTCCACTTCACGTGAATTGACCATTCAAGCTCTTGAGAGCGAACCTCATACATTCTACCACGACTCGCTTGTACATCACACTTGCTTGCGTTTCGGCATTGTGAAGGATGCACAAGGACACGCCTTCAAGGTGCCATCTTTCTTGAGCTTGGATATTGTGGATCATACTTCATGTGTTGCTTGCACCATTTGCATGCATGTTCGAGATATTGCTTTCACCCATGATTGCCACATTTCCATGCTTCATGACATATATACCTTGTGTGTTGCATCCAATTCTTGGACTACTTGCTACTATCATATGGTTGGTTGCACCAATATCATTTCTTCACATATGCCATGTCCCATTTATTGCTACATGCTTGCCTTGATTGCCTCACATATGATGACCAATTGCTCTTTCTATTGTGTTGAGTGCCACACTATATTCACTACACCCTATGCACGTTATGCTTGGATTGTCTTGCACTTGACCCATGTGTTTAGACACTTCATTTTATTTGGTGTTGTGAATGATTCTTATGCCTACCGTAGACCTTTCATTGAGCAATTTGTGAATGCTTGCTATGACCTCGAGGTAGATGCTTATTATCTTGTCACACATATTTGCATCTCTACCTCACATTTGCATGCTTGTTCCCATGATATATTTGCTTATGCTCGATTGATATGCTTACATGCCAGGTCACAATCCTTTGTTAAACCATATGCTTTGCATGATGAAAACACTTGTTTGGTGAATCACCTCTTGAATGCTTGGTTTTGCACTAACGCTAACCACATTTGTTTTTCCAAATGTTTGTTGTCTTTGCCCCTTTTTAGGGAATCACTAGATGGTGTGACATTGGAGAGTGCCTATTTCGAGCTTCAAGATGATGAGTGCTTGGTGATCGACCGCGTCGACACGGCAACACCATCTCTTTCCCATGGTGATTTGGCTTTTGATCTGAGGTCGGATCTTTTACAAGGGGGAGGGGATGATGCAGAACATCCTACGGACATCACCATGTCAAGAGTTCGTTTGGCAAGTGACACGTGCGACCACTACTTCTCATACATAAAGGTGAATCTTCTCCTTTACACGTGTTCACTTGACCCCTTTGAGGATGGTGTACTACTTGACACTTCTCTCGTGTGCATGCATAAGTATAGTCGAAACACTACGGTCGACGAGGAGGAGTGCAAGCGCCAAGGAACAACTACAGCATCCGCAAGGGAATCCTGGAAGCAACGACGGAAGAAGACGGAGACAGCTCCCAGGACCCGGACATCCGGCCCCTGGAGATGTCAACGACAGTAGTAGCCAAATAGCCCAAGTACTACAGGCCCCGGACATCCGGCGTCAGCCCCGAACATCCGGTGTCTCCCGACGGCCCGGAAATCCGGCATCGACAACAAGAGCCAACAGAAGGCCACCGCGCTCTGGCCGGACATCCGGCCAACCGCCTCGGACATCCGGCGTCTCATGAGAGCCCAGACATCCGGCCCCCAGCCCGGGCATCCGGCGCCTGCCTGTGCATAGAGTCGGGCTAGAGGCCCATGTATCCCTTTCCCACTTACCCTTTCGTGGCTTAGACTATAAATAGACCACCCCCTCCTCCATTCTAGGGTTAGCAAATATGATAGCTCATTCTTAGGTGAGCTTTGCTCCTACCTCTACTCTTGAGAGAGAGAGACTACCACTCCCATGGAGTTCAAGACCTCCATGTGAGAATATCCTGTAGCATATCATCAAGACCCATCACGGGAAGATCCATCTAGGATACCATGAAGACCTCCTCTTGGAGATGAACCTTACCTTGTATCTTTCCCTTTCTTGTTCATGTACCTTGTGGATCTTGTCTGTTTGATTGTCTAGTCGATGTGTGATTGGACTTGTTCTTGAGTGTTTCCCTTGTGATTTCTCCCAGTTCTTCCCCGTGTTCTTCGTGTTCTTCGAGGGATCCCACTCCAATCGTGAAATATCGGCCTACACCGGGTTAGCCGCGTATCAGGAAGACTCCATGATATCTGCTCCAGCTTCATCAATGTAGTCATCATCACTATCAGTGTCGGAGTCAATGTCGTCGATGATGATGTAGTCGCCTGGGTGGTTGTTCTCCTTGTTCGGCGCGGGATCTCCCGTGAATACTCCTAGCTTCTTCTTCAGGTCTTCATTCTTCTCTAGTAGTACAACAATCTCCTCCTCGTATCCATTGCATGTAGACTTGATCTCCTCTTCCAGCTTGTTGTTTCTCCTCACCAGTTTCTTGATCCTCTTCATGTGAATAGTTTGTTGATTCTCCTGACGGCGAATATGATCTCCCATCTCTTGAATGTAAGCTGCAATTGATCCGTCCCTCCAGGTGCGAATCATCTCCCTTTTGTCATCTCGGCGGCCACATATCTGGTATGCAGTATTCTCCATCTCCTTGTGATACACCTCACATATGCGACCAAAGGTGATATGTGCGGCCATGGTCTTTCCAGTACTCCAGCTTGGTGCATACAGGTAGAAATCAATAGGCTCCGTTGTTGGTGCAAAGGTCCTCCAAGGTATCCAAACTTTGATCTTCCAGTGCTCCTCTTCCGGTACAGATGTAGAGAAAGTCCTCGTGAAGCTTGGTAGTCCGATGTTCAGATACTTAGTGACTTCCTTCAAGTGCTTTCCAAAAGGGGTGTCATCATCCAGCTGAGTGAACTTGTTCCTGGGATCCGCCGTCTATAGAGTAGAAAGAGAGGAGAATTAGAAATGAGTAGAGAAGAGAAATCCTGTGGCTCATTCTAGTGGTCGCGTCCTACAGTCAGTGTGTGCTCTGATACCATCTTGTAGCGACCAGACCTCAAATGATCAAGTCTCTATGCATCAGTGTCATCCCTGGATCGGTAATGCTGACACGCAGAGTACTCGAGGAATTATAACAGAGTTTCAATCACACACTTATTATATTGAGTCCTCATAATGAGTATGATTACATAAATAAATCATGGCTGAAGGCCATCTAAACTAGATAACTGCGAAAGCTTCGAGGGTAAATGAGTCCATCAACTCCAACGGCATAGCTGAGTGCAAAACAACGACCTATCGGACCTTATTCGTTGTCTGAGTAGTCTGCAACATAAGACGTTGCAGCCCGAAACGGGTCAGCGCATGGAATATGCTGGCATTGTTACACTGTAAAGCAATGATAATGCAAGAACTATATCTACATGCAATATTTGGCTGGTGGAGGCTGTAAGTTTCATGATTTTGCATAAAGCTAGTTTTTCCATACAACAAAGGAATAAATTTATTTAACTACTCCCATGTTGCCCATTGTTTGAGAAGGTAACCCCAACACAAATACCAATTAAAAGTATCATCATTAACCCAACATCATAATTAATTAAAGTAACATGATGAGATCACATTAATAGATTGAAGTACTAGATACTCAAGACTTTTCCATAACCGGGGACACGGCTAACCATGATTAGTTTATACACTCTGCAAAGGTTTGCGCACTTTTCCCCACAAGACTCGACCGCATCCATGATCGGATGATCGAGACATAGCCTTTCTGTAGCATTAACTCTCTACTCCGGGTAGACAGTACCACCTACAACCCACTACATCTGCTAGTCTACCTCTTCAAGATCTCACGCAACTTACTCAACTATGCCAGAGCCCATAATGGCTTGTGGCTGCACACGAAAGTTTCTAGCATGAATAATCTTATGATCCCTTCGAGCCTGGGTGGCATTCCATAGGATAATCACACGGGTACTCCGGGATTTCAAAAAACAGACAAGACTATGTTCCCCAGGTGCCTCAACCAATCCACCCAGATGTATATTAAAGTTGCCACCTTAATGTTATCCTTAGTTAAAATAACTCTCAAACTTCCATGTGTGAATCACGATCCAATCCCCGTCTATGAGCATGGCTAAGCAATAATAAGCATAACGTATATTCCCGGGATGATCAAAAGGTATTAGGTTGCTACCTCAAGCACTACAACCAAAACCACATGTTCCCAATCCTACCAATGCAATTATTTGTGGGGCAATACTAATGCATATTAAAAACTGGGTATAAAAGAGTATGATCAAAGTGAAACTTGTCTTGTTGACATTCTAGACTAAAGTCAAATTTTACAGTACCAAGATCATGTTCAAGTTGGTTAACTGGAAAGAGGGCTTCAAGACGAAGATTCTGGCTCTGGTTTCATCTAATTTGGATAAACGACTAAAAAGTTATACTAGTTTAAAAATCAGGGGCTGAATCGCGATAAAAATAATCACGGATAAATCCCTAGCCGAAAATAAACTAAAAAGAAAAGGACTAAAGAACGAACGTTCCCTGTCTGAACTAAACCGGCGAATACCGTTCGTTAAAACGAACGAACGTCTACTAAATAACTTAACCGAACGAATAAAACCGATCTAGAAAAACAAACCACAAAAACTAAAAAAACCTGGGTTAACCGTAGAAAACCGACTGGTCAACGACGGGGTCAACGGCAGCGGGTGGTGGCATCGACGGCGGCGGTGGCGGCTGCTGCTTGCTGCGGCGAGGGAGGTGGCGGCGACTTGGGAGCTCCAGGGGGCGGCGGCGTTAGCTTTTAAAGAGGGGGGAGAGGCATCTTGGAGGAGGGGGCACGGCGGCGGCAGTGTCCTGCTCGGACGGGGAGTCCGGCGGCGGCACGCTCCCGCGCGAGGGAAGGTGGCGGCGGCCCGGCTCGGTTGGGACTCGGCCCAGTCGGGCGGAAACTTTTTTTAAATGAATTTCGCCTGAAGAGAAAATCCTAATAAAACAAAAAAAATTCTAAAGATGCCAAAACAAATTTTCGCCGTCTAAATAAAATATTTAGAACAAAGTGAACATTTTTCTGCAAAAAATTGCAATTTTAAAAAATGCATGTTTTTCTAATTCAAATAAAATAGTAAATAATGTATCAGAAAAATCATAATTTGGTTTTAAAATTCTTTCTCCAATATTTCTCTTAATTTGAAGAAGTCATATTATCTTCTCTCATTTATTTTTAATATTGCAAATATTTGGAGACAAAAATAATAAAACCAAATTGATCATTTTCTTCAAGTTTGAATATAATTCAAATATGATTTTGTGAAACCTCCAACTCTCTCTGTGGGTCCTTGAGTTGCTTAAGATTTCTAGGATCTCAACCAAATGCAAGAATAAAATATGATATGCATATGATGATCTATGCATAACATCCAAATTGAAAATTGGGATGTTACATGGAACATATGAGATGTTCCAAGAGCTGAAATTGGTATTTCAGGCTCATGCCCGTGTTGAGAGGTTTCAGACCTCTGACAAGATCTTTGCCTACAAGATGGAGGAGAATAGCTCAGCCCGTGAGCATGTTCTCGGAATGTCTGGGTACTTCAATCACTTGAATCAAGTGGGAGTTAATCTTCCAGATAAGAGAGTGATTGACAGAATTCTCAAGCACTATCACCAAGCTACTAGAGCTTCGTGATGAACTATAACATGCAAGGGAAGATGATCTCAGAGCTGTTTGTCGTGCTTAAGGCCATGACGGTAGAAATCAAGATGGAGCATCAAGTGTTGATGGTTAACAAGACCACTGGTTTCAAGAAGGGCAAGGGCAAGAAGGGAAACTTCATGAATGGTAAACCAGTTGCCGCTCTAGTGAGGAAACCGAAAACCCAAACCCGAGACAAAGTGCTTGTATTAGGGGAACTGTTATTGGTAGCGGAACTGCCTCAAATACTTGGTAGATAAGAAGGCTGGCAACTTCAACAAAAGTATATTTTATGTGTTATTGATGTGTACCTTATTAGTACTCCTAGTAGCACCTAGGTATTGGATAACAATTCAGTTACTAATGTTCGTAACTCAAAACAAAAGCTATAGAATAAACGGAGACTAGCTAAGTGTGAGGTGACGATGTGTATTGGAAGTGTTTCCAAGGTGATGTGATCACCATCGCACGCTCCCTCTACCTTCGAGATTAGTGTTGAACCTAGATAAATGTTGTTTGCATTGGTGTCTGTGTTGAGCATGAACATGATTAGATCATGTTTATTGCAATACGGTTATTCATTTAACTCAGAGAATAATGGTTATTCTGTTTACATGAATAATACCTTATATGGTCATGCACCCAATGTGAATGGTTTATTGTATCTCGTTCGTAGTGATACACATGTTCATAACATTGATGCCAAAAGTTGTAGAGTTGATAATGATAGTACCACTTTCTTGTGGCACTGCCGCATAGGTCATGTTGGTGTAAAGCGCATGAAGGACCTCCATGCCGATGGACTTTTGGAGTCACTTGATTTTGAATCACTTGACACATGCGAACCATGCCTCATTGGCAAGATGACTAAAACCCCATTTTTCGAACAATGGAAGGGGCAAGTGACTTGTTGGAAATCATACATGTCGATGTGTGCAGTTCGATGAGTGTTGACGCGTGCGGTGGATATCGTTATTTTCTCACCTTCACCGATGAATTGAGTAGATATGGATATGTTTACTTAATGAAGCATAAGTCTGAAACGTTTGAAAAGTTCAAGCAATTTCAGAGTGAAATTGAGAATCATCGTAACAAGAAGATCAAGTTCATATGATATGATCAAGGGGAGAGTATCTAAGTTATGAGTTTGGCAATCACTTAAGACTAGGTGGAATCATTTCACATTCGACGCCACCTGGAACACCATAGCGTAATGGTGTGTCTGAACATCGTAATCGCACTCTATTGGATTTGGTGTGATCTAAGATGTCTCTTACCGATCTACCGCTATCGTTTTGGGGTTATGCATTAGAGACAACTATGTTCACTTTAAATAGGGCACCATCTAAGTCCGTGGATACGACACCGTATGAACTATACTTTGGCAAGAAACCTAAGTTGTCATTTCTTAAGGTTTGGGGCTGCGATGCTTATGTCGATAGGCTTCATCCAGAAAAGCTTGAACCCAAAGCAGAAATTGTGTATTCATAGAATACCCAAAGAAGACGATTGGGTATACCTTCTATCTTAGATCTGAGGGCAAGGTGTTTATCGCTAAGAACAAGTCCTTTCTCGAGAAAGAGTTTCTCTCGAAAGATTTGAGTGGGAAGAAAATAGAACTTGATGAGGTTGTTGAACCTTTACTTCAACCAGAGAGTAGCGCGGCATAGAAAGATGTTTCTGTGGCACCTATGTCAGTTGAAGAGAAAGCTAATGATGATGACCATGAAGCTTCATATCAAGTTACTATCGAATCTCGTAGGTCGACAAGGGTGCGTACAACTTCTGAGTGGTAACCCTGTCCTAAAGGTCATGTTGTTGGACAACGGTGAACCTACAAGCTATGGAGAAGCGATGGTGGGCCCGGATTCCAACAAATGGCTAGGAGCCATGAAATCCGAGATAGGATCCATGTATAAGAACAAAGTATGGACTTTTGTGGACTTGCCCGATGATCGGCAAGCCATTGAGAATAAACGGATCTTTAAGAAGAAGACACACGCTGATCGTAATGTCACCATTTATGAAGCTCGACTTGTCTCAAAGAAGTTTCCGACAAGTTCAAGGAGTTGACTGTGATGAGACTCTCTCAATCATAGCGAAGCTGAAGTCTGTTAGAATTATGTTAGCGGTTGCTGCATTTTCATTTACATAATCTAGCAGATGGATGGCAAAACAAAGTTTCCTTGACGGTTTCTGTGAGGAAAGGTTTTACGTGATACAACCAAAAGGTTTTATCAATCCTAAGGATGCTAAAAGGTATGCAAGCTCTAGCAATCCTTCTATGGACTGGAGCAAGCATCTCGGAGTTGGAACATACGCTTTGGTGAGGTGATCAAAGCTTTTGGGTTTATACAAAGTTGACCAGAAACTTGTATTTACAAGAAAGTGAGTGGGAGCACTACAACATTTCTGATAAGTATATGTGGATGACATATTGTTGATCGGAAATGATGTAGAATTTCTGGAAAGCGTAAAGGGTTGTTTGAATGGAGTATTTCAAAGGAAGACCTGGGTAAAACTGCTTACATATTGGGTATCAAGATCTATAGAGATAGATCAAGACGCCTGATAAGACTTTCACAGAGCACATACCTTGACATGATTTTGAAGGAGTTCAAAATGGATCAATCAAAGAAGGAGTTCTTGCTTGAGTTGTAAGGTCTGAAGTTAAGACTTAAAGCTCGACCACGACAGAAGAAAGAGAAAGGACGAAGGTCGTCCCCTATGCCTTAGCCATAGGCTCTCTACGATATGCCATGCTGTGTACCGCACCTAATATGTGCCTTGCCACGTGTCTGGAAAGGGGGTACAAGAGTGATCCAGGAGTGGGTCATTGGACAGCAGTCAAAATTGTCCTTAGAGGAATAAGGAAATGTTTCTCGGTTATGGAGGTGATAAAGAGTTCAACATAAAGGGTTACGTCGATGCAAGCTTTAACACCAGTCCGGATGACTCCGTGTATCAAACCGGATACGTATAGTGGAGCAACCATTTGGGATAGGTCCAAGTGGAGCGTGGAAGCATCATCTACAATATGACCTAGAGATTTGCGAAGTACATACGAATCTGAATATTGCAGACCCTTTGACTAAACCTCTTCCATGAGCAAAACATGATCGACACCAGAACACTATGGGTGTTTGATTCGTCACAATGTAACTATATTATCGACTCTAGTGCAAGTGGGAGACTGTTGGAAATATGCCCTAGAGGCAATAATAAAATGTTTATTGTTATATTTCCTTGTTCATGATAATTGTCTATTGTTCATGCTATAATTGTATTAACTGGAAACCGTAATACATGTGTGAATACATAGACCACAATATGTCCCTAGTGAGCCTCTAGTAGACTAGCTCATTGATCAATAGATGGTTGTGGTTTCCTGACCATGGACTTTGGATGTCGTTGATAACGGGATCACATCATTAGGAGAATGATATGATGGACAAGACCCAATCCTAAGCATAGCACAAGATCGTGTAGTTCGTTTGCTAGAGCTTTTCTAATGTGAAGTATCATTTCCTTAGACCATTAGATTGTGCAACTCCCGGTTACTGTAGGAATGCTTTGGGTGTATCAAACATCACAACATAATTGGGTGACTATAAAGGTGCACCACAGGTATCTCCGAAAGTGTCTGTTGGGTTGGCACGAATCGAGACTGGGATTTGTCACTCCGTATGATGGAGAGGTATCTCTGGGCCCACTAGGTAATGCATCATCATAATGAGCTCAATGTGACTAAGGAGTTAGCCACAGGATCATGCATTATGGAATGAGTAAAGAGACTTGACGGTAACGAGATGGAACAAGGTATAGGGCTACCGACGATCGAATCTCGGGCAAGTAACATACCGATGGACAAAGGGAATTGCATACGGGATTGATTGAATCCCCGACATCGTGGTTCATCCGATGAGATCATCATGAAACATGTGGGAGCCAATATGGGTATCCAGATCCCGCTATTGGTTATTGGCCTGAGAGGCATCTCGGTTATGTCTGGATGGTTCCCGAACCCGTAGGGTCTACACACTTAATGTTCGGTGACGCTAGAGTTGTAATAGGAATTGTATGTGGTTACCGAAGGTTGTTCGGAGTCTCGTATGAGATCTTGGACGTCATGAGGAGTTCCGGAATGGTCCAGAGGTAAAGATTTATATATGGCAAGTCCTATTTTGGCCACCGGAAAATGTTCGGGGTTTTTCGGTATTGTACCGGAAGGTTCTAGAAGGTTCCGAAGTGGGGCCCACCTATATGGTGGGACCCACATGAACGTGGGTAGTGGAGGCAAGGCCCCACATCCCTGGTCAAGGTGCACCAAGATCCCCCCTTAGAAGGAATAAGATCATATCCCGAAGGGATAAGATCAAGATCCCTAAAAAGGGGGGATAACAATCGGTGGGAAAGGGAAAGGATGGTATTTATTTCCTCCCACCTTTGCCAACGCCCCAATGGACTTGGAGGGCAAGAAACTAGCCCCCTCCACCCCTATATAGAGTGGGGAGGTGCATGGGAGCTACACCCTTTGCCCCTGGGCGCAGCCCTCCCCCTCCAACTCCTCCTCCTCCTCCGTTGAGCGTACCGAAGCTCTCCGGAGAACCATGAGCTCCACCACCACGTCGTCGTGCTACCGGAGTTCTTGATGCGGAGCATCCCACGATCATCCCCATGGACACATCTACATCTCCTATAGCACCACTTGGACCTATGACTAGAGCACGTGCAAGAGCTCTCGAAACAAAGGTGACATCACTCCTCTCACAACTCCCTTTCGAATCACACGAGACATGGCTACTACCCCAAACGGAGACGCTTTGCATACTCAGGTACCAAGGAGTTAGCGATGGAGAAGCTAGGAAGCAAGGAGAACCAGAAGCGGAAGACATGTGTGAAGACGGATAGGAAAAGCGCCAAGTCCCAGGCTGGCCAGACGATCCGGACGAGGGCCCGGACGATCCGAACAGAGCCCGGACAATCCGAACCCCGGTCCGGACGATCCGGCTAACTAGCTCGAAGACACCCGAAGCTCAACCCCGAAGCCGGACCATCCGGACGCCAACCCGGATCATCCGGACATGCACGGACATCCGAACCCCCAGCCGGACATCTGGACTTGCATCGCCACCGCCTGCGTCACCAGCTCATCTGGGCCACCACCCGGATCATCCGGCTCCTCACCTGGATCATCCGAACCCCGCCTGCGCGCGCGTGTTGGGCTGAGGCCCATGTACCTCTTCGCCCCCCTAGCCTATATATATATATATATATATATATATATATATATATATATATATATATATATATATATATATATATATGACTCCTCCTCCTCTCTTCGAGACTGAGCGTTGATTTAGCTCATTTGTGAGATAGAGCCTCGCTCATCCATCCGGATCTACTCCTCGTGAGGGACCGACACCTCTTCGAAGAAGATCCACCTGGATTCAAGACCTCCATCCGGAGAAGACCATCATCAGGACCTCCTCACAGAGAAGAACCGGCTACACTTTGTATCGTCTCTTGTTGGATTTGGATCTTGTATTACCTCGTGCCTTGATGATCTAGCACATGTGTGACTTTGTTCTTGTTGGTTGAGTGATTTCTCGTGTTTTTCTCTCGTTCCCCTCCTCGTGTTCTTCGTGTTCATCGTAGGGATCCTCTACAAACGTGAAAGATCGGTCTCTAGGGTTCTACCCTACATCATCTTGGTATCATGAGGCACGTTGATCAAGTTTTTGGAGCCCCTACCCCGTGTTTTCTAGCTTGATTTTGTTGATTTCGTCCTAAATCCGAAAATCCCCACCAAAAAAGCCCCAAAAGTTTTTGTGATTTGTTGGTTTTGATGATGTTTTGTTGATTTTGATCTGTGGATTCGTTGTGTAACTCGTGGATCTTGCCTTTCCCCACCATCTCACCCTCGAAATCCATCCAAAATCCACGAAACCTTTGAATTTCTCCCCGTTTTTCGAGTTCATCCCGAGCCATCCCGTGCGTAGTTAACCCAGCCGGACCATCTGGACCCTGTCCCGGATCATCCGTACTCGCCCGGATCATCCGGCTCCTGGCCCGGATCATCCGGCTTCGTCTGCGAAACTGCATTTTCTGCAGTTTTTCTCCACCACCACCTACGCCTCCGCACACCACCCACTTCTACCACCACCACCTTCACCCGCCAACCCCACGACATACCCCTCCGTACCACCATTCGACTTTGAGTTCAGGAATTTGAGGTGTGGTTTCCCGTGTCCTATTGTGTTTCGGCTATTTAGGTACGACGCGACATCAACACCACCACCACTCATCTTCGTCGACTACTCATCATCGCTACAGACGGTAACTTCGATGACATCTTTGTCTACGCCTTGCCATTGCATTAATAACCACCATAGCCTTACTTTACGTTGCTTACCCATCGAGACTAGCCTTTGCGTATTGCTGGCAACGTGACTTGTGCAAATTAGGGATCATACTCTCCATAAGAATAAATACCATATCATCTCTTGTGTCACAAAGTTGTCATTGCATACACAATTGCTATCTTGGTTCGCGAAGTTTTGCATGAGAAAAGAGCTCAAAAGAGAAAGAGCCAAACAAGCTTTTAAGCAAAAAGAGAAAGATAAGCAAAGAGCTTATAAGCAAGAACCATAGCATCATACTACATTAAGGTTGTCATATCCAATCATGTTGGATCATATCACCGAAATGCCATACATATAGCATACTTGGGATAGAGGTCGTTGCATTTTGCCTCATAGGATGTGCACAAGTTACGTATCCACCTATTGTGCAATCATGCTAGCGTCTCTCTAGTATTGTGCAAGAAGAGCATTTTCGTGGACTCCACATTTTGGCTCATTTTTGGTTTGCACAATCCCATTATTCTATTTGCGTGTGTATTTTCGTGTACCACTACTTGCTTGGTCTACTTGTTGCATTTGCGAATTTGCGAATCTTTTTCAACATCTTTGAGTCAAACTAACAATTGCATCAAATTTTGTGCCATCATCCTAACCAAGCTCCACCATAAGCTTTTACTTGTGTAGGTGTGAGAACCGACAAGAATTGGTACCAATTGTGCTATTTCATTGTCCGTATTTGAGTGATCTTGATCCACCTTCAACATCGGTCAAGGTACATTTGGTATAAGTTCTTCTCCTTCTCCCACTCACATTTTGCTTGAAATGATGGATAGGCCAAGTTCTTCTACCAACCCACTCTTCATCGAGCAAGAGGACGACATGTCATCATTCGTCACCAAGAGCCACCTCGTTGGTGCACAACGAGCGTTGCATCAAGAGCAACAAGTGATGACCGAACCCATTCACAACCTCGCCACCGACTTGCGACTCTCCGAGCAACGTACAAGGGACTACTTCGACAAGAAGCTCAAGGCTCACAAGCAAGAGAATGATGCAAGAATGGACGAGAGCCGTGCCTTGTTGGTGAACTGTCCTCCTTCAACTTCTTCATACTCAAGACAGGGCCGCTCAAGTTGACACTCTGACGACACCTTCTCCGGCTCAAGTACACCGACATCGAACACTCTTCGATGAGCCGCGCATCAAGACCGTCATGCATCCCGCAATCCTCTACACGACAATCATCTGCAAGAGCAAGTCGACGAGCAAGTACATCATCCTCAACCAAACCAAGACCCTTTTGCACAAGCTCAAGAACGACAACGTCAACGTCGCCAAGAGGAATAACGAGCGCGTCTACATCAAGAGGAACAAGGCGCCGAGGCTCAACGTCTTCAACAACAACAACGTGAAACACAAGCTCTTGAGGCGCAATGTGCCCTTCAAGAATCAAGTCGAGCCATTGCCAAGCCCAACCGCGATAGGCGCAACCAAGAGGAAGCACTTCGAGAAGATATCCAAGAGCGGAACTACCAACCAAGAGTGCAACGTCAAGTTCCTCAAGCTCCTCCACAAGCTCGACAAGCTCCTCCACAAGCTCGACAAGCTCCTCCACAACCTCAAGTTCAACATGAGCAAGAAGACGACGGACATCCTCCATGCCAAGAGCAACATGAGGTTGATTATCCTCCACGTCAAGGGCATCATCATCACCATCAACCACAACACAGTGAAGAGCAACGCTACGGCAAGCTAAAGTTCACCATGCCAAAGTTCAATGGAAGCAATGATCCCGAAGAGTACCTCTCATGGGCATTGAAGGTCGACAAAATCTTTCGTTTGCACAACTATGAGGAAGAGAAGAAGATCGATATGGCATCACTTGAGTTCCAAGATTACGTGCTCATATGGTGGGAACAAGTCCTTGAGCGCCGAGAAGCAAGAGGTGAACCACCAATCACCACTTGGGCTCAAATGAAAGATGTCATGCGAGCACGTTTTGTGCCCACCTACTACAATCGTGATCTCTTCAAGAGGCTGCAACTCCTCAAGCAAGGAACAAAGAGTGTTGAAGAATACTACAAGGAAATGGAGATAGCCATGATTCGAGCCAATGTCATGGAAGATGATGAACAAACTATGGCACGCTTCTTGGATGGCCTCAATCATCCCATCAAGAAGATTGCCGACTTCAAACCCTACTCCAACCTCATTGAGCTCGTGCATCAAGCTACCAAAGCGGAATGTCAAGTGCAAGATGACTTCAAGTACGCCAAGTACTCATCCAAGACCTACGGCTTCTCCAACAACCAAGCTTCAACGACTCCTTCAACTTCTACCTCAACAAAGCCATCTACAAGCACCAACGATAAGTCAAGTTACAAGAAATCTTCGACAACCTCAAGTCGTCCTCCTCCTACTACAAGAAACTTCAAGCCGCGCGCTTCATCATCTACTCCAACCGATGAGACCGTCAAGACAAGCTCCTTCAAGTGTTTCACTTGTGGCGGCTGAGGCCACAGGTCTTTCCAATGCACCAACAAGTGCACCATGATCCTCAATGATGATGGAACCTATTACTTTACGACTGAAGAGGAAATGGAAGCTCTTGAGCAAGTGGCCATGCACCGATGCGTGAATAGGATGAAGATGATCAAGTCTTTTGTGATGAGGATTCGAGCCCCGCTCTCGTTGTCTCCAAAGTCTTGACTCTTCAACATCAACAAGAAGAAGACCAAAGATGCCACATCTTCCACACAAAGGCCGGCATCAATGGAAGGTCCGTCAAGGTCCTCATCGATGGAGGTAGTTGCCACAACTTGGCAAGTGAAGAACTATGCTCCAAGCTTCAATTGGTCAAGACAAAGCACCCGCACCCATACAAAGTCGAATGGCTAAGCAACTTCGGCACTATACGAGTTGAGCATACGGTCCAAGTCTCCTTCAAAATTGGCGCATATGATGACACTTTGGAGTGTGATGTCGTCCCAATGTCCGTTTGCCACCTACTTCTTGGTCGACCATGGCAATTTGACCGCGGCGTCATCCACAACGGGCGTACCAATCACTATAGCTTCAAGATGAAAGGGAAGGAGTATGTGCTATGACCTATGTCTCCTAGTCAAGTGATAGCTGACAAGCAAGCCACCCATCATGGAGAGAAGAGTGAGAAAGTGATCCACCCAAAAGAGAGTGAGAGCCACAAGCCAAAACCGAGTGCCTCCATGATGAGCGGCAAGAAAAACTTAATCCTATTTGCCACCAAAAGAGAGATGAGAGAAGTGTGTGAGAACCCACCGAGTGTTATGCACTTTGTCCTTGTGTGCAAGGATGAGGCAACAAACACTAACACCACTCACGATCTACCTTTAGTGTTCTCTTCTCTTTTGCAAGAATTCCAAGATGTTTTCCTCGATGAGCTACCTCCAGGTCTACCTCCACTACAAGGCATTGAGCACCGAATCGACCTCATCCCCAGAGCACCCCTACCAAACAAAGCTCCATACCATGTCAACCCCGAAGAAACTAAGGACATCCAACGACAAGTACAACAACTAATCGACAACAGACATGTACGTGAAAGCTTAAGCCCTTGTGTCGTTCCCGTTATACTTGTGCCCAAGCAAGACGGTAGGTTTCGCATGTTCTCGGATTGTAGACCCATCAATGCTATTACCGTTCGCTATAGGCATCCCATTCCTCACCTAAATGATATGCTTGATGAACTTAGCGGTGCCACCATTTTCTCAAAAATTGATCATAAAAGTGGCTATTATCAAATCCGCATACAAGAAGGTGATGAATGGAAAACCACTTTCAAACCAAATTTGGCTTGTACGAGTGGTTGGTTATGCCTATGGGTTTGTTGGAAGCTCCCGGTACTTTCATGCGTCTTATGCATTTTGTGCTTCGTAATTACATCGAACTATTTGTTGTAATTTACTTCGATGACATTCTTGTTTTTAGCAAATCCATGAAAGAGCATCTAAAGCATGTTAGGGCTATTTTGCAAACTCTTCGCAAGGAACGTCTTTATGCCAACATGAAAAAGTGCACATTTGGTGTTGACAAGCTTGTTTTCTTGGGTTTTGTCGTTTCTTCCAAGGGTGTCCATGTTGATGAATCTAAAATTGAAGCAATTAAAACTTGGCCCCAACCCACCAATTTGCAGCAAGTGCGTAGCTTTCTTGGCCTTGCGGGTTTTTATTGTCGCTTTGTGAAAGACTTTAGCACCATCACCGCACCTTTGCATGCTTTGAGTAAGAGAATGCTCCTTTCGTTTGGGGACCTTTGCAATCTACCGCTTTTGATGAGCTCAAGTCTTTGCTTACTCATGCTCCGATTCTCGCTTTGCCCAGCTTTGACAGAACTTTTGAGGTTCATTGTGATGCAAGTGGTACCAGAATTGGCGGAGTTTTGATGCAAGAAAAACGAGCTATTGCATATTTTAGTGAAAAACTCTCCGCTGCTCAACTTAACTATCCCATCTATGACAAAGAATTGTATGCTTTAGTGCGTGTGCTACATGTTTGGGAACAATATCTTAGACCTCATGAGTTTGTCATCCATACCGATCATGAAACACTTAAGTACTTGAAAGGTCAAACTAAGTTGAACAAGCGTCATGCCAAATGGAGTGAATTTATTGAATCTTTCCCCTATGTGATCAAGTACATTAAGGGTAAGGAAAATGTAGTTGCGGATGAACTTTCACGCATATGCACGCTTGTCACTAAACTTGAGTTCAATGTTATTGGCTTTGAGGACATAAAAGACTTGTATGCGAATGATCCTTCCTTTGCTACTCCTTATACTAAGTGTTTGACGCATAATTCTTGGGAACGATATTACATCAGGGATGATTATCTTATGAGAGCTAACAAACTTTGCATTCCCGAGTCTTCTCTTCGTTTTCTCCTTTTGCAAGAGGCTCATGGAGGCGGACTCATGGGACACTTTGGTCGCGACAAGACATTCGCCACACTCTCCAAGAACTACTTTTGGCCCAAGATGTTCTGCGATGTCTCACGCTTCACCAACTGATGCTCCACATGGCGCAAAGCTAAGTCTAAAGCTCAATCCCATGGTCTTTACATGCCTCCTCCTCTTCCTTATCAACCTTGGGAAGACATTAGCATGGATTTTGTACTTGGCTTGCCTAGAACTCAAAATGGAAAGGATTCCGTGTTTGTTGTTGTCGAACGATTTTCTAAGATGGCACATTTCATTCCGTGCAACAAGATAGACGATGCTTCACATGTTGCCAATCTCTTTTTTAGGGAAATCTTGCGACTTCATGGAGTACCAAAGACAGTCGTCTCCGACCGCGACGTCAAGTTCCTGAGTTACTTTTCGAAGACGCTATGCGCCAAGCTCGGAATCAAGCTCTTGTTCTCGTCTGCATACCATCCTCAAACCAATGGCCAAACGGAGGTGATGAACCGAACGCTCGCCACTCTACTTTGTGTGTCGATCAAGAGGAACATCAAGGAGTGGGAGGAATGTCTACCCTTCGCCGAGTACGCCTACAGCCGTTCAAGACATTCGACTACCGGAAGTCCCCCTTTGAGGTCGTCTACGGCTTCAAATCATTGTCCCCATTGGACATTCTACCTCTTCCACTACAAGAGCGCACCAACATGGATGTGAGTGCACCAGCAAGCTACATCAAGACGATGCATGAGGATACAAGGCACACTATCAAGCGCCAAGTACAACGACTAGCGACCAAGCTCAACATCAACAAGCAACCCATGATATTTAACATTGGAGATCTCATGTGGCTACACCTTCGCAAGGAACGCTTCCCCAACGAACGCAAGTCCAAACTTCTACCTCGAGCCGATGGACCCTTCAAGGTGCTAGACCGCTACAATAACAACGCTTACAAGATCGATCTACCAAGCGACAAGTACAATGTGAGCGAAATCTTCAACATCAAAGACCTCTTGCCATACAATGGTGATGAAGATTTTGATCCGAGGTCGGATCTTTCCCAAGGGGGGGGGGATGATGCGGAGCATCCCACGATCATCCCCACGGACGCATCTACATCTCCTACAGCACCACTTGGACCTATGACTAGAGCATGTGCAAGAGCTCTCGAAACCGAGGTGACATCACACCTCTCACAACTCCCTTTTGAATCACACGAGACATGGCTACTAGATCAAACGGAGACGCTTTGCATACTCAGGTACCAAGGAGTTAGCCATGGAGAAGCTAGGAAGCAAGGAGAAACGGAAGCGGAAGACATGCGTGAAGACGGAGAGGAAAAGCGCCAAGTCCCAGGCCGGCCGGATGATCCGGACGAGGGCTCAGACGATCTGAACAGAGCCCGAACGACCCGGACCCCGGTCTGGACGGTCCGACTAACTAGACCGAAGACACCCAAAGCTCAACCCGAAACCGGACCATCTGGACACCGACCCGGATCATCCGGACATCGCCCGGACATCCGGACCCCCAGCCGGACATCTGGACCTGCACCGCCACCGCCTACGTCACCAGCTCATCCGAGCCACCACCCGGATCATCCAGCCAGAGCCCGGATCATCCGGCTCCTCACCCGGATCATCCAGACCACGCCTGCGCGCGCGTGTTGGGCTGAGGCCCATGTACGCCTTCGCCCCCCTAGCTTATATATATGACTCCTCCTCCTCTCTTCGAGACTGAGCATTGATTTCGCTCATTTGTGAGATAGAGCCTCGCTCATCCATCCGGATCTACTCCTCGTGAGGGACCGACACCTCTTCGAAGAAGATCCACCTGGATTCAAGACCTGCATTCGAAGAAGACCATCATCAAGACCTCCGCACGGAGAAGAACCGGTTACCTTGTGTATCGTATCTTGTTGCATTTGGATCTTGTATTACCTCGTGCCTCGATGATCTAGCACATGTGTGACTTTGTTCTTGTTGGTTGAGTGATTTCTTGTGTTTTTCTCTCGTTCCCCTCCTCGTGTTCTTCGTGTTCGTCGTAGGGATCCTCTCCAAACGTGAAAGATCGGCCTCTAGGGTTCTACCCTACATCAGTTCTCCCTCAAATTCTCCTCTCCCCTTGCTGGATAAAGAACAAGTAGATGTCCCCGGGCTATACGTGTGGTGAACGCGGAGGCGCTGTTCGTTCGGCGCTTGGATCGGATTTTCCGCGATTTGAATCGCCGTGAGTACGACTCCATCAACTACATTCTTGTAACGCTTCTGCTTAGCGATCTTCAAGGGTATGATGATGCACTCCCTCTCTCTCGTTGCTAGCATCGCCTAGATTGATCTTGGTGGTACGTACGAATTTTTTTGAATTATTACTACGTTCCCCAGCAGTGGTATTAGAGCCAGGTTTATGCATAGATTCTATGCACGAGTAGAACACAAGTAGTTGTGGGCGATGATTTGGTCAATTTTCTTACCGTTACTAGTCCTATCTTGATTCGGTGGCATTGTGGATGAAGCAGCCCGGACTGACCTTACATGTACGCTTACGTGAGACAGGTTCCACCGACTGACATGCACTTGTTGCATAAGGTGGCTAGCGAGTGTCTGTCTCTCCCACTTTAGGCGGATTGGGTTTGATGAAGAAGGTCTTTTTGAAGGGTAAATAGCAAGTGGCATATCACTGTTGTGGCATTTGCGTAGGTAAGAAACATTCTTGCTAGAAACCCATAGCAGCCACGTAAAACATGCGACAACAATTAGAGGACGTCTAACTTGTTTTTGCAGGGTATGCTATGTGATGTGATATGGCCAAAAGGATGTGATGAATTATATATGTGATGTATGAGATTGATCATGTTCTTGTAATAGGTATCATGACTTGCATGCCGATGAGTATGACAACCGACAGGAGCCATAGGAGTTGGCTTAGTTTATTGTATGACCTGCTAGTCAATATAAACCCCATGTAATTACTTTACTTTTTGCTAACTGTTAGCCATAGTAGTAGAAGTAATAGTTGGCGAGACAAATTCATGTAGACACGATGATGGAGATCATGGTGACATGCCGGTGACGATGGTGATCATGTCGCGCCTTGAAGATGGAGATCAAAGGCGCAAGGTGATATTGGCCAGATCATGTCACTTTATGATTTTCATGTGAAAGTTCTCTTCCTTATACTAATCATTCACAGATTGCTTATGACCAATATTGTGATTGTAAAGTTTCAAAAGATTTCACTTTCTAACCCTATGTGAAGCTACTACTAGGCATGATATGAACATACAATTTCAACTTCATGATATTCAATTCATTCAACAATGTACTCATTGGATATAAGTGAAGCACAAGGGTAAATGACAAGCTACTCCAAAAAGAAATAAGTGAAGATCCAAGGAGTGGTTGAGTAAATGGCTATTCGAGGACTCTCTTTTAATTCAAAACTTTCAGATCTAAGTATTTATTAAAACAGAAAGGAAAACAAAATAAAATGACATTCCAAGGATAGCACACATCATGTGAAGAAGCAAAAACTTAGACTGAACCGAGACTAACTGATAATTGTTGATGAAGAAAGGTGGGATGCCTACCGGGGCATCCCAAAGCTTAGATGCTTGAGACTTCTTGAAATGTTATCTTGGGATGCCTTGGGCATCCCCAAGCATGATATTTTGTGTCTCCTTAATTTCTTTTATATCACGGTTTCCCCAAATCTTAAAAGCTTTATCCATAGAAAACTCAACAATAACTTGTGAGATAAGTTAATATAAATCAGTGCAAAAACTTATCATTCTCTACTGTAGCAAATCACTAAAATTATTCTTTAACATTTAATACTAAATGACTCTGCATATTTAATACCCCTATCCTCAAATAGAATCATTAAACAAGCAAACATATGTAAACAATGCAAACATAATTCATCATATCTTATTGCGCAAAAAGTTTCAATATTTTATCACATTCTGACTTTTCTCAAGAATTCAGGCACTAGCATGCAACTTTCTGTTTTCAAATAGCCATATATAGACTTGCAAAATAAGCATGCCAAAGGAAATACTTGACATTATAAAAGATGAAAAACATTATTATAAATAACAGAAAGAAAATCCTAATAAAATAAAATGACGCTCCAAGCAAAACACATATCATGTGACGAATGAAAATATAGCTCCAAGTTAGGTTACCGATAATGTTGGAGACGAAAGAGGGTATGCCTTCCGGGGCATCCTCAAGCTTAGTTGCTTGGATCTTCCTTGAATATTACCTTGGGGTGCCTTGGGCATCCCCAAGCTTAGGGTCTTATTGCTCCTCATTCTCCTCATTTCGATATCTCACCAAAAACTTGAAAACATCAATCACGCAAAACTTAACGGAACTTCGTGAGATGCGTTAGTATGATAAAGAGAAAATCATTCAATTCGGTAATGTCAAGACAGGATTCATAATTGTTACCACACAATGCCTGCTGTACCTTATCATTTCCACAATTTATATTGTGCAATATAAGCCATAGAAACAAGGAAACAAGCAAACTATGCATTGAAAATAGAATCTGTCAAAACAGAATAGTCTAATAGTAATCTGAACTAGGACCATACTTCTGCTACTCCAAAAATTCTGAACAATTAGGACAACGTAGGGAATCTGTATATCAATCATCTGTAAAAATTTCAGAGTAAAATTACATTCCAGTGAATTTTGAAAATTCCTGGACTGAGCGCAAAAGTTTGTGGTTTTGCACAGAATCAAGTCAACTATCATCCACACAATCACAAAGGCTTTAGTTGGCACTTTATTGAAACAAAGCTATAAAACATGATTACTATAGTAGATTAATCATGTGAACACACAAAAACAGTAGGTGTAAGTGTTGGGTTGTCTCCCAACAAGATCTTTTCTTTAATGCCTTTGTAGCTAGGCATGATGATTTCAATGATGCTCACATAAAAGTAAACAATTGAAACATAATGGGAGCATCGTGAATCACATGTCAAGCACATTTAAGCCTAGAATACTTCCTATGCATAGGGATTTTTTGAGCAAACAATTTATGGGAGCAAAAATCAACTAACATAGGAAGGCAAAACAAGCATAACTTCAAGATTTTCTACATAAAGAGAGGAAACTTGATATTATTGCAATTCCTACAAGCATATGTTCCTCATAATAATTTTCAGTGGCATAATGAATGAACTCAACAATATAACTACCACACAAAACATTCTTTTCATGATCCACAAGCATAGAAATTTTATTAATCTCCACATAAGCAAATTTATTCTCATGAATAGTAGTGGGAGCAAACTCAACAAAATAACTATCATGGGACTGAAAACTAAAATCATGATGACAAGTTTCATGGTTATCATTACTCTTTATAGCATACATGTCATCACCATAATCATCATAGATAGGAGGCATGCTTTCATCATAATAAATTTTCCCATCAAAACTTGGGGGGGGGGGGGGTAAAAATATCATCTTCATCAAATATAGCATCCCCAAGATTGTAGCTTTGCATATCATTAGCATCATGGATATCCAAAGAATTCATACTAATAACATTGCAATCATTCTCAACATTGAAGATTTTATGCCAAACATTTTATTGAATTCCTCTTCTATCAATTGAGCACAATTTTCCAATCCATCATTTTCAAGAAAGACATTATAAAGATGAACAATATGAGACCACCTCAATTCCATTTTTGTAGTTTTATTTTATAAACCAAACTACTGATAAAACAAGAAACTAACAGATTCAGTTGCAAGATCTACAGATATACATTCAAGCACTCACCTCCCCGGCAACGGTGCTAGAAAAGATCTTGATGCCTACTACGCAACTTTATTCTTGTAGACTCGTGTTGGGCCTCCAAGCATAGAGTTTTGTAGGACAGTAGCAATTTTCCCTCAAGTGGATGACCTAAGGTTTATGAATCCGTGGGAAGTGTAGGATGAAGATGGTCTGTCTCAAACTGCCCTGCGACCAAATAACAAAGAGTCTCTTGTGTCCCCAACACACCAAATACAATGGTAAATAGTATAGGTGCACTATTTCACCGACAAGTGTAGTAATGATACTAGATATTGATTTTGTAATAGTAACAATAAAAATCAAGAAGGTAGCATACCAGGGATGAAGAGGTCCTCGATGATCAGGCAAGACATTGATCCTTCGGTGATCCAACAAAGGAACTCTCAATGGAAGCACCAATGTCGGTGTCAAAACTGGTCGATCTCTGGTAGGGGGTCCCGAGCTGTGGACCAAGGATCAATGGGGAACAAGGGACGATGAACATGGTGTTTACCCAAGTTCGGGCCCACTCGACAAGGTAAAAGCCTATGTCCTGCTTGATTGTATTTGATGTATGATATAGTTACATAGTCTTTCTACCTTGAGATCAGGCGAGCTAAACCCTAGATTGATGGGGTAATGGGTGTTGCTCTCCCCCTAAAGACTAAAACCCCTGGTTTATATAGACACCGGTAAGGGTTAGGGTTACAAACGATGGTTACAAAGGAGGAAAGATCCTGCCTAATCTTGGCTTGGAGGGCACACCATGACTCCGAAGATTTCCTATTTGGCCATGGATGCGCACTCTAGCTTGGCCCCATAGTGGCCCATCAGTCCGACCCGTAGACAGTAGGCCGATAGCCTGAGGACCCCTTAATCCGCGACTCCCTCATGTATTGATTTTGAAAGAAAGCTGAATGTTGATGGATCTTATTGGAAACCTGAGCGGCATCCGAAAACCACATGGGTTGCTGCAAAAGGACCTCCAGTGGACCCATCCACTCTATCTGGCTACCATTGTGATACCCGACATTCTTTTGATGAGTCATTTGACTCCAACTATAAGCTATTAAAAATCAGAATGGTTAAGTATTTGCTAGATTTGTTGGTACTAACTGCAGGAACTGTCCCATAGTAAAGAAAATTTGGCTGCCCAAAAGTCTTCTTCAAAATCTTCAGGTGAATGTCATCATGACACCAACGAAGAAGAATAAAAACCCGAGGGCAAATTCTTCAGCTGGACCAAAGTCGTCAAATGGATGCAGGCCAGCTCATGCTCGTACTAACATTTCTTCACAGGGAAACAAACAACATTCTTATGAATATGTGCATTATTCTTCAAATCACAATGTGCACAAATTTGCTAAGAATTTCTCTGCATACTCTTATGAGTACTATACCCCTTGTTACGGCCGTAGAGGCCCACCGGGCAATCTTAGCCCACAAGTTATCTTAGGATTAATTCTTATGCAAGTTATCTTAGGTTAATTCTTATGCAAGTTATTTAGGTTATAAATATAGGCTGTAAGACTCTTTTTGGAATTAAGCAATAAGAAGATTATTATCTCTATTGCCCGGCTCCCAGAGGAGCCGGAAACCTAGCCGCCTCTAACACTAGCCGCCGCCATCTCCCTCCTCTCCCGCGACGGTGCCCAACCGCCGGCGCGGCCGCTCATCGCCACGCCCAGCCCCCGCTTTCCCCTACTGCCTACGGCCAAGACCGGGCAGAACCCTAGCTCCTAACACCTTGGCATCAGAGCGCTTCCCCACCGGGACCTGACTGCCCCAGCTGTTGAGAAGGTGTTTGACGCTGGTTGATCGCCTCAAGGAGTCCTCAAGCACTTCCCCACCTTACAGCTCGAGGACGAGCTGTTTGTGCAGGCGGGGAGAAGTGTTACGGCCGTAGAGGCCCACCGGGCAATCTTAGCCCACAAGTTATCTTAGGATTAATTCTTATGCAAGTTATATTAGGTTAATTCTTATGCAAGTTATTTAGGTTATAAATATAGGCTGTAAGACTCTTTTTGGAATTAAGCAATAAGAAGATTATTATCTCTATTGCCCGGCTCCCAGAGGAGCTGGAACCCTAGCCGCCTCTAACCCTAGCCGCCGCCATCTCCCTCCTCTCCCGCGACGGCGCCCAACCGCCGGCGCGGCCGCTCATCGCCACGCCCAGCCCCCGCTTTCCCCTACTGCCTACGGCCAAGACCGGGCAGAACCCTAGCTCCTAACACCCCTACTGTGAAGAGAAATGCATATTCTTTAATGTGTAAGTTCTCCATCAATGCTTTGTTATGCATTGCTTCTCAGCCACCCATTCAGATGTGGGTGGCTAAGAAGAAGAACTAATCTCAACTACAAGGTCAGGTCTTCAAACACAATATATGTCTGATGAATTTGCTGAAGATCTGAGATAGTGCTTGTTGGGATGCAAGCTAATCATGATAAAATAAATTCTTCATTTCACACTCCCTGTGCTACTAGTTGTGTTCTATTTAATGAAATTAAGTGACAAAAGTGATCATCATATTCTTCAAACTGAAGTCTATGAACTTGTAAGTGAGACTAATGCTTCTATAGGATGACACGCCTAAAGCTACTGAATGGGTTCTAGATAGTGGTTGCACCAATCATATGACTGGTGACAGGAATCTCCTCACCAATGCTCCCCTTACTCCACCTCATCTAAAGCATATCACATATGCTGACAAATGAAAAAGCAAGGTATTGGGTTTAAGTAAGGTTGCTATCTGAAAGGATTGACACATGGAAAAAGTGATGTTTGTCGAGTCCTTAGGATACAACCCCATGTCTATCTTAATGCTTTGTGATCTTGATATGGTTGTATTTTGGCAAATATAGATGCGTTGTGCTAATGGAATCTGACAAGTCCAAAGTCTTCGAAGGCTTTAGGAGAGGTGATTTGTACATTGTACATTTCTCTCTAGGTCCTCAACCAGCCACTTGTCTACTGGCAAAAGCTTCAGAGTGCTAGATATGTTATCGACGACTTGGACATGCTGGCATAGAGGAATTCGTGCACAGTCGTCAAGAAGAAGCATACAATTGGTTTCAAGGGCGTCAAATTCGTCAAAGATCACCTTTATAGTGCTCGTGTGTCTAGAAGGATGACCAAATCCAAGCACTCCGCGAAGACAATTGTCAGTGCAACAAACCCAGGTATGTTGCCCGGACTATACACAGGCACAAGAGCAAGGTTACAACATCCAAGACAAGACCAAGCAGAAGAGATAGATCTTTGAGGAATCGAAGGGCATATCAAGAAGACCAAGACAACCTAAAGGAGCAAGACACGACTAAGGAAAAACCTCCCTTGCCGGGCAGGCGAGCCTGGCGGGGTCGAGGTTGCCCCGAAGAAAAGTCTCAAGACTGCCCCGACAAGCTTGTCGGGGATGCTGAGGGTTGATGACCCACAAGTGTAGGGGATCTATCGTAGTCCTTTCGATAAGTAAGATTGTCGAACCCAACAAGGAGCAGAAGGAAATGGCAAGCGGTTTTCAGTAAGGTATTCTCTGCAAGCACTGAAATTATCGGTACCAAATAGTTTTGTGATAAGGTAATTTTGTAACGGGTAACAAGTAATGAAAGTAAATAAAGTGCAGCAAGGTGGACCAATCCTTTTTGTAGCAAAGTACAAGCCTGGACAAACTCTTATATAGAGAAAAGCGCTCCCGAGGACACATGGGAATTATCGTCAAGCTAGTTTTCATCACGCTAACATGATTCGCGTTCGTTACTTTGATAATTTGATATGTGGGTGGACCGATGCTTGGGTACTGCCCTTTCTTGGACAAGCATGCCATTTATGATTAACCCCTATTGCAAGAATCCGCAACTACAAAAGAAGTATTAAGGTAAAACTAACCATAGCATGAAACATATGGATCCAAATCAGCCCCTTATGAAGCAACAAATAAACTAGGGTTTAAGCTTCTGTCACTCTAGCAAACCATCATCTACTTATTACTTCCCAATGCCTTCCTCTAGGCCCAAACAATGGTAAACTGTCATGTAGTCGATGTTCACATAACACCACTAAAGGAGAGACAACATACATCTCATCAAAATATCAAATGAATACCAAATTCACATGACTACTTATAGCAAGACTTCTCCCATGTCCTCACGAACAAACGTAACTACTCACAAATCATATTCATGTTCATAATCATAGGGGTATTAATATGCATAAAGGATCTAAACATATGATCTTCTACCGAATAAACCAATTAGAATCAACTATAAGGAGTAATCAACACTACTAGCAACCCACAAGTACCAATCTGAGGCTTTGAGACAAAGATTGGATACAATAGATGAACTAGGCTTTGAGAGGAGATGGTGCTGGTGAAGATGTTGATGGAGATTGACCCCCTCCCGATGAGAGGATCGATGATGATGACGATGGTGATGATTTCCCCCTCCCGGATGGATGTTTCCCCGATAGAACAGCTCCGCCGGAGCCCTAGATTGGTTCCGCCTCGTGGCGGCGGTGTCTCGTCCCGAAATCTTGCTGATGATTGTTTTTCCAGGGTAAAAGACTTCATGTAACAGAAGATGGCCACCGGAGGACTGCCAGGGGGCCCATGAGGCAGGGGCGCGCCCAGGGGGTAGGGCGCACCCCCCACCCTCGTGGCCAGGGTGCGGGTGAGGGAGTCCTGGATTAGGGGGTCCTCGGACAGCCGGACTATGTACTGTGGCCGGACTGTTGGACTATGAAGACACAAGATAGAAGACTTCGTCCCATGTCCGGATGGGACTCTCCTTTGCGTGGAAGGCAAGCTTGGCGATTTGGATATGTAGATTCCTTTGTCTGTAGCCAACTTTGTGTAACCCTAGCCCCCTCCGGTGTCTATATAAACCGGAGGATTTAGTCCGTAGGACAACAATCATAATCTCATAAGCTAGACTTCTAGGGTTTAGCCACTACAATATCGTGGTAGATCAACTCTTGTAATACTCATATTCATCAAGATCAATCAAGCAAGAAGTAGGGTATTACCTCCATAGGGAGGGCCCAAACCTGGGTAAACATTATGTCCTCCGCCTCCTGTTACCATTAGCCTTAGACGTACAGTTCGGGACCCCCTACTCGAGATCCGCCGGTTTTGACATCGACATTGGTGCTTTCATTGAGAGTTCCACTGTGATGTCGAAGATAGGCTTGATGGCTCACCTTGTTATCAAGGACAACATCACCTCCGGGGGAGCCCTGGCTTCAGGCCAAACCCTCCGGCTAGGCGGCTTTACCATGGCCTCCCGTTCGGCCATCGGGCCAACGATGATTTCTCGGCTCATTGAAAATCGCCTTCGCGTCAGCCCAGAATACTTTGAACAGATGAATCCGATGGAGTTGTCGTCTTTAAACGAACTCCTGGATCGCAGCGCCGCATTGGGAGTCACTACGGAGTACGATCAGATTGGGCTTAAACCCGATCAGAGAGAAATTGAATCTCCACCGATCACCAATCAGATAGCGGTAGTGGAGGAGCAATGTGACAAATCTTCCCCTATGTTGAGGATGAACTATGTTCGGATCTCCGAGCTCACAGAGCCGGATACTTGCCCGCGGGAAGAGGTGCCCCGTATTCCGAGCTTAGAATAGGACCATGGGCCGGAAAAATTGGTTGATATCCCGGAGTCCGAACTGTTAAGCTCGGAATTTTCTCAAGCTCTGGATCCCAGATTGGGTCAAGGTTCAGACTTAAATCCACCCACCCACCCAGATACAAGCGATCTTACCTACATCAGATAGCAGTCCCAGGAAACGGTCCATCACTTTTGGGCCAGATTCCTCCTTGTCAAGGACAGGATCAAGGACAACCGCGATGAAGACGCAATCTCATTATTCTGCAAAAATAGCACGGACAAGGGAATCCTCAACGCAATCAATCACCATCACGTATCACATTTCGCTGACTTGGCAACCATAGTACAGAAGTACTGCGCAATGGAAAGCGCCTGGAAAACTCAGGCAGCCTCTTGGGAGCCACCATTTTCCACTAAACCCCTCGTCCGGATAAAAAAGACGCACCCTCATCGATCGCCTGATCCAATAACAAAAAAATCAAAGCCCATTTCGGGGCACAAAACCGTTTTGGTGGGATGGCTCAATAGGCCATGCAAGATACACACAACACCGGATACCGTACCAACCCACAGCCTTAGAGCATGTTGGATACTCCGGCACGTGGACAAGAGCGGCGAGGATCTCCTCACCAAAAACACTGCAGAGCAACATCCCACGGAAGTCAACAACTCTATAGTACTGACTGTCTTCGAGACTTTTGCCTCAAACAATAGGCGCAAAAGGGCACTCCGCGGCCTCACTGAAGTCTGCCAAGTTGTAGCAATAAACCCCTGGAACGACACGGTCATAACTTTCAACGCCAGTGACGAACCAAAATTCAGAACAATTCGGGCACCTGCCGCATTGGTCGTGAGCCCGATTGTGGACAGCTTTCGGCTAACCAAAGTGCTCATGGACGGCGGCAGCGGACTAAACCTCATTTACGAGGAAACTCTCAGCAATATGGAAATAGACAGGAGCCGCATTGAGCAAAGTAGTACGACCTTCCGAGGAATTATTCCGAGTCGGGAGGCATGATGTGCAGGAAAAATCACACTCGATGTGGTATTCGGCACACCAGAGAATTATCGGTCCGAAGAGATAACCTTTCAAGTGGCGCCTTTCAACAGCAGATATCACGCCCTGTTAGGGTGAGACGCATTTGCAAGCTTCCAAGCTATACCCCATTACGGGTACATGAAGCTCAAGATGCCTGGGCCCAATGGAATCATCACTCTTGCCAGTGATCTGGACATAGCAATCCGCACCAAAAACAAAACCGCCGCCTTGGCCCTCGAGGCATTGTCTGAAGCCCTCGCGGCAGAAGAATTAACCGCATTGCGCTCCACGGTGGATAGGGACGACGTGATACTTGATAAGCGCTCCAAATCCACCTCCTTCAAACCATCAGACGAAATAGTCAAATTCCAGGTCCACCCAACGGACTCCATGAACACAGCATCCATCGGGGCACAGCTGTACCCCACGGCCGACGCCGCACTGCGGGCATTCCTACGTGAAAACTGGGACATATTTGCCTGGAACCCTTCTGATATGCCAGGAATCCCACCCAGGCTGGCCGAACATAGCCTAAATATATTGAAGGGATACAAGCCGGTCAAGCAAACATTACGACGCTTTTCCGAACCCAAACGACAAGCCATGCTAGAGGAGCTAGCCAAGTTACTCGAGGCCGGATTCATCAGAGAGATAAAACACCTGGACTGGCTAGCAAACTTGGTGACGGTACCGAAGAAGGATAAATCCTGCCGCATATGTGTCTATTTCAAAGACCTCAACAAAGCTTGCCCTAAGGATCCTTTTCCCCTCCCTCGCATTGATAAGATCATCGATGCTACCGCAGGACACGACTCACTATGTTTCCTCGACGCATACTCCAGATACCATCAGATCAAGATGAGGGAGTCCGATCAAGTCGCAACGGCTTTTATCACCCCATACAGGCCTTTTTGCTTCAACACTATGCCTTTCGGGCTTAAAAACGCCGGTGCCACCTATCAACGCATGATTCAAACATGCCTGGAGAAACAAATCGGCAAGACAGTTGAAGCATACGTGGATGACGTAGTCATCAAAACTAGGCATGTTGAATCCTTAATAGACAATCTGCGTCTCACATTCGACAACCTCCGAACATATGACATCATGCTCAATCCGGAAAAGTGTGTTTTCAGCATTCCCGCTTGAAAACTTCTGGCTTCATCATTTCCAATAGAGGAATTGAGGCAAACCGAGATAAAATCCAAGCTTTGTCACAGTTGGCTACACCAACAGACCTTAAACAAGTCCAATAATTATCCGGATGTGTGGCGGCCCTAAGCCGCTTTATCTCCAGACTAGGAGAAAAGGCATTGCCACTCTATCACCTTCTTCGACGCACAGATCACTTTGAGTGGACGGATGCGGCAATAGCCGGATGGAAGAAATAAAGGCTCTTCTAGCAAGCAACCCAATCCTCGCCGCGCCAAACGTCGGCGAACCCATGCTATTATACATATCGGCCACATACCAAGTTGTGAGTGCGGTGCTCGTCGTCGAATGAGAGGAGGACAGACACAAATTCCCGCTCCAGAAGTCGGTATACTACGTAGCCACTATCCTCAGACGATCTCGGAAGCTACGACACTACTTTCAAGAGTGCTCGATAATGGTGGCCTCCAAAGTACCTCTCAATGACATAATAAACAACCGCGATGCTACGGGCCGGATTGCCAAGTGGGCCATTGAGCTCCTCCCATTCGACATATCATACAAACCGCGCCGGGCAATTAAATCCCTTGTATTGGCCGACTTCATCGCTGAACGGACAGAGGCCGAACTCCCTAAAGAGTATGGCACATATTCCAACTGGGTCATGCACTTCGACGGCACCAAAATGCTGGCAGGCCTAGGGGCAGGCATTGTCCTAACATCCCCTACTGGAGATAATGTTCAGTACATCCTACAATATTATTCATGGACTCCAACAATGGAGCCGAATACGAAACTTTATTGCATGGTCTTCGGATGGCCGTCTCCATGGGCATACAACGCCTGGAAGTGCGCGGGGATTCAAACCTTGCAATATCTCAAATAAATGGAGATTTCGATGCCAAAGATCCGAAGATGGCGGCTTACTGTAACACTGTTCTCAAAATGTCGGCTCGGTTCAAGGGGCTCGAGTTTCACCATGTGGCTCGAGAAAGCAATCAAGCGGCAGATATCCTTGCTCGCATCAGTGCCAAGTGCGACCCTGTCCCACCTAAAATCTTTTTGGAAAGGCTTTTCAAGCCATCCGTGGTGTGGCAAGGGGAGAGCGGCAATACCAATCCGGAAGCGAATACAACCCTGGATTCCGAACACACCAACATAATCGGGGGCTCATCCACCGAAATTACACCTTCGACCCATCTCATTATGGCGGTCATCGCCTCATGGACCGAACCCTTCTTGGCCAACCTCAATAGGCGAGAACTTCCTAAGGATTAGAATGAGGCACGCTGCATTGTGCGGCGATCTAAAGCCTACAAGGTTCATGAAGGAGAACTCTACAAAAAAAGCGCCACCGTAGTACTTCAAAGGTGTATCTTCGAGGACGAAGGGCGGCAACTCTTTGCTGAAATTCATGCCGGTCTTGGGGGCCACCACGCCGTAGCTCAGGCCCTTGTAAGGAAGGCCTTCCGTACAAGTTTCTATTGGCCGACGGCCCGAGCAGACGCACAGGACCTTGTCCAACATTGCGTAGATGCCAGCTTTTTGCCAACCAAAGCCATATATGCCACCCACCACTCTACAAACAATCCCCATCACTTGGCCTTTTGCGGTCTGGGGGCTTGATATGGTTGGACCCCTTAAAGGAGGAAGCCACAAGAAAAAATATCTGTTGGTCATGGTGGATAAATTCACTAAGTGGATAGAGGCCAAACCGGTTAAAATGGCAGAAGCCGGGCCAGTGATAGACTTTATATCCGGGGTTGTGCACCGTTATGGTGTTCCTCACAACATCATCACCGACAACGGCTCCAATTTCACAGCCGATGAGGTGAAGGCCTGGTGTGCCAATCTGGGCATCAAGCTTGACTACGCCTCTATCTATCACCCACAAACCAACGGACAGGTCAAAGGCGCCAATGGTCTTATTATGAGCGGCATTAAACCCAGGTTAGTGCGATCTTTGAAAGAATCAGACAAGCACTGGGTTGAGGAGATCGACTCCGTACTCTGGGGGCTACAGACCACGCCCAATCGTTCAACCAGATATACACCTTTCTTTATGGTGTACGGCGCAGAGGCCGTGTTGCCCTGCGACATTCTTCATGACTCACCTCGAGTGCGCATGTATGAAGAGAGAGAAGCTGAGCTGGATCGGCAGGATAGCTTAGATGCCCTGGAGGAGGAGCACGATGTTGCCAAATCCCATTCCACATTCTACTAACAACAGGCCCACAGATATCAAAGCAGAGAAGTACGGGCCAAGACTTATAATGTTGGTGAACTCATTCTATGCTTGCTGGAGAAGAAAAAGGACAAACTCAAGCCCAAGTGGGAGGGTCCCTTCATCATTGGCGAATTTCTCACCAGAGGAGCGTACCGCCTACATGATGCATTAGACAACCGCCTGGAGCCGAACCCATGGAACGCGGCGAGACTCTGAAGATTCAATGCCTAGTGCCAGACTCTTCGTTCGTCCCCTTTCTCCCCTTTTTGTTTCCATTATTCATTTTTTCTCCCTTTTCACCTTTCTCTTTTAGAGCTATAAAGCTTTTGTACGGCTAAACCGTACACCTACAATGCATACAATTCTTAATATGTATGTCAAGTATACTTGGGGGCTTCTCGTACAGAAGCTTATTTTTATTCTCCGAGCATCAAGCTCACTACATATGTGTCTTTTCCATGTATGTACCTTTTCTTTGCCATTATATGCATCGATATGACTTATGTTTTGGCCAAGCTGGGTTGCCTGGCTCCTGTGCTTATGCCCTACATTCCCGTTAGTTCGGCTAGGGAATAAAGGGAGCACCTCTGCGATTTTTACTGTCGGGTCATCCGGATGTGTACCTCAGACTGGGTGAAGCCAGAAGCTAGCATTCTTAAGGGAATATTTGGTCGGCGGACTTAAGATGTTTTTCTTCGTCACATTATGAACCCCTAGATGTTATGTATGCTATGGTTTTCTCAATCACAGTCCAGACGTGCACGTTAAATGCATGTCGACCCAGGGAAAGGAACCCTTAACGGAACTATTCTCTCTGGAAGATGTTTCTTACTGTACAAATGTAATATAACATAACTAGAGGGATACTTGTCTGTTCAAGCAACTATGACGCCTACACCTGGCTTCCATGCATACCCCGGTTTAAATTACCGAGCGGGTATTCGGAAGCACTCCGCAACTTCGGGTCCAGAGGTTGAAGCGAAAAGGTTTGCCATGACAAGCATTTGTTACAATTCAGCTAGAGACATAATTTGTCAAATGAAGTACATAGTCACTTAGACTCAAACACTTCTTCCTCTATGCCATCCAACAAGCCATCTAACCAACAATCCTATTGGGAATACCTGGCGACTACTTGTCCTTGGTCATATACCAAGCTAACGGGAATTTCTTCTCCGTTTGACCCTACAGGTCCGACCCGTGCCATATGATTTGGGTCGATCTTGATGTACCGAGTTTTCACCATTGCCCAGGCTTCTCGCGCACCTTCCCGGCAGGTAGATATCTTCCATAATCGAAAGCGCCGCTGCGATCCCTTGAATAGCTGTACAAGCCCCTCCATACTTCCTGGAGGAGAGTCGAATGGCCATAAGGCCTTGGCCATACTTTGCATTGCTTGCCAAGCTCTCTCGTGCATTTGCGACAGCTCTTGTAGCAGATCGCTCGACGATCAGGACACCTCCTCTTGTGATAGAGGCAAAGGTGTCCCGTCTTTCGATGAGATGATGGATATCGCTTTGGTGGAAGTCGACTTTGACGATCCGACTATGAACGTGCGAGGACGTCGCGCCTTAGCAATCGCTAAACCAACTCCGAGAGGTTATTGACCATGCCGGAGCACGATCAACCTGACCATGAGGGTCTGTTTCCTGCGAGCAAATGAAGAACAAGCAAGAAACTGAGATCGCAATCTGGATATTGCGAATATAATATGAAAGCTTCATTGATCAAGGTGGGGCTCTGTGATGCCTTTGTCTGGTCGTCGAACACAAACGAAGTACGCGAAGTTGCAGCTATGGCGAACTTTAATGTAAACAAAACCCAAAGTCTAAACGGTGCCCTAAGGGCTGTATATATGGAGGAAGAGGGGGTGAATTTCGTGGCCCTTGGTGGAGGGGTCCGAAACTAACCCTATCTCTTGTTTCCCCACACATACGGACTCTAAAAATAGCCTATACTTATGTATTTCAAAATTACATGGGCCTGGCCCAATAATAAGGTGACGCAGCACCTAGAATAGCCTTTGGACGAAATTTACGAAGTGGCATCTTGTATATTTCATCCAAGGCTTCATGCACTCATTATGGTGGCTTCAAAGTCCTGAAATCATCACTTGTGACTCCTTTCTTGTTCCCCTTGCGCATGCCATCATCTCCATGCTTGTTCTTGCTCCAATGTTCATCCTTCTCCAAGCTAGGTCCTTTATTTGTAAGCAAAACAAATATATCCAATTTAGACAGCATCATCTTCTCATGAACATTAGAATCATTACCAAGAAACGAAAGTACCTGATAATTTAATTGGCGTGCGCGAGCTCTATTAATTTGTCCAGTATATGTAGAAGTAGGGGCTGTGGGTGTAACAATGGTATTGATGTCCTCATCATCCTCCCCTTCTTGAAATGAAGTCATCCTCGACGAAAGCTCATCTTCCTCACCCAAATAAGGTTTCAAATCTGCAATGTTAAAAGTGGGACTAACCCCAAAATCTGCAGGCAGCTCAAGTTTATATGCATTATCATTTATTCTCTCCAACACCTTAAAAGGACCATCAGCACGTGGCATTAACTTTGATTTGTGCAAATTAGGAAATCTATCCTTACGCAAATGTAACCAAACAAGATCTCCAGGTGCAAACACAACATGTTTTCTACCCTTATCTCCAGCAAGTTTATATTTAGCATTCATACGCTCAATGTTTTCCTTAGTTAACTCATGCATTTTTAAAATCAATTCAACACATTGTTTAGCATCAAAATTAACCTTCTCCAATGATGGAAGAGGCAACAAATCAATACATGCACGAGGTAGGAAACCATACACAATTTCAAAAGGGCACATCTTAGTAGTAGAATGCAATGAACGATTATAAGCAAATTCAATATGAGGCAAGCATTCTTCCCACATTTTCTTATTATTCTTCAAAACATCCCTAAGCATAGTAGACAATGTTCTATTGACTACTTCAGTTTGTCCATCAGTTTGGGGGTGACAATTAGTACTAAAAAGCAGTTTAGTCCCCAACTTAGCCCATAAACATCTCCAACAGTGGCTAAGAAATTTAGTATCACGATCTGAAACAATAGTATTGGGCACACCATGCAAGCGAATAATTTCACGAAAGGACAAATCAGCAACTTTAACAGCATCATCGCTTTTATGACATGGTATAAAGTGTGCCATTTTCGAGAATCTATCCATGACAACAAATATGATATCCCTCCCCTTCTTTGTTCGAGGTAAACCTAAAACAAAGTCCATAGATATATCCTCCCAAGGAACACTAGGTACAGGCAATGGCATATATAAACCATGAGGATTGAGTCGTAACTTAGCGTTTGGACATGTAGTGCAGCGAGCAATAAAACGCTCAACATCCTGTCTCATCTTTGGCCAAAAGAAATGTGTAGCAAGTACGTCCTCCGTCTTCTTCACGCCAAAGTGTCCCATTAATCCTCCTCCATGCGCCTCCTGCAACAACAAAAGATGAACGGAGCTAGCTAGAATGCATAGCTTGTTAGCACGGAACACAAATCCATCATTAACGACGAACTTGTTCCACATTCTTCCTTGTTTACAATTCTGCATTACATCTTTAAAATCAACATCATGCACATATTGATCTTTGGTGGTCTCCAAACCAAATATTTTGAAGTCAAGTTGTGAAAGCATAGTATAGCGACGAGACAATGCATTAGCGATAGCATTTTCTTTTACCTTCTTGTGTTTAATGACATAAGGGAAAGTCTCAATGAATTCAACCCATTTAGCATGTCTACGATTCAGTTTAGCTTGACTTTTAATATGTTTCAAAGATTCATGATCAGAATGTATAACAAATTCTTTGGGCCATAAATAATGTTGCCATGTTTCTAAAGTCCGAACAAGAGCATATAATTCTTTATCATAAGTAGAATAATTCAGACTAGGCCCACTCAATTTTTGAGAAAAGTATGCAACAGGTTTGCCATCTTGTAATAACAAACCTCCTAATCCAATTCCACTAGCATCACAATCAAGTTCAAAAGTCTTATTAAAATCAGGAAGTTGGAGTAAAGGAGCATGTGTCAACTTATCTTTCAATACCGTGAAGGCTTCTTCCTGTGCGGTACCCCAAACAAAAGGCACATCTTTCTTTGTAAGCTCATTGAGAAGTGCAGCAATGGTGCTGAAATCTCTCACAAAACGCCTATAGAATCCAGCGAGGTCAAGAAAACTCCTCACTTGTGTGACCATTTTGGGCTGCGCCCAACTCTCAATAGCTTCAATCTTGGCTTTATCAACTTCAATTCCCTATGGAGTAACAACATAGCCAAGAAAAGACACTCGGTCGGTGCAAAAGGTGCACTTCCCAAGGTTACCAAACAAACGTGCATCGACACTGCACCAAGTACGTCTGCGCCGCCAATCAACAACGACAACCCTGCTGCTTCACCTACTCATGAGAACGGGTAGATGCTCTATGTCTTCAAACCTTTTTGGTCCTTACTGACAAAAGGGGGAGAAGCATATGAGTTTGATAGTCTTCAAGTGGGTTCATATGGGCGGTTGCTTTATATTTTGCCTAGTGTTTACAACTCTCGCTTTTGATACATTTGGTTCTTTGAGTTATAACACTTAAACTCAATGGTCGTCTGCTACTTATTTGCTTTTTCTGTGATGCGATGATAAATTCCGCATGTGCGATGATAACTTCCGCACTTAGATCATTCTGCAGACGTCCATTTTTCATTATGCATGTCAATCTCTTAGCTATATCATTTCATGCATGATGAATTATCTTCATAAGTTCAATAGGATCTCCACAAGTACAACCTGCCATATGCATTTGCATTCCAAAAGCAAATTACTTATATGCACATCTTCAGGGGGAGCCTTTGCCACTTATGAAGACAATACCCTATACTTTACAATTTCACATGCTTTATCCCCGTTGAAAACTTCAACCAGTTTGTCATCAATCACCAAAAAGGGGGAGATTGTAAGTGCATCTAGTGCCACCCCTAGTTGGTTTTGGAGTATTGACGACAAAGTTGGTTGAGGGACTAATGCGTTTGTGAGAATTGCAGGATAACGCAGGTAGTGTCCCTCATTGATTCGGTTTACCTACCGGAGATGACCCCTAAAAATGTATGAAGACATTGACGACAATGGTGGTATGTGAAGATAATCATATTGAAGACTATGACATGAGAAGACATTGAGTGATGACTATGGAGCGCGAAGACTGTGTCGTCTCGTTGTTTCCTTTTTCTTCTTTGTTGAGTCATAGGAACCACCGTACTGTTAAGTGGGGTCCAAGTGAACAAAGTCAGAATGACTGAAGTGATGGTCAACCCAAATCCTATGTCTTCGAGCGAAGACAATGAGAGCAAATCTTATCCAGAGCTAGGTGAGTCAGCTTTGCTTGTAGCCTAAGTAAAGTTGTCGCATGTGTTTGAAATCTGACCGTTGGAACACGTGTCGGTTCCTTAGTGACCCAGGGTCATTTCGGACATATCAGGTCGGATTGCCTAGTGGCTATAAATAGCCCACCCCCTACACCATAAATTGGTGGCTGCTCAGAGTTAGTGCACGGCTTTTGTCGTTTGAGAGCAACCCACCTCGAAGCCTTTGAGAGAGAGAAATCCTTGCGAGGACAAAGCCCAAACACCCAGAACCAAAGAGTGTAAGGCATCACTGAAGTATTTCTGTCTGTGTGACCTGAAGACTTATTACACTTGAGGCTGTGAATCCTCCAGCCAGTTAGGCGTCGCGTTCTGAGCATCCAAGAGTCATTGTAGATCGCCGGTGAATGAAGTCTGTGAAGGTTCAGAAGTCTACCTTGAAGACTTACCAGAGTGATTGGGCGAGGACTGTGTGTCCTTAGCTCAAGGGGAATAAGGTGAAGACGCGGTCTTCTGAGTTGAATCTCAGCCTCCCTAACCAGACGTACAGTTGTGACAACAACTGGAACTGGTCCAACAAATCCTGTGTCTTCAACAAGTGACTGGTTCTATCCTCTCCCTCCCTTTACTTAGAGTTAGTCTTTGTGAAGTCATTGCCTAATTGTCGTACCTGTTTGACTTCATTGCTTGACTACTATCATTGATTGGCTTCATACTATCTTCCATCCTGATCCTTACTACCAAGCTGCTATTAGTCTTTCTACTGTCACATTATTGCATACTTAACTATGGTTTGCTTGTTGTAGTTTATCTTCCGCTGCATATCAATTAGGTCATTTCTATTGTTTGTCTTCAAAACTTCCATGTTTTGAAGACTTTCATAAAAATCGCCTATTCACCCCCCCTCTAGTCGATAGCTAGCACTTTCAATTGGTATCAGAGCAAGGTACTCCCTTGTTCTATGTGATTCGGTTTAACCACCTGGAGTTTTAGCTATGTCGACTGCAGGGATAATCAAAGTCTCCGCTGCTTGCCCCGTGTTCGATGGAACTGAATATCCCTACTGGAAGAATAAGATGCGCATGCATCTTGAAGCCATTAATGTCGACCTCTGGTATGTCGTCAAGAACGACGTTCCCAAAACTGGTGAAGGTGTCACCCCTGCTGATGTCAGGAAGTTCATTCAACTGGACTCTACTTCCAAGAACATCATCTGTGGTCATCTGACCAAAGGACAGTGTGGCCGTGTGAGTGCTCTGGAAACGTCGAAGCTAGTCTGGGACTGGCTATCCAAGGTCAACAAGGCGTCTCAACCCAAAGAGATCAAAGGATCAGTGTTCTTCGCAACCTCTTCAACCGCTTCAAGAGAAACGACAATGAAAATGTCCAGCTCACATTTGATCGCCTCACCGACATCACAAATGAGCTTCGTGCTCTCGGCGCCACTGAGATTACCAAGCATGAAATCGTCAAGACACTACTGAGATCACTTGAGAGCTCCTTTGACACCCTTGCCCTCATGATACAAGAACGCCCTGACTTCAAGACACTCGATCCGTCTGATATACTTGAGAGGCTCAACACACATGAGTTCCATCTTTCTGAGAAAAGAGACATCTACGATCCCAACTATGACCGAACTCGCGCTTTGAAGGCAAAAGTTGTTTCCTCATCTGAAGAATAATCTGACTGCAGTTGATGATCCTGAAGACATTGGAAAGGAACTTGCTATGCTTGTGAAGAAGTTCCAGAAGTTCACTAAGAAGAAGGGCTTCAGAAAGTCTTCACGATCTAGCTCAAGAAATGATGAAGCTTCCACTCATGACTACAAGAAGAGAACATGTCACAAGTGCAAGAAACCGGGACACTATATCTCTGAGTGTCCACAGTGGGACAACGAGAAGAAGAAGAAGAGCAAGTAATATGATTCTGATGACAAGAAGAAGAAGAAATCTTAAAAGTCTTCTTCCAAGTCCTCATCAAGGTCTTCATCTCATAAGAAGAGCTCATCTAGAAAGGATCGTGCTTTTGTTGGCAAGGAAATGGATTCAGAGGAGGAGTCTGCTTCTGAGGAGGCAGAGGTGGAATCTAAAGAGGAGTCCGACCCTGGCGTTGCAAGTCTGGCTCTAGCCACAACCTATGTTGCCAAGTCCATCTTCAACACTGAAGACAAGGACTTCCACACCAACACTGAAGCTGATGACAAGGACGACCCTGCTCCCACCTACTGCTTCATGGCACGTGGTGCCAAGGTAAAATCACGTGATGCTTACGTTCAAACATCAAGTGAAGATGACTGCGATTGTGAATCCAAACCCAGCTACAAAACAATTGCTAAAATTGCAACTGAATAACAAAAACCTATGGAACATACTCAAAACTGTTAGACAAAAGTGATGACCTGTTGTACGCGGAAATGACACGTTCACAGTCCTTAGTTGAAGACATAAAAAATCTTCATGCTAAGTACCAAGAACTTGAAAGTCGTCATGAAACGCTCTCAACCACTTATGTATAAAGCTCTCCTATGATTATCTTCAAAGGAAGCAAGAGCTTGAGAAATTGGGAGCAGTTCATGAAGATCTTCAAAAAGAGAATGAGTCACTTCGCGCTCAACAGATCAGTCCCGCTCAGGATGGATTTGTACCACCATGTCTAAAATGCATTGAGCATGATAACGCTACCTCTGTTGCTGAATGTTTGTAGCGACCCGACCCAAATGGATCAAGTCTCTGTGCTTAAGTGTCATCCCTGGATCGGAATGCTGACACACACAGTACTCGAGGATTTATAACAGAGGTAAATCACATGTATAAATAACGTAAATACTATTACCTCAATCCAAAATAGCGGAAGTAACAAGGTTGTGGATTCCCATCAACACCAACGGCAAAGTTGAGTGTAGAAATCGTAACCCTAACGTAACACTTACTCGTCGTAAGATTCCTGCAACATGAGACGTTGCAGCCACAAAGGGTCAGTACATTGAATGTACTGGCAAATTCACACCATAGAGCAAAGATGAATAAAGGCTATCACTACATGCATATTTGGCTGGTGGAAAAGCTCTATGGTTAAAGTTTTGCGTAAAGCCAATTTTTCCCTACTGCAAAAGGAATAAATTTATTTAACTATCATGGTGGTTGTTAAACATTGAGAATGGTTGACAGCATTCTCAATCCCAATTAAAAGTACTCATTAACTACCCAACAATATTAATATGAGTAACATGATGAGATTCACATGATATCCAAGTACTAGATACTGAAGATGTCCATAACCAAGGACACGGCTAACCATGATTAGTTTGTACACTCTGCAGAGGTTTGCGCATTTTTCCCCACATGACTCGATCTCCTCCGTTTGGTTTCTCGCACTACATGGTGTTTGAGAGACGGATGACCGAGACATAGTCTTTCAGAAGCGCTAGCACCTTACATAAAGGGTAGACCGTACCAACCTACATCCCCTACATCTGCTAGTCTACCCTGTAAGAGTTCGCACGACTTAGTCAACTATGCTAGAGCCCATAATAGCATGTGGCTGCACACGGAAGTTTCTAGCATGAATAATCTTATGATCCCTTTGAGCCTGGGTGGCGGTCCGAAGAAAAACAGGCAAGTCCTGGAAACCAGGTGCCTCAATCCACCCAGATGTGTGTTTAAGTTGCCACCTTAAATAAACCATTAAATTAACAAACTCACATCTGTCATGGATACACTCACCCAATCCACGTCTACTAGAATAGCATGGCATAATAAGCAAATGTAGAAGTAACTCCCAAGGGTTTGATAATAAAACAGGTAATAGGTACTACCTCAACTACTTCCCATAACCCACAATTTAATTAGATCCTAATCATGCAATGTTTGAGGATTGATCTAATGCATAAAAACTGGGTAGCAAAGGGATATGATCAAAGTGTGAACTTGCCTGCAATGTTGATGAAGATGATTCGCACTCAAAACTCTTGATAGTTCTACTCGTCACACTCCAGTCAATCTATCGTGAGCAAGCAATTGTAACCACACATAAGCAATCACTCAAAAGATCGGAAAGAACGAAGAGTACGATTAGGAAAACATCAAAACCAAGAAAATGACTCTTGCAGCATAAAACAATTTCTAACAGTACCAAAACTATGTGAATTTGGCCTTATCAGAAAGTTTAGGTCAAGAGCTTCGATTTGCAAAAAGAATCAACTCAAACGGAGTTATGAAACTCAAATTATGATCAAACGAAGTTCAAATACAAATATGTTTGAATTCAAATTTTAAAACTTTCAAAAACATGTTTAAGTTGTTTTACTGGATAGAGGGGATCATAGCGAATAAGTTGGCGTTGGTTTCATCAATTTTGGATAAACGAGTAAAAAGATGTGGTCGTTTGAAGATTAGGGACTAATCTGTGAATAAAATATTCATGGATGGGTCCCTGGCTGAAAAATAACAGAAAAAGAAAAAAAACTAAAAAGCGAACATTCATTTTCTACAACTAACCAGCGAACGTTCTCTAAATAAAAATGAAGAAGAAAAATAAAGCAGAAGAATCTGGATCGTTGGATCCAGATCCAACGGTGAGGGGAGGGCGGCGGTTACCGCGGCGGCGGCGGCGAAGTCCGGCGACGCGGGACGGCGGCGGCGGCTCTTCTCTGGTCGGGGCGGTGGCTCCGGGCATCGGGGAAGGCGGCGAAGAGCACGGGGAGGGGCGGCGTGGAGCGGCGGTTGCGGTGGTGGCGTCGACGGCGGTCATCGGCGTCGCGGGCGGCGGCTGCGGCGAGCGGATCTCCGGCGGAGCTCACAACTCTGGCGGCGGAGTGAGGCGGCTAGGGAGGAGGAGTGAAAAGGGGGTCGGGGTCCCGGGCCGCCCGAATTTGTAGGAGGGGGGGCGACGGCGGCTTGGGGAAGGGGCCAAGGAGAGGCCGGGGGAGAGACTCACGAAAGATGGCGTGTTACATGGCTCCCTCTCCCACCCCACCTCCTCCACGACGATCTCCACCACCTTCGGCGATATCCACCCCTAGCCACCAAATTTTAGTTTCTCTCCATTAGATCTCTCCGGCGTCTTGAGATCTACTCGTTCATACCCATCTTTCATGGGTTCCAATGATGGTTCCACCCTTGGCTTGGACTTCTCCAAGGGTTTGGTTTTTGCCGAGAAGGTTTTTCAATCTACGGGTTTTTCGGTGCATCCAATGGAAGACTCGGAGATCTTCACCATGGTTGTCTCTTTTGGACGTCATTCCTTCCGTTTGAATGAAGATTCGGTGGCGGCAGCTCTTGAGGCAGCAATTGGCGGCTCGGGCATTGATCTTATGGTGTTCTTGATCAAGGATAAGGTATTTGGCTTTCAGGTATCGTGCAAGGCTGTCGCCATGATCATTATTAGTCTTCGATCTTTTACTTGTGATCATTTCAAATGTTACTTTCATCTTTGGAGTAACGGTGGCCCGAATTGGAGTCATGAGTTTAGGATCTGGAATTTGGAATGTGATGCTGAGTGGATCCTAGTTAGTCCTTCTAAGCGGCGTGCAGCTCTTGGGGTTCTAGCCATGCATTCTAGGTCATCAAAATCTTCATTCAAATCCTCTAATTCGGTTGGCAAGAAATTATCTTTTGCGGTCTTTCAAAATGATAATGCATGTTGCGGTTACCGGTATCCGGCTTCACAAAATTGTATTCAAACTACTGAAGATGCTGGTTATACTATCCCGCCACATGAGAGAGTTGTCATTCATCCCGCACCGCCGGTGAGCCTTCGGTGGACGTCGGCGAGGCCATCTATCTCGTTTGGTACGGTACAAGATCTCCTGCCGTTATCTGATCGTTCGCCGGCTATCTCGGGCGGGAATTGGGGTTCTTTGAATGTGGACGTGCCAACACGTGCCACGGGCCATGGGCTGCGCTCTGTTGGGTCTGATCGGGCTGGGCCGGCTTCTTCTGCTGATAATTTGGATATTCCTTCTTCTCAGCAAGCAAGGGATGATTTTGAGGATTTAATTTCAAATATGGTTGATGAAGTTCTCACGTGTCAAAAATGTTTGAGGAAGGGACACTTTGCGGCCGCCTGCACGTCCAAGTTGTGGTGCATCTCTTGCCTTAGGACGGGTCACATCAGGAAAGATTGCAACAGATTTGCACAGGTTTTGGGGCTTGTTTGGCAACCCAAATCCGCTAACGCTACGACTTCCGAGGCGCGCTGCGAGAATATCTCTCTGACAACGCTTTTACCAAGCTTGGACCTCCCTTCCTCTTCCGCATTAACTCCCTCGCCCAGTTCCATCAACCCTGGCCCCAAGACTCCCTCTGCCTCGCCGCCTGAAACCCCTCCTCCGCCGCTGCACTCACCATCGTTGGAGGCTGAGCACTCGGTTCTGATGGCGAACTTTCATCTGGATCCTCAGCTGTACGTCCCCGCGGGCCACCATGTCATCGACGGGGGTGAAGATCGCCTTCCAAGAACCTTAGTATCGCCACATACCCCAATTGTGCGCCGCCATGAGGAGTTTATGCTTGCCGAGGTAATGCCTATACCCCAACCAGATGAGATAGGTGCTGCTAGAGAGGCTGTAGTTCAGTGGTTGCAAGAGCATGGAGTTTTTGTCAGATCGGCTCAGCCATGGATTCGCTCTGTCGGGCTTTTAGAGCTTTGCGATGCTGCTGTCCGTTTCCATCTGCTACAGCTACCGCCGCGGCCATTGGGCAATGATCGCTTTGTGCGTTTTATGAAGCATGACGAGGGAGAAAATTTCTGTGGAGTTTAGGGTTTCCGTCAGGGCCTTCTCATGTTCTTGGGCATTCCTTTGGATTTCGCAATACAGAGTGTATCAGGGCTGCTGTCAATACTTTCGGCAAATTTCATCATTGGGTTAGCGAGGATCCTTACTTGGTCCGGTCTCTGGTTTTTGCATCCTTCCCGGAAGACATTCTAGTGCCACGTGATGTGGTGTTTATGGATTTTGCACCCTATGGAGGTGCAAGAGTTTCTTGGACTGCTCCTCTTTACATCTTGGGGGCCAACTTTGCTTAGCAGATGCCGCAAGACGAGGAATGGATGCCTATCAATGGGAATCCGCATCCGGTGCCTGGGGTTCCATTCCCTAAGATGCCCCCTTTCAACTTACCTGCTTTCCCTGCTCTGGGATGGAACGCAGTGCCTCCACCTGCTCCGGTGGTCAATGAGGTTGCTGATGATAACTGGGGAAACTGGGATGAAGATGTTGACCCTGAACCTGTGCAGGACCAGGAGTCCATGGTGGTGGATTTATCTGCTCAGCCAAGCTCGGCTGCTGACGCTCCTGTGCCGCCTATTGTTGTTCTTGATGATGAGTAGCCTGAGGCCCCTGTACTCAATGAGGAGTTTGTTCCTGATCAGTGGGCAATGGTGGTCTATCAGCCTCCTGTGATTAGGGAGGATTTTGCTATGCCTGTTGTGCCTTATGGGCCGCCTCTACCTCCTGAATTGATTTGGAGACGTTCTTTTGAAGCTATGCTACAAGCTCCTATGGTGATTTCTATCCCCAAGCCAGTTTCACTGCGGCCTCTGTCGCCTGTCATTCTGTCTAAGCGGAGTTGGGACTTTGCTTTCTCTGATATGGATCTGCCTCGACTCACTTGGAAGGATCAGGAAGTGGCCAGGCCGGTCGCTAGAGCCCTATTTGTTGATTCTGCACCTGATCAGGCGGTTCCTCCTGTGTCTGTTCCTCCTGTGTCTGTGGCGACTGCACGAAGGCCCCGGCAACCTCTGGCGCCAACTCCAATTGTGGATACTGCCGTCAGACGCTGCACCAGGAGTTCTGTCAAGCGGGATGGTTTCAAGCCCGTTTTTCATGAGCTTGCTATTCAGCCCAAGAAGAAGAAGCCCAGAGCGAAGCCCTTCATGGCCCATGAGTCTGAAGAGCAGGCTTCTGAAGAAATCCCCCCGGCGACTCCAATTGCGCGGCTTCAGGAAATTGGGAGAGAATTGGAAATTGATGCCACTCTTCTCTCGGTGGATGCACTTATGGTGGACCCACTTGCTTCTGCATCCGTCGATCCTGATGTTTAGCTTGCTTCTGGACTTTTGGGTGTGGCAGGCCCCTATTTTGGCTGCTTTTATGCTTTATGCCTGTCAGTTATGTCATAAACTCTGTTATGTCTGTGTGATGGGTCAGACTTTGTTCTGTTATTTTGGACATGTGACACTGTGTGTCATCTGGGTTATGCTTCCTAGTATATGTTATAATGAGTAATTCATGTAGAAACTTGAATGTGCTGTGCTGGAATGTTAGAGGTTTGAACTCTGATGCTAGGCAGCGAGCTGTCAGACAGAAAATGGAGGAAAGCTAATGCTCTATAGCCTGCTTGCAAGAAACTAAATGCTCATCCTTTGATTCTAGATCAATCAAAAGTTTCTGCCCTAAAAGATTTGATTCTTTTGCCTGCTCCCCTTCAATAGGGGCTTCTGGTGGTAATCTTGTGGTTTGGAATTCGAATGTTTTTATTGGAAACCTAATTGAAGTTCAGCAATTTGCTATAGTGATTAAGTTTACTTCAAGGCAGAATAATGAAAGTTGGACCTTGGTTGTTGTTTATGGTCCTTGTCAGGGGGAAGCAAGGGACAATTTTGTAACCTGGCTATATAATCTCAATATCCCCATTGATGAGCATTGGTTGCTGCTTGGTGACTTCAATTTTCTTAGGTCAGTGGACAATAGAAACTTACCTGGGGGGGGGGGACATCAATGATATGTTCATATTTAATGAGATTATTGGACATTTGGGTCTCCTTGAATTGCCAATTAAAGGTAGATCATACACTTGGTCCAATATGCAAGACATCCCTCTTCTGGAGCAGTTAGATTGGTTTTTCACATTAGTAGATTGGATCACTGACTATCCAATGACTGAAGTGTTGCCTCTAGCCAGGACAGCCTCTGATCATGTCCCTTATTTAGTATCAATCAAGACAACCATACCAAAATCAAACCTTTTTAGGTTTTAAAATTATTGGCTGGAACTGCAGGGCTTTATGGATTGTGTAGAATCATCTTGGCTAACCACATCTAGGAAGACACACATTACTGCTCAGATTGCTGATAAGTTTAAGCATCTGAGAATGTGCCTTAAGAGATGGCAAATGAGTGTTTCCAAGTTAAAATTGTTAATTACCAAGTGTAATCATGTGGTCTTTCTTCTAGATGAGTTGGAGGAATGGAGACCCCTGTTTAGACAGGAGTTCAATTTCAGGAAAATTGTAAAGGTTCATTTGGAAAAGCTTCTACACTTGCACTGTATGTACTGGAAAAAGAGATGCACTATCAGGTATATTAAAGTTGGGGGTGAGAATACCAAGTTTTTTCATGCCATGGCCACTGAGAGGCACAGGAGAAATTCAATTGCTAGTCTCAAATTACCTGATGGCTCTGTGGTTTCTGACCATGAACAAATGGCTGGCATTATTTGGAGCTGTTTTAAAAACAGAATGGGCACCTCCAGAGGGATTGTCATGGGTTTTGATTTAGCATCTCTTATAACTCCAGTGGAGGGCCTGGATGTGCTCACTGAACCCATTGGAAAAGAGGAAATGGATGATGTGGTCAAGCACATGCCTGTGGATAAAGCACCTGGACCTGATGGTTTTAATGGTCTATTCTTCAAGAGGTGTTGGCACATCATATCAAGGGACTTCTATGATCTGGCTCATGCTTTTCATGAGGGGACTGCAATGCTGGAAAACATTAATAGTTCTTTCATTACTCTGATACCCAAGAAACTGTCACCTGAGGAAGTGGGGGATTATAGGCCCATTTCTCTCACAAGCATGGGTCTGAAATTTCTTTCTAACATGGCTGCCAATAGATTTCAGAGGATAATTATGAAATGCATTCATAAGAACCAATATGGTTTCATTAAGAGCAGAACAATTCAGGACTGCATTGGCTGGACCTTTGAGTATCTGCATCAATGCCATCAGTCTAAGAGGCCCATTGTCATCCTCAAATTGGACTTTGAGAAGGCTTTTGACTCTGTTGAGCATGAAGCTATCTTCCAAATCCTAAAACACAAAGGCTTTAATGAAAAGTGGATTTTATGGATGAAGCAGCTCCTTGCCACTGGTACCTCTTCTGTCCTTCTGAATGGTGTGCCTGGGAGGAAGTTTATTTCCAAAAAAGGAGTTAGACAGGGGGACCCTATTTCTCCTCTTTTATTTGTGATAGCTGCTGATCTTCTGCAAACAGTCATCAATGATATGTTCAGAAAGGGAATCCTAAAGCTACCTATACCTTGCCATGATCAAGACTACCCTATCGTTCAATATGCTGATGATACCTTGATCATCCTCCCTGCTGACAGGCAGCAACTCCTAGCTCTGAAGGAGATGCTGTTGGTGTTCTCTCAGTCCACAGGTCTTGATGTTAACTATCATAAATCCTTTATCATTCCTATAAATGTTGAAAATGCAGTCATGACTAAGCTTGCTTCTGCTTTTGGATGCCAAATTGGAAAGATGCCTTTTACTTACCTTGGTTTGCCTGTGGGTACTACAAGGCCAAAGATGATAGACTTTATGCCTCTGGTGGACTGTATGGAGAGGAGAATGACTGCCAGTTCCTCCTTCCTCAATCAAGGTGAGAGACTGCAGTTCCTAAATTTTGCTTTGTCTTCCATGCCAATCTTCTTTATGGGCAGCCTGGCTATTCCTGCTGGAATCCTCAAGCAGCTGGAAAGGATTCAAAGGCAATGTCTGTGGAGAAAAAATAGGGACAAGCCTGCTCCATCTCTTGCTGCCTGGAATTTGATTTGTAGACCAAAAAGTAAGGGTGGTCTTGGTATTTTGAACCTGGGTGTTCAAAATGTGGCTTTGCTCCTCAAGCATGCTAGTAACTTCCTCAACAGGAAAGACCTACCTTGGGTGTCCTTAATTTGGGACTCATATTATCATGATGGCATGCCCCAGGGAACAACTTCTTGTGGCTCCTTTTGGTGGAAGGATATTTGCAAGGTCTTGCAGAATTTTAGGAACTGCTCCTGGGTGCAGGTCAATGCTGGGGAACTGCTCTTTTTTGGTCTGATAACTGGAATCTTGGCTCTAAAGTTTCTACCTTGCAGTCTAGATTCCCTAGACTATTCTCTTTTGCCAAGGATCCATGGATTTCTGTTAAGGACATCTTCAACTCAGATGATTTATACCAACACTTTCATCTACCTTTGTCTGCTCAAGCTTTTGATGAGTTAAACTTGATAAGAAATATGCTGACCTCCCATACCAGAGATGGCACTAGCAAGGATGTATGGTTATGGCAGGGTTCTTCCAAGGTTTACAAACCTAAGCTGTTCTATGATCATGTTTTCCAGAATGAAACTATCAACCACCTGCTGCGCTGGATCTGGAAATCCTCTTGCACTATCAAGATCAAGGTTTTTGCATGGATGCTCATCATGGACAGACTAAACACTAAGGATATGGTTGATAGAAGACACTGGCACATGGATGATGGTGTTTCTTGTAGGCTATGCCCCCTGCAAGTGAGAGAAACCAGAGACCATCTCTTCTTCAATTGCAACTTCAGTGTCAGAGTTTGGAATTATTTGCAGATTGATTGGTCGTCTGGAACCTCAATGTCTGACCTAGTCATCCAGGCAAGGAGAAGTTTTGATAAGCCCTTTTTCACTGAAGTAGTATTTATTGCCTGCTGGAATATTTGGATCATCAGAAATGCCAAAGTGTTCAGAGGTGAAAGGGCCAGTTTTAACAAATGGAGAGGAGCTTTCAGGCATGACGTAACTCTGATGTAGCATAGGATCAAGTCTGGATACAAGGATGAGCTAGTCAAGTGGATTTCCTTCTTGCCCCCTTAATTTTGCCCTTTTCTTTTTGGCTTTTTTGTTTTCTCCTTCTTTTCGGTTACCTCTTGTAATCATGTTGTTGTAACTGTTGTCTGGCTTTAATAAAGTTTTGATATGCTGTGGGGTTTTTACGCCACAGTTCACAGTCAAAAAAAAGGAGAGGCCGGGGCGGACACGGCGGCGGCGGCGATGCCGTGGCGGCTCGGGACTTCATCTCGAGCTCGGGGACGAGCGGCGCGGGCGACGTGGGCTGGCTGGGCCGTGGCCTGGCTGGCTAGCTAGGCCGGCCTAGTCGGCGGAAGTTCTTTTTTTTAAACAAACAAACAAAAATAAAAACAAAAGAAAAATTGAAATATTATATAGGCATATAATATATCAAAATTTTCAGAAAAAGATTTCCTACAAGCTGAACATTTTTATAGAGTCAAATAAAATCCACACAAATTTATATAAATCAAACACTGCTGCTGCTCTAATACAATCCATAGAAAATCATTTTAAAAATACCCAAATTAATTCAAATTTATTTCTCTCCAATTTTTTGATGTAGGGAATCATGTTACCCTATTTTCCATATATTTTATTTTTGAAGAAAAATAATTTGAATAAAACTCAAATGACTCCAAATTGAAAATAAATTCAAAAGAACTTTGAATTTAATTCTTTGAAACTCCCAACTCATATTTCATATGATTTGAAGAAGTTATTTTATCTTCTCTCATGAAAATCATCGAGTTGCGTGAAGTTTATGAATCAAAATATTTCCAAATGAAATTCAAATATTTTCAAATACCCTTTCATTTAATTAAATGGAAGAAGTCATATCATCTTCGCTCAAGGGTTTTGTATTTGAAAAGAATTTGAATTCATGAAGATCAGAAAAGAAAATGAAAGTTTGGGAAAGTCCTTTTATTCCCTCTCATTTATCTTTCAAAAAGTTTTGAATTTCACTCAATTTCAGTCAATCAATCAAACAATCAATTTAGAATTTTGAGATGTTACAATGTTCCACTGTTGCTACTGTTGCATTGTCTTCAACTACTGATGTGGTAACTAACCCCTCTGCGGAGGATACCACTACTATTGCTGATGAAAATGCTAGGTTGAAGACATTGCTTGAAACAGGGATGTATAAGAGTCTCAAAGGGCATCAGACACTTTGTGATGTCCTCAAAAAGCAGATTCTGAACCGAAATCCTAGGAAAGAGGGTGTTGGGTTCGAGAGGAAAATGAATGTTGATGGTTCCTACTGGAAACCTGAGCAGTATCCCAAAACCACATGGGTTGCTGCAAAGGGACCTTCAGTGGATCCATCCACCTTATCTGGCTTTACCTGTGCTAATCCTATTATCATTGATGAATCCCTTGATGCAAACTATAAACTGTTTAAGAATCAGAATGGTGAAGTGTTTGCCAGGTATATTGGTACTAACTACAGGAATGGACCACCTATGAGGAAGATCTGGGTTCCCAAAAGCTGTCTTGAGAATCTTCTAGTGAATGTCATCATGACACCACCAAGGAAGAAGACAAACCACAGACCTATGGCTTCATATGGCCCAAAGGCTTCATACAGATACAGGACTCACCTGAGTCACCCTAACGCCAATGTTTTGCAGGGAAACCGTACTCAGACTTATGAATATGAGCGTGTGTCTTCAAACCACTATGTTCATAGAACTAAGAACTTTTCTGCTTATTCATATGAGTATCATTCATCTCCTGCAAGGCTATTTGCTAGGGCTTCAACGCCAAAATTCTCAAATGCTGCACTTAGACTCATTGCTTCTAAGCCACCCCTGAAGATGTGGGTGGTGAAGAAGAATTAACTTTCCTTTGCAGAGTAAGGTCTCCAGCCTGTAATCAAAGGCGTCCGATGCTATTGCTGGGGACCTAAAACACATTAAGGGACGCATGATAAAATGGTTTTAGTATGTATTTCACATCTGAATCACTTACCAGTCATACTATGAGTCCTAACCTTGATCTAAGCTGTGATAATCCTTGTGTGCGTCAAATGCTTATGCTTCACAACACTCTTTGTGAAGCCTATCCTCCTAACTGCACTGTAGGGTATGACACCTCATGCTTCAAAATGTATTATTGACAGCGGATGCACTAATCGTATGACTGGTGATCGAAGTCTTTTCATGGACTCAACCTTACGTCCATCAGACAAGAGTCACATCACATTTGCTGACACTGGTAAAAGCAAGGTATTGGGTCTAGGTAGAGTTGCAATCTCAAAGGATCAACACATGGATAAAGTGATGCTTGTTGAATCCCTTGGTTTCAACTTAATGTCTGTCTCGATGCTTTGTGACTTGAACATGATTGTGCTATTCGGAAAATATCGTTGCCTTGTACTAATGGAATCGGACAAGTCTCTAGTCTTTGAAGGCTATCAAAAAGATGATCTATACATGGTAGATTCCTCAGCAGGTCCATAGCTTGCCATATGTCTTCTTGCAAAAGCTTCAGAATGCTGGCTCTGGCATCGGAGGCTGGGGCATGCTGGCATGAGGAACTTGCACACACTCGAAGCTGGCACCAAGAAGAAGCATGTCATAGGCATCGAGGGTGTCAAGTTCAAGAAGGATCATTTGTGTGGTGCCTGCGAAGCTGGAAAGATGACTAGGGCAAAGCACCCCTCGAAGACAATCATGACGACATCTCAACCCTTCGAGCTGTTAGACATGGACTTATTTGGCCCTACTCACTACTCTACCCTCACAACAACTGCTTGTCTCTATGGCTTCGTCATTGTTGATGACTACTCAAGATATACATGGGTGCACATAATTCTCTACAAGACTGAAGTGCAAGATGTCTTCAGACGCTTCGTCAATCGAGCCATGAACAATTATGGCGTCAAGATCAAGCATATCAGAAGTGACAACGGCACTGAGTTCAAGAACACCGGACTTGATCTTTATCTGGATACAATGGGAATCACTCATGAGTTCTTTGCTCCATACACACCTCAGCAAAATGGCATCGTAGAGCACAAGAACAGAACCCTCATTGAGATGGCTCGAACAACGCTCGACGAATACAAGACACCAAGAAAGTTCTAGCCTGAAGCTATTAATACAACATGTCACATCATCAACCATGTTTACATCCATAAGCTTCTGAACAAAACATCCTATGAGCTCATTACTGGCAAGAAGCCAAATGTCAGCTACTTCGGAGTATTTGGAGCTAGGTGCTGGATCAAGGATCCCCATCACAAGTCAAAATTTGCACCTAAAGCTCACGAAGGCTTCATGCTCGGTAATGGAAAGGACTCGCACTCTTACAGAGTCTTCAACCTCTAACTCTACAAAATCGTCGAAACTGTGGACGTGCGATTTGATGAAACCAATGGTTCACAAAGAGACCTCCTGCCAAGTACACTAGATGAAGCTCCGCCCAGCGAATCTATCAAGCTGATGGGAACTGGTGAAATCATGCCTTCGTAAGCATAGCCTGAAGAGGAACTTATCATTTCTGCACCTAACCAACCTGAAGACAATGCTCAGACTGAAGACAATCCTCCCAATGATAACAATGATTAGCAAGAGCAAGGTCTTCGTACAGTTCATCCTCGTGTTGCAAATGAAGTACAAATTGAGAAGATAATCGATAGCATCAATGCACCTGGTCCACTTACTCGCTCAAGAGCAACACAGTTAGCAAATTTCTGTGGGCACTTTTCGTTTGTGTCAATATCAGAACCCAAGAAAGTTGCTGAAGCCTTTATGGAACCCGAATGGATACAAGCTATGCAAGAAGAACTTCAACAGTTCAAGCTGAACAATGTTTGGGAAATTGTCAAGCGTCCTGACCCTCGCAAGCATAACATTATTGGCACAAAATGGATATATCGAAACAAGCAAGATGAGCATGGTCAAGTAGTTAGAAACAAAGCACGTCTTGTGGGTCAAGGATATACTCAAGTTGAAGGAATTGACTTCAATGAAACATTTGCTCCTGTGGCTAGGCTTGAGGCTATTCGCATACTGCTAGCCTATGCTAACCACCACAACATCTTGCTATATCAAATGGATGTGAAGAGTGAATTTCTCAACGGCAAGATTGAAGAAGAAGTATATGTCGCTCAACCACCTGGCTTTGAAGATCCAAAACATCCTGATATGGTGTACAAGCTAAACAAAGCACTGTATGGCCTCAAACAAGCTCCTCGCGCATGGTATGATACGATCAAAGACTTCCTGAAGAGCAAAGGCTTCAAACCTGGATCCCTCGATCCCACACTCTTCACAAAGACATATGATGGTGAACTGTTTGTGTGCCAAATATATGTGGATGACATTATCTTCAGTTGCACCAACCAGGAGTATAGTGATGAGTTTGGATACATGATGCAAGAGCAATATCAGATGTCCATGATGGGTGAGCTGAAGTTCTTCCTTGGTCTTCAAATTCGTCAGCAAAGGAATGGCATCTTCATATCTCAAGAAAAATACCTCAAAGATTGTCTGAAGAAGTTTGGAATGGAAGATTGCAAAGGTTACACGACGCCAATGCCTGCCAAACACCATCTGGGTCCCGACGACAATGGTAAAGAGTTTGATCAAAAAGTATACCGCTCCATGATTGGTTCCTTACTTTACCTATGTGCATCTAGGCCAGATATTATGCTTAGTGTTTGCATGTGTGCTCGATTCCAAGCGGCACCAAAGGAATCACATCACTTAGCTGTGAAGCGAATTCTTCGATATTTGGCTTACACCCCAACACTCGGATTATGGTATCCAAAGGGCTCAAAATTTGATCTGGTTGGATTCTCGGATGCTGATTATGCTGGTGACAAGGTGGATCGAAAGTCTACATCAAGCACATGTCACTTTCTGGGACGATCACTTGTCTGTTGGTCTTCAAAGAAGCAGAATTGTGTATCACTCTCAACTGCTGAATCTGAATACATTGCTGTTGTATCTTGCTGCGCTCAGCTTCTATGGATGAAGCAAACTCTCAAGGACTATGGCATCAATCTGAAACAAGTGCCTCTCTTTTGCGACAATGAAAGCGCCATCAAGATTGCCAACAATCCAGTCCAGCACTCGAAGACAAAGCACATTGAAATTCTTCATCACTTTCTCAGAGATCATGTCATGAAGAAAGATATTGACATCATTCACGTCAACACTGAAGTGCAACTGGCAGATATCTTCACAAAGCCCTTGGATGAGAAAAGGTTTTGCAAGTTACGGTGTGAGCTAAATATCTTGGAATCCTCAAATGTCCTGTGATCAGGCACACATCCTAACACTTATGCATGTTGATGACTTAGATGTGCAACACATGAAGTAAAGTATATCTTCAATCAATGAAGACTTACATTCTGAGTGTTAATACATTAACATGGAATTTGACTTCAGAGCGCCACGATAATTGTGCGTCGTGTCTGGGTCTAATACTTCCTATACGGTGGGTAACACCACCACCAAATTTCTCGGTTTGAAGTGTTTCACTCATGGCGTTATTTTTGCAATATCTTCGCATTTGGTTTGTCTTCAATTTCAATTTATCTTCATGATTTTCTTCACTATGTTGATTTGATTGCTTTCTGATATATATACTAGTGTTCTGTCCACTACAGCATTCACTTATAGCTATGTCTTCCTAGTTGAATCCTTTGAACTAAGTGAATGTGATCGGACCCTAATCTCTCTATGCTTTCTATCTCAAACTCTATCTGTCTAAATCATATGCATTCTATTGAAACTGGCGAATGTCTTCTCTGCGTCCTTGTCAGCAGAAGACACAGAGACAAACATTAAGTCTGTTTTAAATGATTCATCCTTATTGTTTGAAATTCGGAGAAACCGGAACGACCATCCGACAAACCTCGCGGGCGTGGGAACGTGGGACAACTCTGAGTATGTTGCATGCTTGCCACGTGCCTCTCAGATGTGAACCGCCAGGGGCACCTGCGTAATTGCGCTGTGCCGCTCACTTCCTTATAAATACATGTCCCTTGTGGTAAAGAAAACCTTCTTCCACCTCTCCACCTCGTTAAAACCCTAGCGCCACCGCTAGCTCTCGACGACGCCGGCGACGAAGCGCTTAGCTGCTGCGACTTCTCCACGCCGTCCTCACGCCGGCCGCAGACATCGTCCTCTCTGCTGCCGCTGTAGGTGTCCTCCGTCGCCAAGTTAGGGCACGGTGGATTGATCTGCTCGGTCTCCTGTTCATCCCATCTAGCAGTTCTTCGTGTGGTAAATATAACTCTATTTTTACCATCCTTTTGATACTCAAAGATTCTTTCTATTTACCAAAATTGGTTTCTGCCTATACAATGTTAGATCTACTCTGTCTGCATCTCATACTTCCTAGTATATTCGCTTAAGCTTCATATCTAGTTGATTCCTCACTTGTACTTATTCACGGATTCATACAAATCTGGAACCAACTCTCAACACATAAGTGAATGTCTTCGCATCATGAGGTCAATGTCTTCAAACTGATTTATCATCAAAATCTTCTGAGAATGCATATGACCTCTTCCCCTTCCCTCGCATCTCTAATGCTGTCACAGGTACATGTCCGTGGGAGAATCCCTTGGTTCTCATAGTCTGCATTCGTTTGCAGAATTCTTACAGCATCACATTAACTCTCCCGAAGCCAGTTCCTGTTTGTCCAGCAAGCGAAAGCCTTTGAAGCCTTTGAACATGTTGAAACCATTCAGTTTGAAGTTCATGGCTGCAGAGAAATCAGTAAGGGAGGGTGGCAGACAGCGCCGTGGGGGAACATCAAAAGATTTGGCTGATGATCTCACAGAGCTTTACAAGACAGATCCTGAAGAGGATTATAATCAGCGCAAGACACGAATCCAATGGATTCGGCGATATTGGTCTGAACAATTGTTCAAATACAAGTTCGCGACCCAGGAATACACTGAGAAGAATGCTATCAAAAGTCTTTGGGGTGATATTCTCTATCGAGGCCTTCCACCCAAGAACAGAGCTGAAGCTATTGCACAGGGTTTATATCCTTGTATGGTCCGTGGCCCTCAGCCTGAAAATGCCGACCCATCATCATTGCTCTGGTGTCGTGACGATAATATCTTCAAGCGCAACTTCCGGCACGCAAAGGCATAGGCCAAGGAAAACAAGAAGTCATTGGGATTAGACTTCAACCCTGGTCCCTCTGCTCCCCGTACTGACTGCTCACGTGATGCAGAACCCAATGTCATCAGCCCCTTCTCCAACCTTGATGGCCTCATTACTTACATCTTGGTCCAAGGTGCCAAAGTGGATCATTCTGATAATGATGCTGACACTGATGAAGCCCCAGCTCCTCCTCCAAAGCCGCAGAAGCTAAAGAAGACTAAGGCTTCAGGATCAGCTGCTCCTCCAAAAGCTTCATGTGCAAAGCCACTGGCCACTGCACCTCCTAAAGACAGTGTGCAGTCTGAAGATCTATCATGTATCTCCAAGAAGACGGAGAAGAAAAAGAAAATCGTCAAGCATACTGATCAGACATTGACTCCTGCTGCCATTCTGCGAGAAGAGCACATTGATCTGTCCAGCAATTAAGATCTTGCAGATGATGCTCTTGAGCAACTGATCAAGAGCAAGGAAGAAGCAGAGATCTTCAATGATTTGCCTCTCTTTGATGTGGCAATCATCCATAACTTTATTGATGAGTGGTTTGACACCCCAAATCTCAGCTTTGAAGATCTGCAACTTCGCATTGGCCTCAGCGTCTCCTTCAATGGCGCCATTGCTTTTGAGCTAGCTCTTGCTCAGCGCATCGTTGAACTGATGTACAAGATCGACCATGAGAAAGCTCAGTTCAAGAAGCATGTGGAAAAGCTCAGCGTGCAAGATGTCAAAAACTTCAAGATCATGCTGCACGAGCTCAAAGAAGCCTTTCTCAGGAAGCGCGAAGAAGCTAAAGGCTCTCGTGAGCGCATGAAGAGTCTGGCTGAAAAGTGTGTGCTAGCCTGCAATGAGGCTGAGAAGCGCAAGGCTCTTGGTCATCCTGGCATTGACCCCAGAATGGTTGCAAAGAAGAAGAAGCTATCAACTGACCAACATGCACCTTCAAGGCAGGAAGAACCTCGCATAGTCTTCCCAAGCAGCATGACTGGCTCGATGCCAAAGGTCATGTCAACCGCTTCAGAACTGAAGAAGACGAGGGCTGCTGAGGCTGAAGCCAGAAAAAGGAAAAATACTGAAGCCTCTGATGTTGCTCCCTCCAAGAAGAAGCGCAAAACCAAGAAGAATCAGGCTGCTCCCACAGAGCCCTTAGTGGTTGAACCTATCTCAATGGTTCGCCCTGCATCTGAACACCAAGAACGACGGATGATAGTTCATGAGCCTGCTTCCACAGAGGCTCATGAAGCTGAAGACATTCCATCAGTTGATCCCACCGCTGCTGAAGACATTCGTCACAATGACAATGTTGAAGATGATGAAGTTCTTCCTCAGATCGAACACAACTTGGTATCATCGCCTGTTCTCATGAACAACGAACTCATCAGCATTGGTCGTCCTTTGACGCCAATTGCTCAGGATGCATCATGGGCTGATCACCCACAACAACAAGACTCCCCGAGTACTCCCCAACAACAACAAGTCACACCACCTGTGCAATAAGAAGAGGAAGACTTTGTGGCCCAGCCAACTCGATCTCCAAAGGCGTCACCAGCATTACGCAGGCTTCGCAAAGGACCAAGGCCTCAAGTCCCTCTTTCGATCGTTCCAGAAGGAGAAGTGCCCCACCAACCTGTTGCACGTCAAGTGTTTCCAGAAGCCACTTCGACTGTGAATGTCTCCATGTCTGAAGCCAAAGCTGCTGAAGTCAATCCGGCTGCATCAGCCGATGACAATCAAGAAGAAGAATGTGTCCCTACTCCCCCCATTACTGCAGAAGTTGTTCCTGAAGTGAACGTGCGAGTGCCCGACCCTCCAGCTCATCAAGTGGAGGTTGAAAATCTTGAGGCTGCCACCACCAACACAAACGAAGCCAATGACGTAGTCATGGCTGAAGAAAATGTGGAGCCTGCACCAACCAATGTGCCCGAAGCCAATGATGCAACTGCTCCTGAAGCATCTGTTGTGCAGCCTGACGCCTCTGTTGTTGCCACTGCTCCTGTTCTGCCACCACGGCCTCATACAATTGAGCAAGCATACAACTATGGCCAGCTAATCACTGTCAAATGGCCCGTTCTGGTCCCTCCGCCTAATGCCTCTGGTCCTCAGTTTGATTATCATATTGAGCATAGGCCTCAGGTCCAGAAACCAAAGCCAAGACTGCCAAGGTTCCCAGGTACTGCCACCTCTACAGGGTCCTTCAATGCAAATGGCTTCAAAAGCCACAACACCTTCTTTGACAGCGCAAAGAACCCCTACTCAAGGCCAAGAATATCATCTGATCATTTCTGGAGCTATCAGCAACGATGCTATTACTCCTGTGTTCTGTATGATCAAGGGTGCATTTTCCCTCATATGCGCCTCGACACTGAAGCCATTGCTGGACTTCCATGCTTAGAAGAAGCACTTGACTGCTTTCGTGATGCAGGTCTGCTCAGCTTTGTGACAGACAAAGAACATTGGAATGAGGAACTTTTGCTTCAATTCTATGCTACCCTCCACATTCGCGGCTACAACAGGGATACAAAGACATGGGTTCTCGAGTGGATGACAGGAAATGTTCATCATGAAGCCAAAGCTCTTGACGTCATTGAGCTTACAGGCCTACCCACTCCCGGAGAGCTGTACGAACCCGATTGTCAACTCCATCGCAATGCACTAGAGAGCATCTTCCATAAGCCAGAGCCCAACATGAGCCAGATGTTGAGCATGATGAAGCCTCTGCCACCTGACGCTGAATACCCAAAGGAGTTCTTTGTTGATGACCTTGAGTATCTGCCTCGCACAATATATCACATCATCAGGAGAACTCTATGGCCTATCAAAGGGCATTCATCAGCTGCAAAACTTGAAGGAGCCATGAAGACATTGGTCTTTTACATCCTCAATGGCATCAGCTTCAATACACAAGAATTCTTCATCCGGCAACTGGCTGCGTCTGGATCTGACCTTTTTGGCCTGAAATTCTATGCTCCATGGGTCATGCACCTCATCAAGCTACACTCTGCTATCAACTATCAGCCCTCTGCTCGCAATCATTTGATCTTTCTACCAGAGGTTGATATGTCAGTTGAATCCATATACCCTGAGCCTGCCAAGAAGCCTCTTTGTCTTCAAAATGCTGATCCCCAAAGCTTCACTCAACACATGGAAGGAGTCCAAGCAGTAACTCGTGTCTATCCAATGGCTGGGAACACTGTCTGCCTCACCGTGCGCAAACTGAAGCTACTGAGAGCACAATTGCCCAAAGGCCTAAGAAGCGCTCTCGCGTCCTAAATGACCGAGAACTTCTTGTGGCACTGCATCAGAAACAAGACAAGCATAACTTTTGGCTCAAGCGACAGATGCAAAGCCTCTTGGTGGACGTAAATCGCATTCGAAATCATGCCACCAAGAATGCCTTTGTCACTCACGAGACCTGTCGTCGATCATGGAAGAGTTTGACGCTGCTTAGTGCTGAAGCAGATCTTCAAGACGATGGCTTCACTGAAAGATTCAAGTTTGACTCCACTCCTCCACGGAATGTTGTCCTACGTCGAACTCCATCCCTTGAAGACTCTGACTATTCTTCCTCCGTGGCAACGGTGAATGCCAAAGTGATCGATGATGAAGACGATGCTACTTCACCGCCCCGTACTTCTGCACGCATCGACACTGCACCAAGTATGTCTGCGCCGCCAAACAACAACGACAACCCTGCTACTTCACCTACTCATGAGAACGAGTAGATGCTCTATGTCTTCAAACCTTTTTGGTCCTTACTAACAAAAGGGGGAGAAGCATAGGAGTTTGATAGTCTTCAAGCGGGTTCATATGGGCGGTTGCTTTATATTTTGCCTAGTGTTTACAACTCTCGCTTTTGATACATTTGGTTCTTTGAGTTGTAACACTTAAACTCGATGGTCGTCTGCTACTTATTTGCTTTTCTGTGATGCGATGATAAATTCCGCATGTGCGATGATAACTTCCGCACTTAGATCATTCTGCAGACGTTCATTTTTCATTATGCATGTCATTCTCTTAGCTATATCATTTCATGCATGATGAATTATCTTCATAAGTTGAAGAGGATCTCCACAAGTACAACCTGCCATGTGCATTTGCATTCCAAAAGCAAATTACTTATATGCACATCTTCAGGGGGAGCCTTTGCCACTTATGAAGACAATACCCTATCCTTTACAATTTCACATACTTTATCCCCGTTGAAAACTTCAACCAGTTTGTCATCAATCACCAAAAAGGGGGAGATTGTAAGTGCATCTAGTGCCACCCCTAGTTGGTTTTCGAGTATTGACGACAAAGTTGGTTGAGGGACTAATGCGTTTGTGAGAATTGCAGGATAACGCAGGTAGTGTCCCTCATTGATTCAGTTTACCTACCGGAGATGACCCCTAAAAATGTATGAAGACATTGACGACAATGGTGGTATGTGAAGATAATCATATTGAAGACTATGACATGAGAAGACATTGAGTGAAGACTATGGAGCGCGAAGACTGTGTCGTCTCGTTGTTTCCTTTTTCTTCTTTGTTGAGTCATAGGAACCACCGTACTGTTAAGTGGGGTCCAAGTGAAGAAAGTCAGAATGACTGAAGTGATGCTCAACCCAAATCATATGTCTTCGAGCGAAGACAATGAGAGCAAATCTTATCCAGAGCTGGATGAGTCAGCTTTGCTTGTAGCCCAAGTAAAGTTGCCGCATGTGTTTGAAATCTGACCGTTGGAACACGTGTCAGTTCCTTAGTGACCCAGGGTCATTTCGGACATATCAGGTCGGGTTGCCTAGTGGCTATAAATAGCCTACCCCCTACACCATAAATTGGTGGCTGCTCAGAGTTAGTGCACGACTTTTGTCATTTGAGAGCAACCCACCTCGAAGCCTTTCAGAGAGAGAAATCCTTGCGAGGACAAAGCCCAAACACCCAGAGCCAAAGAGTGTTAGGCATCACTGAAGTCTTTCTGTCTGTGTGACCTGAAGACTTATTACACTTGAGGACTGTGAATCCTCCAGCCGGTTAGGCGTCGCGTTCTGAGCATCCAAGAGTCATTGTGGATCGCCAGTGAACAAAGTCTGTGAAGGTTCGGAAGTCTACCTTGAAGACTTACCAGAGTGATTGGGCGAGGACTGTGTGTCCTTAGCTCAAGGGGAATAAGGTGAAGACGTGGTCTTCTGAGTTGAATCTCAGCCTCCCTAACCAGACGTACAGTTGTCACAGCAACTGGAATTGGTCCAACAAATCTTGTGTCTTCAACAAGTGACTGGTTCTATCCTCTCCCTCCCTTTACTTAGAGTTAGTCTTCGTGAAGTCATTGCCTAATTGTCGTACCTGTTTGACTTCATTGCTTGACTACTATTGTTGATTGGCTTCATACTATCTTCCATCCTAATCCTTACTACCAAGCTGCTATTAGTCTTTGTACTGTCACATTATTGCATACTTGACTATGGTTTGCTTGTTGTAGTTTATCTTCCCCTGCATATCAATTAGGTCATTTCTATTGTTTGTCCTCGAAACTTCCACATTTTTAAGACTTCCATAAAAATCGCCTATTCACCCCCCCCCTCTAGTCGATAACTAGCACTTTCAGTATCCACTACGCAAATCAACTTTGGAGAATATTGTAGAGGCACTCAATTCATCAAGCATATCGTCTAGCCTAGGAATAGGATGACGATAGCAAATAGTAATATTATTAATACCTCTACAATCAACACACATACACGACGTACCATCCTTTTTTGGCACTAGAATAGGAACAACACCAGGACTAAGGGATTCGCGTATATAACCTTTGTCGAGAAGCTCCTGTACTTGACGCATAATCTCCTTCGTCTCCTCTGGATTGGTACGGTGTGGCTCATGGTTTGGTAGTGAGGCACCGGGAATTAAGTCAATCTGAAGCTTAATCCCTTGAATAGGCGGCAATCCCGGTGGCACGTCTTATGGAAAGACATCAGCGAACTCCTGCAAAATGTTAGTGACAGCAGGAGGCAAAGAGGAAGGCACGTCCTCGAATGAAAATAATGCCTCTTTACAAACAAAAGCATAGCAAACAGATTTGCTGAAATCTAGCTCATCAATATCAGATTTAGTGGCAAGTAAACATGCACTTTTCAATTTAATTTCAGAAGCAACACTAGATGGTTTACTATTAGGCTTCATTTGTTGCTCAAATTCTTTTGCCACAACCTGATTTTCACTGTTATTTTTCTCCTGTTTTGCTTTATTAGCTCTATTAATATCATCTTTCAAAATGGAATCAGGAGTCATAGGAAGCAAAGTAATATTTTTATCCTTATGAACAAGAGTATACTGATTGTTTCTACCATGGTGTACAGATTTTTTGTCAAATTGCCATGGTCGACCAAGTAATAAGGAACATGCTTGCATAGGTACCACATCACAATCGACATAATCAGCATATCTAGAGATACTAAAATGCACACGAACAGTACATGTTACCTTAACCTTGCCGCTGTTGTTGAACCATTGGATGTAGTAAGGATGTGGATGTGGTCTTGTGGTGAGAGATAACTTCTCCACAATCTCCATGCTAGCTAAGTTGTTGCAGCTCCCTCCGTCTATGATGACACGCACAAAATGTTCCTTCACAACTCCCTTTGTATGGAACAAATTGTGCCTCTGATTTTGCTCAGCTTGTGTGACCTGCACACTCAAAACACGTTGAGGAACTAAACATTCATACCTGTCAGTGTCTTCAGCCACTACAAAAAAAATACACTTCCGTGATGATACGTGTTTGTCACAGTAGGTCGTGTTTTTTGTCATGTATGTACATCCATGACAATTTTATGACAGAATCAAGATAGTCATACCTATGCTGTCGTAGAACTGTTCCATGACATTACCAATATTATCATCATGGAAGTGTCCACTTCCATGACGATAAATCGCGCGTCACAGAAGTGCTTTCGTCAAGGGTGACCGACACGTGGCATCCACCGTAACAGAACGCCGTTAAGCTATCGGGTCGGGTTTTGAATCCGATAACCTGTTAACAGCCCCGACCAATGGGGATTTTCCATGTGTAAAATCATCATTGGCTGGAGGAAACACGTGTCGGCTCACTGTTGGGACAGATGTCATCCGCTCATTGGACCGAAGGCGCCTATGATACGGCGACACGTGGCACGGCCCAACAGAGGCCCATTCTTGTGAAAAGGCTGACCCGTTTGACTTGGTCAAAAGGTGGCGGGCCGGCCCACGGAAATCCTGTTAATGGTCTGTTTGCATATAGCATATTTACAGCCCGCTAACCCAGGGCCCGTTACGCCCTATCCGAATTAGGCCCAGTAGCTCATCTGGGCCGTCCAATATGATTCCAGCCCATTTTAACTTTCGGCCCATGTGTGGCCCATGACTTCTTTCGACCCATATGAGGCCCTTTGTAACTCTTGGCCCATTAATGGCCCATGGTGAAACTGGCCCATAATGAACAGTGTATCACTTTATACCCATTAACGGCCCGTTATTCTATTGGGCCGTTTCCAGCCCAAGTTATCTTTTGGACTTCTCAGGGCCCATTGATTCTTGGGCTCATTTGCAGCATTCGGTTACATATGGCCTATTACTGTCATTTTCTGCTTGTGGGCCAAATTCAGCTCGTCGTTACAGTCGGCCCATTTGCAGACCGTTAATACGTTGGGCCGTTTTCATGTAAAAAGACCCGTTGGGTTGTTTTCATAGATTTATCAAATACGGTCTATTAACGGCCCGTTATGGTCCACGAATAGTTCGACCCATGATTGGTGAAATCATGATACGCCCCGTAGAAGGCCCATGGATCTACGGCCCGTATGAGGGCCATGGATCTACGGCCCATATGAGGCCCATGGATCTACGGCCCGTAGAAGGCCCATGGACCCTACGGCCCGTAGAAGGCCCATGGACCCTAAGGCCTGTATAGAAGGCCAATGGATCCTACGGCCCGTATGGAAGGCCAATGGATCCTACGGCTGGAAGAAGGCCCATGGATCATACGGCCTGCAGGAGGCCCATGGTTACAACAGTCCGTGTGTTGCCATGATTATTTTGGCCTAGTTACCAAAAATAGGCTATTGTGGCCACTAGAAAAACACAGAAAAAGAACTGCAGTGACTACAAGCAAACGACTAAACAAGAGAATAAGGAAATAAATAAGCAAGCAATTAACGCTAGCCTATTACCGCTATTACACATATTACATCCACTGGGCATCAATGTTCGCCACCAGTGCAAATATAGGGAACAAAGCAGCATATTACATACACCGGCCATCAAAATTGGCCACCAGTGCAAATAAATGTGGCAGCAAAACAAGAGCATAACTGAAACAACTTCAAAAGAGCTCAAGAAACGTTATCCTGGGTATCCACCATGGTGGCAATAACCTTAGCAAGCTTATTAGCTTTCTCCTGTTTGGCGCTAAAATCCTCCAACGCTTGTTGTTGCACCAGAAAGTATGCATCTGAATGCTCCAGGGACTTCCGCAGTCCTTCCGCTTCTTGTCGCAACACAGCTGTTCAATGTCTTTCAGCTTGTAGTTGAGACTCAAGAAACCAATTTGATTTAGACAGTGAGTTTGAATAGCTTGTGCAAGCGGTAGTGGCCAGTAACTCAACACTAAACCAAGATAGAACTTTGGGGTTGTCTCACTGTCTTCAAGATAGTATTCCTTAGCTGTTTTATCGGCTTTGTTGGAGACCAACAAGGATGTGACTAGCCTGAACCTTATCTGTATTACTTCTTTTACCATTGCTTAATAAGGCAATCTTCCCCAATATTCTGTCAGCATTTTAAAAGAAGAAACAAGCAGACACATCACAAGTTTAGCATGTACTAGTATATGAAACTCATTTCGGTGAACCAGTTCATTAGTAAGGTGGACAGGATTAAACTACCAAGTCTTCTATTGCCAAGTACTAGTACATAATAAAAGCATCAAACAAACATATATCTATGTCCTATGGTCAATGCATTGTCTTGCCAAATCAAAATAGAGACATGGTTCACATCATATCAGTTCAAGACAAAGCAGCAGTGAAAGAATACAAAGCATGGGAAACTACACGGCACAACAAGATTTCAGATAGGTACCACGGGTCTACATGTACAACAACACTATTGGCTCTGTTGTGATGCTAGTAATGTGCATGATATGAAAGTCAACTGTATACACAATTGAAATTGAAATCAAAAGAGCTATTGATAAGAGCAAACCTGTTAAAGAAACATGCGTGAACATACCTGCCGTGCCATTGGAGTTTCGATTGGATCCTTCAATTTAAAAATAAGTTTGTATGAGTAAATACAGTGATACAAGTGCAAACCAATCATAGTTAAAAAATGCGCGCCTAAGCGAGTGCTTAAGCGCGCCTAGGCTCTAGGCGTTGGCAAAATACATTGCGCATAACTACGCTTAATCTGTGCATAACTGCGCATAAGCATGGGCTTTGGCCAGTAAAGCGCAAGGCGGTGGAAAAACGCACAATTAACGCCTAGCGCTTTTTAGAACTAGAACTATGATAGAAATGGAATCTTAAATTAGAATAGTTGTTCTTCAGGTTTAGGCACTTGTTCTACATGAACAGAGTATAGTAAGACGCAAGAATATAATACTTAAAAATAGAAAATGAGCTCATAGACCTTACCACATTCTTGGTTCGGGACCAGTACAGAACAAGGCGTTCCCAGTCATTGTCTAGTAAATGTATCTTAGGAGAACGTAAGGGAATTTGATGAGTTTCTTTGCCGGTGAAGTATGTTTTCTTCAGGTAATTCCGATACTGCCACCAAGCATTCTTGAAGATAGCAGAGGTATTAGCACAGATTACCTCATCCTGAGTTTCCAAATCGGTCCTTCTCTATAGAGAAAAATGGGAAAATTTGTTGTATTGTAACCATCATGGAGGTAGCACTACAAGAATCAGCTACTTTGCCATCAGCCACGGCAGACGGCAAAGGCACGTATGGCGGACGGCAAAGGTCTTTGCCGTCCGCCGCTGACGGCAAAAGTGGACGACAACGTACGAGACGGCAAAGAGCTACATTGCCGTCCGCTTCGGGCGGCTGACGGCAAAGGGTCCTTTGCCATCAGCTGCGACGGCAAAGAATACACACGGTAATAATTGCGCTGTTACTCCGTTAGGTGGTTAACGGCAAGCCTTTGCCGTCGGCCACTGGCAGCAAACATCGAAAGGCCTTTGCCTTCCGCCGCTGTAGGCAAAGTTTTTTTTCTCTTTGCCGTCAGCCACTGTTGGCAAACTGACCAAATAGGTTAGCCTCCCAGGAAACACAGTTGCCTGCCACGTGGCCTCTTTGCCGTCCGCTGCTGATGGCAAAGATACCTTTGCCGTCAGTGGCTGACGGCAAAGAGCCTGCATATTGGCTCTTTTTTTCTGTTTTTTTAAATCCAATAATTTTCAGAGCAAATATATATGACATATATAGATATATTTCACAGAGCTATTTAACAGCACATAAGTTTCATCGTACATACATATATAGTTCCATCCACTCATACATAGCAAGTTCCATCAAGATAGCAAAGTTGCACATACATATTACAATGCAAAGCTTCATTAAGATAGCAAGTACCATCGTAGCAAGCTAGAAGAATACTAGAAGAGAATGAAATTAAAAACAAGCACTCCATCATAGCAAGCTAGCTCCCGAGAAGTGAATGAAATCTGCAAAATGGCAAATAAGAAAGTTAGGAAAAGGTGACTAGAAGAAGAAGACTAGAAGAAGAAGCACACCATGGTTTGTGAGGTAACTTAGGTGAAATGGATCGTTTATGAGCTAACTTAGGTAAAATGCATCATTTTAGAGCTAATGTAGGTAAAATGGATCGTTTATGAGCTAACTAAGCCAATTATGCCGTTTTTTTACATAAGTAAGGTAAGTACATGTCATTATTGAGCAAACCTAGTTAACTAAGCATACTATAACTAACTTAGGTCATTTTGGAGGAAACAAAGCTAAGTATAGATCATTTTAGAGCTAACTTAGGTAAAATGGCTGGTTTTGGAGGTCAGTAAGCTTATTAAGTCATTTTGCAGGAAAAGAAGCTACGTCTAGGTCATTAAGGTAAGCATATTGGATGAAATAAAGATAAGTCTAGGTCTTTATGCATTTGTTAAGCAAAAAACTAGAGAAACTTACCTTGATCATGGAGGTGTGGGAGCGGGCTAGCTTAGGCCAGTAGCTGGAGAAGGATCGTGTGATGCTTGTGTGTAGTAACGCTGCACAAAAGATCATTTCCAATGTTTCGTTAGCATGATGACACTCAAATGTTAAGACTAGCAAGTAACGTCCATTCAAATTAAACTCACCGTGGTCTCAGGAGCAATCTCTGGATCAATGGCTATGGAGCCACGGGACCTCCCGCCACTAGATATTATCACCTGCTCTGGATTGTAGGGGATCTGGCTCGGGTTAAACTCCTCCCCTATCCTCGCCTTCCCCTTGACTTGCTTGTAAGAGGCAGTGTGGGCCATGGCATACCGGTCGTACCCCTATGGCACCATATCCGTCTTATTGTAGCATGCCTGAAAGAGAGAAACAAAGTAAATTAGTAATTAAAGGGCTCAAGCTAGCATGATGAATGAATTGCATTAATAATGAAGCAAACCACATTACCCAATTCCGCCCGAACTGATATAAGCTGGAGTTACCTTGATGGTGTGGCACACCTTCAATTTGGGCACGTTTGTCCTTGGCCTCAGTCGGCTCCCCTTCCGTCTTTCAACACCTGCCATGACAAAGAGTAAACGAAATTAGTACAACATAAAAAAATACCGACATGAATAATAATATGTATATCACTTAAGTGTATCATCATCAAGTACAACATAAAAAAATTGAATACCTGACACTACTAATAATCTCGATCAGTATCATCAATAAATGCATAATCATCATCATCACTATAATCAATGACGGGCTCATAGGGTTCAGTGGCATCAACATGTGGAAGTCCACCTTTACGTAATCGGTCAAGCATTGAGAGGTCATCCGCAGCAGTAACCTTTTCTTGTTCCGGCTCTTCTTGTTCCTCCTCTGGGTGATGTGGGATTCACTGTCGCTGTCTACTTCAATGTTCCGGGGTGAAGTATACCGGTTCTTGAAACGCTTTTTGGAAAGACGTGTCTCTTGGAAGAATTCTCCTTCATATGTGTCTGGGTTAATGTGAGGTTCATAATCCTCTTCCTTTGGGGGAGATAGTCTAGCACGTGGTGGCACTTCATAAATGACATCCCAACCTTTCAGATTCGTATTAGTTTGGCAGGCCCAGGGTAGATAGAATACTTGGGTCGCCTGTTGAGCCATAATATAGACATCAGGAACATCTAAATGGGTGCTTTGGTTGATTTCAACTAGCCCTATATGTTCATGAGTCCTTCTAGTCTCCTTCGGCTGAAACCAATAACATTTGAAGACTACCACATTCGGTGGGTTTTCACCACAAAATAGAAGTTCATAAATTGCTTCAACTCTCCCATAATACTCGGTACCTCCTTCGCCGATAGCAGATACACAACAATTTGTAGACTTTCGATCGGCCATAGATAGCTCTTTGCCATAGGTACGAAAACGATACCTGTTGATGTCGTGTTTGTCAAATGAACAGACCTTATAGTCAAAACCATTAGCAACTTGTCTCAATTCGGCCTCCATAGACTCTGAATTATCCTACAAGTTTAATATGAAAGGATTGTTGCATTACGCACAAATTAGCGAATGAAATGAAATTGTCTAATAGAGTTTACCGTTTGTTTGAACCAAGAGATGAAACCGGGACAGCCGCCTCCTTGCTTTGCGAGAAGCTCATACTCTTCGATGGAATCCTTTTGGATCACTGCTCCATACGAGAATAGGGCGACGTATCGACTGTATGAAATATCCAGGAATAAGAGCAGTTCAAAAGAAATAGAAGTTGCGAAACAATGTACCGAGAACTTACTCGATGTACGGCCGCACTTCTATCAGGTTGTTGAGGATATACAACGAAATGGTCCGCCATTCTTCGTTATCCTAAGATACTGGATTTGAAACACTGGCTGGTGCGAGATTGCCTTTGAATAGGCTGAGGTTGGATCCACCCTTTTTAGGCTCGTCAGCATTGTACCGAGGCTTCGGATTATGCAAATGATGATTTTTGGTTTCATAGTGTGCTGTCACGAAGTTTGCCGCCTCCTCAGTGATGAATGCCTCAGCCATAGACGCTTCAATTCTACGTTTATTTTTACATTTTTCTCGAAGCGTCTTCTGCATCCTCTCAGTGGGGTAGCACCAACGATTTTGCACGGGCCCCCCCAATCTTGCCTCGGTCGGGAGATGCAAAATCAAATGCTGCATTGGATTAAAGAAGCCCGGTGGAAAGATCTTCTCTAACTTGCAAATCAATTCTGGCGCCAACTCTTCCATTTCTTCTAGCATGCCAGGCGATAGTTCTTTCGCACAAAGAACATGGAAGAAATAGCTGAGTTCTGCCAGTATTAGCCATTCATCCTCAGGGATGAAGCCACGCAACATCACCGGCATTACCCGCTCAATCCATATGTGCCAATCATGACTCTTGAGACCAAATATCTTCAATTTATCAAGACTCGCTCCCCTCTTTAGATTCGCTGCATACCCATCGGGGAACATCAACTGCATTTTCACCCACAAGATAATTTCCCTCATAGCTGGCCTTCCAAGAATGAACCATGCCTTTGGCTTCGTCCAGTTCTGCTTTCCTTTCGGTTCTTTCATGTTTTGTAACGGCCTATCACATAGCGCCTCCAGATCGACTCTAGCCTTAGTATTATCCTTTGACTTCCCATCTATGCCGAACAATGTACCAAAAAGTGCCTCGGCGATATTCTTCTCAGTGTGCATCACGTCGATGTTGTGTGGGCAAAGGAGGTCTTTGAAGTAAGGCAGATCCCATAAGCATGTTTTGTGAGTCCAGGCGTGCTCAGAATTATACCCCCTAAAGTACCCTGGACGCTCTGGATCTGGCTCGAGAGCGTTTAACTGATCCAGGGTCTGTTGGCCTGTCAACGCAGGTGGTGCAGAGTTTTTTACAACTCTACCTCTGATGAAGTTCTTCTTGTCTTTCCTGAACTTATGGCGAGGATCCAGGAACTGTCTATGCATGTCGAAGCAAGAAAACTTGCGACCGGCCTGAAGCCAACGAAACTCAAGAGCTCCCTTGCATGTGGGGCACGGGAACCTTCCATGCACACACCAGCCAACGAATAGCGCATGCACCGGCAAGTCATGCGTCGAGTACATGTACCAGACACACATTATGAAGTTTCGTTTGCTATAGGCGTCGTATGTCTTGAACCCATTATCCCTGGCTTCTTGCAATTCGTCCTTAAGAGGCTGCATGTACACATTCATATTTTTCCCCGGATAGTTGGGCCCTGGAATTATCAACGTCAGGAAAATGTTCTTTCTTTGCATAATCTGTCCGGGGGGGGGGGGGGGGAGATTGAGTGCAAAGACAAATACGGGCCAACAACTGTATTGGGCTGCTGTCATACCAAACACATTGAACCCATCGGTGCTGATGCCGACTCGAGGATGCCTCGGATTTGCCGCTTTGTCAGCATGTAATTCATCAAACTTTTTCCACGCAACACCATCCGATGTGTGTACCATCATCAGATTACCATCTGCATCTAGTTCGGTTCTTTTGCCTGTTTTGTGCCATGTCATCTGTCGGGTCGTCTCTTCGACCATGAAAAGACATTGAAGTCTTGGTACGATTGGCATATACCGAAGAACACTAACAGGGATTTTGGTTTGTGTCTTCTCACCCATACCATTGTCTACCACAATATACCTGGAACACTTGCAAATGGGACAATAGTTCAAGTCCGCATAGTCAAGCCTAAATAAGGCACATCCTTTCTCATAGGCATGTATCTTCTCATAGGGCATCTTCAGTGCACGGAGGATTTTGTCCGACTGGTACAGGTTTGCAGGCATTACATGGCCTTTGGGTAGAAAGCGTCCAAATACTGTCATAATTGTGTCATAGCATTCTCTGCCCAAGTTGAACTGAGCCCTCAAAGCCATTACTTGTGAGATGGCATCCAACTGACAAAGCTCAGTGTGCTCGTGGAGCGGACGTTTTGAAGACTCCAACATTTCATTGAAGTCCTTTGCAGATTCCTCCATCTCCTCGTCCGAATCCCGAGCATCATCATAGTCTTGCACCATGTTTTCCATCCCGGTACCATGCTCGTCGGTGCGACGATGATCCACCTCAGCTCGGTCACGTTGGGCAGACTCACCATGAAATGTCCACACCGTATAATCGGGCGTAAAACCATTCTTCTGTAGGTGTTTACCCATTTCAGCCTTTGTCCTCTTTTCCCAATTGCAGAATCGGAAACAGGGGCACCAAGTTTTCCTCTGGCCATTTGCAAATGCGGCTTGCACAAACTCCTTGGTTTTTGTGAACCATTCAGCGCTCCATTTGTTCTGACCAGTGTGACCGGTATACATCCACGCAGAGGAGGTCGAGGGAGAGAGATGAGTAAAGGGCGGGGGAGGGGGCTCGACCGTTAGTTAGGTTAGTTAGGGTAGCCTTTGTCGTCCGCCCTCCTTTGCCGTCTGCTTTTCTTCATATTTGCCGTCTGCGGCGGACGGCAAAGCGGGGGGACATTAAGTATTTTTTAACCAGCTCCTCAGTGGGCTCCCCCCTCCCTCTTTTCCGTCAGCTAGCGGACGGCAAAGATTCTTTGCCGTCAGCTAGCAAACGGCAAAGAGCTGGCTGATGGCAAAGGCTTTCTTTGCCATCAGCTAGTTCTTTGCCGTCTGCTTTCGGGTAGCTGATGGCAAAGAGCTTCTTTGCCGTCCGCTAGCTGACGGCAAAGAGCTGGCAGATGGCAAAGTAGCTGATTCCAGTAGTGTAGAATGTATGGGACGAAGCAAAGTAATTGCCATGAATAACATTACTTACACATAACTCCTGGACAAACACCTGCAACTGGCATTTTCCTTCATCTTCAGTAAAATATTTCCAAGATGGGAAGATACGCACATACGATTTAACAACATCAAATGCGATAGATGCTAAACTACGACTAGCTGGTTGTGCTTCCTCCACAGGAATAGGCGTACTAACTGGTGGAGTTGGGGTTCGCCATGATAGTACTGGCCCTTTGGGCACTGGAGCTGCCTTACTAACTACTCTTGTTTGGGAGCTCTGTGGTGGAGATGGTGTTGTGTCAACAGGAACTGGGTTACTATCGGCTGGGGTTGGGGTTAGATTGGGTGAAGCTGGTTCTCTGTCCATCATAGTAGGGGTACAATCTGCAAGAGTTTGGGTTATGTGTGGTAGGGCTGGTTCTTGTGCATGTACAACCGGGGTGCTATCTCCACCAAGAGGTAGCACTGTTTTATTTGAAGACTGTGTTTTTCGTCCGCTAGATACTGGCATCACCTGCTCCAATTCAAATGGCTGATAAACAGGAAACATAGTTGAATGTACAGACATTGTATGAGAGACAGATGCAATAGATAGTGTGGAAAAAAGAGGGCATTAAATAGTTGACATGTATATTGTTTAAATAAAATGGATAGCATGACATAATTTCACATATACGATGTCTATCTAAACTGGATAGCATAGCATAACATAATTCAAAGATATGATGAATAACTAAACATGATCGCATGACATAATTCACCTACATGTTATCTAAGTAATCAGGATCGCATCATTTAATTAACATATGTGATTTATATGCTAAACAGAGGGCATTCAATATGATGTCTGAACTAAGAACATGGTGTTGAATATTGTGTATATGATGTCTAAACTATGCAATGCAAGACACTGTATGCATGATATGAGCAGTATAACCGTGCCAAGTTAGAGCATACACCTCAGTGGGGGAATAGGACTGGTCATCTGTCTCTGAATCCATCTCTGAGGAGGTATCGGGACCCAACGAGAGATCTTCTTCGACAAGTAGCACTGTCTGCTCTGAAGGCCTTGTTTTCACTCCAGATTTTTCCATCTCCCACCCAAATGGCTAATTCACAGGAAGAGTAGTTTAATGTACAAACATTGTCGACAAATGGAAATGTAATGAAGAAAAGGATGGGCAAGATATCATTCAAATATATGATGCCTGGTTAAACAGGATGGCATTGCACATTTCACATATGTTATGGCTGGCTAAAAGACATGAGACTGCATAATTCCCATATGTGATATAAAAACTAAACAGGTGGCATTATAGAACATATCTAAACTAAGCAGATGACTTATATGATGTCAGAAGTAGGCACTGCAAGGCAACATATGCATGATATGACTAACATCATCATGCCAAGGTAGAGCAAACACCTTAGGGGGTAAATAGGAGTGGTCAGCGGCGTCTGAATCCGCCTAAGAACAGATATCTTTCTCTGGATTACAATCTGGAGAGGGGTGGGGAGGGTTTGCCATTGAACCCACCATGGAGCGATGTCTGCATGATATTGTATTGCCGCACAAAACTCTTCTCTTTTTCTCTACATGTTCAGCATGACTGTGTACAATATCTGACATGCATACGAAAAAATATGGTGAGGTTATGTAAGGAGAGCATGCAGAAATTTAGAGTGATGGTAACAACCAGTGGATGGATCCAAAAATAATGATAGCAGGCTGATGATTGCTTTAAATTAATAAAAAGACAGATGATGATTGCTTTACTATTTGTGTCCCACCCAAGATGAACAACATAGGCATATCTAGGTGAACCAGATATTAGACAGACATACTATTCATTGCTGCCTCGATATGTGCCCCACAACTAATTTAGAACTCAAGTTTGAACATTAATTTGGACCTGACTTGGGAGTCCAGGAGCTGAACAGGACGATAAAGTAGCAGGTAAGTTTAAGCAATGCATAACATAAGCAGAAACAAAAAGAGTGTGACCTCTCTTGTGGACCCGTGTACTCCTCAGGTTCATCTGCTGAGTCGATGATGGTGATGCCGTTGCGGTGGGTGCCGGCGGCAGGGAAGGAGATCTGAAGCGGCGAAAGACGGTCAGGAGTCGTGATGTCTGATTTGATGGATGCTTTTGTCGATAGAGCAGCTCAGGTGAGGTGGACGATGTCGCGGCAGGAGTAGGACAAACCACACAAAGTTCCCTTCGACACGTACCTGTAACTGAAGTAATTTTATAAGGGCTCATTTGGCTTGCATGATTCTTAAAACGTAGGGATAGGAAAAACACCAGAATAGGATAGGAAAATGCACACGGTAAACAGAGCATTTGTAAACACATCTGTCAACTTGGGTGTTTAGTTTACATGAATTGGAAGAGCAGAGGAATGCAAAGAAACATGGCCAAAATAAAGTGAAACCATATGAAAGCCTGTACAGTTAGAATGTTATTCTAGCACTAATGCACTTGGTCTTGTTTTCATGCATAGGATTTTGAAAAGTAGGTCCAGGTGGATGTTTTGCTTCATTCCTTTCAACAAAATGCATGAATAATTGAATAGTAGAGTGCCATTGGAAAATTCTCTATTGCTATGTTTTTCCGTTGAACCAAAATAGCCCTAATGGATCGACGTGAATGTATAGTAATAAGTGATGCAACAAGTTTACAACCTCTTTCCATAGCCGTATCGACCTCGGCATCATTGGGTTGGTCGCTGAAGCAGTTGAGGCAGAGGTGGCCGTCGGAGGTGTGGAGGAAGATCTGAGGAATCTGTAGACGGCGTCCAGGGCACTGCTCTGTTGTGATGGATCGTTCTGTCATTGGAGCAGCTCCGGTGAGCCGTAAGACGTCAAGGCTGAAGCAGCACAAGATAGACATCATCAATCTCAAGTGGGATTCTAATAGCATCTCCAATAGATGATGTAAAATGGATGTAAAATTAACATCACCAAAAACCACCTGACTACAATAGATGGGTAAAAACTGTTGACTCTGAACTGAACTGTCGAAACTAAAATTTACTGTGGAATCTGAATGCTACTGTCGAAACTGAACGCAATGGTAGCAGAGAGGCACTTGACATGTAGTTTAGGGAGGGCCTCAAGTTCATATTCAACCTGCACCCCCCGAGCCACCAGCCACCACCGGCCGAACCGCCGGCTCCAGCGCCACCTCACCGCCCCGAAACAACTCGCCACCGCCGCCCCGGCCAGCCCTCTAGGCCCCCCGCCCCCACCCTGAACCCTAAGATAGATAGTGGGGTACCTCTCCGGCGAGCCCCCATCCCCGCTGTGGGTGGTTCTTCCTTAACTCCGGCGAGCCCCCCCAACCCCTATAAATCGACTGACCCAAAAGTCGATTCAGTCGACCGAAGTGTGGCTTAATCGGAGCAGAGCAGCAGCACGAGCAAGGGGGAGAGCAGCAGCAGCAGCAGGGCGAGCGAGCGATCGAGCGAGAGCCGGAGCAGCAGCAGCAGCAGCAGCGCGAGCGAGCGAGCGAGAGCCAGAGCAGCAGTAGCAGATCCGGCTGGTATGGACGCCGCTGCTGAAGGGGCCTCGCACTGGGGGAGAGCTGCCGTGGAGATGTCGCCCGCGGTGCCAGCTTCAAGGTAGCCGCTCCATGGGGGTGCGGGATGGAGCACCGTCGGCGCCGGGAGGTCGAGTTAAGGAGAAGGTGCGATGTGATGAGTGTACAACCTCTTTGGTGGCGCCAAGTAGGCCTCGGCTTTCTCCGAGGAGTCGGTGAGGATGTTGCGGTTCCGGTGGAGCAGGTTAAGGCGGCGCTGTGGGGATGGAGCAGCCGCGATAGACGAGGCGATCATCGGAGCAGCTCCTTGGAGGTGGAGGACGGGGCGGCTGAACCGGCGGGACGGCAAGATGGACGACGGATCCTCATCTGGGGAGGTAGACGAGGGACGTCGAGCTTTTGTGGTGGATGACGTCATCGGGGAAGAGGATCCTGCTGGGCAGCGGTGACGTGGCGGACGGAGGAGGGTGGGGTTTCGCGGCTGGAGCGGAGAGGTTATTGTGGCCTGGGATTTCTAATGGCAAAAAGGGGGCGATGGGAGGGGGTGAAGCATGACTTATGGACGCACTTGTCCGAAATGTAGGGTGTGTTACAAAAGTACCCCCCACCGATTTGAACTAGCGGCCCTTTCGGCTCAGTGTTAGAAGGGGGATTTCGCGTGTCGGGATTTGGCAGCTGGAGAGAGTTTTCGTGCGCGTTGTAATTTCGGGATAGCAAGGCGCGGGTTGTGAAGGCGCCAGTTTTGAGAGCACGATATCTGAATTTTCGGGATATAACAAGACCCGGGTTGAATTTTAGGGACAAGCCTAACGTGTAGTAATATTGTACTTGTACGTACCAAATCAATTCGCACTTCCCTCAACCAAAAAAAAAACAAAAAAAAATAAAACTATTCACACCACACAAAGAGAGAGTCTTGCCCCGTTTTACTATACAAATGCTATTCAAAGCTACTCCCTCCTTCCATCTATAGGGCCTAATGCATTTTTTGATGCTAACTTTGACCAAATATTAGAGCAATGATATATGACATGCAACTTACACAAAGCACACCGTTAAATTCATATGTGGAAGGTTCTTTCAATGATATAATTTTCACATTGTGCATGTCATGTACTATTAATCTTGTCAGTAGTCAAAGGCGGTCTTAAAAATCTCATTACGCCCTATATCGATGGAAGGAGGGAGTATGAATCCATGTTATGCCCGATTAAATTTTTGCTCTTGCTGTATAATGCATGTAACCTAATCATACCAACATTTTAGTGCATTCCAAATGTCTATACTACCGTTGCAATTCGAACTAAATTTGAATTCATTTCTCTATTTCAATAAGAATCTACAATCATGATTGTTTCCAACTTCAACCATCATTCGTGTATTACCTAATAACACACCACATGATTACTATAGAGATAGATATGAACTATGTGTACTACATGAACTCGAATTCTATTTTTTGAATACACTTGATGTTGATTCCAGATAATAGTACATTTGATGTACTAACTACATATTCATAATCTAAACCATGTTCCATACGTACACCGTGTTTATCACACAAAGTATAGTGCCCAACCCCCTACATCATGACAAGTATTAAGACCTGAGTTGCAAAAGTGACACATTAGCCCAAATTATAATCAATGTTCTACATTATGATATCTTCTTAAAGTATCTGTATCCACTTTTTTATAATGAATTATGATCTTTGTTCGTCTTTTACACCATCAAGATCCTCTTCTATTTGTAGCTAGCTAGCGCTAACTTTCTATCGTGCATGCACACGCCCGCCCCCTCACACACCCTTAGCGTCCCCTCCATCGCGCACGTTCACTATTTCTCTTTAGGTCGTCCAGCAGCGGTGTGTGTAGGCCCCCGGCTCCTTCTTTCTGGCACACACCAGTCGATATACCTCTCTAGCCAAGTGTGCCTACAACAAACACATATATACTTCCCCTCTTCTCTTCTCACCGTCCATGCCCCCATATGTCCAATACGATTCCACGCAGGTGCACACTCCCGCCCCTCTTTTCATTTATCACATGCTCCCACACTCCTCCGCCCTCGACATGGTAGGCCTCTCGCACCACCTCCTAGCCACACCCTCTCCCCCTGTCTACCTCTCCGAACCTTATTTGCTTCTAACACATGCAGGCGTGTATATGAACTGATCTCCCTACATATAGCTAGGTCGACTATAATTCGGTTTCACCAAGCACCGATACACTTACCTCGCTAGTTATGTCTCTCCTTTTCTCGGAAACACGACAGTTGATCTTCCTATGTAGTTACGCATGCTTACCACAACCATATCTTCTCCCCTCATCATCCTTGAATACCTCCCGACCCGTCTCTCACACGCACATGCATAGACAGACAGACATCCCCCGCCCTCTCTTATTGATATTGCACTCATACCCTCCGTTTGTCTAGCAGGCCTCTCCCACCATTTGTGAGACGCCACTCCACCACCAACCCTCCGACGCTTTACCTTTGTCTTTTTCCCAACCTTATTCCTCTGCTACACATATCCATGGATGTCGATCGATCTCCCTCAATACATAGCTAGGTCTCTCTCCTTCCCCACACATATACTAGTCGACCGGTCTCTACCCCCCCCCCATACACACACACACACACCGATAGTCGAACGTTGTAGGTAGGTATCCATGCCATGGAGAAGAACTGCACCTCTGCCCTCTCAAATTCCAGTAGGCCAGCCGCCTTCTATCTTTGACGTGGGCAAACACAAATTCGATGGCACACTTTATCGATCGCGCAGCCACACACTTCATCCCTGTTTTCAATTCTATCGATATCTCACGTCCATGACTCCATTTCACACACATTGTATATGTTATGTTTTTCTGATTGTATATCATCAACACATTGCCTCTGTTTTGCAAAAACCATCTCTCTCACACCCACCCATGTACGTACCTGCACCTAAAGAAGAAGTGCACGCAGGATGCACGTACTCACGTCTTGTTCCTGGCCACACCCGCGCGGGTACATGGTGAAGTTCATTTCTGTACGAAAAGGCAGCCCACGTGATAATTTGACACGTGTAGCGGTTGTTTACTCGAAGGAGGGTTGGGTACCACGCCTAGAATATAAAATGATTGCCGTGGGGAAATGGAAAAATGGGTTTGTCTCTCGTCACACCATCTCACACAAGGCCGCCGTGGCCTCTCTCTCTCAGCGTTGGTCAGTGATCCGGCCGCATCCCGTCCGCCGGCGGAAAGGGAGGATGTGCATTGTCTCTCCATTTGACGGCGTTGAGGTAGCTCGTCCCGATCTACGGTACCCACCGTTCTCTCTGACCAAGCTCCGGCGCGGTAGGGCCTTTGCCACTTCCTCGCTGCCGCCGGCGCCCTCCTAGTAACATCCCGACGACCCTTAGGTACATCTTCCTCCGGCCTTGCTCCACTGCCCATCTTCCCACGTTGCCGCATGTGCATCGTCTTTAGTTGTTTGCTTAAATCGTATCTCGGCCGACGTACTTTCCATCTTGCAATCTCGTCCTCAAACCATTTTTGATAAACCACCATGTGCTATCTTTCCCTTTTTACATGGAACATGCTTCTTTTTTGTCGGCGTATGTGTCTTCAACTCGTGTTATTGGGCAGTAATTGTTTCCTTTCGACCTCCTTTTGCAAACAGGGCTATCCATTTTCACCTCGTTGCTATTGCGACCTTTTGGTGAACTGCACAAATCACTTTTCTGAAGAGTGTTTTGTGCAGTTCCGCCAAAATGTCACACGGGAAACGTTTTTACATTTCTGTGGGACTGCAAAAAGGGAGATTGGTTTTGCTATCCTCCTCATCCAACTCCGTGCCTAATCTTCTCCAACAAGAAGTTAGTCCTAAAGAGAGATTGTAGAGGTGATCGGCTTCCATTTATGTGTGTTATGTTTCATCATCTAGTTCCACTACTATTGTAATCACACTGACTGGATATCTTTGCAAACAGGGATGGTCTGCTCGATTTTAGTGGAGCTGCACAAAATGATCGGATTGTGGTGTCCTTCATACACCTCTTTTTTGTCTACAGACCTGGGTGAAACTAGCTGCCAAGCAATGAACACTGTGCCAAGGAAATGGAGCCATGCCTACGAACAACATCGATCAATTATATTTTTTTATTTATTTGTACACCTTCTCACAACTTTGTCTTCAGTTGTGATGTGAATATTGGCGCTGATCTGTGAACCATTGAGATGCAATAGCCATGGTAGTTTCATTTGTATTTGATGCAATGTTGTAATGAGATAATCTCGAGGCAAGACACATGAATCCTAAGTTGAAACCTTTTTTTCCTGTGGGAACCAAAGTTGAAACCTTCAGTTTCATCAAAATTATGCGTACATATAAACAAATCCTGAAGGATTGGTAACAATGCTAGAAACAATTCAACTTCGTTTCGCTGACATGTTGGACATCCTTCATCCGCCTGCCATGAAGCAATATTAAGTGCACAACACAACTTCAGGGAAAGATTCACCCCGGTCATTGCGCCGCACTAGTAATGACTAGTGAGCAGTCAAATCACACAACCCCACCTTCACCACAGTAAGTTGCTCGGACGAAGCAACCATCATTTCTCTGTTCCTTGAATCCACTGGTACTCCCATATTCCCATAGTAATAAGTTGCTTGGGCGAATCAACCATCACTATATCCGCCCACGTGTGATGACCACAGGAGCTATCCATTCAGATTGCATGTTAAAAAAAATAAAGGTCGATAACTAATGCGGCAAACTTTCAAAAAAAACCTAATACGGCACCTCGGGCCAACGCGGCCAGATCGCATTTTGCACGAGAAATTACACACCATGTTTCGTTGACATGTGGTCCCGTTCCAAGATATCAGTGAGACGATGGCGAGTAGTAGGAGTATTTCTGAACGGACGTGTAGGCCGGGGCGCCTCTTCGTTAACCGTGGCAAACTGGCAACCGTCCACTGACTCTTCGCCTTTCCCTCTCGATTTGGAACTGTTGTCGCACGCTCTTCCTCTCCCTCCTCCATTTTCCTTCAGCCCTTCACCCTTTCTTCTGCCATTGTTCGATTGTCTTCTCCATGGAGGGAACAGACCGGTAATGACCCTGTTATTCTTGCCCCGATCTGAAAGATGACATGGTGGAGGAACTCATTGATCGGTGCGACGTCCTCACCTCAGCTAGCATGGCAGGTTTGTTCAAGCCCATTCTCGACTCAACTAATAACATCATTACAAGGAACCCAAGAGTCAAGGAGCGGTTTGATCTCCCCTATCTTCTTCGCTGTGACCCTGATGACTGGCGCCGGCACGACGGAGGCCTCGCCCTGTGCAAGTTGATGCCGCTTGATAATGATACGTATGATGTTAAGATGCCATCGCTTGAGGGCAAGGCTTGGGCAGGCGCAAATGGAGATTGGGTTGTTTACATTGGGTCCAATTGCGAGTGGGAACTTGTGAATGTGTACACTCGTGACCGGGTTCCACTTCCAAAAATCTCAGTAGACTGCCTAGAGGTTGAGCACATCGGTATTGTATGCACGTTCAAATATGATCATGGTGACTGTCTTCTATGGAAGATAGCAATTTGTCGAGTTCCCAAACGCTCTTGGAATTACAACAACTATGAAGTTGTTGCTATCTTCGACAAGCTTGTTGCCGTCCTTGGTGGTTTGACTTGATGGATATTGGTCAAAAATAAGTTTCTGTACACGGATGAGTACTGTGATGCAATTCAATACGAGGGTCTTGTGTTTGCTTCCACTGCTTATGGAACTGTTTTTGCATGGGATCCTCGTAGTTTCGGTACATTTGTCTTCCATCGTAATTATAATTGTTTCATCCACATGCATGCGGGTTAGCAAGTTTCCCTTTACTAATTAACCTTCTTCTTGTGTTTCCAAGGTCCTATGAACATTCCATCACCTATACTTGAAAATTTATATAACCAAGGGGGAGATGGTGATGGTGATGATCACGAGCATGAGGACGAGCAGAACGTATATACTCAGTGGCGCCTGGCAACTAATTCTGATGGATCACCTCTTCTTGTGTGTATACTGCCCACTGATGATGTTACTACTGAGGGAGCACGTGTTGTCTCCCATGGTCGCACTCTCCGGACATATTCCAACACCCGTTGCATGGTATTCGGGATGGATACTAGTGTTAGCGCCAACACCTTCTCCCTGGTATAGAAATGATAGCCTTGGAGAAAACTCGCTCTTCCTTGGACAAAACTATCTGATGATGGTGAAAGGCGATCCAACTGCTGTTGACACAATGTTACTAGTACCATTTATGAGAAGCAACTGTGTCTATACCTCGGACATTAGGGTGGTTCCCTACCCTGGTACTGATATAGTAGGCCGCTTCAGCCTGGATGATCAGTCCTGCATTGGTCTCGAGATCGACAATAGATGGCCCGTCCCAGAGAATCACTTGTGGTTCAAAGCAAGCGTTTCCAACGCTGAGGAATGGTTGAGTTGAAGTTCATTTCATTGCTTGTTATTTGTTGTGTGGTGAAAACTTTAGTATTTATAATGTATCCTCATTGTCGATGTGGGTTGATGATCTATTGTATGTAATAAAATGATATGCATGTGATAAACTTACTAAATTTATGAATGGCTTTCGAGTTGCTTCTGTGAGTGAGTGGTGCGATGAGGCAAAAAAATATTTTCCGAATACATAATTGTACGTGCATTGCAACAGGTTATCGGATGAGGCCAATCAACAATAGTAGTACACTATTTGTACTAGCTTCACATGCTTCGTGCGTCGTGCGGGTGTTTTTACTATAGCCATATTGTACGTAACCAGCACCTCGAATCCTCGATACTAGTACTATATAGTAAGTAGTAGGAGTAGTAGGGTGGCATGGGCCAGAACAAGCATTCACGTCCAGGAGTACGGCACACGCCACCAGCACAACTCCCATCTGACACCATATTTCTTGGAGTCCGTGCTAGAGCAATCTCTACAACCTCATCGTTTCTCTAACTTAGCCATCACGCGGCGGGCGAGGTGGGGGTTTGCCGATAGTCGGTTTCCTCAACCGCGGTCCCACTTGTAAGGCCAACTCCAATGCTCTATCAATATATGGATGTACTCTTCTTCCCAATACAAAAACTTGCGTCCATTCTACTCCCTCCGTTTCACAATACATGCCTTCTATTTGTCAAAATATATATGTATCTAGACATGTTTTAGTATATAGGTACATCCATTTTTGGACAAATGAAAGTCAAGTATTTTGGAACGGAGAGAGTACACAATAAAATTTTTAAGTTAGCACAACTAGTCTAATCCGAGAGCACAACCGAAGATTTGGTCGGGTTCTTCCTCCTTTTGCCGACACGTGGGACATCCAGCATCCAGGTCATGTCATGAAATAAAATAGAGTGGTAGTTGAAGCCACGAGATGTGCATCTTGGGTTAAACTGTAAATAGAATCTTACTACTCTTGAGTAACTCCAAAAGCGGCCACTGAAGATCTTTACTGGATTTGTTTTTCATCACCAGCACGTCGAGGTGAAAGATGTGCAGGTTCAGTGGATCCTCTTGCGTTTTCGCTGACATGTGGAACCGCATGTGAGCAAACAGACGATGGGCTCCGCATGTCCGCTGGCTGGCTGAGAAGAGAGATAGAGGAGGGCTAAGCACGGATTGCAGGAAATTCGTTCTACATAACTAGCACATTGACATTCGCATGTGGTTGTATTACGCCTAGCCTAAGGTTAGTAGGTGACCTTGCGCTTGGCTCTTCGCCTCTTCCGGAAGTCGATGGTTCTACAGTAGTGCTTCTGGCAATCTGACACCAAATGAACTGTTGCACGTCCACCGCTTGTAAGCAAAAGTTTCTCCTTGTGCTGTGAGCCACCGCGCACGCGTTGGCGAGGGAGAAGGCGTAATCAATCTTCTCGTCGTTCTACGTGTTGACGAAACACATCAAAGTTATTTTCTAGTAGTACGTACTCTCTCCAAAAAAGGGCTGACCATGTCATTGCTACCATCCCGCACTCCGTTGTTGAGTACGTGCACTATTCACGTGCCATGGAGGAGAAAAAATATTGCGTAGGTGCCATCGAAGTGCACGACTCACTTACGAAAAAGGGTTTCCCCCCGATCCCCCTCCCCCCCCCCCCCCCCCGCACGATTCACTTACGCACTGCTTATCTGATTATCTCCATTTTCTTGCATGACACGTGCACCTTGATGCTAGATGTCTCGCGTGTTGGGAAAAGGATGAACAAAGCTCACGTAAAAGAAAAGAGTTGAAGAGCATAGATTCCCGACGACCGACGAGGAGCAAGGAACCTTGCGCGTTTTCCCCTGTTTTTGCCGCCTGCTCACCTATAAACAAATAAAAGAACATGAACTTCTCGCTAACCACTAGAAACGGTACATCAGGATGCTAAGTTGAAGATGTTTTATACTCCCTCCATTCCCAAATATAAGTCTTTTTAGATATTTCAATAAGGGACTACATACGGAACAAAATGAGTGAATCTACACTCTAAAATATGTCTACATACATATGTATGTTGTAGTCTATTTGAAATGGCTAGAAAGACATATATTTAGGAACGGAGGGAGTAGTTTATATTGAATTATTGATAACCACGCAACAAGCCACGCATGTACAGGAAGCATGCAGCCACACATGTACACAAGCCAACGCACTAAGTCCATCCGATCCAACTCATGCACATACGCGCACAACATGGAGCACACAATGCACGTACACAAGACATGCATGCACACACGCTCGGCCGCAGAATGGATGTGAATAACACATGCATGCGCACACACTCGGCTGCATGGAGGCGTGCGCCATCCGCGGCGATGTCGGGTTCGTCGTGCTACGGCGAAGCTCGCACGCAACGGCGCATACGCATCTCTTGCAGGACCTCTTTGCCGTCGTTGCTCAACTACTAGTCGGAGACAAAGACGACCGTAGCCTCGGCCTTAGAGCTAGCACCGATGGAAAAACACGCACGTTGCACGCACACGAGCACATACGGAGTGCCCACGACGTGGTGGTGGTGCGTCCCCAGTCGCCTCTACTCCTTCTACGCACGTTGTCTATGAAGGCGGCTGCATGGTAATGATGATGTGGGTGAGATCTTCTAGGACTCAGATGATGACGAGGAAAATTATGAGACACAAGGTGACGTACACCATCAAGGTCCACAGTCAAGGGGGTGCTAGTAAGTGCTTAGATGTGCTTAGAGCAAGTATAATAGAGCTGAGTCAGCGGGCTATAAGGAATAAACTACTATATTTCTGCTTAGTTGGAGGAAAGAGAAGAGGAGAGAGAAGGTAAGCAGGCTCTTCGTGAAGAGCCAGCTCTAGCACGTGCTCCTAGGCACTTTGTGAAAATGAAAGGTGGGCCATAGAATAAAAAAGTATTAGTACACTCTTTTGATCTACTATTGTACATGTTGACTATAAGATGGGCTGCAGATGACATGGCACTGGCTTATACTACCTCCGTCCGGGTATATTGGTTCCCATTGTATTTCGCGCCAAATTTTAACCATAAATTAAACTAACAAAATGTTCACGCATGTCAACAAACATTATATTTTTGAAAATTATGTTCAAATACGAATCCAATGAGATAAGTTTTCTTGACATGCATTAACATTTTGTTAGTTAAATATTTAGTCAAAATTACAAAAAGGACCTATAAACCAGGATGAAGGTAGTAGCCAGCAGCTGGCTATACTATTAATGCTCTTTAGATGAGGTGCTAAGTGCATTAAATGGCTTAGTAACTCAAGTCTTCAATGCATAGGTGCTTAGTTTATTGGTGCCACATCATATTTTATGCCTACGTGGCAGGCTTAGCAGCTGGCTACTTCTGGGCCCTCCTGACCAAGGGCGTCGTTGCCAACCAGGCACTCACCTCCGGACTCCGCAACACCACGCCCGCGCTTGTTGCGTAGAACGCCAACAATATCTACTTGTTCGTCGGTGCCGGACAGATACGCACCAACACACCAACTGCAGGGTCGTATGTACACTGATCAGTGCTTGTTACAGCTTCCCTTTTTTATTTAACCTAGACGGTCACTCTTAACCTGTCTCATTTCGGCTGGCTTCGCAAGTGGTAAACCGAATGCAACAGAATTACTATACATCAACTAGTAAAACGAGTGCGCATGAGATGTCCGGTGAGCTCAAATCTTTTTTTTGCGGGAATCTGGTGAGCTCAAATCTGTTACGTGATACTGAAATAGTAGATTTGGTTTCACTAGTGATGTAGTCAAAAGACAAAACATATTTTAGTCACATAATATATCAGGGGTAGAATGGTCTTTTCATGTGAGACATAACACTGTTATGTGCCAAAATTGACGGAAGTGTCATGAAGGGAACAAAATAAAACTTGTGTGTCAAAAAGGGGAAATGATATATTTTAGGGCCAAAAAAGGAAGAAAAATTTAAGAAAGGGCCAAATAAGGAATTCTCTCCATGATATTTCCCCGTCCGGACCGATCCCAAGTTGGCTTCCCACCTTCTTGGCCCAACAAAAAACCCTCCCCCCTCCCGCGCACGCTTCCCGCCCGGCGCCAGCTGAGCACTGCTTCCGCCGTTGAAGCGGCACGCCGACCGAGGGCACTGCCCGCTGCACGCCCAGCATTTCAGACTACATAGTGGATAGTAACTTTTAGAGCAAGTACTACAATTAGATGACATAAGCAGGCTATAAGGATTTAAATATAGTACTCCCTCCGTCTAGGTGTGTAAGTCATCTTACGAAAACCAAATAATCCCAAAACACGTAGGCGCGGTGCATTAATTTCTACCTGGTTTCTTGTTTCTTGACATATCAACCAATAAGAGATGAGGGTGTGCACGCTTTTAATGACCTTAGACTATCAAACATGACATGCAGTGGTTAGTTCATTGCATGCAATACTATTAATTAGCAAATAAACATTAATGTCTCTCGTTTTCCCCTCCTCCTTGGTCATGGTGCACAGCCTAAGATGACTTACTCACCTAGACGGAGGGAGTATTTGTGCTTAGTTGAAGGAGAGAGAAGAGGATAGAGAAGAGAAACGGATTGTAAATGTGTAGCCGGTTGTACTCCAACATACTTTGTGAGACAAAAGGTTGGGCCATTATTAATGATATTGTATTTATACTAAAGGGACTAACAGACGCCTTAATTACTCCGTTTTTTTGAGAAAAACCTTGGTGGGGCTATTATTGACTTTTTTGAGCTATTATTGACTTGGACGTGGGGTTTGGGGGCCAAAGGCCTACTATTATACTCACACGACTGACCTGACATGCTCTACCGTAGCTGCCGTTGTATCATATGGTTTCGCACCGTTCCAGATCTTAGCGCCGCCACACAATTCTTCTCCAGCCCTCCTTCTGACGTGCACCGCGAGAAGGGGCAACAGTCCTCCGAACCCCGCCTTTCGTGATCCTGTACGGGAGAGGGGCGATCAGGTTTGTGGGGAGCACACTCCTGTGACTGCTGCCAGCGACGACTTCCTCAACGACAGCCTTCTTCCCCGGCCCTGGTAACCTCTTCATCAACGACATGAGTGACAACATCAACCACATCAGTTCTGCTCCCTCTATACAGTATGTGATTCTGTCCTCTTGGTTTAGTCCGCATCATTACTTTGATGTTTGCAATTGTCGTCATGATCTATTTACTGCTGATTCGGATTAAATATCATACTAAATTGCTCATATATTCAACAATCCAATCCAAAAACCTGATTACAGGCAATTTACTCCGAGTGGTTTTGCTGTGCTTTTGAAGCCGCCTACTTTTAAGGGGGTGCAATATAAAAGGTGGCACACAAGAGCAGTATATTGGTTTCAGATCATGTATTGCTATGACGCCACTAAGGGTAAGCCTGAGGGCGATCTTAATCCTACATAGCAGGAAGCTTTTTAGAACATGGATACCCTCTTCAAAGCCGCCATACTGAGTGTTCTTGTTGATTCCATTGTGGATTCATATATGTCGTTTGACAGCGGCAAAGACATGTGGGCTGTTCTCAAGGCCACGTTTGGCCCCTCAGGTGCTGGCAACGAGTTGTACGTCATGGAGAAATTCTGCGCTTTGTTGTTTAGCAGACTCATGAGATACAGTCACTCTCTAAGGAACTTGAGTACTTTAAGTGTGTGTTGCCGGACAAATTTGTTGCTGGGACCATCATTGCCAAGCTTCCACTTTCGTGGAACAATTTTGCTACTTCTCTGAAAAACAAGAGACATGAGTTTTCTGTTTTGGATCTCATTAGCACTCTTGATTTTGAGGAGAAGGCGAGAGCAAAAGACACATGTGCTCGGGTCACTGAGGGAGCTTCTAGTGCCCACATGGTACACAGGAAGAACTTCCAGCCCAACCAGCCCCAAAACAACAAGAACAAATCTCAGTGGAAAGGCAAGTTTGATGCAAAGAACAAGCCGTCACATTCTACCAACTTCAAGAAGAATTCTCATAACAGGAAGGGATACAAACCTCAATTTTGGTAGCACCGCACAAAATTTATATGGCTGCATCTACCTGCTGTCAGCTAATCTCATGGTGCTCCAGGTATTCCTACATTCGCAACTAGGTACAATGAACACCGCAAGATGAAATTAGCTTATTCGTACATTGACTTGCTGAATGCAGTGCGGAACGATCCTGTCATGTGTCGAGGAGCAAACAAGCAGTGCAGCCGAAGGTGGAAATCAACCAAGGACTTATGAAATTATATGTAATCTTCCTCAGGCAGGTCAGTATCCCCTTTGTACAGATGATCGTGTTTTTTCATGCTGAGCTATTGATATGTGCTACTGTTTTGCAACACCGTTTAAGTATAGCTACTATTTTCTTATCTTTTCAGATTTAGGACAATGAATATGATATCAGGGGAACTGCACAATACGGACCCATGTTGAGTCATCTCTATTGCCTCATGTGTTTGTTGCAAATGTGTCAGCATCAATTACAAGATGAGGTAGCTAGCTAGCCGTGGAGTTGCCAACATGCTCAAAGTGCTTGCAACATTGAGAAGAAATAAGCATGCCCAGGAAATTAATGCGTGCGCAGGGAGGCCCTTTGCTCAGAGAAGCGTCGACCGATTTTCCTTATTTCCACACCTTCTCAGAGATTTGTATATTGGTTATATTATGGTGAATCATTGAGATGCATAGACATGCTGAACTTTTGTTCTTCTGAATGTTAGTTTAGAGTGTCTGCATCCAGTACCGCATCCTCTAATTTGGTGGATGCACATAGAGAAAATAAATCTTCTTAATTTACTCCATAACCACCCTATTAGATAGGCCTAGTAACAAACCAGGCGCATGAAGTGGCCAGCGGGCACATGCATCCTACATGCATGGCCAGTCAGCCAAGCCCATGCGCCAGCTCCAATGCAGCAACGCAAAAGAAGAGAGCGGTTCTTGGGAAAAGCGAGTAGTTAGTGCAGCAGGCCTTATAAACACAAACATCTTGCTCTCCCGCTTCCGTCTCCCAACCCAATTCCCCCCGCTCCCCAATCTTCCTTACTCGTCCAGAAAACCCCACTCACTTTCTTCCTCACTCGTACAGAAAACACCTGCTCCTCTTCTTCCACTCCTACAGAAATCCCCAGCCCTCCTTCTTCCCCACTCGCATTGCCACTAGGCTCGTCTCTGGATACTCTGCTCAGAACCGTGAGCTCGGCGCGACACCCACAAGGAAAATGGAGTCGGCTGGCCCCAGCGCCAAGAAGATGAGGCTCCCGCCAGCGGCGACGCCGATTGTAGATCCCACACCCGGTAGCGCAGGGAGAAGCAGCGAGCACCCCCCCCCCCCCCAGCCACCCAGATCTGAGGAACCGGTAGAATCTCTGGTGGACCGCATCAGCGATCTCCTGGGCGTCATCCATGAGGAGATCGTCTCGCTTCTCCCCACCAAGGATTGTTGCCACACACAAGTCCTCTCAACTCGGTGACGCCCTCTATGGTGCACCGTGCCCCTCAATCTCTACTGTCGTCAGATATCTGTCCTTCTTGAATTTGATCTCCTCAGAGCCATCGTCTCTTCTCACCAGCAAGGCCCCGTTCAATGCCTCTGCATCCCGACAAGCTACCTGCTGTCCATACCCGACAATGTGGACGCTTAGCTGACATCCCCTGAATTCGGAAAACTCCAGCAGTTCGAGTTCTACCATTACCATGAAAGTTTCATACCACGAACATACCAAGAAATCGTGCCCACACCACCGTTGTCCATCTCGCGGTTTTTCTCCTCTCTCCACACCGCCACCTTCGCCCGGTGCCATCTACCAGACGATCCGGTACAAATGCTTCGACTCCCACTGCTAAAAAAAACTTTCGCTTGTGGTGGTTTATCTGTGGGAGGCCTCACTGCACAGCATCTTCCACTCCAGTTGCCCTGCCATGGAGCGCTTGCTGATTGTTTTGGGAATAGAAATCGGTATCAGTTGTCTCCAAATAAAGTCGCCTCACCTTAAAAGCATTGGAATTTGTTTTAAAGGATAGCATCTCATCATCGAAGATGCCCCTTCACTTGAACGGTTGCTCCTTCATAATTGTTATACACCTCTAGAAATAACTGTCGTCTCTGCGCCCAAACTAGAGACCTTGGGTGTAATTCGTGACCCGTTTAATAATCACAAGGAGTTGGTGTTTGGCTCCTCACTTTTTCAGGTACCGTATATTATAATCTACACATTTGTAATCATATGCTGCATTTTTCATTTTTGCGCATAAGTTTTATATCATCTTGGAGTACACTTTGGGTACTAATATTTTGTTATATGCTCAATGAAGAGTTCGTCGATTGATAGCCTATCAATGCTGTTGGATTCTGTCAAGATCATATATATCAGAATGTATAGTTTTGATCTGGACATAATTATTGGCTTGCTGCGATGCTTTCGATCTCTGGAGAATTTATACATAGAGGTGATGATTTCATGCACATTGAAATCCCGTATATATTATACTAGAATTAACTGTTCAGCTGTCATTCTTTCGACATACTCTTTTTTAGACCTTAACTATTTTCAATCTTCATGTCTACTTAGGCAGAACCACATGGAGAAAAACATATAACCAATCGTTGGCATAATAAGCACAAGGATTTTCTCAGTTCTCATGACATTCGTTTGAGGACAATAACGATGGGACGATATGCATCCAACTAGGCAAACAGAAGCTTTGTCACATTCTTCTTGTTGAATGCGAGGTTACTATTGTCCATGAGGCTTAATTTTTACAGCAAGAGATTTCTCACGGACGAACATGTTGAACGGCAAAAAAAAGTTTCAGGTGGACAAATGGGCTTCTAAACGTGCTCGGCTTCTATTTACAATAAGTTGTAGACATCCTGAAATAATTTTTTTTGCAGAGGATGTTGATTTTATGGATCAGACTGATCCATTTGTTTGTGACTGCAAAAAAGAGTGGTTGGGTTAGATGTTACTGTCATGTTGAATCAGGGTTTTGTCTAAAAATTTGATGAACAATTAATCCTTGGGCTTTTTGTACCATTTGTATGCTTGACTTGCATGTTGTTGCCCTCGTACTCCCCTCCACCTGCCACTACACTGCCACATCTTCCATGGTTGCTGTTCGTTCCCGTCCGAGGCCTTGCCTTCATTCTCCGCCTTGGTTAGCTCGCTGTGCCCGCCGCCGTCTGGCATTGTCAACATGGTCAACAACCAAGAGGAATCAGGAGATGACTATACGTGGAGAGGCTGACAGTAGGGACCCACCAGGGTTATTGCATTTCGCAAGCAGGTGCCTCGTTATTACAAGCCAAAAAATACTTCCTCCTAATTGTTTGACAACTAGGTTCCACGCCATTGTCAATTTTGTCAATAAACGAGAAAGTTACACAAGGAGCGGATAACACCAGGGACCCAGCAGCTCGCCCAGTTGTTTTTCAGTTTCAGAGACGGAGCTCAACTACGCGCTGTGCGGGGGCTGTGGCCTGTCTAGCCCACGCTTACGCTTTTATTAAGAACATGACGAGCCCAGTTGATATATTTTTTCTTTCTGAAATTGGCTAGCCCGGTTCTTTTTTTTGGAGAATACCAAAACCAAGCCTACTTGCTTTTCTCAGCCCTGCTGGGCTGCAAATCTTTCAAGACGAGGAGGGATGCAAGTAGTAGGAAATGGGCTTCCCCAGAAAACGGGCTATAAGTTGTAAGAAATGGGCTGTAAATTTTTAAACCAAAGCCAACCGGCAATTGCATTAAAATATCATTTTTTCGGGATTTCTCTACTCTCTACTCTTATAAAAACCAAAGCCAACTGGCAATTACATTAAAATATCATCTTTTCTCCCACAAGCTACTGATACAAATGCATCTTCATGTTTCGTGCAACGAACGGGCATCTTGTTAGTTAAGATTCTAAATTTCATTCATTTTTTTGCGGAGAATTGTTTTTTGAATTTATTTTGATATAAATTTTTGAAAATTATTTTTAACGCGACTCAAAATTTCGTGATTAAAGGAGTTCGGACCCCTCCAAAATATGTAAAATTTTGTTGAATTTTTTAGCAGTGCCCAGAATATATGGTCTGTAATGCTAATAAAAAGAATATGGGCTTCAATATCCTAAAGAATTAGCAAATGGGCTGTAAAATATTGAAAATAATGGCTAATGGGTTGTATGCTGTTTTCCACAGATTTGGAGGCTGACTTCTGGGCCTACTAGGTTGACGATGACGCTGTCCTAAAATTTTTTTTGATGCGTACGCAAGGCTTTGTCAACTTAGTCAACACACAGAGTGACTGTTGGATGTCCATCCAATGGCCGCCGTGCTTCTTCAATCTCCGATCTTCCTGCTCCAGCTGCCCAAACCAGCGCCGGCGGGACTGCCTGCTCCCTCCTCCCGTGGCTGGTTGTGCTGCCGCCAGGCCATCCCTCTAACGACCCACACATCCTGTTATTTTCTGGCGACGTCAGCCTCACCCCGCAGCCGACCAGTCAGCGTTCATTCTCCCCTCAGCGTGGGCATCTGCTGCGGTGGCTTCACCGGCTTCAGGTGGTTCTCTTCCTGGGCCTCGCCCTTGTCCACCGCGTTTGTGCTCTCGGCGCGGCGAGGTCAACATGGTCAACAAACAACAGCCATCGGAAGAGGCTGACAGTAGGGGCCCACACAGGAAAATGCCTCCTTATTACGTGCAAAATAATGATTCCTCCACCTGATAGCTGGCACCCACCAGAAGGATCTCTGTATTTCGCGAAAAAACGTTCCCCCTGCTATCAGCTCGGACCCACTGGAAATGCCTCCTTATTACGCATAAAAAAATGAATACTCCCCCTGCTAGCTGGGACTCACCTTGGTGGGAGGTTGACTTGTGGGCCTACTAAGTATACGGGGAAGGAGGGCTTTGTCAACTTAGTCAATATGAATGATTCTAGCTCCAATGATCGTACGATGTCCATCCAACGACCGTAGTGCTTCTTCAACCTCTGGTCTTCGTGCTCTAGCCGCCCAAAGCAGCGCCGGTCGTGCCGCGGGCTCCTGCCTCCCGTGGCCGGCTGTGATGCCGCGGAGGACTCACCACCCCCTACTACTCCCACCGCTGGCCAGGCCATCCCTCTACTCACCCACACCCCCTGTTATTCTGCGGCGACGGCAGTCTCACACCGCAGCCGAAACAGTGAACCCTCGTACTCCTCTTCGCGTGGGCATCCACTACTGCGTCTTCCCCGGCTCCGCGTCGTCCCCTTCCTAGGCCTCACCGTCGTCCACCGCCGTGGTGATCTCAGCGCGGCGTGGTCAATGTGGTCAACGACCGACTTCCATCAAAAGAGTACTGTGCATGGAGAGGCTGATAGCTGGGTCCACGGTGGCCGCAAGGAAGTGCCTCCTTATTACGCGCAAAATAATTATTCCTCCACCTGATAGCTGGGACCCACCGGACGGGCCACCGTATTTCATGAAAAAAAAACGTTTCCCCCTGACTGCTGGGACCCACCAGCTACACCTTCACACGCAAGGAAGTGCGTCCGGGCAAAAAAACGATTCGCCCCCCTGACTGCTGGGACCCACCAGCTACATCTTCGTACGCAAGGAAGTGCCTGACAGTCGGGACCCACCTGGTCGAAGCGTACGTAGCATTGTCATTCTGGTCGTGAACGTGTACGTACATATATACTGGTGGATGTAGAGGCACGCACGTGTCGTAGTAGAGGTGCGCACGTAGCATGTACACGTACATACAGCGGCCAGGGTGCAAGAAAGAAAATTCGGCCACGTATGTGTACATACGGGCGGAGTCACGAACGCCTACTCGCGTATACGTACGGCCAGGGCTCGTGTACATGGCTGGGTCAGAACGGAGAAACAGTGTCGTCGTCGTGTTCATGGGGAGGCAAAGGAATGCGTCGTGTTCATGGGGAGGCAACAGAATGTGTCGTGTTCATCGGGAGGCAACGAAACGCGTGGGTGCCAACCGGCTAGGTCAGAACAGAATGCGTGGTCGTGTTCATCAGGAGGCAATGGAACGTGTGGGAGCCAACCGGCTGGGTCAGAACGGAATGCGTGGTCGTGTTCATCGGGAGGGCTTGGACGGAACAGGCGATGGAAATGAGGCCTGGCGTACCGCAGAACGGAGGAAACGGACCTCCTACATTCGGAATGGGGTCCTGTTGATCGGGAGGGGTGTGGCATACCGCAAAACGGAGGAAACCGACCTCCTACGGTCGAAACGGGGGTCCTGTTGGTCGGGTGGGGTCTCGCGTACCGCAAAACGGAGGAAACGGACATCCTATGATCGAAACGGGGGTCCTGTTGATCGGGAGGGGTGTGGCATACCGCAAAACGGACGAAACAGACTTGTGTTGGAGTGCTACGGTCGAAACGGGGGTCCTGTTCATCGGGAGGGGTGTGGCGTACCGCAAAACAGGACTCCACTGGATATTGTTCATCTCCACCGTCGACCTCCTCCAGCCTCCACGGGCTACTGTCGACCTCCTCCAGCCTCCACGGGCTCCTGTTCATCCAGCCTCCACCGCGCACAACTCCACCGGCTACTGTTCAACCACCCCTCCACGGGCACCCTCCACCGTCTTCTATTCATCCAGCCCTCCACACCACGGGGTCCTGTTCAACCACCCCTCCACGGGCACCCCTCCACCGTCTACTGTTCATCCAACCCTCCACACCACGGGGTCCTATTCATATAGAGGCAACGTCAGCGCTCACTATTCATCCAACCCCCCCCCCCCCCCCGCGCATAACTCACTGTTCATCCCAGAGGCAGCATCGATCGGCTTCAGTTAGCAGCAGTGGCGAAGGAATCGCTCGATCGGGTTCAATTAACAGCCATCGATCGATCACTCGGGTTCAGTAACGCGTAGCCTGCAGTGCAATCGCTCGGGTTCAGTTAGAGCCCAACGCCTCGCTCAGGTTTAGTTAGAGCCAAGGCCTCGCACACACGCGTGTACGTGTACAAGAGAAACGTGCATCGCTCGGCCCCCGACCTCCCACCGTAACCGGGAACTCCCCGAAATTTTCCTCCCCCTCTCTTCTACCATGATTTTTTCCATCATGGACGGCCCAAACAATGTCATGCAGCTGCGTCTCCGGCCCGCCCAGGATGAAAAGCCCATTTTCTGTCATGATTTTTTGTCATAGAAGTAGGAGCCCACCACATCTATGATGATACTGGGTTTTGTCACAATTATCATCATAGAAGTGTCATATGTATGACAGAAAAAAAATTCATTCGGCCCAAAATGTCACGGATGTGTCTTTTTTTGTAGTGAGGAGCCATGTATTGCGTCTCATGATCAGAATCATCTTCACCATGTTCTTCACGTGTAATTGGAGCCAAAGTCTCCTCATCATAGTCACTAGCGGACTCATACCGACTATCCTTAGTAGCAATCATCACATGCTGAGATTTGCATTCTCTCGCATAATGACCTCTTCCCTTACAACGACGACAAATAATATCACTTGTGTGCCCCGTTAATGCCATGGAAGAAGAAGAACTCTGTGTAGGCCCAGTAGGTGCGCACTTGGCAGATAATGGTGGTTGTGCCTGCTTTCTTGTATCACGGCTGGAGGTGGCACCTGATGGAGGTGTTGGTGCAGTTGAAGTAGAAGATGCACGCGGTGTCCACGATGAAGGTCGACCAGCAGAAAAGTTAGTTCGCGCCAATGCCTGTCGATCCTGCACTTCACGTTCATCTTTACAAGCAAGATGGAATAAACGACTGATATTAGTGCAAGCATGGTCTGAATCTAGAATGGTCTAGAATGGTCTGAATCTCTCTATTTAATCCACCCATAAAACGTGCAAGCATAGCTTCATTCTCCTCAACAATACCACATATAATCATGCCAGTTTGTAATTCCTGATAATAATCTTTTACAGAATTTTTTCCTTGTCTTAAATGCTGCAATTTTTGAATTAATTCATGTTGATATTATGGTGGAACCCAACGAGTACGCATAGCAGTTTTCAAAACAGCCCAAGTAGCTGGAATTGGATATAATCTACAATATTCAGACCACCAAACACATGCAAAGCTAGTAAAAGCACAAACATCAGCAGGAACACGTCTCTCCTCAGGATATTGTAAACATGTAAATCGTTGTTCAGTTTCTAACTCCCAAGTAAGATATATATCAGGAACATATCTACCCTCAAATGGTGGAATATTCAATTTCAGTTTAGGAAGAAGGTCATGATCTCGTACCTGAGGGAGAGCCCTACCATTGTGATTATTTGCATGTGGACGACCTGGTGGTTGTGGTGCTGGTGGTTGCACGTAGTTCTGATTTTGGTTAACCTCATCCTCGTAATCTCCTGCATAATCATCCTCTGCATCAGTAGGAGGTGCCACAGAAGTATCAACAGCAGCACCAATAGTTTGGCCAGACTGAAGAAGGACACGGCTCGCTCGGCAGAGGGCGGTTTCGCGACGTGGATGTAGTAGTAGTAGTTGTTGTTGTTGCAGAGGTGTGGCAAGTGCAGCCGATGGTGGAAGACACGTAAGCAGTTCATTAAATCTGTTATCAAGCTTTGTTTCGAATGTCTTCTCAAGGCCGGTGATCTTCTCCATGGCCTCTTAAAAATTGTTCAGCACATCTTGCACCTGTTCAGTCATCATTTGCTGAAACTTATCATGAAGCTCCTTTTCCGTTAAGTTCTCCCAGTCAATCTCGTCGGCTTGTGATCCTGGCATGGTTAGTAGCAATAGAAATACACAAGAATATGATCCTACAGACTACTAACAAATGGTGGTGGTGGATGTCACAAATCCGTCAAGCAAAACTCAAATTCTTACCAGTTCTTACCCAGCAGCAGGCGGTGATCGACAACCGTTGTAGTCAAAACTCTCAAAGCCTGGATTGAGCGATTACCAGGGAGAGTCAAACGCATGACGTAGATGTATGTGGAGCTGGGAAGGCTAATAATATGGTAGCAAAAGGGTCAGCAATATTCAATTCAGATATGCAAAGTTGAATAAACACTCAACGACGGTGCTGTGCTAGTCCTAGGCTAGACCGTGCTAGAGATGCGAGCCTAGAACAGTAACAAAATCACGACGCTGCACGTAAACAAGGGAAAATCATACTCTGGAATTTTTTTGCTCTGTTTTTTTTTTTGCGCTCCTCTTTTTTTTTTTGCGAAAAATCACTATAATGGCGAGTGTCTCAAAACTCTTCCCAGGTCAAACTGACAGGATAGGCACGAATTTTTTTTTACTTTTTTTCTGAAAGTAGGGCAGCGACGATGAAAAAGTGCGACAAAAAAATCATTATGATGGCACGTGGCTCAAAAGACTCAGAAAATCCGAAAAATCGGATAGGGAAAAAATATTTTTGCCTGTGAAAATTTTGGCCTAAAAACTGCCCGGGGGTCTCCAGACTCGGAAATTAGATGGATCTCGGAAACAAACCTAATATGAAAGTAACTCCGATTGGTGGTGGATATATGGTGGTAGGATATGGCAGCAGTGGTGGTATAGGGTAGCGGTGGTGTGATATGGATACGGATCGGTGGTGGTATATGGATACGGATTGGTGGTGGTATATCGATATGGATTCAGAGCGGTGGCGGATCAGCGGTGGTGGTAGATGGCAGGAGCAATGACGATGGTGCGGCGGCGGCGTGACAACTTTTGAACAGAACTCGAAACTCTAAGGGAAACTAGACGCTAAGACTAGCAACTTGACATGATGATGCAACTGCAAATTCAACAAAGCAAATACAGAAGAGGTTTTGCAAAGGCTCAGATTGGTTCGGATAGGATGAACTAACCCTATTTTTTTTTTGCTTTTTCGTGGACTATAGGTATGAAGAAAAGACTTGATTTAAACTACGAAAAACTGTAAAATCTCACCAAGCAACCTGAAAATCTGATACCACTTGATAGAGGGAAAGGTGTCCCGTCTTTCGATGAGATGATGGATATCGCTTTGGTGGAAGTCAACTTTGACGATCCGATTACGAACGTACGAGGACGTCGCGCCTTAGCAATCGCTAAACCAACTCTGAGAGGTTATTGACCACGCTGGAGCATGATCAACTTGACCACAAGGGTCTATTTCCTGCGAGCAAATGAAGAGCAAGCAAGAAACTGAGATTGCAATCTGGATATTGCGAATATAAAATGAAAGCTTTATTGATCAAGGTGGGGTTCTGTGACACCTTTGTCTGGTCGTTGAACACAAACGAAGTACGCGAAGTTGCAGCTATGGAGAACTTTAATGTAAAACAAAACCCGAAGTCTAAACGGTGCCCTAAGGGCTGTATATATGGAGGAAGCGGGGCTGAATTTCGTGGCCCTTGGTGGAGGGGTCCGAAACTAACCCTATCTCTTGTTTCCCACACATACGGACTCTAAAAATAGCCTATACTTATGTATTTCAAAATTACATGGGCCTGGCCCAATAATAAGCTGACACAGCACCTAGAATAGCCTCTGGACGAAATTTATGAAGTGGCATCTTGTATATTTCATTCAAGGCTTCATGCACTCATTATGGTGGCTTCAAAGTCCTGAAATCATCACTTGTGACTCCTTTCTTGTTCACCTTGCGCATGCCATCATCTCCATGCTTGTTCTTGCTCCAATGTTCATCCTTCTCCAAGCTAGGTCCTTCATTTGTAAGCAAAACAAATATATCCAATTTAGACAGCATCATATTCTCATGAACATTAGAATCATTACCAAGAAACGAAAGTACCTGATAATTTAATTGGCGTGCGCGAGCTCTAGTAATTGGTACAGTATATGTAGCAGTAGGGGCTGTGGGTGTAACAATGGTATTGATGTCCTCATCATCTTGGACGGCCCATCAATATACCTACAGACATAATTATTGTCAGTTTCTTTCCTTGCCGAACTATGTAAAGGTAAGTCCCAACACATACTAACTATGCCGCCTTGCAGTTTCTTAGTCTCCTTCACGGAGTCAGCTAGCTGGGCTCGCACATCTTTTAGCTCTTCACCGAGCTTGATGTTGGAACCTTGCAGTTTGTTCTTCTCCACCCTGACTTTTGTAAGTACACGTTTGCCCGCAGCCAATTGCCTTTGAGCTCCTGGATTTGCCGCTCGTGCGACTTCCGGTGCCTCTGTCATAAGATTTGCACCTGTATTAATACTCCTGATATATGATCATGTTTTCTCTATCGAGGGGAACATTACTAGATGCTGCCTTCTTGGATTTCTCCAGTTCGGTGGTAGCAGCAGTTAGCTAGGCTTGACACTTCTTCAGCTCTTGAGACAATAGGTCGTTCTTCTCTTTGAGCACCTAGGTATACAACGATCCTTAAATCAATTGTTTAAACTGCTTCAAGTCTCAGGGGCTACTGGTATATAGTTATCAGAATTGTGCAAGTATGAACTTACCCGCATATCCTTCAAATACTGGTATGTGGCTCTGGAAATCCCATCTCGAGCAGATCGGATGTATGCATCACCCGAATTGAAGGCGTTGAAAGCCTCTTCTGAAAAACCAGGGTCGCGAAGAGTGGCCCACCGACGCCGATGACCCATGGCGCTTTCCACTTCGGAGTTTGTGGTGGATACTTTATCCGAATCCTCCATATAAGGACAATCCGGTGTCACTTCCGCGTTAGCCTTAGTCCTCGTAACGGGGTCCGGAATCCGGCTAGTAGAGGCATGATCGGCAGGATCCCCGGACACAGTCCGGAGAATGTTTTTCCTGATAAGACACAACGAATAGTGTCATACTTTAAGATGACGACCATGGGGCATGTTTAAAACCATACCTCTTCAACGAAGGCTCAGCCATATCTCTATTTGCCTTCCTCTTCGAAGGCCTGCGCGTCACCTCTGGTGCTGTGTGGCGTGCCGATCGCCTCCCCTTTAGAGCATAATATAGTGTGGTGGGTGTCGGTGTCAAAACCGGCGGATCTCAGGTAGGGGGTCCCGAACTGTGCGGCCAAGGCTAATGGTAACAGGAGGCAGGGGACACGATATTTTACCTTGGTTCAGGCCCTCTCTATGGAGGTAATACCCTACTTCCTGCTTGATTGATCTTGATGATATGAGTATTACAAGAGTTGATCTACCACGAGATCTTAGAGGCTAACCCTAGAAGCTAGCCTATGATTATGATTGTTGTTTCCCTACAGACTAAACCCTCCAGTTTATATAGACACTGGAGGGGGCTAGGGTTACACAGAGTCGGTTACGGAAAACGAAATCTACATATCCGAATTGCCAAGCTTGCCTTCTACGCCAAGGAGAGTCCCACCCGGACACAGGACGAAGTCTTCAATCTGGTATCTTCATAGTCCAACAGTCCGGCATAAGAATATAGTCCGGTTGTCTGAGGACCCCCTAATCCAGGACTCCCTCAGCAGCCCCCGAACCAAGCTTCAATGACAATGAGTCCGGCGCGCAGATTGTCTTCGACATTGCAAGGCGGGTTCTTCTCTGAATTCTCCAGAGTACCTGTTGTAACGAGCAGTGCCCGGCTTCCCATTTAATGTTGCACTCATCGGCTTCTGTACCTTAATAATGTCAGTCTCCACGTGTCAAGCGAATGCGAGAAGCTGGGGCATTTTTACCGTTTGCACCCTAACCATGTAAATAAATCATCTATTAAAGAGATTGGGATCCTCAGATCCAAATCACACCATCTTCCTCGAGCGAGGATTCATCAGAGCGCGCCCGAAAAACCATACCATCATGGCCGGCCACCACAGCTCCTCCTCTCGCCCCCATAGTGCTAAGCCAGGTGATTGGGAGAAGTGTACCGTCCAATTTTTGAATCTGCAGACCCAGGGGTTTCTTCCACCAGCATATCTTGTCCCTGTTCGAGCCGGATTAGCCACCTTTTACGGCGGGGAGCAAGCGGAGAGTTTTCCCAACCCATCCCGAGGGGAGCGAGTGTGCCTTGTCCCTTACTTGCCGAGGGGCCTCGTATTTCCAATCCATCCATTCCTCTACGGGCTCCTGGAGTTTTATGGCCTCCAGCTGCACAACTTCACCCCTGCCTCCATTCTACACATCGCAGGTTATGTCGCCCTTTGTGAGTTATTTCTGGGTTGCAAAGCCCATTTCGAGCTAAGGAAGAGGTTGTTCTGCCTCGTCCCCTAAAATCAGGAGGGATCAATATTCCAAGTTGGCGGAGCAGAAAGATGGCGCATCGCCGGGACCAGATACCTGTCTGGCACCCCGAAGAAGACATCCGAAGATTGGCCTTTCGAGTGGTTTTATGTAGAGGACGTCTCCCTTCCCGACCCTATCCGAATGGGTCTTCTGGAGTTTACAAATGCCTCGTTGAAGAAGCGCCATAGCTGGCGTCCCCGGAGCCCCCAGGAGGAAGATAACAGAGAGGTCCTTCAATTGATGGGCAGGATAAAAATGCTTGCCAAATCTGGATTGACAATAACCGAGGTCATGTCAATATGCATAATGCGGGGGGTGCAGCCACTCAAGTATCGGGGGCGCCCCATGTGGCACTTCAACGGAGAAGACAATGACACCCACTATGGTAGGAAAGGTTCGGACTCCGCTACCACTTTGGAAAAGATACCGTCCGATTTATACAAAGGAGAAGAAGAGGAGTTCATCCGCATTAAGCCACGGGATGGATTCTCCATGTACAACGCCCCCTAGCTGGGTGAGTTGCTATCTGTTACTCAACTCTAGTTATTCCCACAGTCTTTCATCACAAATACTTACCTTGCTAATCCATAACAGGAACTGTGGAAAGCTATGAGGGAGGTCAACAGCCCGCCTCCACAGCCAGAGGACCACGACCGGGACCTCGACCCCGGACTCGAAGAAGATCCGGACATATTTGTGGAATTTGACGGCAGGGTGTTTTACCAGGCGAGCTGTGACGACACCTTGGTGGCCATCATCGCCAATTATCCTGGCCTCCTCCCAGCACAATGTGTAAGAAAACAGGAGACTTATCTTTCGAAAAGGATTCCCTCTTTCCACCTTATCCACCACACATATATTATGCTATAAAGGGAAAGCCATTGGTGCGCCGTGCCAAACCCACGGCGACTCACCAACAAGGGGCACCCAAGCCGGGTAGGCTTAAAAGAAAGGAGAACAGGACCAAGTCGCCATCAGAGAGGTATGATTTAAAACATGCTCTGTGATTGTCGTCTTTAAAATATAATAATGTCCACCGTGTCTTGGCAGAAAGAGTATCCACTGGACTGTATCCAGGGATCCTGGTCGTCACGCCTCTACCAGCCGGACACCAGAACCGACATCGAGGGTGGAGGCTGATGTGGGGACGACACCGGACGATCCTCCTACGGAGGATGTGGATAGAATATCCGCTACAAATTCCAAAGTGGAGAGTGCTACGAATCATCGGCGTCGGCGGGCCGCACTCCGCGACCCTAATTTCTCCAAAGAGGCGTTCAATGCCTTCAACTCGGGAGACGCGTACATCCGAGCTGCTCAAGATGGGTTGCTAGAGCCACAGACCAGTATTTAAAAGATATACGGGTAAGCAAAATCTGATAACTATGTATATCCGTAGCCCCTGAGACATGAAACAGTTGGTACAACTGACTTAAGGATCATTGCATGAATAGGTTCTTACAGAGAAGAATACCCATTTGTCTCAAGAGCTGGAGGAGTGTAAAGCCCTGCTAAGGGCCGCAGCTGCCGGAATGGAGGAATCCAAGAAGGCCTCATCTGGTAATATTTGTCTCGATCGATAAAGAACTTAATTACGTGTACCAGTTGGTATTCAGCATATTTGTAGATCTAACAATAGATTCCGCACGCAATCCCGGAGTGAATCCGGAGATCCTACAAGAGGATGAACAACGAGCTCAACGACAACTAGAGGCTAGCGAGCGTGTACATACATGGGTCAGGCGAGAGAAAAACGATCTCCAGGATGCCAATACTCGTCTGGGCGTGGAATTGAAAGATGTTCGGGCCCAGCTTGCGGATTTCGTGAAGGAGAATAGGAGGCTTCAACGCGACATTTTTAGTATGTGCTCAAACGAACCTTTATTATAGTTCGGTGCAGAAACAGGCTAGCGGAGTTATGTCTGTAGGTATACTGACTGGTCGTCCCGAAGAGGAGATATCCGGATCCTCAGGCGATCTTCTGCAAGAGCTTTCACAACTGCACGAACAAGTTCGGCAGGTGATGCTAGGCATTGCCAAGGCATTGTGGCCATCCGCCTCCCTGCCAGGAAGCATGGGGGAGCTTGTACATCTGCTCAAGGGAGCGTGGCGGTGCTTCCGATTATGGAAGATATCTGTCTGTCGACAAGGTGCGAGGGAAGATTGGGCCATGGTAAAAACACGGTACACCATGCTCGATCCGAATCACATGGCCCTGGTCGGACCTGTGGGGTCAGATGGGAAAGGGATTCCCATTAGTCTGGTATATGACTAGGTAGGATTAGCCGCAAAGTATTCCCAATAGGATTGTAGGCTAGACAGCCTATTGGATGACATAGAAGAAGAAGTATGTGGGTCTAAGTGACAGTGTACTTCAATTGACATATTTTGTCCCTAGCCGGATTGTAAATCATTTTTCATGGCGGGCCTTTTCACTTCAGCCTCTGGACCCGACACTCCGAAGTGTTTCCGATTACCCGCTCAGTTATGTAAACCGGGGTACGCGTGGAAACCAGGCGTAGGGGTCATAATAGCTTGGACAGACAAGTACCCAACTAGCTATGTTATATTACATGGATAGTAAGAAACATCTTCCAGGGAGAATAGTTCTGTTAAGGGTTCCTTTCCCTGGGCACGCATGCATTAATGTGCATGTCCGAACTGCAAACAGAGGCGCATTATACGGAACATCTGGGGGTTTGTATTGTAATAGGTAAGAAACATCTTTAGTTGACCGAACATTCCCTTAAGAATGCTAGCTTTTGGCTTCACCCAGTCTGAGGTACACGTCCGGAGTACCCGGCAGTAACAATCGTAGAGGTGCTCCCCTTATGCCCTAGCCGAACTAACGGGAACACAGGGCATAAACACAGGAGCTAGGCAACCCAGCTTGGCAAAAACTTAAGTCATATTGATGCATATAATGGTGAAGAAAAGGTACATATGGAAAAGCGTAGTGGGCATGATGCCCGGAAGATAATTATATTAAGCTTCTGTATTAGAAGCCCCCAGGTATAGTGAGCGCGCATACGTGAGGATTTAGCATGTCGAGAGTGTGTAGTCGAGTCACACTTAAAGCCTTAGAGCCATAGAAAGAAAGAGAGAGGATATAACTAAAAAAAGGCGGAGGGAAGGGGACGAATACAGAGTTCGGCGCTAAGTGTAGAATCTTCGGAGTCTGGCCGCGTTCCATGGGTTCGGCTCGAGTCGATTATCTGATGCATCCCGCAGGCAGTACACTCCTCCGGTGAGAGCTTTATCAATGATGAAGGGACCCTCCCACTTGGGCTTGAGCTTGTCCTCTTTCTTCTCCGGTAGGCATAGAACGAGTTTGCCAACGTTATAAGTTTTGGCCCGTACTTCTCTGCTTTGGAACCTGCGAGCCTGTTGCTGATAGAATGCAGAACGGGCTTTTGCGACGTCACGCTCCTCCTCCAGGGAATCTAGACTGTCCTACCGATCAAGCTCGGCTTGTCTCTCTTCGTACATGCGCACTAGAGGTGAGTCATGAATGATATCACAGGGCAATATTGCCTCCGCGCGGTACACCATAAAGAATGGTGTGTATCCGGTAGTGCGATTTGGCGTGGTCCAAAGCCCCCATAGTACAGAGTCGAGCTCCTCCACCCAGTGCGTGTATGATTCCTTCAGGAATTGCACTAGTCTGGGTTTGATGCCACCCATAATAAGACCATTTACTCGTTCAACTTGACCATTTGTTTGGGGGTGATAGACGGAGGCGTAATCGAGCTTAATGCCCATGTTGCCACACCAAGTTTTCACCTCATCGGCTATGAAGTTGGAGCCATTATCGGTGATGATGCTGTGGGGGACACCATAACGGTGCACGAACCATGATATGTAGTCTATCACTGGTCCGGATTCGACCGTTTTAACTGGTTTGGCCTCTATCCATTTGGTGAATTTATCCACCATGACTAACAGGTATTTTTTCTTATGGCTTCCTCCTTTGAGGGGTCCGACCATATCGAGCCCCCAGACCGCAAAGGGCCAAGTTATGGGGATTGTTTGGAGAGTTGTGGGTGGCATATGGCTTTGGTTGGCGAAGAGCTGGCAACCGACGCAATGTTGAACGAGGTCCTGTGCGTCTGCTCGGGCTATCGGCCAGTAGAAACCTGTACGAAAGGCCTTGCTTACAAGGGCCCGAGATGCGGCGTGATGGCTGCCAAGTCCAGTATGAATTTTGGCCAAGAGCTGCCGCCCTTCCTCTTCAGAGATACATCTTTGAAGTACTCCGGTAGCGCTTTTCTTATAAAGCTCTCCCTCGTGGACCTTGTAGGCTTTAGAGTGCCGCAAAATTCAACATGCCTCATTTTGGTCCTCGGGGAGTTCTCGCCTATTTAAGTAGGCTAAGAAGGGTTCGGTCCAGGGGGCGATGACAACCATGATTATGTGGGCCGAAGGTGTTGTTTCAGTGGCGAAGCCTCCGATTATGTCAGTGTGTTCGGGATCTGGGGTTGTGGTCGGATCCGGACTAGTATTGCCGGTCTGCCCTTGCCACACCACAGATGTCTTGAACAACCTTTCCAAGAAGATGTTGGGTGGGACGGGGTCGCGCTTAGCGCCGATGCAGGTGAGGATATCCGCCGCTTGATTGTTTTCTCAAACCACATGATGAAATTCAAGCCCCTCGAACCGAGCTGACATTTTGAGGACAGTCTTACGGTAAGCCGCCATTTTCGGGTCCTTGGCATTGAAGTCTCCATTTATTTGAGATATTGCAAGGTTTGAATCCCCACGCACTTCTAGGCGTTGGATGCCCATGGAGACCGCCATCTGAAGAACGTGCAACAGAGCCTCGTATTCGGCTGCATTGTTGGAGTCTGTGTATAGTATTTGGAGTATGTATAGGACTGTATCTCCGGTGGGGGATGTCCGGACAACGCCCGCTCCCAGACCAGCTAGCATCTTAGAGCCGTCAAAGTGCATGCTCCAGTTGGAGTATGCGACGTACTCTTTACGGAGTTTGGCTTCTGTCCATTCGGCGACGAAGTCAGCCAGTACTTGCGATTTAATGGCTCGCCGTGGTTTATATATAATGTCGAACGGGAGGAGCTCGATGGCCCACTTAGCAATCCAGCCCGTGGCATCGTGGTTATTTATTATATCATTGAGTGCTACTTAGGAGGCCACCGTGATTGAACACTCTTGAAAGTAGTGTCGTAGTTTCCGGGATGCCATGAAGACCGCGTTTGCTATCTTTTGATAATGTGGGTACCGTGACTTGCATGGTGTGAGGACAGTGGATACGTAGTATACCAGCTTTTGGAGCGGGAACTTATGTTCGTCCTCCTCTTGTTCCACGAAGAGCACTGCACTTACAACTTGGTGTGTTGTAGCTATATATAACAGCATGGGTTCGCCAATGTTCTGTGCAGCCAGGATTGGGTTGTTGGCCAAGAGGGCCTTTATTTCTTCTAGTCCGGCCATGGCCGCATCCGTCCACTCGAAGTGTTCGGTGCGTCGAAGAAGGCAAAACAGGTAGTGCCTTTCTCCCAATCGAGAGATAAAGCGGCTTAGGGCCGCCACACATCCAGTTAATTTCTGGATTTGCTTGAGGTCTGTTGGGGTAGCCAACTGTGACAAAGCTTGGATTTTAGCCGGCTTTGCTTCAATTCCTCTGTTGGAAACGATAAAGCCCAACAGCTTTCCGCGGGAACGCCGAAAACACATTTTTCCGGATTGAGCTTGATGTCATATGTTCGGAGGTTGTCGAATGTGAGCCTCAGGTCATCTATTAGATTCGACGTGTCTGGTCTTGATGACCACGTCGTCCACATCAACTGTTTTGCCGATTTGTTTTTCCAGGCATGTCTGAATCATGCGTTGGTAGGTTGCACCGGCGTTTTTGAGCCCGAAATGCATGGTGTTGAAATAGAAAGGGCCACATGGGGTGATAAATGCCGTTGCGGCTTGATCGGACTTCGCCATTTCGATTTGATGGTATCCGGAGTACGCGTCGAGGAAGCACAATGAGTCATGTCCTGCGATAGCGTTGATGATTTGATCGATGTGGGGGAGGGGGGAGGGATCCTTGGGGCAAGCCTTATTGAGATCCTTGAAATCGACACATAGGCGCCAGGATTTGTCCTTCTTTGGTACCATCACCAAGTTTGCTAGCCAGTACGGGTGTTTTATTTCTCTGATGAATCCGGCCTCGAGTAGCATGGCTAGCTCCTCTCCCATAGCTTGTCGTTTAGGCTCTAAAAAGCGCCGTAGAGTCTGCTTGACCGGCTTGTATCCCTTCAATATGTTTAGGCTATGCTCCCTTCAATATGTTTAGGCTATGCTCAACCAACCTGCGTGGGATCCCTGGCATATCTGAAGGGTACCAGGGAAAGATGTCCCAATTCTCGCGTAAGAACACCCACAGTGCAGCATCGATTGTGGGGTTCAGCCATGCCCCGATGGATGCTGTTTTTGTAGAGTCCGTTGGGTGGACTTGGAATTTGACTATTTCGTCCGCTGGTTTGAAAGAGGTGGACTTGGATCATTTGTCGAGTAGCACGTCGTCCCTGTCGACTGTGGAGTGTAGCGCAGTTAATTCTTCGGCCACGAGGGCTTCGGATAATGCCTCAAGGGCCAGGGCGGCGGTTTTATTTTCGGCACGGAGTGCTATGTTCGGATCACTGGCTAGAGTGATGATTCCATTGGGCCCGGACATCTTGAGCTTCATGTACCCATAATGGGGTATAGCTTGGAAGCTCGCGAATGCGTCCCGCCCTAATAGGGCGTGGTATCCACTACTGAACGGGGCTACTTGGAATGTTATCTCTTCAGACCTGTAATTTTCCGGCGTGCCGAATACCACATCGAGTGTGATTTTTCGCGCACATCGTGCCTCCCGACTAGGGATAATTCCTCGGAAGGTCATGCTGCTTTGCTCAATGCGGCTCTTGTCTATTTCCATTTTGTTGAGAGATTCCTCATAGATGAGGTTTAATACGGTGCCACCGTCCATGAGCACTTTAGTAAGCCGGAAGCCGTCCACAATTGGACTAAGGACCAAAGCAGATGGTGCTCGGATTGTTTGGATTTGAGGTTCGTCACTGGCATTAAGGGTTATGGCCGTGTCATTCCATGGATTTATTGCTGCAACGTGGCAGACTTCGGCGAGGCCGCGGAGTGCTCTCTTGCGTCTGTTATTTGAGGCGAAGGTCTCGAAGACTGTCAACACTGTATTGTTGTTTTTTGCGGGACGATGCTCTGCGGTATTGTTAATGAGGAGATCCTCGCCGCTCTTGGCCACTATAAGGCTGTGCATTGGTACTGTATCCGGACTCGTGTGGATTTTGCATGGCCAATTGAGCCATCCCTCCAATACGGTTCCACGCCCTATAGTGGGCTTTGGTTTCTTTGTGATTGGATCGGGTGACTTATGAGAGTGCACCCTTTTGGTTCGGACGAAGGGTGTAGTGAGAGTCGGATGGTCCCAGAATGATGCCTGGGTTTTCCAAGTGCTTTCCATTGCACAGTACTTCTGTACTGTGGCCACCAAGTCAGTGAAGTGTGATATGTCATGATGATTATGGCGTTAAGGATTCCCTTGTCCGTGCAATTTTTGCAAAAGAATAAGATTGCGTCTTCCTCGCGACAGTCCTTAACCTTGCTCATTGCAAGGAGGAATCTGGCCCAAAAGTGATGTACTATCTCTTGGGATTGTTGTCTCATGTGGGAAAGATCGCTTCTATTTGGGTGGGTGGGTGAATTAAGTCCGAACCCTGATGCGGTCCGGGACCCAGAGGCTGGGGAGCTTCTGAACTTGGGAGTTTGGGTTCCGGGGTGTTACCCAATTTTTCTGGCCCGCTATCCGATTCTAAATTCGGAACTCCCGCAAGCGGGTATCCATCTCAGAGAGCTCAAAAATCCGGACACAGTTCGTCCTCACAATAGAGGAAGAGTCGCTGCACTGCTCCTCCACCATCGCTATTTGATGGGTGACCGGCGGAGAGTTGATCTCTCTTTGATCGGGTTCAAGCCCAATCCGATCATAGTCGGTAGCGACTCCCAAGGCGGCGATGCGATCCAGGAGCTCATTCAAGGACGAAAGTTCCATCGGATCCATTTGCTCGGCGTATTCCGAGCTGATGTGGAGGCTGTTTTCGATGACCCGAGAAGTCATCATCGGCACGGCGGCCGAACGGGCGGTCATGACGAAGCCGCCTAGTCGGAGGGTTTGGCCTAAAGCTAGGGCTCCCCCCGAGGCGATGTTGTCATTGATAACAAGGCGAGCCATCAAACCTCTTTTTCGACTTCACAGTGGAACTCCCAATGAAAGTACCAATGTCGGTGTCAAAACCGGCGAATCTCAGGTAGGGGGTCCCGAACTGTGCATCTAAGGCTAATGGTAACAAGAGGCAGGGGACACGATGTTTACCCAGGTTCGGGCCCTCTCTATGGAGGTAATACCCTACTTCCTGCTTGATTGATCTTGATGATATGAGTATTACAAGAGTTGATCTACCACGAGATCGTAGAGGCTAACCCTCGAAGCTAGCCTATGATTATGATTGTTATTGCCCTATGAACTAAACCCTCCGGTTTATATAGACACCGGAGGGGGCTAGGGTTACATAGAGTCGGTTACAGAGAAGGAAATCTACATATCCAAATTGCCAAGATTGCCTTCCACGCCACGGAGAGTCCCACCCGGACACGGGACGAAGTCTTCAATCTTGTATCTTCATAGTCCAACAGTCTGGCATAAGCATATAGTCCGGTTGTCCGAATCCCCTAATCCAGGACTCCCTCAGTGGGTAAGGCGGAAGAGGGAAAGTCTCCCAAAGGACAAGTCTCCTATTTACTTACATGCGGCGCAGCGAGGAGACGGGGATAGTCAGCGATGATGGCCACTTCGGTGCCATTGCAGCTCGCCTGGTAAACCACCCCTTCCCCAAGCTCGACGAATATATCCCGAACCTCCTCGAATCTGGGATCAAGGGCCTGGTTGTGGTCCTCTGGTTGTGGAGCGGAGCTGTGGATCTCCCTGGTAACTTTCCACCATTCTAGTTATAAATGATGGATTAATATTTATGAAAAAGGATTCAGGGAGTTGATGGAGTAGAGTAGTGGAACGAAGACTCACCCATCTGGGAGGGTTGTACATGGAAAATCCATCCCTGGGCTTGATGTGGGTGAACTCCTCCTCCTCCCCCTTGTATAAATCTGACAGTATTTTCGCCAACGCGGCGGAAGTGTCCGGACCCTTCCGACCATAGCAGGTGGCATCATCTTCTCCATTGAAGTGCAACATAGGGTGCCCTCGGTATTGGAGTGGTTGAACCCCTCGCATTATGGATATCGCCATAACCTCGACTATTGATAATCCGGATTGAGTGAGCGTTTTTATCTTGCTTATCAGTTGATGGACTTCCATGCTATCTTTCTCCCTAGGGCTCCGAGGGCGCCAGTTGAGGCCCTTTTTCAATGGAGTATTTCAATATTCAGGAAGACCCCATCGGATTGGGTCAGTAAGGGAGATGTCTTCAACATAAAACCATTCGAAAGGCCAGTCTTCGGGATGCCTTCTTCGGCGTACTGGATAAGTATCCGGTTCCGATGATGCGCCATAACTCGGCTCCGCCCACTTGGAATATTGATCCCTCCTGATTATGACGGACGAGGCAAAACAGCTTCTTCCATAACTCGAAATGGGCCTCGCAACCCAGAAATATCTCACAAAGAGTGACATAACCCGCAATATGCAGGATAGAGGCAGGTGTGAAGTTGTGCAGTTGGAGGCCGTAGTGCTCCAGAAGCCCTCAGAGGAATGGATGGATTGGAAATCCAACGCCTCTCAACAAATAGGGAACAAGACATACCCGTCCCCATGGATGGGTTGGGGAACTTCTCCTCCTGTTCCCCGCCATCAAAAGAAGCTAATCCGGCTCGAATGGGGACCAGATCTGCGGGGGGAAGAAATCCCTGCATCTGCAGCTTCACCAGTTGGCCGTGGGATACAGAACACTTTTCCCAATCACCCTGCTTTGGGCCGTGAGGGCGTGAGGAAGAGCTGGGAGCGCTAGCCATGTTGGGGTGGTTTCAGCGAGCAAGCTCTGCGAATTCCTCGTTTGGCGGAGATGGTGTGGATTAGATCTAAAGATCTCCATCTTTTTAATAGACAATTTTCTCATACGGTCAGGGTGGTAAACATAAAAATGCCCCGACCTCTCGTATTCGCTTGACACATGGAAGCTGAAATCATGATGGTGCAGAAGCCGATCAACGCGTCATTAAATGAAAGGCCGGACACTACTATTTAAGTCAGGTACTTTGAAGTATTCGGAGAGGGAACCCGCCTTACAATGCCGAAGACAATCTGTGCGCCGGACTCATCATCATTGAAGCCTGGTTCGAGGGCTAATGAGGGTGTCCTGGATTAGGGGGGTCCTCGGACAGCCGGACTATGTACTGTGGCCGGACTGTTGGACTATGAAGACACAAGATAGAAGACTTATATGTAGATTCATTTCTCTGTAACCGACTTTGTGTAGCCCTAGCCCCCTCTGGTGTCTATATAAACCAAAGGGTTTAGTCCGTAGGACAACAATCATAATCTCATGGGCTAGACTTCTAGGGTTTAGCCATTACGATCTCGTGGTAGATCAACTATTGTAATACTCATATTCATCAAGATCAATCAAGCAGGAAGTAGGGTATTATCTCCATAGAGATGGCCCGAACCTGGGTAAACATTGTGTCCCTGCCCTCCTGTTACCATTAGCCTTAGACGTACAGTTCGAGACCCCCTACCCGAGATCTGCCGGTTTTGACACCGGCAGTGGGCCCCCTCTGGTACTTTCTTCACTGAGTATTTTTTATTAATTCCAAAAATAACTTTCGTGGAGTTTCAGGACTTTCGGGGTTGTGCAGAATAGGTCTCTAATATTTGCTCCTTTTCTAGCCCTGAATTCCAGCTGCCAGCATTCTCCCTCTTCATGTAAACTTTGTAAAATAAGAGAGAATAGGCATAAGTATTGTGACATAACGTGTAATAACAACCCATAATGCAATAAATATCGATATAAAAGCATGATGCAAAATGGACGTATCAACTCCCCCAAGCTTAGACCTCGCTTGTCCTCAAGCGGAAGCCGATAACGAAAAATATGTCCACATGTTTAGAGGTAGAGGTGTCGATAAAATAAAATACGTACATGAGGGCATCATGATCATTCTTATAACAGCAACTTTTATATATTTTGTCATATGATTTCTTATGCTCAAGTAACAATCTATTCACAATGTCAAGTATGAATCAGAAACTTCATTGAGAACAAACAACTACGATCTCATTCACTGAAGCAATTGCAATTTATCATAACATTGGAAAGAGTTAATATAAGAGCTTTTTAGCAAGTCCACATACTCAACTATCATTTAGTCTTTCACAATTGCTAACACTCACGTAGTACTTATGGGTATGGAGTTTTAATCGGACACAAAGAAAGATAGGGGCTTATAGTGTTGCCTCCCAACCTCGTACAATAATAGTTCATGCTAACTTACATCCAATTGGATATATATATATATATATATATATATATATATATATATATATATATATATATATATATATATATATATATATATATATATATATATATATATATATATATATATATATATCAGGATCTTTCCAACACAAGGTGCTTGCCAAAGGATAAAATATAAAAAGGAAAGGTGAAGATTACCATGACTCTTGCATAATGTATAAGACAAAAGTAAAAGATAGGCCCTTCACAGAGGGAAGTAGAGGTTGTCATGTGCTTTTATGGTTGGATGCACGAAATTAATGCGAAAGAACGTCACTTTGTATTGCCACTTGTGATATGAACCTTTATTATACAGCCCGTCGCTTTTATTGCTTCCATATCACAAGATCGTATAAAGCTTATTTTCTCCACACTAATAAGTCATACATATTTACAGAGAAATTTTTATTGCACGCAACATGACAACTTACTTGAAGGATCTTACTCAATCCATAGGTACGTATGGTGGACTCTCATGGTAAAACTGGGTTTAAGGGTATTTGGAAGCACAAGTAGTATCTCTACTTGGTGCAAGAAATTTGACTAGCATGAGAGGGAAAGGCAAGCTCAACATGTTGGATGATCCATTACAATATACTTTATTTCGGATATAAGAAAACATAACACATTACATTGTCTTCCTTGTCCAACATCAACTCTTTAGCATGTCATATTTTAATGAGTGCTCACAATCATAAAAGATGTCCAAGATAGTATATTTATATGTGAGAACCTCTCTTTCTTTATTACTTCCTATTAATTGCAACGATGACCAAAACTATGTTTGCCAACTCCCAACAACTTTTATTCATCGTACTCCTAATATGTGAAGTCATTACTCTCCATAAGATCCATATGATCTCTTTATTTCTTTTTATTCTTTATTTTTCTTTTATTCCCTCAAGATCAAAGTAAGATAGCAAAGCCCTTGACTCAACACTAATCTTTATTAAATATAGCTCACGGACTCGATTACATAAAAGGATCATAAGGCAAAACTTAAAACTAAATCATACCAAAACTTTATTCTACTAGATGAAGATATTACTAAAAGGAACGAACTAAGAAAAAGGTAAAGATAGGAGTGTGATGGTGATACGATACCGGGGCACCTCCCCCAAGCTTGGCAATTGCCAAGGGGAGTGCCCATACCCATGTGTTTATGTCTCCTTCTTCGAAGGTGGTGGTGTTGGAGTTGTTGATGATGTAGACTTCTTCCTTAATTTGCGCCTGAGGTGGAATTTTGCTCCCTTAGATCATCGATCTCCTTCTCAAGGCTTAATATCCTTTTGCATAGTTCCTGTTTGTTCTCCTACAAGAGACGAAAAGGGATAAACTCGATCTTAGGTTTCTTTGCTCTATCAGGAAGGCTTGACTTTTTAAACTCCACATGGATGTCCCCGGGTTGAGGTAATGGGACTTCATCTTCATTTGAGCTCGTCTCCTCCTTTCCCTTAAGCTCATAGTATTCTTCTTCCTAAGTGGTCCAACCATAATGCTCCAAGTCCCCGTAGACCTTAGGGTCTGCAAGGTAATCAGCCACATAACTTTCTCCCTCCGAATCCTGGGATGACATATTGCTCTAATCTGCGGCAGAAACAACTCAAAACAAAAATAGAGGATATTTGCCAGAAACGGTGGTCAAAACCATGACGAGATTATATAATGAATTTTTACCGACCAAAAGAAGTATCGTGCAAGAAAACGGAGTCCGGAGAGCACACGAGGTGCCCACGAGGCAGGGGGCATGCCCAAGGGGTAGGTCGCGCCCTCCACCCTCATGGACGTCTCGTGTCCTTCTCGGACTACTTCTTACTTTCCTATTTTCTTAAATATTCCAAAATGGAGAAAATTGCTATTAGAACTGTTTTGGAGTCGTTTTACTTACCGTACCACATACCTATTCCTTTTCGGAGTCTGAAATGTTCTGGAGAGTGTCCCATATGTATTCCTCCGGGGTTACGGTTTCAATAACATTAGTTTCAACACTTATTAGATTACCTGAGATATAATGTTTGATTATTTGACCGTTTACCACCTTCGGATTTGAGCCTTCAAAGTTGTTAATGTTTATGGCGCCGGAACGATAGACCTCCTCGATAACGTAAGGCCCTTCCCATTTAGAGAGGAGTTTTCCTGCAAAAAATCTTAAATGAGAGTTGAATAGCAACACATAATCACCTACATTAAACTCACGCTTTAGTATCCTTTTGTTCCTTTTGTCAGGTCACCTTTAACTTTTTCTTTAAACAGTTTGGCATTCTCGTAGGCTTAGGTTCTCCATTCATCAAGTGAGCTAATGTCAAATAAGCTCTTCTCACCAGCAAGTTTGAAGTCATAGTTGAGCTTTTAATGGCCCAATATGCCTTATGTTCTAGTTCGAGAGGTAAGTGACATGCTTTTCCATAAACCATTTTATACGGAGACATACCCATAGAATTTTTATATGCAGTTCTATAAGCCCATAATGCATCATCAAATTTCTTGGACCAATTCTTTCTAGAACTATTAACAGTCTTTTGCAAAATCAATTTAAGCTGTCTGTTACTCAGTTCTACTTGGCCACTAGACTATGGGTGATATGGAGATGCAATTCTATGATTAACATCATACTTAGCAAGCATTTTATGAAAAGAACCATGAATAAAATGTGAACCACCATCAGTCATTAGGTATCTAGGGACTCCAAACCTCGAAAAACTGACTTCTTTAAGCATCTTAATAGAGGTGTTATGATCAGAACTAGTAGTTGGAATAGCTTCTACCCACTTAGTAACGTAATCAACAGCAACTAAAATATGTGTATACCAATTAGAGGAAGGAAACGGTCCCATCTAATCAAAGCCCCAAACATCTAATGGTTCAATAACAAGAGAATAATTCATAGGCATTTCTTGACGTCTACTAATATTACCAATTCTTTGACATTCATCACAAGACAAGACAAAATTATGGGCATCTTTGAAGAGAGTAGGCCAATAAAAACCAGATTGCAATACCTTATGTGCAGTTCTATCTCCAGTGTGGTGTCCTCCATAAGCCTCAGAGTGACACATGTGTAGGATCTGTTCCTGTTCATGCTCAGGTACACAACATCTAATAACACCATCTACTCCTTATTTATAAAGGTGTGGGTCATCCTAGAAGTAATGTCTCAAATCATAGAAAAACTTTTTCTTTTGCTGGTATGTGAAACTAGGTGGTATAAATTTAGCAACAATGTAATTAGCATAATCAGCATACCATGGAGCAGTACGAGAAGCATTTATGACAGCTAATTGTTCTTCAGGAAAGCTATCATCAATAGGTAGTGGGTCATCAAGAACATTCTCTAACCTAGAGAAGTTGTCTGCAACGGGGTTCTCATCTCCCTTTCTACCAATAATATGCAAATCAAATTCTTGTAGTAGGAGAACCCATCTAATAAGTCTAGGTTTAGCATCTTTCTTTTCCATAAGATATTTAATAGCTGCATGATCAGTGTGAATAATTACTTTAGAGTCCACGATATAACGTCTAAACATATCACAAGCAAATACAACTGCTAAAAATTCTTTTTCAATAGTAGCATAACTTCTCTAGGCACTGTCTAGAGTTTTACTAGCATATTGAATAACATTTAGTTTCTTATCAACTCTTTTTCCTAGAACAGCACCTACAACATAATCACTAGCATCGCACATAATTTCAAAGGGTAAATTCCAATCAGGTGGCTGATCAATAGGTGCAGAAATCAAAGCTTTCTTAAGTATTTCAAATGCTTCTACACAATCATCATCAAAGACAAAAGGATTATCTTTTTATAATAGATTAGTCAGAGGCCTAGAAATTTTAGAGAAGTCCTTAATGAACTTCCTATAAAAACTGGCATGACCAAGGAAACTTCTTATACCTTTAATGTCCTTGGGACATGGCATCTTTTCAATAGCATCAACCTTAGCTTTATCAACTTCAATACCTCTTTCAGAAATTTTATGCCCCAAGACAATGCCTTCATTAACCATAAAGTGGCACTTCTCCCAATTCAAGACAAGGCTAGTATCTTCGCATCTCTGCAAAACTCGATCAAGGTTGCTCAAACAATCATCAAAAGAGGATCCATAGACGGAGAAATCATCCATGAATACCTCACAAATCCTTTCACAAAAGTCAGAGAATATAGCCATCATGCATCTTCGAAAGGTAGCAGGTGCATTACATAAACCAAAAGGCATACGTCTATAAGCAAAAGTACCGAAAGGGCAAGTAAAAGTGGTCTTTTCTTGATCCTCCACTGACACAGGTATTTGAGAGAAACTAGAGTAACCATCTAGAAAGCAAAAAATGTGTATGTTTGGATAATATTTCTAGCATTTGATCAGTAAAAGGTAAAGGGTAATGATCTTTTTTAGTAGCTTTATTTAACTTACGGAAATCAATTACCATCCTATAACCTGTAATAATTCTTTGTTGGATCAATTCATATTTATCATTAGGAACGACAGTAATACCTCCCTTCTTAGGGACACAATGGACAGGACTTACCCACTGACTATCACCAACGGGATAAATTATACCTGCCTCAAGGAGCTTTAGTATTTCCTTTCTTACCACTTCTTTCATCTTAGGATTTAACCGTCGTTGGTGATCAATAACTGGTTTGGCGTCTTCCTCCAATTCTATTTTGTGTTGGCATAGCGTGTGACTAATGCCCTTAAGATCGTCAAGAGTATATCCAATAGCAGCACGGTGCTTCTTCAAAGTTTTCAACAATCTTTCCTCTTCCTGCTCTGAAAGGTTAGCACTAATAATAACAGGATATATCTTCTTTTCATCAAGATAAGCATATTTGAGAGTATCAGGTAATGGCTTAAGCTCAAACACGGGATCACCCTTGGGTGGTGGAGGATCCCCTAGGATTTCAACAAGCAAGTTGTGTTTCAAAATGGGACCCTGTTTAAAGAATACATCATCTATTGCCCTTCTTTCATTCATAAACATATATTTTCATGGTCTAGCAAATATTGTTCTAAAGGATCATTAGGAGGCACGGCAATAGAAGCAAGACCAATAATTTCATCCTTACTAGGCAATTCTTTATCATGGAGTTGTCTACGAAATTTAGCAAAATTAAACTCATGAGACATATCCCCCAAACCAATAGTGACAACATCCTTTTTGCAGTCTAACTTAGCATTAACAGTATTCAAGAAGGTTCTACCAAATATAATGGGACAAAAGTCATCTTGTGGGGAACCAAGAGCAAGAAAATCAGTAGGATATTTAACTTTCCCGCACAAGACTTCAACATCTCTAACAATCCCAACTGGTGAAATAGTATCTCTATTGGCAAGCTTAATTGTAACATCGATTTCTTCTATCTCAGCAGGTGCAATATCATGCATAATTTCTTTCTATAAGGAATGAGGTATTGCACTAGCACTAGCACTTGCACCCATATCACATAAGCCATGATAACAATGATCTCCTATTTTAACAGAAATAACAGGCATGCCTACAACAGGTCTATGTTTACTTTTAGTATCGGGTCTAGCAATTCTAGCAGCTTCATCATAGAAGTAAATAACATGCCCATCAATATTATCATCCAAGAGATCTTTAACAGGAAAGGTGGTTTCCCGATATATGTAGTAGGAACAATAGGATCATTATAAGTGATAGTATTTTCTTCAACTTTAATAGGTGCAACTACTTTTACTTCAACGGGAGGATTATATTTAAACCATTTCTCCTTAGTAAGGTCAACATGAGTAGAAAATGATTCACAGAAAGAAGCTACTATCTCAGTGTCAAGTCCATATTTAGTGCTAAATACATGAAAAGCATCGGTATCATTAAAATATTTAACACAATCAAACTTAGGTGTCATACCTGACTCCTTCCCTTCGTTGAGATCCCAATCTTTAGAGTTGTGTTTAATTCTTTCCATTAAATCCCATCTGAATTCAATAGTCTTCATCATAAAAGAACCAATACAAGAAGTATCGAGCATGGAGCGTTTGTTGAGAGAAAGCCGAGCATAAAAACTTTGAATAATCATTTCTCTTGAGAGCTCATGATTGGGGCATGAATATAACATTGACTTAAGCGTCCCCCAAGCTTGAGCGATGCTTTCTCCTTTGCGAGGCCAAAAATTATATATATAATTACAATCACGATGAACAAGATGCATAGGATAAAACTTCTCATGAAATTTCAATTTCAATCGGTTGTAGTTCCATGATCCCATATCATCACATAGCCTAAACCATGTCAATGCCTCTCCCTTCAAAGATAAAGGGAAGACCTTCTTCTTGATAACATCGTCAGGCATACCTGCAAGCTTAAATAATCCACAAACTTCATCCACATAGATTAGGTGTAAATCAGGATGCAATGTTCCATCTCCTGTAAAGGGATTAGCTAGCAGTTTCTCTATCATACCCGAAGGAATTTCAAAGTAAACATTTTCAGTAGGTTCAGTAGGTCGAGGATCAACCCTTTGCTCTATTGGTTGGGGCGAAGATACCCCGAACAAACCCCTCAAAGGATTATGTTCCATAGTAACAAGTAACAGTAAACTTCAGCACACTATATAATTTTTCCTTACCAAGTTCCACTTACCAAAGGCGGTTCACTCCCCGGCAACATCAACAGAAAAGAGTCTTGATGACCCATAATTGTAGGGGATCTACTGTAGTCCTTTTGATAAGTAAGAGTGTCGAACCCAACGAGGAGCAAAAGGAAATGAGAAGCGGTTTTCAGTAAGGTATTCTCTGAAGCACTGAAACTATCAGTAACAGATAGTTTTGTGATAAGGTAATTTGTAACGGGTAACAAGTAATGAAAGTAAATAAAGTGCAGCAAAGTGGCCCAATTATTTTTGTAGCAAAGGAGAAGCCTGGACAAACTCTTATATAGAGAAAAGCGCTCCCGAGGACACATGGGAATTATCGTCAAGCTAGTTTTCATCACGCTCATATGATTCGCGTTCGTTACTTTGATAATTTGATATGTGGGTGGACCGGTGCTTGGGTACTGCCTTTCTTGGACAAGCATCCCACTTATGATTAACTCATATTGCAAGCATCCGCAACTACAAAAGAAGTATTAAGGTAAACCTAACCATAGCATGAAACAAGTGGATCCAAATCAGCCCCTTACGAAGCAATGCATAAACTAGGGTTTAAGCTTCTGCCACTCTAGCAACCCATAATCTACTTATTACTTCCCAATGCCTTCCTATAGGCCCAAACAATGGTGAAGTGTCACGTAGTCGATGTTCACATAACACCACTAGAGGAGAGACAACATACATCTCATCAAAATATCGAACGAATACCAAATTCACATGACTACTTCTAGCAAGACTTCTCCCATGTCCTCAGGAAAAAACGTAACTACTCACCAATCATATTCATGTTCATAATCAGAGGGGTATTAATATGCATAAAGGATCTGAACATATGATCTTCCACCGAATAAACGAACTAGTATGAACTACAAGGAGTAATCAACACTACTAGCAACCCACAGGTACCAATCTGAGGCTTTGCGACAAAGATCGGATACAAGAGATGAACTAGGGTTTGAGAGTAGATAGTGCTGGTGAAGATTTTGAGGGAGATTGACCCCCTCCCGATGAGAGGATCGATGGTGATGACAATGATGATGATTTTCCCCTCCCCGAGGGATGTTTCCCCGGCAGAACAGCTCCGCCGGAGCCCTAGATAGGTTTCGCCAAGGTTCCACCTCGTGGCGGCGGTGTCTCGTCCCGAAAGCTTGCTTATAATTTTTTACAGGGTAAAAGACATCATATAGCAGAAGATGGCCACCGGAGGACTGCCAGGGTGCCCACGAGGCAGGGGCGCGCCCAGGGAGGTAGGTCGCGCCCCCACCCTCGTGGCCAGGGTGTGGGCCCCCTCTGGTACTTTCTTCGCTGAGTATTTTTTATTAATTCCAAAAATATCTTTCCTGGAGTTTCGGGACTTTCAGAGTTGTGCAGAATAAGTCTCTAATATTTGCTCCTTTTCCAGCCCAGAATTCCAGCTGTCGGCATTCTCCCTCTTCATGTAAACCTTGTAAAATATGAGAGAATAGGCATAAGTATTGTCACATAATGTGTAATAACGACCCATAATGCAATAAATATTGATATAAAGCATGATGCAAAATGGACGTATCAAGGGTGGACTACTCAGCCAAAGCTTCACCGCTCCACCTCAAAACAACGTAAGTCATCGATCGATGTGGTGTCGAGCCCCCAAGTGACTAAGTGGCTGCTATTTGACACATGGAAGCCACTTATGAACGAAATCACATCCAAATGAAACACGTCCAGAGATGTGTCACGCAGGCAGGCGAGAAAGTGGTCGATCGGCCCGACAGGGCTTGCCGGGCTGTGCAATGATGTGACACTAAGCGATACATTTAATGCACCTTGTCCTATCTGCAGAGTTAGGTATGATAGCACTGTTTGCAATCTAATCAGTATGCAATGACTGATTTGCCATTGTGGTGACACCTTTATCTATAAAAAGAGTGTCGTGGCAACCATAGAAAGAATTCAGACCCTTGTACTCTCGTATGCACGTAGATGCTCTCATCCCGAGGCAACCTTGCCGGGCCCGAGCGATGCGTATCCACCATGGTCCCCTCATCAATCCACCAAAGCAGGAGTATGGTTTTACGCCTCGCGGCGGCCCAAACCTGGGCAAAACTACCTGTATGATTGCTGATGTGCTTCTCTGCACCCTCCGCTCTTTATGCAATGTGCTCTTCCCCCTACCGAACCACAAGGGGCCGACGGCCCCATAGCTGGCCATGTTTTCCCATGGCATATTTGGCGCGCCAGGTAGGGGGGGCGCTTGCGCGAACCCGAGAGTGTAAACAGCGTGTCATCTTCATCATCGTTTTTCTTCATCGACAGCCTCATCATTCATGGCGCCCAAGAAGAAGCCCGGTGCTGCAGCTTGACCGTCCACCTCGGAGGCCCCTCCACATGCGGCCACCGAGGCCATGGGGGCTATGGGGACGCACGGGGATGTGGACGCCGCGGGTGGCGTGGCCGGTGCAAGCAGCATCGTCGCCACCTCCCCTACGGCCAAAACGGGAGCAGCAGGCGCCAAAGAAAGACAGCGCCAACAACATCCCAGCGGCCACACTCCACAGGGTGCGGGTGGAGAGGTTATTCCATCTCTACCTCTCCACCCCACCGAAGGACGCAGCTGCAGCAGGGACACTCGCTCAGGGGAAAACAACAACCCTCTGGTTGCCCCCGCTGTGGGTGTGGCCGCAGGGCATGCGCCACCCCTAGAGCAAGTTGACCGAGCTGATGGGCCAAATGGAGCTGCCGATCCCCAAGCGCACCCACCTCGTCACCACACCAGCCTGACGACAGGCTCACGGTGACGAGGGCAAGGCGCTGCCACTACCGACACCGGCAGGAGCCAGACGATGTTACGGTCTACGTCGTCATCCATGCCGAGCACCGCTTCGGAGGCCATGGTGCGGGCCCAACTCCTGTTGAGATTCCCACCGGTGGCCGATCAGATGGATGAGTAGAGAGCCACCATTCAGAGCTTGATTGGTTTCGCCGAGGCGGGAGGATAACAGTGAGCGGACCCGTCACGACCTCCACAGGCAGCGACAATGGCCTGAGCCGCTAGCCGTACCGGAGGAGCTACCCCCACGGTGCAATCCCCTCCGCGGCAGCCGGTGCAAGGACCGTAGCCAGAAACATGTGACCAAGAGCCTGATGACATATCGATGGCTTCATATGATCCTTGAGCGCGTCAGGACCAGCGACGAGTCCTGGAAGACAGGCGAGGGGAAGACGTGCGCGTCACCATCGAACGACACCGTGAAACCCGACATCGACGAGCCCACGCCCAATGAGAGCGGGTACCTGCCTTTCGAGGTTAGGTGCCCTGCCTTCACTCACGAGCTACGGCAAGTCCGTTGGCCATCTGCTCGCACATTCAAGCCAGAAATACGAAAGAAGTATGATGGAAGATTGAACCCGCCAGAGTTTTTGAGTATCTACACAATCGTGGTTCAAGCTGCTGAGCGAAGAGACGAGAAGGTGTTCGCAAACTACTTCCCTTCGGCACTCAAGCCAAATGTGAGGTCCTGGCTGATGCACCTGCCAGAGAACTCCATCTCGACCTGGGCTGACCTGTGCCACGAGTTTGTTGGCGCCTTCACGAGCGATCATCAAGAACCTGGGTGGCCTAGTGACTTGCAGCTTCTTTTGCAGAAGGAAGGAGAAAGCCTGCGGAAGTACATGTAGAGGTTCAGTTGAGTGCACACGAACATTCCAGAGATCCACCCGGTAGCTGTGATAGATGCATTCCAGTCGAACGTGCGCAACTACAGGATATGTTCCAAAATGAACGTGTATTTGCCCAAGACTGTGAATGAGTTGTACACTCTGGTGGATAAGTGTGCCTGCGTGAAGGAGGGGAGGTGGCTCCCCGGTGAAGAGGATGGTGTGAGAGGGCGACGATGACGCCACCAACCAGAAGATGAAGAAGAACAAGAAGCACAACAAGAAGCGCAAGGATAAAGCCATGATGACCATTGAAGGATCGAGTGCACCTAGTACCAGCAAGAAGGCCAAGGCCGAGGCCCCCGACAAGGAAGCTTCCGCATGCACTGATTGCCAATAAGCCGCGACAGCTGAGAAAGCTGGGAAGGGTGGCCGTACTGCAAGATCCTCCGGACCAAAGGCCATGATCTTCAGGAGTGTCATCCGGTTGAGCAACTCGTCAAGAAGCAGAGGGCCGAGTACGAGAAGCGTGATAAGGAGAAAGACCAAGATGGCGCTGACGGGAAGGGTCGAGGAGGCGGAACAGGTCACCCCGGCAAGGCTTCTCAATAGCCAGGGAAACCCGCCATAGGCCGTGAGCAGAAGGATTGTGATGATGAGAGTTACGAAGGAGATGAAGAGGAAACCAGCGAGCGGGAATTCCGGAAAGCCTCTAATGCCCTATGCATTGACGGGGCTGCATCTTTGCACTCATCTCACCGCCAACGTTTGTGCGTGAAGTCAATGCCGTGGAGCCAGCGAAAGATTCTCGGAACCCGATCATGTGGTCCCGCACACCCATCATATTTTATGAAGAGGATCACCCTGGCCACACTAACGCGGTAGGGTGCTTGCCATTGTTCGTCTCACCCCCAATCCACAACCTCAAGGTCACAAAGATATTGGTTGACGGCAGGGCCGGGTTGAATGTGATTTCTCCAAAGGTCATCAGCAAACTCTAGATATTAGATGAAGAACTCAAGGTTACTGGTACATTCCAAGGGATCAACCCCGGCAGGAGTCGTCCTAAGGGGAAGATCACACTGCCAGTGATGTTTGGGGGGGAGTTAAACTATCGGACCAAGAAGATCATATTTGATGTGGTTGACCTCCCCCTGCCGTACAATGGAATCCTTGATCGCCCAGCTTTGGCCAAATTCATGGCGGCATCTGTCGGATTACGGGTTCCGCAAACCCTTGAGAGGTTTAAAATCTGGGGTGCGTGCGGAGATCTCGACGTACCCAGCCTGCCTACTCGCGATCCTCCTAAACCTAGCGCGTCAAGCTCAAAGAAACAAAGAGACACAACAGTTTATCCTAGTTTGGGCCACCTTGCGGTGTAATACCAGACTCTAGAGTTTTTGGTGGATTGCCCCGAAGGGCCGAGGATGAACTAGTATAGGGGATGAACTGGCCTCAAGAGGTGAGGTGTTCTCGAGCTCAAGGGAGCTGGTGTGGTGTGAGCTAGTTCAGTTTGTCTTGCCTCTATGGTGGTCGCTAGTCCTATTTATAGTGGCCTTGGTCCACTTCCCAAATGTTGGCGGGAAGGGATCCCACAACGGCCGGATTTGAAAGGGGACAAGTAGTACAGCTTATCCTGATAAAAGTAGTCTTCACTTGTGAAAAGCCTCTGGTCGTGACGTTGTGGTGGGCTGGTCGATGACCTCCATCCTTCCGTCCTGGTGGTCTTGGTCTTGTTGCACCAGAATGGAAACCTTTGGCTGATTCCTCGGGACTCCGTGCTCGTGGCTTGCCTCCTTTGCATCAAAGAGGAAACCTGTGCTCTGCGCCCGCCTGGCGCCCGCCTGGCCTTGGTCGTCATGGCTCACGTCAGCTGAGCCTTATGAGATAAACCTTGCATAGAAATCTCCGCCCCTCGGGAGCCAGCCAAAGGAGGCCGATCCCTTCGGGGGTCTTGGCGTCGTCCGCCTCGCGAGGCTTGGCCCCTCGCGAGGGTATTGAGTTGTCGATGTTGTAGCTGGGTCGTACCAGGCTGTTGATGGAGCCACGTGGTGGGCCGCGGGAAGGCAGGGCTGGATACCCCCATATCCAGAAAGCCGACAGAAGCCCCCGGGCCCAAGGCACCCTCGGACTTCGCTTCCTGGCGAAGCCAAAGGGCAAGTGTAGAGTGCTGTGTGGCGATTGATGGGACGTGGGCGACCCCGCTTCCCCACGCTGCCTGGGCAACCGTTCGACTTGACAGGAAGATGCGGCATGCAGAAGGTCATGATGGTGCGAGGTCGTGGAGGCAGGTGGTTGTCCTCCCTTGGCTATAAAGGTGAGGGAGGGGCAGAGCCCCTACCCATCTCTCCTTTGTCTTGCTTCCGCCTGCTTCTCTCTTCTCCATCTTGCCTTCATGGCGCCGATCAGGAGGTATTCTGTGCCCGAGAAGGGGAAGGCCCCTAGGGAGGGGCCCGATCCTCACCCGTCGAAGAAGCGGCTCCACCTTCCTCAAGACTCCAGCACGGAGTGAGAGGTGACCAGGCCTTGGTAGTCGAGGCCTCCGTCTGGCTTACCTCTCCCCATATATGCTCGTGCTCAGGACGAAGGTGTGCTCCGTTGAGTGGCGCCCGACGACGATGGCAGGGCCACCATTGCCCTGCCGACCCTGCCACGGACCCATGCTGAGGGTAGCTTGTGCGAGTTTGTGGTGTGGGCGGTGATGTCTCCCAACACTTGGATCTGGCTCCCGCGGTTCTTCGCTAGTGAGCTGCCTCCAAGGGGGCCGGTTGAGCTATGGCTGCAGCATGCTGGGTGCTGCAGCTTGGCCACCAGAGTTGAAGTCGAGGTGGTGCCCCTGGAGACGTCTTCATGACGCGAGGATGGGGCGAGGTCGCCCGGGCTTGCCACGCAGAGGGGGCCCTGGCGATCCACTTCGAGTATGATGACGTGGCCACTCTGTTCTTCAAGGTCTTCAATGAGGAGGGCGAACGGCTGGAATGCAGTCCCGGAAGAAGCGGCCTGCGGAACATGTAGTGGCGTCGGGCCCTCTACTGTTCCCCTTGGCGCCTCGTCCAGCAGCAGCGGCGACTCCTGGGAATCCATTGACTCTCCTGGGCCCAGTGGTTCTTTGGAGTCGAGTGACGACAGCTACGTGCCGCCAAGCTCCCACCGAGGACGGAGTGCACCTGCGGCTGCCGCCCGGCGTCGCCAGCGACGCCATAGGGCTTAGTAGCTGCTTTCCCTGCGCGGAATGAAGATCAGTCCCCGTGAGTTTGTGAAGATCGTAATTTACTCAATATCAGTGTTGCTTCTTTTGATTTTGTGATGAACTCGCGTATCCAAGTTTGGCATGGTTCCTCCCTTTTCTTTTTCCTTGGCAACGTGGCACTCTACTCCGATAGGACCTAGTCCTCAGGCAAGTTTTAGCCATCGCTAATATGCCAGGTCACGATGCCGTGGTCAAGGCTAGGAGGTGAGCGGCCTGAGGTCCGGTAAGAGCTCATGAGACGCGATGCTCGCGAGGTCCCCCTTGGCGTGCAAGAAGCTGCCCAGAGAATCAAAAAGGGTAGTGGAACTGCCAAAATGGAACTACGAGGCAGGGTGTGAGGGGAGCGAAGCTGGTGCTGCAGCGGATCGTGAGTTACCTTTTTGGTGTCCTGGTCCGTTAGGAAGACGGTGCTTGCTCCCGCGCCTGTGGCGGTACCGTTGGGCTCGGCCTGCAGCGACCACCTTCCTGCCCCACTCACATAGGTGCTCTACATCCTCGGGACCAGGCCCTCAAGCGAGCTCAGCTGCCGCTGGTATGCCAGGGCGCGATGCCATGGTCAAGGCCAGGGGGTGAGGGCTGGAGAGCCAGTAGGAACTCCCGAGACGCGATGCTCGGGAGGCCCCATTTAACGTGCAAGCGACTCGCATGGCCAGATGATGGTCGACCAAGCCGACCCACGGCCCACTTCCAGATGAACCTGCAGGTTAGATGACAGGAAAGACCGGGAACCCCTGTGGAGCAGGCCTACAGCCCATGGCATAGGACAGAGGCACCGGGGACCTGGCGAGGTGGTGTGCGCGAGGCGGGTTGCGAACCAGAGCTCGACTCCCGGGTTTATCAGCGTTGCAGGAACGGACCCGAGAACAAGCGTTGCGCCGACGGGAGTTGTCATGCAGCGATGCAGGAGTGGTACAAGCCAGCGAACACATGGGGGGCTGTGAGGCGGCTAAGGCTCGAGGTCGTAAGGTGACGATCGTAGGTAAACTCATAGAAATGGTTAGATAGTCATGGTGAATGCAAACCGATACATACCGTAGGGCCGGACCCACACGGCCCATGGATGATGCAGCCCGAGGGGCGCCCCCAGATTGAATGAACCAGAGAGATGTCACCTGGTACCGTTGTTGAAGAGGTGTTGAAGTAGCCAAAAAACACGCGCTGCTGGGGTCGTTCCTCATGAGCCGCTCTTGTGTCAAGCCTCGGGAGGATCAGAGGGCCCGGGAGAATCCTAAAGGTGCTCCTCCATATCCGTCAGGATCGCCTGATGCCTGGCCTCGCAAGCCGCCAAGGCATCCCTCATGCAGCGCTGGAACACCACAGCCGTGCAAGGCGGGCTCAAGGGCATGCAGACGTAGCTGTGAGTTGGACCCTCACATTGGCCAACACGAGACGGCCATATGAGCTGCCGAGACACGGCCCTGTTGAGCCCGGGGATGTCGATGCAAATGTGGAACTCCTTACCCTTGCCAGGGCAGTGAGCTGCGTCACGCGGCAGGCGACAATCGCCTTGCAGAACCCTTGCTTCATGAATCTCCTTGATTGCCTTGCTGATGATCTCCTGACCATGTGGCGCCTCCCGCCTATTGCCTTCTCCTGGGAAGCATGCTCTGAAGAGCGCCTCCACATGATGCCCGAGCACCTCCCTCGTGACCTTGGCTAGGTTTGAGGCCCTCTCGAGGAGAGCCCCTGAGCCCAGCCTGAGAGGGGCACCGGGCGCGCCTTCCTATGCGATGTGTGAAGGTGCCACGTCCGGGGACGCGAGGCTCAGCGCAGCATCCTTGAGCGATGCTCCTTCCCGAGGCCCTTGTCCTAGCTACAGCTTCTTCATGTTGGGGGCGACCTCAGGAGGGAGGGCGCCGCCCTTGTCTTCAGGGTTCTTGACCGCTGCTGCCTGGAAGGCACGCTCGAGGGAGCACACCACATCCTTCTCTTGGCACGCGACAGTGATGACGCCACCGCTTCCTGGCATCTTGAGGATGTTGTAGCCGTGGTGCGTAGCTGCCATGAACTTGGCAAGTGCTGGGTACCCTAGGATGGCGTTTTAGGGCGGGTGGATGTCGGTGACGTCGAAGTCGATGAGCTCGGTGCGGTAGTTGTTGCACTCGTCGAAGGTGACAGGGAGGCGGACCTGCCCTATTGGGTGTGTAGAACCATCGGTCACTCCTGAAAATGGCTTGGTTGAGTGAAGCTGGTAGTATGGCACTTGGAGCCTGTTGAACATCTGAATAGACAGAACATTGAGCCCTGCTCCGCCATCGATGGGAGTCTTGGTGACGACCATGTTGCTGATAACGGGGGAGCAGAGCTTAGGGAGCGTGCCAGAAGTGGCCGCACACTTGAGCTGGTCTGAGGAGCTGAAGGTGATGGCGCACTTGGACCACCTGAGAGGGCGAGTTGCTTCAGGCTTGGGGAGAGCTGCATTCACCTCACGTGCGAACTGCTTGAAGACGCGGTGGGAAGCCGGGGCCTGCGAGCCGCCCAGGATGCAGGCGATGGCCCGAGGCTCCTGGAAGGCCCCGGCCCCCTCATCCTTGTGGTGATCTTCATTCCTTCTCGGTGGTGGAGGCAGAGGAGGCAGAGCTGCGTTACCCTGAGGGTGCTCCTCACGAGGCTGCTCCCTCTAGGCGCCCTCGCGAGGCTGGCCCTGCCAGCGGTCCTCCCGTGGCTGGCCGCGCCACTCCTGATGGTGGTCGCGTCCGTCCCAGCGTCCTCCACCTCGGCCGCCCCCACGACCGTAGCCTCGATCATTGCGCTCGGGGCTTCGACTGAGGCGTCTCTCGCGGAGGGCCCTGAACTCCTGAGAGTCGTTGGTGTTGTGGCTATGAACGTTGTGGAAGACGCAGAATGGCCGGTTTCTATTGGATGACTCGGGGTGGTCGCAGCCGCGCTTCGTCTCTGGTTCGGCCGCAAGGACGGCTGGCCCCTTGCGCTTCACGTCTTTGGTCTTGGCCTTCTTGTCTTCTGGATCAGCACCGGGGAGCTTGAGGAGGGAGAGGCGCCCCTCCTCAGCCCTCACACACTTGTTTGCCATGTTGAACATCTCCAGAGCTGTGCAGAGATCCTCATGGATAGCGAGCTCCTCCTTCATATTGACATCCCGGACGCCATCAGTCAATGCTGAAATGATGGCCTCGTCTGACACCTTGGGATCTTGAGGCGAACGTTGTTGAAGCGCAGGATATACTTCTGCAAGGTCTCTCCAGGTTGCTGCTTGATGCGACGCAGGTCACCCGCGGCCGGCGGACAGGCGCGTGTGCCCTGGAAGTTGGCGATAAAGCGACCGCGCATCTCCTCCCAAGAAGAAACCGACCCCTCGGGTAGGTTCAGGATCCAAGAACACACGCCATCCTTGAGGGCCATCGGGAACCAGTTTGCCATGATCTTCTCATCGCCGCTGGCTGCCTCAATGCTCAGCTCGTAGAGCTGCTAGAACACGGCGGGGTCGGCGGTGCCGTCGTAGCGCGGAGGCAGGTCAGGCTTGAACTTGCGTGGCCAGACAACGTTGCAGAGCTCCGGGGTGAACGCGAGGCACCCTGCTGTGGCCACCGGAGGTCATCGAGGGGCTGGAAACTGGTCATGTGCACGCGCACCGCCACCTCTTACGGCGGTACGCGGGCCTGGTGCTGGGGTGCTGGATGTACGCACGCTTCTCCTTGAGGTCGCTACACCACCTGGCAGCTCACGTCCTCCCAAGCTGGCGCAGAGCACGGCGGGTCACGCCGTGGTGCCACACGCCTTGGTCCGATGATGGCGCCCTGGGCCGGAGGTGCTGGAGGAGCCCCGTGCACCACGTTGTCCGCTGTAGGAGGCTGCTGAGGCAGTGAGCAAGCCGGGTCGCTGGAGCCCCCTTGCGCCACGCTGACGAGCTCTGCGATCCGCTCAAGCCACTCCTCATAGAGGTCACCCACCGGGCGGTAGCGTAGGAGCTCTCGCGCCATGAGCAGAACGGCCTACGCGTCCGCCTAGCCGCGATGCGCCAGGGATGACGAAGCTGCTGGGGTCAGTGATGGAGTAGCGGTGCGCCCGTCGCGGCGCACCGATGGGTGTAGCAATGAAGCTTGCTGCTCGTGGCCAGCAGGGCCCGTGGCGGCGTTAGCCACCAGAGATGGAGCACGACGGGCATAGCCATCACCTGCCGGAGTCAACTAAGCGACACGGGCGGTGACTGCAGCCCAGCGCTCCGCGCGAGCTCGGTGTGCATCGGCCATGGAGGTGTCGGAGTGGCGGTGGATCGATCGACAGATAAGAAGATCCGACACACCCCTACCTGGCGCGCCAAATGTTGGATTACGGGTTCTGCAAACCCTTTAGAGGTTCGAACTCTGGGGTGCGTGCGGAGATCTCAACCTACCCAGCCTGCCTACTCGCGATCCTCCTAAGCCTAGCGTGTCAAGCTCAAAGAGACAAAGAGACACAATAGTTTATCCTGGTTTGGGCCACCTTGCGGTGTAATACCCTACTCCAGCATTTTTGGTGGATTGCCCCGGAGGGCTGAGGATGAACTAGTACAATAGATGAACTAGCCTCAAGAGGTGAGGTGTTCTTGAGCTAAAGGGAGCTAGTGTGGTGTGAGCTAGTTTGGCTTGTCTTGCCTCTATGGTGGTGGCTAGTCCTATTTATAGTGGCCTTGGTCCTCTTCCCAAATGTTGTCAGGAAGGGATCCCACAACGGACGGATTTGAGAGGGGACAAGTAGTACAACTTATCCTGACAAAAGTAGTCTTCGCCTGCGAAAAGCCTCTGGTCATGACGCTGCGGTGGGCTCGTCGATGACCTCCTTCCTGCCGTCTTCACGGTCTTGGTCTCGTTGCACCAGAATGGAAACCTTTGGTTGATTCCTCGGGACTCCGCGCCTGTGGCTTGCCTCCTTTGCACCAAAGAGGAAACCTGCGCTCTGCGCCCGCCTGGCCTTGGTCGTTATAGCTCACGTTAGCTGAGCCTCATGAGGTAAACCTTGCATAGAACTCTCCGCCCCTCAGGAGCCATCCTGAGGAGGCCGATCCCCTCGGGGTCTTAGCTTCGTCCGCCTCGCGAGGGTCTCGAGTTGTCAATGTTGTAGCTGGGCCGTACCAGGCCGTTGATGGAGCCACATGGTGGGCCGCAGGCAGGCAGGGCTGGATATCCCCATATCCAGAATGCCGGCAGCATCCCGCTATGCCTACAACACTCTGAAGATGTCGGGGCCAATGGGTGTCATTTCCATTCCATCAGACAAGAAAGACGCAAGCATATGTGTAGACAAGATGTATCAGGAAGCAGTCACTGCAGAGGCCGCGGAAGCTGCTGCTCCTGCCAAGGAAAGCAAGAAAAAGAAGAAAGCCAATAAGGACGCCAGTGAGGAATCCGGGAAGCGCGCATCTTAGGACTATGCTGTGCATGTTGATGACTTGCCGGAGAGTTCCAATAGCAAGAGATCCAAGGCTACTGACCTGCTGTGAAGAAGGTCCCGGCAGGGCTGGCTAGCACTGACGGTACATTTACTATCAGCGCCACCCTCGATGACAAATAGGAAAGCGCGCTCGTTGCCTTCATGCGGGTGAATGTCGATGTGTTTGCATGGCAACCATCTGACACCCCCGGTGTTCCCAAGGAGGTAATCGAGCACCACCTTGCTGTCTTCCCACATGCCCAGCCCTTCAAGCAAAAGGTCTGGAAGCAGGCTTTGGAGCGGCAACTCAAAAAACTTGAGGTAGCTGGTTTGGTCAGAGGAGTATTGCATCCAACATGGTTAGCGAATCCAGTGGTGGTGTGCAAGGCGAATGGGAAATGGAGGCTTTGCATAGATTTCACAGATCTAAATAAAGCATGTTGCATCACCCATTCCCCTTGCCGCACATCGACCATATTGTGTATTCCACCTCCGGGTTGGACCTGCTTTCCTTTCTAGATGCCTACTCCGGATACCACCAGATCTTCATGTCCAAAGAAGATGCAGAAAATACCGTGTTCATAACCCCATGTGGCACGTACTGCTCTGTACGGATGCCCTTAAGGTTGAAAAGCATTGGATCCACTTTTGCAAGAGCAGTATAGATTGGCTTAGAGTCCCAGCTGCACAGAAATATTGAAGCCTACATGGATGATATAGTGGTCAAAACCAAGAACATAATCATTCTCATTTAGGATTTGGAAGAGACCTTTGCAAATCTGCATAGGATCAACTTGAAGCTGAACCTGGAGAAGTGTGTTTTTGGCACTCCTTCCGGCAAGCTACTTGGCTTCTTCGTGTCCCATCGGGGGATAGAGGCTAACCCCGACAAGACCAAGGCTATCGAGAATATTTAAGCACCTAAGACAGTTAAAGAAGTGAGACATTTGACTGGATGTGTTGCCGCAATGAGCAGGTTCATTTCCATGTCTGCCGAGCACGCCCTGCCGTTCTTGAAAATATTGAAGAAGGCGGGGCCCATGGAGTGGACCTCGGAGGCGGACGCTGCGCTACAAGATTTGAAGACCTATCTTTCCTCTGTGCCCACTTTGGTCGCTCCCAATCCACAAGAGTCGTTGCTGCTATACTTAGAGGCAACCAATCAAGTGGTTAGAGCGGCGCTGGTGGCACAGCGGGAAGTGGATGAAGTGGTAGCCGCAACCACCATCCCCTCTATAGAGGAAATTGAGCCCATCCTGGCAAGGTCAGGTGCAGTTAAAGACAAGGAAGAGCAGGGCAGCGGAGACAGTTTCAAGGTCGCGACAAGGAAGAAGGTGGTGCAGCGCCCCATGTACTTCGTCAGCTCCCTGTTGCAGGTGGCTAGGTCAAGGTACTCTAGCATGCAGAAGTTTATTTTTTGCCTCATCATGGCCTCAAGGAAACCGCACCACTACTTCCAAGCCGAAGAGATCACGCTTGTCACCCGCTTCCTTTTGCAACGCATACGCATAAACCCCGAGGCCACTGGCAGGATAGTGGAATGGGCCTTGGAGTTATCCAGCTTTGGTTTGAAGTTTGAGAGCACGTCAACTATTTAGAGCAGAGCACTAAAGGAAATATGCCCTGGAGGCAATAATAAAGTTATTATTTATATTTCCTTATATCATGATAAGTTTATTATTCATGCTAGAATTGTATTAACCGAAAACTTAGTACATGTGTGAATACATAGACAAAACATAGTGTCCCTAGTATGCCTCTACTTGACTAGTTCATTGATCAAATATGGTTATGTTTCCTAACCATAGACATGTGTTGTCATTTGATAAACGGGATCACATCATTAGGAGAATGATGTGATGGAAAAGACGCATCCGTTAGCTTAGCATTATGATCGTTACAGTTTCATTGCTACTGCTTTCTTCATGACTTATACATGTTCCCCAGACTATGGGATTATGCAACTCCCGAATACCCGAGGAACACCTTGTGTGCTATCAAATGTCACAACGTAACTGGGTGATTATAAAGATGCTCTACAGGTGTCTCCGAAGGTGTTTGTTGGGTTGGCATGGATCGAGATTAGGATTTTTCACTCCGTATCGAAGAGGTATCTCTGGGATGTCTCGATAATGCTCATCACTATAAGCCTTGCAAGCAATGTGAGTAATGAGTTAGTTGCAGGATGAAGCATTACATAACGAGTAAAGAGACCTACCAGTAACAAGATTGAACTAGGTATCATGATACCGATGATCGAATCTCGGGCAAGTAAGATACCGATGACAAAGGGAAGAACGTATGTTGTTATGCGGTTTGACCGATAAAGATATTCTTAGAATATGTAGGAGCCAATATGAGCATCCAGGTTCTGCTATTGGTTATTTATTGGAGATGTGTCTCGGTCATGTCTACATAGTTCTTGAACCCGTAGGGTCCGCACGCTTAACATTCGATGATGATTTGTATTATGAGTTTTGTGTTTTGATGACCGAAGTTTGCTCGGAGTCTCGGATGAGATCACGGACATGATGAGGAGTCTCAAAATGGTGGAGACATAAAGATTGATACATTGGAAGGCTATATTCGGACATCGAAAAGGTTCCGAAGAAGTTCGGGTATTTTCTGGAGTATCGGGAGGTTACCGGAACCCCCCAGGGAGTTGGTGGGCCTTAGTGGGAAGGAGAGTCAGCGGCCAGGAGGTGGCGCCCCCCCCCCCAAGCCCAGTCTGAATTGGACAAGGGGTTGGGGGCGCGGCCCCCCTCTCCCTTCCTTCCCCCTTCTCCTTTAGGTGGAAACCTACTAGGACTTGGAGTCCTAGTAGGATTCCCCTTCTCCCGGCACACCTAGCTTGGCCGGCCGGCCTCCCCCACCCTCCTTTATATAATCGGGGGCAGGGGGCACCCCAGAACACACCAAGTTATTCCTTAGCCGTGTGCGGTGCCCCCCTCCACAGTTACACACCTCAATCATATCGTCGTAGTGCTTAGGCGAAGCCCTGTGCTGGTAACATCACCGTCTCCAAGCCGTCGTTCAGACGGAACTCACCGTCGTCCTCAACTGGATCAAGAGCACGCGGGACATCATCGAGCTGAACGTGTGCTGAACGCGGAGGTGCCGTACGTTCGGTACATGGATCATTTGGATCCCGAAGACGTTCGACTACATCAACCGCGTTACTAAATGCTTCCGCCTTCGGTCTACGTGGGTACATGGACACACTTTCCTATCTCGTTGCTATGCATCTCCTAGATAGATCTTGCGTGATCGTAGGAATTTTTTTGAAATACTATGTTCCCCGACAGTGGTATCAGAGCTAGGTTTATGCATAGATGTTTTATGCACGAGTAGAACACAAAGAGTTGTGGGCGATAATAGTCATACTGCTTACCACCAACGTCTTACTTTGATTCGGGGGTATTGTTGGATGAAGCAGCCCGGACTGACATTACATGACCGTGTTCATGAGTCTGGTTCTATTGACGTGCTTTGCACATAGGTGGCTAGCAGGTGTATGTTTCTTCAACTTTAGTTGAATCGAGTTTGACTACAGCCGGTCCATGTTGAAGGTTAAAACAACACACTTGACGAAAAATTGTTGTGGTTTTGATGCATAGGTAAGAACGGTTCTTGCTAGAAGCCCGTAGCAGCCACGTAAAATTTGCAACAACAAATTAGAGGACGTCTAACTTGTTTTTGAAGGGCTTGCTATGATGTGATATGGTCAGGACATGATGTGATATAAATTGTTGTATGAGATGATCATGTTTTGCAACAGAGTTACCGGCAACGGGAAGGAGTCATATGGTTATCACTTTATTGTATGCAGTGCAATCGCCATGTAATTGCTTTACTTAATAACTAAGCGGTTGCGATAGTCTTAGAAGCAATAGTTGGCGAGACGACAACGATGCTACGATGGAGATCAAGGTATCGCGCTGGTGACGATGGAGATCATGACGATGCTTCGGTGATGGAAATCATTAGCAGAAGATGATGATGGCCATATCATGTAACAAATTTTGATTGCATGTGATGTTTATCTTTTATACATCTTATTTTGCTTAGTACGGCGGTAGCATTATAAGATGATCCCTTACTAAATTTCAAGATATAAGTGTTCCCCCTGAGTATGAACCATTGCTAAATTTCGTCGTGCTGAGACATCACGAGATGATTGGGTGTGATAAGCTCTATGTTCACATACAACGGGTGCAAGCCAGTTTTGCACACGCAGAATACTCGGGTTAAACTTGACGAGCCTACCATATGCAGATATGGCCTCGGAACACTGAGACCGAAAGGTCAAACATGAATCATGTACTAGATATGATCAACATATTGATGTTTGATACGTCCATTTTGCAACATGCTTTTATATCGATATTATTGCATTATGGGCTGTTATTACACGTTATGTCACAATACTTATGGCTATTCTCTCTTATTTTACAAGGTTTACATAAAGAGGGAGAATGCCTGCAGCTGGGATTCTGGGCTGGAAAAGGAGCAAATATTAGAGACCTATTCTACACAGCTCCAAAATTGCTGAAACTCCATGAAAGTCATTTTGGGAATTAATAAAAAATATTGAGCGAAAGAAGTACCAGAGGGGGCCCACACCCTGGCCATGAGGGTGGGGGTGTGCCCTACCCCCCTAGGCGCGCCCCCTGCCTCGTGGGCCACCTGGCATCCCTCCGGTGCCCATTTTCTGCTATATGAAGCCTTTTGCCCTGGAAAAATTCATAAGCAAGCTAACAGGATGAAACACCGCCACCACCAGGCGGAACCTTGGAGGAACCAATCTAGGGCTCCGGCAAAGCTGTTCTGCCGGGGAAACTTCCCTCCGGGAGGGGGAAATCATCACCATCATCATCACCGGCGATCCTCTCATCGGGAGGGGGTGAATCCCCATCAACATCTTCACCAGCACCATCTCCTCTCAAACCCTAGTTCATCTCTTGTATCCAATCTTTGTACCCAAAACTCAGATTGGTACCTCTGGGTTGCTAGTAGTGTTGATTACTCCTTGTAGTTGATGCAAGTTGGTTTATTTGGTGGAAGATCATTTGTTCAGATCCTTATTGCATATTAATAACCTCTAATCATGAACATGAATATGCTTTGTGAGTAGTTACATTTTTTCCTGAGGACATGGGAGAAGTCTTGCTATTAGTAGTCATGTGAATTTGGTATTCGTTCGATATTTTGATGAGATGTATGTTGTCTCTCCTCTAGTGGTGTTATGTGAACGTCGAGTACATGACACTTCACCATTATTTGGGCCTAGAGGAAGGCATTGGGAAGTAATAAGTAGATGATGGGTTGCTAGAGTGACAGAAGCTTAAACCCTAGTTTATGCATTGCTTCGTAAGGGGCTGATTTGGATCCACTTTTTCATGCTATGGTTAGGTTTACCTTAATACTTCTTTTGTAGTTGCGGATGCTTGCAATAGGGGTTAATCATAAGTGGGATGCTTGTGCAAGAAAGGGCAGTACCCAAGCACCGGTCCACCCACATATCAAATTATCAAAGTAACGAATGCGAGTCATATGAACGTGATGAAAACTAGCTTGACGATAATTCCCATGTGTCCTCGAGAGCGCTTTTCTCTATATAAGAACTTGTCCAGGCTTTTCCTTTGCTACAAAAAGGATTGGGCCACCTTGCTGCACCTTATTTACTTTCATTGCTTGTTACCCATTACAAATTACCTTATCACAAAACTATCTGTTACCGATAATTTCAATGCTTGCAGAGAATACCTTACTAAAAACTGCTTGTCATTTCCTTCTGCTCCTGGTTGGGTTCGGCACTCTTACTTATCTAAAGGACTACGATAGATCCCCTACACTTGTGGGTCATCAATACTCTTTTTTGGCGCCGTTGTCGGGGAGTGAAGCGCCTTTGGTAAGTGGAACTTGGTAAGGAAACATTTATATAGTGTGCTGAAATTTATTGTCACTTGTTACTATGGAACATAATCCTTTGAGGGGCTTGTTCAGGGTATCTTCACCCCGACCAGTAGAGCAAAGAGTTGCTCCTCAACCTACTGAACCTACTGAAAATGTTTACTTTGAAATTCCTTTGGGTATGGTAGAGAAACTGCTAGCTAATCGCTTTGGAGGAGATGGAACATTGCATCCTGATTTACACCTAATCTATGTGGATGAAGTTTGTGGATTATTTTAGCTTGCAGGTATGCCCGATGATGTTATCAAAAATAAGAAGGGAGATTCATTGACATGGTATAGGCTATGTGATGATATGGGATCATGGGACTACAAATGATTGAAATTGGAATTTCACCAAAAGTTTTATCCTATGCATCTTGTTCATCGTGATCATAATTATATATATAATTTTTGGCCTCACGAAGGAGAAAGGATCTCTCAAGCTTGGGGGAGGCTTAAGTCAATGTTATATTCATGCCCCAATCATGAGCTCTCAAGAGAAATGATTATTCAAAAAAATTATGCTCGGCTTTCTCTCAACAATCGCTCCATACTCGATACTTCTTGTGCTGGGTCTTTTATGATGAAGACTATTGAATTCAGATGGGATTTATTGGAAAGAATTAAACACAACTCTGAAGATTTGGATTCTGATGATGGTAAGGAGTCAGGTATGACACCTAAGTTTGATTGTGTTAAATCTTTTATGGATACCGATGCTTTTCATGGATTTAGCACTAAATATGGACTTGACTCTGAGATAGTAGCTTCCTTCTATGAATCATTTGCTACTCATGTTGATCTCCCTAAGGAGAAGTGGTTTAAATATAATCCTTCCACTGAAGTAAAAGTAGTTGCACCTATTATAGTTGAAGAAAAGACCATCACTTATAATGATTCCTATTGTTCCTTCCACTTATATTGAGAAACCACCTTTCCCTGTTAGGATAAAGGATCATGCTAAAGCTTCAACTGTGGTTCGTAAGAGTAATACTAGAACATATACACCACCTGAGCAAATTAAAGTTGAACCTAGTATTGCTATGGTTAAGGATCTCTTGGCTGATAATATTGATGGGCATGTTATTTATTTCTGTGATGCAGCTACTAGAATTGCTAGACCCGATGCTAAGAAACATAGACCTGTTGTAGGCATGCCTGTTTTTTCTGTTAAATTAGGAGATCATCGTTGTCATGGCTTACGTGATATGGGTGCTAGTGCTAGTGCAATACCTCATTCCTTATATGAAGAAATTATGCATGACATTGCATCTGCTGTGATAGAAGGAATTGATGTTACAATTAAGCTTGCCAATAGAGATACTATTTCACCAATTGGGATAGTTAGAGATGTTGAACTCTTGTGTGGGAAAGTTAAATATCCTACTGATTTTCTTGTTCTTGGTTCCCCACAAGATGACGTTTGTCCCATTATATTTGGTAGACCCTTCTTGAACACTGTTAATGCTAAGATAGATTGCGAAAAGGATGTTGTTACTATTGGTTTTGGGGAAATGTCTCATGAGTTTAATTTTGCTAAGTTTCGTAGGCAACCCCATGATAAAGAATTGCCTAGTAAAGATGAAATTATTGGTCTTGCTTCTATTGCCGTGCCTCCTAATGATCCTTTAGAACAATATTTGCTAGACCATGAAAATATATGTTTATGAATGAAAGAAGGGCAATAGATGATGTATTCTTTAAACAGGGTCCCATTTTGAAACACAACTTGCCTGTTGAAATCCTAGGGGATCCTCCACCACCCAAGGGTGATCCCGTGTTTGAGCTTAAGCCATTACCTAATACTTTCAAATATGCTTATCTTGATGAAAAGAAGATATATCCTGTTATAATTAGTGCTAACCTTTCAAAGCAGGAAGAGGAAAGATTATTGAAAACTTTGAAGAAGCACCATGCTGCTATTGGATATACTCTTGACGATCTTAAGGGCATTAGTCACACGCTATGCCAACACAAAATAAAATTGGAGGAAGACTCCAAACCAATTATTGATCACCAACGACGGTTAAATCCTAACATGAAAGAAGTGGTAAGAAAGGAAATACTAAAGCTCCTTGAGGCAGGTATAATTTATCCCGTTGCTGATAGTCAGTGGGTAAGTCATGTCCATTGTGTCCCTAAGAAGGGAGGTATTACTGTCGTTCCTAATGATAAAGATGAATGGATCCCACAAAAAATTATTACAAGTTATAGGATGGTAATTGATTTCCATAAGTTAAATAAAGCTACTAAAGAAGATCATTACCTGATGAGTACATGACTACCCTGGATAAGACCAAAAATATTGCATACATGCATATTTGTCAGGTGATTTCTATTGCAAACTATTCAATAATCTATTTATGTTATCCAGAAAAAAATACTTCACACACTTTTGTGTTTTGTCCGATTGTAGGTGTATGGGACATTTGTACAACCCACATATGAATATAAGGGAAAAAGGAGAAGTTTAGGTTCTGTTCAAAAAGTCCTCTCTCGTCACTTTTGGGCCAAGAGAAGATAGAGTACAAGTCACCCACGTTCTGGATTCAAATTCGGACTGCACAGACAATCCTATCTCAAAACGCCAACAACTTTTTCATACGGACACCAAATTGGGTGATTCTTTTTTTTTTGGAAACTAGATTTCGTGCACTTCCCAACCCAATTGGATTCACCTTCAAATTTGTCTGGAGCGTTGAGTTATGGACGAAACAATCTGATGCTGCAGCAGAATCCGAGTCAAACTACAAGTCCAAAGGTGTTACATCACCTCCACTTGGGCCCATTGGCCTTGTACGACCTAGGGTTAGTTTTAGGCTGCCTTGGGACGTCCTCCCACCTCCTTGGCCGCCACCCCTTGCTCCTATATAAGTAGATCCATCTAGTAGCAATTTGTTTAGTTAAAAGTTAGCCATTGCAACTTCGTGTACTTCGTTTGTGTCCAACGACCAGACCAAGACCGCTTACGGATCCCCACTATTATCAATACTTCATATATACTCGCAATATTCAGATTGCTTTATCATATTCTTGCCCGTTCTTCGATTGCTTGCAGGAATAGACCTTTGTGGTCAGGCTGCCGTGCTTCCGGTATCTTCAGTACCCTCAGGAGATTGGTTTAGCGATTGCTAAGGCGCAACGTCGTGCACGTGTGTAGTCGGATCGTCAAAGTTGTCTCCACCAAATCGATAGTCAGAATCTCATCAAAAGATCGGGACACCCCGCCTCTATCAATTTCGAGTCATCCCTAGATTAGATTTATTTTCTTACCTATTTGATGCGGAGCATCCCACGTTCATCTCCATGTACACCTTCATAGCACATCAAGCCCCAAGCGGACCTACAGGAGTTAAGGTGAACCCGCTCTTCTTCGAGAATATGATGAATATGCATTGGACTTGGTGGCTACCTCACCACGGAACATTATGCATCTTCAGGTACGAGGACGACCGCCGCCAAGTAGCTAAGGAGCTTCCCGGAGGCCAAGGAGAAGGACCCCAAGGCCACAAGGAAGAAGATGGAGCCCAACAGGAGCTGGACAGGAGGTCCCAGGCGACCCTGTGCGCACGGGCCCTCGAGACCCCGGGCACCCGGACTACTCAGAGAGTTGGCGCTGGAGCACCCCATGCGCACGGGCCTGTACCGTGCCCACGGGACCCCCGTGCGCACGGGCCCAACTTACCCCGTGCGCACGGGATCATCAGGATGGACGGCTGTGATCTCGTTTCCGAGCCCCTCTTCCTCCACTTCGTCCCCAAGGCTATATATTCCGTACCTAGACCATTTGTTAGGGGAGGCAAAGTAGTTGATACACATTTGTGAGCTTTGCTCCATGGATCCACTCCACTAGGAGATCAAGACCTCCTCTTGGAGTGACCAAACGTCAAGACCTCCTTCTTGGGAAAGGATCCCAATCATAGGATCATCAAGCCCTCATCTCCTTCATAGGATTTGGGATGAACTCTACCATGTATCTTATTTCCCTTTGTTGTTCATGTACCTTGTGGATCTTATGTGTTTGATTGTCTAGTGGATGTGTGATTTGACTTGTTCTTGAGTGTTCCTCTTGTTTCTCCCTCCTTTGTTCATCTTGTTCTTGGGGATTCCCCTCCAATTCGTGAAAGATCTCCCCATGGGGTTCCACCCTACAGCATTATGGTATCATGAGCCAAGGTTGATCATGAAATTGGAGCCCCCCTCTTTGTTTTCTAGCCTAGTTTTGTGTGATTTCGTCCTAAATCCGAAAATCTCCACCAAAAATAGCCCCAAACTTTTTTGTGATTTGTTGGTTTGATGAGATTTTGTTGTATTTGATCCATGGATTTGATGTTTAGCAAGTAGATCCACCCCTCTACCATCTTTCCCTACCTTCCACCTTTCGATTTTGCCCTCAAATTCAAGTTTCCCCACGGATCCTAAGCAATTCGTCCGCTCTCAGAGGACCCCGTGCACACGGGCCATCGGGACCCCGTGCACACGGGCCAGCCAGACCCCGTGCGCACGGCCCTTCCAGTGTGTTTCTTCCACCTCCCTTCGTCCTCCATACCACCCCCTACCCCCACCTCAACCCCATCCACGAGATCCATCATCTTGTCGCCCAGATCTGGAAGAAATCCGCCAAACCCGAGTGTCCCAGGTGACCCCGTGCCCTCGGTACATGTACCGTGCGCACGGGACCCGTGTCCACGGGCCCTAGACCCCGTGCGCACGGCCCCCCTACAGCAGCCACGTGCAGTCCATCGTTTTGCCCATAACTTCCATATCCGGAGTCCGATTTTCACGTTCTTTAGCTCGTTGAGTAGCTATTGACATCCCCCATCCACCTAGATAGGTTTCCACACCATTTGACTCCACCACCACTTCCGCATTGTCATTTCCACTACCACCATTTGACATTTGTTATTTGAGATTTTGAGTTTGCGTTTTTACCGTTTCCTAAGGTGTTTCGGCTACTTAGGGACGGGTCTACATCATCTTGGTAACTACATAAAGAACACCGCTACTCATCATCGCAAAGGACGGTAACCTCGACGACACCATTGTATATTCCCCTTGCAAATTGCATTGTTAACCCCTAGCCCATTTTGCGTTACTTGCCTATCAAGACTAGCCATTTGAGTATTGCCGGCAATGTTACTTGTGCACATTAGTGATCATACTTTCCATTGCATACATACCATACCATATTGGTATCATATCATCCATTGTGTCACAATATCGTTCCCGCATATACACAATAGCTATCTTGGTTTGTGCATTGTGCAAAAGTGGCCATAGAAAAAAAACAATAAAGCTTTTAAGCAAAAGAAAGAGAGCAAAGAGCTCGTGAGCAAGTGCCATAGCATCATACCCCATTGCACATAAGAGCCATACCAAAATCTACATCATATGGTATCATGCTTGAGAGAAACACTGGGAACCATACATACATAGCATACTTGGGATAGTTTATCCATTTTGCATCTTATAGGTTGTGCACAAGTGTCGTATCCGTCAATTAGGCAATCGTGCTAGCGTCTCTCTTGAGTTGTGCAACACAAGCGTTTTCCGTGGACTCCACATTTTGTGCTCATTCCTTGGTTGCACGACCCCATTTATCTATCCGTGTGTGTGTTTCCGTGTACCGCATTTGCTATTGGTCTACTTGTTTCACTTGCGAATTTGTGAATCTTTTCCAACATTATTGACTCTTCCTAACATTTTGCATCAAATTTTTGTGCCACTATCCTCACCGAGCTCTACCATAAGCTTTTACTTGTAGGTGTGAGTGAACAAGTCCGGTACCAATTCCACTATTCTTTCATTTCACATTGAGTGATACAAGATACATCCTCAACTTTGGGAAAAGGTAGCTTGGTATTCTTTATCTCATTTCCTACTCACCTTTGCTCGAGTCTTGTGATGGATAGGCAAGGCATTTCCTCTCCGGTCTACGACAACAACGACGGCGTGAACAACTACATCACCAAAGCGTCCATCGTCGATCTACAACGACAAATGCAAGGCGCACAATCAAGATTGCGAAAGCGCATCGAGAACATCTCCATCGACATTCGTCACTCCGAAGCAAGGAAAAGGGACTACATCGACAAGAAGCTTTCCGCACATAAAGAGGAGCAAGATGCAAGGATGGAGGACATTAGAACCTTGATCAAGTCTTCTTCCCCTTCGTCATCTTCAAGGCGGCGACATTCAAGACACAAGTCTTCGTAGCGCGGCCACGATGCAAGTGCAAATCATCCTCGTCCACATCTACATGGCGACCATCATCATGTTCGTGATCAACATCGTCATGAAGGGCAAGTCACCTCCAAGCAACATGTGCACGACGATGATGAACGACATCTCCTACGAGCTCAAGCACGACAACAACATCATCATCATGAAGATGCTCCACAAGCGCAAATGCACAAGTCCCTACAAGCCCTACTTCACGCCAAGTCCAAGCTTCAAGAGCACAAAAGAAGACCGCAAGACGACCACCACCAAGACGGTGCTACGGCTACACCAACCACTTTGGCATCTTCGCCAAGTGCTACCAAGGCATCTGCGCCTTTGGATGTACGACATCTTCGCCTACTTCCCATGAGTACGCCTACAACGACTTCCTCAAGTCCAAGGCGGCGACCTACGAGCGAGGGTGACACTTCCATCTTCGGAAGCCCCTCAAGGAAGATGGCCGAGCATGGGAAACTCCCTTCGGTCATGGAGACGAGCTATGAGGTGCCACATCATATGGGCCTCCAACAACAATACGGTGACAAGAAGGTTGAGCATGGGACTATCCCTTCAACCAAGGCGACGATAGTAGTTGAGCATGGAGACATTTGCACCTACATCTCTCCGACACCCACATATCATGAGATGACCCAATTGCCATGTGAGGAGAGCCACCAACCCATGAGTGATATGAGTGATTCCACCATATATGACATTGAGTGCATTTCCTATGAGAGGATGAGTGTGACCACTACTAGCCCCACACATGAGAGCATGCCACACACCCTATGTGAGGTTGAGAGCCATTTGAGTGACTCCACCAACCATATGAGTGAGTGCATCCTTGAGGGAGTGAGTGAGCCACAACACTTAGTGAGTGAGGTAGTTGACACGGCATGTGAGGCCACCATGATTTCCAACGACTTAACCTCTACTCCTAGTGTGTTTTCTTCTATGGTGCTAGGTCTCCTACATGACGACATGCCTATCCTCGATGAGTCCATCCCTCCAATTAACAATATGATGGCCATGGTGGACGATGATGCACCCCCCACATGGCTCCATCAAGATGAAGATGACAACGAGACGATCTTCCACACCCCACCTACCACACATGAGCGACGCTCCAAAGGTAACATAGGTGATGGTGCTTCTCTTGTCCCACTAGTGGACTCTCTTGACATCGATTGCTCCCATGATGTTGACCCACCTATTATCATGCTTCATGCTAGTGAAACTTCTTCATGCCTTGACTTACCCATTTATGATGAATATGATGAGGAGCATGTTGAGTTTCCTAGTTGTGATGCTATGCTTCATAGGATATCATGTGAAAATTCTATTGGTCACTTCATGTTTGACAATCCATTGAACTTGTCATATGCTATGAGTGAGATCTCCCATATTGCATCATTTCAATCTCAACATAGTAACTATGCATGCCCCATTAAAATAAATCCCATTTGCACTTATGGCATAGATGACGAGATGATGGTCATTGGCTTTTGCTTTTCATGTGATGATATTGCCATGCTTCCTTTACATGATTTTCGCAATTCATCTACTATATCATGCCATGATCACATTGTTCCAAATATGCATTGTTTTGGATGTTGTCAATATTCTCCATGTGATGTTGCTACTCATGCTCATGAGGAGATCCCCATAGTTTCCTCATACATATTAGGAGATCTTGATACATTCCATACTTTGCATGATTCCCATGATAGTGTACACCATATGCTCCCCATGAATAAACATGCTTTTGATGTGCCATATACTTGTTTGCTCAATTTGTGTCCCCATCGTGTCATACATAACAACTATTCTTTCTTGATGGATGACATGTTCATATACCATGCCTCAAATTTCTTTGAGCATTGCTTATCTTGTGCTAACTCACACGTGCACGATGTGTACATTTACCACACACACAATTTCTTTCGTTTGTGTCTCTTTTGTGTAGGTACCCATGAATACTTGTCAACCTCGCAATCCCACGAGTTGACGAAACGAGCTCCTGAGAGCAATGACGCTTTGGGATCCCGTGGACTATCCTTACCACCGTTCCATTCGCGCAAGGACTACGCGCATCTCTTCTACTTGGCTCTCACATGGCTATGGGCCATTTACCACTTGTCACCTTATGCTCATTTTACCGTGTTCACTTTGCATGCTATGCGTGCTTTATATGCCTTTGCCATGCAATTGTGACCCTTGTTTGCATCTACCCATACTTCACCATTATGATATTCCTATGTGTATTTGCATGCTTGGTGGAGATCCTTGTTGCTATTGCCATGTTTATCATGTGCCCCATGCTATTGATGCTTATTGTGTTGGGAGAGTCATGATGCCCTATTGCTATTTACATATGGCCTCTCGCCAATACATTCATGCCATTATACTCATATCTTGCTTTCATGCTTGTGATATGTCATGTGCATTATTCATGCCCACTATTTGCACACATGACATGCTTGCCATGATTACTCCTAGTATGTTGCATCTTCGCACTACTAGCTTGCTTGACTTGATTGCTATGATTGCTTGCTATGTTGCATCACCCATGTTCCACTATTACTTGCTTTCTTTGGTAGATGACATTTATGCTCATGCCTCTCACATGATATATCGTGATCATTGTCTCTTGTATCCACTAGTTGCATCTCTCATATCACCTTGTATTGAGTGCAACCAAACTATGCTTATTGATCTTGGAGACTTGGACACTTTACTTGTGAAGCATGCTTGTTTGATTGAGCCTATTGTACTTGGTTGTTCTCGCATCATATGCCTACATACTATGAAATGCTCCCTTGTCCTTTCTTATGATGAGAATGATGCATACACTTGTTAGGTACCTCGCCCCTCGAATGATAGGTCTTGCATTAACCCTAACCTCATTTGTTTTTCCAAGTGTTTCTCATGTTCTTTCATTTTGAAGGATTCACAAGGCGGTACCATAAAGACACATTTTGGTTATGTGAAGGCGTACATGATGTGCAACACCAACATCTGTTAGAATCTCCTAAAGGTGAACTCCTTCCCTTTGAGCCATCTTCAAATAGGCATATTGGATGGGCCATTCTTTCATTGTTGTTTCCTTCTTGTTGTCTACATGATACATATATTGGATGGAGGACCGACATTGGAGATGGACCCTATGGACCTTCAAGTTGAGGAGTACCACAACATCGACCTAGGGTACATCCATGCCTACCGTGTACATGGCAATACGGTTTACGATCCGAGGTCGGATTTTTCCAAAGGGGACGAGATGATGCGGAGCATCCCACGTTCATCTCCATGTACACCTTCATAGCACATCAAGCCCCAAGCGGACCTACCGGAGTTAAGGTGAACCCTCTCTTCTTCGAGAATATGATGAATATCCATCGGACTTGGTGGCTACCTCACCACGGAACGTTATGCATCTTCAAGTACGAGGACGACCGCCGCCAAGTAGCTAAGGAGATTCCCGGAGGCCAAGGAGAAGGATCCCAAGGCCACAAGGAAGAAGACGGAGCCCAACAGGAGCTGGACAGGAGGTCCCAGGCGACCCCGTGCGCACGGGCCCCCGAGACCCCGTGCGCACGGACTACTCAGAGAGTTGGCGCTGCAGCACCCTATGCGCATGAGCCTGTACCGTGCCCACGGGACCCCTGTGCGCACGGGCCCAACTTACCCCGTGCACACAGGCTCATCAGGATGGACGGCTGTGATCTCCTTTCCGAGCCCCTCTTCCTCCACTTCGTCCCCAAGGCTATATATTCCATATCTAGACCATTTGCTAGGGGAGGCAAAGTAGTTGATACACATTTGTGAGCTTTGCTCCATGGATCCACTCCACTAGGAGATCAAGACCTCCTCTTGGAGTGACCAAACATCAAGACCTCCTTCTTGGGTAAGGATCCCAATCATAGGATCATCAAGCCCTCATCTCCTTCATAGTATTTGGGATGAACTCTACCATGTATCTTATTTCCCTTTGTTGTTCATGTACCTTGTGGATCTTATGTGTTTGATTGTCTAGTGGATGTGTGATTTGACTTGTTCTTGAGTGTTCCTCTTGTTTCACCCTCCTTTGTTCATCTTGTTCTTGGGGATTCCCCTCCAATTCATGAAAGATCTCCCCATAGGGTTCCACCGTACAACACTATTGTACAAGAAAAAACCCCCAAAAAAGTTAGATCTATTCATCCTTTGTCCTAGCCAGCCTGAGCCCTTGCAATTTTCTTTTCATTGTTTGCATTATTGAATTATCGGTTGCATCGTCGTGTCGAGTTACTGGTCTTAGTGTCTATTTCGTTTAGAGTTTCGAGTTCTGCTCACATTAGTCACACCGCCACTACATAGATATCCCTTCCGCTGTCCACCACCCATCCATCAATTTCCACCACGTGCTACCCATCGTTCATTGTCATAATCATAGTTGAGATTGTTCACATCTTCACTTGATCCAATCTGCATCTTATCTAGTTTGTTTTGGAAAGAGTGAGAGAAAAAAAGACAGAGAAAAAAGTAAAAAAAAGTCAAAAAAATAGAAAGAAAAAGAAAAAAGTGTGAGGAAAAAAAAGAGAAGAAAAAAAAATTCGGATCTATCTAGAGTCAATCTCGTAGTTGAATCCGGATTGGAATCTGTTTTGTGCACTGTTTAGTAAAACAGGCATAACTTTCTCATACGAAGTCCGTTTTGGCTCCGCGAGTACTCACATGAAAACTAGCGACGAGACGAATCTAAATAGCTGGTGAAGCAAGTTCCATATTTGGCACCTCAAAATCGGCTTCTAAATAGGTCGTTTTGCCCTCCGAAGTTCGCGAACACAGCTTGTTCCAGTTTTTCAGGCCAGTTTTAGAATTTTTAATTCCTCGTATCAACTCGGAATTGAGTGATTCTTTTTGCACTGGAAAGCTTGAGTTAGTAGCATTCCTTGAAAAAATTTATCAGAAAATTGGCTCAAACTTTTCAAGAGGAGAGTTGCAGAGAGTTGTTGTATATCCTGCTTGGCAGTTGTTTTTCATCATTATCTTTACTGCCGTTGTGATCTTCACTTATATCTTGCTGTTCAGAGCTACGTAATATCCTTCATTAATGCTAGTTGTGCTACGCCGTGACCTCATTAGTGTTTTAGGCTCGCGTCTCTAGTCCGGTTTAGCCTAGGACCAGCACAGTACCGTCGTTGAGCGTTTATTCAACATTGCATCTTTGAATTGATTATTGTTAATTTTTTGCTACCATTTATAGCCAACCCAGCTCCACATATTTCTACACCGTGTATACGTACACTCCCCTGGCAATCACTCTACACAATCTTCAGAGTTACTTGACACCGCTGGTTGCATGTCACCACCTGCCGCATGGTAAGAACTTGTAAGATATTGATATTTGCTTTACTGTGAGCACGTTACAACCACATCCTAGTAGTTCATAGGAACATTATTCTCGAATTTTGTTTCTTGTTTCTACTAATCAAGTCAGGTTCCGGAGATAGAAGTTCTTGGACGATGAACACATCTTCACCATCACGTGAGTTGGGACAACACACACAAGCACATGGCCAGGTTAGCTCTTTACCGTCATTTGAGGGTAGATTTAATCCTGCTATTTTTCTAGCTTGGGAGCTTGAAGTAGAACAAGTTTTTAGTCACCATGACTTTTCTGAACTTGAGCGACTACGAGCTGCCACTAGAGCATTTACTGGTTTTGCTTCTGTTTGGTGGAGTGTGCATTGTAAGAAAAACAATGATAACCACCTCACAACTTGGAAAGATTTGAAATATGTAATGAGAAAACAATTTTTCCCTCCTTACTATCATCGTGAATTGCTTCGCAAATTCGAACAACTTCAACAAGGCAACAACACTGTTCATGCTTACTACCAAGAGTTCAAATCTTATATGCATCATTGTGACATAGAAGAATCTGAGGATGATACAATGGATAGATTTTTTGGTGGTTTGAACCATGATATCCGTGCAAGATTTCACTATATTCCTCATTGCATTACTGGTATGTATGTTCGCCTTGTACCTTTGAGAGACAGATACAGGAGGATGCATTGGGTGACTACCACAACTACTATTCCAGTTCATGATCACCACCGCCGGTTGGTTCCTCCACCATTGCACCTACTAAAGCAGCCCCACCTTGGATTGTGAGCGCAACATCATCTCAAGAGTATGGTGCATTGTCAACGTCCGTACCTACATCAGCTACGTCTTTGCGACAAGGTAACAGTAAAGGTATTGATGATATGACTTCACATGAGAATGATGCATCCCTAGTTAACTTGAATACATCATGTGTTGAGTTACCTGTTGATTTGAGCACGCCACCTAGTTTAGAGAATCATGTTACTATCATAAATGCATCATGTGATCAAACAACTGAAATACCAACCATTTTGAGTGCGCCCATTGAATTAACTGTTGATGTTAAAGAACCATGTGAATCAGGAAATAAATTAGATTTGGATCAAATACATTTTAAAATAGTTGTGCCAATGTTTTATCATTTTGATATGACCTCTAATCTTGGTGATCATTCTGTGTCAAATGACTTATTACATGTTTTCTTATTTAAGCATGTTGTAGCATGTAAATTTGATGCACGTAAGGTTTATTCACCAATGTTGGGATGGTTTAATGATGAATATTGTCAATCTTTTGATATGAATAAGAGCTTCACTTATATGTGCAAACTGAGTTGCAATATTTTCATGCATTCTACTTATGATAATATTTTGGCTTTATATTTTATAATCTATGAAGGTTCCTCATATATACATGTGTCATATGTGCAAAAATCAAGGGAAGTAAAAATGGATGACATATACATATACAACATGTACACCTTGTCTGTTTTGTTATCCACATTTCAGATTAAGCAACGCCGAGGACGGCTTTGTTTTCAAGAAGGGGAGGATGACGAGGAAATGACTACCTTGGATAAGACCAAAAATATTGCATACATGCATATTTGTCAGGTGATTTCTATTGCAAACTATTCAATAATCTATTTATGTTATCCAGAACAAAAATACTTCACACACTTTTGTGTTTTGTCCAATTGCAGGTGTATGGGACATTTGTACAACCCACATATGAAGATAAGGGAAAAGGAGAAGTTTAGGTTCTGTTCAAAAAGTCCTCTCACGTCACTATTGGGCCAAGAGACGATAGAGTCCAAGTCTCTCACGTTTTGGATTCAGATTCGGACTGCACAGACATACCTATCTCAAAACGCTAATAACTTTTTCATACGGACTCCGAATTGGGTGATTCTTTTTTTGTTGGAAACTAGATTTCGTGCACTTTCCAACCTGATTGGATTCACCTTCAAATTCGTCTGGAGCATTGAGTTATGGATGAAACAATCTGATGCTGCAACAGAATTCAAGTCAAACTACAAGTCCAAAGGTGTTACATCACCTCCACTTGGGCCCATTGGCCTTGTACGACCTAGGGTTAGTTTTAGGCTGCCTTGGGACGTCCTACCACCTCCTTGGCCTCCAACCCTTGATCCTATATAAGTAGATCCATCTAGTAGCTTTTCCCTTGGGATTTGTTTAGTTAAAAGTTAGCCATTGCAACTTCGTGTACTTTGTTTGTGTCCAACGACCAGACCAAGACCGCTTACGGATCCCCACCATTATCAATACTTCATATATACTCGCAATATTCAGATTGATTTATCATATTCTTGCCCGTTCTTCGATTGCTTGCAGGAATAGACTTCATGGTCAGGCTGACCGTGCTTCCGGCATCGTCAATAACGTCAGGAGATTGGTTTAGCTATTGCTAAGGCGCAACATCGTTCACGTTTGTAGTCGGATCGTCAAAGTTGTCTCCACCAAATCGATAGTTATCATCTCATCGAAATATTGGGACACCCCACTCTATCATTTCCCTTTACCTTTTACTGATCAACTGGTAGAAATATTATCCAAACATACACATTTTTGCTTTCTAAATGGTTACTCTGGTTTCTCTCAAATACCAGTGTCAGCGAAGGATCAAGAAAAGACCACTTTTACTTGCCCTTTCGGTACTTTTGCTTATAGACGTATGCCTTTTGGTTTATGTAATGCACCTGCTACCTTTCAAAGATGCATGATGGCTATATTCTCTGACTTTTATGAAAAGATTTGTGAGGTATTCATGGATGATTTCTCCATCTATGGATCCTCTTTTGATGATTGTTTGAGCAACCTTGATCGAGTTTTGCAGAGATGCAAAGATACTAGCCTTGTCTTGAATTGGGAGAAGTGCCACTTTATGGTTAATGAAGGCATTGTCTTGGGGCATAAAATTTCTTAAAGAGGTATTGAAGTTGATAAACCTAAGGTTGATGCTATTGAAAAGATACCATGTGCCAAGGACATTAAAGGTATAAGAAGTTTCCTTGGTCATGCCGGTTTTTATAGGAGGTTCATTAAGGACTTCTGTAAAATTTCTAGGCCTCTGACTAATCTATTACAAAAAGATATTCCTTTTGTATTTGATGATGATTGTGTAGAAGCATTTGAAATACTTAAGAAAGCTTTGATTTCTGCACCTATTGTTCAGCAACCTGATTGGAATTTACCCGTTGAAATTATGTGTGATGCTAGCGATTATGCTGTAGGTGCTGTTCTAGGACAAAGAGTTGATAAGAACTAAATGTTATTCAATATGCTAGTAAAACTCTAGACACTGCCCAAATAAATTATGCTACTACTGAAAAAGAATTCTTAGCAGTTGTATTTGCTTGTGATAAGTTTAGACCCTATATTGTTGATTCTAAAGTAATTATTCACACTGATCATGCTTCTATTAAATATCTTATGGAAAAGAGATGCTAAACCTAGACTTATTAGATGGGTTCTCCTAATACAAGAATTTGATTTGCAAATTATTGATAGAAAGGGAGCTGAGAACCCCGCTGCAGACAACTTCTCTAGGTTAGAGAATGTTCTTGATGACCCACTACCTATTGATGATAGCTTTCCTGACGAACAATTAGCTGTCATAAATGCTTCTCGTACTGCTCCATGGTATGCTGATTATGCTAATTACATTGTTGCTAAATTTATACCACCTAGTTTCACATTCCAGCAAAAGAAGAAGTTTTTCTATGATTTGAGACATTACTTATGGGATGACCCACACCTTTATAAAGAAGGAGTATATGGTGTTATTAGACGTTGTGTGCCTGAGCATGAACAGGAACAGATCCTACACAAGTGTCACACCGAGGCTTATGGAGGACACCACGCTGGAGATAGAACTGCACATAAGGTATTGCAATCCGGTTTTTATTGGCCTACTCTCTTCAAAGATGCCCGTAAGTTTGTCTTGTCTTGTGATGAATGTTAAAGAATTGGTAATATTAGTAGACGTCAAGTAATTCCTATGAATTATTCTCTTGTTATTGAACCACTTGACGTTTGGGGCTTTGATTATATGGGACCTTTTCCTGCCTCTAATGGGTATAGACATATTTTAGTTGCTGTTGATTGCGTTACTAAGTGGGTAGAAGCTATTCCAACTAGTAGTGCTGATCATAACACTTCTATTAAGATGCTTAAAGAAGTTATTTTTCCGAGGTTTGGAGTCCCTAGATACTTAATGACTGATGGTGGTTCACATTATATTCATGGTGCTTTTCGTAAAATGCTTGCTAAGTATGATGTTAATCATAGAATTGCACCCTCAGTCTAGTGGTCAAGTAGAATTGAGTAATAGAGAGCTCAAATTAATTTTGCAAAAGACTGTTAATAGATCTAGAAAGAATTGGTCCAAGAAACTTGATGATGCATTATGGGCTTATAGAACTGCATATAAGAATCATATGGGTATGTCTCCATATAAAATGATTTATGGAAAAGCATGTCACTTACCTCTGGAACTAGAACATAAGGCATATTGGGCCATTAAAGAGCTCAATTATGATTTCAAACTTGCTGGTGAGAAGAGGTTATTTGACATTAGCTCACTTGATAGATGGAGAACCCAGGCCTATGAGAATGCCAAACTGTTTAAGGAAAAAGTTAAACGATGGCATGATAAAAGGATACAAAAGCATGAGTTTAACGTAGGTGATTATGTGTTGCTATTCAACTCTTGTTTAAGATTTTTTTTCCGGAAAACGTCTCTATAAATGGGAAGGCCCTTACATTATCGAGGAGGTCTATCATTCCGGTGCCATAAAAATCAACAACTTCGAAGGCAGAATCCGAAGGTGGTGAACAATCAAAGAATCAAACATTATATCTCAGGTAATCCTATAAATGTTGAAACTAATGTTATTGAAACCGTAACCCCGGAGGAATACATAAGGGACACTTTCCAGAACATTTCAGACTCCAAAAAGGAATAGCTATGTGGTACGTTAAGTAAACCGACTCCAAAACAGTTCTAATAGCAATTTTTCTCCGTTTTGGAATATTTAAGAAAATAGGAAAATAAGAAGTAGCCCGGGAAGGATACGAGGCGTCCACGAGGGTGGAGGGTGCGCCCCCTGCCACGTGGGCACCTCGTGTGCTCTCCGGACTCCGTTTTCTTGCACGTTACTTCTTTTGGTCGGTAAAAATTCATTATATAATCTCCCGAAGGTTTTGACCACTATATCACGCAAATATCCTGTGTCTTTGTTTTGAGCTGTTTTTCTGACAGATTTAGAGCACCATGATATCTTCAAGCGCCCCGAAGGACAAGTTTTTCGAGAGGGTCATCAACCCCTACTTCGCGGAGGTGCTGCATCACCCTCAAACCATTGAGATGCATGAGGGGGTTCTGCACATCTGCGATGTGGAGGGACCAAGGAGTACCTGAAGCATGGAGACAAAGCTCGAAACAATGGAACAACAAGTTTTCAAGTGCCAAGGGATGGTGGAACACGGACTCAACGCCAACCAGATGATGATCGTGGAGTTCACCAACAACCACAAGCTAGACGCCAAGAACATTGGGGAGACCATCTTCAAGCTTCATAAGAAAATCGAGCACCTCCAAGCCCAGATCTATGACCTGCAAAACCAAAAATGTGAGTATGAATATAGATTCAAGAGGATGAGTTTGCCTGCAGATTTGAGGATCCCGGAGACTTGATCATCCTTCTATGATGGTGAGCCTATGCCTTGGAAGATGGACGACAAGCCTACGTCATCAACAACTCCATCATCACCACCTCCGAGGAACTAATTACATGGGTATGGGCACTCCCCTTGGCAACTGCCAAGCTTGGGGGAGGTGCCCCGGTACCGTATCACCATCACACTCCTATCTTTACCGTTTTACTTAGTTTGATCCTTTTGGTAATATCTTGATCTAGTAGAATAAAGTTTTGGTATGATTTAATTTTGAGTTATGCTTTATGATCCCTCTATGTAATCGAGTCCGTGAGCTATATATAATAGAGATTAGTGTTGAGTCAAGGGCTTTGCTATCTTACTATGATCTTGAGGAAAGAAAAAGAATAAAGAGAAAAAAAGAGACCATATTGATCTTATGGATAGTAATGACTTCACATATAAAGAGTATGATGATTAAATGTTGTTAAGAGTTAGCAAACATAGTTTTGGTCATCGTTGCAATTAATAGGAAGTAATAAAGAAAGAGAGGTTCTCACATATAAACATACTATTTTGGACATCTTTTATGATTGTGAGCACTCATTAAAGTATGACATGCTAAAGAGTTGATGTTGGACAAGGAATGGGTTATGTTTTCTCACATCTTAATTAAAGTATATTGTCATGGATCATCCAACATGTTGACCTTGCCTTTCCCCCTCATGCTAGTCAAATTCCCTGCTTCCAAACATCCTTAAACCCAGTTTTGCCATGAGAGTCCACCATATCTACCTATGGATTGAGTAAGATCCTTCAAGTAAGTTGTCATGTTGCATGCAATAAAAATTGCTCTCTAAATATGTATGACTTATTAGTGTGGAGAAAATAAGCTTTATACGATCTTGTGATATGGAAGTAATAAAAGCGACAGACTGCATAATAAAGGTCTGTATCACAAGTGGCAATATAAAGTGACGTTCTTTTGCATTAAGATTTCGTGCATCCAACCATAGAAGCACATGACAACCTCTGCTTCCCTCTGCGAAGGGCCTATCTTTTACATTATGCAAGAGTCAAGGTGATCTTCACCTTTCCTTTTTACATTTTATCCTTTGGCAAGCACCTCGTGTTGGAAAGATCCTGATATATATATCCAATTGGATGTAAGTTAGCATGAACTATTATTGTTGACATTACCCTTAAGGTAAAAGGTTGGGAGGCAACACTAGAAGCCCTATCTTTCTCTGTGTCCGACTAAAACTCCATAATCATTAGTACTGCGTGAGTGTTAGCAATTGTGAAAGACTAAATGATAGTTGACTATGTGGACTTGCTCAAAAGCTCTTATTTTGACTCTTTCTGATGTTAGGATAAATTACAATTGCTTCAATGACCGAGACCAGGGTTTGTCGGTTCTCAATGAAGTTTCTGATTCATACTTGACATTATGGATAGATGTTACTTGAGCATAAGAAATCATATGATAAAATATATATTTGTTGATGTTATAAGAATGATCATGATGCCCTCATGTCCGTATTTTATTTTATCGACACCTCTATCTCTAAACATGTGGACATGTTTTTCTATCGGCTTCCGCTTGAGGATAAGCGAGGTCTAAGCTTGTGGGAGTTGATACGTCCATTTTGCATCATGCTTTTATATCGATATTTATTGCATTATGGGCTGTTATTACACATTATGTCACAATACTTATGGCTATTCTCTCTTATTTTACAAGGTTTACCTAAAGAGGGAGAATGCAGGCAGCTTGGATTCTGGGCTGGAAAAGGAGCAAATATTAGTGACATATTCTACACAGCTCCAAAATTGCTGAAACTTCACGAAAGTCATTTTGGGAATTAATAAAAAATATTGAGCGGAAGAAGTACCAGAGGGGGCCCACATCCTGGCCACGAGGGTGGGGGCATACCCTACCCCCTGGGCGCGCCCCCCTGCCTCGTGGTCCACCTGGCATCCCTCCGGTGCCCATCTTCTGCTATATGAAGCATTTTACCCTAGAAAAATTCATAACCAAGCTAACGGGACAAAAACTCCGCCACCACGAGGCGGAACCTTGGCGGAACCAATCTAGGGCTCTGGCGAAGCTGTTCTGCCGGAGAAACTTCCCTTCAGGAGGGGGAAATCATCACCATCGTCATCACCAACGATCCTCTCATCGGGAGGGAGTCAATATCCATCAACATCTTCACCAACACCATCTCCTCTCAAACCCTAGTTCATCTCTTGTATCCAATCTTTGTACCCAAACCTCAGATTGCTAGTAGTGTTGATTACTCCTTGTAGTTGATGCTAGTTGGTTTATTTGGTGGAAGATCATTTGTTCAGATCCTTAATGCATATTAATACCCCTCTGATCATGAACATGAATATGCTTTGTGAGTAGTTACGTTTATTCCTGAGGACATGGGAGAAGTCTTGCTATTAGTAGTCATGTGAATTTGGTATTCGTTCGATATTTTAATGAGATGTATGCTGTCTCTCCTCTAGTGGTGTTATGTGAACGTCGACTACATGACACTTCACCATTATTTGGGCCTAGAGGAAGGAATTGGGAAGTAATGATGAGGACATCAATACCATTGTTACACCCACAGCCCCAGCTGCTATACATACTGGACCAATTACTAGAGCTCGCGCACGCCAATTAAATTACTAGGTACTTTCGTTTCTTGGTAATGATTCTAATCTTCATGAGAATATCATGCTGCCTAAATTAGATACATTTGTTTTGCTTACAAATGAAGGACCTAGCTTGGAGAAGGATGAACATTGGAGCAAGACCAAGCATGGAGATGATGGCATGCGCAAGGGGAACAAGAACGGAGTTACAAGTGATGATTTCAGGGCTTTGAATCCACCATAATGAGTGCATGAAGCCTTCGACAAAATATACAAGATGCCACTTCATAAATTTCGTCCAGAGGCTATTCTAGGTGCCTTGGACGAAATATACAAGATGCCACTTCATAAATATACAAGCCAGGCCCATGTAATTTCAAAATACATAAGTATAGGCTATTTTTAGAGTTCGTATGTGTTGGGAAACAAGAGAGAGGGTTAGTTTCGGACCCCTCCACCAAGGGCCACGAAATTCCCCCCTCTTCCTCCATATATAGAGCCCTTAGGGCACCATTTAGACTTTGGGTTTTGTTTAGATTAAAGTTCGCCATAGCTGCAACTTCGCGTACTTTGTTTGTGTTCAATGACCAGACAAAGGCGTCACAGAACCCCACCTTGATCAATAAAGCTTTCCTCTTATATTCGCAATATCCAGATTTCAATCTAAGTTTCTTGCTTGTTCTTCGTTTGCCTGCAGGAAACAGACCTTCGTGGTCAGGTTGATCATGCTCCGGCGTGGTCAATAACCTCTCAAAGTTGGTTTAGCGATTGCTAAGGCGTGACGTCCTCGCACGTTAGTAGTCGGATCGTCAAAGTCGACTTCCTCCAAAACGATAGCCACCATCTCATCGAAAGACGGGACACCTTTGCCTCTATCAAGTGGTATCAGATTTCCAGGTTGCTCGGTGAGATTTTACAGTTTTTCGTAGTTTAGATCGAGTCTGTTTTTCATACCTATAGTCCACGAAAACGCCACAAAAAAGGGTTAGTTCATCATATCCGAACCATTCTGAGCCATTGCATAATCTTTTCTGTATTTGCATTGTTGAATTTGCGGTTGCATCGTCGTGTCTAGTTGCTGGACTTAGTGTCTAGTCCTTTAGAGTTTCGAGTTCTGTTCGCAAGTTGTCACGCAGCCGTCGCAGCATCATCTTCACCGCTGCCATATACCACCATGGTCATCACCGCTGCCATATACCACCATCGTCATCACCGCTGCCATCTACCACCATCTTAATCACCGCAGTCATATACCACATATCCACCGCCATCACGATAATCCGAGTCCACCTCCATCACAGATTCGCCACCAGTCCATGTTCCACCGCCCTACATATCTCCGCCACCAGTCCGAGTTTCCACCAGATTCATATCTGCCATCAGTTATAGTCCGAGTCCAGTATTTGTTTCTTTGTTTTCGACTTCCAGATCACGCCATACTCCGAGTCGGGACAGAGTAGGACTCCCGAACTTTCGTGTTACCCGCAGTAGAAAAAATAGTTCCAGTTTAAAAAAACTAAGTCTGGAAAATTCTGGCTAGGCAGTTTCTAGACCATTTGTAGACTTTTTCGAAAAAAAATTGTTGCGGAGCAAAAAAAAGAGAAAAAAATCAGAGTGTGCTCCTCCTTTGTTTACGTGCAGCGCCGTGATTTTGTTAGTGTTCTAGGCTCGCATCTCTAGCACGGTCTAGCCTAGGACTAGCACAGTACTGTTGTTGAGCGTTTATTCAACTTTGCATCCCTGAATTGATTATTGTTGATCCTTTTTGCTACCATATTATAAGCCTTCCCATCTCCACATACATCTACGTCGTGCGTTTGACTCTCCCTGGTAATCGCTCTATCCAAGCTTTGAGAGTTTTGACTACAACGGTTGCCCATCACCACCTGCTGCTGGGTAAGAACTGGTAAGAATTTGAGATTCGCTTGACGGATTTGTGAAACACCACCATCACCACCACTTCCTAGTAGTCTGTAGGATCATATTCTTTTGTGTTTCTATTGCTACTAACCATGGCAGGATCACAAGCCGACGCGATTGACTGGGAGAACATGACGAACAAGGAGATTCATGATAAGTTTCATCAAATGTTGGGTCAACAGGTGGAAGACATGATGGCCAGCTTTGGAAAGGCATTGGAGAGGATGGATGACATTGAGAAGAAAATTGACACCAAGTTGGATGCCAAGTTCGATGAATTACTCAAACGTCTCCCACAACCAGTTCTATGCCGCGATATAGTAGAGCGAGCACAGCGTGTTCCTATTGAGCCAGGCCAAACTTCTGGTGCTGCTGTACCTGTTGTTGATGCTTCTTTGGCTCCTGCTACTGCTGCTGGTGGTACCCAGGAGGATGATGAGTATGCGGGCAATTATGAGGATGAGGTTGATGAAAATCAGAACTACGTGCAGCCCCATCACCACCACCAGCAGGTCGACCTCAGGTATATAATCGCAATGGTAGGCCTGCACCACCACCTCAGCTACGAGATAATGACCATATTCCAAAACTGAAATTGAATATTCCACCATTTGAGGGTAGATATGTTCCTAATATATATATCTTACTTGGGAGTTAGAAACTAAACAACGTTTTACATGTTTACAATATCCCGAGGAGAGACGGGTTGCTACTTTTGTTTGTGCTTTCACTAGTTTTGCATGTGTATGGTGGTCTGAACATTGTAGATTATATCCTATTCCAACTACTTGGGCTGCTTTGAAAACTGCTATTCATACTCGTTGGGTTCCACCATATTATCAACGTGAATTGCTTCAAAAATTGCAACGTTTAAAACAAGGGAAAATTTTTGTAGAAGAATATTATCAGGAATTACAAACTGGCATGATTAGATGTGGTATTGTTGAAGAGAATGAAGCTATACTTGCACGTTTTATGGGTGGATTAAATAGAGAGATTCAGACCAGTCTAGAGTATAAAGAGTATACTAATATCACTCGTTTATTCCATCTTGCTTGTAAAGCTGAAGGTGAAGTGCAGGATCGACAAGCATTGGCGCGAACTAACTTTTCTGCAGGCCGACCTTCATCATGGACACCACGTGCATATTCTACTTCAACTGCACTAGCACCTCCATCAGGTGCCACCTCCAGCCGTGATACAAGAAAGCAGGCACAACCACCATTATCTGCCAAGAGCGCACCTACCGGGCCTGCACAGAGTTCTTCTTCTTCCATGGCATCAACAGGGCACACACGTGATATTATTTGTTGTCGTTGTAAGGGAAGAGGTCATTATGCGAGAGAATGCAAATCACAGTGTGTGATGATTGCTACTGAGGATGGTGGGTATGAGTCCACTAGTGACTATGATGAGGATACTTTGGCTCTTATTACACATGAAGAACATGGTGGAGATGATTCTGATCATGAGACGCAATACATGGCTCAACGTGTTTTGAGTGTGCAGGTCACACAAGCTGAGCAAAATCAGAGGCACAATTTGTTCCATACAAAGGGAGTTGTGAAAGAACGTTCTATGCGCGTCATCATAGACGGAGGGAGCTGCAACAACTTGGCTAGCATGGAGATGGTGGAGAAGCTATCTCTCACCACAAGACCACATCCACATCCTTACTACATCCAATGGTTCAACAACAGTGGCAAGGTTAAGGTAACACGTATTGTTCGTGTGCATTTTAGTATCTCTACATATGCTGATTATGTTGATTGTGATGTAGTACCTATGCAAGAATGTTCCTTATTACTTGGTCGACCATGGAAATTTGATAAAAATTCTGTACACCATGGTAGAAACAATCAGTATACTCTTGTTCATAAGGATAAAAATATTACTCTGCTTCCTATAACTCCTGATTCCGTTTTGAAAGATGATATTAATAGAGCTAATAAAGCAAAACAGGAGAAAAATAAGAGTGAAAACCAGATTGTGGCAAAAGAATTTGAGCAACAAATGAAGCATAATAGTAAACCATCTAGTGTTGCTTCTGAAATTAAATTGAAAAGTGCATGTTTACTAGCCACTAAATCTGATATTGATGAGCTAGATTTCAGCAAATCTGTTTGCCATGCTTTTGTGTGCAAAGAGGCATTATTTTCATTTGAGGACGTGCCTTCCTCTTTGCCTCCTGCTGTCACTAACATTTTGCAGGAGTTCACTGACGTCTTTCCACAAGACGTGCCACCGGGATTACCACCTATTCAAGGTATTAAGCATCAGATTGACTTAATTCCCGGTGCTTCACTGCCAAACCATGCGCCATACCATACCAATCTAGAGGAGACGAAGGAGATTATGCGTCAAGTACAAGAGCTGCTTGACAAAGGTTATATACGCGAATCCCTTAGTCCTTGTGCTGTTCCTATTATTCTAGAGCCAAACGAGGATGGTACAACACGTATGTGTGTTGATTGTAGAGGCATTAATAATATTACTATTCATTATCGTCATCCTATTCCTAGGCTAGATGATATGCTTGATGAATTGAGTGGCTCTACAATATTCTCCAAAGTTGATTTGCGTAGTGGATACCATCAGATTCGTATGAAATTGGGAGATGAATGGAAAACAACATTTAAAACTAAGTTTGGATTATATGAGTGGTTAGTCATGCCTTTTGGGTTAACTAATGCACCTAGTACTTTCATGAGATTTATGAACGAAGTTTTACGTGCTTTCATTGGACGATTTGTGGTAGTTTACTTTGTTGACATATTGATTTATAGCAGATCTTTGGAAGAACATTTGGAACATTTACGTGCTGTTTTTATTGCTCTACGTGATGCACGTTTGTTTGGTAACCTTGGGAAGTGCACCTTTTGCACCGACCAAGTATCTTTTTTTGGCTATGTTGTTACTCCACAGGGAATTGAAGTTGATAAAGCCAAGATTGAAGCTATTGAGAGTTGGCCGCAGCCCAAAACGGTCACACAAGTGAGGAGTTTTCTTGGCCTCGCTGGATTATATAGCCGTTTTGTGACAGATTTCAGCACCATTGCTGCACCTCTCAATGAGCTTACAAAGAAAGATGTGCCTTTTCTTTGGGGTACCGCACAGGAAGAAGCTTTCACGGTATTGAAAGATAAGTTGACACATGCTCCTTTACTCCAACTTCCTGATTTTAATAAGACTTTTGAGCTTGAATGTGATGCTAGTGGAATTGGATTAGGAGGTGTGTTATTACAAGATGGCAAACCTGTTGCATACTTTTCTGAAAAATTGAGTGGGCCTAGTCTGAATTATTCTACTTATGATAAAGAATTATATGCTCTTGTTCGGACTTTAGAAACATGGCAACATTATTTATGGCCCAAAGAATTTGTTATACATTCTGATCATGAATCTTTGAAACATATTAAAAGTCAAGCTAAACTGAATCGTAGACATGCTAAATGGGTTGAATTCATTGAGACTTCCCCTTATGTCATTAAACACAAGAAGGGTAAAGAAAATGTTATTGCTGATGCATTGTCTCGTCGCTATACTATGCTTTCACAACTTGACTTCAAAATATTTGGTTTGGAGACCATCAAAGATCAATATGTGCATGATGCTGATTTTAAAGATGTATTGCAGAATTGTAAAGAAGGAAGAACATGGAACAAGTTCGTCATTAATGATGGATTTGTGTTCCGTGCTAACAAGCTATGCATTCCAGCTAGCTCCGTTCGTCTTTTGTTGTTGCAGGAGGCGCATGGAGGAGGACTAATGGGACACTTTGGCGTGAAGAAGACGGAGGACGTACTTGCTACACATTTCTTTTGGCGAAGATGAGACGGGATGTACCTAGTGTCAAAAAGCTAAGTCACGATTAAATCCTCATGGTTTATATATGCCTTTGCCTATACCTAGTGTTCCTTGGGAGGATATATCTATGGACTTTGTTTTAGGTTTACCTCAAACAAAGAAGGGGAGGGATAGCATATTTGTTGTCGTGGATAGATTCTCAAAAATGGCACACTTTATACCATGTCATAAAAGCGATGATGCTGTTAATGTTGCCGATTTGTTATTTCGTGAAATTATTCGCTTGCATGGTGTGCCAAATACTATTGTTTCCGATCATGATACTAAATTTCTTAGCCACTTTTGGAGATGTTTATGGGCTAAGTTGGGGACTAAACTGCTTTTTAGTACTACTTGTCACCCCCAAACTGATGGACAAACTGAAGTAGTCAATAGAACATTGTCTACTATGCTTAGGGTTGTTTTGAAGAATAATAAGAAAATGTGGGAAGAATGCTTGCCTCATATTGAATTTGCTTATAATCGTTCATTGCATTCTACTACTAAGATGTGCCCTTTTGAAATTGTGTACGGTTTCCTACCTCATGCACCTATTGATTTGTTGCCTCTTCCATCTTCGGAGAATGTTAATTTTGATGCTAGACAACATGCTGAATTGATTTTAAAATTGCATGAGTTAACTAAGGAAAACATTGAGCGTATGAATGCTAAATATAAACTTGCTGGAGATAAGGGTAGAAAACATGTTGTGTTTGCACCTGGTTACATTTGGTTTCATTTGCGTAAGGATAGATTTCCTGATTTGCGCAAATCAAAGCTAATGCCACGTGCTGATGTCCTTTTAAGGTTTTGAAGAAAATAAATGATAATGCATATAAACTTGAGCTGCCTGTAGATTTTGGGGTTAGTCCCACTTTTAAAATTGCAGATTTAAAGCCTTATTTGGGTGCGGAAGATGAGCTTCCATCGAGAACGACATCATTTCAAGAAGGGGAGGATGATGAAGACATCAATACCATTGTTACACCCACAGCCCCAGCTGCTATACATACTGGACCAATTACTAGAGCTCGCGCACGCCAATTAAATTACCAGGTACTTTCGTTTCTTGGTAATGATTATAATGTTCATGAGAATATGATGCTGCCTAAATTGGATACATTTGTTTTGCTTACAAATGAAGGACCTAGCTTGGAGAAGGATGAACATTGGAGCAAGACCAAGCATGGAGATGATGGCATGCGCAAGGGGAACAAGAACGGAGTTACAAGTGATGATTTCAGGGCTTTGAAGCCACCATAACGAGTGCATGAAGCCTTGGATGAAATATACAAGATGCCACTTCATAAATTTCGTCCAGAGGCTATTCTAGGTGCTGCGTCACCTTATTATTGGGCCAGGCCCATGTAATTACGAAATACATAAGTATAGGCTATTTTTAGAGTCCGTATGTGTGGGGAAACAAGATATAGGGTTAGTTTCGGACCCCTCCACCAAGGGCCATGAAATTCCCCCCTCTTCCTCCATATATACAGCCCTTAGGGCACCGTTTAGACTTTGGGTTTTGTTTAGATTAAAGTTCGCCATAGCTGCAACTTCGCGTACTTCGTTTGTGTTCAACGACCAGACAAAGGCGTCACAGAACCCCACCTTGATCAATAAAGCTTTCCTCTTATATTTGCAATATCCAGATTGCAATCTTAGTTTCTTGCTTGTTCTTCGTTTGCCTGCAGGAAACAGACCTTCGTGGTCAGGTTTGGTCAATAACCTCTCGGAGTTGGTTTAGCGACTGCTAAGGCGCGACGTCCTTGCACGTTCGTAGTGGGATCATCAAAGACGACTTCCTCCAAAACGATAGCCACCATCTCATCGAAAGACGGGACACCTTTGCCTCTATCAAGTAATATGTAGATGATGGGTTGTTAGAGTGACAGAAGCGTAAACCCTAGTTTATGTGTTGCTTCGTAAGGGGCTGATTTGGATCCACTTGTTTCATGCTATGGTTAGGTTTACCTTAATACTTCTTTTCTAGTTGTGGATGCTTGCAATAGGGGTTAATCATAAGTGGGATGCTTGTCCAAGAAAGGGCAGTACCCAAGCACCGGTCCACCCACATATCAAATTATGAAAGTAACAAACACGAATCATATGAACGTGATGAAAACTAGCTTGACAATAATTCCCGTGTGTCCTCGGGAGCGCTTTTCTCTATATAAGAACTTTTCCAGGCTTGTCCTTTGCTACAAAGAGTATTGGGCCACCTTACTGCAACTTATTTACTTTCATTGCTTATTACCCATTACAAATTACCTTATCACAAAACTATCTGTTCCCGATAATTTCAGTGCTTGCAGAGAATACCTTACTGAAAACCGCTTGTCATTTCCTTCTGCTCCTCGTTGGGTTTGACACTCTTTCTTATCGAAAGGACTACGATAGATCCCCTACACTTGTGGGTCATCAATGTTCACCATTGAAAACCACTCCATCTCACGTGATGATCGGATATGGTTTAGTTGATTTGGATCACGTGATCATTTAGATGACTAGAGGGATGTCTATCTAAGTGGGAGTTCTTAAGTAATATGATTAATTTAACTTTAATTTATCATGTACTTAGTCCTAACAGTTATTTGCATATCTATGTTATTGTAGATCAATGGCCCGTGCTACCATTCCTTTGAATTTTAATGCGTTCCTAGAGAAAGCTAAGTTGAAAGATGATGGTAGCAATTACACGGACTGGGTCCGAAACTTGAGGATTATCCTCATTGCTACACAGAAGAATTACGTCCTGTAAGCACCGCTAGGTGCAAGGCCTGCTGCAGACGCAACTGCGGATGTTAGAAACGTCTGGCAGAGCAAAGCTGATGGCTACTTGATAGTTCAATGTGACATGCTTTACGGCTTAGAATCGGGACTTCAAAGACGTTTTGGATGTCATGGAGCATATGAGATGTTCCAAGAGTTGGAGTTAATATTTTAAGCAAATGCCCGAGTTGAGAGATATGAAGTCTCCAACAAGTTCTATAGCTGTGAAATGGAGGAGAATAGTTCTGTCAGTGAACAGATACTCAGAATGTTTGGGTACCATAACCACTTGACTCAGCTGGGAGTTAATCTTCCTGATGATAGTGTCATTGGCAGAGTTCTTCAATCACTACCACCAAGCTATAAAGGCTTAGTGATAAACTATAATATGCAAGGGATGAACAAGACAATTCCCGAGCTCTTCGCGATGCTAAAAGCTGCGGAGGTAGAAATCAAAAAGGAGCATCAAGTGTTGATGGCCAACAAGACCACTAGTTTCAAGAAAAAGGGCAAAGGAAAGAAGGGGAACTTCAAGAATAATGCCAAGAAAGTTGTTGCTCAGGAGAAGAAACCCAAGTTTGGACCTTACCCTAAAATTGAGTGCTTCTACTACAATGGGACTGGTCACTTGAAGAGGAACTGCCCCAAGTATTTGGCAAATAAGAAGGATGGCAAAGTGAAAGGTATATTTGATATACATGTTATTGATGTGTACCTTACTAAATGCTCGTAGTAGTGCCTGGGTATTTGATACTGGTTCTGTTGCTCATATTTGCAACTCGAAACGGGGGTTGCGGATTAAATGAAGATTGGCTAAGGACGAGGTGACAATGCGCATCAGAAATGGTTCCAAGGTCGATGTGATCGCCGTCGGCACGCTACCTCTACATCTACCTTCGGGATTAGTTTTAGACCCGAATAATTGTTATTTGGTGCCAATGTTGAGCATGAACATTATTCTGGATCTTGTTTGATGCGAGACGGTTATTCATTTAAATAGGAGAATAATGGTTGTTCGATTTATATGAGTAATATGTTTTATGGTCATGCACCCTTGCTGAGTGGTCTATTTTTGTTGAATCTCGATGGTGGTGATACACATGTTCATAATATTGAAGCCGAAAGATGCAAAGTTGATAATGATAGTGCAACTTATTTGTGAAACTGCCGTTTAGGTCATATCAGTGTAAAACGCATGAAGAAACTCCATGCTGTTGGACTTTTGGAATCACTTGATTATGAATCACTTGGTGCTTGCGAACCGTGCCTCATGGGTAAGATGACTAAAACTCTGTTCTCCGGAACAATGGAACGAGCTACTGACTTATTGGAAATAATACATACCGATGTATGCGGTCCAATGAGTGTTGAGGCTCGTGGCGGGTATCATTATTTTCTTACCTTCATAGATGATTTGAGCGGATATGGGTATATCTACCTAATGAAGCATAAGTCTGAAGCATTTGAAAAGTTCAAAGAATTTCAAAATGAAGTGGAAAATCACCGTAGCAAAAAAATAAAGTTTCTACGGTCTGATCGTGGAGGTGAATATTTGAGTTACGAGTTTGCTCTTCATTTGAAACAATGTGGAATAGTTTGACAACTTACGCCACTTGGAACACCACAACGTAATGGTGTGTCCGAACATCGTAACCGTACTTTATTGGATATGGTGCGATCTATGATGTCTCTTACCGATACCGCTATCATTATGGGGTTATGCTTTAGAGACGGCTGCATTCACTTTAAATAGGGCACCATCAAAATCCGTTGAGATTACGCCTTATGAACTGTGGTTTGGCAAGAAACCAAAGTTGTCATTTCTTAAAGTTTGGGGCTGCGATGCTTATGTGAAAAATCTTCAACCTGATAAGCTCGAGCCCAAATCGATGAAGCGCTTCTTCATAGGATACCAAAGGAAACTATTTGGTACACCTTCTATCACAGATCCAAAGGCAAGACATTCGTTGCTAAGAATGGATCCTTTCTAGAGAAGGAGTTTCTCTCGAAAGAAGTGAGTGGGAGGAAAGTAGAGCTTGATGAGGTAATTGTACCTTCTCCCGAATTGGAAAGTAGTTCATCACAGAAATCAGTTCCAGTGATTCCTACACCAATTAGTGAGGAAGCTAATGATGATGATCATGAAACATCATTACAGAACCTCGTAGGTCTTCCAGAGTACGGTCCGCACCAGAGTGGTACGGTAATCCTATTCTAGAAGTCATGTTACTAGACCGTGATGAACCTACAAACTGTGAGGAAGCAATGATGAACCCAGATTCCATGAAATGGCTTGAGGCCATGAAATCTGAGATGGGATCCATGTATGAGAACAAAGTGTGGACTTTGGTGGATTTGCCCGATGATCGGCAAGCCATAGAAAATAAATGGATCTTCAAGAATAAGACTGACGCTGATGGTAATGTTACTGTCTACAAAGCTCGACTTGTTGCGAAAGGTTTTCGACAAGTTCAAGGAGTTGACTACCATGAGACTTTCTAACCCGTAGCAATGCTTAAGTCTATCCGAATCATGTTAGAAATTGTTGCATTTGATGATTATGAAATTTGGCATGTGTAAGTCAAAACTGCATTCCTGAATGGATTTTTGGTAGAAGAGTTGTATATGATGCAACCAGAAGGTTTTATCGATCCAAAGGGTGCTAACAAAGTATGCAAGCTCCAGCGATCCATTTATGGACTGGTGCAAGCCTCTCGGAGTTGGAATAAATGCTTTGATAGTGTGATCAAAGAATATGGTTTTATATAGACTTTTGGAGAAGCTTGTATTTACAAGAAAGTGAGTGGGAGCTTAGTAGCATTTCCAATATTATATGTGGATGACATATTGTTGATTGGAAATGATACAGAATTTCTGGATAGCATAAAAGGATACTTGAATAAGAGTTTTTCAACGAAAGACCTCTGTGAAGCTGCTTACATATTAGGCATCAAGATCTATAGAGATAGATCAAGACGCTTAATTGGACTTTCACATAGCACATACTTTGATAAAGTTTTGAAGAAGTTCAAAATGGATCAATGAAAGAAAGGGTTCTTGCCTGTGTTAGAAGGTGTGAAGTTGAGTCTGACTCAATACCCGACCACTTCAGAAGATAGAGAGAAAATGAAAGACATTCCCTATGCTTCAGCCGTAGGTTCTATCATGTATGCAATGTTGTGTACCATACTTGATGTGTGCCTTGCTATAAGTATAGCAGGGAGGTACCAAAGTAATCCAGGAGTGGAGCACTGGACAACGGTCAAGAACATCCTGAAATACCTGAAAAGGACTAAGGATATGTTTCTCATTTATGGGTGTGACAAAGTGCTCTTTGTAAATGGTTATGTCGATGCAAGCTTTGACACTGATCCGGATGACTCTAAGTCGCAATCCGGATACGTATTTATATTGAATGGTGGAGCTGTCAGTTGGTGCAGTTCCAAGCAGAGCGTCGTGGCGGGATCTACGTGTGAAGCGGAGTACATAGCTGCTTAGGAAGCAGCAAATGAAGGAGTCTGGATGAAGGAATTCATATCCGATCTAGGTGTTATACCTATTGCATCGGGTCCAATGAAAATCTTTCGTGACAATACTGGTGCAATTGCCTTGGCAAAGGAATCCAGATTTCACAAGAGAACCAAATACATCAAGAGATGCTTCAATTCCATCTGGTATCACGTCGCGGAGGGAGACATAGAGATTTTCAAGATACATACAGATCTGAATATTGCAGACCCGTTGACTAAGCCTCTTCCACAAGCAAAACATGATCAGCACCAAGACTCCATGGGTGTTAGAATCATAATTGTGTAATATAGATTATTGAATCTAGTGCAAGTGGGAGACTGAAGGAAATATGCCCTAGAGGCAATAATAAAGTAGTTATTTCTATTTCCTTATATCATGATAAATGTTTATTATTCTTGCTAGAATTGTATTAATCGGAAACTAGTACATGTGTGAATACATAGACAAAACATAGTGTCCCTAGTATGCCTCTACTTGACTAGCTCGTTGATCAAAGATTATTATGTTTCCTAACCATAGACATGTGTTGTCATTTGATAAACGGGATCACATCATTAGGAGAATGATGTGATGGACAAGGCCCATCTGTTAGCTTAGCATTATGATCATTACAGTTTCATTGCTACTGCTTTCTTCAAGACTTATACATGTTCCTCAGACTATGAGATTATGCAACTCCCGAATACCGGAGGAACACCTTGTGTGCTATCAAACATCACAACGTAACTAGGTGATTATAAATATGCTCTACATGTGTCTCCGAAGGTGTTTGTTGGGTTGGCATAGATTGAGATTAGGATTTGTCACTCCGTGTATCAGAGAGGTATCTCTGGGCCCTCTCGGTAATGCTCATCACTATAAGCCTTGGAAGCAATGTGACTAATGAGTTAGTTGAGGGATGAAGCATTACAGAACGAGTAAAGAGACTTGCCGGTAACGAGAGTGAACTAGGTATGATGATATCGACGATCGAATCTCGGGCAAGTAACATACCAATGACAAAGGGAACAACGTATGTTGTTATGCGGTTTGACCGATAAAGATCTTCGTAGAATATGTAGGAGCCAATATCAGCATCCAGGTTCTGCTATTGGTTATTGATCAGAGATGTTTCTCGGTCATGTCTACATAGTTCTCGAACGTGTAGGGTCCGCACGCTTAACGTTTGATGACGATTTGTATTATGAGTTATGTGTTTTGATGACCGATGTTTGTTCGGAGTCCCGGATGAGATCACGGACGTGACGAGGAGTCTCAAATTGGTCGAGACATAAAGATTGATATATTGGAAGGCTATATTTGGGCATCGGAAAGGTTCCAGAGAAGTTCGGGTATTTTCCAGAGTACCGGGAGGTTACCGGAACCTCCCGGGAGTTGATGGGCCTTAGTGGGAAAGGAGAGGCAGCGGCTAGGAGGTGGCGCCCCTCCCAAGACCATTCTGAATTGGAGAACGGGTTGGGGAGCGGCCCCCCTCTCCCTTCCTTCCCCCTTCTCATTTAGGTGGAATCCTACTAGGACTTGGAGTCCTAGTAGGATTCCCCTTCTCCCGGTGCGCCTAGCTTGTCCGGCCAGCCTCCCCCTCCCTCCTTTAAATACAGGGGTAGGGGGCACCCTAAAACACACCAAGTTTTGCCTTAGCCGTGTGCGGTGCCCCCTCCATAGTTACACACCTCGATCATATCGCGGTAGTGCTTAGGCGAAGCCCTGCGCCGGTAACATCATGATCACCGTCGCCACACCGTCGTGCTGACAGAACTCACCCTATTACTCAACTGGATCAAGAGCACGAGGGATGTCATTGAGCTGAACGTGTGCTGAACACGGAGGTGCCATACGTTCGGTACTTGGATCAGTTAGATCGCGAAGACGTTCGACTACATCAACCGCGTTACTAGACGCTTCCGCTTTCGGTCTATGAGGGTACGTGGACACACTCTCCCATCTTGTTGCTATGCATCTCCTAGATAGATCTTGCGTGATCGTAGAAATTTCCTTGAAATACTACGTTCACCGACAAGCACTGGTAGAGTTGATTGCGGAGTGGACACTAACCCCTGACGAAGAAGTATTGTAGACAGTCATTCCCGACAAGGAAGTGCCCCAATAATTGATTATGTACTTTGATGGTGCCTTCTCCCTACAGGGTGCAGGAGCTGGTGCGCTTCGTGTTGCCCCCACTAGGGAGAACCTTAAGTACGTCGTTCAAATGCATTTCCACCCGGAGAAGGCTGCCAACAATACTGCAGAGTATGAAGGACTCCTTGTCGCGCTCAGGATTGCAAGAGAACTGGGGAATCAAGAAGTTGATCATCCGTGGAGATTCGCAACTTGTGGAGAGACAAGTAAACAAATATTACCAAAGCCCATTGATGGAGGCATACGTCGAGGGAGTGAGGAAGTTGGAGGAGTGCTTTGACAAATTGCAAACAGAGCACGTGCCACATGCGGAAAACAACATTGCTGACCATCTGTCAAAGTGCGCTGCACAAAAAGTCCCTGTGGAACTAGGGACTTTTGTTCTCCATCTAACTCAGCCCTCCGTGTCCCCGGCAACAATGGCCAGAAAGAGGAGGAAACTGGACTCCCGCAAGCCTCTCCCGGTAGAGCTTCCCAAAGTCCCCGACAGAGAGCTTGGCGGGTGTCGGTGTCAAAATCGGCGGATCTCGGGTAGGGGGTCCCGAACTGTGCGTCTAAGGCTAATGGTAACAGGAGGCAGGGGACACGATGTTTTACCTAGGTTCGGGCCCTCTCGATGGAGGTAATACCCTACTTCCTGCTTGATTGACATTATGATATGAGTATTACAAGAGTTGATCTACCACGAGATCGTAGAGGCTAAACCCAAGAAGCTAGCATATGATTATGATTGTCGTTCTACGGACTAAACCCTCCTTATATAGACACCGGAGGGGGCTAGGGTTACACAGAGTCAGTGAGAAGGAGATCTACATATCCGAATTGCCAAGATTGCCTTCCACGCAAAGGAGAGTCCCATCCGGACACGGGACGAAGTCTTCAATCTTGTATCTTCATAGTCCAACAGTCCGGCCAAAGTATATAGTCCGGTTGTCTGAGGACCCCTTAATCCAGGACTCCCTCAGTAGCCCCTGAACCAGGCTACAATGACGATGATTTTGACGCGCAGATTGTCTTCGGCATTGCAAGGAGGGTTCTTCTCCAAATCCTCCATAGTATTGTTGTAACGAGCAGTGTCCGGCTCCTCGTCAATGTCGCGCTCCTCGGCTTCTATGCTTTAATAATGGCTGTCTCCACGTGTCGAGCGAATGCGAGAATTAGAGGCGTTTTTACATTTGCCACCCCGACCTTGTAAGTAAATCGTCTATTTAAAGAGTCGGGGATCCTCAGATCCAAATCCCACCATCTCCTCCCAGCGAGTATTCATCAGAGCGCGCCCAAAAAAATCCATACCACCATGGCCGGTCGTCGCGGTTCCTCCTCTCGCTCCCGTAGCACTAGGCCAGGCGATTGGGAGAAATGTTATGTCCCCCACAGCCGACTAGTAGAGTTGCAGACCAAGGGGTTTCTCCTGCCTGCATACATAGTCCCCGTCCGAGCCGGACTAGCCACTTATAATGGCGGGGAGCAAGCGGAGAGCTCTCCAAACCCATCCAAGGGAGAGCGAGTAGGCTTCGTCCCCTATTTGCTGAGGGGACTCGGATTTCCAATCCATCCTTTCTTCCGCGGACTCCTGGAGTTCTACGGCATCCAGCTGCATAACTTTACCCCAGCCTCCATACTGCATATCACAGGCTATGTTGCCTTGTGCGAGCTATTTCTGGGTTACGAAGCTCATTTCGAGCTATGGAAGAGGCTATTCTGCCTCGTACCCCACACTCAGGAGGGGTCGGTATATCAAGTGGGCGGAGCCGGAATATGGCGCATCGCCGGGACCGGATACCTATCCGGTACCCCGAAGAAGACATCCGAAGACTGGCCTTCGGAGTGGTTCTACGTGGAGGATGTCCCACTTCGGGACCCTATTTGGAAAGGCCTTCCGGAGTTTGTAAATGCCCCATTGAAGAAATGTTGGGGAACGTAGCAGAAATTCAAAAATTTTCCTACGTATCACCAAGATCTATCTATGGAGAGACCAGCAATGAGTAGAAAGAGAGTGCATCTACATACCCTTGTAGATCGCTAAGCGGAAGCGTTCAAGTGAACGGGGTTGATGGAGTCGTACTCGTCGTGATTCAAATCACCGATGATCAAGTGCCGAACGCACGACACCTCCGCGTTCAACACACGTACAGCCCGGTGACGTCTCCCAAGCCTTGATCCAGCAAGGAGAGAGGGAGAGGTTGAGGAAGACTCCATCCAGCAGCAGCACAACGGCGTGGTGGTGGTGGAGGAGCGTGGCAATCCTGCAGGGCTTCGCCAAGCACCGCGGGAGAGGAGGAGGACTTGGGAGAGGGGGAGGGCTGCGCCAGAACTTCGTGTGAAGCTCCCATGCGCCTCCCCACTATATATAGGGGTGGAGGGGCTGGTTTCTTGCCCTCCAAGTCCATTGGGGCGTTGGCCAAGGTGGGAGGAAAGAAATCCCATCATTCCCTTCCCCACCGATTGTTATCCCCCCTTTTTAGGGATCTTGATCTTATCCCTTCGGGATATGATATTATTCCTTCTAAGGGGGGATCTTGGTGCGCCTTGACCAGGGGTGTGGGGCCTTGCCCCCACTACCCACGTTCATGTGGGTCCCCCCATGCAGGTGGGCCCCACTCCAGAACCTTCTAGAACCTTCCCGGTACAATACCGAAAAATCCCGAACATTTTCCAGTGGCCAAAATAGGACTTCCCATATATAAATCTTTACCTCCGGACCATTCCGGAACACCTCGTGACGTCCGGGATCTCATCCGGGACTCCGAACAACATTCGGTAACCACATACAAACTTCCTTTATAACCCTAGCGTCATCGAACCTTAAGTGTGTAGACCCTACGGGTTCAGGAGACATGTAGACATGACCGAGACGTTCTCTGGTCAATAACCAACAGCGGGATCTGGATACCCATGTTGGCTCCCACATGTTCCACGATGATCTCATCGGATGAACCACGATGTCAAGGACTCAATCGATCCTGTATACAATTCCCTTTGTCTAGCGGTATTATACTTGCCCGAGATTCGATCGTCGGTATCCTTATACCTTGTTCAATCTCGTTACCGGCAAGTCTCTTTACTCATTCCGTAACACATCATCCCGTGATCAACTCCTTGGTCACATTGCGCATATGATGATGTCCTACCGAGTGGGCCCAGAGATACCTCTCCGTTTACACGGAGTGACAAATCCCAGTCTCGATTCGTGCCAACCCAACAGATACTTTCGGAGATACCTGTAATGCACCTTTATAGCCACTCAGTTACGTTGTGACGTTTGGTACACCCAAAGCATTCCTACGGTATCTGGGAGTTGCACAATCTCATGGTCTAAGGAAGAGATACTTGACATTGGAAAAGCTCTAGCAAACGAACTACACGATCTTAGTGCTAGGCTTAGGATTGGGTCTTGTCCATCACATCATTCTCCTAACGATGTGATCCCGTTATCAATGACATCCAATGTCCATAGCCAGGAAACCATGACTATCTGTTGATCACAACGAGCTAGTCAACTAGAGGCTCACTAGGGACATATTGTGGTCTATGTATTCACACGTGTATTACGATTTCCGGATAATACAGTTATAGCATGAATGAAAGACAATTATCATGAACAAGGAAATATAATAATACTTTTATTATTGCCTCTAGGGCATATTTCCAACAGTCTCCCACTTGCACTAGAGTCAATAATCTAGTTCACATCGATATGTGATTAACACTCAAGGTCACATCCCCATGTGACTTACACCCAAAGAGTTTACTAGAGTCAATAATCTAGTTCACATTTACCATGTGATTAACACTCGATGAGTTCTGGGTTTGATTATGTTATGCTTGTGAGAGAGGTTATAGTCAACGGGTCTGAACCTTTTAGATCCGTGTGTGCTTTACAAATCTCTATGTCATCTCCTAGATGTAGCTACCACGCTCTATTTGGAGCTATTCCAAATAACTGTTCTACTTGGAGCTATACTAAAAGTTGCTCCATTATACGTATCCGGTATTTCTACTCAGAGCTATCCGGATAGGTGTTAAGCTTGCATCGACATAACTCTTTACGTCGAACTCTTTATCACCTCCATAATCGAGAAAATTCCTTAGTCCACTAGTTACTAAGGATAACTTTGACCGCTGTCCTGTGATCCATTCTTGGATCACTCTTGTACCCCTTGACTGACTCATGGCAAGGCACACTACAGGTGCGGTACACAGCATAGCATACTGTAGAGAGCCTATGATAAAAGCATAGGGGACGACCTTCGTCCTTTCTCTCTATTCTGCCGTGGTCGAGATTTTAAGTCTTAACTTCATACCTTACATCTCAGGCAAGAATTCCTTCTTTGACTGATCCATCTTGAACACCTTCAAGATCATGTCAAGGTACGTGCTCATTTGAAATTACTATTAAGCATTTTGATCTATCTTATAGATCTTGATGCTTATTGTTCAAGTAGCCTAATCGAGGTTTTCCATTGAAAAACAGTTTTCAAATAACCCTATATGCTTTCTAGAAATTCTACATCATTTCTGATCATCAATATGTCAACAACATATACTCATCAGAAATTCTATAGTGCTCCCACTCACTTCTTTGGAAATACAAGTTTCTCATAAACTTTGTATAAACCCAAAATCTTTGATCATCTTATCAAAGCGCACATTCCAACTCCGAGATGCTTACTCCAGTCCATGGAAGGATCGCTGGAGCTAGCATACCTTTTAGCATCCTTAGGATCGACAAAAACTTTCTGATTTGTATCACATACAACCTTTCCATACGAAGACTGGTAAGGAAACTCGTTTTGTCATCCATCTGCCAGATTTCATAAATGCAGCTAATGCTAACATGAATCCGACGGACTTAAGCATCGCTACGGATGAGAAAATCTCATCGCAGTCAACTCCTTGAACTTGTGAAAAACTCTTCGCCACAAGTCGAGCTTCATAGATGGTGACATTACCATCCACGTCCGTCTTCTTCTTAAAGATCCATTTATCTCAATGGCTTGCCGATCTTTGGGCAAGTCCACCAAAGTCCATGCTTTGTTCTGATACATGGATCCTATCTCGGATTTCATGGCTTCTAACCATTTGTCGGAATTTGGGCCCACCATCACTTCTCCATAGCTCATAGGTTCATTGTTGTCTAGCAACATGACCTTCAAGACAGGATTACTGTACCACTCTGAAGTAGTACGTATCCTTGTCACCCTACGAGGTACGGCGGTGACTTGATCCAAAACTTCATGATCACTATCATAAGCTTCTACTTCAATTGGTGTAGGTGCCACGGGAACAACTTCCTGTGCCCTGATACACACTGGTTGAAGTGATGGTTCAATAACCATATCAAGTCTCCACCATCCTCCCACTCAAATTTTCGAGACAAACCTTTTCTCGAGAAAGGACCCGATTCAAGAAACAATCCATATTGCTTTCGGATCTGAATTACGAGGTATACCCAACTGTTTTGGGTGTCCTATGAAGATGCATTTTATCCGCTTTGGGTTCGAGCTTATCAATCCTGAAACTTTTTCACATAAGCATCGCAGCCCCAAACCTTTAAGAAACGACAGCTTAGGTTTCTCTAAACCATAATTCATACGGTGTCATCTCAACGGAATTACGTGGTGCCCTATTTAAAGTGAATGTGGTTGTCTCTAATGCCTAACCCATGAATGATAGTGGTAACTCGATAAGAGACATCATGGTATGCATCATATCCAATAGGGTGCAGTTATGATGTTCGGACACACCATCAAACTATGGTGTTCCAGGCGGTATTAATTGTGAAACAATTTCCACAATGTCATAATTGTGTGCCAAAGCTTGTAACTCAGATACTCATCTCTATGATCATATCATAGACATTTCATCCTCTTGTCACGATGATCTTCTACTTCACTCTGAAATTACTTGAACCATTCAATAATTCAGACTTGTGTTTCATCAAGTAGATATTCTCAACATCTACTCGAATCATCTGTGAAGTAAGAACATAACGATATTCACTGCATTCCTCAGCACTCATTGGACTGCACACATCAAAATGTGTTACTTCCAACAAGTTTCTATCTTGTTCCATTTTACTGAAACCGAGGATTTCAGTCATCTTGCCCATGTGGTATGATTTGCATGTCTCAAGTGATTCAAGATCAAGTGAGTTCAAACGGTCCATTTGCATGGAGTTTCTTCATGCATATACACCAATAGACATGGTTCGCATGTCTCAAACTTTTCAAAAAACGAGTGAGCCCAAAGATCCATCAACATGGAGCTTCTTCATGCGTTTTATACCGATATGACTTACGTGGCAGTGCCACAAGTTGGTGGTACTATCATTACTATCTTTTGGCATGAACATGTGTATCACTACGATCGAGATTCAATAAACCATTCATTTTAGGTGCAAGACCATTCAAGGTATTATTCAAATAAACAGAGTAACCATTATTCTCCTTAAATGAATAACCGTATTGCGATAGACATAATCCAATCATGTCTATGCTCAACGCAAACACCAATCTCGATGGTAGAGGGAGCGTGCGATGCTTGATCATATCAACATTGGAAACACTTCCAACACATATCATCAGCTCACCTTTAGCTCGTCTCCGTTTATTCCGTAGCCTTTATTTCGAGTTACTAACACTTAGCAACCGAACCGGTATCTAATACCCTGGTGCTACTAGGAATACTAGTAAAGTACACATTAACGTAATGTATATCCAATATACTTCTATCGACCTTGCCAGCCTTCTCATCTACCAAGTATCTAGGGTAATTCTGCTCCAGTGGTTGTTCCCCTTATTACAGAAGCACTTAGTCTCGGGTTTGGGTTCAACCTTGGGTTTCTTCACTAGAGCAGCAGCTGATTTGCTGTTTCATGAAGTATCCCTTCTAGCCCTTGCCCTTCTTGAAACTAGTGGTTTCACCAACCATCAACAATTGATGCTCCTTCTTGATTTCTACTTTCGCGGTGTCAAACATCGTGAATACCTCAAGGATCATCATATCTATCCCTGATATGTTATAGTTCATCACAAAGCTCTAGCAGCTTGGTGGCAATGACTTTGGAGAAACATCACTATCTCATATGGAAGATCAACTCCCACTCGATTCAAGTGATTGTTGCACTCAGACAATCTGAGCACAAGCTCAGCGATTGAGCTTTTCTCCGTTAGTTTGCAGGCTAAGAAAATCGTCGAAGGTCTTATACCTCTTGACATGGGCACGAGCCTGAAATCCCAATTTCAGCCCTCGAAACATCTCATATGTTCCGCGATATTTAGAAAAACCTCTTTGGTGCCTCAACTCTAAACCGTTTCACTGAACTATCACGTAGTTATCAAAACGTGTATGTCTGATGTTCGTAACATCCACAAACGAAGTTTGGGGTTCAGCACACTGAGCGGTGCATTAAGCTTTCTATTGTCCGCATAATTGCTACTATCAACTTTCAACTATATTTTCTCTAGGAACATATCTAAACAGTGGAACTAAAGCGTGAGCTACGACATAATTTGCAAAAGGTCTTTTGACTATGTTCAGGATAATTAAGTTCATCTTATGAACTCCCACTTAGATAGACATCCCTCTGGTCATCTAAGTGATTACATGATCCGAGTCAACTAGGCCATGTCCGATCATAACGTGAGACGGACTAGTCATCATCGGTGAACATCTTCATGTTGATTGTATCTACTATACGACTCATGCTCGACCTTTCGGTCTCCGTGTTCCGAGGCCATGTCTGTACATGCTAGGCTCGTCAAGTTAACCCTAAGTGTTTTCGCTGTGTAAAACTGTCTTACACCCGTTGTATGTGAACGTAAGAATCCATCACACCCGATCATCACGTGGTGCTTAGAAGCGACGAACTGTAGCAACGGTGCACAGTTAGGGGAGAACACTTCTTGAAATTGTTGTAAGGGATCATCTTATTTACTACCGTCGTTCTAAGTAAACAAGATGCATAAACATGATAAACATCACATGCAATCAAATAGTGACATGATATGGCCAATATCATTTTGCTCCTTTTGATCTCCATCTTCGGGGCTCCATGATCATCATCGTCACCGGCATGACACCATGATCTCCATCATCATGATCTCCATCATCGTGTCTTCATCAAGTTGTCTCGCCAACTATTACTTCTACTACTATGGCTACCGGTTAGCAATAAAGTAAAGTAATTACATGGCGTCGTTTAATGACACGCAGGTCATACAATAAATTTAAGACAACTCCTATGGCTCCTGCCGGTTGTCATACTCATCGACATGCAAGTCGTGATTCCTATTACAAGAACATGATCAATCTCATACATCACATATCATTCATCACATTCTTGTTGACCATATCACATCATATAGCATACCCTGCAAAAACAAGTTAGACGTCCTCTAATTGTTGTTGCATGTTTTACGTGGCTGCTATGGGTTTCTAGCAAGAACTTTTCTTACCTACGCAAAACCACAACGTGATATGCCAATTGCTATTTACCCTTCATAAGGACCCTTTTCATCGAACCGTTCCGACTAAAGTGGGAGAGACTGGCACCCGCTAGCCACCTTATGCACCAAGTGCATGTCAATCGGTGGAACCTATCTCACGTAAGAGTACGTGTAAGGTCGGTCCGGGCCGCTTCATCCCACAATACCGTCGAAACAAGATTGGACTAGTAACGGTAAGAATATTGAACAAAATCAACGCCCACAACTACTTTGTGTTCTACTCGTGCAAAGAATCTACGCAATAGACCTAGCTCATGATGCCACTGTTGGGGAACGTAGCAGAAATTCAAAAAAAATTCCTATGTATCACCAAGATCTATCTATGGAGAGACCAGCAACGAGTAGAAAGAGAGTGCATCTACATACCCTTGTAGATCGCTAAGCGGAAGCGTTCAAGTGAACGGGGTTGATGGAGTCGTACTCGTCGTGATTCAAATCACCGATGATCAAGTGCCGAACGCACAGCACCTCCGCGTTCAACACACGTACAGCCCGGTGACGTCTCCCAAGCCTTGATCCAGCAAGGAGAGAGGGAGAGGTTGAGGAAGACTCCATCCAGCAGCAGCACAACGGCGTGGTGGTGGTGGAGGAGTGTGGCAATCCTGCAGGGCTTCGCCAAGTACCGCGGGAGAGGAGGAGGACTTGGGAGAGGGGGAGGGCTGCGCCAGAACTTCGTGTGAAGCTCCCATGCGCCTCCCCACTATATATAGGGGTGGAGGGGCTGGTTTCTTGCCCTCCAAGTCCATTGGGGCGTTGGCCAAGGTGGGAGGAAAGAAATCCCATCATTCCCTTCCCCACCGATTGTTATCCCCCCTTTTTAGGGATCTTGATCTTATCCCTTCGGGATATGATCTTATTCCTTCTAAGGGGGGATCTTTGTGCGCCTTGACCAGGGGTGTGGGGCCTTGCCCCCACTCCAAAACCTTCTAGAACCTTCCCGGCACAATACCGAAAAATCCCGAACATTTTCCAGTGGCCAAAATAGGACTTCCAATATATAAATCTTTACCTCCGGACCATTCCGGAACTCCTCGTGACGTCCGGGATCTCATCTGGGACTCCGAACAACATTCGGTAACCACATACAAACTTCCTTTATAACCCTAGCGTCATCGAACCTTAAGTGTGTAGACCCTACGGGTTCGGGAGACATGTAGACATGACCGAGACGTTCTCTGGTCAATAACCAACAGCGGGATCTGGATACCCATGTTGGCTGCCACATGTTCCACGATAATCTCATCGGATGAACCACGATGTCAAGGACTCAATCGATCCCGTATACAATTCCCTTTGTCTAGCGGTATTATACTTGCCCGAGATTCGATCGTCGGTATCCTTATACCTTGTTCAATCTCGTTACCGGCAAGTCTCTTTACTCGTTCCGTAACACATCATCCCGTGATCAACCCCTTGGTCACATTGCGCATATGATGATGTCCTACCGAGTGGGCCCAGAGATACCTCTCCATTTACACGGAGTGACAAATCCCAGTCTCGATTCGTGCCAACCCAACAGATACTTTCGGAGATACCTGTAATGCACCTTTATAGCCACTCAGTTACGTTGTGACGTTTGGTACACCCAAAGCATTCCTACGGTATCTGGGAGTTGCACAATCTCATGGTCTAAGGAAGAGATACTTGACATTGGAAAAGCTCTAGCAAACGAACTACACGATCTTAGTGCTAGGCTTAGGATTGGGTCTTGTCCATCACATCATTCTCCTAATGATGTGATCCCGTTATCAACGACATCCAATGTCCATAGCCAGGAAACCATGACTATCTGTTGATCACAACGAGCTAGTCAACTAGAGGCTCACTAGGGACATATTGTGGTCTATGTATTCACACGTGTATTACGATTTCCGGATAATACAGTTATAGCATGAATAAAAGACAATTATCATGAACAAGGAAATATAATAATACTTTTATTATTGCCTCTAGGGCATATTTCCAACAAGAAACGCCACACCTGGTGCCCCAGGAGCCCCCAGGAGGAAGATAACAGAGTGATCCTTTTCCTGATGGGGAGGGTAAATACGCTGTCCAAATCAAGACTGAAAATAATTGAGGTTATGTCCATATGTATAATGCGGGGAGAGCAGCCACTTCAATATAGGGGAAAACTGATGTAGGGCGGAACCCTATGGGCCCGATCTTTCACGTTTGGAGTGGATCCTATGGGGAAACACGAAGGACGCGCGGAAGAACACAAGGGAAATCACGGGGAGAAACGAGAGAAACACTCAACCGACAAGTGATTGATCACACAAGGGCTAGATCACCGAAAGCACAAGGTAACACGAGATCCAAAGTCAACAATGGGAATATACAAGAGTAACCGTTCTTCTACGTGAGGAGGTCTTGATTGTCTTCTCCGAATGGAGGCCTTGAATCCGGATGGATCTTCTCCGAAGAGGCACGGTCCCTCACGTGGAGTAGATCCGGTACGGATGAGCAATGCTCTATCTCAAACGAGCTATCACAATGCTAACCATGAAATGTAGGTGGGGATGGAGTATATATAGTCTAGGGGTGAAGAGGGATACATGGGCCTCAGCCCTACACTATGCACAGACAGGAAAGGCCGGATGTCCGGTGTCTCGTGAGGGGCCGGATGTCTGGTCGGCAGGGCCGGATGTCCGGGCCGGTGAAGATGGTCGTTCTGTCCTCTGGATGGGCGCCGCCGGACGTCCTCTTGGAGGGGCCGGATATCCGCTGCTTCGGGAGGCGCCGGATGTCCAAGGTGCTGGCCGGATGTCCGGGCTGACGGGGCAACCTTCTGTACTCCCTGGACGCCGGTGCCAGATGTTTGGGGTTTAGGCCGGATTTCCGGTGAGGGGGCCGGATGTCCGGGCTGGACGCCGGATGTCCGCTCCCTGTAGCTTCTTCTGCAGAGTCCTCGCCGTGTAGATCGCCAGGGGCCGGATGTCCGGGGTCCTTGCCGGATGTTCGATGCCTGGAGGCTGTTCTTGCCTTCTTCCGTTGGTTCTCTTCTTTCGTGGACTTGGGGTATTGACCATCTTCATGTGCATCCTTGGGAGAGTCCTCTTGGTACATAATCATGCACAACATTCCGGATTGAGGTAGTAGCCATGTCTCGAGAGGATCATGTGATATATCACTAAGGAGAGAAGTCACCTCGGTCTCGAGAGCTCTAGCTCGTGATCTAGTCATGGGTCCTCTTGGTGCTTGGTGAGGCGATGAAAGGTCCATGGGGATGACTGAAGGATACTCCACATCATCTCCCCCCTTGGGAAAGATCCGACCACGGATCGAAATCCTCATCACCATGGTACGGGGAGAGATCGGAGACGTTGAAGATCTCGCTCACGTTGTACTTGTCGCGTGGGAGATCAATCTTGTAAGCATTGTTGTTGTAGCGTGCTAGCACCTTGAAGGGTCCATCGGCTCGAGGGAGAAGCTTGGACATGCGTTCGTTGGGGAAGCGGTCCTTGCGAAGGTGTAGCCACACGAGGTCTCCAATGTTGAATATCATGGGATGCTTGTTGACATTGAGCTTGGTCGCGAGTCATTGTACTTGGCGCTCGATGGTGTGTCTTGTATCCTCATGCATCTTCTTGATGTAGCTTGCACGGGCACTTGCGTCGAGGTTGGTGCGCTCTTGTAGAGGAAGAGATAGAATGTCCAATGGGGACAACGGGTTGAAGCCGTAGACGACCTCGAAAGGGGACTTGCCGGTAGTCGAATGTCTTGCACGGTTGTAGGCGTACTCAGCGATGGGTAGACACTCCTCCCACTCCTTGATGTTCTTCTTGATCAACACACGAAGTAGAGTGGAGAGTGTATGGTTCGTCACCTCCGTTTGGCTGTCGGTTTGAGGATGGTATGCAGATGAGAACAAGAGCTTGATTCCGAGCTTGGCGCATCGCATATTCCACAAGTAACTCAAGAACTTGACGTCGCGGTCGGAGACGATTGTCTTTGGTACTCCATGGAGTCGCAAGATTTCCCTACAAAAGATATTTGCAATGTGTGAAGCATCGTCTATCTTGTTGCAAGGAATGAAATGTGCCATCTTAGAAAATCAGTCCACAACAACAAACACGGAATCCTTGCCATTTTGAGTTCTAGGCAAACCAAGTACAAAATCCATGCTAATGTCTTCCCAAGGTTGATAAGGAATAGGAAGAGGCATGTAAAGACCATGGGATTGAGCTTTAGACTTAGCTTTGCGACATGTAGAGCATCGGTTGGTGAAGCGTGAGACATCGCGGAACTTCTTGGGACAAAAGTGGTTCTTGGAGAGCGTGCCGAATGTCTTGTCGCGTCCAAAATGTCCCATGAGTCCGCCTCCATGAGCCTCTTGCAAACAGAGCAAACGAAGAGAAGACTCGGGAATGCATAGTTTGTTAGCTCTCATAAGATATCCATCCTTGATGTAATATTGTTCCCAAGATGTATGCGTCAAACATTTAGCATCAGGATTCGCAAAAGATGGATCATTAGCATACAAGTCTTTTATGTGCTCAAAGCCAATAACATTCAACTCAAGTTTAGTGACAAGCGTGCATATGCATGAAAGTGCATCCGCAACTACATTTTCCTTACCCTTAATGTACTTGATCACATAGGGGAAAGATTCAATAAAATCGCTCCATTTGGCATGACGCTTGTTCAACTTAGTTTGACCTTTTAAGTACTTAAGTGTTTCATGATCGGTATGGATGACAAACTCATGAGGTCTAAGATAATGTTCCCAAACACGTAGCACATGCACTAAAGCATACAATTCTTTCTCATAGATGGGATAGTTAAGTTGAGCAGCGGATAGTTTTTCACTAAAATATGCAATGGCTCGTTTTTCTTGCATCAAAACTCCGCCAATTCCGGTACCACTTGCATCACAATGAACCTCAAAAGTTTTGTCAAAATTGGGCAAAGCAAGAATCGGAGCATGAGTAAGCAAAGACTTGAGCTCATCAAAAGCGATGGATTGCAAAGATCCCCAAACAAAAGGAGCATTCTTCTTACTTAAGGCATGCAAAGGAGCGACAATAGTGCTAAAATCCTTCACAAAGTAGAAACCTGCGAGGCCAAGAAAGCTACGCACTTGTTGCAAATTGGTGGGTTGGGGCCAAGTTTTAATTGCTTCAATTTTAGAGTCATCAACATGGACACCCTTGGAATAGAAACCCAAGAAAACGAGTTTGTCAACACCAAACGTGCATTTTTTTCAAGTTGGCAATAAAGACGTTCCTTGCGAAGGGTTTGCAAAACAGCCCTAACATGATTAATATGTTCTTACATGGATTTGCTAAACACAAGAATATCATCAAAGTAAACCACAACAAAGACTCCAATATAAGGTCGAAGCACATAATGCATAAGACGCATGAAAGTACCGGGAGCTTCCGATAAACCCATAGGCATAACTAACCACTCATACAAGCCAAATTTGGTTTTGAAAGCAGTTTTCCACTCATCACCTTCTTGTATGCGGATTTCATAATAGCCACTTTTAAGATCAATTTTTGAGCAAAAGGCGGCACCGCTAAGTTCATCAAGCATATCATCTAAGCGAGGAATGGGATGCCTATAACAAACGGTAATAGCATTGATGGGTCTACGATCGAAACACATGAGATAACTTCCATCTTGCTTAGGAACAAGTATAACCAGAACGACACAAGGGCTTAGGCTTTCACGTACATGACCGTTATTGATTAGTTGTTGTACTTGCCGTTGGATCTCCTTTGTTTCTTCCGGGTTGACGTGGTATCGAGCTTTGTTTGGTAGGGGTGCTCCGGGGATGAGGTCGATTCGATGCTCAATGCCTCGTAGAGGAGGTAGACCCGGAGGTAGCTCATCGGGGAAAACATCTTGGAATTCCTACAAAAGAGATTGAAACACTAAAGGTACCTCGTGAGAGGTGTTAGCTTTTGGTTCCCCATCCTTGCAGACAACGACAAAGTGCATAACACTCGATGGGTTCTCACACACTTCTCTTATCTCACTTTTTCTGGCAAATAGGACTAGGTTTTTCTCTCTAGGTGAAGGGGCGCTCAGTTTGGCTTGTCGCTCTCACTCACTTTTTGGTGGATCACTTTCTCACTCTTCTCTCCACGATGGGTGGCTTGCTTGTCGGCAATCACCTGACTAGGAGACATAGGTCGTAGCACATACTCCTTTCCTTCCATCTTGAAGCTATAGTGATTGGTACGCCCGTTGTGGATGACACCACGGTCGAATTGCCATGGCCTACCAAGAAGGAGGTGGCAAACGGACATTGGGATGATATCACACTCCAAAGTGTCTTCATATGCACCAATTTTGAAGGATACTTGGACCGTACGCTCAACTCGTATAGTGCTGGAGTCACTTAGCCATTGAACCTTGTAGGGGTGCGGATGCTTCATTTTGACCAATTGAAGCTTGGAGCATAGTTCTTCACTTGCCAAGTTGTGAGAACTACCTCCATCGATGATGACCTTGACGGACCTTCCATTGATGCCGGCCTTTGTGTGGAAGATGTGGCATCGTTGGTCTTCTTCTTGTTTATGTTGAAGAGTCAAGACCTTGGAGACAACGAGAGCGGGGCTCGAATCCTCATCACAAAAGACTTGATCATCTTCATCCTCATTCACTCGTCGGTGCATGGCCACTTGCTCAAGGGCTTCCATCTCCCTCGTCACTCATGGAGTCATAGGTGCCATCGTTGTTGAGGATCATGGTGCTCTTGTTTGTGCATTCATAGGACTTGTGACCTCGGCCGCCACAAGTGAAACACTTGAAGGAGCTTGTCTTGATGGTCTCATCGGTCGGAGTAGATGATGAAGCACACGGCTTGAAGTTGCTTGTAGTAGGACGAGGACGACTTGAACTAGACGAGGTTTTCTTGTAACTTGACTTGTCGTCATTGCTTGGAGAAGGCTTGGTTGATGTAGATGTTGGAGGAGTTGTTGAAGCTTGGTTATTGGAGAAGCCGTAGGTCTTGGACGAGTACTTGGCATACTTGAAGTAATCTTGCACTTGACGTTCCGCCTTTGGAGCTTGATGCATGAGCTCAATGAGGTTGGAGTAGGGTTGGAAGTCGGCAATCTTCTTGATGGGATGATTGAGTCCATTCAAGGAATGTGCCATAGTTTGCTCATCATCTTCCGTGACATTGGCTCGAACCATAGCTATCTCCATTTCCTTGTAGTATTCTTCAACACTCTTTGTTCCTTGCTTGAGGAGTTGGAGTTTCTTGAAGAGATCGCGGTTGTAGTAGGTGGGCACAAAACATGCTCGCATGACATCCTTCATTTGAGCCCAAGTGGTGATAGGAGGTTCACCTCTTGCTTGTCGGCGCTCAAGGACTTGTTCCCACCATATGAGCACATAGTCTTGGAACTCAAGTGATGCCATAGCGATCTTCTTGTCTTCCTCATAGTTGTGCAAATGAAAGATTTTGTCGACCTTCAATGCCCATGAGAGGTACTCTTCCGGATCATTGCTTCCATTGAATTTGGGTATTGTGAATTTGAGCTTGCAATAGCGTTGCTCTTCATTGTGTTGTTGGCGATGGTGATGATGACACCCTTGACGGCGAGGGTAATCATCCTCATGTTGCTCTTGGCATGGAGGAAGGCCATGGTCAACTTGCTCTTGTTGAACTTGAGGTTGAGGTGGAGCTTGCCGAGCTTGTGGGGGATCTTGAGGAACTTGAAGTTGCACACGCGGTTGGTAGTTCCTCTCTTGGATCTCTTCTCAAAGGGCTTCCTCTTGATTGCGCTGTTTGCGATTGCGGTTTGCGATGGCTCGACTTGATTCTTGAAGGGCACGTTGCGCCTCAAGAGCTTGCGCTTCACGTTGTTGTTGTTGAAGACGTTGAGCCTCAGCGTCTTGTTGCTCTTGTTGTAGATGCACTCGTTCTTCCTCTTGGCACCATAGTCGTTGTGTTCTTGAGCTTGAGAAAAAGCAACTTGGTTTGCGTGAGGACGAGGGACTTGCTCATCGACTTGCTCTTCAGAATGCTTGTCGTGTAGTGGGTTGCAAGATGTATGACGGTCTTGACGCGTGGCTCGTCGAAGAGTGTTCGATGATGGTGTACTTGAGCCGGAGAAGGAGTCGTCGGAGTGTCGACTTGAGTGGCTCCGTCTGGAGTATGAAGAAGTTGAAGGAGGCCGGTTCACCAACAAGGCGCGGATCTCGTCCATCCTTGCATCATTCTCTTGCTTGTGCGCGTCCAGCTTGTTGTCGAAGTAGTCCTTTGTATGTTGCTAGGAGAGTCGCAAGTCGGTGGCGAGGTTGTCGATGCGTTCGTTCATAGCTTGTTGCTCTTGATGCAACGCTCGTTGTGCACCAAAGAGGTGGCTCTTGGTGACGTATGATGACATGTCGTCGTCTTGCTCGATGAAGAGTGGTTGGTAGAAGTACTCGGCCTATCCATCATTCCAAGCAAAATGTGAGTGGTAGAAGGAGAAGAACTAATAACAATGTACCTTGACCGATGTTGACGATGAATCAAGTTCACTCAAATGCGGACAATGAAATAGCACTATTGGTACCAATTCTTGTCGGTTCTCACACCTACACAAGTAAAAGCTTATGGTGGAGCTTGGTTAGGATGGTGGCATAAAATTTGATGCAATTGAAAGTGAGATTCAATAATGTTGGAAATGATTCACAAATTTGCAAATGCAACAAGTAGACCAAGAAAGTGGGGGTACACGGAAACACACACGCAATTAGATAAATGGGATTGTGCAACCCAAAAGTGAGCCAAAATGTGGAGTCCACGAAAATGCTCTTGTTGCACAATACACGAGAGACGCTAGCACGATTGCACAATAGGCGGATACGGAACTTGTGCACAACCTACTAGGCGAAAATGCAACGATCTCTATCCCAGGTATGCTATATGTATGGTATTTCGGTGCTATGATCCAAGATGATCGAGTATGACAATCTTAATGTTGTATGATGCTATGGTTCTTGCTCATAAGCTCTTTCCTTATCTTTCCTCTTAGCTTAAAAGCTTGGGTGGGTCTTTCACTTTTGAGCTCTTTTCTTATGCAAAACTTCATGAACAAAGATAGCAATTGTGTATGTGATGACAACTTTGTGACACACATGTTGATGCCAAGATATGCACCACAATGGTATGGTATGTATGCTATGGAGTATGATCACTAATGTGCACAAGTCATGTTGCCGGCAATACTCAATAGCTAGTCTCGATGGGTAAGCTACGCAAAAGTAAGGCCATGTGGGTATCAATGCAATTGCAAAGTATGACAAAGATGTCGCCGAAGTTACCGTCCTTGGCGATGATGAGTAGTCGATGGAGATGAGCGGTGGTGATGGTGACGTCAAACTGTACCTATATAGCCGAAACACAATAAGACACGGGAACCACAACCCAAAATCTCAAAGACCAAAACGTGTCAAAATCGACATAGGAGGTAGCGGTGAGCGGTGGTGGTATGCGGAAGTAAGCGTGGGCACCGGGGCAAAATTGGGCTTAACTAAGCGGAAATGGGCGCAGGGGATGGAGTTGCTGCTGCCAGGGGCCGGATGTCCAGGCCAGCTGCCGGATGTCCGGTACGCCGGATGTCCGGTGGACACCGGGCAGATGTCCGGGCTCCTGGATCGGGGATGAACACGATGAACTCCACGGAAAAAATTGCAACTCCGGGGCAAAATTCGGACGAATTGGTGGATGGAAATCACGGGAGAGAATGGAAAAAGCTAGATCAACTCGATGCAAAGCAGATCCATGGATCAAATCCAACAAAACTTCATCATACCAACAAATCACAAAAAAAAATTGGGGCTATTTTTGGTGGGGAATTTTCGGATTTAGGACGAAAACAACAGAATCAAGCTAGAAAACACGGGGTAGGGGCTCAAAAACGTGATCAACGTGGCTCATGATACCAAGATGATGTAGGGCGGAACCCTATGGGGCCGATCTTTCACGTTTGAGGTGGATCCTACGGGGAAACACGAAGAACACGCGGAAGAACACAATGGAAATCATGGGGAGAAACGAGAGAAACCCTCAACCGACAAGTGATTGATCACACAAGGGCTAGTTCACCGAAAGCACAAGGTAACACAAGATCCAAAGTCAACAAAGGGAGGATACAAGAGTAACCGTTCTTCTCCATGAGGAGGTCTTGATTGTCTTCTCCAGATGGAGGCCTTGAATCCGGATGGATCTTCTCCGAAGAGGCACGGTCCCTCGCGTGGAGTAGATCCGGTACGGATTAGCAATGCTCTATCTCAAACGAACTATCACAATGCTAGCCCTTTTGTTCTAAAACATAGGTGGGGATGGAGTATATATAGTCTAAGGGCGAAGAGGGATACATGGGCCTCGGCCCTACACTGTGCGCAGACAGGAAAGGCCGGATGTCCGGGCGTCGGGCCGGATGTTCGGTGTCTCGCGAGGGGCCGGATGTCTGGTCAGCAGGGCCGGATGTCCGGGCTGGTGAAGATGGTCGTTCTGTCCTCTAGATGGGCGGCATTGGATGTCCGCTCGGAGGGGCCGGATGTCCGCTGCTTCGGGAGGCGCCAGATGTCCGGGGTGCTGGCCGGATGTCCGGGCTGACGGGGCAACCTTATGTACTCCCTGGACGCCGGTGCAAGATGTCCGGGGTTTAGTCCGGATTTCCGGTGAGGGGGGCCAGATGTCCGGGCTGGACGCCGGATGTCCAGACCTTATAGCTTCTTCAGCAGAGTCATGGCCGTGTTGATTGCCAGGGGCCGGATGTCCGGTGCCTAGAGGTTGTTCTTGCCTTCTTCCGTTGGTTCTCTTCTTCCGTGGACTTGGGGTCTTGACTGTCGGATTTCGGGTACTGGCAGACCCTTGAGGTTCGAACACTGGGGTGCGCAAGAAGATCTCTCCCCTACCAGCTCATGTCTCTAAGTCTCACAAAGATCTGACCAAGAAAGATGAACACACAAGGACACGAGATTTATACTGGTTTAGGCCACCATTGTGGAGTAATACCCTACTCTAGTGTGTGGTGTGGTGGATTGCCTCAGGGGCTGATAGTGAATAGTACAAAGGGAGAACAGCCTCGCGAGGGGTTGTTCTTGAGCTGGAGCGGTGAACTGCTTGGGTGAGTTCACTCGCTTCTCCCTCTCTCTCTCTCTCTGGTTGATCTCCAGATACCTCTCGATGCCCTACCCTGCGGGTGGCTAGTCCTATTTATAGAGCGAGGCCGGGCCCTCTTCCCAAATAATGAGCGGGAAGGGCGCCAACAATTGGCCATTTTGAAGGGGAACATCTAGTACACTTATCCTGACTAAAGTTGGTCTTCGGCTGCCAAAGGTTCTGATGGTGACGCCGCCCTGGGCTCCACGATGACCTCCATCCTGCCATTCTGCTGGTCTTGGTCTTGTTGCACTGAAATAGTAACCTTTGCCTGATGCCTTGGCCTGTGCTTGCTCCCTTAGCACCGAAAGGGAAACAAGGACACTGTGCAGGCCGACGCCCGCCTAGCGCCCACCTGGCGCCCGCCTGGTCCTCAATCGTCATGGCTTGCGTCACGGGCCCCTCGGGAGGTGCCCTGCCTTGATCTCTCCGCCTCCTCGCGAGCCTGCCTAAGGAGGCTGCTCTTGAGGACGCCTCCTGTCGTCCTCCCCGCGGGGCTTGGCCCCTCGCGACGGTCTTGAGCTTGAGCTGATGAAGCTGGGCTGCATTGGGCCCCCACTTGAGCCATGCCACAGGCCGCAGGCAGGCAAGTCTGGGGACCCCCGTTCCCAGAACGCCGACAGTAGCCCCCGGGCCCAAGGCGCGCCCGGACTTGGCTTAGCAGAGAAGCGAAGGGGCAAGTGTGAAGCGCTGGGCCCCAACAGCCTGCGGCCTTGGGCGTTGCATGGCGGTTGATTGGACGAGGGTGTCTCCGCTTCCCCACGATGCCTCATTATGCGCCCGGCTAGGAGGACCCATGGTTGCACACAGCCACTCCCTTTTCGCCGCCCGCCCACTTCTTGCCCTTCCTCCTTCCTCGAGCCTCAACCTCCGCCTTCAATCCAACTTGAGCTCTTCCCTTTCTTGCCTGCCATGGCGCCGACGAAGAAGGAAAAGGGGAAGAAGCCCGCGCCATCATACCGCTCGCCTCCGGCGGCGGCCCCCGCCGTCGATCTGTCAATCATACTCAATCCCGAGGCCCTGCGCAAGGTCCGCTCTGCTCTTGCCACCATCTTCAATGAGTGCGGTCGGACCACGGCCTGGCCTGCGTCCCACGCTTCTATCAACAGGGTCGTCACAGAGGTCCGGTTCTTTGCCGATGCCTTGTGGGCGGACCCGGCAGTAACAATCGCAGAGGTGCTCCCCTTATTCCCTAGCCAAATTAACGGGAACGTAGGGCATAAACACAAGAGCCAGGCAACCCAGCTTGGCCAAAACTTAAGTCATATCGATGCATATAGTGGTGAAAAAAGGCACATACGGAGAAGTGACGCATATGTGGTGGGCATAAAGCCCATAAGACAATTAAGCTTCTGTGTAAGAAGCCCCCAGGTATATTGAGCGCGCATAGCGCGACCCAAGTGTGCGGTCAAAGCATACTTGAAGCTTTTAAGGCTATAAATGTAAAAGGGAGAGAGAGAGAGTATAATTTAAAAAAGGAAGATGGAGGTAAGGAGATAAACACAGAGTTCGGCACTAGGCGTAGAATCTTCGAAGTCTGGCTGCGTTCCATGGGTTCGGCTTGAGTTGATTGTCTGATGCATCACGCAGACGGTACGCACCTCTAGTGAGAACTTTGTCAATGATGAAGGGACCCTCCCATTTGGGCTTGAGCTTGTCCTTTTTCTTCTCTGGTAGGCGTAGAATGAGTTCACCAACGTTATAAGTTTTGGCCCGTACTTCTCTGCTTTGATACCTTTGAGCTTGCTGTTGATAGAATGCGGAACGGGCCTTTGCAACGTCACGCTCCTCCTCCAAGGCATCTAGGCTGTCCTGCCGATCCAGCTCGGCTTCTCTCTCTTCGCACATGCGCACCCTAGGTGAGTCATGGATGATATCGCAGGGTAGCACTGCCTCTGCGTCGTACACCATAAAAATGGTGTATATCCGGTTGTGCTATTTGGCGTGGTCCGCAGCCCCCATAGTACGGAGTCGAGCTCCTCGACATAGTGCGTATCTGATTCCTTCAAGGATCGCACTAGTCTAGGTTTAATGCCGCTCATGATAAGACCATTCGCTCGTTCGACTTGACCGTTTGTTTGGGGGTGATAGACGGAGGCATAATCCAGTTTTATGCCCATTTTGCTGCACCAGGTTCTCACCTCGTCGGTTGTGAAGTTTGAGCCGTTATCGGTGATGATGCTGTGGGGGACACCGTAACGGTGTCCGACCCTAGATATAAAGTCGACCATAGGTCTGGACTCGGACGTTTTGACTGGCTTGGCTTCTATCCATTTGGTGAATTTATCGACCATAAGTCCATAAGCAACAAGTATTTCTTCTTATGGCTTCCTCCTTTAAGGGGTCCAACCATATCGAGCCACCAGACCGCAAAGGGCAAGTTATTGGGATTGTTTGGAGGGCGGTTGGTGGCATATGGCTTTGATTTGAAAAAGCTGGCAACCGACGCAATGTTGGACAAGGTCCTGTGCGTCTGCCTGGGTTGTCGGCCAGTAGAAACCTGTACGGAAGGCCTTGCTTACGAGTGCCCAAGCTGCGGCATGGTGGCCGCCAAGTCTGGCATGAATTTCGGCCAAAAGCTGCCACCCTTCCTCTTCGGAGATGCACCTTTGGACCACTCGGTCGCGCTTTTCTTATAAAGCTCTCCCTCGTGGACTTTGTAGGCTTTAGAGCACCACACAATGCAGCGTGCCTCGTTTTGGTCCTCCGGGAGTTCCTGCCTATTTAAGTAGGCTAAGAAGGGTTGTGTCCACGGGGTGATGACTGCCATAATCACATGGGCCGAATGTGTTATTTCGGTGGCGGAGCCTCCGATTACGTCAGATTGTTCCAGATCTGGGGTTGTATGCGGATCCGGACTGGTATTGCTGCTCTCCCCTTCCCATACCACGGATGGCTTGAACAACCTTTCCAAAAAAATATTAGGTGGGACGGGTTCGCGTTTAGCGCCGATGCGGGCAAGGATATCCGCCGCTTGATTGTTTTCTCGAACCACATGGTGGAATTCGAGCCCCTCGAACCGAGATGACATTTTGAGAACGGCATTGCGGTAGGCTGCCATTTTCGGGTCCTTGGCGTCAAAGTCTCCATTTATTTGAGATATTGCGAGGTTTGAATCCCCACGTACTTCTAGGCGTTGAATGCCCATGGAGACTGCCATCCGAAGACCGTGCAACAATGCCTCATACTCGACTGCATTGTTGGAGTCCGTATAAAGTATTTGGAGTACGTATTGGACTGTATCTCCGGTGGGACCGTTAGGACAACGCCAGCCCCTAGACCAGCTAGCATCTTAGAGCTGTCAAAGTGCATGATCCAATTGGAGTACGCGCCGTACTCTTTAGGGAGTTCGGCTTCTGCCCATTCGGCGACAAAGTCGGCCAGTACTTGCGACTTAATGGCTCGCCGTGGTTTGTATCTTATGTCGAACGGGAGGAGCTCGATAGCCCATTTAGCAATCCGGCCCGTGGCGTCGCGGTTATTTATTATGTCATTGAGTGGTACTTCAGAGGCCACCGTGATTGAACACTCTTGAAAGTAGTGTCGTAGTTTTTGGGATGCCATGAAGATCGCGTATGCTATCTTTTGATAATGTGAGTACCATGACTTGCATGGAGTGAGGATAGTGGATACGTAGTATACTAGTTTTTGAAGTGGGAATTTATGTCCATTTGTCTCTCGTTCGACGATGAGCACTGCACTTACAACCTGGTGTGTTGCAGCTATATATAGCAGCATGGGTTCGCCAACACTTGGTTGCCAGGATTGGATTGGTGGCCAAGAGGGCTTTTATTTCCTCCATCCTAGTCATAGCCGCATCCGTCCATTCGAAGTGTTCGGTGAATTGAGGAAGGCGATAAAGAGGTAGTACCTTTTCCCCTAATCGGGAGATAAAGTGGCTTAAGGCGGCCATCCATCCAGTTAATTTCTGGATTTGCTTGAGGTTTGTTGGGGTAGCCAACTGTGACAGAGCTCGGATTTTAGCCGGGTTTGCTTCAATTCCTCTATTGGAAACAATAAAGCCCAAGAGCTTTCCGGCTGGTACGCCGAAAACGCATTTTCCCAGGTTGAGTTTGATGTCATATGTTCGGAGATTGTCAAACGTAAGTCTCAAGTCGTCTATTAATGATTTGACGTGTCTGCTTTTGATGACCACATCGTCTACGTAAGCCTCCACTGTTTTGTCGATTGTGTTTCCAGGCATGTCGGAATCATGCGTTGATAGGTTGCACCGGCGTTTTTGAGCCCGAAAGGCATGGTGTTAAAACAGAAGTGACCGTATGGAGTGATAAATGCCGTTGCAGCTTGATCGGACTCCGCCATCTTGATTTGATGGTATCCGGAGTATGCGTCGAGGAAACACAATGAGTCGTGTCCTGCGGTAGCGTCGATAATTTGATCGATGCGGGGGAGGGGGAAGGGCTCCTTAGGGCAAGCCTTATTAAGGTCTTTGAAATCGATGCATAGGCGCCAGGATTTGTCCTTCTTTGGTACCATCACTAGGTTTGCTAGCCAGTCCGGATGTTATATTTCTTTGATGAATCCGGCTTCGAGTAGCTTGGCTAGCTCTTCTCCCATGGCTTGTCGCTTGGGTTCTGAAAAGTGCCGAACAGTCTGCTTGACCGGCTTGTATCCCTTTAGTATGTTTAGGCTATGTTCCGCCAGACTGCGTGGGATACCTGGCATGTCTGAAGGATGCCAGGCGAAGATGTCCCAATTCTCGCGCAAGAACTCTCGTAGTGCGGCATCTATTGTGGGGTTCAGATGTGCCCCAATTGATGTTATTTTTGTAGGGTCCATTGGGTGGACCTGGAATTTGACTATTTCATCTGCTGGTTTAAAAGAGGTGGACTTGGGTCATTTGTTGAGTATCACGTCGTCCCTGTGCACTGCGGAGCATAGCACTGTTAACTCTTCGGCCGCGAGGGATTCAGATAATGCCTCCAGGGCTAGTGCGGCGGTTTTATTTTTGGCGCGGAGTGCTATGTCTGGATCACTAGTTAGGGTGATGATTCCATTCGACCCCGGCATCTTGAGCTTCATGTACCCGTAATGGGGTATAGCTTGGAAGCTTGTGAATGCCTCCCGCCCTAAAAGGGTGTGGTATCCACTGCTAAACGGGGCCACTTGGAATCTGATTTCCTCAGACCTATAATTCTCCGGAGTGCCGAATACCACATCCAGTGTGATTTTTCCCACGCATCGTGCCTCTCGAATAGGGATGATTCCTCTGAAGGTCGTGCTGCTTTGCTCAATGCGGCTCTTATCTATTTCCATTTTGTTAAGAGTTTCCTCATAGATGAGGTTTAATCCGCTGCCGTGATCCATGAGCACTTTAGTAAGCCGAAAGCCGTCCACAATTAGACTAAGGACCAAAGCGGCTGGTGCTCGGACTGTTTGGAATTGAGGTTCATCGCTGGCATTGAAGGTTATGGCCGTATCGTTCCACGGGTTTATTGCTGCGACATGGCAGACATCGGTGAGGCTGCGGAGTGCTCGCTTGCGCCTGCTGTTTGAGTTGAAAGTCTCGAAGACTGTCAGTACTTTACTGTTATTTTCTATGAGATGGTGCTCTGCGGTATTGTTGATGAGAAGGTCCTCGCCGCTCTTGGCCACCTGCCGGAGTATCCAACATGCTCTAAGGCTGTGTGTTGGTATGATGCCCGGTGTGCTGTGAATTTTGCATGGCCTGTTGAGCCATCCCTCCAGTACGGTTCCATGCCCTGTGCTTTGCCTTCTTCGTAATTGGGTTGGGTGACTTACGAGAGTGCACCCTTTAGTTCGGACGAGGGGTTTAGTTAGGGTCGGAGGATCCGAAAATTTTGTTTGGGTTTTCCAGGCGCTTTCCATTGCATAGTACTTCTTTACTATGGCCGCCAAGTCGGCGAAGTGTGCTATGGCATGGCGACTTATGGCATTGAGAATTCCCTTGTCCGTGCAATTTGTGCAAAAGAATGAGATTGCGTCTTCCTTGTGACAGTCCTTAACCTTCCTCATTACAAGGAGGAATCTGGCCCAGAAGTGGTGTACTGTCTCTTGGGGCTCTTGTCTGATGTGGGAAAGATCACTTGTGTCTGGGTGGGTGGGTAGACTTAAGTCCACATCCTGACCCAATCTGAGACCCAGGGGCAAAGGAGCTCCCGAGCTTGGCAGCTCGGGCTCTGGGACATTGCCCAATATTTGTGGCCCGTTGCCCGATTCTAAGTTCGGAGCCTGGGCCATGTCCTCCCGTAGATGGGTATCCGGCTCGGAGTGCTCGGGAATCAGGACATAGTTCGTCCTCAAAATAGAGGAAGAATCGTTGTTTTGTTCCACCACCACCGCTATCTAATGGGTGATCGGCGGAGAGTTAATCTCCCTTAAGTCGGGTTTAAGCCCAATCCGATCATAGTCCGTAGCGACTCCCAGGGAGGCGATGTGATCCAAGAGCTCGTTTAGGGAGGAGAGCTCAATTGGATCCATCTGCTCGATGAATTCCGGACTGACGTGGAGGCTGTTTTTGATGACCTGAGAAGTCACCGTCGGCGCGGCGGCCGAACGGGCGGCCATGACGAAGCCGCCCAGTTGGAGAGTCTAGCCTACAGCCAGGGTTCCTCTAGAGGTGATGTTTTCCTTGACAACGAGGTGAGCCATCAAGCCTTACTGGGACGGCACAATGGAACTCTCAATGAAAGCACCAATGTCTGTGTCAAAACCGGCGGATCTCGGGTAGGGGGTCCCGAACTGTGCGTCTAAGGCTAATGGTAATAGGAGGCAGGGGACACGATGTTTTACCCAGGTTCGGGCCCTCTCGATGGAGGTAATACCCTGCTTCCTGCTTGATTGATCTTGATGATATGAGTATTACAAGGGTTGATCTACCACGAGATCATAGAGGCTAAACCCTAGAAGCTAGCCTATGATTATGATTGTCGTTCTATGGACTAAACCCTCCGGTTTATATAGACATCAGAGGGGGCTAGGGTTACACAGAGTCGGTTACAGAGAAGGAGATCTACAAATCTGAATTGCCAAGCTTGCCTTCCACGCAAAGGAGAGTCGCATCCGGACACGGGACGAAGTCTTCGATCTTGTATCTTCATAGTCCAATAGTCCGGCCAAAGTATATAGTCCGGCTGTCTGAGGACCCCTTAATCCAGGACTCCCTCAGCGGGAACAACTCCCCATCAATCGGTGAGCTGCACCCGTGATGTAGGGTGGAACCCTAGGGGCCATTCTTTCACGTTTGGAGAGGATCCCTATGAGGAACACGAAGAACACGCGGAGGGGGACGAGGGAAATCACGGGGAAACGCAAGAGAAAACACTCAACCAACATGAATATGATCACACATGTGCTAGATCCAAGAAACACAAAGAGAAACACGGTCCAAATCCAACTGATGTAGGGTAGAACCCTAAGAGGGATCTTTTTCACACTTGGAGGGGGAAAAGGAGACAAACAACAAGAACACAAAGAGGAAGCCACTCCAACAATTCCCGATTACACATCCACTAGGATAACAACACAAGATCCACAAGTCACAACACAATCAAAGGAAAGATACAATGGCAAAGTTAATCCCAAATCCAAAGGAGATGGGGGCTTGAAGATAGTCTTCTCCTTATGGAGGTCTTGAAATCCACAAGGATTCTTCCCTAGGTGGTCTTGATCCTCCAAGAGGGAAGGTGAAGGAGCAAAGCTCAAAAATATCTCATCTAATACTTTGCTAACCCTAAACATGGTCCTTGGTACGGAATATATAGCCTTGGGGTCGAAGGAGATGAAGAGGAGCCAAAGATGCAATCTCAGTCGGCCATCCTGGGAGGCCCGTGCGCATGGGGGTCCTGTGGGCATGGTACAGGCCCGTGCGCACGGGGTGCTCCAGCGCCAACTTCGTGTGTAGTCCGTGGGCACGGGGTCTCGGGGGCCCGTGCACACGGGGTCACCTGGAGCCTCCTGTGCTATTGCTGATGTCCTTCCTCTTGGTTCGCACGGCCTTGGGGTGGTCCTCCTTCTCCTTGGTGATGCTCCTGAGCTTCTTGGTGATGTTCCTCTTCATACATAAGGAGGCATAGCATATATTGGTGAGGTAGTAAACATGTTCCATTCGTGTCCATATGCAAGTCTAGTAGGAAGGAGTTCACCTCGGTTTCCAAAGCACGTGGTCTAGCTCTTGTCATGGGTCCTCGTGGGGTTGGATGTATTGGTGTAGAGTCCATGGGGATGATGGAAGGATGCTCCGCATCACCAACAAAGGATGATACAAACGGCGGTATCTCATCTCTGAGCGGAGATCTTGGATCCACAAGCGATCTTCCCGTAAAGGGGTCTTGAATCCAGGTGGATCTTCGGTTGAAGATCATGGGTTGCTTGTTGACATTGAGCTTGGTGGCTAGTCATTGTACTTGGCGCTTGTCGGTGTCAAAACCGGCGGATCTCGGGTAGGGGGTCCCGAACTGTGCGTCTAGGAGGATGGTAACAGGAGACAAGGGACACGATGTTTTTACCTAGGTTCAGGCCCTCTCGGTGGAGGTAAAACCCTACTCCTGCTTGATTAATATTGATGATATGGGTAGTACAAGAGTAGATCTACCACGAGATCAAGGAGGCTAAACCGTAGAAGCTAGCCTATGGTATGATTGTTGTTCGTCCTACGGACTAAAACCCTCCGGTTTATATAGATACCGGAGAGGGCTAGGGTTACACAGAGTCGGTTACAATGGTAGAAGATCTACATATCCGTAGCCAAGCTTGCCTTCCACGCCAAGGAAAGTCCCATCCGGACACGAGACGAAGTCTTCAATCTTGTATCTTCATAGTCTTGGAGTCCGGCCGATGGTGATAGTTTGGCCATCCAGACACCCCTTAGTCCAGGACTCCCTCAGTAGCCCCTGAACCAGGCTTCAATGACGACGAGTCCGGTGCGCATATTGTCTTCGGCATTGCAAGGCGGGTTCCCCTTCCGAATAATTCATAGAAGATTTTGAACACCAGGATAGTGTCCAGCTCTGCAAAGCAAGTTCCACATACCACCGCAGAGAGAATAATATTTACACAAGTTCAATCTGCTGACGTATCTCGCGGCATGACGTCACGCCACGGCCAAGCCTTTATTCGAATCGTTTTTATTGTTCCACCTCAGCGTTTAGCAAAGCGGTTTCCTTGGCACGTCTTGTCAAAGAAGAGATTGTGTCCCCTTATTCCGGGATTCTCATCAATACGGGCGTGGGTAACCCAACCGCGCCCGTTGACATGCCCCATCCATCAAAGGCGAGTCCCAAACGGTCACGGGGACGGCTCTTGGTATTCAACCCCTTTATAACGAGACCAAGGCCTGTTCCTTTTCTTCAATCTCAATCGAATCCGCTCCTCGCCCCGAGTTCCAACACCCAAGGCTCCAGATTCAGGCGCTTCGGACCTTCAACAATGTCCGGCTCCGACCTACAAGGCTGGTGGATGCCTTCTTCCGTCACGGAAGAAGATGTGCTAAAGCTGAGAGACGCCAGGTATCTAACTGGCGAAATTCCGCATAGGCTGCCTGCCCAAGGGAAATTCATTCCTACTCCAGAGCCTGGTGAGAGCGTGGTGTTCGTGTCTCACTTCCGTCGGGGTCTAGGTTTCCCGACGGACCCCTTTGTGAGGGGGCTCATGTATTATTACGGGCTGGAATTCCATGACTTGGATCCGGAGTCCATCCTCCACATCTCATCGTTCATTGTTGTATGCGAAGCCTTCCTCCGCACTGCCCCTCACTTCGGATTGTGGCTCAAGACCTTCAACGTGGAGCCAAAGATGATCGAGGGGCGGCAGGCAGAGTGCGGAGGGGCAGTTATAAGCAAGAGGGCAGACGCTCCATGGCCCGAGGGCTTTTTTCAGGAGGAGCTTGGTTTGTGGCAACAAGAGTGGTTCTACATCACCGCTCCCAGGGGCACCAGATGGGTGGCGCCGTCTGCCTTTCGCTCGGGCCCTCCACAACGGATGGCGTCATGGGTCAACAAAGGGCTTGACTGGGGGTCGTCCAAGGACGTACCATTATTGCAGGGCCGTATTCGAGACCTCCAAGAGAGGGAGATCAATCTAGTTGTAGTGGCGCAGGTCATGCTAATTCGGCGCCTTCTGCCTTGCAAACGTCACCCCCTCCGCCTATGGGAATTCAATCCGGAGGGACTGCGAGCTCTCCAACACTTCATGGGTGCGACGCCCGTGGAGATGTATAAACTTTTCTTTGGATCACAAGAGATGTGTCCGGACTTGATCGAGGACGCAGGTCTGAGCTGCAATCGCCCGGATACTCAAGTAGTGCGACGCCCGTGGAGATGTATAAACTTTTCTTTGGATCACAAGAGATGTGTCCGGACTTGACCTTGGACGCAGGTCTGAGCTGCAATCGCCCGGATACTCAAGTAAGTAGTTCCTGTGCCCGGACATGCTATCCGTACATTTATCCTAAACTTGCCCTTTAAAGAGCTGTCCCTTGAACAGGAATGGATAGCAAAAGCAAAACTAATAAGGTGTTTGGCCCCCCTCCCTAAGACCACGCCGGATCCTGTGTTAACCAGGATGCTGGAGGCTGCGCCTTTGGAAGAGGGCGAAGGGGGGAACAGGAAAGCTACCGCCTCGGCTTTTAAGGAAGGGGGGATCGAGAATCCCCCCCCCCCCCCTCCAAGGGGAGAAGAGGACCGCTTCTGAAGATCCAGAGACCAAGGCCTCAAAGCGGGGGAAGAAATCTTCACCAGAGGGTCCTGCGCCAGAAGGAGCCCCGGCCGCACTATTTCCCCAAGGAAATCAGCCCTCTAGCGAGCCGTAAGTAGAGAGGGGAGTTTTGTAATAAGGGACATCCCTATTTTTATTTCTAACGATAAATGAAGTTCTTACCTTGCAGTTCGAATATCAGTCCTTCTCAGCAGAGCTCACCTTCGGGGGATCTTCGTCCGGAGATGATGGAGAGCAAAACGCCTCCATCTGCCGCACCGTCCGGCGGGGCGGACGACCCTGAGGTGTCGTCGCGGAGGGTCTCCCCGAGTCCGGCGGGGCCGGAGAGTTCGGCACCCACTAATGTACGGCCGAAGGAGCTGAAGGATCTGCTCGGGCGGGCGTCTATCTCAGAAGATCACCTTACGTTAATGGGTACGGTGATTGAAAGGATTTCATCCGCTGAGAGAGGGTTGCATGAGGCCGTCAGAAGTTTACTGACGGGGTTTGAGGTACGCGAAAATGATATACCTTCTGACAGTTTTGCACAAAAAATGCGCCCTGTATAGATAGTAGCCCCTGAGACTCGGTACGTTGTCAAAAGCGACAGCGTGCCGAGGATCATAATCTCGGTTGTAAGATGTCGCCCTTCCTATATAGGTGGCGGAGCGTTCGGTGGCCAGCCGGACTGATAGAGTTGCCGAACTAAAGCGGCAACTTGACGTTGCGGATGCGGACATCACGCTGGTCAATAAACAACTTGACGAGTCACAAGGTATGTTGCTTCTCCGCGGACACCTGGTAAGGGAGCTTAACGCCCGTGCCTTACAACATGTATGCTTAATGCAGATGGTGTCGCTGCTATGGAGGACCTTCGGGCGGAGCTTGCCCGAGCCAAGGAGCAAGCCAGAAAAAGTAATGCAGCTGCCTTGAAGGCGGCCGAAGAGCTAAAAGCCGAACAGGCTGCTCACTGCCGAAGCAGGAAGGAAATGGCCTAAATGGCCGTGAAGCTGAAGGATGCTACCGACCGCTATGAGTTTCTTGAAAGAGAACGCCGAGCGGAGCAAGAGGACCTGAAGAAGGCCACCGCCGAAGCCAAGGATGCCCTCTCCGTGATGAGAGCTATAAAAGAGGAGCTACGTCAGGCCGGGGATATTGCGGCTGGAAAGCCTTTTCTGCTGCATAGGAAGTTCACGGATCCGAAGTATGCTCAGTTCGGCCAGTTGTGGGGTGCGGAGGATGCTTATCTGAATTTGGCGGCGAGTGCCGCAGACGCAGTCGCACACTTTCGAGGCCAAAAGGATCACGGAATGGAAGAGCTTTTTTGGTCTCAATTCCATAGTCCAGAGCGTCCACTTCCATTAACCGATCGGTTAGTCGAGTGGGCTGAGCTGAATAGGTTGTCCGTACTTGCCATGAAGGATGTCGTGGCTCATTTATGGCCAAAAAGGCCCGAGCCGAAGAGTTATTTTGGCTTGGTGCAGCAGTTCCTTGATGAGGTGCCACATATCGAGGAGATGAAGCGGTCGGCATGCATAGAGGGTGCGCGGATGGCTCTCGCCCATGTCAAAACATACTGGGCAGAGATGGAGGCCACCGACGTTGCATCCCAAGATTCGGACAGAAGCCGATTACCAGCCGGGCACTATTTTGAGGAAGTCCTGCAGGGCGTTCATTTAATAGAGACGAAGTGCTCGAAGAATGTTATGTTCAAATGACATGTATGATTTGTGAAACCATGTTTCAAATATAATATAAGGGCTTTTTATACTTGTGCATTCAAGTGTTGAAATACCTCCTGTGCGGCCATTAACGTATATGTGTATATAACCTGAAAGATGGCAGTCATCGGCTTCAGCCCCCACGCACATAGTGCGGGGGTGTTTGCAAAAAAAGGCGCATTTTCACACTTAATCCAACGTCTTGGTCCTGTGAAGGAGGTCATAGCGTAGCAAACTAGGCAACCGGACTATAATGCTTTATCACTTTCACTTAGCCATAGGAGTTCGATGGTGGGGCTACTATATAGCCCCTAGGGGCACTGCGCTCTCCAAATTTCGGGGCGCATATGTGCCTCATCGGGAAACGGTCCTTCGTTAAAGCGGAGGAATTCTAAACATTCCGGTGGTCGATCGAATGGTTGACCAGACTCTCGCTATATCATGACAGTCAGTTTTCGGCTTTCTCTACTGAGGTGCTCACCTGGACGAATCAGGGAACAATCGCAGTAGTTCTCCTGGTGCCGCGTTAGCCGATAGAGCGGAACATAAGGCAGCAAAACACAGGAGCCAGGCAAACCCAACATTTGACCAAAGACATGATTCGGAGCTGATGCATATAAGGCCTAACTCGAGACGCCGAACACTCCCTAAGGTATTCGGTCTTTATGAAAACGGGCAGAACAATGCCCTAAGCCCCTAGTGTCCAGGTACACGCAAAAAATTTCTGACGCGACAAATGCCAAAATGCCAGACTCCTCCTCGGTTATAGTGAGAAACCGGGGGATGTGTATCAACAAGAGACATTAAGAAAGGTTTACGCAGGGTCTTAATCTGAAAAGAATCTTTGCAACGGGTCCCTACTACACGTCTGCGCATGTGTCTCCGTTGTGCCGTATCCTGGACGGGCGTAGCACTGTGTCCATCTGTAAAAGAGAAGAACTTGGTTTGAAAAAGGGATCGGGCGAAGAATGTATAAACAGAGTATAAGTCAAAAAACGAATAAAATTGAGCTTTATTGTCTCTTATTGTATGTGCGTGCAGCCCCTTGTAAGGGGGTACGCGGCTAGCAAGCCCCTTGTTTAATTGTGCCGGACTCGCCTAACCGTGTCCGGGATCTGAATGACCTGTTTGGGTGCTTTGATCGGCAAAGCCGGATTAATGTGTGGTTGTCAAGGCAGTCTCTTTTTCTTCCGTATTCAAGGATCACTCGAGGTTTCCCCTTAATGAGATTATGCCGCGTGGACTGGGCATTTTAAGTGTAAGAGATGCATAATGCAGTATTGCGTTAAAGCGGGCGAAAGCTTCGCGTCCCAATAGTGCATGATAGCTACTTTTAAATGGGGCGATGTGGAAGACTAACTTTTCACGGCGGGAGTTGTCGGATGAGCCGAACACAACTTGTAGTGGTAGAGAGCCCGTACAATGGGCATATGTGACTGGCATCACTCCTTTAAAGGAAGTGTTGCTCTGGCGTATTTTGGTTAGGTCTATCCCCATTCTGCGGATTGTATCCTGATATAATAGGTTTAGATCACTGCCGCCGTCCATTAGGACTTGTGTAAATTGTAGTCCGTCGATTATAGGATCTAATATCAGAGTAGTCCATCCTGTGTTCCGGATACTTCCGGAGTAATCCTGATGGTTGAAAGTGATTGGTTTTGATATCCAGTGTCGGGACTCCGCTGGGGTGGACCGTGCGGCGCGTAATTTAATGGGCGCCGCCCGATTTTTGCCTATTGTCACATGAAGTGAGTTTACTATTTTGACCTCTTGTGGGAAATTCCTTTGTTTTCCGGTGCTCTGCTTGTGGAGTTCGTCATCGTCCTCACTTGGTGTTTCAAGCCCCTTGTGTTCGGCATTAAGTCGGACGGACTGTTTGAAGACCCAACAATCTCTGTGGGTATGGTTTGCAGGCTTCCCGGAGGTGCTGTGGATTTGGCATATCTTGTCCAAGATTTTGTTTACGTTGGATAGCTCGTCGCTGTTGTCTTTGAGAGGCAGTGTTTTGTTGTTCTGCCGAGAGCTTTTGAACCCGGCGTTGACTGCCGTGCTCTTTGGGCCATTTCCCTTAGTCCGGCGCGGGTCCTTTCTGCGTCGTGGTTTCCCATTTCCATCCCTGACCTCGGATGTACCTGGGTCGCTGGTGCTGCATCTTGCCAGCCAGCTATCCTCTCCCGCGCAAAAGCGGGTCATGAGGCTTGTTAGTGCGGCCATTGTCCTTGGCTTTTCCTGGCCGAGGTGTCTGGTGAGCCATTCGTCTCGGACGTTATGTTTGAAGGCTGCTAAGCCTTCGGCGTCCAGACAGTCGACTATTTGGTTCTTTTTGGTGAGGAACCTGTTCCAGAACTTGTGGGCTGACTCTCCGGGCTGTTGAGTTATTTGACTTAAATCATTTGCATCCGGAGGGCGGACGTAAGTCCCCTGAAAATTTGCCCGAAACACATCCTCGAGCTCTTCCCAACTTCCAATGGTATTTTCTGGGAGGCTTTTGAGCCAGTGCCGGGCTGGTCCTTTGAGCTTGAGGGGTAAGTATTTTATGGCGTGGAGGTCATCTCCTCTAGCCATATGTATGTGCAGGATGTAATCTTCAATCCAGACTCCGGGGTCTGTTGTTCCGTCGTATGCCTCTATGTTTACGGGCTTGAAACCCGCTGGAAATTCATGATCCAGCACCTCATCGGTGAAACATAGGGGGTGTGTGGCGCCCCAGTATTTGGGTGTGCCATGATTTTCGAATACTCGACGTGTTGTTTTGCTTTCTGGAGCTTGCTTTCTCGACCCATAAATGGACCTGACCGGGCCGTCCTCTTTGCGAGGATCCTTATATGGATAACGTGCCGGCTTGTGTGCTTCGCCGCTTGCCGCTCTTTGTTTGCCATGTGGTCGTCTATCCGACCAGGCGGCCTCTTTGTTTTCTGATTGTGGGGGCTCTACGGCCTCTTCGTCAAATTCGGGCAGTAGTTTGCGCTTCGAGTAGCTTTTTGCTTGGCGACTATCGCCGTATTTGTCTGCGGTCTTGAGTACTTTGCTCCATCTCATTCTGAGTACGTCTTCCGCTGTTTTGAGCTTCCGTTTCTGCTTCTTCAGACTTCGTGCAGTGGTGACGAGCCTTTTTTTGGAGGTTCTTCTGCTCCAATGATGTGTCCGGTGTGAGATCATCCGGACTGTTGTTTTCACCAGGGATGGATTGCTTATTCAATTTATCTTGTTTGGATGGTTACTCGGGGGCATGTTCGTCGTCCACCGGTTCGCCCTGCTCTATGGCTGGGTCCGTATGGGTGCTGTCGTAGTCGAGGTAGGACTTTTGGCGGCGCTTGCATCGCCGTTTCGGCTGTTTTTTGAGGGAATTATCCTTCGCAGCGTCTCGTTGTTCCTCGTTATCGCTTCCTTTAGGTGTATCCACCATATATACATCGTGAGTTGAGGTGGCCTTCCAGTGCCCTGTGGGTGTTGGTTCTTGGTCGTCTCCGGCATCGTCGTCCATACCGTCGATGTCTTCGGAGTCGAAGTCTAGCATATCGATTAAGTCAACGACAGTGGCTATAAAGTGGGTGGTGGGTGGGCATTGAATTTCTTCGTTGTCCGCATCCCAACCGTTCTGACCATAATCCGGCCAGGGCTCTCCTGATAAAGAGAGACACTTTAGTGAATTCAGGATGTCACCAAAAGGCGAGTGCTGAAAGATGTCCGCAGCGGTGAACTCCATGATCGGCGCCCAATCGGATTAGATTGGCAGGGGCGCGGAAGGTTCGGGGTCCGGAGAGGAGTCCGGCACCTTGGAGTCACGAGCTTCATGAGGGACAGGGTCAGTATTCGGCTCTATCGCCGTAGAGGTAGCAGCCCCCAAGGTGGTGTCCAGCCACCCATCGTCGATTGGCGACGTCGGCTCCGAACTAAGGGTCGGAGCAGACTGTTGTGTGGCCTCCAGGGCACTGTCCAGCAGCAGAGCTAAATCATGCCCATCGTGACAGTGCGGCACGCCCGGCTGTGGCTCAAATTCGTTGAAGATCAAGTCTCCGCAGATGTCGGCCGTATAGTTCAAACTCCCAAATCTGACCTGATGGCCAGGGGTGTAGCTTTTGATCTGCTCCAGATGGCCAAGTGAATTGGCCCGCAGTGCGAAGCCGCCGAATACGAAGATCTGTCCGGGGAGAAAAGTCTCACCCTGGACCACGTTGTTGTTGATGATCGAAGGAGCCATCAGGCCTATAGGTGATGACACAGAGGAACTCTCAGTGAAAGCACCAATGTCGGTGTCAAAACCGGCGGATCTTGGGTAGGGGGTCCCGAACTGTGCGTCTAGGCGGATGGTAACAGGAGACAAGGGACACGATATTTTTACCCAGGTTCGGGCCCTCTCGGTGGAGGTAAAACCCTACTCCTGCTTGATTAATATTGATGATATGGGTAGTACAAGAGTAGATCTACCACGAGATCATGGAGGCTAAACCCTAGAAGCTAGCCTATGGTATGATTGTTGTTCGACCTACGGACTAAAACCCTCCGGTTTATATAGATACTTGAGAGGGCTAGGGTTACATAGAGTCGGTTACAATGGAAGGAGATCTACATATCCGTATCGCCAAGCTTGCCTTCCACGCCAAGGAAAGTCCCATCCGGACACGGGACGAAGTCTTCAATCTTGTATCTTCATAGTCTTGGAGTCCGGCCGACGGTGATAGTTCGGCCATCCAGACACCCCCTAGTCCAGGACTCCCTCAGCGCTCGATGGTGTTCCTTGTATCTTCATGCATCTTCTTGATGTAGCTTGCTCGTGCACTCGCATCCATGTTGGTGCGTTCTTGAGAGGAAGAGGTAGAATGTCCAATGGGGACAACGGGTTGAAGCCGTAGACGACCTCAAAGGGGGACTTGCCGGTAGTCGAATGTCTTGTACGGTTGTAGGCGTACTCGGCGATTGGTAGACATGCCTCCCACTCTTTGATGTTCTTCTTGATCAACACGCAAAGTAGAGTGGATAGTGTCCGGTTCGTCACCTCTGTTGGTCGTCCGTTTGAGGGTATGCGGATGAGAACAAGAGCTTGATTCCGAGCTTGGCGCATAGCGTCTTCCAAAAGTAACTCAAGAAATTGACGTCGCGTCGGAGACGATTGTCTTTGATACTCCATGGAGGCGCAATATTTCCCTAAAAAAGAGATTTGCAACGTGTGAAGCATCATCTATCTTGTTAAAAGGAATGAAATGTGCCATCTTAGAAAATCAGTCCACAACAACAAACACGGAGTCCTTTCCATTTTGAGTTCTAGGCAAACCAAGTACAAAATCCATGGTAATGTCTTCCCAAGGTTGATAAGGAATAGGAAGAGGCATGTAAAGACCATCGGATTGAGCTTTAGACTTAGCTTTGCGACATGTCGAGCATCGGGTGGTGAAGCGTGAGACGTCGCGGAACATCTTGGGCCAAAAGTAGTTCTTGGAGAGCATGGCGAATGTCTTGTTGCGTCCAAAGTGTCCCATGAGTCCGCCTCCATGACCCTCTTGCAAAAGGAGCAAACGAAGAGAAGACTCGGGAATGCATAGTTTTTTAGTTCTCATAAGATAGCCATCCTTTATGTAATATTGTTCCCAAGATGCATGCGTCAAACATTTAGCATAATGAGTAGCAAAAGATGGATCATTAGCATACAAGTCTTTTATGTGCTCAAAGCAAATAATATTCAACTCAAGTTTTGTGACAAGCGTTCACATGCGTGAAAGTGCATCCGCAACTACATTTTCCTTATGCTTAATGTACTTGATCACATAGGGGAAAGATTCAATAAATTCACTCTATTTGGCATGATGCTTGTTCAACTTGGTTTGACTTTTTAAGTACTTAAGCGTTTCGCGGTCGGTATGTATGACAAACTCATGAGGTCTAAGATAATGTTCCCAAACATGTAGCACACGCACTAAAGCATACAATTTTTTGTCATATATGGGATAGTTTAGTTGAGCACCGGAGAGTTTTTCACTAAAATATGCAATTGCTCCTTTTTCTTGAATCAAAACTCCGCCAATTCCGGTACCACTAGCATCACAATGAACCTCAAAAGTTTTCTCAAAGTTGGGCAAAGCAAGAATCGGAGCATGAGTAAGCAAAGATTTGAGCTCACCAAAAGCGGTTGATTGCAAAGGTCCCCAAACAAAAGGAGCATTCTTCTTACTCAAAGCATGTAAAGGAGCGGCAATAGTGCTAAAGTTTTTCACAAAGCGATGATAAAAACCCGCAAGACCAAGAAAACTACGCACTTGTTGCAAATTGGTGGGTTGGGGCCAAGTCTTAATTGCTTCAATTTTAGATTCATCAACGTGGACACCTTTGGAAGAGACAACAAAACCCAAGAAAACCACTTTGTCAACACCAAATGTGCACTTTTTCATTTGGCATAAAGACGTTCCATGCGAATGGTTTGCAAAACAGCCCTAACATGATTAAGATGCTCTTTCATGGTTTTGCTAAACACAAGAATATCATCGAAGTAAACCACAACAAAGACTCCAATATAAGGGCGAAGCACATAATGCATAATACGCACGAAAGTACCGGGAGCCTCCGATAAACCCATAGGCATAACTAACCACTCATATAAGCAAAATTTTATTTTGAAAGCGGTTTTCCATTCATCACCCTCTTGTATGCGGATTTGATAATAGCCACTTTTAAGATGAATTTTGTGAAAAAGTTGGCTCCGCTAAGCTCATCAAGCATATCATCTAAGCGAGGAATGGGATGCCTATAGCGAACGGTAATAGCATTTATAGGTCTACAATCGGAACACAAGCGAAAACTTCCATCTTGCTTAGGCACAAGTATAACGGGAACGGCACAAGGGCTTAAGCTTTCACGTACATGACCGTTGTCGATGAGTTGTTGTACTTGCCGTTGAATCTCCTTAGTTTCTTCGGGGTTGACACGGTATGGAGCTTTGTTTGGAAGTGGCGCTCCAGGGATGAGGTCGATTCGATGCTCAATGCCTCAAAGAGGAGGTAGACCCGGAGGTAGCTCATCGGGGAAAACATCTTGAAATTCCTGCAAAAGAGATTGAAACACTAAAGGTAGCTCGTGAGAGGTGTTAGTTTTTGGTTCTCCATCCTTGCACACAAGGACAAAGTGCATCACACTCGATGAGTTTTCACACACTTCTCTCATCTCACTTTTTGTGGCAAATAGTATGAGGTTTTTCTCTCTAGGCGAAGAGGCGCTCAAGTTTGGCTTGTGGCTCTCACTCACTTTTGGGTTGTTCGCTTTCTCACTCATCTCTCCATGTTGGGTGGCTTGCTTGTCGGCTATCACTTGACTAGGAGACATAGGTCGTAGCACATACTCCCTCCCTTTCATCTTGAAGCTATAGTGATTGGTACGCCCATTGTGGATGACACCACGGTCGAATTGCCATGGTCGACCAAGGAGGAGGTGGCAAACGGTCGTTGGGACCACATCACACTCCAAAGTGTCCTCATATGCACCAATGTTGAAGTAGACTTGAACTGTATGCTCAACTCATATAGTGCCAGAGTCACTTAGCCATTGAACCTTGTAGGGGTGCGGATGTTTCTTCTTGACCAATTGAAGCTTGGAGCATAGTTCTTCACTTGACAAGTTGTGACAACTACCTCCATCGATGATGACCTTGACGGACCTTCCATTCATGTCGGCCTTTGTGTGGAAGATGTGGCATTGTTGGTCTTCTTCTTGTTGATGTTGAAGAGTCAAGACCTTGTAGACAACGAGAGCGGGGCTCGAATCCTCATCACAAAAGACTCGATCATCTTCATCCTCATTCACGCGACGGTGCATGGCCACTTGCTCAAGGGCTTCCATCTCATCTTCACTCATTGAGTCATAGGTGCCATCATCGTTGAGGATCATGGTCCGCTTGTTTGTGCATTCATAGGACTTGTGGCCTCGGCCGCCGCAAGTGAAAACCTTGAAGGAGCTCGTCTTGACGGTCTCATCGGTCGGAGTAGACGAAGAAGCACGCGGCTTGTAGTTTCTTGTGGTAGGAGGAAGACGACTTGAACTTGACGAAGGTTTCTTGTAACTTGGCTTGTCGTTGTTGCTTGGAGAAGGCTTGGTTGATGTAGATGTTGGAGGAGTTGTTGAAGCTTGGTTGTTGGAGAAGCCATATGTCTTGGATGAGTTCTTGGCGTACTTGAAGTCATCTTGCACTTGACGTTCCGCCTTGGTCGCTTGGTGCACGAGCTCAATGAGGTTGGAGTAGGGTTGGAAGTCAGCGATCTTCTTGATGGGATGATTGAGTCCATTTAAGAAATGTGCCATCGTTTGCTCATCATCTTCCTTGACATTGGCTCGAATCATGGCTATCTCCTTCTCCTTGTAGTATTCTTCAACACTCTTTGTTCCTTGCTTGAGGAGTTGTAGCTTCTTGAAGAGATCGCGATTGTAGTAGGCGGGCACAAATCGTGCTCGCATGACATCCTTCATTTGAGTCCAAGTGGTGATTGGAGGGTCACCTCTTGCTTCTCGACGCTCAAGGACTTGTTCCCACCATATGAGCACATAGTCTTGGAACTCAAGTGATGCCATAGCGATCTTCTTCTCTTCCTCATAGTTGTGCAAACGCAAGATTTTTTCGACCTTCAATGCCCATGAGAGGTACTCTTCGGGATCATTGCTTCCATGGAACTTGGGCATGTTGAATTTAAGCTTGCCGTAGCGTTGCTTGTCATTGTGGTGTTGGCGATTGTGATGATGACGCCCATGACATGGAGGGTAATCATCCTCATATTGCTCTTGGCGTGGAGGAAGTCCATGATCAACTTGCTCTTGTTGAACTTGAGGTTGAGGTGGAGCTTGACGAGCTTGTGGAGGAGCTTGAGGGACTTGACGGTGCACACGTGGTTGGTAGTTCCTCTCTTGGATTTCTTCTCGAAGGGCTTCCTCTTTATTTCGCCGTCCGTAATTGTGGTTTGCGATTGCTCGACTTGATTCTTGAAGGGCACGTTCCGCCTCAAAAGCTTGCACTTCTTGTTGTTGTTGTTGAAGACGTTGAGCCTCGGCGTCTTGTTCCTCTTGGTGTAGACGCGCTCGTTCTTCCTCTTGGCGCCGTAGTCATTGTCGTTCTTGAGCTTGAGCAAAAGCGTCTTGGTTTGAGTGAGGACGAGGAACTTGCTGATCGACTTGCTCTTGTGAATGCTTGGCGTGTAGCGGGTTGCGAGATGCATGATGGTCTTGACGCGCGGCTCGTCGAAGAGTGTTCGATGACGGTGTACTTGAGCCAGAGAAGGTGTCATCGGAGTGTCAACTTGAGTGGCTCCGTCTTGAGTAGGAAGAAGTTGAAGGAGGCCGGTTCACCAACAAAGTGCGGATCTCGTCCATTCTTGCATTGTTCTCTTGCTTGTGTGCGTCGAGCTTGTTGTCGAAGTAGTCCTGTGTACGTTGCTCGGAGAGTCACAAGTCCGTGGCGAGGTTGTCGATGTGGTCGTTCATTGCTTGTTGCTCTTGATGTAGCGCTCGTTGTGCACCAAAGAAGTGGCTCTTGGTGACGTATGATGACATGTCGTCGTCTTGCTCGATGAAGAGTGGGTTGGTAGAGGAACTTGGCCTATCCATCATATGAAAGTGGTGGTGAGTAGGGAAATGAGAGAACAAAACCAAAGTTACCTTTGCCGAAGATTGTGGATGTAACAAGTATGATCCCACGTGATGTTATAATAGGGGAATTGGTACCGGGAATTGTTTCTCACACCTACAAGTAAATGGTCTATGGAGGAGCTTGGTTAGGAAAGTCACAAATAATTCAAGCAAATGTTAGTCAAGATGTTGATAAAGTTGAGAAGATTCACAAATGGCAAGTAAGACAAATAGATCAACCTCCAAAGATAACACGAGGAACACACACACGGAGGATAAATGGGATCCGCACAACCAAGGGGTGAGCTCGAAGATGTCGAACCACGGGAAAAGCTCTTGTCGTACGGATACTAGAGAGACGCTAGCTCGATTGCACTAATGGGCTAGATACGCTAGTGCACCAACCTAATAGATTAATCGCTCGTCTCACTATCCCAAGTATGCTTATGTATGTGATGGCCAAGATGATGCACATATGCTAAGAGACTCGCTGCTATTGCTTATAAGCTCTTTGCTTCTCTTGTCTTTTGCTTAAAAGCTTTTTTTACTATGCCACGATGCTTCATATACAAGCCACACAACGAGGTAACAAGTAGTAAATGCACGGGATGGACGGAACACTAATGGTGCACTAAGGCATGCCCTGGCAATACTCAACAAGCTAGTCTCGATGGTTAAGCTACGCAAAAGGGCTCGAAGCGATCAAGTTAATGGCAAGGGAGTACAAGGCGACGTCGGGGTTACCGTCCTTGCTTACGGTAGTGATGACGATGATCTTGTCGAAGCCGATGTGTTGTCCGAGTCGATGATTGGTGACGATGATGATGATGATACCAACTCGCGCCTAAGTAGCCGAAACACCTTAGAACACGAGAGAAATCACGACCCAAAACTCAAACAAACACGTGGAATGCTGCGGAAGGACACAAGAGGTGGTGGGGAAACGAAATGAGGAAAAACAGAAAATGGCCAAAACTCCCTGGATAGTCCGTGCGCACCGGGTAAGTGAGGCCCGTGTGCACGGGGTCCTCTGTGAGCGGACGAACTGCTCCGATCCCGTGGTGATTCCCAAGTTTTTGGCCAAATTCGAAAGGTGGAAGGGTGGGGACGAAGGTGGAGGGGTAGATCCACTTGCCAAACACAAATTCGTGGATCAAAACAACCAAATCTCACAAGATCAAACAAATTGCAAGAAAATTTTTAGGGCTATTTTTGGTGGGGATTTTTGGATTAGGACGAAAAACAACAAAATCAAGCTAGAAAGTGGAAGGTAGGGACTCCAAGATGTGAATCAACGTGGCTCATGATACCAAGATGATGTAGGGTAGAACCCTAAGAGGGATCTTTTCACACTTGGAGGGGGAAAAGGAGAGAAACAACAAGAACACAAATAGGAAATCACTCCAACAATTCCCGATTACACATCCACTAGGATAACAAGACAAGATCCACAAGTCACAAACACAATCAAAGGAAAGATACATTGGCAAATTTCATCCCAAATCCAAAGGAGATGGGGGCTTGAAGATAGTCTTCTCCTTATGGAGGTCTTGAAATCCACAAGGATTCTTCCCTAGGGGGTCTTGATCCTCCAAGAGGGAAGGTGAAGGAGCAAAGCTCACAAATATCTCATCTAATACTTTGCTCTCCAGGATGGTCCTTGGTACGGAATATATAGTCCTGGGCAGAAGGAGATGAAGAGGAGCCGAAGATGCAATCTTAGCCGACCATCCTGGGAGGCCCGTGCGCACGGGGTAAGTTGGGCCCGAGCGCACTGGGGTCCCGTGGGCAAGGTACAGGCCCGTGCGCACGGGGTGCTCCAGCGCCAACTTCCTGTGTAGTCCGTGGGGACGGGGTCTCGGGGGCCCGTGCGCACGGGGTCGCCTGGAGCCTCCTGTGCTGCTGCTGCTGTCCTTCCTCTTGGTTCGCACGCCCTTGGGGTGGTCCTCCTTCTCCTTGGTGATGCTCCTGAGCTTCTTGGTGATGTTCCTCTTCATACCTAAGGAGGCATAGCATATATTGGTGAGGTAGTAAACATGTTCCATTCATGTCCATATGCAAGTCTAGTAGGAAGGAGTTCACCTCGGTTTCCAAAGCACGTTCTCGTGGGGTTGGATGTGTCGGTGTAGAGTCCATGGGGATGATGTAAGGATGCTCTGCATCACCAACAAAGGACGATACAAACAACGGTAGCTCATCTCCGAGAGGAGGTCTTGAATCCACAAGGGATCTTCCCGTAAAGGGGTCTTGAATCCAGGTGTATCTTCTTCGAAGAGGCCACTGTCTCTCACGAGGAGGAGATCCGTATGGATGAGAAAAGCTCTATCTCAAATGAGCTAAACCAATGCTAACCCTAAAATGTAGGTGGAGGGGAGTATATATAGTCTAAGGGGCGAAGGGGTACATGGGCCTCGGCCCAGATGCGCTGCCGGAGAGTATATATAGTCTAAGGGGAGGCCGGATGTCCGGTCGTCGGGCCAGATGTCCGGGCCTTCGCGAGGTGCCGGATGTCCGGGCTAGCAGGCCGGATGTCCGGGCTGGAGTGGCTGGTCTCGGAGCTCTCTGGATAGGCGGGGTCCAGATGTCCGGGCTAGGGGCCGGATGTCCGGCGGCTCGGGAAGAGCCGGATGTCCGGGCCTCTGGCCATATGTCCGGGCTGACGGGGTTCACCTTCGGGTGCGATCTGTGATGGGCGCCGGATTTCTGGGGGTCAGGCCGGATGTCCAGGCTGGGGCCGGATGTCCGGGGCCTATAGCAGCTGGCTCTTCTTCCTACTCCTCTTCCATGCTTGGCCTTGGTCCTTTGATTCTCCATGGTCATCTCGGTTGTACCTGAGTATAGGCAAGGTCCATGCATGAGGTAGTACCCATGTCTCACATGTGGAAAGTTACTGTTCGAAGAGGAGTGAATTCACCTTGTGTCCAATGGCGTATGTTGGAGGTCTCGTCATATGTCCTCTTGGGGCTTGGAGAGTAGTCGGAGTGTACATGGGGATGAACGTGGGATGCTCCGCATCATCTCCCCCCCCCTTGGGAAAGATCCGACCTCGGATCGTGATCCTCATCACCAAGGAAACGGTTATCGTGGAAGGACTTGTAGTTGGACGAAGTGGAAGGCATGGCGCAATCCAAGTAGTCCAAGGTGTCGCCTGAGTGATAGACATGCAAAAAGAGCAAACACAAGCGGCACTCGGAAATACAATAGTTAGCGCACACAAAGTGTCCATCATGTAAGAATGAGTCCGTTCGGTAAGATTGTGCATGTCAAAGCACATGAAGCTTATCAAGATGTTCTAGGAAGGTATGCAAAGCGTTCATGGGAACAAAAGCATGGTGCACAAAGCGACAAATTCTACCATTGTGCAAAATGATATCATAGGGAGACGGTTCATCAATAGCATGAATATGACAATGGATGCTCAATATGTGTATGGTATCATGCAATTGATGGTGGGCAATATGATCATGATGTATGAATATGCCATCAAGGTATATCACTACAAATTTGCTAAGGAAATGCACAAGCTCATATATCATGGATGACATAGAAATACAAGATGCAATAAGGCAATCATAATGTGAGTCAATCCATGCATAGGGTGCAAACTTGTGGTGAGTATGATATGTCCATCGAGCATAACAAGTGTGAGCACAATCAACAAATATGTAGGTGTTGGTGTACCAATGCTCAATGTCGTGGCAAGAGTGGAAGTCCGAAGGTTCATCCAATAAGTGCGAGCGCTCCTAAATGTGAAGGTCCATAGAGCCAATCTCCAATGTCGTTCCTCCGTTCGCGAGATGTATCATGTAGACAACAAGAAGGAAACAACAATGAAAGAGTGACCCATCAAATATGCGTATTTGAGGATGGCTCAAAGGGAAGGAGTTCACCTTTATGAGAATGTCGAAAATGTTGGTTTCGCACATCGTGTATGCCTTCATATGACCAAGTTGTCTTATGATGATACCTCCTTGTGAATCCTTCAAAACGAAAGAACATGACAAACACTCAGAAAAACAAATGAGGTTAGCGGAGGTGCAAAACCTATCATTCGTGTGGTAAGATACCCAACAAGTGTATGCATCATGCTCATCATAAGTAGGTACAAGGGAGCATTTCATAGTATGGAGGCATATGATGCAAGAACAACCAAATACAAGAGGCTCAAGTAAACAAGCATGCATCACAAGTAAGGTGTCAAAGTCTCCAAGATCAATAAGCATAGTATGGTTGCAGTCAATATAAGTGGATATGAGAGAGGCAACTAATGGACAGAAGAGACAATGGTCAAGATATATCATGTGAGAGGAATGAGCATATATGTCATCAACCCAAGAAAGCGAGTAAGAGTGGAACATGGGTGATGCAACATAGCAAGCAATCATAGCGATCAAGTCAAGTATGCTAGTAGTGCGAAGATGCAACATACTAGAAGGAATCATGGCAAGCATGTCATGTGTGCAAATAGTGGGCATGAATAATTCACATGTCATAGCACAAGCATGAAAGCAAGATATGAGTAGAATAGCATGAATGTATTGGTGAGAAGCCATGTGTAAATAGCAATGGGACATCATGACTCTCCCAACACAACAATCATCAATAGCATGGGGCACAAAGAAATCATGGAAATAGCTATAAATATCTCCACCAAGCATGCAAATACAAATAGAAGTAGCATAATGGTGAATCATGGGTAGATGCAAGCAACGGTCACAATTGCATGGCAAAGGCATAGGAGCAAAACTAACATGCAAAGCGAACACGGTAAAATGAGCATAAGGTGACAAGTGATATATAGCCCATAGCCGTGTGAGAGACAAGTAGAAGAAATGCGCGTAGTCCTTGCGCGAAGGGAACAGTGGTAAGGATAGTCCACGGGATCCCAAGTCATCGTTGGTCTCAAGAGCTCGTTTCGTCAACTGTTGGGATTGAGATGTTGACGAGTATACGTGAGTACCTACACAAAACAAAGACAAAGGAAAAATTGTGTGTGCGTGATATATGTACACATCATCCATCATGATGCGCACGTGCTTGCGTCGGTTAGCACAAAATATCAAATGCTCAAATAAATGAGATGCGTGATATAGAAACATGTCATCCATCATGATGGGTTTGTTATTATGTATGACATAATGGAGACTCAAAGGATTTAATGCATCATGAGAAATATCTAGAGCATTGTTATTCATGGAATGCATATGGTGCACGCAATTATGGGAATCATGCAAAGTATGAAATGCATCAAGACTTCCTAATATGTATGAGGAAACTATGGGGGTCTCCTCATGAGCACTAATGGAACATCACATGGAGAATATTGACAACATCCAAACCAATGCCTATTCGAAACAATGTGATCATAGCATGTCATAGTAGATGAATTGTGCAAATCATGTAAAGGAAGCATGGCAATATCATCACAAGAGAAGCAAAAGCCAATGACCATCATCTTGTCATCTATGCCATAAGAGCAAATGGAATTTATTTTAATTGGGCATGCATAGTTACTATGTTGAGATTGAAATGATGTAATATGAGAGATCTCACTCATAGCATATGACAAGTTTAAAGGATTATCAAACATGATGTGACCAAAAGAATTTTCACATGATATCCTATGGAGCAGAGCATCACAACTAGGCAACTCAACATGCTCATCATCATATTCATCATAAATAGGTAAGTCAAGGCATGAAGAAGTCTCACTAGCATGAAGCATGGGAATAGCTGGGTCAACATCATGGGAGCAATCGATGTCAAGAGAGTCCACTAGTGGGACAAGAGAAGCACCATCACCTATGTTACCTTTGGAGCGTCGCTCATGTGTTGTAGGTGAGGTGTTGAGGATCCGATCATTGCCATCTTCATCTTGATGGAACCATGTGGGGGTGCATCATTGTCCACCATGGCCGTCGGTTTTCCCATTGGAGGGATGGACTCGTAGAGGGTAGGCATGTTATCATGTAGGAGACCTAGCACCAAAGAAGAAAACACACTAGGAGTAGAGGTTAAGTCGTTAGAAATCATAGTGGCCTCAGCCGTGTCAACTACCTCACTCTCTAAGTGTTGTGGCTCACTCACTCCCTCAAGGATGCTCTCACTCATATGGTTGGTGGAGTCACTCAAATGGCGCTCAACCTCACATATGATGTGTGGCATGCTCTCATGTGTGGGGCTAGTGGTGGTCACACTCATCCTCTCATAGGAAATGCTCTCAATGTCACGTATGGTGGAGTCACTCATGTCACTCATGTGGTAGTGGCTCTCCTCACATGGCACTTGGGGCATCTCGACATATGTGGGTGTCGGAGAGATGTAGGTGCAAATGTCTCCACACGCGGTCGTGTAGCTGGATGCGGAGTATGAGTCCAATATGGGCATCGTCTTCATGTTGTTGAAGAGGTTCGTGCTCGTCGCCGTAGTCGAAGGGGATGGCCCTTGCTCAACATTCCTGTCGCCGTCTTGGTGTGGGAGGCCCATATGATGTAGAACCTCGTATCTCATCTCCATGACCGAAGGGAGTTTCCCATGCTCGGCCATCTTCCTTGAGGGGCTTCCGATGATGGAAGTGTTGCCTCGCTTGTAGCTGGTCGCCTTGGACTTGATGAAGTCATTGTAGGCGTACTCATGGGAAGTAGGCGAAGATGTCGTACGTCCGAAGGCGAAGATGCCTTGATAGCACTTGGCGAAGATGCCGAACTAGTGGTGGTAGCCGTAGCTCCGTCTTGGTGGTGCTCGTCTCACGGTCTTCTCTTTTGCTCTTGAAGCTTGGACTTGGCGTGAAGTAGGGCTTGTCGGGACTTGTGCATTTGCGCTTGTGGAGCATCTTCATGATGATGGTGTCGTTGTCATGCTTGAGCTCGATGGCGTTCGTCGTCGTCGTGCACATGATGCTTAGAGGTGACTTGCCCTTCATGACGATGTGGATCACGAACGTGATGATGGTCGCCATGTAGATGTGGACGTGGACGAATTGTGCTTGCATTGTTTTCGCGCTTCGAAGACTTGTGGCTTGAATGTCACCACCTTGGAGATGACGAAGGGGAAGAAGACTTGATCAAGGCTCTAATATCCTCCATCCGTGCATCTTGCTCCTCTTTATGTGCGGAAAGCTTCTTGTCGATGTAGTCCCTTTTCCTTGCTTCAGAGTGACGAATGTCGATGGAGATGTTCTCGATACGCTCTCGCAATCGTGATTGTGCGCCTTGCATTTGTCGTTGTAGATCGAAGATGGATGCTTTGGAGATGTAGTTGTTCACGCCGTCGTTGTTGTCGTAGACCAGAGAGGAAATGCCATACCTATCCATCACAAGACTCGAGCAAGTATGAGTGGTAGAAAGAGAAGAACTAGACCAAATGTACCTTGACCGTTGTTGAAGATGGATCAATGATCACTCAAATGAATAACACGGAAGTAGAACAATTGGTACCAATTCTTGTCGGTTCTCACACCTACACGAGTAAAGCTTATGGTGGAGCTTGGTGAGGATAGTGGCACAAAAATTTGATGCCAAATGTTAGCATGAGTCAATAATGTTGAAAGAGATTCACAAATTCGCAAGTGAAACAAATGGACCAATAGCAATTTGTGGCACACGGAAACACACACACAGATAGATAAATGGGGTCGTGCAACCAAGGAATGAGCACAAAATGTGGAATCCATGGAAAATGCTCATGTTGCACAACTCAAGAGAGACGCTAGCAAGATTGCTCAATAGGCGGATACGACACTTGTGCACAACCTATAAGATGCAAAATGCAGCAACTTTTGTCCCAAGTATGCTATGTATGTATGGTTCCCGGTGTTTCTCTCAAGATGATCCAAGATGATCGGATTTGACAATCTTATATGCAATGTGGTATGATGCTATGGCACTTGCTTACAAGCTTCTTTGCTCTCTTTCTTTTGCTTAAAAGATTTATTTCTTTTTTTTGTATGGTCACTTATGCACAATGCACAAAGAAAGATAGCAATTGTGTATATGCGGGAACAAACTTGTGACAAAAGATATGATAGCAATATATGCACCACGATGATATGGTATGTATGCTATGGGAAGTATGATCACTAATGTGCACAAGTCACATTGCCGGCAATACTCAAATGGCTAGTCTCGACGGGCAAATAACACAAAATGGGCTAGGGGTTAACAATGCAAAGGCAAGGGGAATATACAATGGATGGATACCACGATACAGATATGGAGGTTACCATCGAAGGTTTCTCGTATGTACGCCACGGACGGATGATGGTGAAATGGTCAAAGTCGATGACGACCATGAGGCGATGATGAGTGGCGGTGTTCTTGATGTAGAAACCAAGATGATGGAGACTCGTCCCTAAGTAGTCGAAACACCTTAGGAAATGAAAAAAACCGCGAACTCAAAATCTCAAACGTCAAATGTCAAAATGGTGGTAGCGGTAAAGCTGTGGTGGTTTGCACATAGCAATGCAGAAGTGGAATGATCGGCTATACACATGTCGGAGTTGAAGTTGCCATCCCTAATTAGCCGAAACACCTTAGGAGACACAAGCCACAACTCAAACAAGCTCAAACAAAAATTGGGTTAAGTTTGGATGGTGGAAGGGTATGGTGGGCAAGGTTATGCGAAAATGGTGGTGGTGGTTGATGAAGAAGCAACCGTCCCTAAGTAGCCGAAACACCTTAGGAGACTCAATTCACTACTCAGGCAACCGCTAAAGCTATGGCAAGCAAAAAGGGTTAGATTGCGGAAGTCGGTGGTGGTGTAGCGGATGATGTGGTGGAAGCCCTAGGCAAAGATGCCAAAATTCCAAACAATTGATGGAGTCAAATGGTGTTGCAACCTATCTAGATGGATGGGGGATTTTAATAGCTACTCAACAAGCTAAAGAACGCAAAAATCGGACTCCGGATGTGAAAGTTATGGTAAAAACGGTGAAACACGGTAGGCTGAAATGACACGGGGCGGACATCCGGGGGTTTGGCCGGATGTCCGGGACCTGATGTCCAGAACCTTGCACGAAAATGCGCTCCAGGAGCCGGATGTCCGGGCTAATGGCTGGATGTCGGAGATCGCCGGATGTCCGGGGGTCGGGCCGGATGTCCGGACTCCAAATCCGAGGATGAACTCGAGGAACTCGATTTTGGGGTGGAAATTGATGATTTCGCGGGCAAAATTGGATGGATTTCGTGCATGGAAGGTGGGGAAACTTGGGGAGATGCTAGATTCACTTGAAACCAAGCAAATCCATAGATCAAAATCAACAAAACATCATCAAACCATCAAATCAAAAAAAAATCGGGGGCTATTTTTGGTGGGGATTTTCGGATTTAGGACGAAATCAACAAAATCAAGCTAGAATACATGGGGTAGGGGCTCCAAAAACATGATCAACATGGCTCATCATACCAAGATGATGTAGGGCGGAACCCTAGGGGCCGATCTTTCACATTTGGAGAGGATCCCTACGAGGAACACGAAGAACGCGCAGAGGGGAACAAGGAAAATCACGGGGAAACGCAAGAGAAAACAATCAACCAACACGAATATGATCACACGTGTGCTAGATCCAAGAAACACAAAGAGATACACGGTCCAAATCCAACAAAGGACAATACAAACGGCGGTAGCTCATCTCCGAGAGGAGGTCTTGAATCCACAAGGGATCTTCCCGTAAAGGGGTCTTGAATCCAGGTGGATCTTCTCCGAAGAGGCCGCGATCTCTCACGAGGAGGAGATCCGTATGGATGAGCAGAGCTCTATCTCAAATGAGATAAACCAATGCTAACCCTAAAATGTAGGTGGAGGGGGAGTATATATAGTCTAAGGGGCGAAGGGGTACATGGGCCTCGGCCCAGATGCGCTGCACGCAGGCAGGGGAGGTCGGATGTCCAGGCGTCGGGCTGGATGTCCGGGCCTTCGCGAGGTGCCGGATGTCTGGGCTAGTGGGCCGGATGACCGGGCTGGAGTGGCCGGTCTCGGAGCTCTCTGGATAGGTGGGGTCCGGATGTCCGGCGACTCGGGAAGAGCCGGACGTCCGGGCTGACGGGGTTCAGCTTCGGGTGCAATCTGTGATGGGCGCCGGATTTCCGGGGGTCAGGCCGGATGTCCGGGCTGGTCCGGACGTCCGGGCTGGGGCCGGAGGTCTGGGGCCTGTAGCAGCTGGCTCTTCTTCCTTCTTCTCTTCCATGCTTGGCCTTGGTCCTTTGATTCTTCATGGTCATCTCGGTTGTACCTGAGTATAGGCAAGGTCCATGCAGGAGGTAGTAGCCATGTCTCACATGTGGAAAGTGACGGTTTGAAGAGGAGTGAATTCACCTTGTGTCCAATGGCATATGTTTGAGGTCTCGTCATATGTCCTCTTGGGGCTTGGAGAGTAGTTGGAGTGTACATGGGGATGAACGTGGGATGCTCCGCATCAACCCTCCTGCCAAACTACCAAACCTTGCGGTTGAGGCATGCGCTCCCGTGAATGAGGGGTGCTGCTGGTCCTTGTTGTCAAGCCTCAGGCTCCAACTTGGGCACGTCACATCATTCGTTTCCTCCAAACAGGAGAACTTCCCGAAGAGCAAGAAGAAGCTGAAAATGTAGCCTGGAGGGCTAGTATGTATCAGTTCACTGACGATACGCTATAGAGAAGAAGGCCCAGCGGTGTGAAGATGAAATGCATTTGCCAGGAAGAAGGAAAGGAACTGCTGGCAGAGATGCACAAGGGTATGTGTGGCTCCCACATTGGATCAAGGGCCTTAGTTGGAAAAGCTTTTCGGCAAGGTTTCTACCTACCCACTGCCCTCCAAGATGCAATTGAGCTAGTCACCAAGTGTGAAGCCTGCTAGTTCCACTCCAAGAATATCCATCAACCTGCCCAAGCTCTCCAAACAATCCCTTTGTCATGGCCATTTTCGGTCTGGGGGGCTCGACCTCTTGGGCCTCTTCCCCCGTGAGGGAGTCCTGGATTGAGGAGTCCTCGGATAGCCGGACTATATACATTGGCTGGACTGTTGGACTATGAAGATACAAGATTGAAGACTTCCTCCCGTGTCCGGATGGGACTCTCCTTTGCGTGGAACGCAAGCTTGGCAATTCGGATATGTAGATCTCCTTCCTGTAACCGACTCTGTGTAACCCTAGACCCCTCCGGTGTCTGTATAAACCGGAGGGTTTAGTCCGTAGGACAGCAACAATCCTAATCATAGGCTAGTTTCTAGGGTTTAGCCTCTACGATCTCGTGCTAGATCAACTCTTGTAATACTCATATCATCAAGATCAATCAAGCAGGAAGTAGGGTATTACCTCCATCGAGAGGGCCTGAACCTGGGTAAAACATCGTGTCCCTTGCCTCCTGTTACCATTAGCCTTAGACGCACAGTTCGGGACCCCCTACCCGATATCCGCCGGTTTTTACACAGACATTGGTGCTTTCATTGAGAGTTCCACTATGTCGTCGCGGTAAGGCTTGATGGCTCCTTCAATCATCTTCAATGATGCGGTCCACGGGGAGGTTTTCCTCCCCAGATAGATCTTTGTATTCGGCTGCTTCGTACTGCAGGCCAATTTGCTTGGCCACCTGGAGCAGATCGATAGCTACGCCCCTGGCATCATGTTAGGTTTGGATGCTTGAACCATACTGCCGACATCCGTGGAGACTTGATCTTTGATGGATTCAAGCCCATGTCAGGCGCATCGGACGGCCCCGACTGGCATGACTTTGATCTGCCATCGGACACTATTTGGGAGATCGCGTCTGCGGCGGCGCCGGGAATCAATCCGGAGCAGATCGCGCCTTCTGAGGACGGGTGGATAGACCTCGTCGCGGAAGCCGCACACTCATCGGCTTGGAGCCGAACTCTGAAGCCACCTCCTATGAGGAGGGTGTCCTCGGACCCTCGGACTCGTCTCCGGCTACAGGATTCGAACCGCGTACGTCCGTGCCTATTGAATCTGATTGGGCACCCGTCATGGAGTTCACCTCCGCGGATATTTTTCACCACTCGCCCTTGGGTGACATGCTATATTCGTTAAAGTCTCTTTCCTTGTCAGGAGACTCCTGGCCGAACTATGTCCGGCTCGGGAGGGAAGCAGACGATGAAGAAATTTGTTCCCCACCCACCACCCACTTCATAGCCACTGTCGATGACCTAACCGACATGCTCGATTTCAAGTCTGAAGACATCGACGGTATTTACGACGATGCAGGAGAAGAACAGGAACCACCGCCCACTGGGTGCTGGACTGCCACCTCATCATATGATATATATATATGGTGGACACACCAATAGAAGGCGGTGGTAATGATACAACGAAGGATAATATCCTCGATAAGCCACCAAAGCGGCGCTGTAGGTGCCACTCTAAATCCCGCCATAGTAAAAACAGCGACAATAGCGCAAGAAATAATAATACCCTGGTTGACTCCAAAGGAAACGACGACCCCATGGACCCAGCGATGGAGCAGTATGAACCAGGGGACGGTGAACATAGTCTGGAGCCGACGTCACATGACGCTGATCCCGAGGGTAAAATTCACCAACATGTCTCTAGAGAGGAGAACAGTCCGGACAATGGTGCGCTCATCATCCCAGAAAAACTCTTGGAACAAGAGGACCTCCACAGAAGGCTTATTGCCACCGCGAGGAGCCTAAAGAAGCAGAAGCAAAGGCTTAAGGCCGCGCAGGATACGCTCAACCGCAGGTGGAACAAAGTGCTCGACACAGAAGAAAAATGCGGCGGTGATGGTCACACAAAGAGCTATCCAAAGCGCAAGTTGCTGCCCGAATTCGACGACGAGGCCATAGAGCCCATTTAGCCTAAAACGACCGATCAGCCGGACCTACCACCCCGTGGCCGTGACAAGACGGCTAATGATGCCACACACAAGTCAGCACACGATTTACGTGAGCTCCTGGACAAAAAGTCCGGTATGGCCAGGTCCATTTACGGATCTAGGAAGCGCGCTTCAGCACAGGACCAGAGCTACCAAAATGATCACATTGATCGAATACCAGCTAGGAATCAGCACCAAACACAACAACCGTCGACAGCATGCCACGACACGTCCAATTACAGGGGTGTTGTGCACCCCCTGTGCTTCACCGATGAGGTGCTGGACCATGAATTTTCGGAAGGATTTAAACCCGTGAATATAGAGGCATACGACGGAACGACAGACCTTGGGGTCTGGATTGAGGACTTTATCCTTCATATCCACATGGCTCGCGGAGATGATCTCCACGCCATTAAATACCTACCCCTCAAATTGAAAGGACCAGCTCGGCACTGGTTGAAAATCCTTCCTGAAAACTCAATTGGAAGTTGGGAAGAACTTGAGGATGCTTTTAGGGCCAATTTTCAAGGGACCTATGTCCGACCTCCGGACGCAGACGACCTAAGTCACATAATTCAACAGCCCGGAGAGTCAGCCCAAAAACTCTGGAACAGATTTCTTACTAAGAAGAATCATATAGTCGATTGCCCGGACGCCGAAGCCTTAGCGGTCTTCAAACACAGTATTCGGGACGAATGGCTTGCTAGACACCTCGGCCAAGAAAAGCCGAGGACAATGGCAGCCTTAACAAGCCTTATGACGTGCTTTTGCGCGGGCGAGGACAGCTTGCTGGCCCGTAGCAGCACCAGCGACCCAGGCACATCCGAAGTCAGGGATGGCAACAGGAAACCGCGACGCAACAAAAACAAGCATCGAAACAATGATGGCAGACCAGAGAACACGACAGTGAACACCGGATTCAGGGGCTCTCGACGCAATCAACGGAAGATGCCATTTAAAGGCAGCAGAGATGGACTGTCCAGCCTAAACAAGATTCTAGACAAATTATGTCAGATTCACGGCACCCCCGAAAAACCTGCAAATCACACCCACAGAGAATGTTGGGTTTTCAAGCAGGCGGGCAAGCTAAATGCCGAACACAAGGGGAGGGAGACGCCAAGTGAAGACGAGGATGAGCCTCGCTTGCCGAAAATTGGAGGACAGAAAAAATTCCCACCAGAAGTTAAAACAGTGAATATGATTTATGCAACTCACATTCCAAAGAGTAGGCGCAAACACGCACTCCGAGACATATACGCTGTGGAACCCGTCGCCCCCAAATTCAATCCCTGGTCGGCCTGCCCGATCACCTTTGATCGCAGGGATCATCTGACTAGTATCCAGCACGGAGGATCGGCTGCCTTGGTGCTCGACCCAATAATTGATGGATACAATCTCACCCGATTCCTTATAGACGGCGGCAGTAGTCTAAACTTGCTATACGAGGACACTATCCGCAAAATGGGGATAGACCCGTCAAGAATTAACCTAAGCAACACTACCTTCAAAGGAGTGATACCAGGCGTCGAGGCCCACTGTACGGGCTCTCTAGTACTAGAGGTTGTATTCGGTTCTCCCGACAACTTCAGAAGCGAGGAACTAACCTTCCACATCACTCCCTTCCGAAGCAGCTATCACGCACTACTCGGAAGAACGGCCTTTGCTTGTTTTAATGCAGTACCGCACTACTCCTACCTTAAACTTAAGATGCCCAGTCCACGCGGCTTCATCACAGTTAGCGGAAATACAGAGCGTTCCTTACGCGCGGAAGAATACGTGGCAGCTCTAGCAGCCGAACCTTGAGCGGTCAATCAGACCAGAATAAACGGTCGGTCGTCAAGACCACGAACACGGTTAGACGAGTCCGGCGCTCCACCCAATGTAACAGCCCAGTTGGGATTTCCCCATAAAAGATACTAGGGGCTGCTCGCAAAAAAAGCCCATAGTTTGGCTCGACCCTATCAATACAATAACATATTGCATTTTCATGGTTCATTCAGATTAACGAACTCCTCGCACGAAGTATTTCACCTGGGTTTTTCCTTTTTACAGATGATCATCATGCTACACCCTTCCAGGATACGGCACTACGGAGATAAAGGCGCAGACGTGCAGCAGGGCCCCGCTCAAAGGTTACTTTTTAGATTAAGACCCTGCGTAAACCTTTTTAATGTCTCTTGTTGCTTCTTCCCCTCCGGAAACTTTATACAACCGGGAGGGATACTGGCGTTTTCTGCATTTTTGTCACACCAGACTATTGCTCATACCTGGAAACTCAGGGCTTATTATCAAGGGTGTTATTCAGCCCAGTACATATTATAAAGTCCGAATACCTTAGGGAGTGTTCGGCGTCGCGAGTTTGGCCTTATATGCATCAGCTCCAAATCATGTCTTTGGTCAAATGTTCGGTTTGCCCGGCTCCCGTATTTTGCTGCCTTACGTTCCACTCTATCGGCTAAGGCGGCACCGGGAAAACTACTGCGATTGTGCCCTGGTTCATCTGGATGAACACCTCGGTAGAGAAAGCCGAAAACTGACTGTCATGATACAGTGCGGGACTGGTCAACCACTCGATGACCCAGCTGAATCTTCGCGATTCCTCCGCATTAACGAAGGACCGGTTTCCCGGTCACGTACATACGCGCACCATATCCGGATGAACGCAAAAGTACTAGGGGCTATATAGTAGCCCCACCGTCAAACTCCTATGGTTAAGTGAAAGTGTTAAAGCTATATAGTCCGATTGCCTGGTTTGCCGTGCTATCACCTTCTTAACGGACCAAGACGTTGGATCAAGTGTGACTACGCGTTTTCTCGAACACCCCTGCATTATATGCGTGGGGGCTGAAGCTGACGACTGCAAACTTTTAGGTTATATACGTACATAAACGGCCGCACAGGAGGCATTATAATACTTTCAGGCAAAAGTATAAACACAGCCTTTATAATCAAAATAGCATTGTCTTTACAATCGAGATACATGTCATTCGAACATGGCACTCTTCAAGCACTGAGCCTCTATTAAATGGGCGCCTTCTAAGACTTCTTCAAAATAGTGCTCGGCCGGGTCCTGGCCTTCCGCCGCACCCCGGGTTGCAATAGCGGTGGTTTCCATCCCAGCCCAGTATGTTTTAACACGGGCAAGATCCATCCGCGCACCCTCTATGCACGCCGACCTCTTCACAGCATCGATATGCGACACGGCACCAAGGAATTGTTGCACCAATCCAAAATAGTTGTCCGGCCTTGGTCCACGTGGCCAAAGATGATCCACGATAGACCTCATAGCAAGCCCGGACAACCTGTGGAGTTCGGCCCAGGCGGCCATCTTTTCATTCAACGGCAGCAGACGCGTCGGGGCACTGAACTGCGACCAGAATAACCTTTTAGCCTCATGGTCTTTCCGATCTTTGAAAACTCGGTCGCATTAGTAGCACTCTTTTCCAGGTCCACATACGCGTCCGCAACACTCCAAAACTGATCCAGAGGGGCATACTTCGGATCTTCGAATTTCAACAAATAGGGCTTCCCAGCCACGATATATCCGGCCTCATGAAGCTCCTCCCTTATCCCTCTCATTTTAGAGCAGGTTTCCTTGGCTGCCTCCAGGGCCTTCTTCAGCTCAGCCGCTTTTGCTTGATTTTCCTTTTCAAGGAGCTCACGATGGTTGGCGGCATCTTTCAGCTCGGTAGCCATCTGGGCTATCTTTTCTTTGCTCCGGTGATGAGAAGCATGTTCGGCTCTTAACTCTTCGGCCGCCATCAGAGCGGCCGCATCACTTATTCGGGCTTGCTCCTTGGCTCGGGCAAGCTCCGCCCGAAGGGTCTCCACGGCAGCAGCTCCATCTGCAGTCACAACATATTATAGATACTAGCATCATGCTCCTCTTAAACATTTGCTGACAAGCCGAATATACATACCCTAGGCCTTGTCAAGCCGCTTGTTAACTAGCACGATGTCGGCATCGGCCACGTCAAGCTGCCGCTTTAGTTCGGCAAAATCAGCAGATCGGTCAGCCGCCAGACCCTCAGCCACCTGCACATAAAGCAGCGCGCTTATTACCAAAGATTATGATCCTCTGTTTACCACGTTGATGGCAACCAGAGTCTCAGGGGCTACTATCTATACAGAGAACACCTAGCATGTGTGGTACCATCAAAAATACATTTTTTGCATACCTCAAAGCCTCTCAGCAGACTGGTAAAAGCTTCATTCAAACCACTTTTCGTGGATGAAATCCTCTCAATCACCGTACCAATTAAGGCACGATGTGTCTCTGAGATGGCCGCTCGCTCCGTAAGGCCCATTAGTGTGTCCGGCTGTGTGCCGGACAATCCTGAACTCCTCCTGAAGCTCTCTTTGGGAGCCGGATATTCCAGACTCTGGGCAGCCGAAGTGTCAACTTCCGGCCTTGTTGGATCAGGAGAAATCCTCTGTGATGACACCTTGGGGTCGTCCGCCCCATGTGACGGGGAGGCAGGGGGAGACGCTTCGCTCTCAATCATCTCCGGAAGAAGATCCCCCAAGGACGAACTCTGTGGATAAGGGCTACGAGCCAGACTGCAACAAATATGTTTCGATTACTATCCTCAGAGACAAAATGGGATATATTTACCAAAGTACTCTTTTACTTACGGCTCGGTGGAGGGCTGACCCCCATGCGGGCACTGCGCGGTAAGGACGCCCCCTGGGGCAGGGCCCCTTGGCGAGGATTTCTTCCCTTGTTTGGAAGCCTCCGTTTCCAAGTCTTCAAAGGCGGCCCTTTTCTTACCTTGAGGAGAGGGGATTTTATATTCCCCTCCTCGATTATCCTCCTTCACGGAGGCACTCACACCCCCGATTTGGATTTGTAGAATATGAGGCCCACCTGTGGCTTCTCTATTCCTCCCCTCGTCTTCTCCTGATGGCACCTGATACGGCGCACGCTCAAGCATTCTGGTCAACAAAGGATCCGGCGAGCCTTCGGGAAGAGGGGCCGGACACCTAATCCTCTCCGCCTTCCTTAGCCAGTCTTGGCAGAGAGCAATTTTTCAGAATGATGTTATAATAAACATAAAGGATGGTGTGTTCGGTAGCAAAAGTACTTACCTGGGTATCCGGATGGTTGCAATTGAGACCCGCGTCCTCGGCGGTGTCCGGACACTTTATTCGTGATCCGAAGAATGACCCATACATCTCTTTGAGCGTCATGCCGAAGAATTGTTGAACGGTTCGCGGTCCTTCCGGGTTGAACTCCCACATACGGAGAGGACGACGTTGGTAGGGTAGGACTCGACGAACCAGCATCACTTGCATTATCTTGACAAGACTGACATCCCTCTTGAGGAGGTCTCGGATGCGGCTTTGCAATGTCAGAACATCATTAATCGGCCCCCAGTCTAGCCCCTTGTTGACCCATGACGCCAGTTGCGGCAGAGGGCCCGAGCAGAATGCTTGAGCAGCCACCCGCTTTGTACCTCGGGGGGCTGTCATATAAAACCACTCCCGCTGCCATCAATCAGACATTTCTGCGAAAGAACCCTTTGGACATGGGGTGTCGGCGCCTTTGCTTATTATAGAGCCTCCGCACTCCGCGTGACGCCCATAAATCACCTTTGGCCTCACATTGAAGGTCTTGAGCCATAGGCCGAAGTGGGGGGTGATGTGGAGGAAGGCTTCACACACGACGATAAACGACAAGATGTGAAGGACGGAATCCGGAGCTAGATCGTGGAAATCTAATCCGTAGTAGAACATGAGCCCTCTCACGAAGGGATCAACGCTAAAACCTATCCCTCGGAGAAAGTGGGAAATAAAAATGACACTCTCGTTGGGTTCAGGAGTGGGGACGACCTGCCCTTGAGCAGGTAGCCTGTGCGGAATCTCGGCGGTGAGATACCTGGCCTCCCTAAGTTTCTTGTCGTCCTCGTCTGTGATGGAGGAGGCCATCCACCAGCCTTTAAGGTTGGATCCGGACATGGTTGAAGGTCTGAAACGCTTAGCTTAAGCCTTGGGTGTTGGAACTCGAGGTTTGGGAGGGGAAGGATCAAGCATGGGAAGAAAAGGACATGCCTTCGCCCCCTTTATAAAGAGGACGAATATCAAGCGTCCCCCGCGTGACCGTTTGGGACTTGCCTAAAATCGAGGAGTCATATTAAACAAACACGGTTGGGTTACCCACACCTGTACTGAAGAGAATCCCGTGATAAGGGGGACACGATCTCTACTTCGACAAGATGTGCCAATAGAACCGCCTCGCATCACGTCTAGTGGCTGGTTATGAAAAACGGTTCGAATAAAGATCGGACCGTGGTGTGACGTCATGCTATGAAAAGCCGTCAGCTGATTAGATTTGTGGAATATTGTGCTCTCTATGGTGGTATGCGGAATTTGTTTTGCAGAGCCGGACACGATCCTTGTGTTCGAAATCTTCTATGGAGTATTCAGAGAAGGAACCCGCCTTGCAATGCCGAAGACAATCTGTGCGCCAGACTCATCATCATTGAAGCCTGGTTCAGGGGCTACTAAGGGAGTCCTAGATTAAGGGGTCCTCGGACAGCCGGACTATATACTTTGGCCGGACTGTTGGACCATGAAGATACAAGATTGAAGACTTCCTCCTGTGTCCGGATGGGACTCTCCTTTGCGTGGAAGGCAAGCTTGGCAATTCGGATATGTAGATCTCCTTCTCTGTAACCGACTCTGTGTAACCCTAGCCCCCTCCGGTGTCAATATAAACTGGAGGGTTTAGTCCGTAGGACAACAACAATCATAATCATAGCTTCTAGGGTTTAGCCTCTACGATCTCGTGGTAGATCAACTCTTGTAATACTCATATCATCAAGATCAATCAAGCAGGAAGTAGGGTATTACCTCCATCGAGAGGGCCCAAACCTGGGTAAAACATCGTGTCCCCTGCCTCCTGTTACCATTAGCCTTAGACGCATAGTTCGGGACCCCCTACCCGAGATCCGCCGGTTTTGACACCGACAGCCCGCGCTACTAGGGGCTTTGAATTCTTGTTCATCGCAATCGACAAGTTTACAAAGTGGCAGAAGTGGAGCCCATGAGAAAGGTGACCGCACAGTCAGCTATCAAGTTCTTGAAAGGATTGGTGTGCCGCTTCGCGGTACCTGCCCGAATCATCACCGACAATGGCACCCAATTCACAAGCCGCACCTTCATACAATACGTTCATGCCCTTGGAAGCAAAGTCTCGTTTGCCTCTGTTGCCCATCCTAGAAGCAACGGACAAGCTGAGAGGGCAAACACTGAAGTGATGCGAGGCCTCAAGAAAAGAACATTTGATAAGCTACAGAAGTGTGGCAGGCGATGGATCGACGAGCTGCCAGTCGTTCTTTGGTCCCTCTGTACGACAACAGATCAAGCTACTGCACAGACTCTCTTCTCCCGGTGGTTCTCCCAGGCTGCTACGCATGTTGCACGCTACCAGCAAGCCTTGCGTCACTATCACAGCCGCAGGGTTCATGCCCGGAGCTTTGAGGAAGTCAACCTTGCCCTTAGGCATGTTCAATCCTCCAAGGGTACAAACAAGTTGACGTGGAAGTGGGAAGGCCCTTACCGGGTAGTACGAGTCACCAAAATTGGCATAGTCCATCTAGACACCGAAGATGGCATTCAATTGCAAAACTCATGTTACATTGAGCATCTCCATAAGTTCTACCCGTAAGGCGCGGCTGTCGGGCCCTGCCCGGCAGCCACCCTTTTGTACAAGCTTTGCCGAAGTTGCATGTAACCCTTTGTACAAAGCCAGGCGCAGATCCTGAGCAACAGAGAAATAAAAGAAGCGTTGGGTCCCAAAGAAGATTGCACGCATGCATAAGCATATCATGAGCATGGCATGATCATGTAGATAAGATCACATGTAGCTATGTTTTCATATGTACTAAGCTGCATGGATTCTTGTCGCGGACTCGGTCCCGAAGAAAAGAAGTGAAGACAAGCCTACATAGCGACCCTCCATAAGCCAAATAGATAAGGTCTCTCTCTTATCCATCCGTGTTCTGTGAAGACGAACTTGTGCATATGAAAACCTCGCCACCTTCGAAACATAAGTGCTCCCATCCTTTGACTCGAATGTTGCTTCGGTTAGGATGGCCGCAGTGCCCTTTGGAGGAAAAAATTGGCGGGGGGCTGGTCCCTCTTTGTGTTTTTGTGCCCAGCAAGCCTAGCCCAGCGACAACAAACTGAGGGTAGGCTGGATAGCCTGCCGGGGGAAACTTTTTTACTTGAAAGTATAGAGGAATTTCACCTCTGCATGGATGTGATACATGCACAAGTACTCGGTAAAGCTTGTATTTTTCATTAATATGCTGATAAGCAAGTGCAAATCTTACAGAACGCGAACATGGGTAAAGAAGATTACATAATTTAGACTAAAATTTGGCCAATGCCTACATACTTTTAGACTGAAAAAATATAAGTGCCCCATAATCCCTTTCTTGTCCCTCTCCTCCTAGGCACCACGATGGGAGGTGAAGAGGGAAAAAGGAGTGACTGAGCAGATGCCCGATCCAATACCACCAGGACCTGTCGGGCGCAGCCTGACAAGATCGGGAGTGGCGAGGCTGTGAAGGACGACGACGAAGGGAGCAGCTTGGCGGTGCCCTAGCCAGCACCCCCAAGGACAGCAAGAAGCACTGACAGGGAGGGTTGCCGGAGCTCTGCTAGAAGACACCTGGAGGAGGCGAAGGCACCAAGAGAGCAGCCCCCTCCCCGGTAACCATCTCGACGAGACCAGTGATGATGGTGCCGCGGAGGAAGGGGAAGAGCGGAAAGACGAGGCGGTGGGCCGGCAGTACAAGACGAAGGTGTTGGTGTCATCGTACTCCGACCTGACGCACTGCCACCCGCCTTCTCTATCGTCCCTCATGTTTCCCCATCACCATCGCTCTAGGGAGACGCCAGACCATTGGCCCGTCACCTTCCCCGGAGAGGCAACCGACGAAAGCGGCATCCAGGGCACGCGTGGAGCACCACTCCCTGCCTTGGCAGGCAGGAAGGCACCAGCGTCTTCAGCACCAACCCCAGCTCCGCTGGAAGGAGCAGTCCTGGAATCGCCCATGATCCCGAACACTGCAACCCAGACAAGCGTCGGAAGCCCTAGGAGCCCCGTCGACAAAGTGACAAGCCTCGGTGACTCGCATCGAGGGCTAGTGCTCCCCATCATACGACCGTCTCGGGCAAAGGAGGCAAGCGTTTCACCATTTTGGAGAAACTTGGCACCCCCACGCTGCGAGCGACCCGACCGCCGCGTCTCCTCGACCCTCAGACCAGACTCACTCCCCAAGCGTCGGCACGATTAGTCAGCATCATCGACCCCAAGCTAGAGCCCGGGGCCTGGCCCCAGTCCCTCCCTCTCAGCATAACAAGAAGAAGGCAGGGGATGGAAGAGGAGAGGTGCGTGGATGAGCACTTCCGCTCCTCCCCACCGCCTCTTTTTATAGGCGGGCTAGGGCTGGGGGACGATCCTCCGGAGGGTAACCACCATCCTTCTCCACCGATCCGAGAAGGTCGGGCCTCTTCCTTGATGCTCTCCCGCACCACATGCCTCTGTTACCTACCCCACTCAATTCATGTGGCATACGTGGCAAGGGATAAGGACACCGTGGGAAGAGTGAATTGGCAGTTACTCCCCCATGTGTTAAAGTCATTCACGGGCCACTACCAAGATGGCCCCACTACATTTTGCGTTGCGCGACACGCGGAAAGCCTGAAACTGACTCAAGCTTAGATTAATGGAGAAGCAAAGAAGACCTCAAAGGGCGAACTGTTGTAGCCTCCTCGCCTGTGTACTTGACAGGGCTTACCCCAACGATGCTCGGCAACGTGTGCAGGCCAGGCCCGGGGGCTCCTGTCGGTGCAAACCCCCAGTATTTTGCTTGCACTGTACACAGGCTCAAGAGCAAGGTTACCACATCCAAGACAAGACCAAGCAGAAGAGGTAGCTCGTCAAGGAATTGAAGGGCAGATCAAGAAGACCAAGACAAGCTAAAGGAGCAAGACACCACTAAGGAAAAACGTCCCTTCCGGGCAGGCGAGCCTGGCGGGGTTGAGGTTGCCCCAAACACAAGTCTCAAGACTGCCCCGGGAAGCTTGCCAGTGAAAGGATCGATAAGAAGGGTCTAGAGGGGGGTGATTAGACATTCAACTAGCAAAAGTGGCAGTTTTTTAAGTTCTTCAAGTTGAGGTGGAGTTTTAGCACAAGTTTAAGCATTCACAATACATTTCAAGCAAGCATGGCAAGAGTATATGAGTAGCGGAAAGTAAAGCATGCAACTTGCAATAAAGTAAAGGGATAGGATTGGAGTGTGCAAATGCAATTGGAGACACGAACATTTTTGGCGTGGTTCCGATAGGTGGTGCTATCGTACATCCAATTTGGTGGAGACTTCAACCCAGGAAGGGTAATGGTTACGCGTGTCCATGGAGGCCTCCACCCATGAAGGGTCCACGAAGAAGCAACCTTGTCTATCCCACCATGGCCAACACCCACGAAGCACTTGCCTCACTTGGGTAGATCTTCACGAAGTAGGCAATCTCCTTGCCCTTGCAAACTTCTTGGTTCAACTCCACAATCTTGACAGAGGCTCCCAAGTGCCACCTAACCAATCTAGGAGACACCACTCTCCAAAAGGTAATAGATGGTGTGTTGATGATGAACTCCTTGCTCTTGTGCTTAAAATGATAGTCTCCTCAACACTCAACTCTCTCTCACAGATTTGGATATGGTGGAAAGATGATTTGACTGGAAAGCAACTTGGGGAAGGCTAGAGATCAAGATTTGTGTGGTTGGATTGGAATGTATTGGTCTCAGCACATGAGTAGGTGGTTCTCTCTCAGAAAATAAGTAGTGGAAGTGTAGGCACGTTCGGATGGCTCTCTCTCAAATGGAGAAGGGGGTGGAGGGGTATATATAGCCTCCACACAACATCTAACCATTATACACAATTTACCAAACTCGGTGAGACCGAATAAAGAAACTCGATGGGACCAATCTAGTTCAGAATGTGAACATTAGGATTTTTGGTGGGACTGATGTGCCATGGCTAGGGCAAAACCTCATCTTGATGAGACCGATCGCATGAACTCAGTGAGACCGATTTGAGCAATTGATCAAGCAGAGAGTTGGTCAAGCAAACTCGATGGGACCGATTAACAGTTCGGTGAGACTAAAATAATTGCAATAGGTAACAGAGAGTTTACAAGGCCATCTCGGTGAGACCGAGATCCATATCGGTGTAACTGAATTGATTTGTGTTTCTGAAGTGGCTATGTCAATGAACTCGGTGGCGCCGGATGAAACAAATCGGTGGGGCCGAGTTTGACTATAGGTTTTGGACATATTTGGAATTGTGAAAGTGGCTGAGTATTTTGGAGCAATATCACTAAGCACTTTGAGCGAGTAGACCATTAAGCAACACCTCGTCCCCTTTTAATAGTATTGGCTTTTCCTATGGACTCAATGTGGTCTTGGATCACTAAAATAGAAATGAAGAGTCTTGAGCTTTTGCCAATATCTGTCCTTAGCATCTTGAAGGGGTTCCACATCCTCTTGTTCATGCCACGCCTTTGTTGAACTTTTTGAAATATACTAGATGAAAATGTTAGTCCAACAAGAGATATGCTAAATTAATGACCAAAATCACCCAAGGAGCACTTGTGCTTTCACCCAGGGACGCTAAGGGTGGACTACCATGCCAAAGCTCCACCGCTCCACCTCATAGCAATGCAAGTCATCGATCGGTGCGGTGTCGAGCCCCCAAGTGACTAAGTGGATGTTATTTGACACATGGCAGCCACTTCTGAAGGAAATCACCTGCAAATGACACCCGTCCAGAGACGTGGCAAGCAGGCAGGTGAAGAAGTTGCCAAACGGCCCGGCAAGGCTTGCCGAGCTACACTATGATGTGACACTAAACGGCACATTTAATGCACCTTGTCCTGTCTGTAGAGTTAGGTATGATAGCACTGTTTGCTATCTAATCAGTACGCAATGACTTATTTGCCATTGTGCTAACCCCTTTATCTATAAAAGGAGGTCGTGGCAACCTTAGAAAGGATTCGGACCCTTGTACTCCCGTACGCGGGTAGCTACTCTCACCCAGAGGCAACCTTGTCGGGCTCGAGCGTTGCGTCTCCACCACGGTCCCCTTATCAACCCACCAAAGCAGGAGTAGATTTTTACAACCCGCGGTGGCCCGGACCTGGGTAACACTGCATGTGTGATCATTGTAGTGCTGCTCTGCACCCTCCGCTCTTTGTGTAATGTGCTCTTCCCCCTGCCGAACCAGAAGGGGCCGATGGCCCCATAGGTAGCCGTGTTTTCCCACGACGACAATCATGACCACTACTCGTCCCTTTGAATTACTTCATATGGATCTCTTTGGTCCCACTCATTATGCCACACTAACCAATGCAGCATCACTCTATGCATTCATCACAGCTGATGATTATTCCTCTTACACCTAGGTGCATATCATTAGCTTCAAGGCTGAAGTACAAGGTGTTTTCAGACGGTCTGCAAATTGGGCCATGATGAATTATGGTCTCAAGATCAAGCACTTCATAAGTGACAACGACACCGAGTTCTAGAACACTGGTCTTGATGACTATCTTGACAAACTTGGTATCACTCACGGGCTATCTGCTCCATATACTCCTTAGCAGAATGGAGTTGCAGAACACAAGAACAGGACACTCATCGAGACGGCTCGCACTATGCTTGACGAATACAAGACTTCTCGTCGATGGTGGCCTGAAGCAATTGATACTGCATGTCACATCATCAAGCAGGTATTTCTTCACAAATTCCTCAGGAATACATCATATGAGCTCCTCACTAACAAGAAACCGAATGTGAGTTATTTCAAAGTCTTCATTGCTAAATGTTGGATTAGAGATCCACATCACAATTCTAAATTTGCACCAAAAGCACATGAGTGTTTTATGCTTGGTTACGGGAAGGACTCACACACCTACAGAGTCTTCAACAGCCACCACAACAAGGTTGTTGAAACTGTAGATGTGCGGTTTGATGAAACTAATGGCTCGCAAAGAAGGCACCTGCCTCCTGTCCTAGACGAAATGCCTCCTAAGGAATCTATCAAGCTGATGGGCGCTGGTGAAATTGTGCCCAGTGAAGAAATATCTAAAGAAGAAGTGATTATTCCCCGTTGTGAACAAACTACTAATCCTGAAGAAAATGACACTGAGGAAAATGCTCAACAATAACAAATTCTCCATCCAGCTCATCCATGAGTGAAGTGCAAATTGAGAAGATCCTCGACACAATCAATGCACCTGGTCCCCTCACTCGCTAAAGAGCTTCACATTTAGATAATTTTTTGGGCACTTTGCATTTATCTCTATCACAGAGCCCACCAAAGTTGATGAAGCATTTCTAGAGCCTAAATGGATTCATGCCATGCAGGAAGAACTGCAACAATTGAAGCTCAACAATGTGTGAGAGCTTGTGAATCGCCCTGATCCACGCAAGCACAATATCATCGGCACCAATTAGATATACCGCTACAAGCAAGACGAAAGTGGCCAAGTTGTGAGGAATAAGGCCCATCTTGTAGCACAAGGCTACACACAATTGAGGGTATTGATTTCGGTGAAACTTTTGCACCTGTTGCTAGACTTGAAGCTATTTGTATATTGCTTGTGTATGCTAACCATCAAAATTTTCTCTTATATCAACTGGGTGTGAAAAGTGCATTCGTTAATGGTAAGCTTGAGGAAGAAGTATATGTTGCTCAACCACTAGGTTTTGAGGATCCAAAGCATCCTGACAAAGTCTTCAGACCCAAAAGGGCCCTCTATGGCCTCAAGCAAGCCCCATGGGCTTGGTATTACACTCTCAAGGAATTCCTAAAGACAAAGGGATTCAAACCCTCAGTTCACTTGACCCTACTCTTTTTACAAAGTCTTATGATGGTGAACTATTCATATGCCAATATAAGTTGATGATATTATCTTTGGTTGCACAAACAAGCTTTTCAGTGACGAATTTGCATATATGATGCGTGAAGAATATCATATGTCTATGACGGGAGAACTGAAAATCTTCCTTGGTCTTCAAATTTGTCAACAACCTAATGGCATCTTCATTTCTCAAGAGAAATACCTCAAAGACTGCCTAAATAAATTTGGCATGCAAGACTGCAAAGGCCTGAAAATACCAATGCCTACAGGTGGTCAACTCTACACTAACGAAAATGGTAAAGATTTTGATCAGAAGGTATATCGCTCCATCATTGGTTCGCTTCTTTACCTATGTGCATCTAGGCCAGATATTATGCTTTGCGTTTCCATATGTGCCAGATTTCAAGGGACACCTAAGGAATCACACCACCATGCCGTGAAACGAATTCTTTGATATTTAGCTCACACACCAACCCTTGGATTATGGTATCCCAAGGGCTCATCCTTTGATCTAGCTAGATTTTCTAATTCTAATTAGGCTGGAGATCGTGTGGGTCGCAAGTCTACATCAGGCACATGTCATTTCCTCGGATGATCTCTTGTCTGTTGGTCCTCAAAGAAGCAGAACAACGTCACTCTTTCCACAGCTGAAGCTAAATACATTGCGGCTGATGCCTGCTGCTCACAGTTGCTATGGATGAAGAAAACCCTCAAGGACTATGGCGTCAACATGAAGAAGGTCCCTCTCTATTGCGACAATGAGAGTGCTATCAAGATCACCCACAATCCAGTGCAACACTTCGAGATGAAGCATATACAGATTCGTCACCACTTTCTTCATGATCTTGTGCTGAAGGGAGACATTGTCATCGACCACGTTAAGATTGAAGACCAACTTGCCAATATATTCACTAAGCCCTTGGATGAGAAGAGGTTCTGCAAGTTGCGATCAGCTAAACATCCTAGAATCTTCGAATGTCCTCTGAAGTGGACACACATCCTAACGCTTATGCATTTTTGATGAATTTGATGCACAACACATGAAGTAACATATTTCTTCAATCAATGAGGACTTACCCTCTAAGTGTGAAGAAATTAATGAAGAACTTGACTCTCAGAACCCTACAATAATTGTATGTGGTGTCTGTATTCAACATAGTTCTTATACGGTGGGTAACTCCTCATTCACAATATATGACATTCAGAACCCTACAATATATGACATTCTTCAAATTTGAGTTTTTCGTCATTCGCAATTTTGTCAAACTTTCAAATTCGTCATTGAGGTTATTCTTCATTGCTTGAGCTGATTATACACACACACATACATATTTGAGCTTTTCATGTCCTCAACAGGATCCACATATTGCAAATGCTTCAGTTGGATTTCTTCATCTATGTGGATGTGATCGGACCCACTCCCCTCAATGCTAAGCCCAACCCACTCTGTTCACAAATTCTTCATATGCGTTCTACTTGACACTTTCAAAGTCTTCACTGTGTCCTTGACAGCTAAAGAAATTTTGAACACATTTTTAAATTGCAAGAAGGTTTTTTGCGGTTGCCACAGTAACTTCATCCCGCACTTCACTCGCATGGATAAGCATGTGAAAGTGCATCTGTGATGCGTGTCACTGATATGCGAATGTTTAGGGGCTTATCCGTCCAAAATCTTTGGACCTCTTAGTTTTCACCGTGGCTATAAGTAGCCTTGACTCCCTCAACCTCGTTTCACTTTGCTCCTCTGCTCCCGTCGCTCTCACTTTCAAACCCTAGTGCCGCCGCTGGAATTCATCACCACCGGAGAATAAGAGCTTCACTGCCTCGACTTCTTCGCCGTCGTACTCATGCCGGATGCAAGTTTCTTCACCCCCGACACCGTCGTAGCCGTCTTTCATATCCGAGTTAGGGTACGGAGGATCTAACTGACGATTTCCATCGTTTCATCACCCAGTACGTCAAGTTCATCACTAGGGTAATTAAACAGTAATTTTACCACCCCGTTTGATCTTCACTCCACTCGAAAATCTTCAATTGTTGTTTTTACCACACTTTCAATTCTTTAGCACTTCCTTTGGGCCAGACTTGTGCAATTCAACTAAGTTATACTTAACAACTAGATTCCTCAGTTGTGAAAATTGTCTCAATATGTACTGGAACCTAGGTCAGGAACACTTAGTGAATTTCGTCGAGACAATAAGGGTCAATTTCCTCAACTGGTTTATTTTGAAACACATCTGAGAACGCATGTGACTCCTCCCAATTTCCTTGCAACTATACTCTGTTCACAGGTACAAATGTCTATCAATGAACCTCTTGGTTCTCATCAAATTAATTCATTTGTAGCGTTGCTTGAGGAAAATCTTCAAACTTCATCAAAGTCATCAAAAGCTTAGAAGCCTCAATTGAAGAAAATTTTCAATGGCAAAAAGCCTTAGAAGGGAGGAAAACATAAAGAGGAACACACTACCTTTAGGATCGCCGAGGATATTTACTCAGGATATTGCATGCCAAATGAAGCAACTCATGGCAAAGAAACCAATGAGCAGCGCAAAACGTGCGTGCAAAAGATAAAGAGATACTAGTCGTATGAATGGAAAGACTACAGATATGCGACTCCAAAATACATGAAGGACTTTGCAGTAAAGCCATCATGCAATAGGCCACCACTTGCTCCTGGTCAACTGGCTGATCCTACAAGCATCATAAGGGGTGAAGAATTCCCCAAGCAATGGGCAAGCACTACAAAAAAAGACACATCCATGACATTTTGGGCCAAACGGATTTTTTTCTATCATACTTGTGACACTTCTATGATGATAATTATGACAAAACCCGGTATCATCATAGATGTGGTGGGCTCCTACTTCTATGACAAAAAATCATGACAGAGAATGGACTTTTCGTCCTGCGCGGGCCGGAGACGCAACTGCATGACATTCTTTGGGCCGTCCATGACAGAAAAAAATCATGGTAGAAGCGAGGGCGAGGAAAATTTTGGGGAGTTCCCGGTTACGGTGGGTGGTCGGGGCCGAGCGATGCACGAAGGGATTGCGCGTTTCTCTCGAACACGTACGCGCGTGGATGTGAGGCGTTGGGCTCTAACTGAACCCGAGCGAGGCATTCGCCTACGGAACCCGAGCAATTGCACTAGCTACATTACTGAACCCCGGTCGCTCCCTTGGTGTTAACTGAACCTAATCGTGCGGTACCTTCGCTACTGCTGCTAACTGAAGCCGGTCGAACCTGCTGCCTCTTGATGAATAGTGAGCATTGTTGGGGGTTGGATGAACAGTTCCCGGTGGGGGTTGGATGAACAGGACCCCGTGGGGGTGTAGAGGCCATTGCCGCTGGATGAACAGGACCCCGATCGATCGAGCCGGTTGTGGGTGGATGAACAGGACCCCGTGGAGGGCTGGATGAACAGGATGACCCCATGGAGGGCTGGATGAACAGAATGACCCCATGGAGGGCTGGTTGAATAGTAGCTAGTGGAGAGTTGGATGAACAGTAGCCCATGGAGGGGTGGTTGAATAGGACCCCATGGAGAGGGCTGGTTGAACAGTAGTCGGTGGAGGAGCGGTGGAGGCTGGATGAACAATCGTAGGTGGAGGCTGGAGGAGGTCGACGGTGGATGAACAGTAGCCCGTGGAGGCTGGAGGAGGTCGAAAGTGGAGATGAACAGTAGCCCGTGGAGTCCCGTTTTGCGGTACAACCACACCCCTCCCGATGAACAGGACCCCCGTTTTGACCGTAGCGCTCCAACACAAGCTATTTCCTCCGTTTTGCGGTACGCCAAACCCCTCCTGATCAACAGGACCCCGCTTTGACCGTACGCAATGGAACACAAGTCTGTTTCCTCTGTTTTGCGGTATGCCAGACCCTTCCCTATGAACAGGACCCTGTTTCGACCTTACACGGTCCCAGAAGGCCCATTTCCTCCACTCTGCGGCATGCCAGACCTTGTTTCGGTTGTTCCGTCCAAGCCGGTTGGCTCCCAATGAAAACGATGTATTCCGTTGCCTCCCGATGAACACGACCCATTCCATTGCCTCCCCATGAACGCGACGCAGTTTCTCCGTTTCGACCCAGCCGGTTGGCTTCCGATGAATAGGACGCCGTTGCTACCGTCCATGGCCTCTACATGTACAAGTGCCCTGGCCGTACGTATGCGCGAGTACGGGTTCGAGACCCCGCCCGTATGTACGTACGTGGTCGTATTTACTTTCTTGCACCCTGGTTGTACGTATGTGTACACGGTTCGGACTGGACTGCCTGAACTGCTACCGCTCCTTACTCGGCCGTGGTTCATCGTGGCAGACAGACCGATCGACCGGTATATACACAGACAACGCTACGTACGCTTTGACCGGGTGGGTCCCAGCTGTCAGGGAGGATAAGGACGCACTTCCTTGCGTGCGAAGATATAGCTGGTGGGTCCTAGCTATCAAGGGGGAGAATCATTTTTTTGCCCATAATAAGTACGCACTTCCTTGCGTGCGAAGATGTAGCTGGTGGGTCCCACCTGTTAGTGGGAGAAAACATTATTTCTAAGGTAAAAAGGATGCAGTTGCATGCATGCGTCCATGGGCATGGTGCATGCCCACTGACAGCCTCTCCAAGTACAGTCATCTTCCGTTGACTCTCGTTTGTTGACCACGTTGACCACACCGTTTAGAGCGCACCAAGCCGGTGGACAAAGGCGAGGCCCCAGACTGGAACACCCCGGAGATGGGGATCATGCAGCAATGGAGTCGCAGACAGAGAGGAGTGGGAAACTTGACTGCTTCGGGTGCGGGGTGGGCCTACACTTGGCAGAGAACAACAGGAGGTGCGGAAGAGTGGAGGGATGGCCTGGCTGTCGGTGGGGTAGCGTTTCGATGCGAGGCGCGCAAAATAGCCCGGCTGGATGCCGGAGGCTTGAGCAAGCGGTCCCGGCAGCGCTGGGGGAAGAAGACGAGAGATTGAAGAAGAATGACGGCCGTTGGATGTGAATCCAACGCCTTGCTTAGGATTGGACCTTTGTATTTTTATTTTTTGCGAAAGTCCTTTGGCTTCGACCTACTGGCCCACATGTCGGCCAGTCCATTTGTTTTTTAGTCCATTTGGTGGGCTGGGGTGAAACAATGATGTAGCTCCTATTGAGCCCATTTATATATAATGGTAGAATTTAAAGCCCTTTTGCATTTTTCTCGAAATCCGCGGACTTGCTGCGCTAGGTGAAAATATCATGTTGGGTTGGACGGAGAAATGTTATAAAAACATAAACACATGATTGCACGTCTATTACTGTATTGGTCAGTAAAATCTTTGCAAGTTGTCCATGTACAAAAGTATGGGTACTTTTGTACCCCTTACTAGTGCATGGGCAGTCGTAGCCACACCTGCGGCAGGGCCTGGCGAGGCAGAGGAAGGAAAAACCAAAAGACTACCAAGACATATACTTGAAGTGCAAGGAGTAAAGGGTGAGCTAGCCCTTGCCGGGGCGTCCTACACAGCACCAGCAAGCCCATCACCCTTGGGGCTGACAGCTCTGACACCATCGACAACGTTAAAGACCAAGATCTGGAGAGCGCATGCTCGCTAGCATGCAGATCCTCATAAAGACTGATAGCCCACAGATCCACGTGGGACCAGAAGACGAAGACCCCCGGCAAGACCCTTGCCAGGGACGACTCCAAGGCCCCCGACAAGCCTTGCCGAGGACGATCACAGGGCCGCGGCCAGACCCGCGTCCAGCAAGGTTTCACCACCTCACCACCACTCCAGTGCGACGACAGGGATGCCAACTAAGCAGGCGCCTGCGTGGCGGCATGGAGATCTTCATGGAAGCTTACCATTGTGCCAACACAGCATCTAGTCGGCTAGCGTGGCACTACATGCCTCGTCGACCTGGACACGTGTCAAAGCGAGGAGGAGCGGCGAAGGACGGGATGGCTTCTGTTGCCATCCCCAATAAAGCAAGAGGACACGTAGGCGACGCAATAAATGCGCTTGTCCTAGGTTGCCGAGCGATAAGCTCGTGCATTGTAGTTTGCCACCTCCTGTGTGCCACTGTGGCAACCCCTTTTGGTATAAAAGGAGGCCCAGGGCACAAAGAGAGGGGATTCAGACTTTTGGACAAAGAACGCACCATAGCTAGTTCAAAAGCTCAAGAACACACATATAACCAGACAAGCAGGACTAGGGTATTTCGCTTCTTTGTGGCCCGAACCTGGATAAAAATCCCTTGTGTGCTAACGGCTCAACCTCCTCTTCGTGCAGATAATCCCCCGCCGAATGTAGAAGGGATCATTATGACCCCATAGGCATTTGATTTCCCCGACATCTTTGGCGCGCTAGGTAGGGGGCATTAGTTGTGAGAATCTGGTCTGTTAGTTAGTGCAGTAGTTTCTTCATCACCATGGGGCTGAGGAAGAAGACGATCGCAGCGATCGGCCCGTCCAGGGCCGCTCCACCCGCACCCGTGCGGAATGGCGACATGGCAGGCGCCAGTGGTAGAGGAGATCGAGATCGTCCACATCATCCGAATACAAGAAGCCAGGCAGCCAGTGTCCTCCGTAGAGGCGACGAAGGTCGGCGCGCCGCAGCTCCCATGGATGGAGCCGCGCTACCCGCGGGTGGTGCGGGGACCTCCAAGGGCAAGAAGTTGACCCCGCCAACGCTCGCACTGTGGTCCTCTTAGCTCGTGCGTGACGAACAGCGCAACAATGTTTAAGACCCCGGGCGTCGCTGCAGCAAAAGCCCTCAGCGTCACTCTCGAGACACATAGAGCCAACATGCACGCCATGATGTTGGTGAAAAGAGCGCGCGGCCGCGGAATCGTGATGGGACTCCTTCTAACATAGTTAGAAGTCCGAGTTCCTCCCATTCCTCGCGCTTGTCGCTGCCACCCACGCGAGCACAAGTGTTGTCGCGAGCGCAGCTACTCCTCGACTTTCCTCCTGCCTTGGAGAAACAAGAAGAGTGGAGGGCTGCCATCCAAAGCCTTATTGGCCATGCCAATAGGGACGGCCACCGGGGAGCAAGTCCCTTGCGGCGCCAGAATAATGAGCCAGCGCGTGTATACAGTGGAAGGGTTGAGGGTGCCGCGACCACGGTGCACTCCCCTCCACCACGGCCGGCCCGTCGGGGTGACGCCTGGGACAACGTATCCATGGCGTCGTCAGACCCACGGACACTTCGTGACCAACGTCAAGTTCTCCGAGAGCGGCACAAGGAAGACGCCCGGACCACCATCGAATGGCAGCAGGACGCACGCCATCAGTCTGATAGGTGTGCTGGGCCTACTATGTACAAGCCTGCGTCGGGGGATGCTGGCGACTTGCCCTACGCAATAACTTGTCCAACGTTCACCCATGAGTTGTGGTAGTTCCAATGTCCCAACACCCGCGTGTTCAAGCCAGAGGTCCCGGAGAAATACGACGGCAAGACTCATCCCTCTGAGTTCCTGAGCATTTACACCATTGCGATGCAAGCTATTGGAGCACAAGACGGCAAGGTACTCGCCAACTATTTCCCGTTGGCTCTTAAGCCCAACGTCTGGTCATGGTTGATGCATTTGCCGATAGACTCCATAGCCTCTTGGTCCGATCTGTGCCACGAGTTTGTTGGTGACTTCACGGGCGGCCATGTAGCTCCTGGGCAGGCAAGTGATTTGCATGTGATCCCCCAGAGGGACGGTGAATCCTTGCGTAAGTATATACAGAGGTTCAGCCGTGTGCGGTACAACATCCCCGACATTCACCCTGCCGCTATCATCAGCGCGTTCCATCAGAAGAGGGTCGTTTGGCGGCGACCTCAACTATAGGATGGAGAGGATCGTTTTCGATGTTGCCGAGATCCCGTTGCCATACAACGGGATCCTTGGCCGCCCAGCGCTGGCCAAGTTCATGGCGGCGTCGCACTAGGCATATAACAAGCTGAAGATGCCTGGCCCGATGAGCATCATCACCATCGGTTGTGATAAGAAGGATGCACTCATCTGCACCGATCAGCTATATCGAGGGGCAGTTGCAGCATCTGCCGCCAAGGCACGTGCTCTTGACATTGAGAAGAAGACCAGTAAGGTCTTGGCCGCCGGCAAGACTCCTCGCTCTGGCAAGGGTTCCTACAATCACTCTAGCAAACGCACCTCTTCGGAGTGCTGTGTTCCCGCTGAGGACGTGCCAGAGAGCTCTACCGACAAGGGCAAGAAGTCTAAGGAGGCCCCACTAGAAACCAAGAAGGTGTCTGCCAAGGAGGATGGCACGGGCGGAGCTTTTACCATAAGCTCCACCCTTGACAGCAAATATGAAAGCGCGCTCGTCGCCTTCCTGCGGCGAATGTCGACGTGTTTGCATGGCAAGCATCCGACATCCTCGGCATTCCCAGGGAGGTGACTGAGCACCATCTTGCTGTCTGCCCCCATGCACGGCCCGTCAAGTAGAAGGTCAGAAAGCAAGCTTTGGAGCGACAAGAATTTATCATCGAGGAGATCAGGAAGTTGGAGGCGGCACTCCACCCAACATGGTTGGCCAATCCAGTAGTAGTACATAAGGCGAATGGGAAGTGGAGGCTATGTATCGACTATGATGATATCAATAAAGCCTGTCCAAAGGATCCTTTCCCATTGCCATGTATCGACCAAATAGTGGACCCCACTACCGGGTGCGACCTGTTGTCGTTCCTTGATGATTACTTAGGATATCATTAGATCTCCGTGACGAAAGAAGATGAAGAAAAGACCACGTTCATCACCCCATGTGGTACATAATGTTTCGTACGGATGCCCTTCGGGTTGAAGAGTGCTGGTTCGACGGTCGCCTGAGCGGTCCAAATCGGTTTTGAGCCCGAGCTCCATAGAAATATGGAAGCCAACATGGATGATATAGTGGTCAAAACCAAAGATAAGGCCACGCTCGTGCAGGACCTAGAAGAAATCTTTATGAATTTGTGCAAGATGAACCTCAAGCTTAACCCAGAGAAGTGTGTGTTCGGCGTCCTGTTCGGCAAACTTCTTGGGTTCTTTGTGTCTCAACGTGGAATCGAAGCGAACCCCGACAAGATCAAAGCCATTGAGCAGACTGAGGTGCCCCGAGGAGTCAATAACGTCGGCAGGCTTGCCGGCTGCGTTGCCGCCCTGAGTATGTTTATCTCTAAGTTTGTTGAGTGTGCCCTGCCCTTTTTCAAAATTTTGAAAAAGGAGGATCTGATGAAATGGACTTCGGAGGCAACGGCAGCGCTTCAAGACTTAAAGAGGTACCTCTCCTCTACGCCAATAATAGTCACACCTAAACCACAAGAGCCGTCGCTGCTGTACTTGGCAGCAACAAATCAAGTGGTTAGTGTTGCGCTAGTGGCAGAGAGAGAAGCTAAAGAACAGGCAACGACGGCGGCGGCTGAGCCATCGAATGAGGAACCAGGGCCGTCAGGGTCCAATGCCGGCAAAGCAAAATCCCCGGCAGTGCCCGGTGCCAGCGAGATACAATCTATGCAAATGGGTGAAGAAAAGGAGAAGATAGAGATGGTGCAGCACCTAGTCTACTTTGTCAGCTCCCTCTTGCAAGGGGCTAGGTCAAGGTATTCTGGCATGCAGAAGTTGCTTTTCGGCCTTCTTATGGCCTCGAGGAAGCTACACCACTATTTTCAAGCACATGCGATCACCGTCGTCACTCGCCTCCCGTTGCAACAAATCTTGCACAACCTAGATGCAACAGGGAGGATTGTGGAGTGGGCGTTGGAGCTGTCAAGCTTTGGGCTCAAATTCGAAAGTACTTCGACAATCAAGAGCAGGGCTTTGGCAAAATTCATAGCGGAATGGACATCCGCGCCAGACGAAGAAGTTCAAGAGACCACCCTTCCCGGCAAAGAGGCAAGTAGTTATTGGATTATGTACTTTGACGGGGCCTTCTCCTTACAAGGTGCTGGTGACGGCGTGCTGCTCGCACCCACCGGGGAGCGCGTCAAGTATGTGGTCCAGATGCACTTTCCCTGGGAGAGGTCGACAAACAACACCACAGAGTACGAGGGGCTGCTTGCCGGTCTCAGAATCGCAGCGGACCTCAGGATTAGGAAGCTTATTGTCATAGGAGATTCCCAACTTATCGTCAAGCAAGTCAACAAAAATTATCAGAGCCCGCTGATGGAGGCATATGTGGATGAAGTGAGGAAATTGGAAGAGTGCTTTAACGGTCTACAAGCAGAGCATGTTCCTCGAGCACAGAACAGCATTGCCGATGACTTATCAAAGAGCGCTGCCCTCAAGCAACCTGTGGAACCAGGAACCTTTGTGCTTCAATTAACTCAGCCATCCGTCGATTCATCAGCAGAGAAGAACAAGCGAAGGGAGGTGGGCCCTGACAAATACTTTCCCGCAGAGCTCCCATGAGCCGCCGGCAAGGAGGTTGCCGGGTATCCCAAGCTTGCCGGGGAGCAGCGGCCTTTGGTAGAGTCCCGAGCTCTTGCCATCGAGACAGCTGCCCCGGCAGCAGAAGACATGCCTTTGGCCCTTACCGTTGAGCCTCAGGCTCCAGCATGGGCACAACATACAGTCTGTTTCCTCCAAACAGGGGAGCTCCCTGAGGAGCAGGAAGAAGCAGAGAAGGTAGCCCGTCGGTCTAGCATGTACCAGTTTGTGGATAATATGCTTTACAGAAGAAGGCCAAACGGCGTGAAATTGCAGTGTATTCCTCGGGAGGACGAACTGGAGCTGTTGGCAGAGATACACAGAGGCAAATGTGGCTCCCACATAGGGTCAAGAGCCCTTGCCAGCAAAGCATTCCGGCAAGGTTTCTTCTGGCCCACTACCCTCCAGGATGCAATAGCACTAGTAACCAAGTGTCAAGTGTGCCAGTTTCATTCAAAGAAGCTTCATCAACCAACTCAAGCCCTTAAACCAATCCCTCTCTCCTAGCCATTTTCGGTCTGGGGCTCGACATACTGGTCCCCTTTCCCTGTGCTGTTGGGGGCTTCGAGTACTTGTACATCGCGATTGACAAGTTCACAAAGTGGCCGGAAGTGGAGCCAGTGAGAAAGGTGACAATGCAGTCGGCCGTCAAGTTCTTCAAGGGACGTGTTTGCCATTTTGGTGTACCAAACAGAGTCATCACCAACAACGGCACACAGTTCATGAGCCGCACCTTCATGCAATATATCCAAGACCTTGGCAGTAAAGTTTGCTTTGATTCTGTTGCTCATCCAAGAAGCAATGGCCAAGCAGAAAGGGCAAATGTTAAAGTGTTGCGAGGCCTCAAAACAAGAACGTTCGACAAGCTGCGCAAGTGTGGAAGACGTTGGATTGATGAATTACCTATGGTTCTTTGATCAATCAGAACGACACCAAATCGAGCTACTGGTCAGACCCTTTGCCCTGGTATACGGGGCAGAAGCAATTCTCCCCATGGAACTTATATACGGGTCACCTCAAGTGCTCGCTTATGATGAGCTTGAGCAAGAGCAATTTCACCAAGATGATGCGACGCTCCTTGAGGAAGATCGTCTTCGAGCTGATGTGCGAATCGCTCGCTACCAGCAAGCCTTGCGCTGCTATAATAGCCGCAAGGTTCACAAACGAAGCCTTGAGGAAGGCGACCTTGTTCTTCGGCGCGTTCAGTCCGCCAAGAATTCAAAGAAGTTGACGCCAAAGTGGGAAGGCCCCTATCGGGTAATACGAGTCACCAGGCCCGGCGCAGTCTGCCTGGAGACCGAAGATGGCATTCCGATGACAACTCCTGGAACATCGAACATCTTTGCAAGTTCTACCCATAGGGCACGGCTACCAGGAGCTCCGGCAACCCCATTTTTTGTAATAGCCTTGCCGGCAAGGCATGTAACCCTATGTACAAAGCCAGGCGCAGACCCTCTGCGCAGCCCGATAGTTTTTAGCATGCACGGTTTCCTGCTAGTTTCCATGTGTATATATATATATATATATATATATATATATATATATATATATATATATATATATATATATATATATATATATATCTCTGTGTGTGTGTGTGTGTGTGCATGTCATGCTTGCCCAGGATATTTTCCTACCTCAGATTCTAATAGGTACCGGGGAATCATCAAGGCTCCGTGACCCTATCATCTCCTCCTTTCAGTTGTAGTCACAACGCTCCGGCATGGAATTGAGAAGGCTGCCCGGCGCAGCGTCCCCGCCGACAACCCAACCAGATAAAGTTCATCTCCTACTCATTCCTGTTCGTAGCTTTGTGACTTGTGCATTAGAAGACCTCGCCACTCTGATTGGACTTAGGTGCTCCCATCCCCGGCTCGAACGCTGCTTCGGCCGGGGTGGTTATAGAAACCTTTGGCACAAAGAGATTGGCAGGGAGCTGGACCTTGCGTCAGTAACCCACTAGATGTGATTCTCCGGCAGACGCAGGGGGCGCCGGCAAGGTGGCTTGCCAGGGAGACTCATTTACTTTATATTAAAGGGGCATTTTTTACCTCTGCACGAATGTTTACGTGCATGAGTTCCCGGCAAAAGCTTATCTTCTTCATTGATATGCTGATACAAGTACAAATATTACAGAACATAAGCATGGGCTTGGAAGACTACAGTTTTCTAAAAAGGATAAGATTTGGCATGTGCGTACAAATTGAGAAAAAGATAAGTGCCCTGTAATCCCCGTTCTTTCCTCTTTCCTCTCCAGGCACGGCAGGCAAAGAAAGGTGACGGGCACGGGGAGCGCGGCAATGGAGAGCTTGACGAGGAAGCCCGTCCATCACCGACGCCAGAGCTAGCAGGATGCAACCCCAGCAAGGCGAGTTGCCGGAGGAAGGGGGAGGTGGAGCAGATGATGGTGCTGCCACTGATGGTCAGCTGGAGTCGGAGTCATCGTCCTCCCACCCGTTGTCGTCGTTGTCGCTAGCGTTGTCCTCCTCACCGCTGTCGCTCGAGGAGGAGCTTTCATCGTCAGTGGAACTCTCCGCGCAACACCCTAAGCGGATTCCTAAGCTCCCGAAGACCTTGACAGAGAGCGAACCGCTATCCATTAACTTGAAATGGAGAATGTGCCCTCCGACAAGTTGTGGGCATGTGCAAAAGTTTTCCACCCCTGGCGATGGTACATGACGTGAGGGGGGGGGAGTCAACGTCAGCCCACATGCTGCTGTTTCCGTAGCTCCTCATGTGAAGCCTCAAGGCTTGCACTGGATCCTGCTCCATCACCCGGGCGAATGGGGTCAAAAGCCAGAGACGACTGCACACATGCTTATACAGCCTGATGAAGAACTCGTAGGGCTGGTCTCCGATGTGGCCGCCCATCATAGGAGGGGCCGCTGGCGGAAACGCAGCTGGAGCACCGCCCCGTCCACCTCCTCCTCGAGCACCGTGACAACCTTGGCCTCGCCCCCCTCCTCTTCCCCTCGCGGCGGGCTTCGCCGCCGGGGGTTCCGGAGGAGGAGGAACATGCTGTCGAGCAAAAGCCCTCGTCACCGCCATCGAAGCGCCAGCATGCCCTTTCACCATGGCGAATGAGAGGAAGATGATAGGCAAAAAGAGGGGAAGGGGCGAGTGTGGAGAAGCACTGCCCCTCCCCCTTTTATAGAAGAAGCAAGGCCGGGGCCTGGCCACCCAGCCCAAGGGGCAGCCGCCCCGCGCGGCCAATGCGGCCTCTGGAATCACGTGGAAATGGAACTGACCCGCTCCCCCAATCAACAAATGTCTGGTTTTCCACCTCGGCGTTAATGCCCACGTCCTTCGCATCCACCGCTTGCCGTTCCCAAGGCATGAAGGATACATGGCGAAGCAGAAGGGGGCGTGAGGACAGGTGGGACGACCGTTTTCTACCCCATGATCGTGGGGTGCGGCGCCATGCAAGCTGCGACCCGAGTCCACTTAGTAAATGAGTAGCGCCCCTGCAGATTCTTTTTTTATAAGGGAAGCACGGGCCACCTCTTTGCTATCGACTGCGAGATGACGCAAGCATGCTGAGGCCATCCGACGCACGACCCCCACGTCACGCGCTCGATGCGGGTCATTGGTAAGCGCAACTGACAGAAAGATCGTGGAGATCCATCTCTGCCATGCACGCCCGCGCACTGCCTTAGGCCTGGCCCAACTACGCCTTGCGCTTATGTGTGGCCCAAGCCCGTGGGCTCCTGTCGGTGTACAAATGTATGGGCACTTCCGTACCCCTTACTAATTCGCGAGCAGTCGCAGCCACACCTCCGCAGGGCCTAGCGAGGCAGAGGAAGGCAAAACCCAAAGACTACCAAGACATATACTTGAAGCGCAAGGAGTAGAGGGCGAGCTGGACCACCCCCGGCAAGGGCCTTGCTAGGCCGTCCTACAGAGCACCAGCAAGCCCATCACCCTGGAGGCTGAGAGCTCTGACACCATTGACAATGTTAAAGACCAAGATCTGGATAGTGCATGCTCGATAGCATGCAGATCCTCATAAAGATTGACATCCACAGATCCACGTGGGACCAGAAGACGAAGACCCCCGGCAAGACCCTTACCGGGGACGACTCCAACGCTTGTCGGGGACGATCGTGGGGCCGCGGCCAGACCCGCGCCCGGCAAGGTTTCGCCAACTCACCAGCACTCCAGTGCAATGATAGGCGTGCCAACTAAGCAGGCGCCTGCGTGGTGGCAAGCAGATCTTTGTGGAAGATTACCATTGTGCCAACACAGCAGCTAGTTGGCCAGCGTGGCACTGCATGCCTCGTCGACCCGGAAGCGTGTCAAAGCGAGGAGGAGTGGCAAAGGACGGGATGGCTTCTGTTTCCATCCCCAATAAAGCAAGAGGACACGTAGGCAACACATTAAATGCGCATGTCCTACGTTGCCGAGTGATCAGCTCGTGCACTGTAGTTTGCCACCTCATGTGTACCACTGTTGCAACCCCTTTTGGTATAAAAGGAGGCTCAAGGCACACAGAGAGGGGATTCGGACTTTTGTACAAAGCACGCACCATAGCTAGTTCAATAGCTCAAGAACACACATATAACCATACAAGCAGGACTAGGGTATTACACATCTTTGTGGCCCAAACCTGGAAAAAAATCCCATGTGTGCTATTGGCTCGACTTGCTCTTCATGCAGCTAATCCCCCGCCGAATGTAGAAGGGATCCTTGTGACCCCATAGGTGTTCAGTTTCCCCGACACAAGCTTATGTACGCAATCACCAGGAGTTAACTTGCCAAGTTATATATAAACAATATTATTATTATTTTGTAAGAACTTTTTATTTACGAAATAAAATATCATTTTATTTTGATGAGTTAACAGGACGTGGGGTATTATTATTTTTTAGGATAGACGTGGGAAAGATGAGTTGGTTCTAGGGGAAAGTACAGGGAGAAAACTCAGATTACATTGAAAAATAAAATTGGAGAAAATTCAAATATAGGATTAATGAAAACGAAAAATAAAGGAAGCGGTAAGGTCTATAAAATGGTTGGACGAACGACAGGTTTAACGGAACCTTATGTTGTTTGTATTATATATATGTAATAAAATAAGATATAAATATGAATATATATATATAAGGGAATACATACACTACTGAAAACAGCTACTTTGCCATCTGCCAGCTCTTTGCCGTCTGCTAGCGGACGGCAAAGAAGCTCTTTGCCATCAGCTACCCAAAAGCGGACGGCAAAGAACTGGCTGATGGCAAAGTGCTTCTTTGCCATCAGCCAGTTCTTTGCCGTCCGCTAGCAGACGGCAAAGAAGCTTTGTCGTCGGCTAGCGGACGGCAAAGAGGGAGGGGGCCCCACTGACGAGCTGGTTTAAAAAAACTTAACGGCCCCCCTATTTGCCGTCCGCTAGCAGACGGCTAAGAGCAAGTGGGGCGGACGGCAAAGTGGGGCGGACGGCAAATGTTTAGGTTACTAACGGCGCCCCACCCCGCCCATCTCTCTTTGTTCGATCTGTCCTCCTCTCCTCCCCGAGGACCACCGCCACCCGCTATCGCCCCCGCCACCCACCGCCGCCCCCTTGCCCCACCTCCCCTCGCCCCGTCGCCCCACCGTCCCAAGCACTCTCCGCCGCCGCCGCCACCCGCCACCGCCCCCTGGCCCCACCGCCCCTCGCCCCGTCGCCCCCACCACCCGCCACCGCCCCGGCGTCCCGTCGCCCGCGCCGGAGCCAGGTTCGCCGCGGGCCCCCTGCGTCCACCTCGCCCCCCCCCCCCCCCGTCCCGGAGCTAGGCTCGCCGACGCCCCTGTGCCCGCGCCGCCCCCGGAGGCAGGCTCGCCCCTAGGCCTACGTCTGCCTCGCCCCCCCCCCCCCTCCGCTAGTCCGTCCGCCTCGCGCCCCCCGCCCCGGAGCCAGGCTCGCCGCCGCCTCTGCGCCCGCGCCGCCCCCTCCATCCTCCATCGAGAGGAGCCAAGGTGAGCATTTTTTTGTTTTTTTCTACTGTTTTTCTTTGTTGTTTAGGTTTAATTAGGTTATTGATAGGTTTAGGTTAGTGGTTGATTTAGGTTAGTGCTAGATATAGGTTTAGATTATTATTAGAAGAAGAAAGTTGAAAAAAAGAAGTAGAAGAAGAGGAAAAAGGAAAAAAGGAAGAAGAATAAGAAGGAAGTTGAAAAATATAACAATATAGAAGAGGAAAAAGGAGAAGAAGAAAGAAGAAGAAGAAGAAGAAGAAGAAGAAGAAGAAGAAGAAAGAAGAGGAGGAGGAGGAGGAGGAGGAGGAAGAGGACGAGGGAGAAGAAGAAAGAAAAGAAGAAGAAGAAAGAAGAAGAAAGAATAAGAAGAAGAAGAAGAAGAAGACCCCGGCGCGCCACCCCGACACCCGGACCCCGACCCCCGACCCCCGACACACCCACCCCGACCCCGACACCCCGACCCCGACCCGTGACACCCCGACACCCCGGCCCGACACCCCGACCCCGACCCCCGACACCCCGACCCCGACCCCGACACGCCACCCCGACACCCCGGCCCGACACCCCGACCCCCGACCCCAGACCCCCGACACCCCGACCCCTACCCCCGACACCCCGACCCCGACAAGCCACCCGACACCCCGGCCCGACACCCCGACCCCGCCCCCGGCCCCCGACACCCTGACACCACGCCCCGACCCCGACACGACACCCCGATACCCCGATACCCGACCCCGACACGACAACCCGACCCCGACACCCCGACCCCGACACCACACCCCGACAACCTGACCCCCTGACCCCGACCCCCCGACCCCGGAACAGCACCCCGACCCCGACACGGCACCCTGACACCGGCAGGACACCCTGACCACCGTCACCTCCCGAAAAGGTGTTTTTTGGCTTCCAAAGGCCGACGGGGTCATATATTTGTGAATTATTAGTTAGGTCATATATTTTTCGATTTTGTTATGAAAAACGTCATATATAATTGTAGTTTTAAATGTGCAGTTGTTTCATCGCTGCGAGGTTTGGTGTTCGACGACCTCGCCGTGCGTTTGACGAGCTCTGCCCCTTCATTCGTGGGTGAGCACAAATGACAAGTCCTCCTCCCCCATTAATTATTTGATCTATTCCGATGAAACTTGATAGCTAGCTATATATGTGTCTTGAATCATCAGTATGCATAACCAATATGTGTCTCCCGTTCGAAAGCGTCATAGTTATAAATATGCATGCATTTGCATATTTATAACCTTGATTCTTTCGAATTGTCCAACACTATCCATGGACAGCCCGAGTATGTGTAGATTGGGTTCGTTTTCCCATATGCTTTGCTCCGGATCCGACGCATAAATTTCGTCAGTGCCTCCCCTGTTGTTCTCCGGGTACACATCCTCTTTGTTTATTGCAGAGACGTGTATCAGGAGAACAGCGGGGAGGTGCTGCCGAAATTTTGTGCCGGATCCGGAGCATAGCATGGGAAAATGAACCCAATCTACACATGCACGGGTGGGATTAGGACCTATCATTACCTATTAGAGTGTAGGTTGCATGGACGTAATAAAATTGACAAAATAGATAAACTGATGAATATATACATGGTGAATTGCATATATAATTGTTGTGTGTCCAGTAGCTCTGAAAGCCAAGATGAGTGACCGTGCGTGGATGTATACCGGTCACACTGGTCAGAACAAATGGAGCGCTGAATGGTTCACAAAAACCAAGGGGTTTGTGCAAGCCGCATTTGCAAATGGCCAAAAGAAAACCTGGTGCCCCTGTTTCCGGTGCGGCAATTGGAAAAAGAAGACAGAGGCTGAAATGGGCAAACACCTGCAGAAGAGTGGTTTTACGCCCGATTATACGGTGTGGACATTTCATGGTGAGTCTGCCCAACGTGACCGAGCTGAGGTGGATCGTCGTCGCACCGACGAGCATGGTACCGGGATGGAAAACATGGTGCAAGGCTATGATGATGCTCGGGATTCGGACGAGGAGATGGAGGAATCTGCAAAGGCTTTCAATGAAATGTTGGAGTCTTCAAAACGTCCGCTCCACGAGCACACTGAGCTTTGTCAGTTGGATGCCATCTCACAAGTAATGGCTCTGAAGGCTCAGTTCAACTTGGGCAGAGAATGCTATGACGCAATTATGACAATATTTGGACACTTTCTACCCAAAGGCCATGTAATGCCTGCAAACCTGTACCAGTCGGACAAAATCCTCCGTGCACTGAAGATGCCCTATGAGAAGATACATGCCTATGAGAAAGGATGTGCCTTATTTAGGCTTGACTATGCGGACTTGAACTATTGTCCCATTTGCAAGTCTTCCAGGTATATTGTGGTAGACAACGGTATGGGTGAGAAGACACAGACCAAAATCCCCGTTAGTGTTCTTCGGCATATGCCAATCGTACCAAGACTTCAACGTCTTTTCATGGTCAAAGAGATGGCCAGACAGATGACATGGCACAAAATAGGAAAACAAACCGCTATACTTCACCCCAAAACATTGAAGTAGACAGTGACAATGAATCCGACATCACCCCAGAGAAGGAACAAGAGGAGCCAGAACAAGAAGAGGTTACTGCTGCGGATGACCTGTCAATGCTTGACCGATTACGTCAAGGTGGCCTTGCACATGTTGATGCCAGTGAACCCTATGAGCCCATCATTGATTATAGTGATGATGATGATTATGCATTTATTGATGATACTGATCAAGATTATTAGTAGTGTCAGGTATTCAATTTTTTTATGTTGTACTTGATGATGATACACTTAAGTGATATACATATTATTATTCATGTCGGTACTTTTTTTTATGTTGTACTAATTTCGTTTATTCTTTGTCATGGCAGGTGTTGAAAGATGGTGGGCGCTGGTCGGGAGCGCGCCGAGGCCCCTTCTTCGTCGGCGCATGGTGCAAGGTCTTCCATTCCACACGCACCTCTCCGCCGAGCGTTGTTGGACAGTATGGCGACCCCGCCGGGCCCTTCTTCGTCGACCGCGGTGCCCAGCAGGGGACGAGGTAAGAAGAAGAGAGGAGGTGGAGCACGTGGTCGTGGGAGAGGAGGTAGGGTGACTCTTACGGCGCCTTCCTCGCCACCGCCCCCAGCTGTTTCACCCGAGCACGTGACTGCTAGGGTGGACTCGTCTGAGGAGGAGGCTGCACGGACTCCGGTCCACGAGCCTCAGGTCCACGGGTCTTCGGCCCACGAGCCTCGGTTCGACGGGCCTTCGGCCCAAGAGACCCCGGAGGAGCACACGTCTGGATGGGGTACCTGGTCGGGTCAGCCTGAGGATGGCGGGGAGCCGAGTGGCCATGCTGATGATGGCGGGGAGCGGACTGATGAGGTGGGGGAGGAGGGGGGCAACGTCTACCAGCGTGGTGCTACACGGCTCCCGTCCGTGCCGGCGACCCGCGAGCTGAGGTGGTTGATTTTCCCTGATGGGGAGAGGTAAGTGCATTTAATCTTTTTGTACCTTCTGCATTCACGTTTCTTCAAATAACTGATGTGTTGGCCTTGTCATGCTGCAGGGGTTGGGACCACCATGAAAGTGTCTGCTGGCCGAACTCCGTCCTTGGAGTTCTGATTCGGCAAAACATCCCGGGGTTTGTCACGTTGCCTAGTGAGGGTCGGCTTCCAGAGGTTGGATTGACTTGGCAGCACTAATTGGCTGCCCCGGTGATGCGGAGCATCATACGTTCATCCCCATGTACACTCCGACTACTCTCCAAGCCCCAAGGATACATAAGATGAGACCTCGACTATGCGCCATCGGACACAAGGTGAATTCACTCCTCTTCGAACCGTCACTTTCCGCATATGAGACATGGCTACTACCTCATGCGTGGACCTTGTATACACTCAGGTACAACCAAGATGACCATGGAGAATCCAAGGACCAAGGCCAAGCATGGAAGAGAAGACGGAAGAAAGGAGAAGAAGAAGACGGAGCGGCTGTTGGAGACAGGCCGGACATCGGACCGCCGTCCGGATCATCCGGGTCCAGCCGGATCATCCGGACCCTCCCCCGGATCATCCGGGTATCGGCGCCGAAGACAACAGAAGCTCCTCGACGAAGCCGGATCATCCGGACGGTCGCTCGGATCATCCGAACCCCCGACACCCGGATCATCCGGGCCACCATCCGGATCATCCGGACCCCGCCTGTGTGCGCGACTTGGGCTGAGCCCATGTACCCCTTCGCCCCCTAGCCTATATATAGGACTCCTCCTCCTCACTTTGAGACTTCGCGTTGATTTAGCTCAAGTTAGAGATAGAGCTACGCTCATCTATCGGATCTCCTCCTCGTGAGAGACCGCGGCCTCTTTGGAGAAGATCCTCTCGGATACAAGACCCCTTTACGGGAAGATCCCCTCGTGGATTCAAGACCTCATCTCGGAGAAGAACGGTTACCTTTGTATCTTTACTTTGTTGCTTCGATGATCTAGACCTTGTGTGATTGATCTCTTGTCGGTTGAGTGTCTCTCTCGTTCTTCCCCGTGATTTCCTCGTGTTCTTCCGCGCGTTCTTCGTGTTCCCTCCATAGGATCCCCTCCAAACGTGAAAGATCAACGAATTAGGGTTCCACTCTACATCATATGGTATCATGAGCCACGTTTATCACGTATTTGGAGTCCCTCCCACCGTTTTCTAGCCTTCTTTTGCTTGATTTCGTCCTAAATCCGAAAATCCCCACCAAAAATAGCCCCCAAATTTTTTTGTGATTTGTTGGTTTGATGATGTTTTGTTGATTTTGATCCATGGATTTGCTTGGTTTCAAGTGGATCTAGTATTTCCCCAAGTTTCCCCACCTTCCATCCACGAAATCCCTCAAATTTTGCCCCGAAAATCATCCATTCCCGCCCAAAAATTCGTCTCCACGAGCAAATCCCGAGCGGATTGACTTGCCCGGATCATCCGGACCTTCTCCCGGATCATCCGGACCAAGCCCGGATCAGCTGGACGCCCCCCCCCCCGGACGTCCGAATACCCCACACACCCAAAAAACAGAACCGGAGCTGACGAACCCGGATCATCCGGCTGTACACCCGGATCATCCGGACCTCCTCCCGGATGTCCGGTTAACCCTGAAACTGACACGGCTGAAATTTTGTTTTGGTCATAACTAATTCATCCGGAGTCCGATTTTGACGTTCTTTAGCTCGTTTTGAAGCTCTTGACATCCCCCATCCCACAAAAATACCACCAACATCATTTGACTCCATCATATTTTCTGAAATTTGGCAAGTTTGCCTAGGCCCTTCACCATATCATCCGCATTACCACCACCGACTTCCGCAACCTAACCCATTTTGTTCTCCATTGCATATGTGGTTGTTTGAGTTGTGACTAGAGTCTCCTAAGGTGTTTCGGCTAATTAGGGACGGTTGCTTCTTCTTCAACCACCACCGCCACTTCCACATAACCTTGCCCACCATACACTTCCGCCATCCCAAATTAACCCAATTTTGTTTGAGTTGTAGCTTGTGTCTCCTAAGGTGTTTAGGCTACTTAGGGACGGCAAATTCAACTCCGACTCGTGTATAGCCCATCATTCCACTTCCGCATTGCCTAGTGCAACACCACCACCGCTTTCCGCTACCACCATTTTACATTTGTCATTTGAGATTTTGAGTTCGCGGTTTTTCCGTTTCCCAAGGTGTTTCGGCTACTTAGGGACGAGTCTCCATCATCTTGGTATCTACACCAAGAACACCGCCACTCATCATCGCAAAGGACGGTAACCTCGACGACACCTTTGTATATTCCCTTGCAATTGCATTGTTAACCCCTAGCCCATTTTGCGTTACTTGCCTATCGAGACTAGCCATTTGAGTATTGCCGGGCCACGTTACTTATGCACATTAGTGATCTACACCATCCATTGCATACATACCAAATCATCTTGGTATAATATCATCCATTGTGCCTCAAGTTTGTTCCCGCATATACACAATTGCTATCTTGGTTTGTGCATTGTGCAATAGTGGCCATAGAGAAAAAAAAGCTTTTAAGCAAAAAGAGAGCAAAGAGCTCGTGAGCAAGTGCCATAGCATCATACCCCATTGCACATAAGAGCCATACCAAAATCTACATCATATGATATCATGCTTGAGAGAAACACCGGGAACCATACATATATAGCATACTTGGGATAGAAAGAATATCCATTTTGCATCTTATAGGTTGTGCACAAGTGTCGTATCCGCCTATTGAGAAATCGTGCTAGCGTCTCTCTTGAGTTGTGCAACACGAGCGTTTCCCGTGGATTCCACATTTTGTGCTCACTCCTTGGTTGCACGACCCCATTTATCTATCCGTGTGTGTGTTTCCGTGTGCCATTATTTGCTATTGGTCCATTTGTTTCACTTGCGAATTTGTGAATCTTTTTCAACATTATTGACTCTTGCTAACATTTTGCATTAAATTTTTGTGCCACTATCCTCACCGAGCTCCTCCATAAGCTTTACTTGTATAGATGTGAGAACTGACAAGGATTGGTACCAATAGTGCTATTTCATTGTCCGCATTTGAGTGAACTTGATTCATTGTCAACATCGGTCAAGGTACATTGGTATAAGTTCTTCTCTTTCTACCACTCATATTTGCTCGAGTCTTGTGATGGATAGGCAAGGCATTTCCTCTCCGGTCTACGACAACAACGACGGCGTGAACAACTACATCACCAAAAGGTCCATCTTCGAACTACAACGACAAATGCAAGGCGCACAATCAAGATTGCAAGAGCGCATTGAGAACCTCTCCATCGACATTTTCCACTCCGAAGCAAGGAAAAGGGACTACATTGACAACAAGCTTGCCGCACAAAAGGAGGAGCAAGATGCGAGGATGGAAGAGATTCGGGCCTTGATCAAGTCTTCTTCCACTTCATCATCCTCAAGACGACGACAGTCAAGCCACAAGTCTTCGGAGCGCAAACAAGATGCAAGCGCAAGTCGTCCAAGTCAACATCTACATGGCGACCACCATCACATTCGTGATCCATATCGTCATGAAGGGCAAGTCACCTCCAAGCAACATGTGCACGACGACGACGAACGACATCTACCACGAGCTCAAGCACGACAACGACATCATCATCATGAAGATGCTCCACAAGCGCAAATGCACAAGTCCCAACACGCCCTACTTCACGCCAAGTCCAAGCTTCAAGAGCACAAAAGAAGACCGGGAGATGACCACCACCAAGACGGCACTACGGCTACACCAACCACTTTGGCATCTTCGCCAAGTGCTATCAAGGCATCTTCTCCTTTGGATGTACGGCATCTTCGCCTACTTCCCATGAGTACGCCTACATCGACTTCATCAAGTCCAAGGCGACCACCTACGAGTGAGGGTGACACTTCCATCTTCGGAAGCCCCTCAAGGAAGATGGCCGAGCATGGGACATTCCCTTCGGTCATGGAGACGAGCTATGAGGTGCCACATCATATGGGCCTCCCACACCAAGACGGTGACAAGAAGGTCGAGCAAGGGCCATCCCCTTTGACCACGGCGATAGGAGTTGAGCATGGAGACATTTGCACCAACATCTCTCCGACACCCACATATGTCGAGATGCCCCATTTGTCATGTGAGGAGAGCCACCACCACATGAGTGACATGAGTGATTCTACCATATGTGACATTGAGAGCATTTCCTATGAGAGGATGAGTGTGAACACCACTAGCCCCACACATGAGAACATGCCACACATCCTATGTGAGGTTGAGCGCCATTTGAGTGACTCCACCGGCCATATGAGTGAGAGCATCCTTGAGGGAGTGAGTGAGCCACAACACTTAGTGAGTGAGGTAGTTGACACGGCATGTGAAGCCACTATGATTTCTAACGACTTAACCTCTACTCCTAGTGTGTTTTCTTCTTTGGTGCTAGGTCTCCTACATGACGACACGCCTACCATTGATGAGTCCATACCTCCTATGGAGACGACGATGGCCATGATGGACGATGATGCACCCCCCACATGGTTCCATCAAGATGAAGAGGACAACGAGACGATCTTCAACACCTCACCTACAACACATGAGCGACACTCCAAAGGTAACATAGGTGATGGTGCTTCTCTTGTCCCACTAGTGGACTCTCTTGACGATGATTGCTCCCATGATGATGACCCACCTATTACCATGCTTCATGCTAGTGAGACTTCTTCATGCCTTGACTTACCTATTTATGATGAATATGATGATGAGCATGTTGAGTTGCCTAGTTGTGATGCTATGCTTCATAGGATATCATGTGAAAATTCTTTTGGTCACATCATGTTTGACAATCCATTGAACTTGTCATATGCTATGAGTGAGATCTCCCATATTGCATCATTACAATCTCAACATAGTAACTATGCATGCCCCACTAAAATCAATCCCATTTGCACTTATGGCATAGATGACGAGATGATGGTCATTGGCTTTTGTTTTTCGTGTGATGATATTGCCATGCTTCCTTTACATGATTTGCGCAATTCATCCAATATGTCATGCCATGATCACATTGTTCCAAATATGCATTGTTTTGGATGTTGTCAATATTCTCCAAGTAATGTTTCTACTCTTGCTCATGAGGAGACCCCCATAGTTTCCTCATACATATTAGGAGATCTTGATGCATTCCATACTTTGCATGATTCCCACGATTGCGTGCACCTTATGCATAACATGAATAACAATGCTCTCGATATTTCTCATGATGCATTACATCCTTTGAGTCTCCATTATGCTATACATCATAACAAACCTCTCATGATGGATGACATATTTCTATATCACGCATCTCATTTATTTGAGCATTGGCTATTTTGTGCTAACAAACACATGCACGTGCGCATCATGATGGATGATGTGTACCTCTACCACGCACATACAATTTTTCCTTTGTCCTTGTTTTGTGTAGGTACTCATGTATACTTGTCAACCTCTCAATCCCAAGAGTTGACGAAACGAGCTCTTGAGAGCAACGATACTTTGGGATACCGTGGACTATGCTTACCACCGTTCTCTTCGCGCATCGACTACGCGCATCTCTTTTACTTGGCTCTCATACGGCTATGGGCTATTTACCACTTGTCACCTTATGCCCATACTATTGTGTTCACTTTGCATGTTATGCTTGCTCCTATGCCTTTGCCATGCAATTGTGAACCTTGCTTGCATCTACCCATGTTTTATCATTATGCTACTTCTATGTGTATTTGCATGCTTGGTGGAGATCCTTGTTGCTATTGCCATGTTTATCATGTGCCACATGCTATTGATGCTTGTTGTGTTGGGAGAGTCATGATGTTCCATTGCTATTTACATATGGCCTCTCACCAATACATTGATGATATTTTTCTCACATCTTGCTTTCATGCTTGTGCTATGTCATGTGAATTATTCATGCACACTATTTGCACCAATGACATGCATGCCATGATTCCTTCTAGTATGTTGCATCTTCGCACTACTAGCATGCTTGACTTGATCACTATGATAGCTAGCCATGTTGCATCACCCATGTTCCACTACTTGCTTTCTTGGGTTGATAGCACCTATGCTCATGCCTCTCACATGATTTACATCGATCATTGTCTATTGTCTCCATTACTTGCATCTCTCATATCACCTTGTATTGAGTGCGAACTTGCTATGCTTATTGATCTTGGAGACTTGGACATTTTACTTGTGAAGCATGCTTGTTTGATTGAGCCTATTGTATTTGGTTGTTCTTGCATCATATGCCTCCACACTATGAAATGCTCCCTTGTACTTTCTTATGATGAGCATGATGCATACACTTGTTCGGTATCTTACCACACGAATGATAGGTTTTGCATTTCTGCTAACCTCATTTGTTTTTTCGAGTGTTTGTCATGTTCTTTCATTTTGGAGATTTCACAAGGTGATGCCGTTATGCGACATATTGGTTATGTGAAGGCATACATGATGTGTGACACCAACATTTTCGACATTCTCAAATATGCATATTGGATGGGTCACTCTTTCATTGTTGTTTCCTTCTTGTTGTCTACATGATACATCTCGTGAACGGAGGAGTGACATTGGAGATTGGCTACATGGATCTTCACATTGACGAGTGCTCGCACTTATTGGATGCACCTTCGGAATTCCACTCATGCCTCGACATCGAGATTTGGTACACCAACACCTCCACATTTGTTGATTGTGCTCATACATGTCATGCTCGATGGACATATCATACTCACCGCAAGTTTGCACCCTATGCATGGATTGACTCACATTATGATCGCCTTGTTGCATCTTGTATTACCATGTCATCCATGATTTATGAGGTTGTTCACTTCCTTAGCAAATTTGTTGTGATCTTCCTTGATGGCATATTCATACATCATGATCATATTGCCCACCATCAATTGCATGATAACATATACATATTGAGCATCCATTGCCATGTTCATGCTTTTGATGCACCATCCCATTATGACATCATTTTGCACAATGGTAGAATTTGTCGCTTTGTGCACCATGCTAATCATCCCATGAATTCTTTGCATATCATCCTATATCATCTTGATAAGCTTCATGCGCTTTGTCACGCACTATCCCTAAGCACGGACTCACGCTTAATTGATGGACACTTTGTGTGCGCTAACCATTGTATTTCCAAGTGTACTTTGTGTTTGCTCATTTTGCATGTACCACATACCGGAGACACCTTGGAGTACTTGGATGGCGCAAGGCCTTCACCTACGTCCCACTACAAGTCCGTCCACGACACCCGTTTCCATGGTGATGAGGATCACGATCCGAGGTCGTATCTTTCCCAAGGGGGGGGGATATGATGCGGAGCATCACACGTTCATCCCCATGTACACTCCGACTACTCTCCAAGCCCCAAGGATACATAAGATGAGACCTCGACTATGCGCCATCGGACACAAGGTGAATTCACTCCTCTTCGAACCGTCACTTTCCGCATATGAGACATGGCTACTACCTCATGCGTGGACCTTGTATACACTCAGGTACAACCAAGATGACCATGGAGAATCCAACGACCAAGGCCAAGCATGGAAGAGAAGACGGAAGAAAGGAGAAGAAGAAGACGGAGCGGCTGTTGGAGACAGGCCGGACATCCGGACCGCCGTCCGGATCATCCGGGTCCAGCCGGATCATCCGGACCCTCCCCGGGATCATCCGGGTATCGGCGCCGAAGACAACAGAAGCTCCTCGACGAAGCCGGATCATCTTGACGGTCGCCCGGATCATCCGGACCCCCGACACCCGGATCATCCGAGCCACCATCCGGATCATCCGGACCCCGCCTGTGTGCGCGACTTGGGCTGAGCCCATGTACCCCTTCGCCCCCTAGCCTATATATAGGACTCCTCCTCCTCACTTTGAGACTTAGCGTTGATTTAGCTCAAGTTAGAGATAGAGCTACGCTCATCTATCGGATCTCCTCCTCGTGAGAGACCGTGGCCTCTTCGGAGAAGATCCTCTCGGATACAAGACCCCTTTACGGGAAGGTCCCCTCGTGGATTCCAGACCTCCTCTCGGAGAAGAATGGTTACCTTTGTATCTTTCCTCTGTTGATTTTGGACCATGTATCACTCGTGCTTCGATGATCTAGACCTTGTGTGATTGATCTCTTGTCGGTTGAGTGTCTCTCTCGTTCTTCCCCGTGATTTCCTCGTGTTCTTCCGCGCGTTCTTCGTGTTCCCTCCGTAGGATCCCCTCCAAACGTGAAAGATCAACGAATTAGGGTTCCACTCTACATCACCCGGCCCCGCCGGGTGAGATTATCGACGGTGTCTTGTGCAAGACGAGGGCAGACGTCGTGATCAGAAAGTTCTGGGTAATTGCTCCTTTACGCAATTTAAAATCTTCAACTAGCTAGTTATTAATTGTACTAATCAATATTGTCTCATTTGATTGCAGACATTCTACAGGTGTGAGGAGGGATACGAGGAGGAGGCGGATCATGTTATCCACAAGGAGTGCAAGCGCCTACTTCAGAACTTATGGCATGAGGTTCGGGTGCAGGCTGTTCGAGACTACTACGCCGGGCGTGGTATCAAGAAGCCCAAGCAGGAGTGCCGCGATAAGTTCTTGAGTAAGCAGAAGTACATGAAGGTAATTCTTAAGGCCTTGTACTTACTTCCTTCATTTAGTAATTCATAGCCTTAGCGCTCAAGTTTCTATTTGGTAACTTAGGCCCCTCCGAGATGGTGTGCGGATCGGATGGATTGTTGGGAGGTGTTGGTCAATGCGTGGTGCTTAGAAGAATAGCTGGCCACCCACAAAGAGGCCAAGGACAAACGTGCCCAAATGGAAGGTGTGCCACACCACCAAGGCAGCTCCAACTTATTTCAGTACGGGCGGAACTGGGTATGTGGTTTGCTTCATGATTCATGCAATTCATTCATCATGCTAGCTTTAGCCCTTTAATTACTAATTTACTTTGTTTCTCTCTTTTAGGCACGCTACAGTAAGGCGGATAAGGTGCCAGAGGTGTACGACCTGTATGCCATGGCCCACACTGGCCCTTACAAGAAAGTCAAGGCATTCTCTGCGTTTGACCTCGATGATCCAAAGAACTTCACCAACATCTCCGCCCACGAGAAGCTCGTGCAATATAGAGATCAGGGGAAGGCGAGGAAAGGGGAGGACTTTAACCCGAGCCAGGGTCCCATTGATACAGAGCTGCTGATGATATCTGGTGGCGGGAGGTCCCATGGCTCCATAGCCATGGGAGATGGACTTATCCGTTGTCCTAGCACTCTCCCGGAGATCAAGGCACGCCAGTCGAGCTCCGCTCCTGAGATAAGGCCTCGTGAACGGCCAGTCCAACTCGCCATCAAGGTTAGTTATACGTACTCAGCCATCTTTCTCCATTACATTGTGTGCGCTTCCATCAATGATTACAAATGGTCATGTGAGTGGTGTTGCAGGCTGCTATACAGAGTGAGAGAGATAGAACAGAGAAACTTTTGGCGGAGGCGGCGGAGAGGCAGCGGGAGTTGGAGGAGAAGACGACAAAGATGTTGGAGGAGGAGAGGGCACGGAATGACATGCAGGCAAGGGCCATGTATGAGCTCCTTGTGGTAAGTTTCTTCTGCAGATTACTTGCTAGTCTTAACATTTGAGTCTCATTACTAACTAGTATGACTCTGTTGTGAAAACCAAATGTGCAGTCTGTGTGTGAGAAGTCCGGTCAGACCGCTTCGATGATACTAGTGATTGCTCCTGGGAGCACGGTGAGTTTAATTTGAATGGACATTACTTGCTAGTCTTAACATTTGAGTGTCATAATGCTAACGAGACATTGGAAATGATCTTTGGTGCAGCTTAACTCCATAAACGCATCGCACGATCCTTCTCCAGCTACCGGTGCGAGCCAGCCCGCTCCTTCTCCAGCTACCGGCGCGAGCCAGCCCGCTCCTACACCTCCATGATCACGGTAAGTTTCTCTAGTGTTTTGCTTAACAAATGCATAAAGACCTAGACTTAGCTTTATTTCCTCCAATATGCTTACCATAATGACCTAGAGTTAGCTTCTTTTCCTCCAAAATGACTTAATAAGCTTACTGACCTCATAAACCATCCATTCTACCTAAGTTAGCTCTAAAATGACTCATTTTACCTTAGTTAGCTTACAAGTGAATCGATTTATCCAAGTTAGCTCTAAAATGACCCATTTTACGTAATTAGCTCCTAAATGATCCATTTTACCTACATTAGCTTTAAAATGACCCATTCCACCTAGGTTAGCTCCAAAATGACCCATTTCACCTAGGTTAGCTCCAAAATGACCCATTTCACCTAAGTTAGCTAAAAAACAATCCATTTTACCTTAGTTAGCTCAAAAACGTGGCATTTCACCTAGGTTAGCTCATAAACGACCCATTTGATCTAGGTTAGCTCATAAATGACCCATTTCACCTAGGTTAGCTCATAAACAACCTATTTCACCTAGGTTACTCATAAACGACCCATTTCACCTAGGTTTGCTCATGAACGACTCATTTCACCTAACTTAGCTCATAAATGACCCATTTCACCTAGGTTTGCTCATAAACGACTCATTTCACCTAGGTTTGCTCATAAACGACCCATTTCACCTAGGTTTGCTCATAAACGACCCATTTCACCTAGGTTTGCTCATAAACGACCCATTTCACCTAACTTAGCTCCAAAATGATCCATTTCACCTAGGATAGCTCATAAACTACCCATTTCACCTAGGTTAGCTCATATACGATACATTTCACCCAAGTTAGCTAATATATGGCATATACTTCTTCTTCTAGTCTTCTTCTTCTATTCTTTTTCTTCTAGTCTAATTCTTCTTCTAGTCTTCTTTTTCTAACTTTCTTATTTGTCATTTTGCAGGTTTCATTCACTTCACGGAAGCCAGCTTCCTATGATGGATTGCTTGCTTTTTCCTATTTTTTCCTTTGATGCACTTGTATTCTGCTGGCTTGCTATGAAGAAACTTTGCATATTGTAATATGTATGGATTGATGGAACTATGTGATGGATATATATGTGATGTGAAATTTTTTATGGATATATATGTGATGTGATGGAACTATGTGATGGATATTTATGTGATGGATATATATGTGCTGTGAAATTTTTGTTGTGATAATTGTTGGATATAAGAAAAACAGAAAAAAAAGAGGCAATGCAGGCTCTTTGCCGTCCGCGGCAGACGGCAAAGACCCCTTTGCCGTCGGTGGCAGACGGCAAAGGGGGCACGTGGAGCCCACCTGTGCTTCCTGGGGTGGACCATTTGGCCAATTTGCCGACAGTGGCGGACGGCAAAGCCTCGCTGACGGTGAAGACTTCGCCTTTGCCGTCCGCCGGGCGGACGGCAAAAAGAAACGGGCGCTGAGGTATTGTTGATGTCACCTGGCGGACGGCAAAGAGGCGCACTAATTTGCCGTCCGCTGGTGGACAGCAAAGGCCGCCGTTAGCCGCCTAACAGAGTGACAATGGCGGACGTGCCACATTTTTCCGTCCCCCCTCTTTGCTATCCGCCGCTGTAGGCAAAGGGCTCTTTGCCGTCCGCCGTGGAAAGCAGACGGCAAAGGACCTGTTTGCCGACCCTATCTTTGCCGTCTGTGTTTGCCGTCCGCGGCGGACGGAAAGTGCTTTGCCGTCAGCCGTCCCTGCCTTTGCCGTCCACCATGGCAGATGGCAAAGTACTGGATTCCTGTAGTGATAGGTTCAGTTTTGCATTCTTATAGAAAAATAGAACTGAGTTGTGCGTCGTCTTGAAAAAACAAACATAACTTGGGTTGTTGATGTTATAGACAAGCTAGGATTGGAGGCCCAAAGGCCGCTTGATACCTGCTGGATCCAAAAAAAGTTGAAACATGTCGTGGGTTGAGCATGTTAAACAACAAAACCTAGGCCATGGACCTGGTGGGCCTGGGACTGTCAGCCTCTTGACGAACCGTCGTCTCCCGATTCCTCTTGTTTTGCTAACCATGTTGGGAATGACAGACGGCAGCGCTGCGGCGAGAGCACCAAGGCGGAGGGAGATGTCGAGACCTCGGACTGAACGAGTCGGAGCGGTGGAAGACGCAAGCAGAGGGGAGTACGAGGGTTGACTTATTCGGGTGCAGGGTGGGCCGGTGGAGCTACCGCCGCCGGACAATGTGTGGGAGTAGAGGGATGACCTGGCCCACGCCATAGGCTATGATGGGTCACCGAGGTGTGCATTTAAGTCCTTGGTATCGTTGTTTTCTTTCATGTTGGTGTAGCGCGGGACGATGATGGTCTCGGCGAGGTCAACCACGGAGTTCTTCTCTTGCCCGTTGCTGATGATCTTGTATTGCCTCTGGATGTTGACAAGCCCGTTGCACCGGATGGCCAAATCGTCGCGTTCTTCCTTCTCTCTAGCGTAGCGAAGGTGTAGTCGGCACTGCCGATGAAACAGGCGAATGCTCCAGAACTTTTGATGGCCCTACAATAGTGGTAGACAAGAACTTCGTCCCGCACGCATACGTGGGCGATGGCGATCCGCTGGTCCCTGTCAGGAGATGAATGGATGGGCAAAAGGTCTAGTCCTGCTTCCTTGTGCTTTCTCGTCCTGTGAGTTATTTACCCAAAACCACCACACTTGGGGCTAGGGTAACAACTTCGTACCACATTGAAGGCAGGGCACAAAAACCATCAAAAATGCGCCTAATGCATAACATGGAGCACTGACGCTCCAATTTGGACTTGAAAACAGCAAAACCGACAGATGGGGTCCACCTGTCAGGATGAGGTGTGCTTGTGTGAACAATATGCTGAGTTGGACGAGGGTCCCACTTGTCAATGACTCAAGTGTTTATTAATTTTTCACCTTTTCTTTTTTGTTCTTCCTCGTTTTCTCTCTGGAATTTAGCCGAACAGGTTGTGAGCGCTAGAACATGGACATCATCGGCGCAGCCACCAGAGAGGACGTGCGCAACGATGATGCCTGACTAGGCTGTCATGCCAGGAAACCAGGTTGTGTATGCGGGCCGCGTCCTGGAAGTGGCAGCCCGTCGGAGGTGGACGCAGACATAGCCAGTGCGGGATCTCGCTGGAGCTTGGCGTGCCGCCGCTGAACCTGGCACCTGGCCGTGGAGAGGCACATGGGAACCACAGTACCCACGCGGCGTGAACAACAATGGTGGCCGGCGTCAAGGCGTGGCCATGACAATGCGCGCGGGAACCATAGTGAGCACGCACAGCATGAACACCAATGATGGCCGGTGATAAGGCATGGCCACGAGGAGGCGCACGAGAACCGCAGTGCGCATGCACGACACGAACAACTATGGCAGCCGTCGACATGTTTGGGCCACGCGAGCACGCGTGGAGTGCGTCCGTGCGGCCGAGGTCAGCCATGGCCAACGACCAAGGTCAGTGGAAGATGAGCTGTTGTGAATCTCGCGGGAGTGGTGCTAGGCACATGTAGGTGAGTGTGTGCTCGTGGTGTGGGGGGCGCATGTAGGTGTATGTGTGCTTGTGGCATGGGGCCTGCTCGTGGTAGTTGCTCGTCTGCCATGGCCATGGTGGCCATAGAGCTCACAACTCGCACGCGGACAGAGAGCTCGGGCGTCCATGCCAAGGGGAGCGATGTCGGGTTGTGAGGCCTCACGGCGCCGCCCGCCCTCGCCCCCCCCCCCCCACCCTCGTGATGCTTGTCAATGTGGGCATTAGTCGCTGGAGTCCTGCTGTTCGTAAGCTGCTCAATGTAATGTCACATAGAAAAAGAAATGGGAAGAAGATGATCATGTAGTCACAGACAGACGGGGTCCACGTCTCATTTGCCACCTCAACTGGTCAAAGCTTTTTGTGTGCTTGTTCGTTGCCCCATCAGCCCCGACAGGCGGGCCCCATCTATCGGTTTCACTATTTTAATGTCCAAATTTGAGCGTCAGTGCTCCACTTTCTGCATTAGGCGCTTTTCTGGTGGTTTTTTGTGCCCTGCCTTCAATGTGTTACTAAGTTGTTACCCTAACCTCAAGTGTGGTGGTTTTGGGTAAATAACTCTCGTCCTGTAGGTACTGCTTGAACTCGGCGAGGCAGAGCTTCAACGAGTCCGGATCGTTGGTGTACATCACATTCAACTTGGTGCAGCCATGTGACTGAACGGAGAACTCAAAGGTGAACTCCTTGCTGAAGTCCATATCCAGCAGGCTCACCCCTCGGATCGCCATTGGAGTCTCTTCAAGTGAACGAGTGAGTAGGTAGCGGCAACAATTCGTTTTTCAGCTCTTGGGGAACTGGATTCAACAGTAAACTAAGTGTGTACAGGCGACAACAGTTACTACCCCTCCCTCGCCCGCTGCACGCCCGGCAGAACATGCACCCTCGGCCCATTCAAACGCCTCCATTAAGAAAAATATTCCAGCCACACACCTTGCTACACGAGCGGGTCTGTATTGGTACTGTAATAACAATGTTAGTGGTCACTTTAATTAAAATTAATTAGCTTTAACTAAAAATTATTCTTAAAATAAGCAATGCATTGGCTCATTCTATCAGTGCCAGAGGATCAACATGCACAACAATTAGAATTATTATTCTCATGACGCACATGATCAGCACATTTGCCGCACTTTCACACAGACAATAGTACCAAGTTTGAACAATTTGTTATGGTTGTTGTCCTCTGCATCATCATGTCGTGTTTCCCAGCATGCAAGATTCAGAACCAACAAATAAGGTTCAAATAATAAGTACAACAAAGATGCCTACACATCTCATTGATTCCCAGCTTCCAAGATTCAGAACCAACGAATAGGATTCAAATAATAAGTACAACAAAGATGCCTACACATCTCATTCATTCCCAGCTTGCAAGATTCAGAACCAGCCCATTAGAGCCTTTTCATAAAGTGAATATCGGGATTAAATCCATCTTGGCTAGCCGTGTCATACAACCCAAGAACTTGCTGAATGCTCTTGACCATCACAACATCTGTAGTTGTGTATTCCTGTTTGCACAACATAGATAATTGTTTTTCCTCCTCCACCACTGAGTGGCACTAGTGAAAGTAAACCTACAGCTCCACTCGATGATTAAATTCATGCCACTTTTTCTGTAGTTCACCTGAAATGAAACAAAGATTGCATCATTCGGCTAGCAAGAAGTAGTTGCTCTCCTAAGCTGGTAGGTTCTTCTTTAGTAGTTTCACTAAAATTGAGCAACATTTAGGTTGGTTGTCTTGCTCATGTAAGGTGCAACTATAATTTCCTTATCCTTTTGTGCAGTTCCACTAAAATAAAGTACCATTGTGGTGATAGTGACGGCTCATCTTGCAAAGGCTAATAAAATGTTGCACGAGATTACCAGCAGAATTTGACGAAGATTTTGGAAACTCCAATCACCATTTTGTGAGGTTCCACCAAAATTGGAAGATGTTTCCCATGTGAAATTTTATTTGAACTGCACAAGACACTCATTCCAAAGAAAGTGTTTTGTGCAGTTCACCAAAAGGTCACAATAGCAACAAGGTGAAACGGATATCCCTATCTGCACAAAAAGATAGAAAGAAAACAATTCCTGGTCAACAACAAGATACGAAACATACAAGGAATGAAAAGAAGCATCTTGATTATGTTCATGGCAATCAAGCAAGGATAGTAGAAATTTTAAAACGTCGGCAATGCTTCATGTTACCGGAAGCATTATGATCAACAATGACATTCGTCAAATATGGGATTACTTTAATGGTGGCATTGCTTGTTTACCAGATACAGTAGATCAACAACAGCTAAAGAGTTGGTTTAAGGGCATGGGACCGTGGGGACACCATGACACTCAGCAGCGTAAAGAAGCATCTTACTTATCATACTGGGAAAGCAGCGGGAGTGCCATTTGTAACAGAGTTTAATTGCATCATATCACTGGAGGCATTAGATTAACAATAACACTGGTTAGACATGTCCTTAAGGTAATAGTGTGATCGCTTAATTTTGAATGCGCCCTTACATTAACAATAGCAAAAAGTTGGTAGAAGGACTTGTGACAATGGACGCATCAGCACAATGTACCTACAAGGGGCATCAAGTGGTGATGCTGAGTTTGTTCATACTATGTGAAGGCAGCAAATCTAATCATGGAAACCATTTATTATGTGAGGGCGGCAAATCTAATCCTGGACATACTCCGTTAACTTCTCCACCAGCCTCCACTTTCTATCCTTTCTTCAACCAATAACAAATTTGTTCCTTATCTTGTTTGTACTGCCTTTTCCCTTCATTTCCCTTTTCAACCAAGAGACTGGTTGGGTATCCAGACAGTACTACTTTCCCCCTGTTATTTCCTCTTTGAATCAAGTCCTAGATTCATGCTACGACTTTCCCCCTACCCCCCCCTCGACCGCCCCGGCCATCGCTCTAACCACCCTGCCCCCCCCCCACGCCGAGCTTTTTCTTCGGCAATCCCCAGGTCATCGCCCCCCCCCACCACGCCCCCCACCGCCAGCGACCATCGCCCCCACCCTGAACCCTAAGATAGATAGTGGGGTACCTCTTCGGCAAGCCCCTACCTGCTGCGGTTGGTTCTTCCTTAACTCTGGCGAGTCCCCCAGAAAATCGACTGACCCAAAAGTCGATTCAGTCGACTGAAGTGTAGCTAAATCAAAAAGATGCACATGCAGACAGCTGGGGAGCTAGGGAAGTAGAGCAAGGCCGCTTTCGAAGAACCTATACCTGAGGGTCGTCGGGATGTCGGCGGTAGTAGGGTGGATTTGCGCACAATACGATAGGGAGGAAGAAGGGTCATAGGACCTCCCGAACCGACGGTGTGTCAGAGAGAATGGCACGGGCAGAGGATCGGGACCCACCAGCAGCTGTGGGTTTCCTCCCTCGTCGCCGATGACCGCGTGAAGGGATCCTGCCAGATCTGTGACTAGCGGTGAGCAGAGAGATAATGTCGCTACCGCTGTCTTGTTTAGATCTGGAGAGGATGAGAGAATCAAGAGAGCAACCCTAGTAAAGCAAGCGCTCAGGCCCCTACCTATATATATAGTGGAGTGATTATCTTTTTCTCTCCACAACAAGTGTTTCAATTTGTGTACGTGGCATTAAAGAAAAGAAACTATCTATTTGACGTGACTAACTGTACGACTCCTACCTACCTAGTATAGTAGTAGTATTGTTTCATTGTGCTCCCCAGCCCTCCATTCATTGAACAACCCCACGGGTGAATAAACATACAGTACTAGTATTTATATAGAACGACAAGCTCAAACAATTGTGGCTTTGAGATATCGATGGTACAGTTTGACCACATTGCATCAATGGACTCAGTACTCCTACTTTGAAGTAACCTATACGTATATGCACGATTTACATTCTGAATCGCTAGCTAGAGCTTGAACTGTATTTGTTTACATGTACCACATTTTTCTTCTGATTTTCTGCTCCATGGCGTAATTCATCGATAGAAACTTATATTATGAGTAGTTAAAAGTTGAGGGCGGGTCTTCTCCCGGGCAGTACGTGCGACAGTTTTCACGTAGGCGGTTTGACAGAGAGGCGAGGAGGGTGAGGGAGTAGCGGATTCAACTTACTGCTGGAAAGGTAGGGCTCTGCGATTTGACGGTGCGTTACTGCTGGAAAGACGGTGTCTTGTGATATGAGTACTCACTATCTCTACTCTTATAAAAACAGAGTTGGTGATCATGGTGTGCCTGCCATTCTACAATATAGGCCTTCCGATTTATATCTGACGGATAGGAAGGAAACAATGGCAATTTTGCAAAAAGATACCCACACCCCTCTCCACATTTGGAAATAAGGCCTTCCCTTGTTCATCCTTTTCTCCCACAAGATAAACTACTCATACAAATGCATCTTGATGTTTCGTGCAACGCATGGGCATCTTGCTAGTAGTCATGAATTACTGGCGCTACGACCAGGGTGATGCCCCCCATCCATTCCCCACTCTAATCTGGTGCATGACACATCGACCCGGATGTTGGCTCTCCCACATGTCGGTGAAGTACGTAAGAACGAGCAAAGAATCATGCGGTATATAAAGTGTATATACCAGTACTACTACTCATGTTGGATGAGTGCGAACCACAACAGCCTAGTGAACCAGCAGGCGATAGGCCATAGAAAACAATGTGGTGATATGGCCATACAAAACAATGTGCTACAGTCAAGTCTGTAGCATGTACAGTACTACTCCTATTCTATCAACCCGAGTCCCATCTAACAATAGCGTCCGTGCTATACCTAGCTCTTCTCCCTCGTTTCTCTCTTCTAATTCTAACTCTGCCGACGCGCAGTGGGCGGGGTGGGGATTTGCCGATGGTCGGTTTGCTCAACAGCGGCCCCACCTCACAGTAAAAATTTTACGACTAGAGAATGGAGTGTACGCTCCATTAACAAGCCGTGGGAGTTCGCAGCCAGCCCACAAGGGTTCGAGTCTCGGCTCAAGCGCTTGGTGCTCATGGAGTTTTATTCTATAAAAAATGCCAAACATTCTAGTCTATCCCGAGTTGGTCTCGTTTTCTTTTTAAAAGAATGTTACGACTGGAATAAAAGTGCCATACACTAATAAAACATTAAGGCCACAAGGCGATGCAGTGCTGGTTACAGGAGGCAAGAAGAAAGACGCATCCATCGACGATGTCCACCTCCTCGACTCAGGGCGCCGGCCCACTGAATGTTGGCTAAGTTGCATTGGCTTTCGTGGCCAGGTTGACGTGCTTCTGAACGATGGCATCCGAAGATTCCAGCCGCTAGAAGAAGGCCAACGTCTTTCTGTCCTCGCTGGCCTTGTAGTGGCCTATGTAGACGATTTCCTCGTAGACGTGGATGTGTAGGTTGACGATTTCTTACATGGCGAGACGCTGCGTGGCGAGCGTGGCCTCGAGGTGCACATGCTTCGTCGCGACCAACGGCACCTGCAGGGCTACCAAGGCTTGAAAGAGTTCATCACCATGGAGGCCGATGAGGGTGGTAGGCAATGAGGAGCCTAGGCGCGTGGGCTGGAGCAGTATGACAAGGTCGTCCGGGCGCTTCTTGACGGCGGTTAACTTGCGGATGGAGCGGACCATCATGTCATCCATGCGACAGGCTATGACGCCGGCGGTCGCCAGCATCGTCTGGAAATGCTGCGCGGTGCGGGGTAGCAGGCCGGTGTCTTCGATGATCTAGCACAGCCGACCGCCACTCGCCTCCATAGGTGCTTGTGGCTTCTGGTCACTTGGTCTTGGATTGGAGTGAGAAGTGTAGCACCGAGACTAGGAGTAGATGGATTGGAGTGGTGGGGCACCTTTATATGAGAGTCCAAACTCTGTTGCATTCACATCATGTTGGCTCTATTCTGCTTCTCCAGTTAATTCCCTCTACATGCTAATTGAGGATGCATCATTGATCGTTCGACATCTCGGGAACCGCTACCCTCTCCCTCCTTGGCATTCAATCCGTATAGTTATATATGCGGGGAAAGAAGAGACTAATCATTTACTACATTGTGCAGCAAGACCATGTGGGGGTGCGACGCGAACGGCACAGGCATACTGTACTTGTTCCACTTTCTCGTTTTGAACTCGTGACTTGTAGTAACGCTCAGTTTTGAATATATAAGTTTGGTTGTCGCGCCAATATATACAGCACTCCCTCCATGTAGGTTGGGTCGCTGAAGTCAAAGTTAGACATAAAGCACGATCATGACGGACCAGTCTACCTCCATCTTGGTTTATTGCTCCCCGTCATAATTTGTGCCAAATTTTTGACCATAAATTTGACTAACAAAAGGTTCATGCATGTCATCAGAATTATATAATTGAAAACTATGTTCAAATACAAATAAAATGATATAATTTTTGTTGACATGCACTAACATTTTGTCAATTAAATCTTTGGTCAAAATTTAGCACAAATTACAAAAGGGTTCTAATAACCAGGACCTAGGTAGTACAGCAGGTCAAAGACAGTGATACTACATATAACTAACTCCAAATAAGAGCAAGGGATCACACATGTCATTTACGACTGGAATAAAAATGCCATATGCTAATAAAACATCAAGACCACAAGGTGATGCCGTGCTAGTTAGAGGAGGCAAGAAGAAAGATGCATCCATCGACACGTCCACCTCCTCAACTCACTGCACCGGCCCACCGAACGACGGCTAAGTAGCAGCGGCTTTCGTGGCCAGGTCAACGTGCTTCTGAACAATGGCGTCCAAAGATTCCAGCCGCTAGAAGAAGGGCAATGTATTTCTGTCCTTGCTGGCCTTGTAGTGGCCTATGTAGACGATTTCATCATAGACGTGGATGTGCAGGTCGACGGTTTCAATCATGGCGAGGCGCTGCGCAGCGAGCGCGACCTCAAGGTGCACATTCTTCGTCGCGACCTCCGGCACATGCAGGGCCACCAGTGCTTCAAAGAGTTTGTCACCTTGGAGGCCGATGAGGGTGGCAGGCAATGAGGAGCCTGGGCGCGTGGGCTGCAACAGTACGGCAAGGTCGTCCCCGCGCTTCTTGATGGTGGTGAACTTGCAGATGGAGTTGACCATCATCTGGCACATGCGAGAGGTGAAGCCGGCGTCAACGAGGGCTATGACACCGGCGGTCACCAGCACCGCCTGGAAACGTTGTGCGGTGTGGGGCCGCAAGCTAGCGTCTTGGACTACCGGCACAGCCGGTTGCCGTTCGCGTGCATCGACGCCATAGGTGCTTGTGGCTTCTGGTCACTTGGTCTTGGTCTTGGATTTGAGTGGGCAGTGTTGCGCATAGACTAGGAGTAGATGGATTAGAGTGGTGGGGCGCCCTTATAAGAGTCCAAACTGCGTTGCACTCACAGCGTGCTAGCTCCATTCTGATTCTCCAATTACTTACTCCTACCTCTGCATGCTAACTCAATGCAGAGGCATCATTGACCATTCAATGTTTCAGGAACCGCTATCCTTTGCCTCGTTGGCATTCAAGCCATATCAACGTAAATGCGTGTCGAAAAGAGACTAGTCAGTAGTTTGTTTGTTTTTGCGATGAACTAGTCAGTAGTAGTATACTCAATATTGTGCACCCTGACCAAGGCGGTGAGGAAAATGAGAGAACTACGTATTTATTTATGGTGTAGATTCACTCATTTTGCTCAGTATGTACTCATTTAGGGTATACTCCTGGTCACTTGTTGAAATCTCTAGTAAGGCAAGTACTCCCTCCGTTTGTATTTACTATGCACATTAGAGTTGATTGAAGTCAACTTTTCATAAAGTTTGACCAAGTTTATAAAAAATAATATAAAAATTTATCATAACAAATAGTGTATATATGATGTGAAAGTACATTCAATAATAAATATAATTGTATTGGTTTGTTATTGCTTATGTTAATATATTTTTTATAAACTTGGTCAAAGTTTCTAAAGCTTGACATTTACCAAATCTAATACGCGGACTAAAAAACGGAGGGAGTAGTCCCTCCTTTCCGGTTTACAGGGCTATACTATTAAGAGCAAGTACAATAGTGGGCTTATAGCCTTCTTACATGGCAATTTTGTCTCATGCAAGAGCCTGGATATATGCATGCTCCAAGACTCCTCACTGTCGGTGTCAAAACCGGCGGATCTCGGGTAGGGGGTCCCGAACTGTGCGTCTAAGGCTAATGGTAACAGGAGGCAGGGGACACGATGTTTTACCCAGGTTTGGGCCCTCTCGATGGAGGTAATACCCTACTTCCTTCTTGATTGATCTTGATGATATGAGTATTACAAGAGTTGATCTACCACGAGATCGTAGACGCTAAACCCTAGAAGCTAGCCTATGATTATGATTGTTGTTGTCCTACGGACTAAACCCTCCGGTTTATATAGACACCGGAGCGGGCTAGGGTTACACAGAGTCGGTTACAGAGAAGGAGATCTACATATCTGAATTGCCAAGCTTGCCTTCCACGCAAAGCAGAGTCCCATCCGGACACGGGCATAGTCCAACAGCCCGGCCAAAGTATATAGTCCGGCTATCCGAGGACCCCTCAATCCAGGACTCCCTCAGTAGCCCCTGAACCAAGCTTCAATGACAATGAGTGCGGCGCGCAGTTTGTCTTCAGCATTGCAAGGCGGGTTCCTTCTCCGAATACTCCATAGAAGATTTCGAACACAAAGATCGTGTCCGGCTCTGCAAAACAAATTCCACATACAACCGTAGAGAGCACAATATTCCACAAATCTAATCTATTGACGGCTTTTCATAGCATGATGTCACACCACGGCTCAATCTTTATTCGAACCGTTTTTCATAACCAGCCACTACATGTGATGCGAGGCGGTTCTATTGGCACATGTTGTCGAAGCAGAGATCGTGTCCCCCTTATCACGGGATTCTCATCAATACAGGTGTGGATAACCCAACCGTGTTTATTTAATATGACTCCTCGATTTTAGGCAAGTCCCAAACGGTCACACGGGGGACGCTTCATATTCGTCCTGTTTATAAAGGGGGTGAAGGCCTGTCCTTTTCTTCCCACGCTTGATCCTTCCCCTCCCAAACCTCGAGTTCCAACACCCAAGGCTTAAGCTAAGCATTTCAGACCTCCAACCATGTCCGGATCCAACCTTCAAGGCCGGTGGATGGCCTCCTCCGGAACAGAGGAGGACGTCAAGAAACTTAGGGAGGCCAGGTATCTCACCGCCGAGATTCCGCACAGGCTACCTGCTCAAGGGCAGGTTGTCCCCACTCCCAAATCCAACGAGAGTGTCGTTTTTATTTCCCACTTTCTCCGAGGGCTAGGTTTTAGCGTTGATCCCTTCGTGAGAGGGTTCATGTTCTACTACGGACTAGATTTCCACGATCTAGCCCCGAATTCCGTCCTTCACATCTCGTCGTTTATCGTCATGTGTGAAGCCTTCCTCCGCATCACCCACCCCCACTTCGGCCTATGGCTCAAGACCTTCAATGTGAGGCCGAGGGTGATTGACGGGCGACACGCAGAGTGCGGAGGCGCTATAATAAGCAAAGGCGCCGACACCGCATGGCCAAAGGGTTCTTTCACAAAAACTTCTGATTTATGGCAGTGGGAGTGGTTTTATATCACAGCCCCCCGAGGTACAAAGAGGGTGGCTGCTCCAGCGTTCTGCTTGGACCCTCCGCCGCAACTGGCGTCATGGGTCAACAAGGGGCTAGACTGGGGGCCGATTAACGACGTGCTGACATTGCAAAGCCGCATCCGAGACCTCCTCAAGAGGGATGTCAGTCTTGTCAAGAAAATGCAAGTGATGCTGGTTCGTCGAGTCCTGCCCTGCCAACGTCGTCCTCTCCGTATGTGGGAGTTCAACCTGGAAGGACCGTGAACCGTTCAACAATTCTTCGGCATGACGCTCAAAGAGATGTATGGGTCATTGTTCGGATCACGAATAAAGTGTCCGGACACCACCGAGGACGCGGGTCTCAACTGCAACCGTCCGGATACCCAGGTAAGTACTTCTGCTACCGAACACACCATCCTTTGTGTTTATTATAACATCATTCTGAAAAATTGCTCTCTGCCAGGACTGGCTAAGGAAGGCGGGGAGGATTAGGTGTCCGGCCCCTCTTCCCGAAGGCTCGCCGGATCCTTTGTTGACCAGGATGCTTGAGCGCGTGCCGTATCAGGTGCCATCAGGAGAAGACGAGAGGAGAAATAGAGAAGACACAGGTGGGCCTCATATTCTACACATCCAAATCGGGGGAGTGAGTGCCTCCGCGAAGGAGGATAATCGAGGAGGGGAATCTAAAATCCCCTCTCCTCAAGGTAAGAAAAGGGCTGCCTCTGAAGACTTGGAAACGGAGGCTTTCAAACGAGGGAAGAAACCCTCACCAAGGGGCCCTGCCCCAGGGGGCGTCCTTACCGCGCAGTGCCCGCATGGGGGCCAGCCCTCCACCGAGCCGTAAGTAAAAGAGTACTTTGGTAAATATATCCCATTTTGTCTCTGAGGATAGTAACCGAAACACATTTGTTGCAGTCCAGCTCGTAGCCCTTCTCCACAGAGTTCATCCTCGGGGGATCTTCTTCCGGAGATGATGGAGAGCGAAACGTCTCCCCCTGCCTCCCCGTCACATGGGGCGGACGACCCCGAGGTGTCGTCACGGAGGATTTCTCCTGATCCACCAAGGCCAGAAGTTGACACTTCGGCTGCCCAAAGTCTGGAATATCCGGCTCCCAAAGAGAGCTTCAAGAGGAGTCCGGGATTGTCCGGCACACAGCCGGACACACTAATGGGCCTTCTGGAGCGAGCGGCCATCTCAGAGACACATCGTGCCTTAATGGGTACGGTGATTGAGTGGATTTCATCCGCGAAAAGTGGTTTGAATGAAGCTTTTACGAGTCTGCTGAGAGGCTTTGAGGTATGCAAAAATTGTACTTTTGATGGTACTTCACATGCTAGGTGTGCTCTGTATAGATAGTAGCCCCTGAGACTCTGGTTGCCATAAACGTGGTAAACAGAGGATCATAATCTTTGGTAATAAGCGCGCTGCTTTATGTGCAAGTGGCTGCGGGTCCGGCGGCTGATCGATCTGCTGATTTTGCCAAACTAAAGCGGCAGCTTGACGAGGCCGATGCCGACATCGTGCTGGTTAACAAGCGGCTTGACGAGGTCCAGGGTATGTATATTCGGCTTGTCAACAAATGTTTAAGAGGAGCATGATGCTAGTATCCATAATATGTTGTGACTGCAGATGGAGTTGCTACCGTGGAGACCCTTCGGGTGGAGCTTGCCCGAGCCAAGGATCAAGCCCGAATAAGTGACGCGGCCGCTCTGAAGGTGGTCGAAGAGTTAAGAGCCGAACAGGCTGCTCATCGCCGGAGAAAAGAAAAGATAGCCCAGATGGCTACCGAGCTGAAAGATGCTGCCAACCGCCGTGTGCTCCTTGAAAAGGAAAATCAAGCAAAAGCGGCCGACCTAAAGAAGGCCCTGGAGGCAACCAAGGAAACCCGCCCTGAAATGAGAGGGATAAGGGAGGAGCTTCGTGAAGCCGGAGATATTGTGGCTGGGAAGCCCTATTTGTTGCGGATGAAATTCAGAGATCCGAAGTATGCCCCTCTGGATCAGTTGAGGAGCGTTGCGGACGCGTATGCAGACCTGGCAAAGAGTGCTACTGATGCGACCTAGTTTTTCAAAGATTGGAAAGACCATAAGGCTGAAAGGTTATTCTGGTCGTAGTTTAGTGCCCCGACGCATCTGCTGCCATTGAATGAAAAGATGACCGCTTTGGCCAAACTCCACAGGTTGTCCGGGCTTGCTATGAGGTCTGTCGTGGTTCATCTTTGGCCACGTGGACCGAGGCCGGACAGCTATTTTGGATTGGTGCAACAATTCCTTGGTGTTGTGTCACATATCGATGCTGTGAAGAGGTCGGCGTGCATAGAGGGTGAGCGGATGGCTCTTGCCCGTGTTAAAACATACTGGGTTGGGATGGAAACCACCGCTATTGCAACCCAGGGTGTGGCGGAAGGCCAGGACCCGGCCGAGCACTATTTTGAAGAAGTCTTAGAAGGCACCCGTTTAATAGAGGCTCAGTGCTTGAAGAGTGCCATGTTCGAATGACATGTATCTCGATTGTAAAGACAATGCTATTTTGATTATAAAGGTTGTGTTTATACTTTTGCCCGAAAGTATTATAATGCCTCCTGTGCGGCCGTTTATGTATGTATATAACCTGAAAGTTTGCAGTCGTTGGCTTTAGCCCCCACGCATATAATGCGGGGGTTTTCGAGAAAACCCGTAGTCACACTTGATCCAACGTCTTGGTCCGTTAAGGAGGTGATAGCACGGTGAACCAGGCAATCGGACTATATAGCTTTAGCACTTTCACTTAGCCCTAGGAGTTTGACAGTGGGGCTACTATATAGCCCCTGGTACTTTCGCGTTCATTCGGATATGGTGTGCATATGTATGTGACCAAGAAACCGGTCCTTCGTTAATGCGGAGGAATCATGAAGATTCCGCTTGGTCATCGAGTGGTTGACCGGTCTCGCGCTATATCATGACAGTCAATTTTCGGCTTTCTCTACTGAGGTGCTCATCTAGATGAACCAGGGCACAATCGCAGTAGTTCTCCTGATGCCGCCTTAGCCGATAGAGCGGAACGTAAGGCAGCAAAACACGGGAGCCGGGCAAACCCAACATTTGACAAAAGACATGATTCGGAGCTGATGCATATAAGGCCAAACTCGCGACGCCGAACACTCCCTAAGGTATTCGGACTTTATAATGTGTACTGGGCTGAATAATGCCCTTGATAATAAGCCTGAGTTTCCAGGTATGAGCAATAGTCTGGTGTGACAAAAATGCCAAAAATGCCAGTATCCCTCCCGATTGTATAAAGTTTCCGGAGGGGAAGAAGCAACAACGGACATTAAAAAGGTTTATGCATGGTCTTAATCTAAAAAGAAACCTTTGAGCGGGGCCCTGCTGCACGTCTGCGCCTTTATCTCCATTGTGCCGTATCTTGGAAGGGTGTAGCACGATGATCATCTGTAAAAAGGAAAAACCCAGGTGAAAGACTTCGTGCGAGGAGTTCGTTAATCTGAATGAACCATGAAAATGCAATATGTTATTGTATTAATAGGGTCGAGCCAAACTATGGGCTTTTTTTGCGAGCAGCCCCTAGCATCTTTTATGGGAAATCCCAACTGGGCTGTTACATTGGGTGAAGCGCCGGACTCGTCTAACCGTGTCCGTGGTCTTGACGACCGACCGTTTATTCTGGTTGGAGGGACCGCTCAGTGTTCAGCTGCTAGAGCCGCCACGTATTCTTCCGCGCGTAAGGAATGCTCTGTATTTCCGCTAACTGTGATGACGCCGCGTGGACCAGGCATCTTAAGTTTAATGTAGGCATAGTGCGGTACTGCATTAAAACGAGTAAAGGACGTTCTTCCGAGTAGTGCGTGATAGCCGCTTCGGGATGGAGTGATGTCGAAGGTTAGTTCCTCGCTTCTGAAGTTGTCGGGAGAACCGAATACAACCTATAGTACTAGAGAGCCCGTACAGTGGGCCTCAACGCCTGGTATCACTCCTTTGAAGGTATTGTTGCTCAGGCTAATTCTTGATGGGTCTATCCCCATTTTGCGGACAGTGTCCTGGTATATCAGGTTTAGACTACTGCCGCCGTCCATATGGACTCGGGTGAGATGGTATCCATCAATTATTGGGTCGAGCACCAAGGCAGCCGATCCTCCGTGTCGGATACTAGTCGGATGATCCCTGCGATCAAAGGTGATCGGACAGGCCGACCAGGGATTGAATTTGGGGGCGACGGGCTCCACAACGTATACGTCTCGGAGTGCGTGTTTGCGCCTACTCCTTGGAATGTGAGTTGCGTAAATCATATTCACTGTTTTGACTTCTGGTGGGAATTTTTTCTGTCCTGCAGTGTTCGGCTGGCGAGGCTCATCCTCGTCTTCACATGGCATCTCCCTCCCCTTGTGTTCCGCATTTAGCTTGCCGGCCTGCTTGAAAACCCAACATTCTCTGTGGGTGTGATTTGCAGGTTTTTCGGAGGTGCCTGAATCTGACATAATTTGTCTAGAATCTTGTTTAGGCTATGATAGAGGCGGGGTGTCCCGATCTTTCGATGAGATTATTACTATCGATTTGGTGGAGACGACTTTGACGATCCGACTACAAATGTGCACGACGTTGCGCCTTAGCAATAGCTAAACCAACTCCGAGATGTTATTGACCACGCCAGAGCACGATCAACCTGACCACGAAGGTCTATTCCTGCAAGCAATCAAAGAACAAGCAAGAATATGATTAAGCAACCTGAATATTGCGAATATGGATGAAGTATTGATAAGAGTGGGGTTTCATAAGCGGTCTTGGTCTGGTCGTTGGACACAAATGAAGTACACGAAGTTGCAGCGACGGCTAACTTTTAGCTAAGTGAAACCCAAGTCTAAACAATGCCTTAAGGGCTATATTTATAGGGAAAAGAGAGGGGATTTTGTCCACCCTTGGCAAGGTGGGACTAAAACACCTCCTAAATCGCTTTCCCTACAATATGGACTCTAAAAATAGATTACATGGGCCTGGCCCAAAATAAGGTGGCGCAACACCAATAATAAGCTATGGATGAAATTTATGAAAGGCCATCTTGTATATTTCATCCATCATCTTGTATGTCATCATGGTGGCTTCAAAGTCCGGAAATCTCCACTTGAACCTCTGTTCTTGTTCTCTTTGCACGCACCTTCATCTCCGCGCTTGACCATGCTCCAATGCTCAACCTTCTTGTCCGTGCTAGGCCCTTCAATTGCAAGCAACACAAATGTATCTAAGTTAGGCAGCATCATATTCTCATGAACACTAGAAACATTACCAAGAAACGAAAGTACCTGATAATTTAATTGGCGTATCTGAGCTCTAGCAACTGTTACAAGAGGTAAAACATTAGGGGATATGGGTTTAACTGTGGTAGCCATGTCCTCAACATCCTCCCTCTCTTGAAAACAAAGCCATCCTCGGTGTTTCTTAATCTGAAATCTGGCTAACAAAAGAGACAAGGTGTACACGTTGTATATGTATATGTCATCCATTTTCACTGATCCCAGTTGGGGCACATGTGACACAGTTATACAAGAGCACCCTTCAAAAGTCGTGAAATATGAAGCCAATATATTATCACAAGAAGTCAAAGGCATGAAAAAATTGCAACTCAGTTTGCACATATAAGTGAAGCTCTTATTCATATCAAAAGATTGACAATGCTTATCATTAAACCATCCCAACATTGATGAACCATCACCAAGATTAGAGGTTATATCAAAATGATTAAACATTAGCACAGTTATTTTCAAACGTATTTGATCCAAATCTGATTTATTCCTTGATTCACTTGATTCTTTTGCATCGATAGTTAATTCATGAACATAGTCCTCTAAAATAGCCGGTGTGATCAAAGTAGTGGGTAGCTCACTGCATGGTGCATTTAAACTGACAAGACATTCATCATACTCATGTGGAGGTGGAAGATTAGTACCTTTTTCATTACCTCTTATGATCAACTCAGATGATGTAGGCACTCTCAGTGATGATGTGTCGCATGGTGGAGGTGATGTAGTCCTCACAACAACGGATGTGGTTGTCATAGTATGCCTAGTAGTTGAAGGGACAACCGTATCAACTCTTGGAATGTGCATCTCGCGCTTGTTCTCCTTGTGGGCAACACATCTTGTTATCTCCTGTTCAGCTTTGCAAGCAAGACGAAACAAACGGTCCATAGGATAACACTGTTCATGAATTAGTATCTCCTGAATGTCACGATTCAATCCTCCCCAAAATCTATAAATAAAATCATCTTCAGTTTCTTCTAAAGAGGAATGCAACAAGGTAGTTTGTAAATCATCATAATATTTTGTTACAGTGTCCCTACCTTGTTTTAAATGTTGTAACTTTTTAATCATGTCACGAGTATAATAAGCGGGGACAAATGTATGTCGCATGGCAAGTTTCAAATCATCCCAAGTAATAGGTATATAATCAGGGTTTAACCGACAATATTCACTCCACCAGACTAAAGCATAACCAGTGAAAGAAACAACCGCAACCTTAACTTTTTTACGTTCATCAAAATTATGTGAAGCAAATATATTATTTATGTCGAACTCCCATTCAATATATAAAGCAGGTCTAAAACAGCCATTAAATGATGGTATAGGAACATTAACCTGATCATGTGCATTGGGATGTTTATGCACCTCTCGTGATCGTTGTGGAATTTGCATAGGTGGTGGCACGTCTCCCGCGATCGACAAAGCCCATTGTCGGGGCCTGGTCTCTCTGTGGCCACGAGCACCTATGGGGCACGGGGGGGCCCTTCTAGTCCGGCGAGGGGGCGGAGGCCGCGCGTAGAGCAGATCGAGGTTCGGGCGCGCGCTGGGGGGACGGGCGATTTTTACCCAGCTTCGGAGCTCTCCGGAGAGATAAAACTCCTACTGCTGCTTTGTGTTTTTATTTGATCTTGCTCGAATGCGAGCACACGGTGGTGTGGTGTGTGTGTGTGTGCTGAACTGAACCCTATCCGAATGAACCCTAATCCTGTGTCTCCAGATGAACCGAACCAACCCCTTCTACGTGCGCATGGGCCTCCCTTTTATAGTCCAAAGGGGGCACCAACAGGTGGCAGCGTAAGAAGAGGGGGTAGAAAGGTAAAAACGCAGGTTGGTGTAACAGTGACCAACAGTGTCCCCTACCTAACCCTGTCGTCAGGGGACAAGGGCATTTAATGCCCGTCCAGTCGCCCCAACAGTGCAGAGAAGCGACCGTCAAGTGAGCCACCGGTTGCCACGATGGCGTCTCTGTCAGCTCCGCTTGCCACCTCGCCCCGCATGGCTGCGTAGTGCCTCGCCACGTGCCTTTGTGATGGCCTTGTGATGACACGTCGCCAGATGTGCTGGAGTTTGGTTGGCAATCTTGCAGCGGCAAGTGCCTTGCCGCGGCTCTTCTCTTGTCGTGCCGGCAAGCTTGCCGGCCATCGGGCCTTGCCGGGACGCGCGGGGCGCCGCGGCAAGTCTTCTGGAGGTGCCTTGGTCGGCCTTCCCGGCAAGCTCCTCTTGTCGGGGCCTTTGTTTTCTTCCCGGTAAGCTCTTCTTGCCGGGGCCTTGGTTGGCTTTCCCGGCAAGCTCCTCTTGCCGGGGCTTTAGCTTGAGTACTCCGTTCTTGAATGGCATTAAAGTAGCCGCGGAGGATCTTGGCGGACGCCCGGCAAGCCCTGCCGCGGGTCGCTGCGACTGCCCGTGCACAAGTTCGGGGTACTAAGGTACCCCCCTACTTTAGTACACCGACAGAAGCCCCCGGGCCTGGGCCATACACGTTGCCGAGCGTTGTTGGGCCAGGCCCAAAACAGTGCACGGGCACGCGTGGCCTGGGTCCACACAGAATCGGACTCCGCTTCCACGGCGCACGCTCGGAGTGGCACGCGTCAAACGCGGCATCGTGCGCGACGTGGGCGGCGCGTGCGGGGCTGAGCCTCGCGAGCATGCATCAAGCCATGATGAAGGGGACGGCCCACGCCCTCCTACCTAAACGGAGGTAGGCGTGGGGGCGTGGTGCATTTACTGGACGGGGCCAGTGCGCGGCTTTTGAGGCGTCCACTCCAATGCTCACGGGGTGGGGCGACACCGCCTCACCCGTCCACTCGGCGCTGCATCCCTGCCACGCGGCTCCCATGCGCTTGGGGTCACGGACGGTGAGATTGGGGAATCCGGGGCCGGCGTGAGCAGAGGCAGCGGGTCGGCCCCGATTCCCCGCTCTCCCGTGCCTTGATTCGCCGAGCGGGGCGGCTGGGCTCCCACCCTGTTCCTTTATAAAGGGCAGGGAGGGGGGCACAGAAGCCCACACTCCTTCATCTCCTTCTTTTCTTTTTAACTTCTGCTCCCCTTTCTCCCACTCGCCATGGAGAAAGGGAACCCTGGCCCTTCGTCGGTGGCGGCGAGGGTTGCCGCCAGACAGCGCATCCTTCCCTCTCTCGCCCCTGCGGTGGCGGAGCCGGCCGCGAGGGGAAGAGGGAGGGTGCGAGGCCGAGGACGAGGTTGAGGGCGTGGCCGAGGCGCTCGGGGGAGAGGCGGCCGGGGTGGTGCGCCACCCCCGTCTCCGCCGGCGGCTCCTCTCCTCGAGGCGGTCTACATTGGGGACGACCCTTGGGAGTTCTTCGTCAAGCTACGTCGGGCACCTCATCGACGCCTCCGGCTTCCGGCTCCGTTTGCGAGCGCGATGGAACCGGACCCGCCCGGGATGCTGGAGTTACGCATGAGGGGCTGCGGGATCAGCGGCACTCGAGTTAGTGTCGTATCCCCAGCCCCCGGCGTGATGTACTTCGATCGAGGGTGGAAGACGTTCGCCCGCATCCATAGCTTGACGGCGGGGTTTACCCTCCATTTTAAGTTAATGGAGGGCAACCTTCTCGCCGTCAAGGTCTTCGGGGATTCCGGCATCCGAGCGAGATGTTGCGTGGACAGCTCCTCCGATAGCGAAGGTCCCTCCTCGAGCGAGAGTGACGAGGAGGGGAGCGACAGCGACGACGAGGACGGTGGGTCCGACTAGGCGTCGGACGCTGCCTCGCGCGCGCCACCGGCGACCCCATCATCCGGGTCGCCGGCCTTCTGAACTCCCCGGGGCCGTCTCCTTGGGCGGCTGGCGTAGGGAGGCGGCGGAAGAGGAAGAGGGGTGGCGGCAAGGCCGTCAAGTCGGGGCACGAGGGCGAGGTGCCCTCGACAGCGTGCCGACGTCCTGCCGCCCCGTCTTCAAGCTCTGCCTCCGGCGCCTCCGTCTCCGCCAAGCTCCTGGCCGGTCCCCGGGAAGTTCTCTTGGTGTCTTCTGGCACCCGTAGCTCGCCTAGGCGCTTCTTTTGCCCTCCCCGGCAAGCTTCTCTTGCCGGGGCCTCCTTGACCTACCTCCTGAAGAGAAAGACAGGAGAGGGATTACGGGCATCTTATCTTTTAATTTGTAAGCCTTCGGGCCCTAGCTGTATTTAAAGTTTGTAATCCTCTCTATCATGTTTTTCATCCTCCATGGACTTGCACTAAATTGGGATGTTTTTTAATGAAAAGAGGGGAAAGCTTGCCGGATTAAGTCCTTTACTTGATTATGTGCCTTGTAGGTTTTCACCCTACGCTTTTAGGGAACTTGCCGGCGCGGGCACCTTGCCGTGAGCGCCGAGTGCGGAACGTCGGCAACGGAACTGCAACCGACAGGAAACCTTGTCGCGGAGCTAGTCGCGGCTTACTTAAGTCGTTGAGCGGACTCGAAACGACAGTAAGGCAACTAGCTACGAGTTGGTTCTCTGCCGGCGGTGCCGCGACCGACAAGAAACCTTGTCGTTGAGCTAGCCGCAGTTCACCCAATATTGTCAAGCGGACTCGAAACAATGGTCGGTGCGCGACTAGCTACGAACTGGTTCCTCCGCGCACAGGTTTTTTTTGTACAAGGCATGATCGTTCAGAGACGCGGCCTCGCTTTCCCCAGCCCATAAGAGGATGCATGACGAGGGATGAAAAACTTATCTGGTATTACAGCCCCCGGCGACTCTGGCTTGCCGGGGGTGAATCTTGATATTTGCAGCCCCCGGCAACTTTGGCTCCGCCGGGACCTAGGTGCCGGTGCGCCTTGCTCTGTCCTTGCCGCCAGCGTTGTAGCCCCCGGGGACCCTGACTTGCCGCGTAGGGATCTTGGCAATCGCAGCCCCCAGTGAAATCGGCTTGCCGGGGCCTCTTCGCCAGTGCGCCCTTCTGGTTTCTCCTTGCCGCTGTTATTACAGTCACAAAAATAACTAAGACAGCGCTATAATAAGTTACTCTTTGCAATGTAACTTCAAGTTGGGCAATGCGACGCCATGTTTCGCCCTTTGTATGTTTACACTCTACGCTTCTAGGGAACTTGCCGGCGCTAACACACTTGCTGAGTGCGGAACGTCAGCAGCCTGCTGGCGGTGTTGTACCCGGCAAGAAACCTCCTCGGGCCAGTTGCAGCGCGCTTGCATTGTCGAGCGGACTCGAAAACAAAGCAAGGGCGCAACTTAACCATGAGTTAGCTCCTCTGCGCACAAGTTTCTCATACAAAGGACGTCCCATGGCAAGGCTTGCTACGTTACATCCTCGACTTCATTACATCCCTTGTATGTTTTCGCCCTACGCTTCTAGGGAACTTGCCGGTGCTAACACACTTGCTGAGTGCGGAACGTCAGCAGCCCGCTGGCGGTGTTGTACCCAGCAAGAAACCTTCTCGGGCCAGTTGCAGCGCGCTTGTATTGTTGAGCGGACTCGAAAACAAAGCAAGGGCGCAACTTAACCATGAGTTGGCTCCTCAGCGCCCGGGTTTTTCATACAAGGGACGAACGTTCGAGGAACATAACATAAGCGCTTAAAACTAAAAAAAGCTATGTACTCAATCTCGGGTGACTTAGCTTTTCTGTCTTCCGCAGTCCGGCGAAGCCGCGCTCCTCCCTTGACTTCCTCCCTTGTACGTTTTCACCCCCCCCCCCCCGCGCTTTCAGGGAACCTGCCGGCGCAAACACACTTGCTGAGTGCGGGACATCAGCAGCCCGCTGGCGGTGTTGCTTCCGGCAAGAAGAACTCGTCGGGCTAGTTGCGGCGCGCTTTCGTCGTTGAGCGGACTCGAAACGGATCAAGGGCGCAACTTAGCCACGATTCGGCCCTTCTGCGCACAGGTTCTTCGTACAAGGTACGGATTCTCAGGGAATACAATCCAAAAGCTTGAAACTGGACGCTTTCTTCGCCCTACTGACTGGTGGAGCTCGATGGTGCATCCTCGACGGTAGCGCGGCACTCCAGGGAGGCGTGCTTGCCGGAGCAGGTACCAGAGCTGCTCTTGCCGGGCTTGGTCCTTGGCGGATCTGCCTTTGCTTTCTTGCACTTGCTGGTGGAGCTCGATGGTGCGCTCTCGACAGCAGCGCAGCACTCCGGGGAGGTGCGCTTGCCGGAGTGGGCATCAGGGCTGCACTTGCCGGACTAGAGTTTCTCCTTCCCCCGGGGAGCTTCAGCGGCAAGTGGCTCACGCCCTGCTGCGGCTGCTGCTTCCCGGTAGATCTTGTTGGCGCAGATGAGTGCATCCCTCTTGTCACCTTGGACAGAAATGACACTCATCGGGCCAGGCATCTTGAGCACGTTGTATGCGTAGTGAGAGGCTGCCATGAACTTGGCAAGCGCTGGTCGGCCGAGTATCCCATTGTAGGGTAATGGGATATCAGCAACATCGAAGGTGACCCTCTCTGTCCTGAAATTCAGCTCGCTGCCAAACGTCACTGGCAGCATGATCTTCCCCTTGGGCTTGCTCCTTCCCGGATTTATCCCTTGAAAGGTACCAGTTTCTTCGAGCTCGCCGTCGGGGATCTGGAGCTTCTTGAGTACTGTGGAGGAAATCAGGTTCAGGCCGGCCCCACCGTCAACCAACATCTTCGTGACCTTGAGGTTGCGGATTGTTGGTGAGACCAACATCGGCAAGCACCCGACCGCAGTGATGCGATGAGGGTGGTCCTCAACATCGAAAATGATGGGCGTGCCGGACCATTTCAGAGGCTTGCGCGCCTCGACGGACGGCTCCGCTGCGTTCACCTCTCGCACCCACTGCTTGAGTTGGCGGTGCGAGGCGTGCAGAGAGGCGCCGCCGTTGATGCACAGCACCTCTGTCGCCTTCTGAAACTCTTGGTCATCGGTCTCATATTCCTCCATCTCATCCTCATCTTCGTCCTTGTCGCGGCCGCGGGGAGGCCTATCTCCTTGCCGCGGCTTGGCCTTGCCGCGGTGTCCTCCCCGGGTGGGAAGCTTCTTGCCGGATCCTCCGCCACCTCCCTGGGCTCTCTCCTTATCGCGGCGCTCGTACTCGGCTTTCTGCAGCTCCGCCATCTCTTCGACTTTCTTGCAGGTTTGGAGATCGTGGCCCTTGGTGCGGTGGATCTTGCAATACCGCTTGCCGGAGCCATCCTGCTTGTCGGCGGCCACCACAGCCTCTCCAGAGTCATCGGCCTTGGCCTTGCCGGAGCCGCCTCCGTTGCCGGAATGCTCGACAGCTAGCACATCCTTAGTCTTCCTCTTCCCGTTGTTCCGTCTCCGGTTCTTCCTTGCCGGGGCGGTATCCTCACTGTCAGATCCTTCTGCTCCTGCAACCTCTCCGGGGATTTTCCTCCCCTCCTCAGCCCGTGCACACTTGTCGGCCAGAGCATAGAGCTCGCTGACGTCTCTGATCTTGCACATCGCCATCTCCTCCCTCATCCTGCGGTTACGCACGTTCTGATGAAAGGCGCTGATAACTGCGGCAGGGTGGACGTCTGGGATGTTGCGTTGCACCTGGCTGAATCTTTGTATGTACTTGCGCAGGGGCTCCCCCTCCTTCTGGACGAGCAAGTGGAGGTCACTCTCCTGGCCATGAGGCTTGTGGCCACCCGTGAAGGCGCCGACAAACTGATGACACAGGTCCGCCCATGAAGAGATGGAACCGTCCGGCAAGTGCATGAGCCAAGATCTGACATTGGGCTTGAGTACCAGCGGGAAGTAGTTGGCGAGGATCTTCTCATCGTGCCCTCCAGCAGCTTGCACCGCGATGGTGTAGATGCTGAGGAACTCCGATGGATGTATCCTGCCATCGTACTTCTCGGGCACGTCTGGCTTGAAGTTCTTGGTTTTGGGCCACTGGACTTGCGCAGCTCGCGGGTGAACGCAGGGCAACCTGCCGCGTACGGCAAGTTGCCTGGATCCCCTAGTGCATGCATGTCGACGGTGGGCCCGGCACGCTGGTCAGATTGACGTCGCGTTTCCCTTCTGCGCTCGATGCGAGTGCGAGCGTCTTTGTGCTGCCGTTCTTGGAGAACGTGGCGCTGATCGCGTCGGGTTCGCGGGTCCGACGACGCAGTGGAGTCGCCGTCGGGGTTGATCCGACGAGCCGTCGATCTTGGCCTTCGGGGCTGGGAGTGCACGGAGGTGGCCCCCCCAACGGTCTTGTCGGCGTCGGCTTGCGCTTGGACGCCTTGCCGGGGCCTCGATGCGCTCGGTTGCCGGGGCTTGTCGCCGTTGGCGAAGGCGATGAGACTGTATATGGTCATCCTCCAGTCGTCGATCTTGTGCGGCGCCGGAGGGTAGTCTAGGAGCAGCTGGGCTCGGGCCAGCGCTTCCTCTGCTGTCTTGGGTGGTGGTGGCGACGAGCGGCGCAAGGAGCGGGATGTGCTCGGACTCCCAACTGGATTGGGAGGTGCAACACCCCGCCCTGGCGACCGTACCTCGCTCGCGCCAGCATGCGGGCGAGCATGCTGACCTTGAGCGTCTCGCGACCCGCCAGCTTGGCCTTGTTCCAACGCGAGCACGGTGCTAGGAGCACCGGGGCGTTGTCGACCTTGCACTTCCTGGGAAGGGTGCGGTGTCTGCATGGTCGCCGATGCTTGCGGGGCCTTGTTTTTGGATCTGGTGACGACGTGAGTCCCACCGTCGGCGCCCGCTCCTCCGCCGGCGTCCACTCCACCGCCCGTTCGCTCCAGTGGTGGCGGCAGAATCGATGTAGACGGAGCAGCTACCTCCAAAGGCTTCTTCTTCGGTGGCATGTTGATGAAGGCGTTGATGCAGCGCGCGCGGAGACCAGATCGGATGCTCACGACCTCGACGCACCCCCTACCTGGCGTGCCAAAGATGTCGGGGCCTGGTCTCTCTGTGGCCACGAGCACCTATGGGGCACGGGGGGCCCCTTCTAGTCCGGCGAGGGGGCGGAGGCCGCGCGCAGAGCAGATCGAGGTCCGGGCGCGCGGTGGGGGGACGGGCGATTTTTACCCAGCTTCGGAGCTCTCCGGAGAGATAAAACTCCTACTGCTGCTTTGTGTTTTTATTTGATATTCCTCGAATGCGAGCGCACGGTGGTGTGGTGTGTGTGTGTGTGTTGAACTGAACCCTATCCAAATGAACCCTAATCCTGTGTCTCCAGATGAACCGAACCAACCCCTTCTACGTGCGCATGGGCCTCCCTTTTATAGTCTAAAGGGGGCACCAACAGGTGGCAGCGTAAGAAGAGGGGGTAGAAAGGTAAAAACGCAGGTTGGTGTAACAGTGACCAACAGTGTCCCCTACCTAACCCTGTCGGCAGGGGACGAGGGCATTTAATGCCCGTCCGGTCGCCCCAACAGTGCAGAGAAGCGACCGTCAAGTGAGCCACCGGTTGCCACGATGGCGTCTCTGTCAGCTCCGCTTGCCACCTCGCCCCGCATGGCTGCGTAGTGCCTCGCCACGTGCCTTTGGGATGGCCTTGTGATGACACGTCGCCGGATATGCTGGAGTTTGGTTGGCAATCTTGCAGCGGCAAGTGCCTTGCCGCGGCTCTTCTCTTGTCGTGCCGGCAAGCTTGCCGGCCGTCGGGCCTTGCCGGGACGCGCGGGGCGCCGCGGCAAGTCTTCTGGAGGTGCCTTGGTTGGCCTTCCCGGCAAGCTCCTCTTGCCGGGGCCTTTGTTTTCTTTCCGGTAAGCTCTTCTTGCCGGGGCCTTGGTTGGCCTTCCCGGCAAGCTCCTCTTGCCGGGGCTTTAGCTTGAGTACTCCGTTCTTGAATGGCATTAAAGTAGCCGCGGAGGATCTTGGCGGACGCCCGGCAAGCCCTGCCGTGGGTCGCTGCGACTGTCCGTGCACAAGTTCGGGGTACTAAGGTACCCCCCTACTTTAGTACACCGACACCCATGAATTGACTCTAGATCCTATCATGATTAGTAGAAACAAGAAACAAAATTCAAAAATAATGTTCCTATAACTACTAGGATGTGGTGGTACAACGCTCACAGTAAAGCAAATATCAATGTCTTACAAGTTCTTACCATGCAGCAGGCGGTGATCGGCAACCAGCGGTGTCAAGTAACTTCAAAAGTTGGGTAAAGCGATTGCCAGGTGAACGTATGGATACACGATGTAGAAATATGTGGAGCTGGGTTGGCTTTATATATGTGGAAAAAAATACTACAACCACGTTAATTAATGCAAGCTGAAAATTCGTTCAAATTGGTCGACTACTGGTCCTAGACTAGACCGTACTAGAGACGCGAGTCTAAAACACAAGTGGAATTCACACGCGGTGGCAACAAGTATATACGTGACGCAACAACTCGAAAACTAGTACTAGCACTAGTATATTTCTTCTCTTCAACCACCAGATAATCCCCTTTTTTTTATTCAGACACCATATCAAATATTTGGTACGTTCTTGCTCTCTTTGCTTTTCAAATGTACATGTTCTTGATCAATATTGTGCAAGCTCGGGACAAATGGTCAGTGATGCAAAGTGTAGTATTTTCTTCAGTCCTAATGTTGATGTCGAAGTAAAGGCTGCAGTTTGTGCCCAGCTGAATATTATGACAGAGGCAATTTCGGATAAATACCTCGGTCTTCCTGCAATGGTGGGGGCAGATAGAAGTGATAGTTTTATTCATCTTCTTGAGAGAGTAATAAAGCGACTAAAGGTATGGCGGGAAAAGTTTCTTTCGGTGGGTGGCAAAGAAATTTTATTGAAGGTTGTTATTCAGTCTCTACGTGTTTTTGCTATGGCAGTTTTTAATATTCCCAAAAAGATTTGTAAGCTCATAACAGACGAAATGTCTAGCTTTTGGTGGGGAGATACTGAAGAACAAAAGAAAATGCATTGGTGGGCGTGGTGGAAGATGTGTGTACCAAAAAAGAATGGAGGTATGGGGTTTAGGGACTTGCACGCTTTTAATCTCGCTATGTTAGCAAAGCAAAGTTGGAGGTTGATCACAAAACCAAATTCTTTGTGTGCGACTGTTCTCAGAGCTAAGTATTACCCCGATGGCAATTTACTGAAAGCGGGTCCGAAGAAGGGATCCTCTTTTACTTGGCAGAGCATAATTGCTGGGCTACGCACATTTATGAGAGGACACATATGGAGAGATGGTACTGGAGCAAACATCAACATATGGGAGGACCATTGGGTGCCTAGCAGTCCGAACAGGAAAGTAATAACTGTGAAAGGACAAAGACTTCTGCAGAATGTAGATGATTTAATTAATCCCTTTACAGGACAGTGGGATGAGGCTTTGATTAGAGATAATTTTATTTGGGTGGATGTGGAAAGAATTTTAAAAATCCCTTTGAGCCCTAAAATGACTGAAGATTTTGTGGCATGGCAGTATACGAAGTCGTTCTCGTTCTCGGTTCAATCAGCTTATTATGTGGAATGGGAACATCAATTTGGTGCTCAAACTAGGTGGGGGGATGGCCAAGGAGCTATGCATGCAAACCCGGTATGTGATATTTTGTGGAAGTTACAAATTCCAAGCAAGGTGAAAATTTTCGCCTGGCGTGCTTTACATGGTATTGTCCCAGGGATGTCGATCTTGGCAAATAGACACATCAAGGTACAGCCTCAATGCCCAGTATGCAAGCAAGGGGCGGAAGATATGCGACATCTGATGTTTACATGTGAAAGAGCAAAAGAAGTATGGAAGAAACTGGGGGTACATGAAATAATAGGTGAAGTCATTCAAATTGACAGGTCAGGTAGTGTGATCCTTGAAGAATTACTAACGCAACCGGCGAGACATTCACCTGTTCTTGGTAGGTTGGAATTCCGGGAGTCTTTGGTCGTTGGGGCTTGGTATATATGGTGGCAACGACGAGAATTTGTTAAGGGCAAAAATGTCCAAAATCCTTCAAGTACTGCATTCGCTATCCAAGCGATCACAAGTAACTTTTCTCGAGCTGCGGATCAGAAGAATCCGGATAAAGTTATGTGGGTGAAACCTCCAATCAATTTTTATAAATTAAATGTTGACGCCGCTTTTTTTGAAGATGGAAGGGGTGCAGCTGCAACAATTCTTCGAAACAACCGAGGAGAGGCTCTTGCGGGAGCATCCTGGTTGCTTCATCATCTCCTTGATGCAACAACGGCGGAAGCAGTAGCTATTCAGCGAGGACTAGAGTTGGTTGAAGGACTCGGCTGTCATCAGGTCATTGTTGAATCTGACTCATTGGAAGTTATTCAAGCATGCAATGGCGTGATTGAGATTTGGAGCCCCTATACTGCTATTTTGGCTGATTGTTTTCAAAAAGCATACCGTATTGGTGCGGTATCCTTCACTCATTGCCCTAGGGAGGCTAATAGATTGGCGCTAGACATAGTTTCAATTTAAATTCTACTTTTCTTTGGGATGGTGATCCTCCCAGCTTTTTACTTTCGGACATTGTGGATGATGTAACTTTGATATGAGTTTAATAAAGTGCGCCAAGTAGTTTTCAAAAAAAAACAAAGCCACTCATGTGAGAGCCTCTCAAGGAAGGAACAATTGGCTTTTTTTTCCTTGCCCGATCAGCACTTTCCAACTGCAAACGTGTTTGATCTTTTTTTTCAACTCTCTGTTTTTCCAATGGAAAATCCCCACACGTATGGAATGGAATATTTTTGTTCCAAGGACACGTCGAGAAGTGGGAAACCTCCAACCGGGTCTTGATTTTTTTTCTAAGTGGGGCAACGAATCTGGACACTTCCTCGTTTATTTTTTTTACTCCTTTAACAACTCATGTAATTTCCTTCCAGATTCGGATCAACACTTCCCTTCTTTTCTATACTTTTTTGCTTTGCGATTCTTTTCTCTTGCTTAACAAACCAGGAAACTTTCCAAGTAATACCACGTCCTCCTTTCCTTTTTTTTGCAAGATCCAAACGTCCAATACTTGGAAACCCAAACCGAAATAGCACCTTCTTTTTCTTAAGGGTCGCGCTAACTGCCACACGTGTGACAGGAAGGAAGACGCACCACACGTCTTTAATGTAAACAGATTGCCACGTCATCGCATGCATGCATGCAGGAATCTTTTTGGATTTTCAGTTTTTAAAATATTTTATCTCTTAAACGAAAAATCCGATTGAAAATCCGTTTTCACCATTAAATCCCTCGCGATGAGATCTTCGAAACTAGATCCCATGTTGATATGTTTTGATGGAAAAAAAATTGGATTAAAAGTTGCCATGTCTATTGCATATGAATTGCCATGATGTTTACACTGAAGTTGACATGATATGTTTCAGCTATTTTCTTCTACATTTAAAAGTAAATTTTGACATTTATAAAACGGGGAATTAAGAAACTAGACTTGCCATGAACCATAAACTAAAATTGCCATGATACATGCACGTAAAATTGCCATGGTTCATACAAAAAATAATTTTCATGGTCAAAGTACTAGAGTTGCCATCATCAAAATACTAAAATTGCCATGATCTACAAACTAAAATTGCCACATGGCAACTTTAGTTTAAGCCCTATGGCAACTGCAGTGTAAACATCGTGGCAACTTTTGGCAAAAAAAAATCGTCGAAACATATCAACATGGGATCTAGTTTTGAAGATCTCGTCGAGACGGATTTAATGGTGAAAACGGATTTTTAGTTCGCTTTTTTATTTAGGAGATACAACATTTTTAAGCCGAAAACCAAAAAAAATTCCGCTGATGTCATCTATTCATACATGGCAAAATGAGTGGTGATGGAGGCGTGTGGGCGATGTGCAAACGCCCACACGTGTGGGCGTTAACATTTTCGTTTCTTAATCTATCAAAAACCTTCCAAATCTGTCACGTTGTCTCCTTCTATACTTTCTTGTAATACACAAACGAATTTGTGTATACTTTCCTTCCCCACTCACGGGATTTCTTTCCAGAAGCAAACAACTCACGTGGGTGTCCTTCCAAAAATGCCCGAATTGTTTTTTTTTTTCGTTTTTCTTTCACGTTTTATCCCCTTCTTTTTGGCCGATCCAATGTCTTTCCTTTTCAAACTCCAACTTGGATGGCTAGAACAGTTTCCAAACAAACTGTGGAGTGCTGATTTCGTGGGAGCCAATATAAGGATCGATCTGGACTCTTTCTTTACTTCCTCTCTTTCACTGTTTTTTTTGTTGCGGCTGGTCCCTTCTTTCCTTAGACTAGTCACAGTGGGAGTAACTTCGATAGTAACATCGAGTTCAACTCAGCAAATTTGCTTATGTGGTAATGAGTTAATGAAGAGAGATGTAGTACTAGTAACTTAGTTAGTTACTGTAACATCACATGTCCCAATGCAATATGAGTCTATAACCTAATAAATGAAGCTTTGCATGTTACTACACTTATGTTACTACCCACTATTAAGGTAGTAACATAGTCTAGGGATATGTGTATGTTACTAGTGTATGTTACTCTCCATTGTGGCTAGTCTTAGGAACGCAACTTTTCAAATAGATTAGTTCCTTTTGTGGCGAAGAACATACACATTTCTGGGAAACCGAAGCAATCAGATTTAGTGCCTTCCAAACCCAATCTCCCTTCTCCTTTGCCGCACCAAACTTGCCCTTTTTCTGCCTTTTTTATGCGCCAATCTAAACCTTCCAAATAAAACACACCACGTCACCTTGTCCTCTTTCTTCTTCCCACGTATTGCTTGTACGTTTTTTTTGGAGCAGCCCACGTGCAAAGGATGATCTGCTCTCTCTCCAATCATATTTTTTTTTGAAACCCCCAAACAGCTCCTTGGTAACACGTAAAACTAGAGGTAATAGCACCCTAGGTATCCTAACTTGCACAGAATGTGATGATTTAGTCCCAAACTTGCAAAACTTCACTCCACCATACCTCAACTTGCACCTCATGTGATGATTTAGTCCCAGACCAATCACAACTCGACAATTGGCGGCCAGGTGGCTGGACCGGTCAGCGCACGCACTTTTGCAGAAAACCCCCTACCGTTTTCTTTAATCAACCCGCACTCGCCTCCCATGATTTTGTTCCCAGGTGTTCCCTATCATGATCTGAGCTCAGCAAACAACTAAACCGGCCCCATGTTCGACTGTTATAGTAGCGGCCCGGGTGGTTTGTTCACACAGAACAAGATGAGGAGGTGTAACTCTATGGCTTTCGGCATGACACCGGCTGTCAAGGTCTAGAATGTTTGTCTGAATGCCTGCGCTCCACAGGTGCGTGCCTACCAGGCTATGAGAAAAAAAATTGTAACTGGGATGTACATATCCTTGAATAGTAATTTGGTTCAGAAACTAACGACAATTTAAATGAACAAAATTCCAGCCAACCAACTGCACCAGATGCTGATGGTCGTTGAGTTTGGATCTTCACCGTACGATGTTGGCATGGGACATTGGGACATGAGGAGAGCGAAGACGAGTTGTGCAGCAGTGCGGAGAAAAGAAGGAACTCGGCAGGTACGTGCTGAGTGACGTGCTCCGTTTTAGTACATTTGTACATTCATTTACTTTGCTTAATGATTGCTGACTTGCTTGCTTTGCTGTTGACTGTTTCAGACAATGGTTTCGCCACACTATTCCTTTCCTCGTGGAGGTGACAGGGCACCAGTTTAGAGTTTGGTTCGAGTACACGGTTGACTTCAGCTTCATGTGCATGGAAGGCGCCGATGCTTCAACGAGAAGGACCGTGACATGAGTTGGAACCAGCCAGTGTGGAGGCTGCTGGTCTCTCTTCAAGTTTGGGTACGTGCACTGGTGAACAGGAGCCGTAGTGTGTGTTGTCCCATGGTACAAAAACAAGAGATCATCTATTGACTGCAAAGCTATAGGTCATCCACGATAAGCATACTAGCACTGAACGCCGTGCTAAAGAAGTACTATTCGGTTGGGAAGTACCAATGCGCACAAAACATTCTGGCACGGACGGTTTTGATATCGCAGATAGATTCGCACGCGCGACGTGAGGAGCAGGAGCGGCCTATGATGAACGACGGCCGCGTCCACCAGCTCCGACTTCTTCGGCGAGTATGCTTACTCCTCCTCCGACCCCTCCCCCAGCCCGCTCTGCAGTCCACTTCAAGAAGCCCGTCCCGCCGCCGCCCCAATACCAGCAGAAACCATTGGCGCCGCAGCCCGGCACGTACGTGGTGCAGGTGCCCAAAGACAAGGTCTTCCGCGTGCCGCCGCCGGAGAACGCGCGCCTCTTCCAGCACTACACCCGCCGCGCCGGCTGCTCCTGCCTCCGCGCCTGCCTCTACCTCGCCGTCGCGGTCCTCTCCCTCACCTTCAAGCCCAGGCAGCCGACGTACTCGGTCGTGTCCCCCGCAGTGTCTTGCCTCGCCGGTGTCAGCAACGCCTCGTGTCAGCGTCCCTGACGAGACCGGCCCGCAAGGCAGCTCCAAGGATCTCGTCACCACGGTCCCGCGTGCGGCCCGGCCCAAGAAGCCCAACCCACGCGTCACCAGCCCAGCATGGGTTAACTGAAGCCCATTCGGCAGCTACTTAAGGAGAGGGGCGACAGCGAGCTAGGTTTATCCAATGAATCACGGCTTCGGCGGCTCGGCTCTTTCCCCGACCCCTTTCTCGCTGGATACAAACCCTAGTTCCCCATTCGTGTAATCTTCTCTGTAATCGCTACCAAATCGAATCCTAAGAGTTGAGTTGTTAGTAATCGAGTGGATCCGCATCCACCCTCACATCTGGTATCAGAGACCAGCAAATCCCCACCACCGCGTCACCCTGGCGCAGATCATCGAAACCAGAGGTCTCCGTCAAGCCGTACGCACCTCGTCGCCATGGATCCGGCCATCGAAGCCTTCCTCGACAGGCTCGACAACACCCTCAAGGCCCAGAACAAGGCCATCGCGGAGATCCAGGCCTCCAAGGCCAAAATCGACGACCTCGTCAACTGGTGACCGGATATGTAGAAGCGGGTGGCAGATCTGGGCGACGCGGTGGCGGCGCTCCAACTGGCGCAGCCACCCCCGTCCAAGACGAGCGAGGAGCCTGCGGGTGTGAATTCAAAGCAAGGCCCTTCTGCGACGACCGACATCCTCCATGGGGCCGGTGGTGGCGCGGGCAACGACTCCCATGGGCCCGATGGCCACGACATCTACAACTTACCACGGGGGAACGTGGCGGCGTCCTTCCAGACGCCGCCGCCACCCCCGGCAACAGGTCCGTCCTCCTCCCTCGCAGCAATTTCCACCCCGCCATCATCGTTCGTGCACGCAAGTCAGATGCTGTCTGGTCTGGGCCAAACTCACCCATCTATCACATTTCCACAATTCACGGGTGATAACCCGAATTTGTGGAAAACTCTGTGCGAATAGTATTTCCAGATGTTCGGCATCTTGCCTTCGTTCTGGGTACCCATGGCGGCCCTGAATTTCTCCGGGTCAGCCGCTGTATGGCTGCAATCCATACAGAAGCGTCTCGCTGAGTTTGATTGGGATACTTTCACTTCATTACTTTGCACTCGTTTTGGACGCGATCGGCACTAGACGCTGATCAGACAGTTTTACACTGTCGGACAAACGTCCTCTGTAGCACACTACATAGAGCAATTTGAATTAATCATCAATCATTTATCATCTTATTCTGACTTGATCCATCCCTTTTACTTCTTAACTCGTTTAGTCGAGGGCCTGCGGAGGGATATTCGGGCGGTGGTTCTCGTGCAACGACCACCGGACCTGGATACGGCGTGCGCGCTGGCATTACTCCAGGAAGAGGTGGCCGATGGCGCTTTCGGCAGTCCAGCTCGCCCACCGGAGCCACCCCCGCGAGGAGGCTCTCCCATGCCGCTTCCTCCCCCTCCGGTGCACTCGGTGCCAGCGGCGTCAGCAGCAGATCGCCGCGGCACGGACGCGGCCCACGCAGACACAGCCAAGCTCAAGTCACTCCGGGACTACCGACGAGCTCGTGGTCTGTGTTTCAAGTGCGGCGAGAGATGGGGGCACGACCATGTGTGCCCCACCACCGTCCAGCTACATGTGGTGGAGGAACTGCTGGACGTCTTCGGCCTCGACAGCTTCATCGACACACAACTGGGTCAAGACGAGCCACCGCAAGAAATAGCCATGGCCATTTCTCTGTCTGCAGTTATAGGAGGGGTGTCAGCCAAAGCTTTCCAACTCAAGGCGTGGCTACAAGGCCGTGAAGTTCTCATGTTACTGGATTCGGGCAGCTCCAACTCTTTCATCAATCAGCAGCTCGCCCAACATCTGTCTGGAGTCCAACCCCTCACCAAGCCAAGCCGCGTGCGGGTGGCAGACGGAAGTGAACTGCTCTGTTCAGAAGTGGCCACACAATGCGCCTGGTATGCGCAAGGGCATGAATTCTATATGGACTTGAAGGTACTGGCTCTGGGCACATACGATGTCATCTTGGGCATGGATTGGCTGGAAGAGCACAGTCCGATGCAGGTAGATTGGCGCGCGCGCTTCCTGGAGATCCCTACTCCAGCAGGACCGCTTCGTCTTCGGGGACATGATGCAGCGTCGACAACTTGCTAGTCCATCAACAGTCTACAACTGCAAAACTTGTGCAGCAAGGGCTCTGTCACACATGTCATACACCTTTGCGTGGTAGCACCTATGGCTGAGGACTTGGAGCAAACTCCAGAGTGCATTCAGGAAGTGTTGAACCAGTTCCCTGACGTGTTCGAGGAACCAACCGGACTCCCACCTAGGAGAGCGTGCGATCATCGCATTCCTTTGATTCCAGGAGCGCGACCAGTTAACGTCAGGCAGTACCGTTATAAACCAGAGCAGAAAACTGAGATAGAAGCTCAAGTGGAGGCACTGTTGAAATCAGGGGTGATTCAGCGTAGTAAAAGCCCATTCTCCTCACCAGTAATTCTCGTGAAGAAAAAGGACGGCACCTGGTGTCTCTGCATCGATTACAGACAGTTAAACGCAATCACGATGGTCGGCAGGTTTCCAGTGCTAGTAATTGAAGAACTTCTCGATGAGTTGCATGGAGCAGCATGGTTCTCTAAGTTAGATTTGCGAGCAGGCTACCATCAGATCAGATTAGCCCCTGGGGAAGAACACAAGACAACTTTTTCCACTCATCAGGGGCACTTTGAGTTCAAGGTCTTATCCTTCGGACTAGCTGGAGCCCCTCCCACCTTCATTGAAGGGCTAACAACAACTCTCAAGCCAATGATGCGCGTTTGTGTTCTCTGTTTCTTCTACGACATCTTGATTTTCAGTACCACGTTGGAGGACCACAAAGCCCATGTAAAGCAAGTACTGGAACTTCTTCGAAGGGACAACTAGAAAGTGAAACACAGCAAGTGTGCTTTTGGGCAAAGCAAGATCTCGTACTTGGGTCACGTTATCAGCGCGCAAGGGGTTGCAACAGATCCAACAAAGGTGGTTGTGGTGGCAAATTGGTCTTCACCTCAAAATGTCAAGGAAGTTCGGAGTTTCCTGGGACTCGCAGGCTACTATCGACGTTTCATACGCAACTTTGGAGTGATCGCCCGGCCCCTTTTTAACTTGCTGAAGAAAGGCGTCCCATTCCTTTGGACGTCCATTGCAGAAACTGCATTTCAAGTCTTAAAGCAGCAGCTCATCTCGGCGCCAGTTCTGGCATTGCCCAATTTTGCCCAGCCATTTACAGTGGAGACAGACGCGTGCGACCATGGCATTGGGGCGATTCTGCAGCAACAGGGGCACCCAATCGCGTTTATGAGCAAAGCACTCAGCCCAAGGTATCAAGGACTGTCAACCTATGAAAAGGAATACCTGGCAATCATAGTAGCAGTGGACCAGTGGCGCCCGTATTTACAACACGCAGAATTCGTTATTTACACGGATCAGAAGAGCCTCACGCATCTTGAAGAGCAACGCCTGAACACCCCGTGGCAACACAAGGCCTTCACCAAGCTGTTAGGGCTCAGGTATCAGATCAAGTACAAGAAAGGGGCCGATAACCACGGCGCGGATGCTCTTTCACGAGCGAACCAAACAGATACACTGCTAGTAGTCACATCGTGCCAACCCAGCTGGCTGGAAGACGTCATCAACAGCTACAATGGCAATCTGCACGCGCAGAAACTTTTGGAACAACTGGCAGTGCGCGACGACGCCAAAGGAAGGTTCACGCTTCAATAAGGCATCATCAGGTTCAGAGGCAGGATCTGGCTAGGGGGGGAACACAGATCCAACAACATATCATACAAGCCTTCCATGACAGCCCAATGGGAGGACATTCAGGATTTCCTGTCACTTACAGACGCATACGATGTCTGTTTGCGTGGCCCAAGATGAAGGTGCAGATCAAACATTATGTGCAGTGCTGTTCCGTGTGTCAGCAGGCTAAGCCGGACAGAGCGGCCTCTCCAGGTCTGTTAGCTCTGTTGCCCATTCCCAACAAGCCATGGGACATGATTACTATGGATTTCGTGGATGGCTTGCCTCAATCGAGCAGATTCAACTGCCTGCAGGTGATTGTGGATAAGAGAACCAAGTACAGTCATTTCTTGCCTCTGGCGCATCCATACACGGCAGCCTCTGTGGCTCAGCTCTTCATCCAGCAAGTCTACAAGGTACACGGACTGCCCGGGGCGATTGTATCAGATCGTGACCCTGTGTTCACTAGTCATTTCTGGCAGGAGCTTTTCAAGGCCACAGGTACTCAGCTCAGACTCAGCACAGCCAACCATCCTCAAACAGATGGGCAGACTGAGCGCATTAACCAATGCGTGGAAACATTCCTGAGATGTTTCACACAATCATGTCCCCCGCAGTGGAGTTTCTGGATACCCTTGGTGCAGTTTTGGTACAACACTTCTCACCATTCGGCCATAGGCATGACACCCTTCAAAGCTATGTTCGGGTACGAGCCACGGCACTGGGGCATAATAGCAGAAAACACCTATTCAGTGCTAGCCCTAAGCTCGTGGCTCGAGGAAAGGGACACGGTGCAGGAGCTGTTACAGCAACACTTGAATAGAGCAAAGCAACTGATGAAAAGCCAGGCGGACAAGAAACGATCATTCCGTCAGTTTGAAGTGGGCGATAAAGTCTACTTGAAGTTGCAACCTTATATCCAAACTTCCGTCGCACCATGAGCAAATCACAAGCTGGCGTTCAAGTACTACGGGCTTTTTCCTATCATTGACAAGATCAACGATGTCGCCTACAAGCTACAGCTCCCGTCACAAGCAACTATCCATCCAGTCTTCCACGTCTCGCTCCTCCGACGCATCCTGAACACGGGTATGGCTGTTGAACCTCAGTTACCCCATTGTTCTGGTGAGCTCGCAGTCCCTGTGGCAGTGCTGCAATCAAGATGGTGCCAGGAGAAGGCAAAGATGAGGGAACAAGTGCTCACTCGTTGGTCCAATTCCGAGGCGCTTGGCGAAACCTGGGAAGACAAAGCGAGGCTCAAGGAGCGTTTCCCGCTTGTGGAGGCTTGGGGACAAGCCTCTACTCAAGGAGAGGGGGATGTCAGCGTCCCTGACGAGACCGGCCCGCAAGGCAGCTCCAAGGATCTCGTCCCCACGGTCCCGCGTGTGGCCCGGCCCAAGAAGCCCAACCCACCGTCACCGGCCCAGCGTGGGTTAACTGAAGCCTGCTTGGCAGCTACTTAAGGAGAGGGGCCACAGCGAGCTAGGGTTATCCAGTGGATCACAGCTTCGGCGGCTCGGCTCTTTTCCCCTCCCCCTTTCTCGCTGGCTACGAACCCTAGTTCCCCATTCGTGTATTCTTCTCTGTAATCGCTACCAAATCGAATCCTGAGAGTGGAGTTGTTAGTAATCAAGTGAATCCGCATCCACCCTCACACCTCGGCCCCCGGGCCGCTCTCGCCGGGGTTCACCGCGACCGTCCACACCGACAACAGCGCCAATGGCAAGGTCGGCGTGCACTATGACGACGCCGGGAGCCGCGTCGCCGTGTCGTACGAGGGCGTGAGCCTGGCGGACGGCGCGTGGCCGGCCTTCTACCAGGCGCCGTGCAACATCACGGTGTTCGTGGCGAAGGCGAAGGGCACCGGGATACGGTTCTCGGAGCGCGAGCGCGGGCAGATGGCCGCGGTGGAGCGGCTCCGATCGGTGCCGTTCGACGTGGACATCACGATGCCCGTGTGGCTGCAGCTCGGCGGCGTGAGGACGTGTGCCATGCCGGTGACGGTTCAGTGCACCATAATGGTGGACAGGCTCGCCGCCAGCGCCAAGGTGGTGTCCAGGCCGTGCGACGTCAATGTGCTGTTCTTGTTCCATTCTGGAGGAACTGACGCCGCCGAGGCAAGAAAAAATGGCTACTGGTTGATTAGGAGAGCAGTTCTTGCAGGTAGCGGCCAAGGATTCATGCTGCTTCTGTGATTCTTTTTTCTCCCCATTAATTTGTATGTTGGTCTGATCGAGCAATGTTAATTCTTTTCTCCGTTGAAACTTGAAATCATGTTCTGCCGCGAAATTGTGCTGCAGTAAAGATGTTCACGAGGTGCAGCCTCTCTTCTCCTGAAAGACTGAAAGAAAATGGTGTTGTGCACTGATACCTGTTCTGTTATAGTATGAACAGTTTTATCATGTGGTTTTCAGTAGAAACTACACATTTTATTTTGGAACAGTAGCAACTACATGTCATTCTGAATTGAAATACATGAACATTCGTAGTTCCAAGCAAACTTGGAATCTTGGATGTACTCCACTTTACAATAGGTTATTTATGCTTTTGCAGTCAATGGGAGGTGAGTGCGGGTTGATTAAAGAAAACGGTAGGGGGTTTTCTGCAAAAGTGTGTGCGCTGACCGGTCCAGCCACCTGGTCGCCAATTGTCGAGCTGTGATTGTCCTGGGACTAAATCATCACATGAGGTGCAAGTTGGGGTATGTTGGAGTGAAGTTTTGCAAGTTTGAGACTAAATCATCACATTCTATGCAAGTTAGGGTACCTGGGCTGCTATTACCTCGTAAAACTACCTTAGATTAAGAGAGATCTTTGGATTCTTTCCTAATTTGTCGTTGCACCAACCAAACCTTATTTCCTTTTATTTATTCTCTTTTGGCAACGTCCCAAGACAATCTCTCTTTTTTTTTCAAACTCCAACGTGGCCAACTAGTACTACTCTTGCTGAACAACCAAAGTTGCGCAGATTTTATAGTGAAAATCTGTCAACGAATTTTCTTTTGTATCGCAAAGCTGCTCAACAAACCAACAAAACAATCAGCACTTGTCTTCTTCAAAAAAAATTCAACAGATCGTTCTTCTCCCTTTCCTTCTTGCACACAACCGAATCAAAACAGCAGTATATATACTTTATACTTTTCTTCCGAACTAGTCACATTGATCTATTTCTGCCAAATCTTTTTTTCCTCTTTTTTTTCTTCAAGATGAATCAAAATTCAAGATGACGACGAACGACAACAACGGATGGATGGTGGTGATGGGGTGGTAGCAGAATATGACAACGAGGTGGATGATGATGTTTACGGAGGCGGCGTGACAAAACGTGACAAGAAGTCGAAACTCTAAAAGACTAGACACTAAAAACCAGCAACTCGACACACGATGCAACCGAAAATTCAACAATGCAAAAATTAAGTGGCAATGGCGGAAAGGCTCAGACTGTCTGGGATATGATGAACTAATCTAACTTTTCTGTAGCTTTTTCTTGGACTCTAGGTATGAAGAAAAAATGTGATCTAAACTATGAAAAACTGTAATATCTCACCGAGCAACCTGAAAACTGATACCACTTGATAGAGGCGGGGTGTCCCGATCTTTCGATGAGATTATTACTATCGATTTGGTGGAGACGACTTTGACGATCCGACTACAAACGTGCATGACGTTGCGCCTTAGCAATCACTAAATCAACTCCGAGAGGTTATTGACCACGCCGGAGCACGATCAACCTGACCACGAAGGTCTATTCCTGCAAGCAATCGAAGAACAAGCAAGAATATGATGAAGCACTCTGAATATTGCGAATATGGATGAAGTATTGATAAGAGTGGGGTTTCATAAGCGGTCTTGTTCTGGTCGTTGGACACAAGCGAAGTACACGAAGTTGCAGCGATGGCTAACTTTTAACTAAATAAAACCCAAGTCTAAACGATGCCTTAAGGGCTATATTTATAGGGGAAAAGAGAGGGGATTTTGTCCACCCTTGGCAAGGTGGGACTAAAACACCTCCTAAGTCGCTTTACCTATAATATGGTATCTAAAAATAGATTACATGGGCCTGGCCCAAAATAAGGTGGCGCAACACCAATAATAAGCTATGGACGAAATTTATGAAAGGCCATCTTGTATATTTCGTCCATCATCTTGTATGTCATCATGGTGGCTTCAAAGTCCGGAAATCTCCACTTGAACCTCCGTTCTTGTTCTCTTCGCACGCAGCTTCATCTCAGAGCTTGACCATGCTCTAATGCTCAACCTTCTTGTCAGTGCTAGGCCCTTCAATTGCAAGCAACACAAATGTATCTAAGTTAGGCAGCATCATATTCTCATGAACACTAGAAACATTACCAAGAAATGAAAGTACCTGATAATTTAATTGGCGTATCTGAGCTCTAGCAACTGTTCCAAGAGGTAAAACATTAGGGGATATGGGTGTAACTGTGGTAGCCATGTCCTTATCAGGCTGGACGGTCCATCTCTGTTGCCTTTAAATGGCTTCTTCCGTTGACTGGGTCGAGAGCCCCTGAATCCGGCATTGACTGTCGTGTTCTCTGGTCTGCCATCATTGTTTCGACGCTTGTTTTTGTTGCGTCGCGGTTTCCCGTTGCCATCCCTAACTTTGGATGTGGGTGGGTCGCTGGTGCCGCTACGGGCCAGCCAGCTGTCCTCGCCCACGCAAAAGCGGGTCATAAGGCTTATTAAGGCTGCCATTGCCCTTGGCTTTTCTTGGCCGAGGTGTCTGGCAAGCCATTCATCTCGGATACTGTGTTTGAAGGACGCTAAGGCTTCGGCGTCCGGGCAATCGACTATTTGGTTCTTCTTAGTAAGAAATCTATTCCAGAGTTTTTGGGCTGAGTCTCCGGGCTGTTGAATTATGTGACTTTGGTCATCTGCGTCTGGAGGTCGGACATAGGTCCCTTGAATATTGGCCCTAAAAGCGTCCTCAAGTTCTTCCCAACTTCCAATTGAGTTTTGAGGAAGGCTTTTCAACCAGTGCCGAGCTGGTCCTTCAATTTGAGGGGTAGGTATTTAATGGCGTGGAGATCATCTCCGCAAGCCATGTGTATGAAGGATAAAGTCCTCAATCCAGACCCCAGGGTCTGTCATTCCGTCGTATGCCTCTATATTCACGGGTTTAAATCCTTTCAGAAATTCATGGTCCAGCACCTCATCTGTAAAGCACAGGGGGTGCGCAGCACCCCTGTATTTGGACGTGTCGTGGCATGCTGTCGACGGTTGTTGTGTTTGGTGTTGATTCCTAGCTGGTACTCGATCAATGTGAACGTTTTCGTAGCTCTGATCCTGTGCCGAAGCGCGCTTCCTAGATCCGTAAATGGACCTGGCCATACCGGACTTTTTGTCCAGGAGCTCACGTAAATCGTGTGCTGACTTGTGTGCGGCATCATTAGTCGTCTTGTCACGGCCACGGGGTGGTCGGTCCGGCTGATCGGTCGTTTTCGGCTGAATGGGCTCTATGGCCTCGTCGTCGAATTCGGCCAGCAGCTTGCACTTTGGATAGCTCTTTATGTGACCATCGCCGCCGTATTTTTCTTCTGTGTCGAGCACTTTGTTCCACCTGCGATTGAGCGTATCCTGCGCGGCTTAAGCCTTTGCTTCTGCTTCTTTAGGCTCCTCGCGGTGGCAACAAGCCTTCTGTGGAGGTCCTCTTGTTCCAACAGTTTTTCTGGGATGATGAGTGCATCATTGTCCGAACTGTTCTCCTCTCCGGAGACAGGTTGGTGAATTTTACCCTCGGGATCGGCGTCATCTGACGTCGGCTCCGGACTATGTTCACCGTCCCCTAGTTCATCCTGCTCCATCGCTGGGTCCGTGGGGTCGTCGTTTCCTTTGGAGTCAACCGGGGTATTATTATTTCTTGTGCTGTTGCCGCTGTTTTTACTGTGGCGGGATTTAGAGCGGCACCTACGGCGCCGCTTTGGTGTCTTATCGAGGAGATTATCCTTCGTTGTATCATCACCATCTCCTTCTTTTGGTGTGTCCATCATATATATATCATATGATGAGGTGGCAGTCCAGCGCCCAGTGGGTGGTGGTTCCTGTTCTTCTCCTGCATTGTCGTAAATACCGTCGATGTCTTCGGAGTCGAAATCGAGCGTGTCGGTTAGGTCATCGATAGTGGCTATGAAGTGGTGGTGGGTGGGGAACGAATTTCTTCGTCGTTCGCTTCCCTCCCGAGCCGGACATAGTTCGGCCAGGAGTCTCCTGACAAGGAAAGAGACTTTAACGAATTTAGCACGTCACCCAAGGGCAAGTGTTGAAAAATATTCACGGAGGTGAACTCCATGACCGGTGTCCAATCAGATTCGATAGGCACGGACGTACGCGGTTCGGATCCTGTAGCCGGAGATGAGTCCGAGGGTCCGAGGACACCCTCCTCATAGGAGGTGGCTTCAGAGTTCAGCTCCAACGCCGATGAGTGTGCGGCTTCCATGATGAGGCCTATCCACCCATCCTCAGAAGGCGCGATCTGCTCCGGATTGATTCCCAGCGCCGTCGCAGACGCGATCTCCCGAATAGTGCCTGATGGCAGATCAAAGTCATGCCCATCATGACCGTCTGGCGCGCCTGACATGGGCTCGAATCCGTCGAAGATCAAGTCTCCGTGGATGTCGGCAGTATGGTTCAAGCTTCCAAACCCGACCTGATGGCTAGGGGCGTAGCTATCGATCTGCTCCAGGTGGCCAAGTGAGTTGGCCTGCAGTACGAAGCCGCCGAATATGAAGATCTGCCGGGGAGGAAAAACCTCCCAGTGGACCGCATCGTTGAAGATGATTGAAGGAGCCATCAAGCCTTACCGCGACAACACAGTGGAACTCTCAATGAAAGCACCAATGTCGGTGTCAAAACCGGCGGATCTAGGATAGAGGGTCCCGAACTGTGCGTCTAAGGCTAATGGTAACAGGAGGCAGGGGACATGATGTTTTACCCAGGTTCGGGCCCTCTCCATGGAGGTAATATCCTACTTCCTGCTTGATTGATCTTTATGATATGAGTATTACAAGAGTTGATCTACCACAAGATCGTAGAGGCTAAACCCTAGAAGCTAGCCTATGATTATGATTGTTGTTGTCCTACGGACTAAACCCTCCGGTTTATATAGACACCGGAGGGGGCTAGGGTTACACAGAGTCGGTTACAGAGAAGGAGATCTACATATCCGAATTGCCAAGCTTGCCTTCCACACAAAGGAGAGTCCCATCCGGACACGGGAGGAAGTCTTCAATCTTGTATCTTCACAGTCCAATAGTCCGGCCAAAGTATATAGTCCGGCTGTCCGAGGACCCCTCAATCCAGGACTCCCTCACTCACCACGCCCCACCCCTACACAAAGACTACCACGCGAGCGTTCGCAACTGCCACGTTCGGGTTGCGCTTGGCTCTTTGCCTCTTCGAGAAGACGTACAATGATGTTACTACTTCTACAGTATCGAATCAGCTGCTGCATGTCTGTCCACCGCGTGCGGGGGGGATAGCTTGTTGTTGTAAGCAAAAGTTTGTCCTTGTCCATGAGCCACCGCGCTCATGGGGCGAGGGAGAGGGTGTGTAGTACTAAAATCAAGCTTCTCCTCGTTGTATGAGTTGGCGCGACACATCATAGCACTCATGCTTGCCTCTAAACTTGGCTGAAAGACCACTAGCGTACAATATATTTGCTGCAACCTCTAACATTTACCCCACCACAAATTAAAGTATATATTCCTGTCTTGACCAGATGAGCATGCTAACTACAATCACCAAGACGATAGGTAGGGCCAGAAGAATATTTTAATCAAAAAAGATGCTTCGAGACGACCTCCTAGCATGGAGCCGACTCCAACGATTTTAAGCTTAGAAGCACGGTACACGCTATCCTAGACTACGTCACTATACTACCTCCCCTACACATGAAACTGCCACACGAACGTCCGGGTTGCGCTTGGCTCTTCGCCTCTTCGGGAAGTCGAACAATTATGATACTATTGCAGTGGAGTACTACTAGTATGCTTCTGGCCATCTGACACCGAATGAACTGTTGCATGTCTACCGCGTGCGGGAGGGAGAGCATGTAGCAAAGCTTCTCCTTGTCCTGTGAGCCACCACGCTCATGGGCGAGGGAGAGGGCGCTGTAATAAAACTTTTCCTTTGTACTGTACGAGTTGACGCGACACATCAAAGTAGTGCACTCGATATATTTCAATAATTAGCGTTTACCGATGCTTTAATTACAACACAAGCATGCATGCCGTGACTTTCCTTTTGATAATGTACTTGCATGTGTTGATTTAATGCACCTTGAAGTAGTATGAATATGTGATGTAATGCCCCAGCACTAAAGCAAGAGATGGTTGTGCATGAGGAGGGCGAGATCATGCCAACAGAACAGGACCCGGTGATGGAGGTCTCTATGGTCTCTATGGACCTCACCTTGCTCCACTGCCCCTTATGCCTCCGCCCTTGAAGCCTCTAGTGTATGAGGTTCGAACACACCTTGTCCGTTCGGCTGATAGAGCAAGGTACAGGTGAGGGAATCCTGGACAAACGGGTCCTCAGACAGTCGGACTGTATACTTGGTCCGGACTGTTGGACTATGAAGATACAAGATAGAAGACTTCGTCCCGTGTCCGGATGGGACTCTCCTTTGCATGGAAGGCAAGCTTGGCGATTCGGATATGTAGATTCCTTTCTCTGTAACCGGCTTTGTACAACCCTAGTCCCCCCCGGTGTCTATATAAACCGGAGGGTTTAGACTTCTAGGGTTTAGCCACAACAATCATAACCTCATAGGCTAGACTTCTAGGGTTTAGCCATTACGATCTCGTGGTAGATCAACTCTTGTAATACTCATATTCATCAAGATCAATCAAGCAGGAAGTAGGGTATTACCTCCATAGAGAGGGCCCAAACCTGGGTAAACACTGTGTCCCTTGCCTCATGTTACCATTAGCCTTAGACGCACAGTTCGGGACCCCCTACCCGAGATCCGCCTGTTTTGACACTGACATTGGTGCTTTCATTGAGAGTTCCGCTGCATCATCATCAGAAGGATTGATGGCACCATAAATCATCTACAACAATGCAGTCCAGTGGGGATCTTCCTCCCTGGACAGATCTTTGTATTCGGCGGCTTCGCACTGCGGGCCAACTCGCTTGGCCATCTAGAGCAGATCGATAGCTACGCCCCTGGCCATCAGGTCAGATTTGGAAGCCTGAATTTTGTGGCAGATCTTCGTGGAGACTTGATCTTCGACGGGTTCAAGCCCATGACGGTTGTCCTCGGCCACCACGGTGCACATGACCTAGATCTGTCATCTGGTCGTGCACAGGAGATAGGGCCTATGACCGCCCTGGCCCTAGCATCAGAGCGGACTGCATTATCTGAAGATGGGAAGCTTATCCCCGTCACGAAGGCCGCGGACTCAGCGGCGCTCGAGCCACACACAGACCCAACATCGAGCTGGGCTTGTGTCACCGGAACCTCGGACTCGTCTCCGGCTATAGGTTCTGGACCGCGTGCATCCGTGTCCATCGAACCTCATTGGGCGCTAGTCTTGGAGTTCAGCTCCGCGGACATCTTCCAGCACTTGCCTTTTGGCGACATGTTAAGCTCATTAAAATCCCTCTCCTTGTCGGGGAACTCTTAGCTGAACTATGTCCGGCTCGAGTGGGAAGAGGACGACAAAGAACTTCGTTTCCCACCCACCACCCACTTTATAGCCACTATCGACGACTTAACCGACATGCTTGACTACGACTCCGAAGACATCGATGGTATGGACGACGATGCCGGAGAGGAGAAGGAACCACTGCCTATAGGGCGTTGGACAGCCACCTCCTCATACGACATATACATGGTGGATACACCCAAAGAAAACAACGGTGACAATGAAAATCCAGTCGAGGATAAACCTCCTGAGATACAGCCAAAGCGCCGACGTCAGCGGCGCAGCTCTAAGCCCGCCATAGTAAAAACAGCAATACCGTCACAGGAGAAAATAACACTCCGGACGATGCCGAAGACAATGAAGACCCCGTTGAGCCAACCTCGAGCAAGAGGAACGGGAGGATGGGCGAGTCAGCCCTGGCGAACAGGCCACGAACAAAGACTCGAAGGATAGCAACTACATTCTGCTCTCCGAGGACGAGGTGAGCCTCAGTGACGAAGATTTCATCGTGCTTGAGGAGCCCGCCGAACAGGAACGCTTTAAGCGTCAGCTAATTGCCACTGCAATAAGCCTAAAAAAGAAGTAGCAGCAGCTTCAAACTGATCAAGATCTGCTCAATGAAAGATGGACTGATGTCCTGGCAGCCGAGGAGTATGGCCTCGAGCGCCCAACCAAAAGCTACCCGAAGCGCAAACTATTACCACAGTTCGATGACGAGGCGCTGGAGCCCGTCCTACCAATGTACAATGCGGTTGACCGACCACCACGTGGCCGGGACAAAGCGGCACCTCGAGCCGAACACCAGCCCGCACTGCCTCGCCGAACAAACAGAGATACAACATGATAGAGGTGAGGGTCCCGATCTTTCGATGAGATGATAACTATCGATTTAGTGGAGTCGACTTTGACGATCCGACCACAGACGTGCACAACATTGCGCCTTAGCAATTGCTAAACCAATCTCCTGAGGTTACTGACGATGCCGGAAGCACGATCAGCCTGACCACGAAGGTCTATTCCTGCAAGCAATCGAAGAACAAGCAAGAATATGATAAAGCAATCTGAATATTGCGAATATGGATGAAGTATTGATAATGGTGGGGATCAGAAAGTGTTCTTGGTCTGGTCGTTGGACACAAACGAAGTACACGAAGTTGCGTTGGCTAACTTTTAACTAAACAAATCCCAAGGGAAAAGCTACTAGATGGATCTACTTATATAGGAGCAAGGGGTGGCGGCCAAGGAGGTGGGAGAACGTCCCAAGGCAGCCTAAAACCAACCCTAGGTCGTACAAGGCTCATGGGCCCAAGTGGAGGTGATGCAACACCTTTGGACTTGTAATTTGACTCGGATTCTGGTGCAACGTCAGATTGTTTCGTCCATAATTCAACGCTCCGGATGAATTTGAAGGTGAATCCAATTGTATTGGAAAGTGCACGAAATCTACTTTCCAATAAAAAAAATCACCCCATTCGGAGTCCGTATGAAAGAGTTAATGGCGTTTTGAGTCAGGTATGTCTGTGCAGTCCGAATCTGAATTCAGAACGTGAGAGACTTGGACTCTATCTTCTCTTGGCCCAAAAGTGACGTGAGAGGACTTTTTGAACAGCACATAAGCTTCTTTTCCCCCCTTATCTTCATATGTGGATTAAACAAATGTCCCATACACCTACAATTAGACATGGCACAAAAGTCTGTGAAGCATTTTTGTCCTGGATGACATAAATAAATTATTGCATAGTTTGCATTAGAAATCACCTCACAAATATATATGTATGCAATATTTTTGGTCGTATCCAAGGTAGTCATGCCCTCATCATCCTCCCCTTCTTGAAAACAAAGCCGTCCTCGGTGTTGCTTAATCTGAAATGTGTCTAACAAAAGAGACAAGGTGTACATGTTGTATATGTATATGTCATCCATTTTTTACTTCCCTTGATTTTTGCACGTATGACACATGTATACATGAGTAACTTTCATAGTTCATAAAATCTAAAGCCAAAAAATTATCACAAGAAGTAGAAGGCATTAAAATATTGGAACTCAATTTGCACATATAAGTGAAGCTCTTATTCATTTCAAAAGATTGACAATGTTCATCATTAAACCATCCCAACATTGGTGAATAAACCTTACTTGCACCAAATTTACATGCTACAACATGCTTAAATAAGCAAACATGCAATAAGTAATTGGACATAGAATCATCACCAAAATTAGAGGTGATATCAAAATGATTAATCATTGGTTCTTTTGCATCAACAATTATTTCAGTGGTTGTTTGATCACATGGCAAAGTCAAATTATCAACATAGTCCTCTAAAATAGGTGCTGTGATCAAAGTAGTGGGTAGCTCATCAGATGGTGCATTCAAATTGACAAGGCATTCATCAGTCTCATGCAGAGATGGAAGATCAGTACCTTTGTCATTACCTCTTATGATCAACTCAGATGATGTAGCCACTCTCGGGGGCGATGTGTCACATGGTGGAGGTGATGTAGCCCTCACAACAACGGATGTGGTTGTCATAGTATGCCTAGTAGTTGAAGGAACAATCATATCAACTCTTGGAATGTGCACCGTGCGCTTGTTCTCCTCATGGCCAACACGTCGTTTTATTTCATGTTCAGCTTTGCAAGCAAGACAAAAATGGTCCATAGGATAACACTCTTCATGAATTAGTATCTCTTGAATATCACGGTTTAATCCTCCCCAAAATCTATCCATAAAATCATCTTCACTTTCTTCTAAAGAGGAATGCAACAAGGTAGTTTGTAAATCATCATAATATTTTGTTACAGTGTCACTACCTTGTTTTAAATATTGCAACTTCTTAATCATGTCACGAGTATAATAAGCAGGGACGAAAGTATGTCGCATGGCAAGTTTCAAATCATCCCAAGTAGTAGGTATATAATCAGGGTGTAACCGACAATATTCACTCCACCAAACCAAAGCATAACTAGTGAAAGAACCAACCGTAACCTTAACCTGTTATGTTCATCAAAATTATGGGAAGAAAATATATTTTTTATGTCAAACTCCCATTCAATATATAAAGAAGGTCTAAAACGACCATTAAATGGTGGTATAGATACATTAACCTGATCATGAGCATTTGGATGTTTGTGCACCTCTCGTGACGGTTGTGGTATTTGCAAAGGTGGTGGCACGTCTCCCACGATCGACAAAGCCCATGAATTGACTCTAGATCCTATCATGATTAGTAGAAACAAGAAACATAATCCAAAAAAATGTTCCTATGAACTACTTGGAAGTGGTGGTAAAACGCTCACAGTATAGCAAATCTCAATATCTTACAAGTTCTTACCATGCAGTAGGTGGTGATCGGCAACCAGCGGTGTCAAATAACTCTGAAGATTGAGTAAAGTGATTGCTAGGGGAAAGTGCATAAACACGGTGTAGAAATATGTGGAGCTTGGAAGGCTTAATTATATGGTAGCAAAAGATTAGCAATCAATTCAGAGATGCAATGTTGAAGAAACGCTCAACGACGGTACTGTGCTGGTCCTAGGCTAGACCGTACTAGAGACGCGAGCCTAGAACACTAATGAGGTCACGGCGTAGCACAACTAGCATCAATAAAGGATATGAAGTAGCTCTGGACAGCAAGATATAAGTGAAAATCACAATAGCAGTAAAGATAATGATGAGAAACAACAGCCAAGCTGGATAAATCAACAACTTTCTCTCCAACTTTTCACTGGAAAAGTTTGTCCCAATTTTCTAATAATTGTTCTCAGTAATGGCACTGACTCAAGCTTCCAAATGCAAAAAGAATCACTCAATTCCGAGTTGATATGAGGAGTTAATTTTTTAAAAAAACTGGCTTGAAAAACTGGAATAAGCTGTGTTCGCAAACTTCGGAGGGCAAAAAGACCTATTTAGAAGCTGTTTTTGAGTACTTGCTAGCTTCTGCAACTATTTAGATGTGGCTCGTCGCTAGCTTTCATTTGAGTACTCGCGGAGCCAAAATAGACTTCGTATGAAGAAGTTATGCCTGTTTTACTGAACAGTGCGCAAAACAGATTCCAATCCGAATTCAACTACGAGATTGAGTCTAGATAGATCCGAATTTTGTTTTTTTTTCTCTCATTTTTTCCCTCACACTTTTTTTTCTTTTTCTTTCTCTCTTTTTTTCTCTGACTTTTTTTTACTTTTTTTTCTCCTTTTTTTCTCTCTCCCTATTTCCAAAACAAACTAGATAAGATGTAGATTGGATCAAGCGAAGATGTGAAAGATCTCAACTATGATTATGACAATGAACGGTGGGTAGCACGTGGTGGAAATTGATGGATGGGTGGTGCACAGCGGAAGGGATAACGATGCAGCGGCGGCGTGACTAATGTGAACAGAACTCGAAACTCTAAACGAACTAGACACTAAGACCAGCAAGTCGACACGACGATGCAACCGATAATTCAATAATGCAAACAATGAAAAGAAAATTGCAAAGGCTCAGACTGGCTAGGACAAAGGATGAATAGATCTAACTTTTTTGTGGCTTTTTCTTGGACAATAGGTAAGAAAATAAATGTAATCTAGGGATAACTGGAAATTCTCACCGAGCAACCTGAAAACTGATACCACTTGATAGAGGCGAGGGTCCCGATCTTTCTATGAGATGATAACTATCGATTTAGTGGAGTCGACTTTGATGATCCGACTACAGACGTGCACGATGTTGCGCCTTAGCAATCGCTAAACCAATCTCGTGAGGTTCTTGACGATGCCGGAAGCACGATCAGTCTGACCACGAAGGTCTATTCGTGCAAGCAATCGAAGAACAAGCATGAATATGATAAAGCAATCTGAATATTGCGGATATGGATGAAGAAATGATGATGGGGGGATCCGAAAGTGTTCTTGGTCTGGTCGTTGGACACAAATGAAGTACACGAAGTTGCATTGGCTAACTTTTAACTAAACAAATCCCAAGGGAAAAGCTACTAGATGGATCTACTTATATAGGAGCAAGGGGTGGCGGCCAAGGAGGTGGGAGAATGTCCCAAGGCAGCCTAAAACCAACCCTAGGTCGTACAAGGCTCATGGGCCCAAGTGGAGGTGATGCAACACCTTTGGACTTGTAGTTTGACTCAGATTTTGGTGCAACGTCAGATTGTTTCGTCCATAACTCAACGCTCCGGATGAATTTGAAGGTGAATCCAATTGTGTTGGAAAGTGCACGAAATCTACTTTCCAATAAAAAAATCACCCAATTCAGAGTTCGTATGAAAGAGTTATTGGCGTTTTGAGTCAGGTATGTCTGTGCACTCCGAATCTGAATCCAGAACGTGAGAGACTTGGACTCCATCTTCTCTTGGCCCAAAAGTGACGTGAGAGGACTTTTTGAACAGCACATAAACTTCTTTTTCCCCTTATCTTCATATGTGGATTAAACAAATGTCCCATACACCTACAATTAGACATGGCACAAAAGTCTGTGAAGTATTTTTGTCCTGGATGACATAAATAAATTATTGCATAGTTTGCATTAGAAATCACCTCACAAATATATATGGATGCAATATTTTTGGTCGTATCCAAGGTAGTCATGTCCTCATCACAACAGCTCGGGGATATACACATGACCTGCGGCGCGACTTGGAAAACTGAGAAGGTTAGACAAGATCAATCTATGGATCACGGGGGCGTGCCCCAATGCACGACGATGACCATCCGGCTGAACGTGACAAACATAATCACGTCCGGGCCAAGAACCGCAGACGAACTCCATCCGAGCTACGTCACGACTTGGCCCGATGTAGAGGTGCCGCACACCCCTTTGCTTCACTGACGAAGTAATGGGACACGATTTCCTAGAAGGGTTTAAACCCGTGAACATCGAATCCTATGATGGCACAACAAACCCCGCGGTATGGACTGAAGACTTTCTTGTCCATATTCATATGGCCCGCGGTGATGATCTCCACGCCATAAAATACCTCCCCACAAACTCAAGGGACCAGCTAGGTACTGGATGAACAGTCTGCCCGAAAACTCCATTGGCAGCTGGGAGGACTTGGAGGGCGCCTTCCTTGACAACTTCCAAGGTGATGAGGACATCAATACCATTGTTACACCCACAGCCCCTGCTGCTATACATACTGAACCAATTACTAGAGCTCGCGCACGCCAATTAAATTACCAGGTACTTTCGTTTCTTGGTAATGATTCTAATGTTCATGAGAATATGATGCTGCCTAAATTGGATACATTTGCTTTGCTTACAAATGAAGGGCCTACCTTGGAGAAGGATGAACATTGGAGCAAGAACAAGCAAGGAGATGATGGCATGCGCAAGGGGAGCAAGAACGGAGTTACAAGTGATGATTTCAGGACGTTGAAGCCACCATAATGAGTGCATGAAGCCTTGGACGAAATATACAAGATGCTACTTCATAACTTTCGTCCAGAGGCTATTCTAGGTGTTGCGTCACCTTATTATTGGGCCAGGCCCGTGTATTTTCAAAATACTTGAGTATAGGCTGTTTTTAGAGTCCGTATGTGTGGGGAAACAAGATAGGATTGGTTTCGGACCCCTTCCCCAAGGGCCACGAAATTCCCCCCTCTTCCTCCATATATACAACCCTTAGGGCGTCGTTTAGACTTTGGAATTTGTTTAGTTAAAAGTTAGCCAACGCAACTTAGTGTACTTCGTTTGTGTCCAACGACCAGACCAAGACCGCTTTCGGATCCCCACCATTATCAATTCTTTATCCATATTCTCAATATTCAGATTGCTTTATCATATTCTTGCTTATTCTTCGATTGCTTGCAGGAATAGACCTTCATGGTCAGGTTGATCGTGCTCCGGCGTGGTCAATAACCTCTTGGAGTTGGTTTAGCGATTGCTAAGGCACAACGTTGTGCATGTTTGTAGTCAGATCGTCAAAGTCGCCTCCACCAAATTGTTAGTTATCATCTCATCGAAAGATCGGGACACCCCGCCTCTATCAAGTGGTATCAGATTTCTAGGTTGCTCGGTGAGATTTTACAGTTTTTCGTAGTTTAGATCGAGTCTGTTCTTCATACCTATATTGCACGAAAAAGCCAAAAAAATTAGGGTTAGTTCATCCTATCCGAACCAGTCTGAGCCTTTGCATAGTCTTTTCAGTATTTTGCTTTGTTGAATTTGCGGTTGCATCATCGCGTCAAGTTGCTGGTCTTAGCGTCTAGTCTTTTAGAGTTTCGAGTTCTGGTCATAAGTTGTCACGCTGCCACCGCACCATCATCATCGCCCCTGCCACCTCCCACCACCGCTCCGAATCCGTATCCATATACCACCACCAATCCGTATCCATATACCACCACCGATCCATATCCATATACTACCACCGCTACCACCACGCTGCCATATACCACCACCGCTGCCATATACCACCACCATATATCCACCACCAATCCGAGTTCCTTGCATATTAGGTTTGTTTTCGAGATCCATCTAATTTCCGATTCGTGTTTCCTTGCCTGAGTAGGTTTCGGAAAAAAAGAGTCTGGAGACCCCCGGGCAGTTTTTAGGCCAAAATTTCGGCGACCGAAAATATTTTTTCCCTATCCCATTTTTAGGTCCCAGGGAGTGTTTTGAGACACTCGCCATCATAGTGATTTTTTGTCGCACTTTTTCGTCGTCACTGCCCTAATTTCTGAAAAAAAAATTGTCAAAAAACATTTCGTGCCCATCCTGTCAGTTTGACCTGGGAAGAGTTTTGAGACACTCGCCATTATAGTGATTTTTCGCAAAAAAAAAGAGTGCAAAAAAAGCAGAGCGCAAAAAAAAGAGCAAAAAAAATTCCAGAGTGTGCTTCTCCCTTGTTTACGTGCAGCACCATGATTTTGTTAGTGTTCTTGGCTCGCGTCTCTAGCACGGTCTAACCTAGGACCAGCACAGTACCGTCGTTGAGCGTTTATTCAACTTTGCATATCTGAATTGATTATTGTTGATCCTTTTTGCTATCATATTGTAAGCCTTCCCAGCTCCACATACATCTACGTCGTGTGTTTGACTCTCCCTGGTAGTCGCTCTATCCAAGCTTTGAGAGTTTTGACTACAACGGTTGCCGATCACAGCCTGCTGCTGGGTAAGAACTGGTAAGAATTTGAGTTTTGCTTGACGGATTTGTGACACCCACCACCACCACTTGTTAGTATTCTGTAGGATCATATTCTTATGTGTTTCTATTGCTGCTAACCATGCCAGGATCACAAGCCGACAAGATTGACTGGGAGAACTTAACGAACAAGGAGCTTCATGATAAGTTTCAGCAAATGATGACTGAACAGGTGCAAGATGGGCTGAACAATTTTGAAGAGGCCATGGAGAAGATCACTGGCCTTGAGAAGACATTCGAAACAAAGCCCAATAACAGATTTAATGAACTGCTTGCGCGTCTTCCACCGGCTGCACCTGCCGCACCTCTGCAACAACAACAACTACTACCTCCACGTCACGAAACAGCCTCCGCCGAGCGAGCCGTGTCCTTCTTCAGCCCGGCCAAACTGTTGGTGCTGCTGTTGATACTTCTATGGCTCCTGCTGCTGATGCGGAGGATGATTATGCGGGAGATTATGAGGATGAGGTTGATCAAAATCAGAACTACGTGCAACCACCAGCACCACAACCACCAGGTCGTCCACATGCAAATAATCACAATGGTAGGGCTCTCCCTCAGGTACGAGATCATGACCATCTTCCTAAACTGAAACTGAATATTCCACCATTTGAGGGCAGATATGTTCCTGATATATATCTTACTTGGGAGTTAGAAACTGAACAACGATTTACATGTTTATAATATCCTGAGGAGAGACGTGTTCTTGCTGCTGTTTGTGCTTTCACTAGTTTTGCATGTGTTTGGTGGTCTGAACATTGTAGATTATATCCTATTCCATCTACTTGGGCTGCTTTGAAAACTGCTATGCGTACTCGTTGGGTTCCACCATATTATCAACGTGAATTGCTTCAAAAATTGCAGCGTTTGAGACAAGGAAAAAATTCTGTAGAAGAATATTATCAGGAATTACAAACTGACATGATTAAATGTGGTATTGTTGAGGAGAATGAACCTATGCTTGGACGTTTTATGGGTGGATTAAATAGAGATATTCAGACCATTCTAGAGTATAAGGAGTATACTAATATCACTCATTTATTCCATCTTGCTTGTAAAGCTGAACGTGAAGTGCAGGATCGACAAGCATTGGCGCGAACTAACTTTTCTGCAGGTCGACCTTCATCATGGACACCGCGTGCATCTTCTACTTCCACTGTACCAACACCTCCATTAGGTGCCACCTCCAGCCGTGATACAAGAAAACAGGCACAACCACCACTATTTGCCAAGAGCACACCTGCCGGGCCTACACAGAGCTCTTCTTCTTCCATGGCATCAACTGGGCACACAAGTGATATTATTTGTCGTCGTTGTAAGGGAAGAGGTCATTATGTGAGAGAATGAAAATCTCAGCGTGTGATGATTGCTACTGAGGATGGTGGGTATGAGTCCGCTAGTGACTATGATGAGGAGACGTTGGCTCTTATTACACGTGAAGAACACGTTGGAGATGATTCTGATCATGAGACGCAATACATGGCTCCTGAAGACGCTGACATGTTTAGTTGCTCAACATGTTTTGAGTGTGCAGGTCACACAAGCTGAGTAAAATCAGAGGCATAATTTGTTCCATACAAAGGGAGTTATGAAGGAACGTTTTGTGCGCGTCATCATAGACGGAGGGAGCTGCAACAACTTGGCTAGCATGGAGATGGTGGAGAACCTCTCTCTCACCACAAGACCACATCCACATCCTTACTACATCCAATGGTTCAACAACAACGGCAAGGTTAAGGTAACACGTACTATTCATGTGCATTTTAATATCTCTACATATGCTGATTATGTTGATTGTGATGTGGTACCTATGCAAGCATGTTCCTTATTACTTGGTAGACCATGGCAATTTGATAAAAATTCTGTACACCATGGTAGAAATAATCAGTATACTCTTGTTCATAAGGATAAAATTATTACTTTGCTTCCTATGACTCCTGATTCCATTTTGAAAGATGATATTAATAGAGCTATTAAAGCAAAACAGGAGCAACATAAGAGTGAAAATCAGATTGTGGCAAAAGAATTTGAGCAACAAATGAAGCCTAATAATAAACCATCTAGTGTTGCTTCTGAAACTAAATTGAAAAGTGCATGTTTATTTGCCACCAAATCTGATATTGATGAGCTAGATTTCAGCAAATCTGTTTGCTATGCTTTTGTGTGCAAAGAGGCATTATTTTCATTCGAGGACGTGCCTTCCTCTTTGCCTCCTTCTGTCACTAACATTTTGCAGGAGTTCGCTGACGTCTTTCCACAAGATGTGCCACCGGGATTACCGCCTATTTGAGGGATTGAGCATCAGATTGACTTAATTCCCGGTGCTTCACTGCCAAACCGTGCGCCATACTGTACCAATCCAGAGGAGACGAAGGAAATTATGCGTCAAGTACAAGAGCTTCTCGACAAAGGTTATATACACGAATCCCTTAGTCCTTGTGTTGTTCCTATTATTCTAGTGCCGAAAAAGGATGGTACATCGCATATGTGTGTTGATTGTAGACGCATTAATAATATTACTATTCGTTATCGTCATCCTATTCCTTGGCTAGATGATATGCTTGATGAATTGAGTGGCTCTACAATATTCTCCAAAGTTGATTTGCGTAGTGGATACCATCAAATTCGTATGAAATTGGGTGATGAATGGAAAACAACATTTAAAACTAAGTTTGGATTATATGAGTGGTTAGTCATGCCTTTTGGGTTAACTAATGCACCTAGTACTTTCATGAGATTAATGAACAAAGTTTTACATGCTTTCATTGGACGATTTGTGGTAGTTTACTTTGATGACATATTGATTTATAGCGGATCTTTGGAGGAACATTTGGAACATTTATGTGCTGTTTTTATTGCTCTACGTGATGCACGTTTGTTTGGTAACCTTGGGAAGTACACCTTTTGCACCGACCGAGTGTCTTTTCTTGGCTATGTTGTTACTCCACAGGGAATTGAAGTTGATAAAGCCAAGATTGAATCTATTGAGAGTTGGCAGCAGCCCAAAACGGTCACACAAGTGAGGAGTTTTCTTGCCCTCGCTGGATTCTATAGGCGTTTTGTGAGAGATTTCAGCACCATTGTTGCACCTCTCAATGAGCTTACAAAGAAGGATGTGCCTTTTGTTTGGGGTACCGCACAGGAAGAAGCCTTCACGGTGTTGAAAGATAAGTTGACACATGCTCCTTTACTCCAACTTCCTGATTTTAATAAGACATTTGAGCTTGAATGTGATGCTAGTGGAATTGGATTAGGAGGTGTGTTATTACAAGATGGCAAACCTGTTGCATACTTTTCTGAAAAATTGAGTGGGCCTAGTCTGAATTATTCTACTTATGATAAAGAATTATATGCTCTTGGTCGGACTTTAGAAACATGGCAACATTATTTATGGCCCAAAGAATTTGTTATACATTCTGATCATGAATCTTTGAAACATATTAAAAGTCAAGCTAAACTTAATCGTAGACATGCTAAATGGGTTGAATTCATTAAGACTTTCCCTTATGTCATTAAACACAAGAAGGGTAAAGAAAATGTTATTGCTGATGCATTGTCTCGTCGCTAGACTATGCTTTCACAACTTGACTTCAAAATATTTGGTTTGGGGACCATCAAAGATCAATACGTGCATGATGCTGATTTTAAAGATGTATTGCAGAATTGTAAAGAAGGAAGAACATGGAACAAGTTCGTCATTAATGATGGATTTGTGTTCCGTGCTAACAAGCTTGCATTCCAGCTAGCTCCGTTCGTCTTTTGTTGTTGCAGGAGGCGCATGGAGGAGGACTACTAGGACACTTTGGCGTGTAGAAGACGGAGGACGTACTAGCTACACATTTCTTTTGGCCAAAGATGAGACGGGATGTTGAGCGCTTTGTTGCTTGCTGCACTACATGTCAAAAAGCTAAGTCACGACTCAATCCTCATGGTTTATATATGCCTTTGCCTGTACCTAGTGTTCCTTGGGAGGATATATCTATGGACTTTGTTTTAGGTTTACCTCGAACAAAGAAGGGGAGGGATAGCATATTTGTTGTCGTGGATCGATTCTCGAAAATGGCACACTTTATACCATGTCATAAAAGCGATGATGCTGTTAGTGTGGCTGATTTGTTCTTCCGTGAAATTATTCGCTTGCATGGTGTGCCAAATACTATTGTTTCAGATCGTGATACTAAATTTCTTAGCCACTTTTGGAGATGTTTATGGGCTAAGTTGGGGACTAAACTGCTTTTTAGTACTACTTGTCACCCCCAAACTGATGGACAAACTGAAGTAGTCAATAGAACATTGTCTACTATGCTTAGGGCTATTTTGAAGAATAATAAGAAAATGTGCGAAGAATGCTTGCCTCATATTGAATTTGCTTATAATCGTTCATTTCATTCTACTACTAAGATGTGCCCTTTTGAAATTGTGTATGGTTTCCTACCTCGTGCACCTATTGATTTGTTGCCTCTTCCATCTTCGGAGAAGGTTAATTTTGAGGCTAAACAACGTGCTAAATTGATTTAAAAAATGCATGAGTTAACTAAGGAAAACATTGAGCGTATGAATGCTAAATATAAACTTGCTGGAGATAAAGGTAGAAAACATGTTTTGTTTGCACCTAGAGATCTTGTTTGGTCACATTTGCGTAAGGATAGATTTCCTGATTTGCGCAAATCAAAGCTAATGCCACGTGCTGATTGTACTTTTAAGGTGTTAGAGAAAATAAATGATAATGCATATAAACTTGAGCTGCCTGCAGATTTTGGGGTTAGTCCCACTTTTAACATTGCAGATTTGAAGCCTTATTTGGGTGAGGAAGATGAGCTTCCGTCGAGGACGACTTCATTTCAAGAAGGGGAGGATGATGAGGACATCAATACCATTGTTACACCTACAGCCCTTGCTGCTATACATACTGGACCAATTACTAGAGCTCGCGCACGCCAATTAAATTACCAGGTACTTCCGTTTCTTGGTAATGATTCTAATGTTCACGAAAATATGATGCTGCCTAAATTGGATACATTTGTTTTGCTTACAAATGAAGGGCCTAGCTTGGAGAAGGATGAACATTGGAGCAAGAACAAGCATGGAGATGATGGCATGCGCAAGGGGAGCAAGAACGGAGTTACAAGTGATGATTTCAGGATGTTGAAGCCACCATAATGAGTGAATGAAGCCTTGGACGAAATATACAAGATGCTACTTCATAACTTTCGTCCAGAGGCTATTCTAGGTGTTGCGTCACCTTATTATTGGGCCAGGCCCATGTATTTTTGAAGTACTTGAGTATAGGCTGTTTTTAGAGTCCGTATATGTGGGGAAACAAGAGATAGGGTTGGTTTCGGACCCCTTCCCCAAGGGCCACGAAATTCCCCCCTGTTCCTCCATATATACAACCCTTAGGGCGTCGTTTAGACTTTGGGATTTGTTTAGTTAAAAGTTAGCCAACGCAACTTCGTGTACTTCGTATGTGTCCAACGACCAGACCAAGACTTCTTTCAGATCCCCACCATTATCAATTCTTCATCCATATTCGCAATATTCAGATTGCTTTATCATATTCTTTCTTATTCTTCGATTGCTTGCAGGAATAGACCTTCGTGGTCAGGTTGATCGTGCTCCGGCGTGGTCAATAACCTCTCGGAGTTGTGATACGTCTCCGTCGTATCGACTTTTCCAAACACTTTTGCCCTTGTTTTGGACTCTAACTTGTATGATTTGAATGGAACTAACCCGGACTGGCGCTGTTTTCAGCAGAATTGCCATGGTGTTGTTTTATGTGCAGAAAACAAAAGTTCTCGGAATGACCTGAAACTCCACGGAATATCTTAGAATTAATAATAAAAAATCCTCACCAAAGATGAAGATGAGGGGGCCCACACCCTGTCCACGAGGGTGGGGGCGCGCCCCCCTACCTCGTGGGCCCCCTGGTGGCCCTCCGACGCCAACTCCAACTCCATATATTGGCTTTCGGGGAGAAAAAAATCAGTGAAAAAGTTTCATCGCGTTTTAAGATACGGAGCTGCCGCCAAGCCCTAATATCTCTCGGGAGGGCTGATCTGGAGTCCGTTCGGGGCTCCGGAGAGGGGGATTCGTCGTCGTAGTCATCATCAACCATCCTCCATCACCAATTTCATGATGCTCACCGCCGTGCGTGAGTAATTGCATCGTAGGCTTGCTGGACGGTGATGGGTTGGATGAGATTTATCATGTAATGAGTTAGTTTGTTAGGGTTTGATCCCTAGTATCCATTATGTTCTGAGATAGATGTTGCTATGACTTTGCTATGCTTAATGCTTGTCACTAGGGCCCGAGTGCCATGATTTCAGATCTGAACCTATTATGTTTTCATGAACTGGATCCTATCTTGCAAGTCTATAGTCACCTACTATGTGTTATGATCCGGCAACCCCGAAGTGACAATAATCGGGGCCACTCCCGGTGATGACCATAGTTTGAGGAGTACATGTATTCCCTATGTGCTAATGGTTTGTTCCGGTTCTCTATTAAAAGGAGGCCTTAATATCCCTTAGTTTCCAATAGTACCCCACTGCCATGGGAGGGTAGGACAAAAGATGTCATGCAAGTTCTTTTCCATAAGCACGTATGACTATATTCGGAATACATGCCTACATTACATTGATGAACTGGAGCTAGTTCTGTGTCACCCTATGTTATGACTGCTACATGATGAACCACATCTGGCATAATTATCCGTCGCAAATCAGATGCCTACGAGTTTTCCATATACTGGTTTACACTTATTTACTTTTCCGTTGCTACTGTTACAATCACTACAAAACACCAAAAACATTACTTTTGCTGTCTTTACTTTGGTTACCGTTACCACCACTATCATATTACTTTGCTACTAAACACTTTGCTGCAGATACTAAGTTTCCAGGTGTGGTTGAATTGACAACTCAGCTGCTAATACTTGAGAATATTCTTTGGCTCCCCTTGTGTCGAATCAATAAATTTGGGTTGAACACTCTACCCTCGAAAACTGTTGTGATCCCCTATACTTGTGGGTTATCAAGTTGGTTTAGCGATTGCTAAGGTGCAACGTCGTGCACGTTTGTAGTCAGATCATCAAATTCGTCTCCACCAAATCGATAGTTATCATCTCATCGAAAGATCGGGACACCCCGCCTCTATCACAAGGCACATATGTCCGACCTCCGGATGTCGATGACTTAAGTCACATAATCCAACAGCCCTGAGAGTTAGCCAGGAAATTCTGGACTAGGTTCTTAACTAAAAAGAACCAGATCGTCTATTGTCTGGACGCCGAAGCCCTAGCGGCCTTTAAGCACAGCATCCGCAACGAATGGCTGGCCAGACACCTCGGCCAGGAAAAACCGAAGTCAATGTCAGCCCTTATGGCACTCATGACCCGCTTTTGTGCGGGCGAAGATAGCTGGCTAGCCCGTAGCAAGAACAATACAAGCGAACCTAGCACTTCTGAAGCCAGAAATAGCAATGGCAAGCCCCGACGCAATAGACATAAGCGTCGAAGCAACGGTGATCACACCAAAGACACGACGGTCAACGCCGGATTTAGTGGCTCTAAGTCCGATTAGCGGAAGAAGCCATTTAAGAGAAATAATCCAGGACCGTTCAGTCTGGACCCCATACTAGATTGACCATGCCAAATCCATGGCACTCCTAATAAACTAGCCAATCATACCAACAGGGAATGTTGGGTCTTCAAACAGGCCGGCAAGTTAAATGCCGAAAATAAAGAGAAAGGGTCGCAAAGCGATGACGATGATGAGGAATCCCGACCACCAAACACAGGGGGACAAAAGAAATCCCCCTCCCCCAAGTCAAAACAGTGAACATGATATACGCCACCCATATCCCCAAGAGGGAGCGCAAGCGTGCACTCAGGGACGTCTACACGATGGAGCCAGTCACCCCAAAGTTCAACCCATGGTCGTCCTGTCCGATCACCTTCGATCGCAAGGACCATCCGACCAGTATCCGTCACGGCGGTTCAGCCGCACTAGTCCTTCATCCAATTATTGATGGATTCCACCTTACGCGAGTCCTCATGGACGGTGGCAGCAGCCTGAACCTGCTCTATCAGGATACAGTGCACAAAATGGGCATCGATCCTTCAAGAATCAAGCCCACAAAAACCACCTTCAAGGGTGTCATACCAGGTGTAGAGGCCTGCTGTACGAGCTCAATCACACTGGAAGTGGTCTTCGGATCCCCGGATAATTTCCGAAGCGAAGAGTTTCTTCGATATCGTCCCCTTCTGCAGTGGCTATCATGCACTACTTGGACGAACTGCATTCGCTCGATTCAATGTGGTGCCGCACTACGCCTACCTCAAGCTCAAGATGCCCGGACCATGCAGTGTCATAACGGTCAATGGAAATACGGAACGCTCCCTCCGTACTGAGGAGCACACCGCGGCCCTTGCAGCAGAAGTACAGAGTAGCCTTTTTAGGCAGAACCTCAATTCGGCAGTAAAGCTCCCGGACACCGTCAAGCGAGTCCAAACTACTCTGCAGCAGGACAGTCCAGCCCGTCCAGAGCTCGACTAGCAATTCGTCCTCCGTCCCAGTCCCAATCAAGTGGTGACATTTGGGGCCGTGCGTACATAACTACACACTCAAAATACCATGGGCATGGACGGAGGCACAGATAGACCGTGGTCCATAATGTGGCTTAACAGCCCATGGATCAGCATACCTTCACCTTTTCTTTTCCATTTCAGGTTTTTCTCTCCTCGAGGCTTTTCTGATAATCTAATCATCGGACCGATCACGGGACCAATACACCAAGTGGGCAAGGAGCTTTGACGTACAAGGGAACCCCTAGGTGGTCTCTGCTAACAATCATTTTACCAGTTTTAAATAACCGCACGCAGCTCGCCCTTGGTCATGGCATGTCAAATAGCCTTATTTGCTTATCGCATTACTTGTACAAATATGCCTTAACGTATTAATCAAATTACAATGGAAAATAATTTGTGACTCAATATTTGCGGCGTTAGCTTATTACTTGAGTTTTTCCTTGTCTTTGTATTTTTCATCAATTGCACCCGTACACTCTGGTACGCCTTAATTTGCCAGGGGCTTCATCATACCCCATAACACGGCAATAAAGTCCGAACACTTATTGTACAGTTCGGCACCCCAAACTTATAGCATTATATGCATCGGATCTGAATCATGTCTTTGGTCAATAGTTGGGTTGCCCGGCTCCTGTGCTTACCACCTTACGTTCCGCTATATCGGCTAGGGTAGTAAAGAAAGAACTGCTGCGATTGTGCCCCGGTTCTTCCGTACGAGCACCTCAGTAAAGAAAGCCAAAAACAAACTATCATGATGTGGCGAGAGCTCGTCAGCTGTTCGAGAGGTCTCAAATCCTTAGAGATTTTTTCCGCATTATGCGAGGAATCGGTTTTTATCTGATTAGGCGTGTATAGAGCCCCAATTTCGGACTTCCGAACACGAGGGGCTGCGCCAAAATTTTCATTGTCAAACTCCTATGGCTAAGTGAGGGTGATAAAGCCGTATAGTCTGATTGCCTTGTTCGTTGCGCTAAACACCTCCTTTAAGGACCAAAATTTGGAGTAAACATTGTTTAGATTTATCCCGAACACCCCCGTACTATCTACATGGGGGCAGAAGACGACGACTGGCCAACTCTCAGATTTCATAAACGGTCGCACAGGAGGTAAAATTTTAAATAAACAAGCATTATATTATATAAAGATCTTGTTTCATATTACAGGACAGGATACCATGAATGTATTCATGGGAATATGATATCCTTAGCACATTGCTCCGCCACAAGGCGGGATCCCTCCAAGACAATGTCAAAATACAGTTCAGGTCGATGGTGCTCCTTGCCCTCAGGCGGCCCCTCGGTCATCAGCTTCGTGGCATCCATCTTCGCCCAATGCATCTTAGCGCGGGCAAAGGCCATCTGTGTGCCTTTGATACAGACCAACCGCTTGATGGCTTCAAGCCGTGGGCAGGCACTGGCAAGCCGCTTCACGAATCCGAAGTAACTGCTGGGCATGGGCCCGGCCGGCCATAGCCGGATTATTAAGTCCTTCATGGCTAGTTCGGCCGCCTTATGCAGCTCAACCAACTGTTTCAGCTGATCGCTAAAGGGCACATGATGTTCTTGTCCAAGGTATTGAGACCAGAACAGCTTCTCTGTAGAGCTCCCCTCTTTGGGTCGATAGAATTTTGCAGCGTCACGGCAGATCCGCAAACGCCCCTGGAGAACTCCAAATCCGGGTTAGTAAGAGGAACCTTTCCTTCACATATTTGCTCTGCATTATAAAAGCCTTACCCGCCTCAATTTTCTTGGCCGCCTGGATTTCCTGGAGGGCACTCTGGGCTTCACCTCAGGCATCTTGTGTGCTCTGGCGGGCCTTGGCAAGCTCGGACTCTCGCTCCTTAAAATCACACTCCAAGGACTCGTACTTCTTGACGGCATCCTGGAGCTCTTGCTGGACCTCACTGACCCGAGCCTCATGCTTTTCACGCGCGGCCTTTTCCTTAGCCGCCCTGTCCTCGGCCTCGGCCAGCGACCTCTTGAGAGCCTCCGCCTTGGTCGTTGCCCCTAAACAAATATTATGACACTTCAGTCAGAACAAATCGTTCATTACACCTGAATTTAGACAAGGTTAAATACATAGCTTGACTGTCCTCCAGCTGCTTCTTCATGCGGCCGAGCTCCTCCTCGGCCCGCTCCATATTCTGCTTCAGTCCGGAGACTTTCGCAGTGTGAGCGGTCGCAGCCAGCAGCAACGCCTGCTTATTCACATAGACATATCAGATTAGACTCCTACGCAAATTATTTGATCCTCTGTTCGGCTTTTCTTTCCGAACATCGGATAGAGCATCAGGGGCTACTATCTATGCTATGACATTCTTTTTCCAATTACGTTGCTTACCTCAAAGCCTATTAGAAGGCTAGTGCAGGCTTCGGTCAATCCTCTTTTCACGGACAGGACCTTCCCAATCACCGTACCCATAAGGGTACGGTGTTCGTCAACAATGGAAGCGCCTTTCAGCGCTTCCAGCAACCTGTCCGGTGCCTCTGGTTGGACAGAGGTCACTGGTGGGATAGGCGCGCCCCTTCCCTCCGAAGGGGGCTGCTCTCCTGATTCTGGAGCCATAGGGGTCTCCAGAATTATATTCGGATGACGGCCGGATTGAATACGGCCCCCACCGTCAGTATCCATGGGGGTATGCTCCCCCATGTGTCCGGCAGCGGAGGCTTCACCCTCTGGCGCCTCCCAGACGGCCGCCGGATTCTCTCCTGGGTCGGGGATCCTTTGAGACGATGCTTCAGCACCATCCAGGTCCCGAGGAGAGGTGGCCGACAGAAGGGTCCTGCTGTCCATCACCGCTGGGCCCAGCGAATCCTCTGAAGATAAGGACCGCTCGAGGTGGGACTGAGCCGGAATGTAAATGCATAATTTAAGAACATTAAAACAATAAAGTAAAGAATCCGGATACAAATGCGTGTCCGAACACTTACGATTCTGCCAGGGGCTTCTCCCTGGGCTTCCACTCCGAGCTGCTGTCGGTGGCCGCTGTGGAGCTGTCCGGAAAGGAAGCTTTCCCTTTCTTGGACGCCTCCACCTCCGGATGCGCGGAGGCCATCCTTTTCTTTTTTTCCCTGCAGGGGGGAGTGGATTTCTTCTTCTTCCTCCTCTTCCTTGTCGTCTTCAGTGGAAGAATGTGCCTCGGCGTCTTCGGATGTCACGTTCGTAGTGCCCTTGCGGCGGAGACCACTTCTAGTCCCCTTAGCCTTCTTCTTGGCCTTCTTCTCCGGCACCTCGTAAGGCACCAGAAACAGCATCTTCGTCAGGAGTGGAGTCTCTGGGCCTTCGGGCACCAGAGCTGGACAGTTAATTCGCTCCGCTATCTCTGTCCAGTCCTCAAATAATTGATAGGGAGACTTAGATGCCTTCCTCAGATATGCAAGTGAAGGGTACACCTTAAAAACATGAGAGAACTTACCGGATTAGAAGGGTGAGTTAGCTCATGCCAACGATCCTCATCCGTGGCCGGCGGCACCTCGTTGGCCTTAAAGAGCACCTTCCAGATGTCTTCGTGCATCGTGCCGAAGAGCTGTAATAGGGTCTGTGCTTGGCCAGATCAAACTCCCACAGATAGCAAGTTCGGCTTTGGCATGGAAGAATCCGGCGGGCGAGCATAACCTGGATTACGTTGATGAGCTTGGCTTTCTTGATTATCATGCTCTGGACGCGCGTCTGGAGTGCTGTCAGCTCATCCTAAGAGCCCCATGCCAAGCCTTTCTCTTGCCAGGAGGTGAGCCGCATCGGGACTCCGGATCGGAACGTGTGTGCCACTTCCCAATTGGTGTTGCGTTGCTCGGTGATGTAGAACCACCTCGACTGCCACTGTTTGATAGTCTCCACAAAGGAGCCTTCGGGCCAGATGACATTGGGCATCTTGCTCACCATGGCGCCTCCGCACTCTGCTTGTTGGCCACTCACCACCTTCGGCTTCACATTAAAGGTCTTCAGCCATAGGCCGAAGTGAGGTGGGATGCAGAGGAAGGCCTTGCATATAGCAATAAATGCCGAGATGTTGAGGATAGAATTGGGGGCCAAATCATGGAAGTCCAGCCCGTAGTAGTACATCAGTCCGCAGACGAACGGGTGGAGGGGGAATCCCAGCCCGCGGACGAAGTGTGTGAGGAACACCACCCTCTCTTAGGGCTTCGGGGTGGGGATGATTTGTCCCTTGGCTGGAAGTCGATGAGCGATGTCCTTGGCCAGGTACCCGGCCTCCCGGAGCTCCTTGATGTCCTTCTTGACCGAGGAGGCCATCCACTTGCCTCCTGCTCCGGTTCTGGACATGATTGGGGTGCTTTTTTGGGCGGAGAAGGCGAGAGCTTGGGTGCTAGAGCTCGAGAATGGATGTGCAGAGGAAGGAGAAGGCGTGGGTGAACAAGGATGAATCCTTATCCCTTTATAAAGGCAGTAAAAATTGCGCCTCCTTTCTCGCCTTAAAATTCGCCTATTCCCCAAGCGCCGTGCAGATGACACGGTTGGGTTACCCATGCCCATATTGATGAGAATCCCGTTATAAGGGGACACGATCTCTGCTTTGACAAGACGTGCTAATGAAACCGCACCTCGAAATATGGAGCAACATGCTAAAAAATGGTTCGAATAATGACCGGGCAGTGGCATGATGGCACGCTACAAAAAGCTGTCAGCGGATTGGACTCGTGAAATATTATACTCTCTACGGTTGTGTGTGGTACTTGTTTTGCAGAGCCAAACATGTTTTCTATGTTCGGAAGGCTATGTTGGAGTATTTGGAGAAGGAACCTGCCTTGCAATGCTGAAGACAATCTGTGTGCCGGACTCATCGTCATTGAAGCCTGGTTCAGGGGCTACTGAGGGAGTCCTGGACTAAGGGGTCCTCGGACAACTGGGTTGTATACTTGGTCTGGACTGTTGGATTATGAAGATACAAGATAGAAGACATCGTCCCATGTACGGATGGGACTCTCCTTTGCGTGGAAGGCAAGCTTGGCGATTCGGATATGTAGATTCCTTTCTCTGTAACCGACTTTGTACAACCCTATTCCCCCTCCCCCCCCCCCCCGGTTTATATATAAACCGGAGGGTTTAGACTTCTAGGGTTTAGACACAGCAATCATAACCTCATAGGCTAGACTTCTAGGGTTTAGCCATTACGATCTCGTGGTAGATCAACTCTTGTAATACTCATATTCATCAAGATCAATCAAGTAGGAAGTAGGGTATTACCTCCATAGAGAGGACCCGAACCTGGGTAAACATTGTGTCTCTCGCCTCCTGTTACCATTAGCCTTAGACGCCCAGTTCGGGACCCTCTACCGAGATCCGCCGGTTTTGACACCGACAACAGGTTTCTTGATTGATGTGATGTTCGATTGATTTGTGCAGTGCAAGGGGGCGCACCTGGCCTACACGGCCTGCCGCGAAGAGCGCCCCGGGAACCAGCAGCAGTACTAGAAGTGCGAGCGTGGCAGCGGCTTCAACATGCGGAACACGGCGATGGAGGTTGTCCTCTCCTCGGTGAGGGGGGAGTGCCCACACGAAGTTTGTGGGCTCTACGTCACTTACCACTAGCTCGCCGATCACCGGAGCATGTGTCCGCTCGCGCCCTACAAATGCCCTGTGCTCGTCTGCGGCTACGAAGGCCCGCTGCCGGCGCTCTTCCACCACATCAGCACTGTGCATCCCATGCCCATGCACAGGATCCAGTACGGCGAGGTGCTCCATCTTCAAGTGTCAGTGTCAGAGCCATGGCTCTTGCTATTCGCGGAGGAGGACGGCCGCATGTTTTTCTTGGTCGGCGCATGCTCGACATCGGCGCGCCTATCGTCGTGTCGGTCATCTGCATCAGAGCAGGGGCATCCACACTACTGCACTACGCGGCCAAGCTGTGGGCGAACGGCCCGCCGGGGGAGCCCAAAGGCAGGACCAACACCGTCAAGGTGTAAATCGAGGTGACAAGCAACAAGGATCTCGACGACGTAGACGTGAGGGAGCTGACCTTCTTCATAGTTCCGCCCAAGCTGTTGGCCGGGGCTGGGTTGTCGAGGATGGTGTTCCTCGACATTGAGATTGACAAGCTCACCTCCTAAATGATTCTAAAGTGCCATCTGCTTATCTTAGTAATGTGCTAATATAGGGGTTAGCTCGGTCTACTTTAGCTTAAGAGAAGGTGGGTTTTGGTGGCGATGCGACAATTACTTCGACATCAGATCAGTAGTTAAAGTAATTTCCAACAGTCAAATAGATATTTTGTGTCTGTTGGATATAAAGATCCTTTGGATAAGAAGTATTAGCAGCTTATATGCTTGTTTGTTCACGAAGTGTTGCATCCTTGTGCGAGTTGACGTCACACATCAAAGTAATACTACTACTAGTAGTACTCACCCGACTGCGCACCAGGCAGACGAAGCTTCGTGTCGTGTTAGTGCCGTGTGCCTCCCGCACATTAACCAAAACCTCACGCCTCCGGCTTAGTCTCCGTGTTTTAATAGAGCTAATCGGGTGGTTGAGAACACTACAATTTGTAGCTACAGATGCGTGTGAGAGAGAGGACGAGTGCATGTGTGCACCTCTTCTCTTCGTTGTAAACCCAGAGTACAAGTGTATGTGGGTGGCATCGAACTAGGGAGCTAGAGATGGTGCGTGCGAGAAGTCCTGAGAGACTAGGTGTGTGCGTGGGAAAGAGGGAGAGAGATGATATGTGCCGATGTAATGCGTGTGGAAAAAAAGACTAGTCTATAGCTCGCCACGAGGCTATTCCTATCGAACGCCCCGATAACCTTAAGATATGTAGTCGACTGTGCCAATTATTGCACCTACACAGCAATAGAAAAAGAAGTACCATGGCATATTATACAAAACAGCTACACCACGGCCGAGAACAAGTGCCCACGTTACGGCATCTGGGAATAGTGCCGCATTTCGAAACTAGAACCGTCAATAAATTTTGAGCTTGTGTCTCGTCACATTCCAAATTACTACCCTGTTCACACTGATCACACCAATATAATATTTAATTGCAAACCTGTTCACACCGATCACAACCTAAACCGTTTCCCACTTAGGAGGGCATTAGTGCTCGATTATAAATACTTTACTATGCCAAGATGACTGCACATTCCTTCCTCAACTCCTCATCCACAAAAGCAAACAAGTCATTCAACATCGTTCTCTTGCATCTGCCATGGCCAGATTGAGTTCTCGATCGAGAGATTACCACCAGGGAGAGGCGAGCCTGGTAGCCGAAGCACGAGAGATGTCCCGCTTAGCCATGAAAGCAGCTGACATGTCCCGCCGCGCCGCCAAACCAGCACGGAGGTCCCGCCGCACCGCCGAAGTAGCATGGAGATCCACCGCGCTGTCGATGCAACAGACTGGTCCGGACTGTTCATATGGACTTGGCACACATGTCATGGCACACATATCATTGGGCTTATGGTTCTATGGCCCATTTGACAGTGAAGGAATTGGATCTACAATATAGCTCAAAAAATGAGTGAATGATTTTTTTGTGTGTGTTTAGGCATTACATTTATTGAACCATATGGCATTGGCACTACATTTAGAGAACCATATGGCAGTGCCATCCTAATTCATATATACACTACATAATATAATGGGAAAACTTTGCTGCCACTCTAGGTTTTGCAAATTTTACTTATGCCACTCAAATTTGACATTTTACTTTTTCCACTTTTAGGTTTTGACAATATATCACAATTGACATTCCATGGCAAAAACAATTAGAGTGGCAATTGTGATACTGATAGAGGCAAAGGTGTCCCGTCTTTCGATGAGATGGTGGCAATCGTTTTGGTGGAAGTCCACTTTGACGATCCGACTACGAACGTGCGAGGATGTCGCGCCTGAGCAATCGCTAAACCAACTCCGAGAGGTTATTGACCACGCCGGAGCACAATCAACCTGACCACGAAGGTCTATTTCCTGCGAGAGCAAACAAAGAATAAGCAAGAAACTGAGATTGCAATCTGGATATTGCGAATATAAGATGAAAGCTTTATTGATCAAGATGGGGTTCTGTGACGTCTTTGTTTGGTCGTTGAACACAAATGAAGTACGCGAAGTTGCGGCTATGGAGAACTTTAATCTAAACAAAATCCAATGGAAAAGCTACTAGATGGATCTACTTATATAGGCAAGGGGTGGCGGCCAAGGAGGTGGGAGGACGTCCCAAGGCAGCCTAAAACTAACCCTAGGTCGTACAAGGCCAATGGGCCCAAGTGGAGGTGACGTAACACCTTTGGACTTGTAGTTTGACTCGGATTCTGCTGTAGCATCAGATTGTTTCATCCATAACTCAACGCTTCGGACGAATTTGAAGGTGAATCCAATTGGGTTGGAAAGTGCACGAAATCTATTTTCCAACAAAAAAAATCACCCAATTCGGAGTCCGGATGAAAAAGTTATTGACGTTTTGAGTCAGGTATGTCTGTGCAGTCCGAATCTGAGTGCAGAACGTGAGAGACTTGGACTCTATCTTCTCTTGGGCCAAAAGTGACGTAAGAGAACTTTTTGAACAACAAGTAAACATCTCTTTCTCCCATATCTTCATATGTGGATTGTACAAATGTCCCGTACACCTGCAATTAGACATGGCACAAAAGTTTGTGAAGTATTTTTGTCCTGGATGACATAAATAAATTATTGCATAGTTTGCATTAGAAATCACCTCACAAATATACATGTATGCAATATTTTTGGTCGTATCCAAGGTAGTCATGTCTTCATCAGATACATTGTCAAAAGCTAATAGTGGCAAAAGTGAAATTAATATTTTTTTTCCTTTTGCCACAAAATGGCAATTGTGATACGTTGTCAAAAGCTAGAGTGGCAAGAGTGAAATGTCAAATTTTAGAGTGGGATAAGAAAAATTGGCAAACAAATTAATAGCAACAAAAACTAAATTTTCTCTAATATAATTAGGCATACATATGAAGTTCCATTAAGCATGTAAATGTGCACACATGTAGTGGCGCTTAATGCTTCACATAAGTTCACATATTCTCGCACTTAAAACATCACAAAATTTCAGTTGCATATCTTGCCACTTCAGATATGGCAGACAACAACATACATAAAACATAGTCTTGTACATCACTAGTTCCATAAAAGAGGAGGCATAATTCCTAAGATTCTAGCAGCTGCAATGGAAACTCCAACACCAAAGCCTCCAACATCGCCAGCCCCTACAAGAGAACCTCCAACACCACCTTCAGCATCTTCATTGTCCTCATCCTCAAAAGAATTACGAGGAATAGTCATTACGACAGTCCTGGTGATGTCGTACAGTTCTAGGGGTACATGGCGTCAGCTGTGAAACTTTGGTTGCCATCATTAGTGCTTCAACTTTGGTGCATTCTGCTAACTTGTGGACGCAGCCATGAATCAAGGAAACATCTAATTGGTACTTGAATTTCACCAGAAGAACAACCTTGATTTCATGAACAACAATCTTTAAGTCCCAATGACATAAAGTCTGATGGAGAGCATATGCAATAGCAAATGCAGGTGGAAATAGGCCGCTGTTGAGAGTAAACATGACTACATCGTTAGCAGGACCATATTCATAGCATACACTATTCAAAGAACTTCAAGGGAACGATCATACAACTGAGATGACAATAAATAACATTTTACTGAAAAACACATAGCAATTCAGATTTAGTACATTATATTTCTAATCAGGGGAACCTAATCATCATCCATGTTTCCCATGGCCGGAATTATGAGATACGCAACACAACACTAAGAAGAAATCCTGAAAGATTAGAACATAAATGTACCTCTGATGCCTCCTTTTATGATCCGGTAATGGAACAGAAAAGAGTATCCCGCACCTATTTCCCTAGAGGCGACCTTGGGTTATTGAACCCATGAGAGGAAGATTCCCTTGAAGTGATGGTCTCTATAAGCTTTTGTTAAATGATCACCTCTTGCTTTTAACCGGATCATTGAAGCAAATAGTGACTCAAACACTTATAATAATAAGAGGTATGTGTATGAGGTCTTAATGCTTACAACCATGTATTTGTGTTGAGACCAGATATGATCTTAGTTTGTGCGCTGGAAGTCACCCATCGAGATGTGCTTGTTACGAACCGAAGCGGGGGATGTGTGGAAATAATATCTTGATCGGCACGAGTCTTGCATCAAGAATTAGTTGTCCAACCATAGGCCCTATCCATCGCGTGATACGTCTCCATCGTATCTACTTTTCCAAACACTTTTGCCCTTGCTTTGGACTCTAACTTGCATGATTTGAATGGAACTAACCCGGACTGATGTTGTTTTCAGCAAAATTGCCATGGTGTTATTTTTGTGCAGAATATTTTTGGAATTAATAAAAAATACTGGCGAAAGAATCAAGGCCAGGGGCCCCACACCCTGTCCACGAGGGTGGGGGGCACGCCCTACCCCCTGGGCGCGCCCCCTTGCCTCGTGGGCCCCCGGTGCTCCACCGACCTCAACGCCAACTCTATATATTCACGTTCGGGGTGAAAAAAATTAGAGAGAAGGATTCATCGCGTTTTACGATACGGAGCCGCCACCAAGCCCTAATCTCTCTCAGGAGGGCTGATCTAGAGTCCGTTTGGGGCTCCGGGGAGGGGAATTCGTCGTTGTCATCATCATCAACCATCCTCCATCACCAATTTCATGATGCTCACCACCGTGCGTGAGTAATTCCATCATAGGCTTGCTGGACGGTGATGGGTTGAATGAGATTTACCATGTAATCGAGTTAGTTTTGTTAGGATTTGATCCCTAGTATCCATTATGTTCTAAGATTGATGTTGCTATGACTTTGCTATGCTTAATGCTTGTCACTAGGGCCCGAATGCCATGATTTCAAATCTGAACCTATTATGTTTTCATGAATATATGTGAGTTCTTGAACCTATCTTGCAAGTCTATAGTCACCTACTACGTGTTATGATCCGGTAACCCCGAAGTGACAATAATCGGGACCACTCTCGGTGATGACCGTAGTTTGAGGAGTTCATGTATTCACTAAGTGTTAATGCTTTGGTCCGGTACTCTATTAAAAGGAGGCCTTAATATCCCTTAGTTTCCAATAGGACCCCGCTGCCACGGGAGGGTAGGACAAAAGATGTCATGCAAGCTCTTTTCGATAAGTATGACTATATTCGGAATACATGCCTACATTACATTGATGAACTGGAGGTAGTTCTGTGTCATCCTATGTTATAACTATTGCATGAGGAATCGCATCCCACATAATTATGCATCATTGATCCAATGCCTACGAGCTTTTCACATATTGATCTTTGCTTAGTTACTTTACCGTTGCCATTGTTATGGTTACTACAAAACTGCTACTGTTACTTTTGTTACCTGTTACTTCCATATTACTTTGCAACTAAATACTTTGTTGCAGATATTAAGTTATCCAGGTGTGGTTGAATTGACAACTCAACTGCTAATACTTGAGAATATTCTTTGGCTCCCTTTGTGTCGAATCAATAAATTTGGGTTGAATACTCTACCCTCGAAAGTTGTGGCGATCCCCTATACTTGTGGGTTATCAAGACTATTTTCTAGCGTCGTTGCCGGGGAGCATAGCTCTATTCATTGAGTCACTTGGGATTTATATCTGCTGAGCATTATGAGGAACTTGAAAGACGAGAAAACCAAGATTTATCCCTCAACTATGAGGGGAGGTAAGGAACTGCCATCTAGCTCTGCACTTGATTCTCCTTCTGTTTTGATTAAACTTGCGACAACTAAACCTGCTTTTGCTATTAATTCTGATATGTCGCATGTTATTGATGATGCCACTTCTTCTATGTGTGATGCTTATGATGAAACTACTTCTATGCTTGATAATACTGTGCCACTAGGTGAATTTCTTGATGAACAACTTGCTAGGGCTAGAGACCAATGAAATTTTTGAAACTGATAATATTGATGTAAGTGATGATGAAGATTCTCCCCCTAGATATGAATTGCCTGTTGTGCCTGAGGGTTATGTTATGATGAAGAAACTGCTAGAGACTTTCTTGCTAGCAATGATAGATATGATCTTAAGAAATTATTAGCTAAGCTTAAAGAAAAGTCTTTGAATGCTAGAATGAAATACGACCCTGCTTTTGCTACTTCACCTATCTGTGTTACTAATAAGGATTATGATTTCTCTGTCGATCCTGAGGTAATTACTTTGGTTGAATATGATCCTTTTTATGGCTATGAATCTGAAACTGTTGTGGCACATCTAACTAAATTAAATGATATAGCCACCCTATTCACTAATGATGAGAAAACTCGCTACTACTATATCCTTAAGTTATTTCCATTCTCACTAAAGGGTGGTGCTAAAACATGGTTTAATTCTCTTGATCCTGGTTGTGTGCGTAGTCCCCAGGATATGATTTATTACTTCTCTGCTAAATATTTCCCCGCTCATATGAAACAAGCTGCTTTAAGGGAAATATATAATTTTGTGCAAATTGAAGAAGAGAGTGTCCCGCAAGCTTGGGGGAGGCTTGTCCAGTTACTTAATTCTTTCCCTGATCATCCTCTCAAGAAAAATGAAATACTTGATATCTTTTATAATGGACTAACCGATTCTTCCAGAGACCACCTGGATAGTTGTGCTGGTTGTGTTTTAAGGGAAAGAACTGTTGATCAAGCTGAATTGTTATTGAATAATATGTTGACTAATGAAAACAATTGGACACTTCCTGAACCAACTCCTAAGCCAACTCCAAAGAAAAGGGGTATTCTATTTCTCAGTCCTGAAGATATGCAAGAGGCAAAGAAATCTATGAAAGAAAAGGGTATTAAAGCTGAAGATGTTAAGAATTTACCACGTATTGAAGAAATGCGTGGTCTTGATAACCCGACACAGGTAGTAAAGGTAAATTCTCTCTATAGATTTGATGAAGGTGATATTCCTTGTTATAAGTCAGCTAGCCAATGCTTAGATGAGTTTGACAGTTTTATTGTCAAACAAGAAAACTTCAATGTTTATGTTGGTAGACAATTGAAACGCAATGCTTATATGATTGAACACTTGAGTGATTATATGTCTAGAGTTAAAGGTGAACTTAAACTCATTAGTAAACATGCTTCCATGGTTACCACTCAAGCAGAACAAGTGCTTAAAGCACAAAATGATTTGCTCAATGAATTAAATAATAAGAAAAATGATAATGTTGTTAGAGTTGTGACTAGAGGTGGTAGAATGACTCAGGGACCTTTGTATCCTGAGGGCAACCCTAAGAGAATTGAGCAAGATTCTCACAGAAATAATGTTGATGCACCTAGTCCTTCTAAAAAGAAGAAGAAGAAAAATGATAGGACTTTGCATGCTTCTAGTGAACCGGTTGTAGACACACCTGAGAATCCCAATGATATTTCTATTTCTGATGCTGAAACATAATCTGGTGATGAACATGAACCTAGTGATAATGTTAATGATAATGTTCATATTGATGCTCAACCTAGCAATAACAATGATGTAGAGGTAGAACCTGCTGTTGATCTTGATAACCCACAATCAAAGAATCAACATTATGATAATAGAGACTTTGTTGCTAGGGAAAACGGTAAAGAAAGAGAACCATGGGTCCAGAAACCCATGCCTTTTCCTCCTAAACCATCCAAGAAAAAGGGTGATGAGGATTTTGAGCGCTTTACTGAAATGATTAGACCTATCTTTTTGCGTATGCGTTTGACTGATATGCTTAAAATGAATCATTATGCTAAGTACATGAAAGATAGTGTTACAAATAAAAGAAAGATACCGGAAGCTAAAATTTCCACCATGCTTGCTAATTATACTTTTAAGGGTGGAATACCAAAGAAACTAGGAGATCCAGGAGTACCAACTATACCATGCTCCATTAAAAGAAACTATGTCAAAACTGCTTTATGTGATCTTGGAGCCGGTGTTAGTGTTATGCCTCTCTCTTTATATCGTAGACTTGATTTGAATAAGTTGACACCTACTGAAATATCTTTGCAAATGGCCGATAAATCAACTGCTATACCTGTCGGTATTTGTGAGGATGTGCTTGTTGTGGTCGCAAATGTTACTATTTTAACGGACTTTGTTATTCTTGATATTCCCGAGGATGATAGTATGTCAATTATCCTTGGTAGACCCTTTTTGAATACTACAGGGGCTGTTATTGACTGCACCAAAGGCAATGTCACTTTCCATGTTAATTGTAATGAGCATATAGTACACTTCCCGAGGAAACAACCTCAAGTCCACAGTATCAATTGTATTGAAAAATTTTCAACGATTACTATTGGAGGTTTTGAATTTCCTCTTCCTACTGTCAATAAGAAATATGATATTCTTATTATCGGGGATGTACACATCCCCGTTGAGGTAACCTAGTGTTATTCCAAATTTCTCCGGTTCCATGTTATTCGAAAAGAGTTTGTTAACAACACTTGATCAACCTTGTTAGTGGATTCCTTTTTGATGAGCATGAGATGGATGAAGTTAGAAACCACAACTCTCTATACCCTCCTTTTACTTTCTGTTATTTAGATTAAATAAAGCAAAAATAGTATCTTCTGTCTGTTTTCTGATTTATCCGTGCAATAAAAAGATACCCCGAAAATAAAAGTTCTCCAAATGCCCTCAAAATGAAATATGATTTTTTTCTAGAATATTTGAGAATATTTGGCACTGAGAACACATCATGGGGAGCCAGCACCTGGCCACGAGGGTCCATGGCGCGTCCCCTTGCCTCATGGGCCCCTGGTGGGCCCCCTCCACTTATTCCAGAACCCACACACTCCTTCCTCCCCAAAAAATCACCAACCAGCTCAAGCACGAGTTCTAGATCATCTTGCTGCCATTTTAGATCTCCTTGCTCAAAGCCTCATTCACGAAACTGCTTTGGGGGATTGTTCTTTGGTATGTGACTCCTCCAATGGTCCAATTAGTTTTTGTTCTAGTGCTTTATTTATTGCAAATCTTTACTTCCTAGGTGACCCTGTTCTTGAGCTTGCATGTCCAATTTATTTGGTCCCAAGTATTTCTAATGCATGATGTAGTTTCTAGGCACTTATGGGAGTAGTTGCTATCAATTTTGTTGAGTTTGGTTCACTTCTATTTTGAGTTACTAAAAATTTCAGAAATTTTCAGAAAACGATGAAGAGATTATTGAGAGGCTCTTCGAGCCGAAGCTCGAAGGATAAGAAAAGTGAAGAGGATAAAAATCCCAAATATAATCTCCCTCGCACCACGTAGGTTCGGCCGTGTGAATGGCCTTGTGATGAGTTCTTGAGAGCAGTCGGGATTCATGATGATTTTTATTATTTGGTTGAGAATGCAGGCCTTACCGACTTCCTCCGCGACCAACCCGAACAGTATCTCCTACTCACTAATATTTTCTTGCAATTTTTTTATTTCCATGCTAGGAAATCACCACCTTCAGTGAAGTTTCACTTATATGATGAGGTTAAGGAGATGTAACTGCATGATTTTGGTCGGGTCTGCAAGATACCCTTTGTGGGCAGCATAGAGGAACCACATCGTAGTGATGTGGATGGATTTATTGATAGAATTGCTGTAGGGGAAACGAGGAAAGTTTCTGATGCAAGAATTACTAGCATACACTTTCTTGTTCTACGTTCGTTTGCAATATTTGCTAGTAGATTTTTAATTGGTCACAGGAACAGTGGAAAATCTTAGTGCCCCTGATATTGTTATTTTGCGCCATGCTTTGTTTCGTGATACAACTTTCAGTTTAGGCGCTGTTATTGCTAAGCGATTAAGTTTGAACCGTACAAAGGGCCCCATCTTTGGTGGTATCTTTGCTTCGCGCCTTGCTGCACACTTTAAGATACCTATTAGGCATTATGAGAAAGAGGAAAAGTTGTTTCCCCCTATTTTTCTAGATTATAAGAGTATGTAAGCACATGAATTTATTGTTAAAAATAAGAAGATGATGCTTAAGTATAAATTGATATTTAATAAAACTCATTGTGATACTATTATCTTTCCTGCACCCTCTTTGTTTAACATACTTTCAGGCACGTACCTCATCTTGCCCGAGGCCATTTATGCATACTGGAGGCTGACACAAGTCCCAGAGCCTGAGCCTGAGCCACCACTTGACCCTTATCGACAGTCTATTTATCAGTGGGATCCAGAGGAGATTGCCAACCAGTGGCACCCAGATGACACTCCTCCGCACACCGGAGAATGCAGCTTTGACCCGTGGGCATAGACCAACTTAGGCCAAAATCCTAAGCTTGGGGAGTACGTATTTCTCACCGACATTACATTCATGTTCACAAACTCATTCTAGTTGTCGGTGCTCATACTTTTTCATTGTACTATCCATGCTAGTTTATTCTCTTTTCTAAGCTTTCTTCTTGTGTGTTTGAAAAACCTTAAGAAAAACCAAAAAACTTAGTCATAGCTTTTAGTTAATTTACTTTCCATGTGTGTAGTAGTAGTAATTAAAAGAAAACTCAAAAAGATTTCTCGTTCTTCTTTTGCTTGTTGGGAGCTTGATAGAGGCGGGGTGTCTCGATCTTCTGATGAGATGATAACTATCGATTTGGTGGAGATGACTTTGACGATCCGACTACAAACATGCACGATATTGCGCCTTAGCAATCGCTAAACCAACTCTGAGAGGTTATTGACCACGCCGGAGCACGATCAACTAGACCATGAAGGTCTATTCCTACAAGAATTCGAAGAACAATGATAGAGGCGAGGGTGTCCCGATCTTTCGATGAGATGATAACTATCGATTGGTGGAGCCAACTTTGATGATCCAACAACAAACGTGCACGACGTTGCGCCTTAGCAATCGCTAAACCAATCTCCTGAGGTTACTGATGATGCCGGAAGCACGGTCAGCCTGACCACGAAGGTCTATTCCTGCAAGCAATCGAAGAACGGGCAAGAATATGATAAAGCAATCTGAATATTGCGAATATATATGAAGTATTGATAATGGTGGGGATCCGTAAGCGGTCTTGGTCTGGTCGTTGGACACAAACAAAGTACACGAAGTTGCAATGGCTAACTTTTAACTAAACAAATCCCCAGCAAAAAGCTACTAGATGGATCTACTTATATAGGAGCAAGGGGTGGCGGCCAAGGAGGTGGGAGGACGTCCCAAGGCAGCCTAAAACTAACCCTAGGTCGTACAAGGCCAATGGGCCCAAGTGGAGGTGATGTAACACCTTTGGACTTGTAGTTTGACTCGGATTCTGCTGCAGCATCAGATTGTTTCGTCCATAACTCAACGCTCCGAACGAATTTGAAGGTGAATCCAATTGGGTTGGAAAGTGCACGAAATCTAGTTTCCAATAAAAAATCACCCAATTCGGAGTCTGTATGAAAAAGTTGTTGGCATTTTGAGTCAGGTATGTCTGTGCAGTCCGAATCTGAATCCAGAACGTGAGAGACTTGGACTCTATCTTCTCTTGGCCCAAAAGTGACGTGAGAGGACTTTTTGAACAGAACCTAAACTTCTCCTTTTCCCTTATCTTCATATGTGGATTGTACAAATGTCCCATACACCTACAATTGGACAAAACACAAAAGTGTGTGAAGTATTTTTGTTCTGGATAACATAAATAGATTATTGAATAGTTTGCGCTAGAAATCACCTGACAAATATGCATGTATGCAATATTTTTGGTCTTATCCAAGGTAGTCATGTCCTCATCATCCTCCCCTTCTTGAAAACAAAGCCGTCCTCGGCGTTGCTTAATCTGAAATGTGGCTAACAAAACAGACAAGGTGTACATGTTATATATGTATATGTCATCCATTTTTACTTCCCTTGATTGTTGCACGTATGACACATGTATATATGAGGAACCTTCATAGATTATAAAACATAAAGCCAAAATATTATCATAAGTAGAATGCATGAAAATATTGCAACTCAGTTTGCACATATAAGTGAAGCTCTTATTCATATCAAAAGATTGACAATATTCATCATTAGACCATCCCAACATTGGTGAATAAACCTTACGTGCATCAAATTTACGTGCTACAACATGCTTAAATAAGAAAACACGCAATAAGTCATTTGACACAGAATGATCGCCAAGATTAGAGGTCATATCAAAATGATTAAACATTGGCACAATTATTTTAGAATGTATTTGATCCAAATCTAATTTATTTCCTGATTCACATGGTTCTTTGACATCAATAGTTAATTCAATGGGCGCACTCAAAATTGTTGGTATTTCAGTTGTTTGATCACATGATGCATTCATGATAGTAACATGATTCTCTAAACTAGGTGGCGTGCTCAAATCAACGGGTAACTCAACACATGATGTATTCAAGTTCACTAGGGATGCATCATTCTCATGTGAAGTTATATCATCAATACCTTTACTATTACCGTCGGTGTCAAAACCGGCGGATCTCGGGTAGGGGGTCCCGAACTGTGCGTCTAGGCGGATGGTAACAGGAGACGAGGGACACGATGTTTTTACCCAGGTTCGGGCCCTCTTGATGGAGGTAAAACCCTACGTCCCGCTCGATTAATATTGATGATATGGGTAGTACAAGAGTGGATCTACCACGAGATCAAGGAGGCTAAACCCTAAAGCTAGCCTATGGTATGATTGTTGTAATGTATGTTGTCCTACGGACTAAAGCCCTCCGGTTTATATAGACACCGGAGGAGACTAGGGTTACACAGAGTCGGTTACAATGGTAGGAGATCTACATATCCGTATCGCCAAGCTTGCCTTCCACGCCAAGGAAAGTCCCATCCGGACAAGGGACGGAGTCTTCAATCTTGTATCTTCGTAGTCTTGGAGTCCGGCGGATAATGATAGTCCGGCTGTCCGGACACCCCCTAGTCCAGGACTCCCTCAGTAGCCCCTGAACCAGGCTTCAATGACGATAAGTCCGGCGCGCATAATGTTCGGCATTGCAAGGCGGGTTCCTCCCTTGAATAATCCAGAGAAGATCATGAACACCAGGATAGTGTCCGGCTCTACAAAATAAATTCCACATTCCACCATAGAGAGAATAAAATGTACACTAGTCCAATCTGCTGACGTATTATGCGGCGTGACATCACACCGCTACCAAGCCTTTGTTTGAGTCGTTTTTTACTATACCACCTCAGCACGTTTAGCGAAGCAGTTTCCTTGGCACGTCTTGTCGAAGCAGAGATCGTGTTCCCCTTATTCCGGGATTCTCATCAATACGGACGTGGGTAACCCAACCACGCCATTGATGGTGGCGCTTGGGAGATAAGCGAGTTTTATCAGGCCGGTGGGGACGCATAGTTTTCGTCCGCCTATATATAAGGAATAAGGATCTACCTTCTCACCTACGCCTTCTTCCTCCTTTGCTTATCTATCTCCGCGTACTCAAGCTCCAACGCCCAAGCTCGCGCATCTCGCCCCGACCTTCTCCGAATATGTCCGGAGCGGGAGGCAAATGGTTGGCCTCCACCGTTAAGGAGGAGCACATGACCAAACTGCGCAGCGCCGGATACCTTTCCGACGATATCGCGCATCGGCTGCCCGACGAGGGGCAGCTCATCCCTACCCCTGGGCATCATGAGAGGGTCGTTTTCCTTCCCCACTTCCTCCATGGACTGGGCTTTCCACTGCACCCATTCGTCCGGGGGATCATGTTTTACTACGGCCTGGATTTCCACGATCTGGCGCCGAACTTCATCCTCAACATCTCGGCGTTTATCGTCGTGTGCGAGGCCTTCCTCTGCATCCGGCCCCACTTCGGCCTGTGGCTCAAGACCTTCAACGTCAAGCCGAAGGTTGTGAAGGGCACGCAAGTGGAATGCGGAGGCGCCATGTTGGGTAAGTTGCCCAACGTCCTTTGGCTCGAAGGGGCCTTCATGGACTCCGCCAAGGGGTGGCAATCGGGGTGGTTCTACATCATCGAGCCGCGCAAGCCCACATGGGCAGTGGCCCCCGAGTTTAGATCTGGCGTCCCCACGCAGCTCACCTCCTGGAAAGAGAAGGGCTTGCTGTGGGGCAATCCGAAGGAGGTGACGGGACTCCGAGCCAGCATCCAGAAGCTGGTGAGCAATAAGCTCAGGCTCGTCGACGTGGTCCAAGTCATGCTCATCCGCCGGATTCTCCCATGCCAAGAACGGGCATTCAATCTGTGGGAGTTCAATCCGGAACAGCACCAGGCGCTGAGCGGGATCTTCGATACGACATACGAAGGCGCCTGGAGGGTGCTGTTTAAGGGCGCCGAAGCCCCCGCATCCGCGACGGAAGATCGCGGATTTCGCTTGCAGCATCCAGCTGACGAGGTAAGTGATTCAACCCCGTTACGGGACACTTGTGGTAATTAAACCGATTCTAAGAGGGTTTCAATCTCTCTTTTCCTTTGACAGGAATGGATGGAGAAGGCCAAGCAGCTCATCAGCCCGGCTCCCATGCCAGAAGACCCAGAGAACGCCCGTTTAGCAGGGCTGCTGGTTCCGGCACCGCACGTGGTGCCGGAGAAGAAGGCCAAGAAGGTGGCCGCGGGGACTCGAAAGAGTTCCCTCAATCAGGCGTCCGACAACGAAGCGGACTCCTCCCCCAAAGACGAGGAGGAGGAGGACTCTCTCCCGGAGGAGGGAGAGAAGAAGAGGAAGGCTTCCCCAATAGGGGAGGCCGAAGGGTCCAAGAGGGGGAGGACTATCCCCCCGGACAGTTTCGCCAACACCACCGTTGGCGAGGATGAGTGGCCTCCAAGGGCCAGGCGTCCGGCAAGATCGTAAGTATCCGGATCCTTGATGTGCAATTTCCTTCGTGTCGCGTAGTGTCCTTCTAATGCCGCGTTCTGTCCGTAGTCCGGCCGATGATGATCTCCCCGCTTCATCGAGCGGGTCGTTGGCCCCGTCGGATGTGGATTCACTTCCGACCGCCTCTACCCCCCGCGCCAACGAGGACGCCGTGGTGGGATCCCAGAGAAGGACCCATCAGGAGGAGGCTCCGGAGGCACCGTCAGGCTGCCTCCCGGACTTTGTGCCGGACTCTACATCGGAACCCGCAATGGTTCTAGAGTCCGGCGGGCGGCCCCTTCGAAAGAAGGGCAAGACCGTGACACCGGCGACCTCCGTCCAACCGAAGGCGCCGGATAACTTGTTGGAGGCGCTTAAAGGCGCTTCCATCGAGGAAGAACACCGCACTATCATGAGTGCGGTGATTCAAAAGGTTCAGCTCGCCAAAAGCGGGCCGACCGAAGCCTGCAGCAGCCTTCTAACAGGCTTTGAGGTAAGAAGTTAAAATTATGTAACGTCATACCGCATAGACAGTAGCCCCTGATGCTCAGTTCGGTGCTCGGAAAGAAAAGCCGGACTGAGGATCTAACAAGATATACGCAGGGTTGCTTAAAATATGTCAATATGGGTTTGCAGGCTGCTCTGCTGACCTCTGCCGCACTATCGGCGGAGGTCGATGTGTTGAAGAAGGATCTCGAGCGGTCCGAGCAAGAGCTCGGCCATGCCAAGGAGCAGCTCGAGGACAAAGAAGGTGAGTCACACCACTTTGAATAGTTACCTTACAGAAAAGGATTTTGGTTGCAATAAAATTAACAAGGATAATATGGGTATTGCAGGGGCCACGAACGAGGTGGCAGCCCTGAAGGAGGCTGTGTTCACGGCCGAACGCAGTGCGGCCGCGGAGCGGGAAAAGCGAGAGAAGCAGGAGGCATGGGTGGCGGAAGTACGGCAAGAGCTCCAGGCTCTCATGGAGAAGCATGAGAGTTTGGAGCGTGACTCCAAGACTCGAGAGTCCGAGCTTGCCTCGGCTCTCAAAAGTGCCAAGTCCGCCAAGGCCAAGGCCCGTAAGGCCCTTCAGGAGGTTGAAGATGTGAAGAAGGTAGCGGCGGGTAAGGCATTTTTCATGCAAAGCAAGCATGTTAATGTAAAATACCTGACACTTACCCGCATTCGGAGCTCTCCAGGGGCGTTTGCAGATCTGCCGCGTAGTGCGCCCGATGCCGTCGCATTCTATCGTGGCGAGGAGGGGAGCTCGACGGAGAAAGTCTTCTGGTCTCAGTACGCTGAGGCCGGACACCCGGTGCCCCCAAGCGACCAGCTGAAGCAGCTGGTCGAACTCCACAAGGTAGCTGAGGAGGCCATGAAGGGCCTTATAGTCTGGCTGTGGCCTGGACAGGCCATGCCTGGGAGCTACTTTGGCCTCGTGCGGCGGCTGGTGGATGCATGCCCCTGGGTGGAGGTCATCAAGCGCTCCGCCTGTATTGAAGGTGCTCGTCGGGCCCTTGCCCGCACAAAGGTGCATTGGGGCAAGTTGGATGCGGAGAAGCTTCTCACGAACCCACCGCCACCGGGCAAGGAGTATCGCACGCCTGAAATGTATTATAAAACTGTCCTGAAGGGAGCCCACGATATTGCGGATGAGTGCCCCAGAAATGTAATCTTTGAGTAAACTCGCTGTGTATTATCCTGTGCGCTGAAAACTGCGTTCATATGCGCCTTGAGCAACGCTTGCTTTAATTTAAAATATTACCTTCTGTTCGGCCGTTTATAAAATCTAAGAGATGGCAAGTCATTGGCTTCAGCCCCCGAGCCACGAGTGCCGGGGTGTTCGGGATAACCTTGAGCACTCTTGTTCCCATTTCTGGGTCCATCTAGGGAGGCGCTCAACACAACGAACAAGGCAACCGGACTTATAATGCTTGAACACTCTCACTTAGCCATAGAATTTTATAATTTTAAATTTCGGCGAAGCCCCTGGTATTCGGAAGGCCGAATCTGGGGCGCTATCCACGCCTTCGTCGGACATGGTCCGGAACTTCGCTCGAAGCGGCGTGAGTCTTTAAGGACCCGAAGAAACCTCTCGAACAGTGACCAATCTCTCGCCTTATCATGCCGGTCAGTTTTAGCTTTCTCTACTGAGGCGCTCGCCCGGCTCAACCGGGGCGCAATCGCAGTGGTTCTCCCAGTGCCACCTTAGCCGACAGAACAGAACGTAAGGCACCAAAACGTGGGAGCCGGGCAAACCCAACTATTGACCCAAGACATGATTCGGAGCTGATTAATATAATGCTATAAGTTCGGGGTGCCGCACTTGTGAAAGTGTTCGGACTTATCAAACCACAATGTGGGGAACATATGCCCCTGGTGTATTAGGCCGTACCAAAAATATACGGGTGCAAGATGTCATGTAATGAACATATATATATAAGGTAATGTAATTGCAGTCGAAAAGTGCTGCATTATTTATTAAAGGAGGTCTGCTATGAGTGCGGACTGATACAAATAGTGCGGTAAGCAAGGGATTTCGACTAAGTAAACATGTCCCCCTCCAGGGGTGAGCTGCGGACTTGGTGTATATATTCGAATTTAATGCTCGTAATTGAGACCACCTGAGTGTTCGTCGCAGCCTTCTTTCGTCCCTGACTGTTGCATCACGAGTTCGGTGGGTTCGCTGCCAGACAGGGCCTCTAGTTACCGGAGTCCTGTGTACACAAAGAAGGAAAATAATAAATAAAAAAAGGGGGGCACACTTGCGAGCCCTGGTGTGGTCGAACCGCACTCTGGGTCCATTGTGATCGTGCCCCTTCCTCTGCGCCCATGGTATCTCCAAAGCGTAATGATGTACGCGGAGTGTTATTCTTGCGATCATGCACGGGCGGGGGTTGGGGCCGCATTGCTACGCGTGCTCTGATCGCGCCAGGTGGTCTTGGTTGGTATTGCTTCGGGCGCGTTTTGCTGTATCCGGCCGTTTAACGGCCGGACTCGAGAATTGCCTTAAGAGGCTGCTCTGTACTTCTGCCGCGAGAGCCGCTGTATGTTCCTCCGTTCGGAGGGAGCGTTCCGTATTCCCGTTGACCGTGATGACTCCACGAGGGCCTGGCATCTTGAGCTTGAGGTATGCATAATGCGGCACCGCGTTGAATTTTGCAAACGCGATTCGTCCGAGCAGAGCGTGATAGCTGCTGTGAAACGGGACTATGTCGAAGATTAACTCCTCGCTTCGGAAATTGTCTGGGGATCCGAAGACCACTTCCAGTGTTACTGAGCCTGTACAGTTGGCTTCCACACCTGGTATGACACCTTTAAAGGTTGTCTTTGTAGGTTTAATCCTTGAGGGGTCTATGCCCATTTTGCGCACTGTATCCTGATAAAGCAGGTTCAGGCTACTACCGCCATCCATCAGGACTCTCGTGAGGTGAAATCCATCGACGATTGGGTCTAAAACCAATGCGGCGAATCTGCCATAGCGTATGCTGGTCGGATGGTCTCTTCGATCGAAAGTGATCGGACAAGAGGACCATGGATTGAACTTCGGGCCGACTGGCTCCATCGCGTAGACGTCCCTTAGTGCGCGCTTCCTCTCCCTCTTGGGTATATGGGTCGCGTAAATCATGTTCACCGTCCGCACTTGTGGGGGAAAACCCTTCTGTCCTCTATTGTTCGGCGGTCGGGTCTCCTCCTCGTCGTTGCTGTTTAGCCCCTTGTCATTGTTTTTTGGCAATTAACTTGCCTGCCTTCTTGAACACCCAACAATCTCTATTAGTGTGATTGGCTGGTTTTTCAGGGGTGCCATGTATCTGGCATAAGCGGTCGAGTATTCGGTCCAAATTGGACGGACCCGGAGTGGTTCTTTTGAATGGCTTCTTCCGTTGACCGGGTTTAGAGCCTCAGAATCCGGCGTTGACTGCCGTATCCTCCTTGTCGTCGCCGTTAATGCGGCGTTTGTTTTTGTTTCGATGTGACCTGCTGTTGTTGTCCTTAGTATCCGGACTGCCAGAATTTTTACGGAGATTGTTGCTGCGAGCTAGCTAGCTATCCTCTCCCGCGCAGAAGCGGGTCATTAATGATGTGAGGGCTGCCATAGATTTCGGCTTTTCCTGTCTCAGGTGCCGAGCTAGCCATTCGTCGCGGATGTTATGCTTGAAGGTTGCAAGGGCCTCTGCATCCGGACAGTCGACGATTTGATTTTTCTTCGTCAAGAACCGTGTCCAGAATTGTCTGGCCGATTCGTCTGGCTGCTGAATGATGTGGCTTAGGTCATCAGCGTCTGGTGGTCGCACATACGTGCCCTGGAAGTTATCAAGGAATGCGGCTTCCAGATCTTCCTAACACCCAATTGACTCTGCGGGCAAGCTGTTAAGCCAATGCCGAGCTGGTCCTTTAAGCTTGAGTGGGAGATACTTGATGGCGTGGAGATCGTCGCCGCGGACCATATGGATGTGGAGAAGATAATCTTCGATCCAAACCGCGGGGTCTGTTGTGCCATCGTAGGATTCAATGTTTACGGGTTTAAACCCTTCAGGGATTTGATGATCCATTACTTCGTCAGTGAAGCATAGCGGGTGTGTGGCGCCTCTGTATTGAGCAATATCACGACGCAGCTCGAGAGAGCGTTGTCTGCCGTGTTCGGCCCGGCCGGGGTTATTATATCCGGTGCGACGGTATTCGTCATGGGTCGTGGGGCGCCCACGTGATCCGTAGATGGATCTGGATTGCCTTGCTTTGTCCTCCAATATATCTCGCAAGTCCGGCGCGTTCCCTCTTGGCTTCGTACTTTTGGAGCGATGCCGGGGTACGGTCTTGGTTGGGGGCCTGGATGCCTCTCTGTCACGACCGCGGGGTGGTCGGTCAGCCGTATCGTGCGCTGGTGATGGAGGTATGTATGCTTCCTCCTCTAATCGAGGGAGCAGCTTGCGTCTTGGATAGCTTTTGGAGGGGCGTTCGAGTTTGTACTCTTCGGCCGCGAGGACCTCGGTCCATCAATCGGCCAGCAGGTCCTGATCAGCTTGAAGCTGCTGCTACTTTTTCTTTAGGCTGTTTGCCGTGGCGATAAGCCTGCGTTTAAAACGCTCTTGTTCGACGGGATCCTCGGGCACGACGAATTCGTCATCGTTGAGGCTTGCCTCGTCTTCGGAGGGAGGCATATAGTTGTAATACTCAACCTCTTCGTCTGCCGCCCTCTCGTGAGGGCTTGCTTCTGCATCCTCCTGCGCTGAGTCTTGCTGGAGGGGGTTGTCTTCGGCACTTTCTGGGGTATTATTATCTCCTGTGTCGGAATCTCCATTCTTGCTGTGGCGGGATTTAGAGCGGCGCCGCTGACGCCGGCGCTTGGGCTGTTTCTTTAAAGAATCTGCCTCCACTGTTTCTTCGCCGTCCCCGTCTTTTGGGGTATCCACCATGTATATGTAATATGACGAGGTGGTCTTCCAGTGCCCTGTAGGCGCTGGTTCCTTTTCGTCTCCGGCGTCGTCGTCCATAGCGTCGATGTCTTTGGAGTCGTAGTCTAGCATGTCGGTTAGATCGTCGACAGTGGCTACAAAGTGGGTGGTGGGTGGGCTCTGAATTTCTTCGTCGTCCGTATCCCAACCATCCTGGCCATAGTCCGGCCAGGGCTCTCCTGATAACGAGAGATGCTTTAGTGAATTCAGGATGTCGCCAAAAGGCGAGTATTGGAAGATGTCCGCGGCGGTGAATTCCATAACCGGCGCCCAATCCGATTTGGTTGGTAGGGGCATGGGAGGTTCGGAGTCCGGCAAGGAGTCCGGCACCTCGGAATCATGAGTTTTGCGAGGGACAAGATCAGTGTTCGGCTCCATCACCGTGGAAGTTGAAGCCCCCGAGGCGGTGTCCATCCACCGATCCTCTATCTGGGCAATCGGCTCCAGACTAATGGCCGGAGCGGATTCGTGTGCGGCCACCAAGGCACTGTTTGGCAGCAGAGCTAGATCATGCCCATCGCAACAGTGCGGCGCGCTTGGCTGTGGCTCGAGTCCGTCGAAGATCAAGTCTCCGCGGACATCGGCCGTGAAGTTTAGGCTTCCGAATCTGACCTGACGGCCAGGGGCGTAGCTTTCGATCTGCTCCAGATGGCCAAGCGAATTAGCCCGCAGTGCGAAGACGCCGAATACGAAGATCTGTCCGGGGAGAAAAGTCTCACCCTGGACAGCGTCGTTGGTTGCAGATGCCATCAAGCCTATCGGTGACGACGCAGAGGAACTCTCAATGAAAGCACCAATGTCGGTGTCAAAACCGGCGGATCTCGGGTAGGGTGTCCCGAACTGTGCGTCTAGGCGGATGGTAATAGGAGACGAGGGACACGATGTTTTAACCAGGTTCGGGCCCTCTTGATGGAGGTAAAACCCTACGTCCTGCTCGATTAATATTGATGATATGGGTAGTACAAGAGTGGATCTACCACGAGATCAAGGAGGCTAAACCCTAAAGCTAGCCTATGGTATGATTGTTGTAATGTATGTTGTCCTACGGACTAAAGCCCTCCGGTTTATATAGACACCGGAGGAGGCTAGGGTTACACAGAGTCGGTTACAATGGTAGGAGATCTACATATCTGTATCGCCAAGCTTGCCTTCCACGCCAAGGAAAGTCCCATCCGGACACGGGACGGAGTCTTCAATCTTGTATCTTCGTAGTCTTGGAGTCCGGCGGATAATGATAGTCCGGCTGTCCGGACACCCCCTAGTCCAGGACTCCCTCAATTACCATGTCGCAAAGACGTAGCTGATGTAGGTACGGACGTTGACAATGCACCATACTCTTGACATGATGTCGTGCTCACAATCCGAGGTGGGGTTGCTCTAGTAGGTGCAACGGTGGAGGAACCAACAGGCGGTGGTGAGCATGAACTGGAATAGTAGTTGTTGTAGTCACCCAATGCATCCTCTTGTATCTGTCTCTCAAAGGTACAAGCGCGAACATACATACCAGTAATGCAATAATATAGTGAAATCTTGCACGGATATCATGGTTCAAACCACCAAAAAATATATTTATTGTATCATCCTCAGATTCTTCTATGTCACAATGATGCATATAATATTTGAACTCTTGGTAGTAAGCATGAACAGTGTTGTTGCCTTGTTTAAATTGTTAAAATTTGCGAAGCAATTCACGACAATAGTAAGGAGGGAAAATTTGTTTTCTCATTACATCTTTCAAATCTTTCCAAGTTGTGGGTTGGTTATCAATGTTTTTCTTACAATGCACACTCCACCAAACAGAAGCAAAACCAGTAAATGCTCTATTGGCAACTCGTACTCGCTCAAGTTCAGAAAAGTCATGTTGACTAAAAACTTGTTCTACTTCAAGCTCCCAAGCTAGATAAATAGCAGGATTAAATCTACCCTTAAATGACGGTAAAGAGATAACCTGACCATGTGCTTGTGTGTGTTGTCCCAACTCTCTTGATGGTGAAAATGTGTTCGTCGTCCAAGAACTTCTATCTCTGGAACCTGTCATGATTAGTAAAAACAAGAAATAAGATTCGAGAATAATGTTCCTATGAACTACTAGGATGTGGTTGTAAAGTGCTCACAGTAAAGCAAATATCAATGTCTTACAAGTTCTTACCATGCGGCATGTGGTGACAGGCAACAAGTCGTGTCAAGTAACTCTGAAGATTGTGTAATGCGATTGACAGGGGAATGTACATATGCACGGTGTAGAAATATGTGGAGCTGGGTTGGCTATATATGGTAGCAAAAAATTAGCAATAATCAATTCAAAGATGCAATGTTGAATAAACGCTCAACAGCGATACTGTGCTGGTCCTAGGCTAGACCGGACTAGAGACGCGAGCCAAGAACACTAATGAGGTCACGGCGTAGCACAACTAGCGTCAATGAAGGATACTACATAGCTCTGGACAGCAAGATATAAGTGAAGATCACAAGGGCAGTAAAGATAATGATGAAAAACAACTACCAAGCAGGATATACAACAACTCTCTCTCCAACTTTCCTCTTGAAAAGTTTGAGCCAATTTTCTGATAATTTTTTTCAAAGAATTCTACTAACTCAAGCTTTCCAATGAAAAAAGAATCACTCAATTCCGAGTTGATATGAGGAGTCAAAAAATTCTAAAACTGGCCTGAAAAACAGGAACAAGCTGTGTTCGCGAACTTCGGAGGGCAAAAAGACCTATTTAGGAGCCGATTTTGAGGTGCCAAATATGGAACTAGCTTCAGAAACTATTTAGATGCGCCTCGTTGCTAGCTTTCATTTGAGTACTCGCGGGGCCAAAACGGACTTCGTATGAGAAAGTTATGCCTGTTTTACTAAACAGTGCACAAAACATATTCCAATCCGGATTCAACTACGAGATTTACTCTAGATAGATCCGAATTTTGTTTTTTCTCTTTTTTTCCTCACACTTTTTTCTTTTTCTTTCTATTTTTTTACTTTTTTTTACTTTTTTCCCTTTCTTTTTTTCTCTCTAACTCTTTCCAAAACAAACTAGATAAGATGCAGATTGGATCAAGCGAAGATGTGAACGATCTCAACTATGATTATGACAATGAACGACGGGTAGCACGTGGTGGAAATTGATGGATGGGTGGTGGACAGCGGAAGGGATAACGATACAGCGGCGGCGTGACTAATGTGAACAGAACTCGAAACTCTAAATAAACTAGACACTAAGACCAGCAACTCGACACGACGATGCAACCGATAATTCAATAATGCAAACAACGAAAAGAAAATTACAAAGGCTCAGACTGGCTAGGACAAAGGATGAATAGATCTAACTTTTTTGTGCTTTTTTCTTGGACAATAGGTAAGAAAATAAATCTAATCTAGCGAAAACTGGAAATTCTCACCGAGCAAACTGAAAACTGATACCACTTGATAGAGGCGAGGGTGTCCTGATCTTTTGATGAGATGATAACTATCGATTGGTGTAGCCGACTTTGACGATCCGACTACAAACGTGCACGACGTTGCGCCTTAGCAATCGCTAAGCCAATCTCCTGAGGTTACAAACGATGCCGGAAGCACGGTCAGCCTGACCACGAAGGTCTATTCCTGCAAGCAATCGAAGAACGGGCAAGAATATGATAAAGCAATATGAATATTGCGAATATATATGAAGTATTGATAACGGTGGGGATCTGTAAGCGGTCTTTGTCTGGTCATTGGACACAAACGAAGTACACGAAGTTGCAATGGCTAACTTTTAACTAAACAAATCCCCAGCAAAAAGCTACTAGATGGATCTACTTATATAGGAGCAAGGGGTGGCGCCAAGAAGGTGGGAGGACGTCCCAAGGCAGCCTAAAACTAACCCTAGGTCGTACAAGGCCAATGGGCCCAAGTGGAGTTGATGTAACACCTTTGGACTTGTAGTTTGACTCAGATTCTGCTGCAGCATCAGATTGTTTCGTCCATAACTCAACGCTCCAGACGGATTTGAAGGTGAATCCAATTGGGTTGGAAAGTGCACGAAATCTAGTTTCCAACAAAAAAATCACCCAATTCGAAGTCCGTATGAAAAAGTTGTTGGCGTTTTGAGTCAGGTATGTCTGTGCAGTCCGAATCTGAATCCATAACGTGAGAGACTTGGACTCTATCTTTTCTTGGCCCAAAAGTGACGTGAGAGGACTTTTTGAACAGAAGCTAAACTTCTCCTTTTCCCTTATCTTCATATGTGGATTGTACAAATGTCCCATACACCTGCAATTGGACAAAACACAAAAGTGTGTGAAGTATTTTTGTTCTAGATAACATAAATAGATTATTGAATAGTTTGCGCTAGAAATCACCTGACAAATATGCATGTATGCAATATTTTTGGTCTTATCCAAGGTAGTCATGTCCTCATCAAACAAGCAAGAATATGATAAAGCAATCTGAATATTGCGAACATATAGATGAAGTATTGATAATGGTGGGGATCCAAAAGTGGTCTTGGTCTGGTTGTTGGACACAAACGAAGTACACGAAGTTACGTTGGCTAACTTTTAACTAAACAAATCCCAAAGTCTAAACGACGCCATAAGGGATGTATATATGGAGGAAGAGGGGGGAATTTCGTGGCCCTTGGGGAAGGAGTCCGAAACCAACCCTATCTCTTGTTTGCCCACACATAAGGACTCTAAAAACAGCCTATACTCAAGTATTTCGAAAATACATGGGCCTGGCCCAATAATAAGGTGACGCAGCACCTAGAATAGCCTCTTGACGAAAGTTATGAAGTAGCATCTTGTATATTTCGTCCAAGGCTTCATGCACTCATTATGGTGGCTTCAACGTCCTGAAATCATCACTTGTAACTTCGTTCTTGTTCCCCTTGCGCATGCCATCATCTCCATGCTTGTTCTTGCTCCAATGTCATCCTTCTCCAAGCTAGGCCCTTCATTTGTAAGCAAAACAAATGTATCCAATTTAGGCAGCATCATATTCTCATGAACATTAGAATCATTACCAAGAAACAAAAGTACCTGATAATTCAATTGGCATGTGCGAGCTCTAGTAATTGTCCAGTATGTATAGCAGCAGGGGCTGTGGGTGTAACAATGGTATTTGATGTCCTCATCAGAGCTTTCCCGTGTAAATAGTTGTATTTCTTTTCTTTGGGGGTCGAGAGGAGAAAACCATGATGAAAATGTTGAGTGGCTCTCATATGCATTATTGTTGATTTAACCAAGAGATCATATTACCTTGTCTTCTCCCTTATATTAAATGCTTGCAGATTCTAGCTTAGTCCAATGCACGTGCACTGTTATTATCATCCACACCATTCGGTCGTGCAAGTGAAAGACAATAATGACGATATATGATGGACTGATTGAGATGAGAGAAGCTGGTATGAACTCGACCTATCTTGCTTTTGTAAATATGATTAGTTCATCGTTCCTGATTCAGCCTATTATGAATGAAACATGTTTGCAATGACAATTAGAGATTATAGTTCCTAATGGTTTATAATGGTTAATTAGCTAGGAGTTTATAATGGTTTACCTTGCGTGCCAACATGCTATTAAAATGGTTGTGATGTGGTATGATAGGGTGGTATCCTCCTTTGAATGATTCGAGTGGCTTGACTTGGCACATGTTCACGCATGTAGTTGAAACAAAATCAACATAGCCTCCACGATATTTATGTTCATGGTGATTTATATCCTACTCATGCTTGCACTCATTTTTGATTAATTTTAATGCATGTTCATGACTGTTGTTGCTCTCTAGTTGGTCGCTTCCCAGTCTCTTTCTAGCCTTCACTTGTGCTAAGCGGGACTACTGCTTGTGCATCCACTTCCGTAAACCCCAAAGTTATTCCATATGAGTCCACCATACCTTCCTATATGAGGTATCTACCTACCATTCCAAGTAAATTTGTATGTGCCAAACTCTAAACCTTCAAATGAAATTCTGTTTTGTATGCTCGAACAGCTCATGTATCAACTAGGGTTGTCTATATCTTCCATGCTAGGTGGGTTATTCTCACGAGGAGTGGACCCCGGTCCTCACTCACGAGAAAATGGCCGGTAACCGGGATGCCCAGTCCCATGCTCAAACCAAAATAATTGCAAACAAAACTCCCCCGGGATTGTTGTTAGTTGGAGGCACCCGTTGTTTCGGGCAAGCCATGGATTGATGCTTGTTGGTGGTGGGGGAGTATAAACTTTACCATTCTGTTTGGGACCGCCTACAATGTATGTAGCATGGAAGATATCGAGATCTCTTGGTTGTTATGTTGACAATGAAAGTATGCCACCCAAAATATTATTTATCTCTGTTTCAAAAATCGAGCTCTGGCACCTCTACAAATCCCAGGTTCCCTCTGCGAAGGGCCTATCTATTTACTTTTATGTTGAGTCATCATCCTCTTATTAAAAACCACAACTTGGAGAGCACCGCTGTCATTTGCATGCATTACTATTAATTTATATTGAGTATGATTATGACTGGATCTCTTTTACCATGAATTACAATGTCTAGTCAGTCCTTGATCTTCAGAGGTGCTCTGCATTTATGTTTTGCGGACTCAAAAATGGCTAGCGAGATACCAGCTTGTTATGTCATATTATGATTGTTTTGAGAAAGTGTTGTCATCCGAGATTTATTATTATTGCTCGCTAGTTGATTATGCCATTGATATGAGTAAACATGAGACCTAACTGTTATTGTGAAAATGGTTAGTTCATAATCTTTGCTGAAAACTTGAATGCTGGCTTTACATATTTGCAACAACAAGAGCAAATAGAGTTTGTAAAAGTTTTTCTTTATCACTTTCAGTTTGTGAACTAAATTGCTTGAGGACAAGCAAAGGTTTAAGCTTGGGGGAGTTGATACGTCTCCATCGTATCTACTTTTCCGAACACTTTTGCCCTTGTTTTGGACTCCAACTTGCATGATTTGAATGGAACTAACCCAGACTGACGCTGTTTTCAGCAAAATTGCCATGGTTTTATTTTTGTGCAGAAATAAAAGTTCTCGGAATGACCTGAAACTTCACAGAGAATATTTTTGGAATTAATAAAAAATACTGGCAAAAGAATCAAGGTAGGGGGCCCACACCGTGTCCACGAGGGTGGGAAGCGCGCCCTACCCCCTGGGCGCGCCCCCTGCCTCGTGGGCCCCATGGTGCTCCACCGACCTCAACTCCAACTCTATATATTCACGTTCGGGGAGAAAAAAATCAGAGAGAAGGATTCATTGCGTTTTACGATATGGAGCCGCTGCCAAGCCCTAATCTCTCTCGGGAGGGCTGACCTGGAGTCCGTTCAGGGCTCCGGAGAGGGGAATCCGTTGCCGTCATCATCATCAACCATCCTCCATCACCAATTTCATGATGCTCACCGTTGTGCGTGAGTAATTCCATCGTAGGCTTGCTGGACGGTGATGGGTTGGATGAGATTTACCATGTAATCGAGTTAGTTTTGTTAGGGTTTGATCCCTAGCATCCATTATGTTCTAAGATTGATGTTGCTATGACTTTGCTATGCTTAATGCTTGTCACTAGGGCCCGAGTGCCATGATTTCAGATCTGGACCTATTATGTTTTCATGAATATATGTGAGTTCTTCATCCTATCTTGCAAGTATATAGTCACCAACTAAGTGTTATGACCCGGTAACCCCGAAGTGACAATAATCGGGACCACTCCCGGTGATGACCATAGTTTGAGGAGTTCATGTATTCACTAAGTGTTAATGCTTTGGTCCGGTACTCTGTTAAAAAGGAGGCCTTAATATCCCTTTGTTTCCAATAGGACCCCGCTGCCACGGGAGGGTAGGACAAAAGATGTGATGCAAGTTCTTTTCCATAAGTATGACTATATTCGGAATACATGCCTACATTACATTGATGAACTGGAGCTAGTTCTGTGTCACCCTATGTTATAACTATTGCATGAGGAATCGCATCCCACATAATTATCCATCACTGATCCAATGCCTACGAGCTTTTCAGATATTGCTCTTTGCTTAGTTACTTTACCATTGCCATTATTGCGATTACTACAAAATTGCTACTGTTACTTTTGCTACCGTTACCGTTACTTCCATATTACTTTGCTACTAAATACTTTGCTGCACATATTAAGTTATCCAGGTGTGGTTGAATTGACAACTCAACTGCTAATACTTGAGAATGTTCTTTGGCTCCCCTTGTGTCGAATCAATAAATTTGGGTTGAATACTCTACCCTCGAAAACTATTGCGATCCTCTATACTTGTGGGTTATCATCGCGTGAGGTTGCCTCAGTAATTAAGATAATGAAATCAGATAAGAGGTTTGGTCGTTTAACGACTACACCTCATGAAGCCCCAAGGATTGGATCTGTGTTACTGTATGGAACCTTACTATCACCAGTGTTCTATATAACACTTCACATTCTCCTTGCTCCTAGCCTTAACGTGGCTTGATCTCCATGATCCTGGGTACCTACAGGGATGAAGATCGCGGACAAGACAAGAGACATCTACGGAACAATTTTATTTCACACATACGGGATGTTAATGCAAAGCCCTTCCATTCATCCCTACAACAAATACAGAGGGTTGCAAGGCCTATGCCTCAACCCATACCTTACCAAACTACTCACACATGGAGATCAGATCGCAAGAAGAAAGCATTTAAGAACACATCTTGAAGATTGATTGGTTGCTAATATGTCTTACAATGGATGCCTTGTGCGATGCACGATTACAAGTGTGAACTAGATGAGGAAGCACTATGGGGGTGACGGTGGCTATGGAGATGGAAATGGGGGCGCCTAGGGTTTCTGGATGAAGATGGTTTTGTTCTGGCTTCGTTCGATGCTCTCTTGTTGACATTTCGATGGGGTCCCCTTTATAAAAGTTGTTCATGTGGAAAATCTGCCTCGAAATCCACACCATACAACCACTCATACGAGCGCTGCCGATTGTACGTAACATTGTCTTTTGTGTTGTTTCTTCTGGCATGCCTCCTGTTGATTCCTTCTTTCTTCATTTCCATTCCTTTCCATGTTCACACGTGATCTATTCCCTTTTTAGACCGTTTCCTAGGGAAACGCACCAAAGAGAGGATTTGTCGAATCATTTACATTCATTAGTAATTAGTAGCAATATCGAAGCAAATATCTATTTTTTAAATGTAATATCTTGGTTTAAACTACGGTGAGTGAGTGTAAAAATATCATTCATCAACCTCAGGATCCAAGTACCAACGATGCTTGATTCTGTATTCTGCAACTTCATCGACCGCCTGTGCAGGCCTTTTTCCCTGACATGCATGTCAAACAGATGATAAAGAAATTATATAAATGTTCAGATTTGGGCATATGATTCAACCAAAGAAATGAAAAACTAGCTAGCGAGCATTACGAATAGCCTAACCTTCGCCTTCCTAGCTTCATAGAGGGTCCCGCTGGAATCCATCATGAAGATTTGGATTATCAAAGATCCGTGAAGCTCCATGTGCTTCAAGATGTGAAGAATATGAAGAGAATGGGGAAACTACATGAAAAATCAAGGGGCGGTTTTCTGATGGGGCAGGGAAGTGGGAGGAGTGGTGGTAACTGTTCTGCGCGTTTTGTCTCGATGTGGTCGAAGCTTATGTGAGAGGGTAGGTGCATTAGGAGCCGTTGACCCTCCATATGGAGGTACATAGAGTTTCAATGAAGGTGAGGAGGCAGCAGCACAAAGGCCATGCATCGTGCATCCAACGTCCGCGAATCAAACTATGTTCTTTTATTTATATTTTGTAATCAAAATGAATAGAAAACCGATTGTGTGCATGACTTTTAAACTACTATTCTCACAAGGTGATTGAAAATGATTATGTCTTGCTAAACCCCGAGTCCACATCATAACGTGGCAAGTTTAAATGTGAGGTCAAACTTGTGATCATCAATGTAATCAGACAAGATCCATGCTCAATATTGTCCATGTCACATGGAAAATGTAAATGTGTCCATTCATCGAAAACCTCTCCCGTCAAATCATGAAATGGAAATAAAAACCCAATGGTGTGACAAAGTACAAGCAAAAGATATATGCAACGTGAGCGCGTGGCCAATACATGTACAATGGGGTTCCTACATCATGAAGACCTTGTATGCACGACTTTTAAACTGCTATTATCACAAGGTGATTCAAAATGATCATCTCTAGATAACCCCAAGTCCACATCGTCATGTGACAAGTTCAAATGTGAGGTTGAACATGTGATCATCAATGTAATCAGACATGATCCGTGCTCGATATTGTCCATGTCACAAGGAAAATGTAACAGAATGTTCATCTTAAACCTCTCCCGTCAAATCATGAAATGGAAAGAAAACCCTAATGTTGTGACAAAGTACAAGCAAAAGAGATATGTTGCAACACCCCGAGAATCATGCTACAGTAACTCCACTCTAATGATGCCAAGTCATCATCATTAACTTGCTATTAGTCATTAAGATCCTAAATCCATTTTAATTCAAAATTCAATTAGTGAGTAAAATAAAACTTCTTCAAATAAATAATCAAAAGTGTTCATGTTATTGCAAGTAATCCCAAAACGATTATAAAAATAAAACCAACATTTTATAAAATTTCGGAATGCCCTAAAAACAATTAAAAGAGTGTCAATTCAGCCCATTTAATCACTTTTCCTATTATGGAAAAAAAATCAAATTTACTCCTATGCCTCCCAAACTTTTTGTGTCAGTACAAAATATTGCAATATATTTGAATGCCCAAGCTACATAATTTTGCAAAGTCATTTGGTGGCTTTTTTAAATTACAAACAGTGGTTCTTTTAAATGTCAAAAAAGGAAAAGGAAAAGTCCAAAACTTACTGTGCACTTAGGTCTATTACTATAGTAAGGCCCAGCCCATCAGGAGGTCATCTCCCTCCTCTGTGTTCATAGGAGGCTGGGTGCCCCCCGTGCGTCTGTCCACGCCGCGGATCGGCCACGTGCCAGCCATCCGCCGCACTCCCCGGGGTCCTACAAGTACCCCTGGACACCCTAGCAAACCCTAGCCCTCTCATTCTCCCCCCTCGTCTTGCCCCCTTCGGTTTAATAGTCGCCCGAGAAGCCCATGGCTGCGCCGCCGTGAAGCTCGCGACCACCGTCGTCCCTCGCCTACTATGCGCGTCCATCCGCTCCATCGTCGACCACTGCCTCGACCACAACCACCAGATCAAGCCGGGAGCCCCTACATCGACTGGATCAAGGTCATCTTCAACCTCCGCCCCACCGCTCGCCGTCTTCGATTCGGCCTCACCGGAGCCTCCCCGAGCCCACTTTGCTAACCTACAGGCTCGATGTGAGCTAATCTCCCCGTTCCCCTTTTATTTCCCCTCAAATTCATTGTCATTTGACCGCCCCACGCATTGGCCGCCATGACAGGGAGCTCGGCTCCGCGCGCCCACCGCCTCCTGCGCGCCCCGCCTCGCCTCTGGCCACAGCTTGGCCATGCCTGCGGCCCTGCCTACCGCTGATGCTCGCTGCCCTACTACGCGTTGCCGCTGTCGCCCGTACTGCTGTTGTGCTGCCGCTGCTGCTCCTTCTGTTGCTCCTGCTCGATGTTGTGCTCCATTCTGCTGCTGCCCTGCATATTTGCTGCTAGCTGCTTCTGCTTAGGCCGATGTGCTCCTGCTTTTGCTTGCGGTTGGCGCTGCTTAGCCATAGCCGCTGCTGCTTGTGGCTGGCCATGCCAAGGCCATGGCCGGGTGTGCGCGCGCGTGTGTGTACGTGTGTGTTGTGTGTGTGGCCGGCCCTGTGCCAATTAGCTTAGCAACTAATTAGTACTCCCTCCGTCCGGAATTACTTGTCACAGAAATGGACGTATCTAGACGTATTTTAGTTCTAGATACATCCATTCTTATCCATTTCTGCGACAAGTAATTCGGGACGGAAGGAGTATTTAGGTAATTAGTTTCTACCCTATGACATGTGTGTCCCGTGGTGATTAAACTAAATAATCAAAATCAATTCAACTACAGTCAATGACGCCTGTGGCCCGCTGAACAGTACCCACTGCTGACTAGTCAAATGTTGATTTGGTCAACCCACCACATGTAAGCAACTGTGGTAGCCCACAGTTGGGTACACATAGCCTTTTCTATTTAATCGAATTAATAATAACCTAGTAATTTCATAATATTGTTTAAACTTTGGAAATTCATTTAATTTCAACCGTAGCTCTGATGAAAGTTTTATATATGAAAGATGATTAGAAAAATATGACGAATCCGAATATGCTATCCATTCATCTGTCACGTGCCCCTCGAATAGCGAACACGGATCTGTCCCTCTGATTCATCTGTCCGAAAATGCTAAACACTGGGAAAACATTCCCGGTTGTTTTCCCTCTTTGTCTGTATCACCTAGCACTGCGTTAGGTCACCCCTAGCATAGCATTGCCATGTTTAGCTTTGTGATGCTTTGTTTGCTTTATATTTATTGTTTCTTCCCCCTCTTTCCTTTGGTAGACCCCGAGACCGCTGCCGATGCCACTGTGTTCGACTACATTGACGACGACCTTTCCTTCTCAACAGAGCTTCCAGGCAAGCAAACCCCCTTGATCATTCTGATATCACCCATTCCATTCTCTCTCATGCTTGCATTAGATTTTGCTACTGTACTCGATTGCTCTTATTCTGATGCATAGCCTTTTGTAACCTGCTCTTGTACCTTACCTGCTAATCCTAAACTTCTTAGTATAGGTTGGATAGTGATCCATCAGTGACCCTCACCTTGTCCTTGTTGCCCCCGCTGGATTACTAGGTGACTCGATCAACGTGATCGACGTCCAGGGCCCAACACATCACCACACTCCCTTTAGTTGTACTCTGCAGAGCTACAATCGAGTGCCAAGGGTGATACCTCGTAATGCACTCCTGATGATAACTCTGTAGTGTAGTTACATCGTTGGTGATTCCTCCTTAACCACTCCCGATACGACTTAGTCGTGCAACACCTCAAGCGTGAACCTTGAGGGTGATTCCTCCTAGTTCACCTTGACGATTACATCAGGTGGATTCTATCGAGGGTGATTCCTTGGACCCCCCCCCCTTGGTGTTTTGGACACACGGTTACTTTGAGTTACCACAGAACCATGTTACTAAAGTCGGGTCGGCCCTGAGGGGTACCCGCGAGTAGATGTGTAAAGCCCTAGTGACAACTCCGAAGCAATGAATCAAATGAGTGTGTCGCACCTCCACTTTATATAGGCGTCTGTCGCGGGCTCAACACTTGGGCCTCACACGGACCCTAAAGCCCAAAATCTGTTTGGCCGGGTTTCGAATCCGAGTAGGATCACATCTAAATCGTGCAGTCGGATCGGGTCTCACAGGTTCCTTCCCTTAAGCACGCGACGCCTTAGGTTCTAATCGGCTTGGTCGCAGGTCGAAACACCTCTGACCTGCTTGGCTGGTAGCAGCCTCTAGCAAGGCGTGCCGACCACCAAGTTGACAATAAAGCTGGTTGGCGAACCTATACATCACACTTTTGTTCCTTTTGCCACACGATATATGTTATCGGGCTCAGGAGAGTCTGTCATCCTTGTGCTAGCCCGACCACTTTCGCGTTCCAGTGATGTCGACCAAAAATAGGATTATCTCATAATCCTTGTGGCATGGCCATGCTTATCCTGGTCGAATTACATGAGGGGCCTAGAGTATATCTCTCCTGATCGGAGGGGAAATCCCATCTTGCTCGACCATGTCTTGCAGCATGGGTCTAGACATGCACAAAACCTACCTTTGTAGCTACCCAGTCACAGAGTAGCATTTGGTTGGCCCAAAGCAGGTCTGTCACCATCCCGAGTACATGCGCCAGCTCCGGTCTTAGGACATAGAACGTATGTTGTACTGGAGACTCACAGATGACATATCGTTGCGTCTCATAGTTGGGTCTGTCCGACTTGGACCTTATCTTGACTCAGATCGGACTACGTCGAACCCGACCAGATCCTTCCGAGTCCATATTATCCGGTTAGCATCCATTGCTACATGGCTAGTGAGACCAAGCCATCGACCGTGTCATATGCTAGTCTAGTCGGTTGCGCGTCCACACAGCCCTTTCAACTAGGGACCTTTTAGGATAGTCATCACACGATGCATAGTGCCACAAACAAGTCACGTACTTGCTGATACACATAATTGATAATGTTCAAGGACTATCTTTATCCATAACCATATAGGAAATATCATCATACATGATTGACTCTAGGGCATATCTCCAACGGTCTCCCACTTGCACTAGAGTCAATCAAATAGACATCGAATGCCCATAGCTCTAACGTGCCCCTCATGCTTGTGTTGTGGAAGCGGCTTAATCAACGGATCCGCAACATTTGCATCCGTATAAATTTTGCATAACTCTACATCACCACTGTTTACGATCTTTCGTTTCAGGTGATATTTCCGATCTATGTGTCTGGTCTTGTGGTGATTCCTCGGCTCCTTGGCTTGTGCGATGGCACCAGAATTATCACAATAAAGATCCAACAGTTTTACCAAGGCTGGGAAAATACCAAGATCATCCAGAAAGTTCCGGATCCAAACACCTTCCTTTGTAGCTTCACAAGCCGAAATGTATTCGGCTTCTATGGTAGGATGGGCCATCGTATCTTGCTTGGAACTCATCTAGCTCACTGCTCCTACGTTCATGACGTACACGAATTCGGACTGTGACCGACAATCATCTCTGTCGGTTTGGAAACTAGCGTCAGTGTAACCCCTTACGTCGAGCTCTTCCTCACCTCCATAAACTAGGAACATCTCTTTAGGCCGTTTCAGGTACTTCAATATTCTTTACCGCTGCCCAGTGACTCTCACCTGGGTTGGCCTGGTATCTACTTGTTACTATTATTGCAAAAGCAACATCAAGCCGTGTACATATCATGGCATACATGATGGATCTGATTGCCGAGGCATACGGAATCTGACTCGTCCTGCTTCGCCCATCAGATGTCGAAGGACTCTGATTCTCGCTTAGCCTTATACCATGTGACATAGGCAAGAACCCTTTTCTTGGCCTCGCTGATGTTGAACCACTTCAACACTTTATCTATATACGTGCTCTGGCTCAAGCCAAGCAGCCTCCTCGATCTATCTCTATAGATCTTGATGCCTAAAATGTAAACTGCTTCACCGAGGTCCTTCATTGAAAAATTTCCATTCAATGATTCCTTGACCAAATTCAGCATCAAAACATCACTTTCAGTCAGTAGTATGTCATCCACATACAAGATCAAAAACACTATCGAGCTCCCACTTAACTGCTTGTATAAACAAGCGTCCTCTTCGCTTTTGATGAAACCGAGACCATTGATGACCTCATCAAAACAAATGTACCAACTCCGAGATGCTTGCCTCAACCCATAAATGGATCACTTGAGCTTGCATACCTTACTAGCGCTAGTCGGATCGATAAAACCCTCGGGTTGTATCATATACACGCCCTCGGTTAAATTTCCATGAAGGAAAGCCATTTTGACATCCATCTACCATATCTCGTAATCGAAATATGCAGCTATAGCTAGTATGATCCTTACCAACTTCAGCATTGCTACCAGCGAGTACGTCTCGTTGTAGTCAATTCCTTTAACTTGTCCATAACCTTTTGCGACAACCCGAGCTTTGTGGATCTGAACGTTTTCATCCACATCAGTTTTCTTCTTAAAGACCCATTTGCAACCAATGGTTGTTATGCCAGGCAGCAGATCAACCAAGTCCCAGACTTGATTCTCATCCATGGACTTTAACTCAGATCTCATGGCCTCCAGCCATGCCTCGGAATCTGGGCTCACCATCGCTTCCGCATACGTGGTTGGCTCATCGCTTTTTAGCAACAATACATCACACACTCTACGCAATCTTTCCGACCTCCGTGGTTCCGGTGCCGCTTCCACTACGGGTTCCCTGACTGACTCCGGTATGATCTCATCACGTGCCGAGCCATCCCTGAGTGGTCCTTGAATTTCTTCGAGTCGGACCGTCCTCCCACTAGCCTCCCAACTAAGAAACTCTTTCTCAAGGAAAACCCCGTTCCGAGCAACAAACACTTTGTTCTCTTCCCAGTTGTAGAAGCTATATCCCAAGGTTTCCCTAGGATATCCCATGAATATGCATTTATCCGACTCGGGCATCTGACGGATTGAGGCCACAATCAGGGCAAAGGAGATTTATTCTGCAGACTTTTTTTTGAAATCTTCACCATTACTGCTTGGAATATTTGGAAGGAGAGAAATAACTTCATCTTTGTCTTTCATATAGAGCTTGGCTTGAGAGAACTAAGGCTGATCTTACCTGGCTTAGATACAGAGTGTCTCCTGATCTCAGTGATTATATCACTTCTTTTGTAAATTCACTTTAGACTCTTCTTGTTTTTTCCTTTTTGGGGAATTTCTTCTCAGCCATGTAAATACTTATTATATATTAAGATAGCATAGTAGGAGCCTCTCCTACTATTTCTCGGTCAAAAAATTATGCATTTATTCAACTTGGGTATAAGCTTGTATGACATAAGTTGCTTGACAAATGCTTCACAACCCCAAATCTTTAGAAAAGACAAACTGGGACTCTTCCCAGTCCACATCTCATGTGGTGTCTTTTCTACGGATTTTGATGGTACCTTGTTAAGTGTGAAAGCTGCAATTTCTAGAGCGTATTCCCAACATGACAATGGTAAATCCGATTTGTTCATCATAGACTGGACCATGTCAAACAAGGTCCTATCCTTCATTCTGACACTCCGTTTCTCTGTGGCGTACCAAGGGGTGTGAGCTAAGGTATTATACCTCAGCTTTTCAGATGATCATCAAACTCCTGGCTCATGTACTCACCTCCATGATCAGATCATAGAAGCTTTATAGTCTTGCCGAGCTAATTCTCAACCTTGTTTTGAAACTCTTTGAACTTCTCAAAAGTTTCCGACTTGTGCCTCATCAAATAGATATATCCATATCTACTCAAGTTGTCGGTAAAAGTCACGAAGTACTCATCGCCACCTCAGGAAGTTGTGCTCATTGGACCACACACATCACTGTGTATAAGCTCCAACAGCTCGGACGCTCTCTCGCAACTCTTTGCGAAAGGAGACTTAGTCATCTTGCCAAGCAAGCATGATTCACATGTCTTGAACGACCCAAAGTCGAATGAAGTTAGGAGCCCATCATCATGGAGCTTCTTCATGCGTTTCAGACTAATATGTCCAAGCCAGCAATGCCAGAAGTATGTCGGATTTATCTCATTAGGCTTATGCCTCTTGACATTCACATTATTGACCGGTTCCTGTTCCAGATTCGATATAAATAGCCTGAACAATGGGTGCATGACCGTGGAACATACCATTCAAATAAAACGAACAACCATTGTCCTTTAAATTGAATTCATAACCCCGACTCATCAAGCATGAGGTAGAAATAATGTTCCTATAAGTGCAAGAATGTAATAACAATTATTTAACTCCAAAATAAATCTAGAAGGAAGCTGGAGCTGCATCTTGCCGACCTCCAGCGCAGCAACTCTTGCTTTGTCGCCGACCCTGATGTCAATCTCCCCTTGTGCCACACTCCTAGTTCTTACCAACCCCTGCATCGAGATGCAAATATGAACAACCGATTTGGTATCACATACCCCAGAGCAACTAGGTATATCAGCAAGGTAAATGTCAATAACATATGTAACAAGTGTACCTTTGCCCGAAGCAGCATTTCCGGCCTTCTTGCCATGCTCAGCAAGCCAATTGCTACAATTCCTCTTCCAATGACCAGTTTCCTTGCAATGATAGAAAATGGTCTTTGAGTCTGGTCATAACTTCGATGCAGCGGAGGAGGTTACTGTTGGAAATATGCCCTAGAGGCAATAATAAATTAGTTATTATTATATTTTCTTGTTCATGATAATCGTTTATTATCCATGCAATAATTGTATTGATAGGAAACTTAGATACATGTGTGGGTACATAGACAACACCATGTCCCTAGTAAGCCTCTAGTTGACTAGATCGTTGATCAATAGATGGTTACGGTTTCCTGACCATGGACATTGGATGTCGTTGGTAACGGGATCACATCATTAGGAGAATGATGTGATGGACAAGACCCAATCCTAAGCCTAGCACAGAGATCGTGTAGTTCGTATGCTAAAGCTTTTCTAATGTCAAGTATCTTTTCCTTAGACCATGAGATTGTGCAACTCCCGGATACCGTAGGAATGCTTTGGGTGTACCAAACGTCACAACGTAACTGGGTGGCTATAAAGGTGCACTACAGGTATCTCCGAAAGTGTTTGTTGGGTTGGCACGAATCGAGACTGGGATTTGTCACTCCGTGTAAACGGAGAGGTATCTCTGGGCCCACTCGGTAGGACATCATCATAATGTGCACAATGTGACCAAGGGGTTGATCACGGGATGATGTGTTACGGAACGAGTAAAGAGACTTGCCGGTAACGAGATTGAACAAGGTATCGGTATACCGACGATCGAATCTCGGGCACGTACAATTCCGTTAGACAAAGGGAATCGTATACGGATCGATTGAGTCCTTGACATCGTGGTTCATCCGATGAGATCATCGTGGAACATGTGGGAGCCAACATGGGTATCCAGATCCCGCTGTTGGTTATTGACCGGAGAACGTCTCGGTCATGTCTACATGTCTCCCCAACCCGTAGGGTCTACACACTTAAGGTTCGATGACGCTAGGGTTATAAAGGAAGTTTGTATGTGGTTACTGAATGTTGTTCGGAGTCCCGGATGAGATCCCGGACGTCACGAGGAGTTCCGGAATGGTCCGGAGGTAAAGATTTATATATGGGAAGTCCTATTTTGGCCACCGGAAAATGTTCGGGATTTTTCGGCATTGTACCGGGAAGGTTCTAGAAGGTTCCGGAGTGGGGCCCACCTGCATGGGGGGACCCACATGAACGTGGGTAGTGGGGGCAAGGCCCCACACCCCTGGTCAAGGCGCACCAAGATCCCCCCTTAGATGGAATAAGATCATATCCCGAAGGGATCGAGATCCCTAAAAAGGGGGGATAACAATCGGTGGGGAAGGAAATGATGGGATTTCTTTCCTCCCACCTTGGCCAACGCCCCAATGGACTTGGAGGGCAAGAAACCAGCCCCTCCACCCCTATATATAGTGGGGAGGCGCATGGGAGCTTCACGCGAAGTTCTGGCGCAGCCCTCCCCCTCTCCCAAGTCCTCCTCCTCTCCCGCGGTGCTTGGTGAAGCCCTGCAGGATTGCCACGCTCCTCCACCACTACCACGCCGTCGTGCTGCTGCTGGATGGAGTCTTACTCAACCTCTCCCTCCCTCCTTGCTGGATCAAGGCATGGGAGTCGTCACCGGGCTGTACGTGTGTTGAACGCGGAGGTGCCGTCCGTTCGGCACTAGGATCTCCGTTGATTTGGATCACGACGAGTACAACTCCTTCAACCCCGTTCTCTTGAACACTTCCGCTTAGCGATCTACAAGGGTATGTAGATGCACTCTCCTTCCTCTCGTTGCTGGTTTCTCCATAGATAGATCTTGGTGACACGTAGGAAAATTTTGAATTTCTGCTATGTTCCCCAACAGTGGCATCATGAGCTAGGTCTATTGCGTAGATTCTTTGCACGAGTAGAACACAAAGTAGTTGTGGGCGTTGATTTTGTTCAATATGCTTATCGTTACTAGTAAAATCTTGTTTCGACGGTATTGTGGGATGAAGCGGCCCAGACCGACCTGACACGTACTCTTACGTGAGACAGGTTCCACCAATTGACATGCACTTGGTGCATAAGGTGGCTAGCGGGTGCCAGTCTCTCCCACTTTAGTCGGAACGGATTCGATGAAAAGGGTCCTTATGAAGGGTAAATAGCAATTGGCATATCACGTTGTGGTTTTGCGTAGGTAAGAAACGTTCTTGCTAGAGACCCATAGCAGCCACGTAAAACATGCAACAACAATTAGAGGACGTCTAACTTGTTTTTGCAGGGTATGCTATGTGATGTGATATGGCCAAGAAGAATGTGATGAATGATATGCGATGTATGAGATTGATCATGTTCTTGTAATAGGAATCACGACTTCCATGTCGATGAGTATGACAACCGGCAGGAGCCATAGGAGTTGTCTTTATTTATTTTATGACCTGCGTGTCATTGAACAACGCCATGTAATTACTTTACTTTATTGCTAACCGGTAGCCATAGTAGTAGAAGTAATAAGTTGGCGAGACAACTTCATGGAGACACGATGATGGAGATCATGATGATGGAGATCATGGTGTCATGCCGGTGACGATGTTGATCATGGAGCCCCGAAGATGGAGATCAAAAGGAGCAATATGATATTGGCCATATCATGTCACCATTTGATTGCATGTGATGTTTATCATGTTTATGCATCTTGTTTACTTAGAACGACGGTAGTAAATAAGATGATCCCTTACAACAATTTCAAGAAGTGTTCTCCCCTAACTGTGCACCGTTGCTAAAGTTCGTCGTTTTGAAGCACCACGTGATGATCGGGTGTGATAGATCCTTACGTTCACATACAATGGGTGTAAGACAGTTTTACACATGCAAAACACTTAGGGTTAACTTGACGAGCCTAGCATGTACAGACATGGCCTCGGAACACAGAGACCGAAAGGTCGAGCATGAGTCGTATGGAGGATACGATCAACATGAAGATGTTCACCGATGATGACTAGTCCGTCTCACGTGATGATTGGACACGGCCTAGTTGACTCGGATCATGTAATCACTTATATGACTAGAGGGATGTCTATCTGAGTGGGAGTTCATAAGATGAACTTAATTATCCTGAACATAGTCAAAAGATCTTTGCAAATTATGTCGTAAGCTCGCGCTTTAGTTCCACTGTTTAGATATGTTCCTAGAGAAAATATAGTTGAAAGTTGACAATAGCGATTATGCGGACAGTAGAAAGCTTATGTCCTTAATGCACCGCTCAGTGTGCTGAACCCCAAACGTCGTTTGTGGATGTTGCGAACATCAGACATACATGTTTTGATAACTACGTGATAGTTCAGTTAAACGGTTTAGAGTTGAGGCACCAAAGACGTTTTCGAAATGTCGCGGAACATATGAGATGTTTCGAGGGCTGAAATTGAGATTTCAGGCTCGTGCTCACGTCAAGAGGTATGAGACCTCCGACGATTTTCTTAGCCTGCAAACTAAGGGAGAAAAGCTCAATCGTTGAGCTTGTACTCAGATTGTCTGAGTGCAACAATCACTTGAATCAAGTGGGAGTTGATCTTCTAGATGAGATAGTGATGTTTCTCCAAAGTCATTGCCACCAAGCTGCTAGAGCTTCGTGATGAGCTATAACATATCAGGGATAGATATAATGATCCTTGAGGTATTCACGTTGTTTGACACCGCGAAAGTAGAAATCAAGAAGGAGCATCAATTGTTGATGGTTGGTGAAACCACTAGTTTTAAGAAGGGCAAGGGCAAGAAGGGATACTTCATGAAACGGCAAATCAGCTGCTGCTCTAGTGAAGAAACCCAAGGTTAAACCCAAACCCGAGACTAAGTGCTTCTGTAATAAGAGGAATGGGCACTGAAGCGGAACCACCCTAGATACTTGGTAGATGAGAAGGCTGGCAAGGTCGATAGAAGTATATTGGATATACATTATGTTAATGTGTACTTTACTAGTACTCCTAGTAGCACCAGGGTATTAGATATCGGTTCGGTTGCTAAGTGTTAGTAACTCGAAATAAAAGCTACGGAATAAACAGAGACTAGCTAAAGGTGAGCTGACGATATGTGTTGGAAGTGTTTCCAAGGTTGATGTGATCAAGCATCGCACGCTCCCTCTACCATCGAGATTTGGTGTTTGCGTTGAGCATAGACATGATTGGATTATGTCTATCGCAAGACGGTTATTCATTTAAGGAGAATAATGGTGACTCTATTTATTTGAATAATACCTTCAATGGTCTTGCACCTAAAGGAATGGTTTATTTAATCTCGATCGTAGTGATACACATTTTCATGCCAAAAAGATATAAGATAGTAATGATAGTACCACTTACTTGTGGCACTGCCATGTAAGTCATATTGGTGTAAAACGCATGAAGAAGCTCCATGTTGATGGATCTTTGGACTCACTCGTTTTGAAAAGTTTGAGACATGCGAACCATGTCTATTGGTGTATACACATGAAGAAACTCCATGCAGATGGATCATTTGGACTCACTTGATTTTGAATCACTTGAGATATGCAAATCATACCACATGGGCAAGATGACTAAAAAGCCTCGTTTTTCAGTAAAATGGAACAAGATAGCAACTTGTTGGAAGTAACACATTTTGATGTGTGCAGCCCAATGAGTGCTGAGGCATGCAGTGAATATCGTTATGTTCTTACCTCACAGATGATTCGAGTAGATGTAGAGTATATTTACTTGATGAAACACAAATCTGAATTATTGAATGGTTCAAGTAATTTCAGAGTGAAGTTGAAGATCATCGTGACAAGAGGATGAAGTGTCTATGATATGATCATAGAGATGAGTTTCTGAGTTACGAGCTTTGGCACGCAATTAAGACATTGTGGAAATTGTTTAACAATTAATACCGCCTGGAACACCATAGTTTGATGGTGTGTCCGAACATTATAGTTGCACCCTATTGGATATGGTGCGTACCATGATGTCTCTTATCGAATTACCACTATCGTTTATGGGTTAGGCATTAGAGACAACCACATTCACTTTAAATAGGGCACCACGTAATTCCGTTGAGATGACACCGTATGAACTATGGTTTAGAGAAACCTAAGCTGTCATTTCTTAAAGGTTTGGGGCTGCGACGCTTATGTGAAAAAGTTTCAGGTTGATAAGCTCGAACCCAAAGCGGATAAAATGCATCTTCATAGGACACCCAAAACAGTTGGGTATACCTCCTAATTCAGATCCGAAAGCAATAGGGATTGTTTCTTGAATCGGGTCCTTTCTCGAGGAAAAGTTTGTCTCGAAAAGTTGAGTGGGAGGATGGTGGAGACTTGATATGGTTATTGAACCATCACTACAACTAGTGTGTAGTAGGGCACAGGAAGTTGTTCCTGTGGCACCTACACCAATTGAAGTAGAAGCTTATGATAGTGATCATGAAACTTCGGATCAAGTCACTACCGTACCTCGTAGGGTGATAAGGATGCGTACTGCTTCAGAGTGGTACAGTAATCTTGTCTTGAAGGTCATGTTGCTAGACAACAATGAACCTACGAGCTATGGAGAAGCAATGGTGGGCCCAAATTCCGACAAATGGTTAGAAGCCATGAAATCCGAGATAGGATCCATGTATCAGAACAAAGCATGGACTTTGGTGGACTTGCTCGATGATCGGCAAGCCATTGAGATAAATGGATCTTTAAGAAGAAGACGGACGTGGACGGTGATGTCACCGTCTATGAAGCTCGACTTGTGGCGAAGAGTTTTTCACAAGTTCAAGGAGTTGACTACGATGAGATTTTCTCATCCGTGGCGATGCTTAAGTCCGTCCGAATCATGTTAGCATTAGCTGCATTTATGAAATCTGGCAGATGGATGTCAAAACGAGTTTCCTTACCAGTCTTCGTAAGGAAAGGTTGTATGTGATACAATCCGAAAGTTTTTGTCGATCCTAAGGATGCTAAAAGGTATGCTGGCTCCAGCGATCCTTCTAAGGACTGGAGTAAGCATCTCAGAGTTGGAATGTACGTTTTGATGAGATGATCAAAGATTTTGGGTTTATACAAAAGTTTATGAGAAACTTGTATTTCCAAAGAAGTGAGTGGGAGCACTATAGAATTTCTGATGAGTATATGTTATTGACATATTGTTGATCAGAAATGATGTAGAATTTCTGGAAAGCATATAGGGTTATTTGAAAAGTGTTTTTCAATGGAAAACCTGGATTAGGCTACTTGAATAATAAGCATCAAGATCTATAAGATAGATCAAAATGCTTAATAGTACTTTCAAATGAGCACGTACCTTGACATGATCTTGAAGGTGTTCAAGATGGATCAGTCAAAGAAGGAGTTCTTGCCTGAGATGTAAGGTATGAAGTTAAGACTTAAAGCTCGACCACGGCAGAAAAGAGAGAAAGGATGAAGGTCGTCCCCTATGCTTTAGACGTAGGCTCTACAGTATGCTATGCTGTGTACCGCACCTGATGTGTGCCTTGCTACATATCTGGCAAGAGGGTACAAAGGAGATCAAGGAGTAAATCACTAGATAGCGGTCAAAATTATCCTTAGAGGAATAAGGATATGTTTCTCGATTATGGAGGTGATAAAGAGTTCGGCGTAAAGGGTTACGTTGATGCAAGCTTTAACACCTATCCGAGTGACTCTGAGTAGCAAACCGGATACGTATAGTGGAGCGACCATTTGGAATAGCTCCAAGTGGAGCGTGGAAGCACCATTTACAATATGACCTAGAGATTTGTGAAGTACAAACGGATCTGAATGTTGTAGACCCATTGACTAAAACCTCTCTCACAAGCAAAACATGATCAAACCCCAGAACTCATTGAGTCTTAATCACATGATGATGTGAACTAGTTTAATAACACTAGTAAACTCTTTGAATGTTGGTCACATGGCGATGTGACATGTGAATGTTAATCACATGACGATGTGAACTAGATTATTGACTCTAGTGCAAGTGGGAGACTGTTGGAAATATGCCCTAGAGGCAATAATAAATTAGTTATTATTATATTTCCTTGTTCATGATAATCGTTTATTATCCATTCTATAATTGTATTGATAGGAAACTCAGATACATGTGTGGGTACATAGACAACACCATGTCCCTAGTAAGCCTCTAGTTGACTAGCTCGTTGATCAATAGATGGTTACGGTTTCCTGACCATGGACATTGGATGTCGTTGATAACGGGATCACATCATTAGGAGAATGATGTGATGGACAAGACCCAATCCTAAGCCTAGCACAGAGATCGTGTAGTTCGTATGCTAAAGCTTTTCTAATGTCAAGTATCTTTTCCTTAGACCATGAGATTGTGCAACTCCCGGATACCGTAGGAATTCTTTGGGTGTACCAAACGTCACAACGTAACTGGGTGGCTATAAAGGTGCACTACAGGTATCTCCGAAAGTGTCTGTTGGGTTGGCACGAATCGAGACTGGGATTTGTCACTCTGTGTAAATGGAGAGGTATCTCTGGGCCCACTCGGTAGGACATCATCATAATGTGCACAATGTGACCAAGGGGTTGATCACAGGATGATGTGTTACGGAACGAGTAAAGAGACTTGCCGGTAACGAGATTGAACAAGGTATCGGTATACCGACGATCGAATCTCGGGCAAGTACAATACCGTTAGACAAAGGGAATCGTATACGGGATCGATTGAGTCCTTGACATCGTGGTTCATCCGATGAGATCATCGTGGAACATGTGGGAGCCAACATGGGTATCCAGATCCCGCTGTTGGTTATCGACCGGAGAACGTCTCGGTCATGTCTACATGTCTCCCCAACCCGTAGGGTCTACACACTTAAGGTTCGATGACGCTAGGGTTATAAAGGAAGTTTGTATGTGGTTACCGAATGTTGTTCGGAGTCCCGGATGAGATCCCGGACGTCACGAGGAGTTCCGGAATGGTTCGGAGGTAAAGATTTATATATGGGAAGTCCTATTTTGGCCATCAGAAAATGTTCGGGATTTTTCGGTATTGTATCGGGAAGGTTCTAGAAGGTTCCGGAGTGGGGCCCACCTGCATGGGGGGACCCACATGAACGTGGGTAGTGGGGGCAAGGCCCCACACCCCTGGTCAAGGCGCACCAAGATCCCCCCTTAGAAGGAATAAGATCATATCCCGAAGGGATAAGATCAAGATCCCTAAAAAAGGGGGATAACAATCGGTGGGGAAGGAAATGATGGGATTTCTTTCCTCCCACCTTGGCCAATGCACCAATGGACTTGGAGGGCAAGAAACCAGCCCCTCCACCCCTATATATAGTGGGGAGGCGCATGGGAGCTTCACACGAAGTTCTGGCGCAGCCCTCCCCCTCTCCCAAGTCCTCCTCCTCTCCCGCGGTGCTTGGCGAAGCCCTGCAGGATTGCCATGCTCCTCCACCACCACCACGCCGTCGTGCTGCTGCTGGATGGAGTCTTGCTCAACATCTCCCTCTCTCCTTGCTGGATCAAGGCATGGGAGACGTCACCGGGCTGTACGTGTGTTGAACGCAGAGGTGCCGTCCGTTCGGCACTAGGATCTCCGGTGATTTGGATCACGACGAGTACGACTCCTTCAACCCCGTTCTCTTGAACGCTTCCGCTTAGCGATCTACAAGGGTATGTAGATGCACTCTCCTTCCTCTCGTTGCTGGTTTCTCCATAGATAGATCTTGGTGACACGTAGGAAAATTTTGAATTTCTGCTACGTTCCCCAACAGTTACCATCTCCATGCCCTTTGCGTTAGCCTTCTTCTAGGACCAACTCTTCTTGAACTTGCCTGAGTTCTGCACCATCAACACTTGATGCGTTCCTTTCTTTATATCCTACTCTGCCACCTTGAGCATCCCATGCAATTCAGTGAGCTTCTTATCCATGTCGTGCATATGATAGTTTGAGATGAATGTGTAATATCCCAAATTTTCAATTTGGAATGTTATACATTAGATCATCATGCATTACATATTTTTCTTGCATTTGTCGATCCTAGAAATTTTCACGCAACTCAAGGACCCTCGGAGAGAGTTGGAGATTTCGAAATTTTCATATTTGAGTTCTCTCGAATTATGAAAAGAGGATAATTTGATTTTATTTATTTTATCTTCAAATATTTTTCCAATATCAAAAATAAGAGAGGGAATAATATGACTTTCCCAAAATTTAGGAAAAATGAAGATTTAATAAATAAATCAAATTTTGTATTTTCCGGAGTTTATTTGCCTTTTATTTGCCTTAGGAAAAAAATGCGTGTTTTCAAAAATTGCATTTTAGGCCCCGAGTAAAAGTTCATTTTGTTCGACTCATTTTTAGGAGTCGGGGAAAATTTACTTTGTAATTTTTTGGAGTTCGTTTAGATTTTATTTTCTTCGTTTTTCTGTGCGCGTTATTTAAAAAAAATATACGCAGCGCCCGACTGGGCCAAGGGCCCAGCCGGCCGGCCCAGCGCCCCGCCCTCCCGCGCGTGTGCGCGCAGCACCGCCGCCGCCAGCCGAGTCCGGCTCGGACTCCGCCACCGCCGCCGCCTTTGCTTGCCCCCTCCCCCAAGCAGCAACCCCCCTCCTATATATAACCCAGCACCCCCTCTCCTCCCCAAGCCGCCGCACCCCGCAGCAGCAGCAGCAGCGCAGCCCAGCAGCCACCGCCGCCGCCAGCGCAGCCGCCGCCGCCGCGTCGCCGTCGCCCCGCCGCCTAGCCGCCGCCTCGCCGGAGCCCTGCCTCGTCGAGGTAGCCGCGCCGCGCCACCCTCCCCTCGGTTTGTTTTTTTTTTATAAAAACCGTTTCCGTTTTCTTTTTCGTCTTTTCGTTTTCTTTTCGAAACCCTAGATCGGTTTTTTATTTCCGATTTTGCTGTTTAGCGAGCGTTCGCCGGACCGTTCGTCTTAACGAACGTGATCACCGGTTATTCCCGGTTAACGAACGTCCGTTTGTTTAATCGTTCATCGTTTTCTTTTTAGTCAGATTTATTCCGCGATTTTCTGATCGCGATTTCAGATCCGATCTTCGTTCTAGTTTATCTTCTCGCTCGTTTATCGGAATCAGGTGATTCAAGCGCCTGGAGTTTCGTTTCGAAACCGCCATTCCGACTAATCAACTTAAACAAAGTTTTGCTACTGTAAAATTTGACCTAGTTTCAATTTGCTAGAACCGAGCTGTTTTCTTTCGCCGTTTGACTTTGGTTGCCTTATTTGTTTCGATTCTTTTGCAACCAGGGTTCTTAAGTTGAACTCTCTGGTTAGATCTTTTATTCGAGATTTACCTGTGCATTTGATGAGTACTTATTTTATGCTTGTTGTTTGTCTGCGATAGATCACCCGGAGTGCGCCGCTTGTTACTTCGAATCTCTAGGTTTCGTGGATCATCAGCAAGGCAAGTAACACTTGATCATATCTTTTCTACTACCCAGTTTTTATGCATTAGATCAATCCTCAAACATTGCATGACTAGGATCTAATTAAATTGTGGGATGGGGAGTAGATGAGGTAGTACCTATTACCTGTTTTACTTATGAAACCTTTGGGAGTTACTTCTGCGTTTGCTTATTATGCCATGCTATGCTAGTAGACGTGGATTGGGTGAGTGAATATCCATGACAGATGTGAGATTGTTAATTAATGGTTTATCTAAGGTGGCAACTTAAATACACATCTGGGTGGATTGAGGCACCTGGGGTTTCCAGGACTTGCCTGTTTTTCTTTTGGACCGCCACCCAGGCTCAAAGGGATCATAAGATATTTCATGCTAGTAACTTTTGTGTGCAGCCACAAGCCATTATGGGCTCTGGCATAGTTGACTAAGTCGTGCGAACTCTTACAGTGGTAGACTAGCAGATGTAGGGGATGTAGGTGTACCGGTCTACCCATCGTAAGGTGCTAGCGCTTCTGAAAGACTATGTCTCGGTCATCCGTTTCTCCAAACACCATGCAGTGTGAGAAACCAAACGGAGGCGATCGAGTCTTGTGGGGAAAAGTGCGCAAACCTCTGCAGAGTGTACAAACTAATCATGATTAGCCGTGTCCCCGGTTATGGACATTTTGAGTATCTAGTACTTGAATATCATGTGAATCTCAACATGTTACTCTAATTTAATATTGTTGGGTTTGTTAATGATTACTTTTTAATTGGGATTGAGGATGCTGTCAACCATTCTCAATGTTTAACAACCACCATGATAGTTAAATAAATTTATTCCTTTGCAGTAGGGAAAAACTGGCTTTATGCAAAAACTGTAACCGTAGAGCTTTTCCACCAGCCATATATGCATGTAGTATAGGCTTACCTTTCATTATTCTCTATGTGTTACATTGCCAGCATATTCCATGTGCTGACCCGTTTTTGGGCTGCAACTTTCATGTTGTAGACTTTTCAGACGACGAGTAAGGTGCTTTTAGGTCGTGGTTCTATAATCAGTGATGCCGTTGGAGTTGATGGACTCACTTATCTTCCAAGTCTTCCGCTGTTATCGTTATTAGATGGCCTTAAGCCATATTTATTGTAATAAGTCCTCTTTGGACAACAATGTAATAAGTGTGTGATTGCTACTCTGTTATAAATCCTTCGAAGTACTGTGCGGTGTCAGCATTACTGATCCAGGGATGACACCTGAGCATAGAGTCTTGACCATCTGAGGTCGGGTCGCTACAGAGATGGTATCAGAGCACACGCTGACTGTAGGACACGACCACTAAGTTAAAGCCATAGATCACTATCCTCTTCTCATTTTCTAACTCCTCATCTTTTCTACTCTTTTAGGATGACGGACGCAAAGATCAAGTACGCCCAACCAGATGAAGGCACACCTTTTGGATTCCACTTGAAGGAAGTCGCCAAGTACCTGAACATTGGACTACCAAGCTTCACCGGGACTTTTAACGCCACTCTGCCTGAGGAGGAGCGCTGGAAGATTCAAGCTCACGTTCCGGGAAGGACATTCGCCCCAATCACCAAGCCCATAGATAGTGTTTTCAGTGCACCAACCTAGAGTCTGGGAAAGAGCATGGCAGCTCATATCACCATGGGACGCATTGGAGAAGTTTATCAAGAAGACCTCAAGGACACTATCTACCAGATTTGCGGACGCCAGGATGAACAATGGGAGATAGTCAACACCAAGAAGGATAGATCCATTGCACCTTTCATCCAGGAGTTAAACCAGCACATTCGACGCCAGGAGAACCAGATGTGCAATGATATGATAGAGTTGAAGAATGCGAAGGGAAGGATCATCGAACTTGAAGGAGAGCTGAAGTCTACACGCAAGGACTACATGGACGAGATCGTAGCTGTAGTAAGGCACAATAGCGATCTTAAGTATGAGATTGAAGAACTGAAGAAGAAATTAGCACTCAAGAATGAAGAAAAGTACGTCGACTGTCCGAGCAACTACATCATCATCGACGACACCGATTCGGATCCAAGTGAACCCGACTTTGAAGACGACGCTGGAGCAGACATCATGGAGTCTTCCACCGGTTCAAATTAATAGATGACCCCCACATATTAGTAGTGTTCCCTCCATGTAAACATTATAGTACAAGCACTTTTGTGATATTAGACCGTTGTATGCCCTTTGTTTGAAATGAATGAAGTGATTTTGTGTGCATTTGTCTGATGAGCATTTGGGTAGTGTTTTCTCCTTAGACCTCACTCTATTCTTAATTTCTCGTCTTTTCTAAACCCTTCAGATGCCTCCGAGACGCGACCCCGAGTTTGTTTTCCCGCCAGAGATCACTCAGTTGATTCAGCAGCAGAATACCTTGATCCAAACATTGGTACAGAACCAAGGCAACAACAACAACAACCCACCACCACCACCACCTGCGGATCACTTGACTCGTTTCCTTAGGCTGAATCCGCCGGTGTATTCCAGTAGAACCGAGCCGATTGTAGCAGATGATTGGCTCCGCAAGATAGGAAGGGAGTTGACCACTGCAGGATGTACAGATGGTGAGAAGGTGAAGTTTGCTGCACATCAGCTTGACGGACCCGCAGCAGCATGGTGGGAGAATTTCACAGCCACTTACCCTATAGACACTGTCACATGGGATCAGTTTCATCAAGCTTTCCGCACTGCCCATGTTTCAGCAGGAGCTATGGCCATGAAGAAGCGTGAGTTTCGCAACTTACGCCAAGGAGGAAGGACTGTTGGCCAGTATGTGGATGATTTTAGTAAGTTAGCATGTTATGCCCCAGATGACGTTGCTACAGATGCAGCTAAGCAGGAGAAGTTTCTGGAAGGACTGAATGATGAGTTAAGCATGTAGTTGATGGTGGCAAGATTCAATAACTACCAGGAGTTGGTAGACCGCGCCCTCATGATTGAAGGAAAGCAGCAGCAGATTGAGAATCACAAGAGGAAGTATGGGCAGGGGAAGTATAACTCTGGAGCCCAGCAGAAGCCCCATTATACACCTAAACAGGGAGTTCAGTTTCAGCATATCCATGGAGGAGGTAGTTCGCACAACCATAATGGTCACAAGAATGGTAATGGGAATGGAGGAAGCAACGGCCAGAACCGGACCACACCATCAACCCCAGCCAAGAAAGACCTGAGTCATGTCACCTGTTACAAGTGTTCCAAGACCGAACATTATGCAAATGAATGTCCCGAAGGCCAAGGTGGAAATGGAAGCTCTGGAAAGAAGCCAAACCCTTTCAACAGGGGACAGGTGAACCACATTGATGTGGAGGAGGTTGAAGCTCAGCCCGATGCAGTAATCGGTAAGTTTTTGGTTAAGTCATTTACTGCACTTGTTCTTTTCGATACTGGTGCATCGCATTCATACATATCAAGGGGATTTGTAGAATAGTATAGTCTGCCTACTCAGATTCTTAAAACCCCTATGCTAGTAAGTTCGCCAGGAGCAGACTACATGGCCAGACAAGGATGTTTTCAAGTGCCATTGAGTATAGGAAGGCATGTATTCCCGACGGATTTGATCATTCTGGAATCCCAAGGTTTGGATGTGATTCTCGGTATGGATTGGCTGTCGATGTATGGAGGAAACATCGATTGCGCAAGTAAGACGATTTTGCTCACAACGCCAGAAGGAAGAAGGATCAGGTATGTATCACGACATGGACCAAATAGGTATCAAGTAAATTCCTTATCAGGAGTTGTGCAGGAAGAGGTACCAGTGGTGAAGGATTACCCTGATGTATTTCCTGAGGAATTGCCAGGAATGCCACCGGATAGAGACATTGAGTTTTTGATTGAGCTTTTGCCAGGTATAGGCCCAATATCGAAGCGACCATACAGGATGCCCGCACAGGATTTGGCAGAAATCAAGAAGCAGATTAAGGAGCTATTGGATAAAGGTTATATACGCCCAAGTTCTTCGCCTTGGGGATCACCCGTACTTTTAGTGGAGAAGAAGGATGGGTCGTTAAGGATGGTTGTCGATTATCGTGGATTGAATGAAGTAACAATCAAGAACAAGTACCCACTACCAATGATAAATGATCTGTTTGATCGTTTGCAAGGAGCTAAAGTATTTTCCAAGATCGATTTGCGATCAGGGTACCATCAGTTGAAGATTCGAGAGCAGGACATACCTAAGACAACATTCAACACAAGATATGGACTGTATGAGTATACCGTTATGTCATTTGGACTGACTAACACACCTGCCTATTTCATGAACTTGATGAACAAAGTGTTTATGGAGTTTTTGGATAAGTTCGTCGTGGTGTTCATTGATGATATTTTGGTTTACTCGAAGAACGAAGAGGAACGTAAGGAACATTTGCGATTGGTTTTGGAGAAACTAAGGGAACATCAGTTATATGCCAAGTTCAGCAAATGTGAGTTTTGGCTAAAGGAAGTTGGATTTCTTGGACATGTTATATCCGGAGAAGGTATAGCAGTTGACCCCACAAAGGTTGAGACCATAACCAAATGGGAAGCACCAACGACAGTTGGGGAGATCCGGATTTTTCTTGGACTCGCAGGATAGTACCGGAGATTCATTGAGAATTTCTCAAAGATTGCAAAGCCTATGACGGAGTTGCTGAAAAAGGATACCAAGTTCATATGGATTGAGGATTGTGAGGCAAGTTTTCAGGAGTTGAAGAAAAGATTGGTTACCTCACCAGTGTTAATTTTGCCAGATCAGACCAAGGATTATGAGGTGTATTGCGACGCTTCACGTCGAGGACTTGGAGCAGTGCTTATGCAGGAAGGAAGAGTTGTTTCATATGCTTCGCGACAACTGAAACCTCACGAATTAAATTATGCCACACATGATTTGGAGTTAGCAGCCGTAGTGCATGCCTTGAAGACATGGAGACATTTCCTCATTGGAAATCATTGTGAGGTGTACACGGATCACAAGAGTTTGAAGTACATTTTCACGCAGAAGGAGTTAAACCTTAGACAAAGGAGATGGTTGGAACTCATCAAGGATTATGATATGAGATTGCATTATCATCCCGGAAAGGCTAATGTAGTAGCTGACGCATTGAGCCGCAAGAGCCATGTCAATACGCTGATGACGGGAGAGATACCAAATGAGTTAGCAGAAGATCTTCGTGAGCTATGTTTGGAAATAGTTCCGAGAGGCTATGTAGCAGCATTGGAGATTCAGTCTACCTTGATGGATAAAATCAGAGAAGCTCAGAAAAATGACAAAGAGATCGCGGATATAAAGAAGAAAATGAGCGAAGGAAAAGCAAAGGGATTTCGTGAGGATGAGCACGATACCCTATGGTTTGAGGACCGTGTTTATGTGCCAAATGACCCGGAGATCAGGAAGTTGATTCTGCAAGAGGCACATGATTCACCCTATTCGATTCACCCAGGAAATACCAAGATGTATTTGGATTTTAAGGAAACGTTCTGGTGGACCGGAATGAAGAAGGATATTGCGGAGTATGTAGCAGTTTGTGATGTATGTCAGAGAGTGAAGGCAGAACATCAGAAGCCAGCAGGATCGTTGCAACCATTGCTGATACCCGAATGGAAGTGGGAAAAACTAGGCATGGATTTCATCACGGGTTTGCCAAAGACTCGTTCAGGCTATGACTCGATTTGGGTTATAGTTGACCGCTTGACGAAGGTAGCTCATTTCATTCCAGTCAAGACTACCTATAGCAGTGCTAAGTTGGCAAAGATATACATGACCAGAATTGTGTGTTTGCACGGAGTTCCGAGGAGTATCGTATCAGATAGAGGAACCCAATTTACCTCAAAGTTTTGGAATCAGTTGCATGAAACTTTGGGAACCAGGCTAGAATTCAGTACAGCTTTTCACCCACAGACAGATGGACAGACTGAGAGAGTCAACCAGATTTTGGAGGATATGCTGAGAGCTTGTGCACTAGATTATGGATCTAGTTGGGATGATAACTTGCCGTATGCAGAGTTTTCTTATAACAACAGTTACCAAACCAGCTTGAAGATGGCACCTTTCGAAGCTTTATACGGAAGGAGGTGCAGGACACCGTTGTCATGGGACGAAGTTGGAGACCGTCAGTTGTTTGGACCAGATTTGATTAAGGAGTCTGAACAGAAAGTTAAGTTGATTCGCGATAGGCTCAAGGTAGCCCAGTCCAGACAGAAAAGCTATGCGGATTCAAAACGCAAGGCGATAGAATATGAAGTTGGAGACAGAGTTTATCTTAGAGTATCCCCACTTCGAGGAGTTAAGCATTTTGGAGTTAAAGAAAAATTAGCACCACGTTTCGTTGGACCGTATAAGATTTTGCAACGCATGGGAGAAGTCGCTTATAAGTTGGAATTACCTGAGGGACTGTCAGGAGTTCACGACGTATTCCATGTTTCTCAGCTGAAGAAATGTCACGCCGAGATGGCGGAGGTACCGCTAAGAGATATAGTGCCACTGGAAGCAATTCAGTTGAAGGAGGATTTAACATATGAGGAGAAACCAGTCAAGATTCTCGATTATGCCAGCAGAGTTACTCGCAGCAAGGTTATCAAGTTTTGCAAGGTTCAGTGGAGCCACCACACTGAGGATGAAGCCACCTGGGAGAGAGAAGAAGATTTGCTCAAGGACCACCCTCACCTATTTTCTAGCCAACCCGAATCTCGAGGGCGAGATTCATCTTAAGGGGGGTAGGTTTGTAACATCCCAAATTTTCAATTTGGAATGTTATACATTAGATCATCATGCATTACATATTTTTCTTGCATTTGTCGATCCTAGAAATTTTCACGCAACTCACGGACCCTCGAAGAGAGTTGGAGATTTCGAAATTTTCATATTTGAGTTCTCTCGAATTATGAAAAGAGGATCATTTGATTTTATTTATTTTATCTTCAAATATTTTTCCAATATCAAAAATAAGAGAGGGAATAATATGACTTTCCCAAAATTTAGGAAAAATGAAGATTTAATAAATAAATCAAATTTTGTATTTTTCGGAGTTTATTTGCCTTTTATTTTCCTTAGGAAAAAATGCGTGTTTTCAAAAATTGCATTTTAGGCCCCGAGTAAAAGTTCATTTTGTTCGACTCATTTTTAGGAGTCGGGGAAAATTTACTTTGTAATTTTTTGGAGTTCGTTTAGATTTATTTTTCTTCGTTTTTCTGCGTGCGTTATATATATATATATATATATATATATATATATATATATATATATATACGCAGTGCCCGACTGGGCCAAGGGCCCAGCCAGCCGGCCCAGCGCCCCGCCCTCCCGCACGCGCGCGCGCATCACCGCCGCCGCCAGCCGAGTCCGGCTCGAACTCCGCCACCGCCGCCGCCTTTGCTTGCCCCCTCCCCCAAGCAGCACCCCCTCCTATATATACCCCAGCACCCCCCCTCTCCTCCCCAAGCCGCCGCGCCCCGCAGCAGCAGCAGCAGCGCAGCCCAGCAGCCGCCGCCGCCGCGCCGCAGCCGCCGCCACCGCCGCCAGCGCAGCCGCCGCGTCGCCGTCGCCCCGCCGCCTAGCCGCCGCCCCGCCGGAGCCCCGCCTCGTCGAGGTAGCCGCGCCGCGCCACCCTCCCCTCGGTTCGGTTTTTTTATAAAAACCGTTCCGGTTTTCTTTTTCGTCTTTTCGGTTTTTTTCGAAACCCTAGATCGGTTTTTTATTTCCGGTTTTGCTGTTTAGCGAGCGTTCGCCGGACCGTTCGTCTTAATGAACGTGATCATCGGTTATTCCCGGTTAACGAACGTCCGTTCGTTTAACCGTTCGTCGTTTTCTTTTTAGTCGGATTTATTCCGTGATTTTCTGATCGCGATTTCAGATCCGATCTTCGTTCTAGTTTATCTTCTCGCTCGTTTATCGGCATCACGTGATTCAAGCGCCTGGAGTTTCGTTTCGAAACCGCCGTTCCGACTAATCAACTTAAACAAAGTTTTGCTACTGTAAAATTTGACCTAGTTTCAATTTGCTAGAACCGAGCTGTTTTCTTTCGCCGTTTGACTTTCGTTGCCTTATTTGATTCGATTCTTTTGCAACCAGGGTTCTTAAGTCGAACTCTCTGGTTAGATCTTTTATTCGAGATTTACCTGTGCATTAGATTAGTACTTATTGTATGCTTGTTGTTTGTCTGCGATAGATCACCCGGAGTGCGCCGCTTGTTACTTCGAATCTCTCGGTTTCGCGGATCATCAGCAAGGCAAGTAACACTTGATCATATCTTTTCTACTACCCAGTTTTTATGCATTAGATCAATCCTCAAACATTGCATGACTAGGATCTAATTAAATTGTGGGATGGGGAGTAGATGAGGTAGTACCTATTACCTGTTTTACTTATGAAACCTTTGGGAGTTACTTCTGCGTTTGCTTATTATGCCATGCTATGCTAGTAGACGTGGATTGGGTGAGTGAATATCCATGACAGATGTGAGATTGTTAATTAATGGTTTATCTAAGGTGGCAACTTAAATACACATCTGGGTGGATTGAGGCACCTGGGGTTTCCAGGACTTGCCTGTTTTTCTTTTGGACCGCCACCCAGGCTCAAAGGGATCATAAGATATTTCATGCTAGTAACTTCCGTGTGCAGCCACAAGCCATTATGGGCTCTGGCATAGTTGACTAAGTCGTGCGAACTCTTACAGTGGTAGACTAGCAGATGTAGGGGATGTAGGTGTACCGGTCTACCCATCGTAAGGTGCTAGCGCTTCTGAAAGACTATGTCTCGGTCATCCATTTCTCAAAACACCATGCAGTGCGAGAAACCAAACGGAGGCGATCGAGTCTTGTGGGGAAAAGTGCGCAAACCTCTGCAGAGTGTACAAACTAATCATGATTAGCCGTGTCCCCGGTTATGGACATTTTGAGTATCTAGTACTTGAATATCATGTGAATCTCAACATGTTACTCTAATTTAATATTGTTGGGTTTGTTAGTGATTACTTTTTAATTGGGATTGAGGATGCTGCCAACCATTCTCAATGTTTAACAACCACCATGATAGTTAAATAAATTTATTCCTTTGCAGTAGGGAAAAACTGGCTTTATGCAAAAACTGTAACCGTAGAGCTTTTCCACCAGCCATATATGCATGTAGTATAGGCTTACCTTTCATTATTCTCTATGTGTTATATTGCCAGCATATTCCATGTGCTGACCCATTTTCGGGCTGCAACTTTCATGTTGCAGACTTTTCAGACGACGAGTAAGGTGCTTTTAGGTCGTGGTTCTATACTCAGTGATGCCGTTGGAGTTGATGGACTCACTTATCTTCCAAGTCTTCCGCTGTTATCGTTATTAGATGGCCTTAAGCCATATTTATTGTAATAAGTCCTCTTTGGACAATGATGTAATAAGTGTCTGATTGCTACTCTGTTATAAATCCTTCGAAGTACCGTGTGGTGTCAGCATTACTGATCCAGGGATGACACCTGAGCACAGAGACTTGACCATCTGAGGTCGGGTCGCTACAGAATGTCCCATAACTAAGCGGAAGAGAACCCAAAACCGCATCAGTGGACAGCTCATCCAAGAGCGGGAAGCCCAACTGATCCAAAGATTGCACCTATCCGATCATCTTGATCACATGTGGGCTCAGTGGGTCACCTTCCTTTAGCTTACAATCCATCATGGATCGCCAGACGTTGAACCTTTCGGTCCTAGCCTGCACCTGAAACATGCTCTTGAGAATCTCGATCATATCGAAAGTGTCACAACCCTAGAATTATTTGCAGATAGTTGCATCAGTGAGCATCATGCATCCTGTTATTTTTAATAAATTTGAAATGGGGGATGATCAAACCCCTAGCACCAAAACAATGCTAATAGGTTCAACTTAAAAATATTTTCAATGAACCCAAATTGGTCTGCAAAAATGTTCATGATTTATGGAAAAGGGTGAAAACCATATCCAGAGATGATGCATATTTTTTCAGGACATTTTTGGTATTTGAATTAACACAATACCTATTTGAGTTGGAGCAAATAAATCCTATAAATATTTATAATGCTCTAATAATTCTGAAACTAGTTGTGGGTTGTTGGAAATAATCCAAACACTGCCCACAATTATTTCCAGGATTTTACAAAATGGATTAGTATTTTTACTAATTCAAAACAGAATAAAAGAAATAGAAAAACTGAAACAAAAGGAAAAGAGAGCTTACCTGTAGCTTACCTGGCTGGCCCAGGTTCTATGCAGCCCAGCTGCCGGCCCAGCTTACCTGGCCATTGCCAGTCGTCTCCCACCTCTGCCAGTAGGCAGAGGCAGAGACAACGCACGGGCGTGCGCGAGCGCCACGCCACCAGGCTGCCTGCCTGCGTCCGAGAACAGCGCGACACCGCGAATCCCCTCTTTGGTGCTGCCCCAATTTGCCCGGATCATTCATTTTTCCCCTACTCTCTCCCTCACCCTCTTCCCCACCATGGCCGACGCCATCGCACCTCGCCGTCGCCGCACGCGCAGCCACCGCATCCCCCTCGTCCCCTTTGGCATGCCCACGAGCTTCTTCCCGACGCGGCGCGTCCTCGAGCAGAAGAACCGAAGCCCGGACGGGCTGCCTCCCCGTCAATGCCGCCGTCTTCAACCTCGGGCACCCGCGCTTGCCTCCGGTCGATTCGGCGCCGCCAGGACCTCCCCGAGCCTCCCGTGCTTTTCTTCAAGACCGTTGTGAGCTCGCCATCGTTTCCCCTCTTCTCCCCCTCGCGTTCGCATGCTCTAGCTCTGTTCCCCACCTCCACCGAAGCTCGCCGCCGCACAGTCCTGTCGTCCTTGTCGTTTTGCCTAGCGTATGCCGTGTCCGAGCTCGTAGATGAGCTCCAAGAGGATCCAGGAGGCCGTGGCACCCCTCATCCGGCCTCCCTGTGCCCTGCAGTCGTGCGCCCGCTCAAGCCGAGCTTCGGCCGCCGCCGCGAGCTCCGCTCCGGTGAGCTCCGCCGTCCCCGCTGTGTCCCACCTGCCTTCCAGGATGCGGGCGAACCCGGGCTACGCCCCGGTGCCCTTAGCCGCTGGCCCCGTCGCCTTTAGCGCAAGTCTGGCGCGTTGCCGCCGTGGGTTTGGTCGCCGCCGGCGGAACTCCGGCGACAGCCAACGTGGCGGGGTGGTTAGCGCTAATCCCTGCCAGCTGGACCCCACCTAGTCACTGACAGCGGGTCCCGCATCGGGTCAAAGTCCAAGTCAACACGGGGTTAACCTCTGTCTCGCTGACCAGCGGGCCTCGCTTGGAAGGTTTGACCCTGGCTGGCCATTGACTCGCTGACGTCACACTGACGTCAGGTTGACGCAATAAATATTTTCTGGGATTTAAAATAAATCAGAAATGATTTATAATTTACAGAAAATGCCCAAAACTTCTAAAATTCATATAAATTCAACCGTAACTCCAAATTAAATAAATTATATATGAAAAATGATCAGAAAAATCCAATCTATCCCTTTGTACCATTTTCATGCATGTTAGAACAACTTATAGCTGCTGTTTAGCACAAATCATATAAATGGTATTTTAATATCCACATATGGAGTTTGAATTTGAATCTTGGATTTAAATCAACTTCATTTAATCTGGTTGCTAGTTGCATTAGCTCAAACCACAGCATATTGCCATGTCACACTCATGCATCATATTGTTGCATTGCATTGACTGTCTTCTTTCTCTGTTGCCGGTGTTTGTCCCCCCTCAGTAGACGTTGTTCCGACGATGAGTTCGATGACACCGATGAAGAACTATTACTATCTTCAGAAGTGCCAGGCAAGCAAAACCCCTTTGTTCATTCCGATATAATCCCACTCTCTCGCTCCTGCTCTCTTTTACTGCATTAGGACAACAACGATTCAACTGTTACATGCTACGGTAGATGAACCCCTTTTCCTCTGCATGACCTGTCATTGCCACAGTAAATAGATGAAACCCACTAGCATGAGTAGGAGTTGTTTGAGCCCTGATGTGCCTACTCATTCATGCTTGTTTGTCATGCCTGCTACTGCTTAGAGTTGAGTCAAGTCTGATTCATCGGGGATGAATTGGAGGTGTGTGAACATGTCCTGTTGTGTGTGGTCTAAATGTGTGAACACGATTTGTTAAAGGTAGCGGTGAGAGGCCATGTAGAAGTACATGGTGGGTTGTCTCATTAAAACCGTCCTCAGGAACTGAGTTCTGTGTTTGTGATCCATGAACAACTACTACCACTCATTGGGATCCTTAATTGACCCTCTCGGCTTCTGAATCACCCTTGTTCTCTGTCCAGGAGTTGCAACTAGTTTCTGGTGTTTGTAGGCAGTGCTAGTAGTCTACCAAGCAGCACCCGGTACAGGTGGGCTTGGGACAGACTAGGTGCAGTGGCACGGTGTACCAAGTGGCACCCGGATGGTGGGCCTGGGAACCCTTCTCACATCGTTTGGGGCCGTGAGCGACACCCCGGCCGGATCTCCTTGCGGATGGAACCTGAATAGGCGATAAACCTGGACGAGAGACTTGAGTGTTTAGGTAGGTCGTGGCCGACACCCTCGCCAGGCTTTCGCTTGAAGGTTGCTGAGATACATGACGTGTACATGGCGGTAAGTGGCGAGAGCGTGTGTGAAGAAGTACACCCCTGCAGGGTTAACATTATCTATTCGAATAGCCGTGTCCGCGGTAAAGGACTTCTGGGTTGCCTGTACAGTTCATAGACAAGTGAAAGTGGATACTCTAAAATGCGCAAGATAATCGTGAGTGCTATGGATGGCGTTCTCGTAGGGAGACGGGAGCGGATCCATAGTGGAGTATTGATATGGTGAATATGTGGACTCGTGTGCGCCACCTCAAAAGAGTTACTTGCAATCGTACTTCAGGATAGCCACCGAGTCAAAGCTGGCTTGCTGCAGTCAAACTCCACCAACCCCCTTTGTTGATAATGATGCATATGTAGATAGTTCTGATGTAAGTCTTGTTGGGTACATTTGTACTCACGTTTGCCTATTTTATGTTTTGCGGAGAGACTTTAGTCTCACTAGTTGTTCCGCGTGGACTTCGACGTTTAGCTTGTTACCTCAGCTACGATCTTGTGCCCTCGGCAGGATCTGGTAGATAGTCAGGCTTCTCAGCCTTTTTCATTTGTAGATGTCTGTACTCACACATGTTAAGCTTTCGCATGTGCTTTGACTTGTATGCTCTGAATGTTGGGTCGTGAGACCCATGTTTGTAACATCTCGCCCCTCGGAGCCTATTGAATAAATACTTGAGTTGTAGAGTCATGCTGTGATGCCATGTTGTATTTGCACATATAGAGCATATTGTGTGTATGTTATTGAAATGCTTGGTATGTGTGGGATCTGACTATCTATTTGTTTATCCTTAGTAGCCTCTCTTACCGGGAAATGTCTCCTAGTGCTTCCACTGAGCCATGGTAGCTTGCTACTGCTCCGAAACACTTAGGCTGGCCGGCATGTGTCCTTCTTCGTTCCTGTGTCTATCCCTTTGAGGAAATGTCACGCGATGAATACCGGAGTCCTAGCCCGCTACAGCCCGGTTCACCGGAGTCCTGCTAGCCCAGTGCTACAGCCTAGATTCACTCGCTGATGACCGACACGTTCGATGCTGGGTCATGGATGCCTGTCCCTGTAAGTTTGTGCGACTTTTGGTTTACGACTAGCCATGTCAGCCCGGGCTCCTTATCATATGGATGCTAGCGACACTATCATATACGTGTGCCAAAAGGCGCAAACGGTCCCGGGCAAAGGTAAGACGACACCCGTGGGGATACCGTGCGTGAGGCCGCAAAGTGATATGAGGTGTTACATGCTAGATCGATGCGGCATTGAGTCGGGGTCCTGACAGCTTTGGTATCAGAGCTTGACTGCCTGTAGGATTACCAAGCCAAACTGGTCGAAGTTGTGTCTAGAAATGCTTTAGTTATGTAAGGGAATTGATTGTGGAAGGGAACGTAAGGCTCTTTTTACTCCTTATACCTCATGGCCTTCTGATCTGAGTCATCCTCTTCTCTTCTACGGGGATTAAGAACCAGGCCTTCTCATCTATCTATTAGGATGACATGTTACTAATCCATAGACTTATAGAATTAATTGTTTCAAATCTCAGTTCAGTTTTTACTACTTCTGTATGTTCATAGCTGGTCTCAGAACCTTGATATTGTGATGTTGAGTGGTCATGCCACTATTTTTCAAGATGTCTCTAATCATTTTGAGCATTTACAGCCGTTATGCCGTCCGAGTCATCCCAGGTTTCTAAATAGTCTGATGCATTTGCAAATCCTTTCCGTCCGTTCTCGATGTTCCTTTGGGCCAGATTAACCACACTAATTGTGAGTTGAGGTACTTTGTTGCCTTGACATATATGTTGGAATTATTATTATGACCCTAGGTGTCTTAGGGGATCATCTAGTAATCAAGCCATGTTTTGTGTTCCCTTTGTGATGATTCTGGCCATTATTCATGAAAGCATCCCATGATGCAATTAGTTAGTAGGTATTCTACTTCTGGGTTTCTGATCCCGAGATTTCCCTACCTACTTCTTGTTGGTAGTATTTGCTAGTTCCTTTAGGTTATTAGTAGACTTTGCGATAGTCCTCGAGGTCCGTGGTATTTCCTTCTTCCAATACCATGAACCAATATGGCAGAAGTTCGGGAACCAAAAGATCACAACAAGAGTGATCTCGATGAGTTTCCCCTTCTATATTCCGATTCTGCCAAACCTACCTCTCTGCATGTGTTATCCGGAAGAAATGTTGAGCTTTGCTCGACATAATAATCTATGCATCCACAACTCAAAAAGATATATGTTCCTTTGAGTTGTCCCTCTTCAGTCGTATTCCGATCTTTGTCTATCAATTGATAGTCAGGAGTAATTGTGCATTCGTGTTATCGATGCTTATTACTCTTGTGGTCCGTCAAGCCATTCTATTCAGGATGACTAGGAGAAACAAACTCCAGTACCTCATCCATATCCAGGATTAGGTCAAAATAGTTGTGCTCCGCAGATCAAAATGCCAATCCAGCATCTGGTCTGTTCTACCTTGAAGTATTACCTACTTTATGTCAGGATTGTCATGAGAATTGCACCACATCTTATGAATTCCTGACGCAGTGATACTTCTCGCCATCATTTTTATTTCTCGGTTCTGTGTTGCTGCAACTGGAATGCCGACAGGTGAACTATGATGTGTGAAATCGATACTCCTAGCAACTCTGTTGCTCGGTAGCTAAAGGACAATAATTTCATCCTTAGCATGTTGGTTATTGAATCACCATCCTAAGGTTGGTTGTGCTACCTAGTCCTGATTTCCTGGTGCACTCTTCGATCAACGAGTTAGGAATGTGTCAATCCTTGCTTATTTGATCATATCGTCTTGCTCTGAAAAGCAAGATTGTTCTCGAGCTTAGTAACATATCGGTGGTTCGTGATGTTCCGAATATCTTCTCGGAAGTATTACCAGGTTGTCACCCGACCGCTATGTTGAGTTCGTGATCATGTTGGTTTTCCTCCCCATTCTCCAAGAATATGTGTTGGATACCCCTGAGCTAGATGGTTAAGCCAAACAACAACTCGGAGAGTTGGAAGATAAAAGCTTGTCCGACTTAGTTCATTTTAAGGGATATCTTGTATGTGTGTTGCAGAAAGTTGATATTTTCATCGACTGACCCTCGTGATCAGTTAATGGACCTATCATTTTATCCAACCTTTGATTTGAGTATGGGCTATCATCAAATCAGACCAGAATCAACGATATTTGTAATGTTGTCTTACTCGTGGTTGATCCCTCGAGCATACACCATTATATCTTTTGGGTCTGACCAATGCTATCACTTGTTCACATAATTATGGAACTCCATCCTCATGGAAACCTGGATGAATTGTTGTTGAGCCCATCGACAACATCCTTATCTCCTCCATGATTCTGTTGGACATTAAGCTAGTGTTGGAAACTTTCTAGACAATGCCTTCAAGTTCCATCCCTGAGGTATATGTTTGGATGAGAGCAGTGACTTCCTCTAATTCACGTGTATCTGATGTAAGTTGCCGCCATGAATTTGAGAAAGGTTTGTTTTGTTTCCCCTGGAATCATCCCAAATCACTCATGCATACGGGCGAAGTATACTGTGGTTTGGTAGATTAATTACCTCCATTCCATATGTATTCCATAGCACACCAAGCCACTGGCTGATTTGTTCAGGGAAAAGAAGTTTCTTCATAAGAGCTAATCATATGACTTATGCAAGGACTTCGACATCCTTGATGATGGTTCCCAAACAGGACTCGGTAGTGTTTTATTATAAGACTACTACGCGGTCATGCTTGTCTGGGACAGCCTGTTCACATGTATGTAGCAGAACCAGCTCATGTTTTGGAGCGTACTACCATAGTTCATTTCCTGAGAATCTCGCAACATCATCTCGTCGGTTTGTGTTGCAAACTTCCCTTTTCTGGACATGTTGTCTGAAACATCCTGTTACCAACCAGATCTGAATCTCAGGCGGATATGATGGTTGGAACTTCTCCAAGATCTATGATGTAGGTCCCGACAAGGTTGATGTTCTCGCCGACGCACCTAGCCGGAGGATCTAGCACTATAGTATCTTGATTGGGCAATCTGTCCATCTTCTCCACGAGGATGTCATGCGGCTTATTCTACAAGTTGTTCCTTAGGGATTCTTGTGCTCTTGGTTTCCCTGATAAGCTATAACCATTCAAACAGTGGAATCACTCTCGTTGAGTTATTCCCCAGTTACCAGAATCATTCCCAGCATTTGCATTTTGTTCCCAGCTTGCACCGCCATTGTGCCATTCTACCTTGGGTCCCATCCATTTCCGATGATAAGAAAAATCATCCATCGCGTTGTCTTCAACAAGGTAGTCCACATCATCCATTCGAATCCGGATATGCCATTCCTTTGAGCCCCGCCAAACGATCGATTGTAATTGCCTTAGGCTGGTATAAAGAGTTTCAAAGATCTAGATATCAAAAGTAATTCTTTTTGCCATTTAAGGTAATAACTCCACGAGTCACCTCCCCCAAGGTGCCCCATTATTGAATCATGGCAATTATTTCCTCGCCACCTTGACACCATCCACCATCTCTCAAAGCGTGGAATTGTTGCCCACCAAATCAAACCTCGTTGTTTGTTCTTCCATCCCTCTCGATGTGTTTTGTGCCTCAACTCGAGATGTTTCAACATCTCATCCCACGAGTTGATCTTGAGTGCTAGATCTTCGAGGAGATCGTTTCCTGTAGAGTTTCTTTTTGTCGTCATCGTGTTGGATGAAGATCTCGAAAGCAAAGATGTCAAGATCAATACGAAGCAATGAATCAACATCTTCGAGAAGGGAAGGTGGATCATGAGATCGTGTTAGCTTTGTGTCCCCTCTGCCCTCTTACCTCATGTCTTGAATCTTAGGACGAGATTCTCGTTTAGTGGGGGAGAGTTGTCACAACCCTAGAATTATTTGCAGATAGTTGCAATAGTGAGCATCATGCATCCTGCTATTTTTGATAAATTTGAAATGGGGGATGATCAAACCCCTAGCACCAAATCAATGCTAATAGGTTCAACTTAAAAATATTTTCAATGAACCCAAATTGGTCTGCAAAAATGTTCATGATTTATGGAAAAGGGTGAAAACCATATCCAGAGATGATGCATATTTTTTCAGGACATTTTTGGTATTTGAATTAACACAATACCTATTTGAGTTGGAGCAAATAAATCCTATAAATATTTATAGTGCTCTAATAATTTTGAAACTAGTTGTGCGTTGTTGGAAATAATCCAAACACTACCCACAATTATTTCCAGGATTTTACAAAATGGATTAGTATTTTTACTAATTCAAAACAGAATAAAAGAAATAGGAAAACTAAAACAAAAGGAAAAGAGAGCTTACCTGTAGCTTACCAGGCTAGCCCAGGTTCTATGCAGCCCAGCTGCCGGCCCAGCCCACCTGGCCATTGCCAGGCGTCTCCCACCTCTGCCAGTAGGCAGAGGCAGAGACAACGCACGGGCGTGCGCGAGCGCCACGCCACCAGGCTGCCTGCCTGCGTCCGAGGACAGCATGACACCGCGAATCCCCTCTTTGGTGCCACCCCAATTCGCCCGGATCATTCATTTTGCCCCCTACTCTCTCCCTCAGCCTCCTCCCCACCATGGCCGACGCCATCGCACCTCGCCATCGCTGCACGCGCAGCCACCACATCCACCTTGTCCCCTTTGGCATGCCCACGAGCTTCTTCCCAATGCCGCGCGTCCTCGAGCAGAAGAACCGAAGCCCGGACGGGCTGCCTCCCCATCAATGCCGCCGTCTTCAACCTCGGGCACCCGCGCTTGCCTCCGGTCGATTCGGCGCCGCCAGGACCTCCCCGAGCCTCCCGTGCTTCTCTTCAAGACCGCTTTGAGCTCGCCATCGTTTCCTCTCTTCTCCCCCTCGCGTTCGCATGCTCTAGCTACGTTCCCCACCTCCACCGAAGCTTGCCGCTGCACGGTCATGTCGCCACCGTCGTTTTGCCTAGCGTACGCCGTGTCCGAGCTCGTAGACGAGCTCCAAGAGGATCCAGGAGGCCGTGGCACCCCTCATCCGGCCTCCCCGTGCCCTGCAGTCGTGCACCCGCTCAAGCCGAGCTCCGGCCACCGCCGCGAGCTCCGCTCCGGTGAGCTCCGCCGTCCCCGCTGCATCCCACCTGCCTTCCTGGATGCGGGCGAGCCCGGGCTATGCCCCTACGCCCTTAGCCGCTGGCCCTGTCGCCTTTAGCGCAAGTAGGCGCGTTGCCGCCGCGGGTTTGGTCGCCGCCGGTGGAACTCCGGCAACAGCCGACGTGGCGGGGTGGTTAGCGCTAATCCCCGCCAGCTGGACCCCACCTAGTCACTGACAGCGGGTCCCGCATCGGGTCAAAGTCCAAGTCAACACGGGTTAACCTCTGTCTCGCTGACCAGCGGGCCCCGCTTGTAAAGTTTGACCCTGGCTGGCCGTTGACTCACTGACGTCACACTGACGTCAGGTTGACGCAATAAATATTTTCTGGGATTTAAAATAAATCAGAAATGATTTATAAATTACAGAAAATGCCCAAAACTTCTAAAATTCATATAGATTCAACCGTAACTCCAAATGAAATAAATTATATATGAAAAATGATCAGAAAAATCCAATCTATCCATCTGTACCATTTTCATGCATGTTAGAACAACTTGTAGCTGCTGTTTAGCACAAATCATATAAATGGCATTTTAATATCCACATATGGAGTTTGAATTTGAATCTTGGATTCAAATCAACTTCATTTAATCTAGTTGCTAGTTGCATTAGCTCAAACCATAGCATATTGCCATGTCACACTCATGCATCATATTGTTGCATTGCATTGATTGTCTTCTTTCTCTGTTGCCGGTGTTTGTCCCCCCTCAGTAGACGTTGTTCCGACGATGAGTTCGATGACACCGATGAAGAACTATTACTGTCTTCAGAAGTGCCAGGCAAGCAAAACCCCTTTGTTCATTCCGATATAATCCCACTCTCTCGCTCCTGCTCTCTTTTACTGCATTAGGACAACAACGATTCAACTGTTACATGCTGTGGTAGATGAACCCCTTTTCCTCTGCATGACCTGTCATTGCCACAGTAAATAGATGAAACCCACTAGCATGAGTAGGAGTTGTTTGAGCCCTGATGTTCCTACTCATTCATGCTTGTTTGTCATGCCTGCTACTGCTTAGAGTTGAGTCAGGTCTGATTCATCGGGGATGAATTGGAGGTGTGTGAACATGTCCTGCTGTGTGTGGCCTAAATGTGTGAACACGATTTGGTAAAGGTAGCGGTGAGAGGCCATGTAGGAGTACATGGTGGGTTGTCTCATTGAAACCGTCCTCAGGAACTGAGTTCTGTGTTTGCGATCCATGAACAACTACTACCACTCATTGGAATCCTTAATTGACCCTCTCGGCTTCTTAATCACACTTGTTCTCTGTCCAGGAGTTGCAACTAGTTTCTGGTGTTTGTAGGCAGTGCTAGTAGTCTACCAAGCAGCACCCGGTACAGGTGGGCTTGGGACAGACTAGGTGCAGTGGCACGGTGTACCAAGTGGCACCCGGATGGTGGGCCTGGGAACCCTGCTCACATCGTTTGGGGCCGTGAGCGACACCCCGGCCGGATCTCCTTGCGGATGGAACCTGAATAGGCGATAAACCTGGACGAGAGACTTGAGTGTTTAGGTAGGTCGTGGCCGACACCCTCGCCAGGCTTTCGCTTGAAGGTTGCTGAGATACATGACGTGTACATGGCGGTAAGTGGCGAGAGCGTGTGTGAAGAAGTACACCCCTGCAGGGTTAACATTATCTATTCGAATAGCCGTGTCCGCGGTAAAGGACTTCTGGGTTGCCTGTACAGTTCATAGACAAGTGAAAGTGGATACTCTAAAATGCACAAGATAAGCGTGAGTGCTATGGATGGCGTTCTCGTAGGGAGATGGGAGCGGATCCATAGTGGAGTATTGATATGGTGAATATGTGGACTCGTGTGCGCCACCTCAAAAGAGTTACTTGCAAGCGTACTTCAGGATAGCCACCGAGTCAAAGCTGGCTTGCTGCAGTCAAACTCCACCAACCCCCTTTGTTGATAATGATGCATATGTAGATAGTTCTGATGAAAGTCTTGCTGGGTACATTTGTACTCACATTTGCCTATTTTATGTTTTGCAGAGAGACTTTAGTCTCGCTAGTAGTTCCGCGTGGACTTCGACGTTTAGCTTGTTACCTCAGCTACGATCTTGTGCCCTTGGCAGGATCTGGTAGATAGTCAGGCTTCTCAGCCTTTTTCATTTGTAGATGTCTGTACTCATACATGTTAAGCTTCCGCATGTGCTTTGACTTTTATGCTCTGAATGTTGGGTCGTGAGACCCATGTTTGTAATATCTCGCTCCTCGGAGCCTATTGAATAAATACTTGAGTTGTAGAGTCATGTTGTGATGCCATGTTGTATTTGCACATATCGAGCATATTGTGTGTATGTTATTGAAATGCTTGGTATGTGTGGGATCTGACTATCTAGTTGTTTATCCTTAGTAGCCTCTCTTACCGGGAAATGTCTCCTAGTGCTTCCACTGAGCCATGGTAGCTTGCTACTGCTCCGGAACACTTAGGCTGGCCGGCATGTGTCCTTCTTCGTTCCTGTGTCTGTCCATTTGGGGAAATGTCACGCGATGAATACCGGAGTCCTAGCCCGCTACAGCCCGGTTCACCGGAGTCCTGCTAGCCCAGTGCTACAGCCTGGATTCACTCGCTGATGACTGACACGTTCGATGCTGGGTCATGGATGCCTGTCCCTGTAAGTTTGTGCCACTTTTGGTTTACGACTAGCCATTTCAGCCCGGGCTCCTTATCATATGGATGCTAGCGACACTATAATATACATGTGCCAAAAGGTGCAAACGGTCCCGGGCAAAGGTAAGGCGACTCTCGTGGGGATACCGTGCGTGAGGCCGCAAAGTGATATGAGGTGTTACATGCTAGATCGATGTGGCATTGAGTCGGGGTCCTGACAGAAAGCCCCAACATCTTCGAAATACTACTGCAAATCGGGCTCCATACAAGCCAGCATGAGACAGCTGATCTCGTTTGATTCATCAACGAGTTTCTGGTAGGCATTCCTAGTTGTGGCATTAGCATTATCGGCAGGTTCCTGTGGAAGTGGATCCTCTAGGACTTGTTCCTTCTTATCAAGCTTGAGAACAATTCTCAAATTTTTGTACTAGGTAGTAAAGTTTGTTCCATCAGTTTAACCTTTTCCAGAATTGATTTCAATGCAAAGTTGGGTTGCACATGTGGTGCCATTGATCTACAACAGAAAATATGCAATCACTAAGCAATGTGTTTATGTAGAGTAATTCTAGCCTTAAACAGAAATACTCCCACTGAAGTCGGCATCCCTCCACAAACTCTCAATGATTCAGGATCCGACTAGCGCATGCGACTAGTGAGCTTTAGCATCACTTCTAGCCAAGATAGATATCCGGTAAGCAACTCCTTGCTAATCGTATCTCCATACGACTCCTGTTGGTCGGGAAGGTATCTCATACCCCAGCACCCAACCTTCTTTGCCACAAGGCCCAAAACCATTTTGTTAGCCTTGTCAAGATAACCTGATGTAGTGCATGTCTGTGTCCGACACGAACCCTTCAGTTCAAGGACACCTAGAAGCACCCCAATTTTATGAGCCCACTACTAGACGTACTTGACATGCGAAGGTGCAATGTCGGGAATGGCAAATTTATTGATATTAACAAGGGATCTTTCTACCATTCTAACATGCATAGAAAACAAGAAGCACAACAATCACAAATAAACATATATTGTGAAATACTATGGCTCCTTCATGGATGTCCTTCCAAGGCGGCTCCAACTCCGATGCCCAGGTTGGACTCCATCTTGTTCGTCACGCCGGGACGCCAAAGCCTCGAACTTGATCTCTATACTCCAACTACTACAACTATTAATGAATTTTAAAGAGAATCACAAGTCGACACGTAGGTCGTTGTACATTATAATGATAGCACTTTGGCTCCTGCCGGCTGACAAACATGACATGCAGGCCATGTATAAATTACACGCATGCATCACATACACATGAGCCATACTATTCACATCAAACCTGCAAAACAAAGTTACTCACATTCTACTGGTTTGAGTGATCACGTACAAAATACAAGGTGCTATGCACAAGGCGGTCCCGCGAGCTAGTTAGCGGGCAGGGTTCGAAGGGGCAGTGCCTCTTGTGGGTGCGAGCAGCGCCCTTTGTTTTCTAAAATCACAGATCGCATCTGTACTCCGATCACGCCGAATTTTGCGATCTGACCGATCTCATCGATCATCATGAACCTGATTCAGATTTACGTTTCACTGTTAACCCCGATGGAGGTTACTGACCGGTAGGGGTAGGTTGTGTAACGACCTCATTTGTTCGGATCATCAGAAAACATGGCCACATCGATCCCCATGTGCAGTTGATCTCATCAACCGTGCACACAGACGATCTCATCAACGACAATAGATCTCATCTGCCACCTCCACATATCTAATACGCATACGATCTGAAACGAAATCCTATAGAAAAAGGCTCTAGTACCACTGTTGGGTTCTACGGAAGGGTGCGTTGACTGCAAATTAAAATTTTCCTACTCGCACAACAACCAAGAACATCCTAGGGAAGATGGATCATAGATCGTTACCACAAGACGTGCAGTGCCATGCAGCGAAAGAAGAGTTGGGGCAGCGCGTCCGCATGGATCGTCTCCTCCTCGTCTGATCTCCCTTGAACAGCCGGTCGTCCGATCCCACATACAAGTTTGCCGGAGCGGCGCAGGTGCATCACCTCTAACGGTATCCGCGCGTGCTAGGGGAACACAGTGCTGTGGACTGCTAGGTCCGATCACACAGTCAGCAGAGAGTGGAGGTGGCTATATGCAACACATGCAAAGCCCTAGTGACAGCACTGAAGCGATCAATCAAATGAGTGTGCTGCACCTCCATTTTATATAGGCGTCCATCGCGGGCTCAACATCCGTGTGCTAGCCCGACCTCTTTCTGGTTCCAGTGATGCCGACCACAAGCCGGATTATCTCATAATCCTTCTTGCATGGCCATGCTTATCCTGGTCGAATCACACGAGGGGCCTAGAGTATATCTCTCTTGATCGGAGGAGAAAATCCCATCTTGCTCGATCATGTCTCGCAGCATGGGTCTGGACAAGCCTGAAACCAACCTTGGTAACTACCCACTCACGGAGTAGTGTCTGGTTGGCCCAAAGCAGGTCTGTCACCATCCCGAGTACATTTGCCAGCTTAGATCTTAGGACATAGAACATATGTTATACTAGAGACTCACATATGACATATCGCTGTGTCTCATTGTTGGGTATGTCCGACTCAGACATTATCTCGACTCAGATCTGACTACATCAAATCCGACCAGATCCTTCTGAGTCCATATTATCCGGTTAGCATCCAATGATTCATGGCTAGTGAGACCAAGCCGTCGACTATGTCATATGCTAGTATAGTCGGCTGCGCGTCCACACTACCATTTCGACTAGGGACCTTTTAGGATAGTCATCATACAATGCATAGTCCCACAAACAAATCACGTACTTGCTAATACACAACATTGATAATGTCCAAGACTACCTTTATCCATAAACACATAGGAAATATCATCATACACGATTGCCTCTAGGGCATATAAACAATAGAATCAATATGGGCATCCAGGTCCCACTATTGGTTATTGATCGGACAGAAGTCTCGGTCATGTTTGCATGATTCTCGAACCAGTAGGGTGGCACACTTAACGTTCAATAGCGCTAGGGTAGTGTTGAGATATTAATAGTGCAAAGTACAAATGTTGTTTGGAGTCCCATATGGGATCCGGGACATCACGAGGAGCTCTGGAATGGTCCGGATGTAAAGATTCATATATGGAAAGTTGTTATCGGGGTTCCGGAAAATGTTCGAGTTTTTTGGTATTCTACCGGGAAGGTTCTAGAAGGTTTCGGAGTGGGGCCCCCCTGCTTTGGGGGACCCTCATGAACATAGGTAGCGGGGAAAGTCCCCACAACCCTGCTCTAGGTGCACCAAGATCCTCCCTTAAAAGGAATAGTATCATATCCAGAAGGGATAAGACCAGGATCCCTAAAAAGGGGGAATACACTAGTGCAGAACCGGGCAATAGCACCGGTTCGTAAGGCCCTTTAGTGCCGGTTCCATAACCGGCACTAAAGTGTGGACACTAAAGGCCCCCCCCCCTTTAGTACCAGTTCAGCACGAACCGGTGCTAAAGGGCAACCACGTGGCACGAGCCAGATCCGGGGGCCTGGAGCCCTTTAGTACCGGTTGGTAAGACCAACCGGTACTATAAGGTTTGGGGGTTTTTAGTTTTATGATTTCTTTTTCATTTAATTTTGTGTTTCCATTTTAATTCTTTTTCGTTTGCTGGTATTTTACGATACTACACATTGTACACGTTATGCATACATATATATATATATATATATATATATATATATATATATATATATATATAGAATTTCTAGTGGAACCAATCATGCATATATATATATCATCAATGTCTCACAAACCACCATATTAATTAATTCACACATACACACATGTATAGCTATATACAATTTCTCCTACATATGCTTGTTGCCTTCGGAGCGAGTGGCATTAGCCTAATTGGTGCCTTCGGAGCACAATGACAATTGGAAGTGGTTTTCATGGGGGCGGTAGCGGGTAATAGTATTCTCCCTTCGGATTTATGACCTGGTCGAGCAAAAATCCCGCTATTTCCTCTCGAAGTGCTTCTACGCGCTCCGTTTCTAGGAGCTTCTCCCGCACCTCTTTGAACTGTTAAGAAGGAGATCAATATGCATGTGTATTAGTTGTGTGACTAGATATCGATAATGGTGTAAAAATTGTGAATAGTGTTCTGACAAGCGTACCCATTCCTGTCTTTGAGATCTGCTCCTTTCGGACGCCATCATGCGAATGTTCTCGCAAACGCAGAATGCACACAGATCAATCCCCTGCGCCTGCTTCAGGGCCTTTACGAGAATGTAATTTGATCAGATAATAATTAATCAAGCATGATAATTAAAGAGATGGCAGCTAGCTAGCTAGCTAGTACTACTTAATTACTTACCTTGGGTCGAAACCATTTAAGCTTTTTTCCATTCGCCTTCCGTGACGCTGATGAACCTTGCCCAAGCCCTGCCCTCCGACAAAGAAAATGAATAAAGGGGTTATTAAATAGTTCATACCATGAAATGACGAACTAAATAGGCCGAGATATATAGTTAATAATGATTGAAATTACCTGTTGGCTATCCCAAACAAGATGTTATAGTCAGTATTTGCTTTGAGTAGTGAGTCCAGTATTTCAACTATTCCGGCGTCAACTTTAATGATACACAAGATCCAGTGAAATCTGCATGCACACACGTTTGCATGTCTTAATTAAGCGGGCATATGTAAGCAAAAACACGTAGCTAGCTAGTAGGCAAAAACAAAGAATTTGTAGTACAAGACAGTGTGACTCACTGGAAGTTGTAAGGAAGTAGTATATCTTCATTGTATTGGAGGCGCTTCAAGAACTCTAGCATGTTGTCCTCTACGTCCTTTTCATGATGTGGATTTAGTAGCCATGTGTATTCATTAACGGTGTTTGGGTCAATGAACCCAATGCCAAAGTGTCCACCTTTTCTCATTTCATACATCTTCATCCTGCATAATACCACAGAAAAGAATATAGTGAGGATAATTACAGGTAATGATTGATCAAAAGGATCACTACAGCTAGCTTGAGACTTAAATTACAGAAAGAAATCACTTACAGACAATAGCAACTGACGATAGATTTGTCGAGTGCGTCTTGATTGTATAACTGAAACAGTTCAGAATACTCGACGGACAGAGCTTTCTCATGGAAGTAATGCTCCTCCTTGACATTCACCATTAGGGACTCTCGATTGGAAATCTTGGTAATGTTCATGTACCATTGATGCAATTCATACATTCTCGTTGGGAGGTTCTTGACCTTGTCTGGCTCGACCAAAGGTTGGCCCCGGACATATTTCCGTTTTATTTCATCCTCTGTAAGCACAGGCATGGGCTCGATCTCGAGGAGTTGTCCAACAGTGATGTTGAGAACTTCAGCCTGCATTATATGGTCCTTGGTTATTACCACATTGCCCACCTCGGGAACGTAAACTGTTTGCCCACAATAATATTGGGCGCGCGTACTGTCACGTGTTATTGGCACAAAAAGCGAGGGGATCGATTGCGCCGCCTGTTCTCCTAGCTGGGGAATGGTTTTCCCGCATTTTTTGACAGCTGCTTGTTGTTTGCTCGATCCCGACCTCGCCTCCTTACGTAGACGTGCTCGATTTAACTTCCTGATGTGGCGCTCATAGTCTGTGTCAACAGGCTTGGGAGCTGGTGGTTGAGCCATACGAATGAAGTGGTCAATCGTTTCCTCAGGCACTTTCTCCCTTGGCGGCGGTGGCGGTTTTGGTGCAAAATGGGCTTCCACCTCGGCCTTCGATATGGCTGCGTTTTCCTCCTCGGACTTGTCATAAGGCCTCTGCGGAAGAGGCAAGAGGCTAGGACCATATTTATATCGCTTGCCTCCGCCTGTACTTCCTGTACTACCTCGACTCATACCGCTACGCACCATAGCTGCGGGGTGTCTCTTCTGCGATTGCTGAGGCGGCGGAGACGGCTGATGGGGCTGAGTTGGACGAGGAGGAGTGGCCTGAAGCTGTGCCGGACTTGGAGGAGGAGTGGCCTGAGGTTGTGCCGGACATGGAGGAGGAGTGGACGTCTGACGCTGTTGCGGAATTGGAGGAGGAGGAGTGGCCTGACACTTTGCCGGACTTGGAGGAGGAGTGGCCTGACACTTTGCCGGACTTGGTGGACTTGCAGGAGCGGGAGTCTGCTGACTCGGTGGCGGACTTCGACGAGGAGTCGGCTGACGCGGTGTCGGTGGCCTTCGAAAGATGATGCAATCCTTTTTCCATAGGATGATACGATGTTTGGCCTCTCCGAGAAAGCGCTCGTCGTCACCTCTAGGAATGTCAAGCTGTAGCTCCGAATATGGTGGGTCCACCACCTCATCAACCAAGACACGAGCATAGCCCGCTGGAATCGGGTTGCAATGGAAGGTTGCCTCGGGGGGATTTGTAAAAGCAACGCCGTCCGCCACCTTCATGGATATGTTCTTCATTTTGACGTGTAGCTCGCAGTTAGTGTTCTCCGTGATGTCATCCACGGGGTATCTACCCAGCATTGCGTCGTCTGGGGCGGAACCCACGCTGCTTCTCGGCATGGATGGGGCGGTGCTACCAATGCTGGATTATCCGCTAGCTGCTGCAGCTGCTGAGACCCCCTTTGCTAGGTAAGTGAGTCGATCTGCTCCTGCTGCCGCTGGAATTTGACTGTCAATTCCGCTTGACTTGCTTCTAGGCCTTGAAGGCGTTCATAGTCCCGCTTCCTCTGCTCCTCCTCCATCTTCCTCTTCTTCTCCTCCGCAATCTTCTTTCTCGCACGGGTTCTGTAGTCGGTGTTCTAGTCTGAAAACCCCTCATACCACGGAATAGCGCCCTTGCCTCGTGTTCTTCCCGGGTGTTCAGGATTTCCCAGGGCACGCGTAAGCTCGTCGTTCTCTCTGTTGGGCTGGAACACCCCCGATCGTGCCTCTTCTATTGCAACAAGTATCGCATCGTCGGCTCCCTTCAGACTTGCCTTCATCGAAACATTGCCTGTCTTCGGGTCCAACTCCCCCCCATGCGCATAGAACCAAGTCCTGCACCTGGGGGGCCAGCTCTTAGTAACCGGAGTGACACCTGCATCCTCCATCTCTTTCTCAGACTTATCCCACTTAGGCATTGCCACCGCATAGCCACCTGGCCCCAGCTTATGGAACTTATCCTTTTTTTCGGCATTCTTCTTGTTTATTCTCGACCGTTCCTTAGCTAATTCTGAATCCTTGAATTTCACGAAATCGTCCCAATGAGCACGTTGGTTCTCTAGTGTTCCCTCGAATACTGGAGTCTTCCTTCCTCCCTTGACGTACTTGTCCCATTCACGATTCTTGTGGTTCTTGAATGCAACCGCCATCTTCCTAAGAGCAGCGTCCTTGACTTTCTGCACATCTGCTTCTGTGAAATGATCTGGTAGGGTGAAATGTTCCATGAAAGTATCCCAAAGCAGATCTTTTTGATTCTTGTCGACAAAAGTAACATCTGGACGTGGCTTTGTTGGCTCTCTCCATTCTTGAAGTTTGATCGGGAGTTGGTCCTTCACAAGAACTCCGAACTGACGAACGAACTTGTCCGCAATCTTCTTAGGCGCTAATGGTTCGCCATTAGGTCTGACTGCCTCGATATTGTACTTTACGCCCTCCTTCAACTTTTTGTTCGGGCCTCGTTTCGTCCTTTTGCCTGAAGATTTGCTCGATTCGGATGGCTGAAAGAACAAAGATCGATTCGTTAATATATCTTCAAGTCATTTAAAACATGTGATGATCACCAGATGCCTACTTATATAAATATATATACCTCGCCGGTCTTTGTTGTTTCAGGATCAACATGTTCTTCTTCATCGTCATAATCGTAGTTCATGACTTCATCAATTCGGTCGTCGCAATCGAATATCATATCACCCTCTCCGGTGTTGTTCAGAAATTTGGAGCCGTCATAATCTTCTTCATTCTGATCATCATCTGGCCCGCGTATCATATCGAACATGGTCTGTTCTCCCTCTCTGTCGGTATTGTCTGCCATAGCTTTTATTTAACTAATCCAAAAGAAATATAAAACAATTTAGTATTCAAATTACATCGTCTCGAATAATAGATATAATCTCTAATACATCGTCTAGAATAATAAATATAATCTCGAATACATCGCCTCGAATAATATATAATATTGAATAGTACATCACTGGCTAGGTAGCCAATTAAAGATCGAATACAACAGAAGAATCTAGGACACTCGCGGTTCCTGCGGCGCGGGCGGTGGACACCCAAAGAGAAGGAACCCTCACAGGATCATAGCTGAAGTGAGATCCCTGAAGAAACTGCTAGGTATTTGAGAACCTGCCGCCCTCTAATGCAACCATGTAGCGATGGACGTGCTCGTCCTCCTCCCTGACACGGTGACGTACCACCTCTGGCGGGGCCGGGTCCCTCCGCACCGAAACTGGCCCACGCGAACGCCACCAAACGAGATCAGGGTCGAGAACGGGACCCGGGGCCGGGTTCCTCATCAAGCAACGCGCACCTCCAGGCAGCACCTCCCAGTGCCAGCCCGGCGGAGCCCAGTCCCGGAATTGGGTCAGCCGGACATCGTCGCGGACGGGTCGACGGCGAGGATGCGGGCCGGGCATCGTCGAGAACAAATACTAGCTATATGCCCGCAAAAAGTAACATTTTTTTAATGATTGGATTTTGATAACTAAAATTTCTAACATTTCTATATAACACTAATTATGCTATCATTGCATATGTCAAAAATCTATATACTATTTCATACTAATTAAGCATCTAGCACTAAAAACAGAAAACACAACTTCTATACATCCATTAAAAAACTGAAAAACAACATTATATAAAAAATTCCCATACTAATTAAAGACTAATATATCCATCTAACATGCATTCATACATATATAATAGTGAAAAAATAATAATAAAATAATCTAAACTAATTAAACATACAAAATACGTATATACTAATATATACATGCATTAATTCATACATATGTACGTGTGTGTGTGTGTGTTCATCATGCTTGTGTGTGTGTGTGTATGGGCTCGGGGAGGGGCGGCACCCATGGTGGCCGCCGGGGCGAGGGAGAGGGGTTAGAGGGGGAGAGCTCAAGCGGGGCGACGGCGACGGCGAGGCGACGGCCCGAGGCGGTGACGGGCCGGGGCGTGACGCGGGGGCGGCGACGCGGGGACGGCGCGACAGGGACGGGCCCGGGGCGGCGACAGAGACGGGGGCGGCGACGAGGACGTGGGCGGCGATGGCGACGGCGTCGATCGATCGGGGCGCGCGGGCGGTGCTTCAATGGGGAAACAGAGGAAAAAATAGAGGAGAATGAAATTTTCGTAAGTGTTGTATATATAGAAGGCACCTTTAGTACCGGGTGGAGCCACCAACCGGTACTAAAGGCCTGTTTTGGCCAGGCCAAGCGGCGGGAACCGCAACCCCTTTAGTACCGGTTGGTCGCTCCAACCGGTACTAAAGGCCCCCCCCTTTAGTACCGGTTTGTGCCACGACCCCGTACTAAAGGGGGTGCGCTGGCGCAGGTGCGGTGCGGCAAGTTTAGTCCCACCTCGCTAGCCGAGGGGCGACCGCACTGGTTTATAAACCCGCCTGCGGTCGCTCTCTCGAGCTCCTCTCCAAAGCAGGCCTACTGGGCCTACGTGTTCTTTGCTGCCCTGTGGGCCCACTTGGCCTTTGCAGGCCTGCATCCTGGCCCAACAACAGGTTGGGTTTCTAGTCGTATGCAGGCCGCTCTGGCCTAGTAGGCAGGCTTTTATTTTTATTTTTTTGCTTTATTTATTTTTGTGTTGTTTTTTTGTGTATTTAGAGTTTCTTTGTGAATATTTTTGCTTTAGGTACAAAAAATTACAAACTTTCTGTTAGTGCCCGTAGTTTTCAAATTTGAATAGTTTAAATTTTGAATTATTTGAAATTAGTGTGAATCACTAGTTTGTGAATAACTTAACTTTAAAAATCAGTAAAGGCATGAAAGAATTTGTTTGCACATAAAATTTCTTCGCGTTTCAAATGCCAAAACACATAACTACCCTAACTATTACAGAGATTCCCCTCTGGGTGTGAAACACAGAAGAAAGTGATGATAGTGAAGCCGATCACATCCCAGATCTTTGGGTGTGAAACTTTTTCTTCGCGTGTGTCCCTTTGCGTCGTAACCATGGAAAATCTTCATCATTTAAAGGGATGCTCGGGTCAATATTCACTATGAATGGAGCAATTTCATCAAACTTTTCATAATATTCTGACTTGTCTTTCTTGTCATCCACTGCCACGATGTTTCTCTTCCCAGAAAGAACTATGTGCCGCTTTGGCTCATCGTACGATGCATTCACTTCCTTATCTTTTCTTTTTCTTGGCTTGGTAGACATGTCCTTCACATAGAAAACCTGTGCCACATCATTGGCTAGGACGAATGGTTCGTCTGCATATGCAAGATTCTTGAGATCCACTGTTGTCATTCCGTACTGCGGGTCTTCCGTTACCCCGCCTCGTGTCATATTGACCCATTTGCACCAAAACAAAGGGACCTTTAAACCACGTCGATAGTCAAGTTCCCATATGTCCTGTATATAACCATAATATGTTTCCTTTCCCGTCTTGGTTTCTGCATCAAAGCGGACACCACTGTTTTGGTTGGTGCTCTTCTTATCTTGGGCGATCGTGTAAAATGTATTACCATTTATCTCGTACCCTTTGAAAGTTATTATATTTGAAGATGGTAACTGGGACAGCAAGTACAGGTCATCTTCAATAGAGGTGTCATGCATGGCAAATTCTTGGTTTGTTCACGTGTAATCCAGTCATCAGACCGCTCCGGGTGTTTGGAGCGTAGCAAATTCTTGTGTTCATCCATATACAGAGCCACCAAGGCGGAATTCTGTAGAACTGTGTAGTGTGCTTCAGTGAGAGAATGTCCGTCCATACATATTATTTGTTCCCCTCCTAGCGTGCCTTTTCCATCCAGTCTGCCCTTATGCCGCGATTCAGGAACACCAATTGGCTTAAGGTCAGGAATAAAGTCAATACAAAACTCAATGACCTCCTCATTTTGATGGCCCTTGGAGATGCTTCCTTCTGGCCTAGCACGGTTATGAACATATTTCTTTAAGACTCCCATGAACCTCTCAAAGGGGAACATATTGTGTAGAAATACAGGACCCAAAATGTTAATCTCTTCGCATAGGTGAACTAGGACGTGCGTCGTGATGTTGAAGAAGGATGGTGGGAACACCAACTCGAAACTGACAAGACATTGCACCAAATCATTCTGTAACCTTGGTATGATTTCTGGATCGATTACCTTCTGAGAGATTGCATTGAGAAATGCACATAGCTTCACAATGGCTAATTGAACGTTTTCCGGTAGAAGCCCCCTCAATGCAACCGGAAGCAGTTGCATCATAATCACGTGGCAGTCATGAGACTTTAGGTTCTGGAACTTTTTCTCTGCCATATTTATTATTCCCTTTATATTCGTCGAGAAGCCAGACGGTACCTTAATACTGAGCAAGCATTCAAAGAAGATTTCCTTCTCTTCTTTGGTAAGAGCGTAGCTTGCATGACCCTGATGTATGCCATCTTCTCCGTGCATACGTTGCTGGTCCTCCCGTGCCTCAGGTGTATCTTTTGTCTTCCCATACACGCCCAAGAAGCCAAGAAGGGTCACGCAAAGATTCTTCGTCACGTGCATCACGTCGATTGCGGAGCGGACCTCTAGGTCTTTCCAATATGGCAGGTCCTAAAATATAGATTTCTTCTTCCACATGGGTGCGCGTCCGTCAGCGTCCTTCGGAACAGGTTGTCCGCCAGGACCCTTTCCAAATATCACCTTCAAATCCTTGACCATATCATTTACATCAGCACCAGTACGGTGGCGAGGCTTCGTCCGGTGATCCGCCTCACCTTTGAAATGCTTGCCTTTCTTTCTTGCGGGATGCCTGCTCGGAAGAAATCGACGATGTCCCAGGTACACATTCTTCTTACAACTATTCAAATATATACTGTCGGTATCATCCAAACAGTGCGTGCATCCGCGGTATCCCTTGTTTGTCTGTCCTGAAAGGTTACTGAGAGCAGGTCAATCATTGATGGTCATGAACAACAACGCCTTTAGGTCAAATTCTTCCCCCATGTGCTCATCCCACGCACGTACACCTGTTCCATTCCACAGTTGTAAGAGTTCTTCAACTAATGGCCTTGGGTACACATCAATGTCGTTGCCGGGTTGCTTAGGGCCTTGGATGAGCACTGGCATCATAATGAACTTCCGCTTCATGCACAACCAAGGAGGAAGGTTATACAAACATAGAGTCACAGGCCAGGTGCTATGGTTGCTGCTCTGCTCCCCAAAAGGATTAATGCCATCTGCGCTTAGACCAAACCATACGCTCCTTGCGTCATCTGCAAACTCCTTCCCGTACTTTCTTTCGATTTTTCTCCACTGCGACCCGTCAGCGGGTACTCTCAACTTTCCGTCTTTCTTACGGTCTTCTCTGTGCCATCGCATCGCCTTGGCATGCTCTTTGTTTTGGAACAAACGTTTCAACCATGGTATTATAGGAGAATACCACATCACCTTGGCAGGAATCTTCTTCCTGGGGCGCTCGCCCTCGACATCAGGCTCATCGCGGCTGATCTTATAGCGCAATGCACCACATACCGGGCAAGCGTTCAAATCCTTGTACTCACCGTGGTAGAGGATGCAATCATTAGGGCATGCATGTATCTTCTGCACCTCTAACCCTAGAGGGCAGATGGCCTTCTTTGCTTCGTACGTACTCTCGGGCAATTCGTTGTCCTTTGGAAGCATATCCTTTATCATTACCAGCAACTTTCCAAATCCCTTGTCAGATACACCATTCTCTGCCTTCCATTGCAGCAATTCCAGTGTGGTGCCCAGCTTTTTCTTGTCACCTACGCAATTCGGGCACAACAATTTTTTGTGGTCCTCTAACATGCGCTGCAACTTCTTCTTCTCCAAATCACTTGCGCAGTTTCTCTTTGCATTGGCAATGGCCCGACCTAGATCATCAACGGGCTCATCTGATGCCTCTTCTTCAGCTTCTTCCCGCATTGCCGGCTCAGCTTCTTCCCGCATTACCGGCTCAGCTTCTTCCCCCATTGTTGTATCATCGTATTCAGGGAACCCACGGCCAGGATAGCTGTCGTCGTCCTCTTCTTCTTCATTGTCTTCCATCATAACCCCTCTTTCTCCGTGCTTGGTCCAAACATAATAGTGGGGCATGAAACCGGACTCAAACAGGTGGACGTGAATGGTTCTTCACGTAGAGTAATTGCGACCATTCTTACAGCCAGCACATGGACAAGGCATAAAACCATCCGCCTGCTTGTTTGCCTCAGTCGCAAGCAGAAAAGTATGCACGCCCTCAATGAACTGGGGAGAGCATCGGTCATCGTACATCCATTGCCGGCTCATCTTCATTACACAACACCGAATAGACCAAATTAATACAAATTCATACATAAAGTTCATACAACACTTAAATGCAACAAACAAATAACTCTCTAGCTAAAGCATTTAAATGCAACAACAAATGTGATCAAGATCGCAACTAAGGTAACAATTGATCCAACAGCATAATGATACCAAGCCTCTCTATCGATGGCATATTTTCTAATCTTTCTAATCTTCAAGCGCATTTTATCCATCTTGATCTTGTGATCATTGACGTCATCGGCAACATGCAACTTCAATTCCATCTTCTCCCCCTCAATTCTTTTCAATTTTTCTTTCAAGTACTCGTTTTCTCTTTCAACTAAATTTAACCTCTCGACAATAGGGTCGGTTGGAATTTCCGGTTCACATACCTCCTAGATAAAAATATATATGTCAACTTGATGGGCATAATTTGTCATAAACACGAAATGCAACAAATAGTTTTAAAAGAGAATATACCACATCCGAATCATAACAAGGATGAGGGCCGACGGGGACGGATATCAATACCATGGCACTATGTATAACAAACAACGTACGGGTTAGATAATTATACGAGTAACTATATATCCAAATCACACAAACATCAATTTTTTATATAAAATTTCATGAACAAGAGGCTCACCACAAGGTGGTGCCGGCGACGGGACTGTGCGGGCGATCGACGGTGGTTACGACGGAGATTTAGAAGGCACTAAGTAAACCACACCTACATATGCAAACTAAGTGTTATTTTTGACCTCAAATTGCATATAAATCAAATACTAGCACATATATATATTTCCTCCCAAATTACTAAACTCACAAATTAATAACTATATAAAGCATTGCAAGAGCTAATCTAGCAATGAGAGATGAAAGGACAAAGTTGCTAACCTTTGTGATCATTTGAATGGATGGGGGCCTTCAGATCTTGACAAATTTTGGGCAAAATGTGTGATGAGCTCGAGAGGAAGAGGGGAAGAACAGAGAGGAGAGGGGAAAGGGAAAGAACAGAGCGAGCTCAGGTGGATGAAGGGTTTATGTAGGACGACCTTTAGTACCGGTTCATGCCAAGAACCGGTACTAAAGGTGCTGGAGGGGGCCCAGACTGACAACATCCTGCCACCACTCTCATTAGTACCGGTTCGTGGCACGAACCGGTGCTAAAGGTTAGCCACGAACCGGTACTAATGAGAGCGGCCCGGCTAGCCGTTGGAACCGGCACTAATGTATACATTTGTGCCGGCTCAAATACAAACCGGCACTGATGTGCTTCACGTTTGACCCTTTTTCTGCTAGTGATAGCGATATGTGGGGAAGGAAAGGAGGGATTTCCTTCCTCCCCCTTTGACCAGCGACCGCCTTGGAGGGTGTTGGTGTCAAAACAGGCGGATCTCGGGTAGGGGGTCCCGATCTGTGCGTCTTAGGCTGATGGTAACAGGAAGAAAGGGACACAATGTTTACCCAGTTTTGGGCCCTCTCGATGGAGGTAAAACCCTACTTCCTGCTTGATTAATATTGACGATATGAGTAGTACAAGAGTAGATCTACCACGAGATCGTAGAGGCTAAACCCTAGGAGCTAGCCTATGATGATTATGATTGTAATTGTGATTGGCCTTCTAAGGACCAACCTCTCCGGTTTATATAGACATCGGAGAGGGCTAGGGTTTACACGGAGTCGGTTACAAGGAAGGAAATACAATATCCGGATCACCAAGCTTGTCTTCCACGCAAAGGAGAGTCCCATCCGGACATGGGATGGAGTCTTGAGTCTTGTATCTTTATGCTCCAATAATCCGGACGAAGTATATAGTCCGGCTGTCTGGATACCCCCTAATCCAGGACTCCCTCGGTAGCCCTGAACCAGGCTTCAATGGCGATGAGTCCGGCGCGCAGTCTTATCTTCGGTATTGCAAGGTGGGTTCCATCTCCGAATACTCCAAAGTAATTATCAAACACTTAGACCGTGTCCGGATCTGCGAGATGATTCTCACATACCATCGTAGGGAACATAGCATAAATCTGATCTGCTGGCAATCTTCGTACGTCGTGCCTTTGCATCATGGCCAGGTCCAACACGAACCGGTGTTTCTCGCCCCACCTCGACTCGCGTTGCGAGGCGGTTTTATTGGCACGTCCTGCCAAAGCAGAGATCGTGTTCCTCTTATTACGGGATCTTCCATCAATATGGGCGTGCGTAACCCCACGACGACCGTTGGCATGACTCTGTGTGCTTTTAGATAAGCCTCAAGCGGTCACCCTGAGGACTCTTGATATTTACCCTCTTTATAAAGGGGCCGAGGCCTATGCCTCCTTTCCACCTCCCTTGCGCCTTCTCGCACCTCGAGTTCTAACACCCGAGACCTAAGCTCCAACACTCCAGATCCTCCAATATGTCCGGATCCAACCCTCAAGGCCGGTGGGTGGCTTCCTCGATCCGAGAGGAGGACATTGCGAGGCTCCAGCACAAGCTTCCTGCTCCAGGGCAGGTCATCCCTACACCGGAGCCCAATGAGATCGTCGTGTTTGTTCCTCACTTCCTTCGCGGCTTGGGCCTCACCCTTGATCCCTTTGTGAGGGGGCTCATGTTCTATTACAGGTTGGATTTTCATGATCTAGCTCCGGACGCTATCCTCCATATCTCGTCGTTCATCATTGTGTGCGAGGCTTTTCTCCACATCACTCCACACTTTGGCTTATGGATCAAGACCTTTAATGTGAAGCCGAAGACGATCGAGGGGCGACATGCGGAGTGCGGAGGTGCCATAATAAGCAGGAACGTTGATGCCCCATGGCCAGAGGGTTCTTTCCCAGAAGTATCCGATGTATGGCAACGGAGGTGGTTTTATGTTACGGCCCCCAGAGGCACAAAGTGGGTGGCCGCCCCCGAGTTCTGCTTGGGCCCTCCATCACAACTGGCGTCTTCGACCGACGTAGGACAGAATTGCCGGCCCGCTGGAAATGTACCAACACTGCAGAGCTGCATCCGGGAGCTTCTTGAGAGGGACATTAACCTTGTCAGCATAATTCAAGTGATGTTAATCCGACGGATGTTGCTGTGCCAACGCCGGCCTCTCCGGATGTGGGAGTTCAATCCAAAGGGTCCGCGGACTGCTAAGCACTTCTTCGGCCTGAACCTCGAAGGGATGTGTAAATTATTCTTCGGACCACAAGTAGAGTGTCCGGACACCACCGAGGATGCGGGCCTAAGTTGCAATCGCCTAGATACCCAAGTAAGTAACCTTGATACCGGACACTTTGTTTTATATTTGTCATAGTTGTTATTCTGAAAATCATCCGTGGCCACGAATGGCTCAGCAAGGCGGAGAGAATTGGGTGTCCGGCGCCACTTCCCGAAGGCTCGCCTAGTCCCACTATTGCCAAGATGCTTGACCGGGTGCTTAGCAAAATGCCCTCAGGGAAAGACAAGGGGAAGAACAAAGAAACCTAACTTCACATGCTGCACATCCGAACCGGGGGAATTGTTACCTCCCCTGAGGAGGATAGTCGGGAAGGGGAGGCTAAAGCCTCCTCCCCGTGCGGGAAGAAAAGGGCCGCCTCCAAAGACTTGGAGACGGAGATGCCCAAACCAGGGAAAAAGGTATCACCAGGGGGCTCTGCCCCTGACGGGCACCCTCACCGCGTCATGCCCGCCAACGGGCCAGCCCTCCACCGAGCTGTAAGTTAATCATTAATTCGAAGGTACTGCATTTCTCCAAGATCAATAACCAGGATTCGTCTTTTGCAGTCCGGCTAGCAGCTCTTCTCAACAGAGTTCGTCTTCGGGGGATCTTCCTCCGGAGATGATGGAGAGTGAGACCCCACCCACCTCTCCACCTCATGAAGCGGGCGACACCGAGGTGTCGTCATGGAGTCCGGATCTGCCGAAGCCGGAAGCTAATACGTCAGCCGCCCAGAGCGTTTGGCTCCCACGGGGGGCAATGAGAAGGGTCCGGCACAGTTCGATGTCCAGCCAGACATACTGATAGGCCTTCTGGAGCGAGCTGCACTCTCGGAGGAGCACCGCTCATTAATGAGCGCGGTGCTCAGGAAGATTTCATCTGCCACAAGCAGTTTGAATGAAGCATTTACGAGCCTGCTCAGAGGATTTGAGGTGTGTAGTGAAAAATACACTATTTTTTGGCTGTGAGGCACGCGCTAGGTGTGCTCCATATGGATATTCGCCCCTGAGACTCTAGTTGCCCGCCCTAGGCGGCAAACGGGGGATCATATAGTAATGATTGTGTTGTACATATGCGCAGGCATCTAAAGGTCCGGCAGCCGACCAGTCCATTGAAGTTGCTGAGCTAAGGAGGCAGATCGAATCTATTGATGCCGATATCACGCTGGTGAACGAGCGGTTGGATGAGTCACAAGGTATGTGCTCTGCTTTCCTTATTATGTTGTATAGAGGGGCATAATATTAATGCAATATGCTTGGACTGCAGATGGTGCTGCTGCTGTGGAGGCCCTGAGGGTGGAACTTGCCCAGGCCAAGGAACAAGCTCGGGTTAGCAGTGCGGCTGCCCTAAAGGCGGCCGAATAATTGAGAGCCGAACAGGCTGCTCATCGCCGAAGCAAGGAAAAGATAGCTGAAATGGCTGTGGAGTTGAAAAATGCCGCCGACCGGTATGAACTCCTTGAAAAGGAGAATAAGGCTAGTTTGGCCGACCCGAACAACGCACTTAATGCCACCAAGGAGATGCGGACCGAGGTTAGGGGTGTGCGGGAGGAGCTTCAACAGGCCGGAAAAATCGTGGCTAGGGGCTCCTACTTACTGCGGACGAAGTTTTTGGATCCGAAGTATGCTCCCCTAGATGGACGCTGGAGTCCTGCAGATGCGTATGCGGACTTGGCGAAGAGTACAGCTGATGTAGCCGAGTTTTTCGAGGATCAAGGTGATAAAGAAGTGGAGAAGCTTTTCTGGTCGCAATTCAATGATCCCGCGCGCCCGCTGCCGTTAAGTGAGAAGATGGCTGCTGTGGCGGAGCTTCACAGGGGCCTAGGCCGGATAGTTAATTTGGTTTGGTGCAACAGTTCCTTGGGGCCGTATCTCAGATCGATGCCATGAGAAGGTCGGCGTGCATAGAGGGTGCACGAATGGCTCTTGCCCGCGTTAAAGCATATTGGATAGATATGGAGGCCACCATTGTAGAGACCCAGAATCCGGTGGGAGGCCAATATCCGGCCGAGCACTACTTGGCGCAGGTAACAGAAGGTGCCCTCTTAATAGAGGCGCAATGCTCGAAGGATGTCTTGTTTGAGTAACAAATCGAATCATTGTAAAAACAATGTTATTTTGGTCATAAGGCTATATTTGTACTTTTTGCCTGAAAGTATTATTGTGTCTCCTGTGCGGCCGTTTATATATATATATATATATATATGTATATATATATATATATATATATATATGTGTGTGTGTGTGTGTGTGTGTGTGTGTGTATGTGTGTGTGTGTGTGTAATCCGAAAGTTAGCAGTCGTTGGCTTCAGCCCCCACGCATACAATGCGGGGGTGTTCGCGAAAAATATGCCTAATGACACTTGATCCAACGTCTTGGTCCATTAAGGAGGCGATCGCACGTCGAACTATGCAACTGGACTGTTTAGCTATTACACTTTCGCTTAGCCATGGGAGTCTAACGATGGGGCTATTATGTAGCCCCTGGTACCTTCTTGTGCATCCGAATACGGGCGCGTGTGTACATGACCGGGAAACGGTCCTTCGTTAATGCGGAGGGATCCTAAAGATTCCGATAAGTCTTCAAGTGGTTGAACAGTCTCTCGTTGTATCATGATAGTCAGTTTTCGGCTTTCTCTACTGAGGTGCTCATCCGGAATAACCAGGGCACAATCGCAGTAGTTCTCCTTTGGCCGCCTTAGCCGATAAGAACGGAACATAAGGCGGCAAACCCAGGAGCCAGGCAAACCCAACATTTGACCAAAGACATGATTTGGAGCTGATGCATATAAGGCCAAACTCGTGACGCCGAACACTCCCGAAGGTATTCGAACTTTGTAACAGAAAATGGGCTGAAGAATGCCCTTTCATTATAAACCCTGTATTTCCAGGTACATGCATTAATCTATCATGGCGAAATGCCAATAACGGCAGTATCCTCTGTGGGTGTAGTACCCATGGGATGTGTGAACAACAAGAGGCAATATAAAAGGTTTACACAGGGGCTTAATCTAAAGAGAAACCTTTGAGCGGGGCCCTGCTGCACGTCTGCGCCTTTGTCTCTGTTGTGCCATTTCCTGGAAGGGTATCGCAAGCGTTGTGTCTGTAAAGAAGAAAAACTTCGTGTAAAAGAGTACGACGTAAGCGTGCGATAGATGGTAAAAGTGTAAGGCATTGGCCTGGAAATAAGGTCAGGCCGTCGGTGGGGTTTTGTTAAATATTTATAGCCCCTGGTGTCCTCTATGGGATTACGTATACTGCGTCCTGCTTCATTTTTATCCGGGCTCCCGGACTCGTCTAACCGTGTCCGTGGTCTTGACGACCAGTCATGCTCTTTGGTATCGGAGGCCGCTTAGAGTCCGGCCGCTAGAGCCGTCGCGTATTCTTCCGCGCGTGAAGAGCGCTCTGTGTTTCCGTTAACGGTGATGACGCCACGTGGACCGGGCATCTTGAGTGTAAGGTAGGCATAGTGTGGTATTGCGTTGAAGCGGACGAAGGCCGCTCTTCCAAGCAATGCGTGATAGCTGCTTTGGAAGGGTGCGATGGTGAAGAGTAGTTCTTCGCTTCTGGAGTTGCCTGGGGAGCCGAATGTTACCTCTAGCACGACGGAGCCCCTGCCGTAGGCTTCAACGCCTGGTATCACCCCTTCAAAGGTGGTGTTGCTTTGGCTGATTCTGGATGGGTCTATCCCCATTCTGCGGACAGTGTCCTGGTATATTAAATTGAGACTACTGCCGCCGTCCATAAGGACGTGGGTGAGATGGTATCCGTCGATTATTGGGTCAAGCACCAAGGCCTCTGATCCTCCGCGCCGAATACTAGTCAGGCGGTCCGTGTGATCGAAGGTGATTGGACAAGCCATCCAGTAGTTAGGTGTGGGTACGATGGGCTCTATAGCGTACGCGTCTTTGAGCGTGCGTTCGTGCCTTCTCGTGGATGTGTGAGTCACGTGGATCATGTTTACTGTTTTAACCTCTGGTGGGAATTTTTTCTGTCCCCCAATGTTTGGCTGACGAGGTTTATCCTCGTCTTCACTTGGTGTTTCCCTCCCCTTGTGTTCGGCATTTAATTTGCCAGCCTACTTGAAGACCCAGCACTCTCTGTGCGTGTGGTTCGCAGGTTTGTCGGGGGTGCCATGAATTTGGCACAGTCTGTCCAGGACTCTGTTCAGACCGGATGGTCCCTCTTTACTGCCTTTAAGTGGCTTCTTTTGCTGATCAGGTCGAGAGCCCCTGAATCCGGCGTTTACCGTTATGTTGTCCGGGCTCTCTTCCTTGTTTTGACGTTTGTTTTTATTACGCCGTGGCTTCCCGTTGCCATCCCTTATTTCGGATGTGCTGGGACCGCTGGTGCCTTTACGGGCCAGCCAGCTATCTTGACCTGTGCAAAAGCGGGTCATAAGGCTTGTTAAGGCTGCCATTGTCCTTGGCTTTTCTTGGCCGAGGTGTCTGGCGAGCCACTCGTCGCGGATGCTGTGTTTGAATGCCGCTAAGGCTTCGGCATCCGGACAATCGACAATTTGATTCTTCTTAGTGAGGAATCTGTTCCAAAGCTTGCGGGCGGACTCTCCGGGCTGTTGGATTATGTGACTTAAATCGTCCGCATCCGGAGGCCAGACATAAGTCCCTTGAAAATTGGCCCTGAAAGCGTTCTCGAGTTCCTCCCAACTCCCAATTGAATTATCGGGGAGGCTTTTCAACCAGTGTCGAGCTGGTCCCTTCAGTTTGAGGGGAAGGTATTTGATGGCGTGGAGGTCATCCCCACGAGCCATGTGTGTATGCAGGATAAAATCCTCGATCCAGCCCCTGGGTCTGTCGTTCCGTCGTATGCCTCTATATTCACAGGTTTAAAACCCTGCGGAAATTCATGGTCCAGTACTTCTTCGGTGAAGCACATGGGGTGAGCAGCCCCTCTGTATTTGGACATGCTGTTGCATGCCATCGGCTGTTGTTGTGCCGGTGTTTATTCCGAACTGGTATTCGATTGGTATAATCGTTTTGGTGGCCGTAGTCCCACGCCGGGTTGTGTCCTTTAGATCCATAGATGGATCTAGCCGCGCCGGCTTTCTCATCCAGGTGCTCACGTAAATCGCACGCGGCGTCGGTAGCTGCTTTGTTGCGGTTACGTAGTGGTACGTCCGGCCTCCTTGTTGTGTTGTTCTTTGGTGGAACGGCCTCGTCGTCGAATTCTGGCAGTAGCTTGCGTTTTGGGCAGCTCTTTGTATGGCGATCGTCGCCGTATCTTTCTTCGGTGTACAACACTTTGTTCCATCTGCGATTGAGCGATTCCTGTGCGGCTTTTAGCCGTTGCTTCTGCTTCTTTAGACTTCTTGCGGTGGCCATAAGCTTTCTGTGGAGGTTCTCGTTCCACGCGTGTTTCCGGGATGATGAATGCGTCGTCATCCGGACTTTGTTCTTGTCCTGGGGCAGTTTGATGAACTCATCCCTCGGGATCATTGTGATCGGGCATCCGCTCCGAACTGTGTTTGGCATGACCTGGCTCGTCCTGCTCCATCGCAGGGTCCGTATGGTCATTGTTGCGTTCGGAGTTGACTGGGGTGTCGATCTTTCTGGCGCTCTTTTCGCTATTTTTACTGTTGCTGGACTTTGAGCGGCGTCTGCGCCGTCGTTTTGGCTTTTTCCCGGGGGTTTTATCTTCCGGATTGTCATCGTCGTCCTCCTTGGGCGTGTCCACCATGTATATATCGTGTGACGAGGTAGTAGTCCAGCGCCCCAGAGATTCTGAATCTTCTCCTGCATCGTCGTCCATACCGTCGATGCCTTCGGAGTCGAAGTCAAGCACGTCGGTTAAATCATTGTCGTGGGAAACGAACACCTATGTGGCAGGGCCCCTTTCGGTCCGGCAAGGGAGCGGAGAGCGCACAAAGAGCAGATCAAGGCGAAGCACACGAGAGATTTTACCCAGCTTCGGAGCTCTCCGGAGAGATAAAACTCCTACTGCTGCTTCGTGTCTATATTCTGTTCTTGCTCGAGAGCGTGGGTGTGTTGTAGTTTCGAATGAGTCGAACCCCATCTACGTGCGCATGGGCCTCCTTTTTATAGGCTAAAGGGGTCACCGACAGGTGGCAACGCAGAGAGAGGGGTAAAAAAGTAAAAAGAGGGGTTGGTACAACCGCTATCAACAGTGCCCCCTACCTAACTCTGACGGCAGGGGACAAGGGCATTTAATGCCCGTCCGGTCGCCTAAACAGTGCAGGAAGCGACCGTTAGGGGCGCCACCGATCGCCACGATGGCCTCCTAGTCATCTCCACTTGCCACCTCGCTCCGCTTGGCTGCACAGCTACTCGCCACGTGCACCAGGAACAATCCTGCGGCGACACGTCGTCGGACGCGCTGGAGCATGCGCGCAGAGTGGTGGCTTCGCCACGGCAAGCGCCTTGCCGCGGTCGCTGTCTTGTCGCACCCACAAGCTTGCCGCTCGCCGGGTCTTGCTGGGACGAGCGATGCGTCGCGGCAAGTTTCTTGGAATGCCTTGGTTGGCCTTCCCGGCAAGCTCCTCTTGCCAGGGTCTTGTCTTTCCCGGCAAGCTCCTCTTGCCGGGGCTCTGTCTTCTCAGTTAAACACTTTGTTCTTGAATGGAAGTAATAGGAATAGCGAAGGATCTTGGCGGACGCCCGGCAAGCCTTGCCGCGGGACGCTGCGACTGCCCGTGCACAAGTTCGGGATACTAAGGTACCCCTACTTTAGTACACCGATAGGAGCCCCCGGGCCTGGGCCATACACGGTGTCGAGCGCTGTTGGGCCAGGCCCAGAACAGGGCACGGGCACACGCGGCCTGGGTCCGTACCAAATCTGACTCCGTATCCACCGCGCCCTCCCGTAACGGCACACGTCAAATGCGGCGTCGTGGGAGAGATCGTGGGCGATTCTTTAATCAGGAAAAAGCGTAACGTTCGCCGCTCCCCTTTATAAGCAGAGGAAACAAGGGTCGTTCCCCCACCTTCGCCACTTGCGGTTTCTTCCTCAGAAAGCTCCGCCGCTCCCCTCCGCTTCCCAAGCCAAAAGAGAGCAGCGCTCCGCCGCCCGTCGCCGCCGTCGCCGTCGTCGCCGCCAACCTTCTCCACCGCTTCCACCATGGCTCCGAAGACCGGGAAGAGCGTGAAGTCGGCCGAGGCGCTGCGGCTTGAGGCGCTGCGCAAGGAACGAGTGCTTTTCTCCCCCGAGCTCACCCCGAAGGCGCTGCAGGAGGAGTTCTATCTCTTCTGGTCAATGGAGACGCGGGCGCACCTGCGCACGCAGGTACTCTCCGCCGAAGCTTCTACTTCGAAAAAGTGTCCCAGGGGATACTATTTCTTCCCCCTGTTCTTCTATTGCGGGCTCTGCCCGCCCTTTTCCAATTTCTTCTACGATATCATAAACACATACGGGCTCCACCTTCTTGACTTCACCCCCAACGCCGTTCTGACAATGGCGGTTTTCGCGCATCTTTGTGAGAACTTCGTCGGAGTCCAACCCAACGTTGCTCTTTTCCGCCACTATTTCATTCCCCGGGTCGAGAAAGGAGAACCCTTATCGGGCGGGGTCTCCTGGATCTCAAGGGTCGGCAAGGAGGTGTATCTGGAGGGGGAGCTCCGCAGCAAATGGGACGAGTGGAGGGCTGAATGGTGTTGGATCGTTGACGCAGATCCACAGCCCTTCACCAGTTTGCGCCAGACTCGAGTAGTGCGCGGCGGCGACTGGAGCGCTCTGTCGCCGGACGATGCCAAGCTGAAGATCGCCACCACCCGAATCCTGCGGCTCAGGCTTGCCTGGCTCACAGTAGGGGCCGTTGGCGCGGATTTCCTTCACCGTCGCATCGCCCCTCTGCAGGAGAGGAGGAGGCCCACCTGGCTGTTTGGCGGCCCGGCGGATATCATGAGGCTACGTCCAGGCCTCAACTTCAACTTCACAGTTCTGGAGCTTGACGGGATGCTCAAGGAGCTGTTCAAGCATGACGCCAACCATACGGAGTGGTTCAGGCTGCCGCAGGGCGTCATCCCACTGTGCAACAACTCCCAGCGTGATCGCATCCGTGCAATGATGCCGGAGTGCGACTCGCACGGGATTGTCCCAACTTGGATGGAGCCCGCCGACGACGTCGTGCGGCAATTCTTCGACAGCTTGGCAGAGGTAGCGGTCCGCGCCGACGAGCAGAGGCTCCTCACCCGCGACACCACCGACGACGAAATGTTGTACATCGCCACCAGGGCCGAGGAGGCGGCGGCAGCCGCCGCCGCGGGCGAGTTTGGGTTCACGTTGGAGGAGGCAGAGGCGGCCGAGGCGGCAAGCCTTGCTGACCGAGAGGACCTTGGCGGGGAGGTTGCTGGCGATGAGGAGCCCGAAGCCGAGGCGAGCGAGCCTGCCGGGGGCGCAAGTGGCCAACCATCTTCGAGCAGCTTGCCGCAGACGGAGCCCTCAGCGCAGCCCCCAGCTCAGCCGAGGAGGCGCCTCCGCAAGACTGGGGACACAGCAGGGCGGCGGGCAAGCCAACACGCGCAGCGCCGCGGGACACGCTCTACCGCGACAAGCACCGTTGCCGCGGGAGCGTCTCATGCCGCGCCGGCAACTGGAGCAGGATCCTCTCGAGCTGCTACTCTTGACCCCACCGCAGCTCCTGCCAAGCGTCCAAGGGAGCCTACTCCTCCGCCTCGTCGCGCTGAGAGGGTGCCGGATTTCGACCTCTCCGCGCTGAGCTCCGATGAGGAGGAAGAAGAAGAGGAGGAGTAAGACTTTCTTCTTATTGTACTTGTGTTTCTTCGACTCTTGTAGTTTCTTGTCTTGTATCTGATCTGCTTCCCTCTGAACCTCGTTCCATTTCAGGACTCTGGCTGAGAGAGCGGTGAAGAGGGCCAAGGTCCCCGTGGTCGTCATCGAGGACGATCCTGCTGTCATGGCAGAGGATACGTCCGAGACTACCTTGACGGACCCGATACCATCTCCTTGAAGCAGCCCCCAGCACAGCCCCCAGCGTAAGTGTTTGGTTCACTTCCTGTTGTGGGGCGTGCATGGGTGCTTTTTCTTTTGCTGACATCTTGATTGTTGATTTATTTGTGTAGGAGCAGAACAGGCCCATCAGGAGCAAGGAGAGGCCGCCCCGGAGGTGCTGTCTGCTTCGACTACGCCGCCAAGGGGCGATTCCCCGACAAGGGAGCGCTCCCCGGCAAGGGAGAGGTCCCCGGCAAGGGACGGAACCAGTGAGCCTTCGGTGGAGGAGCCCATGGTCACAGAGCCCAGCACAGGTAACCCTTCTTGTCGGAAATCTTCCCTTGGGTTCTTCTTCTGATCTTCTTTTTGGATTTTTGCTTGACTTTTTCCTTCCTCTTCCTGTCCTCAGATCCCCCTCTCACCAACCCGATGGAGACTGAGGCCACCGGCGAGGAAGACGCACGCGGCCACACTGAAGACGCCGCAACTGACGAGGAAGAGGCCGGTGCTGACGACCCCGCCAGCGAAGAGGCCGCCAAGGCCGCTGGTGCAGGAGCTGGCGAGGGGCCCGGCGATCGTACTGACGACCCGGAGGGCGCAGGAGCGCAAGGCGCTGCACCGACCGCCGACCCCTCTGCCGCTGACGCAGCACCGGGCTCCGAGGAGCCCCAGCCCGGCGCCTACTTGAAGGCCGGCGAGGGTGTTTTCATCCATCTTCCCTGGGCGTCGAGCTCCAGGGTGCCGATCGAGGGAGAGTCTTTTGACGGAGAGGTGCTCGCCTCCGCCGGGCTGTCAGTAGTTGACGCACCAAGCAGCAGCAGCGGCGAGTCCGAGGAGGAGCAACTGCTCCGGAAGCTGGTGTCACTCTACCGCGCCCGGCAAGCGAAGTTGGAGTCCCGGGAAGCGCTTCTCGCACAAGCGGGAATTGACATAGAGAAGCATGCTGAGGAGCTCCAGAACCGCAACCAGGAGGCCCTCCGGTCCATTGCTGAGGAGAGGGTGCAGCTCGTCGAGGCGAAGAAGGCGTTTATCCTTGAAAAGGCTGAAGCCGAAGAGCAGCAGAGGCTCGCCGCCGAGGAGCTGTCCAGGCGGGAAGGTGAGCTGACGCAGAAAAAGGTTAACTTGGAAAGCCACGAGGAGGATCTCGCTGCCCAGGAACAATCACTTGGCGGGGCGCTCAAGGAAGCGAAGGATGCTGCCGCAGCTGCCGAGGCCGCCAAGAGGGAATTGGAAGCGAAGGTGACGCAGCTGGAGGCTGACATGAAAGGGAAGAGTGAGGAGCTTGCCGCACTCCAACGCGAACGTGAGAAGGATGCCCTTGCCCATGGCGATCTGCAAGTTCAACTTGCCGACAAGATCAAGGAACTGAACGCCGCCAAGTACTCAAGCGCTGATCTGGAGCTGAAACTGGCCACACTGACGGAGACGCTGAACGGCGCCAAGAGGCGAGAGGATGACTTGAAGAAAGAGATCAAGGGCAACGAGGAGCTGTTGACGAGGGCCGCCGAGACCCAAAACACCTTCAAGGCTACGGTGGAGCTCTGGACGGAGGGCCTCGTCAACATTGCTGCAGCCATTGACGAAGAGCTGGCGGAACTGGACTTGGCGGGCTTCGGGTACTCTTCCGACGAGAATCTCCAGCCCAGCGCCAAGCTTACTCTTTTCTTCAAGGGTGTGGTGACGGCTCTCCAGCAGCTCCGGGAAAGGATCCCAAAGAAGCTGGCTGATGAGTCGCGCACGATCTGCGCCAAGGTCTTGGAGAAGGTGTTGGTGAAGATACTCTTCCGCAATCCAGGCCTCAACCTCACCCGCGTCCTCAAGAAGCTGCCAGCGGGTGCTGATCTTGAAGAGCTCAAAGCCATTGTCGCACCCATTGTGGACAAGGTGAACGAAGTCAGGAGGATCGACGGCGAGCGCGTGGATTAGGCCACTCTTCTTCTCCTTTCCTTGTCGCTGTTATTTATGAGAACAATTTAGTCAGTACCGCAACAAGTTACTTTTGTAATATAACTTTATTCTGTGCAATGCTTGCTACGTTATCTCCTTTACTTGATTCTTTTCTTTGTATGTTTTTACCCTACGCTTTTAGGGGACTTGCCGGCACAGGCACGCTTGCCGCGAGCGCTAAGTGCGGGACATCAGCAGCCCGCTTGCAGTACTGCCTCCGGCAAGAAACCTTGCCGCAACTAGTTGCAGCACACTTAAGTTGTTGAGCGGACTCGAAACAAAGTAAGGGCGCAACTAGCTACGAGGAGGTTCCTCCGCGCACAGGTTTTGCATACAAAGCACGATCGTTCAAGGAAGATAACTTAAAATTTTAAAAATTGATCATACTCAAACTTTAGCAACTTAGCTTTATTTTTGTCGTCTGGGCAAGGCTATACTTCTTTGAGCGACGCCCGGTCCATACCTTTATCCTCTCCTTCCCCGCCCCCCCCCCCCCCCCGTGAACTTGTGGGCGAAGGGACCTTCCTTTTGAGAAAAAAGAAAGAAGAGAAAATAATGATATGTGGCCTTAAGGCTCGTTATTGCTTACCGGGGGCAAGTGCTGCACAAAGTGTCAAATAAAACATGCAAAAAAGAAAGAATGCATGAAATTTGACAAGATGTGCGGAGCACATAAACTTTATTTATGCATGGGATCTGCGCCCGGCTTTGTACAAAGGGTTACATGCAACAGCGGCAAGGCTTGTACAAAAGGTGGTTGCCGGAACAGGTTCCGGCAACCGCGCCTTATGGGTAAAACTTACGAAGATGCTCTATGTTCTAGGAGTTGCTCACCGGAAAGCCATCTTCGGTCTCAAGGTGGACAGCTCCAGGCCTAGTGACTCGTTTCACCCGATAAGGGCCTTCCCACTTCGGCGTCAACTTGTTGGAATTCTTAGCGGATTGAACGCGCCGAAGAACAAGGTCGCCTTCCTCGAAGCTTCTTGCATTAACTTTGCGGCTATGGTAGCGACGCAAAGCTTGCTGGTAGCGAGCAGCTCGTACAGCAGCCTGAAGACGATCTTCCTCGAGGAGCAGCGCGTCATCTTGCCGCAGCTGCTCTTGCTCAAGCTCATCATAAGCGAGCACTCGAGGCGATCCGTATACGAGTTCCGTGGGGAGAACTGCCTCTGCTCCGTAGACTAGAGCAAAAGGTGTCTGGCCAGTGGCTCGATTTGGCGTCGTCCTGATCGACCAAAGAACCACCGGCAGCTCCTCGATCCAGTTTCTTCCGCACTTGCGCAGCCTGTCGAAAGTTCTGGTCTTGAGCCCGCGCAGCACTTCAGCGTTCGCCCTCTCTGCTTGACCGTTGCTTCTCGGGTGAGCAACAGAAGCGAAGCAGATCTTGGCGCCAAGATCTTGGACGTACTGCATGAAGATGCGGCTCGTGAATTGTGTGCCATTGTCGGTGATGATCCTGTTAGGGACTCCGAAACAGCAAACAATTGACCTGAAGAACTTGACTGCTGACTGTGCTGTCACCTTCCTCACTGCTTCCACTTCAGGCCACTTTGTGAACTTGTCGATTGCAACGTACAAGTACTCAAAGCCCCCGACAGCTCGGGGAAAGGGGCCGAGGATGTCGAGCCCCCAGACCGAAAATGGCCAGGATAAAGGGATTGTTTGGAGAGCTTGAGCTAGTTGATGTATCTGCTTGGAGTGGAACTGGCACGCTTCACACTTGGTTACTTGTGCAGTTGCATCCTGGAGGGCTGTCGGCCAGAAGAAACCTTGTCGGAAGGCTTTGCCGGCAAGTGCTCTTGTGCCAATGTGGTGACCACATATGCCTCCATGTATCTCCGCCAACAGCTCCTGTCCATCTTCCCGGGAAATGCACTTCAATTTCACTCCGTTCAATCTTCTTCTGTACAGTATGTCATTGACAAACTGGTACATACTTGATTGCCGGGCTACTCTCTCCGCTTCTTCTTGCTCTTCGGGAAGTTCTCCTGTTTGAAGGAAATGGACGATCTGCTGTGCCCATGCCGGAGCTTGTGGCTCAACGACAAGGACTAAAGGCGCAAATGCTACTGCGGGAACATCTGCTTCCACGGCAAGAATCTGTGATTCAGCCGGAGCGTGATGCTCCCCGGCAAGCGTGTCGGGACACAGCTTGTCGAGAGCGTCTGCTTCAACGAAACAAACCCTAGGGCTTGTTGGAGCAGACTGCTCCTCAGCACTCTTTGTGTTGATCTTGGGGACCTTCTTGACGGCGGCTTTGGGGAGCTCTGCCAAAAAGTAGTCGCCAGTAACCAACTTCCTCTTCTTGCTCTGTCCAGTTGATGGTGTTACAGATGGTTGATTCAGCTTGAGCACAAAAATTCCTGGTTCCACAGGTAACTTGAGTGCGGCGCACTTTGACAGGCTGTCTGCAATGTCGTTCTGAGTTCTTGGAACGTGTTCCATCTGCAGGCCATCAAAATGTTCTTCTAGCTTCCTCACTTCATCAATGTAGGCTTCCATCAACGGACTCTGATAATCTTTGTTTACTTGACGGACGACGAGCTGCGAGTCACCCCAGACAATAAGCTTCATGATCCCAAGGTCCGCGGCGATCCTGAGTCCGGCAAGCAAGCCTTCATACTCTGCGGTATTGTTTGTTGCTTGCTCCTTGGGAAAGTGCATCTGGACCACGTACTTGAGGTGCTCTCCGGTGGGTGCGACGAGTAGTACGCCCGCACTGGCGCCCTGCAGCGAGAAGGCACCATCAAAGTACATGATCCATTCCTTGTTTGCTTCCTTGACGGGGATGCTCGTTTCCGGAGTTTCTTCATTAGGTGTTGGCGTCCATTCTGCTATGAATTCTGTCAATGCTCGGCTCCGGATAGTCGAGGTACTCTCAAACTTGAGGCCAAAGCTTGACAATTCCAGTGCCCACTCGACAATCCTGCCTGTTGCTTCTGGATTTTGCAATATCCTCTTCAACGGAAAGCGAGTGACAACTGTAATCTCATGTCCTTCAAAGTAATGGTGCAGCTTCCTCGAGGCCATGAGAAGGCCGAAAAGCAACTTCTGCACTCCAGAGTACCTTGATCTAGCCCCCTGCAGAAGGGAACTGACAAAATACACTGGGCGCTGCACCATCTTCTTTTGTTTTTCTTCCTGCGGCTGCACAGATCTATCCTTGTCGGGACCAGAGCTTGTCGGGAAAGCCCCGTGCTTGTCGCTGGACTCTCTCCCCGCGGCCGCTGGCTCATCATCCGCCTCCCTCTCTGCCACTAACGCAGCACTAACCACTTGATTGGTTGCCGCTAGATACAGCAGCAACTTCTCTTGTGGCTTAGGTGCGACAAGTATTGGAGTGGAGGATAGGTATCTCTTTAAGTCCTGCAGCGCAGCCTCCGCTTCCGGAGTCCATTTCATTGGACCTGCCTTTTTCAAAATTTTGAAAAATGGCAGGGCGCGCTCAGCAGACTTAGAGATGAACCTACTGATAGCAGCAACGCAGCCGGCAAGCCTTCGTACGTCCTTGACTCACTTCGGTGCTTCGATATGCTCAATGGCCTTGATCTTGTCGGGATTGGCTTCAATCCCCCTCTGGGACACAAAGAACCCGAGAAGCTTGCCGGAAGGAACTCCAAACACGCACTTCTCAGGGTTCAACTTGAGATTGATCTTGCGCAGATTTGTGAAGGTTTCGTCTAAATCTTGGATCAACGTTTCTCTGTCCTTGCTCTTGACCACTATGTCATCCATGTAAGCTTCTACATTCCTGTGCAACTGTGGATCAAAAGCATGACTGACTACTCTTGCAAATGTTGAACCAGCATTCTTTAGTCCGAAAGGCATCCGTACAAAGCAGTACGTGCCACATGGAGTAATGAATGCGGTTTTCTCTTCATCTTCTTCTGCCATGAAGATCTGATGATATCCTGAATATGCATCAAGGAATGAAAGCAGATCACATCCTGCCGTGGAGTCGACAATCTGGTCAATGCGCGGCAAGGGAAATGGATCCTTGGGACAAGCTTTATTAACATCAGTGAAGTCAATACAAAGCCTCCACTTCCCGTTCACTTTGCGCACGACTACTGGATTGGCTGACCACGTTGGATGGAGTACTCCTCGGACCAGGCCCGCTGCTTCCAATTTCTTGATCTCTTCTGCAATGAACTCTTGACGTTCCATCGCTTGCTTCCTGACTCTCTGCTTGACGGGCCGCGCGTGAGGGCAGACGGCAAGGTGGTGCTCAATTACCCTGGGAACACCGGGGATGTCAGATGGTTGCCATGCAAACACATCGACATTCGCCCGCAGGAAAGCAACGAGCGCGCTTTCCTATTTAGGGTCAAGCGTGGCACTGATGGTGAAGGTACCACCAGTGTCGTCCTCCTTGGCGGCCACTTTCTTGGTCTCTGGTGGAGCTGTCTTTGCCTTCTTGCACTTGCCGGTAGAGCTCGATGGTGCGTCCTCGATGGTAGCGCAGCACTCCGAAGAGGTGCGCTTGCCGGAGTGAGCATCAGAGCTACTCTTGCCGGACTTGGTCTTCTTCTTCCTCCCGGGAGCTTCAGCGGCAAGTGGTTTCCATTCTGCTGCGGCTGCTGCTTCCCGGTAGATCTTGTCGGTACAGATAAGTGCATCTTTCTTGTCGCCATGGACAGAAATGACACTTATCGAACCGGACATCTTGAGCACGTTGTAGGCGTAGTGAGAGGCTGCCATGAACTTGGCGAGCGCTGGACGGCCAAGTATCCCATTGTATGGCAATGGGAAATCAGCGACGTCAAAGGTAACCTTCTCTGTTCTGAAGTTCAGCTCGTTGCCAAATGTTACTGGTAGTGTGATCTTCCCCTTCGGCTTGCTCCTTCCTGGATTTATTCCTTGGAAGGTACCAGTCTCTTCGAGCTCGCTGTCGGGGATCTGGAGCTTCTTGAGCACCGCGGAAGAGATCAGATTCAGGCCGGCCCCGCCGTCAACCAGCATCTTCGTTACCTTGAGGTTGCGGATTGTTGGTGAAACCAACATCGGCAAGCACCCGACCGCAGTTATGCGATCAGGGTGATCCTCGACATCAAAGATGATGGGCGTGCTGGACCACTTCACGGGCTTGCGCGACTCACCGGACGGTTCTGCTGCATTCACTTCCCGCACCCACTGTTTGAGTTGGCGGTGTGAGGTATGCAGAGAAGCACCACCGTTGACGCACAAAACCTCCGTTGCCTTCTGAAACTCCTGCTCGCAGGCCTGGAGGTCATGGCCCTTGGTGCGGTGGATCTTGCAGTACTGCTTGCCGGAGCCGTCCTGCTTGTCGGCGGCCACCACAACCTCGCTGGAGTCACCTGCTTTGGCCTTCTCGGCGCCACCTCCGTTGCCGGACTGCTCGACAACTAGCACATCCTTAGCTTTTCTCTTTCTGTTATTCCGCCTCCGGTTCTTCTTTGCCGGGGCGGCATCCTCACTGTCAGATCCTTCTACTCCTGTGTTCTCTCCGGGGAGTTTCCTCCCCTCCTCAGCACGTGCACATTTGTCGGCCAGAGCATATAGCTCGCTGACATCTCTGATTTTGCACATCACCATCTCCTCCCTCATCCTGCGATTACGCACGTTCTGATGGAACGCGCTGATAACCGCGGCAGGGTGGACGTCTGGGATGTTGCGCTGCACTTGGGTGAATCTTTGTATGTACTTGCGCAGGGGTTCTCCTTCTTTCAGGGCGAGCAGATGAAGATCGCTTTCCTGGCCATGGGGTTTGTGGCCGCCTGTGAAGGCGCCGACAAACTGATGGCACAGGTCCGCCCACGAAGAGATGGAGTTGTCCGGCAAGTGCATGAGCCAAGATCTGACGTTGGGCTTGAGCACCAGCGGGAAGTAGTTGGCGAGGATCTTCTCGTCGCGCCCCCCGGCAGCCTGCACCACGATGGTGTAGACACTGAGGAAATCTGACGGATGTATCCTGCCGTCGTACTTCTCGGGCACGTCTGGCTTGAAGTTCTTGGTACTGGGCCACTGGACCTGCCGCAGCTCACGGGTGAACGCAGGGCAACCTACCGCGTACGGCAAGTCGCCTGGTTCCCCTGACGCATGCATATCAACAGTGGGCCCAGCGCACTGGTCTGACTGACGCCGCGCTTCTCTTTGATGCTCGATGCGAGTGCGAGCGTCTTCTTGTCGTCGTTCTTGGAGAACTTGGCGCTGATCGCGACGAGCTCGCGGGTCCGACGACACGGTGGAATCGGTGTCGAGGTTAGCCCGGCGAGTCGGCGATCTTGGCCTTCGGGGCGGGGAGTGCACGGTGGTGGCACCCCCAGCGGTCTTGTCGGCGTCGGCTTGCACCTGGGCATCTTGCCGAGGCTTCGATGTGCTCGGTTGCCGGGGCTTGTCGCCGTTGGCGAAGCTGATGAGGCTCTGAATGGTGGCCCTCCGGTCGTCGATCTTGTCTGGCGCTGGAGGGTAATCTAGAAGCAGCTGGGCTCGGGCCAGCGCTTCCTCTGGAGTCTTGGGCGGCGGTGGCGAATGACGCGAGGAACGGGATATGCTCAAACTTCTAATAGTGTTAGAAGGAGCAACATCTCGCCCAGGCGACCGTACTGCGCTCATGCCAACATGTTGACGTGCATGCTGGCCTTGAGCGTTCCGCGATCCACCAGCTCGGCCTTGCTCCAACGCGAGTATGGTGCTAGGAGCACCATGGTGTTGTCGATCCTGCACCCCCTGGGAGGGGTGCGGTGTATGTACAGACGCCGAAGCTTGAGGGGCCTTGTCCTTGGACCTGGTGACGATGTGAGTCCCCCCGTCGGCGCCCGCTCCTCCGCCGGCGTCCACCCCACCGCCCGTTTGCTCCGGTGACGGTAGGATCGACGTGGACAGAGCAGCCACCTCCGAAGCCTTCTTCTTCGGTGGCATGTCGATGAAAATGTTGATGTAGCGCGCGCAGATGCCGGATCAGGTACGCACGACCTCGACGCCCCCCTACCTGGCGCGCCAAAGATGTCGTGGGAAACGAACACCTATGGGGCAGGGCCCCTTTCGGTCCGGCAAGGGAGCGGAGAGCGCACGAAGAGCAGATCGAGGCGAAGCACGCGAGAGATTTTACCCAGCTTCGGAGCTCTCCGGAGAGATAAAACTCCTACTGCTGCTTCGTGTCTATATTCTGTTCTTGCTCGAGAGCGTGGGTGTGTTGTAGTTTCGAATGAGTCGAACCCGCTCTACGTGCGCATGGGCCTCCTTTTTATAGGCTAAAGGGGTCACCGACAGGTGGCAACGCAGAGAGAGGGGTAAAAAAGTCAAAAGAGGGGTTGGTACAACCGCTATCAACAGTGCCCCCTACCTAACTCTGACGGCAAGGGACAAGGGCATTTAATGCCCGTCCGGTCGCCTAAACAGTGCAGGAAGCGACCGTTAGGGGCGCCACCGATCGCCACGATGGCCTCCTAGTCATCTCCACTTGTCACCTCGCTCCGCTTGGCTGCACAGCTACTCGCCACGTGCACCAGGAACGATCCTGCGGCGACACGTCGTCGGACGCGCTGGAGCATGGGCGCAGAGTGGTGGCTTCGCCGCGGCAAGCGCCTTGCCGCGGTCGCTGTCTTGTCGCACCTGCAAGCTTGCCGCTCGCCGGGTCTTGCCGTGACGCGCGATGCGTCGCAGCAAGTTTCTTGGAATGCCTTGGTTGGCCTTCTCGGCAAGCTCCTCTTGCCGGGGTCTTGTCTTTCCCGGCAAGCTCCTCTTGCCGGGGCTCTGTCTTCTCAGTTAAACACTTTGTTCTTGAATGGCAGTAATAGGAATAGCAAAGGATCTTGGCGGACGCCCGGCAAGCCTTGCCGCGGGACGCTGCGACTGTCCGTGCAGAAGTTCGGGATACTAAGGTACCCCTACTTTAGTACACCGACAATCATCAACCGTGGCAATGAAGTGGGTGGTGGGTGGGCAACGAATTCCTTCGTCGCCTTCTTCCCACTCGAGCTGGACATAGTTCGGCCAAGAGCCTCCTGACAAAGAGAGAGACTTTAATGAGTTCAGCATGTCGCCAAAGGGCGAGTGCTGGAAGATATCCACAACGGTAAACTCCATTACCGGAGCCCAACCAAGCTCGGCGGGCTTGGGAGCACGTGGACTGGAACCTACAACCGGATACGAGTTCGGGGGTCCGGAGTCACATGCTTCCCTAGAAGTGAGGCATGTGTTCGGCTCTACCGCCGATGAGTGTGCGGCCTGCGGGGCGGGGTCCATCCACCCGTCCTTGGGCCACGCAGTCTGCTCTGGATTTAGGTCCGGGACTACTGCAAGGGTAATATCCCGAGCACTGTCCGACAGTGGGTCTAAGCCGTGCTCATCGTGACTGTCCGGCGCTCCTGGCTCAGGACTGATTCCGTCGAAGATCAAGTCTCCGCGGATATTGGTCGCGTAGTTCAGGTTTCCGAACCTGACCTGGTGGCCAGGGGCGTAGCTGTCGATCTGCTCCAGATGGCCAAGCGAATTGGCCCGCAGTGCGAAGCCAGCGAACACGAAGATCTGTACGGGGAGAAAAGCCTCGCCCTGGACCATGTTGTCGACGATTGAAGGCGCCATCAAGCCTTGCAGCGACGACACAGAGGAACTCTCAATGAAAGCACCAATGTCGGTGTCAAAACCAGTGGATCTCGGGTAGGGGGTCCCGATCTGTGCGTCTTAGGCTGATGGTAACAGGAAGCAAGGGACACAATGTTTACCCAGGTTCGGGCCCTCTCGATGGAGGTAAAACCCTACTTCCTGCTTGATTAATATTGACGATATGAGTAGTACAAGAGTAGATCTACCACGAGATCGTAGAGGCTAAACCCTAGGAGCTAGCCTATGATGATTATGATTGTAATTGTGATCGGCCTTCTAAGGACCAACCTCTCCGGTTTATATAGACACCGGAGAGGGCCAGGGTTTACACGGAGTTGGTTATAGGGAAGGAAATACAATATCCGGATTGCCAAGCTTGTCTTCTACGCAAAGGAGAGTCCCATCCGGACACGGGACGGAGTCTTGAGTCTTGTATCTTCACGCTCCAATAATCTGGACGAAGTATATAGTCCGGCTGTCTGGTTACCCCCTAATCCAGTACTCCCTCAGAGGGCAAGCCACCAGCCCCTCCACGCCTATATAAAGGTGGGGAGGCATTGGGGGCAGCCCCCTTTGACCCTTGCCCATTACCTCTCCCAACTCCTCCCATGTTTAACCGGTACGCGCTTGGTGAAGCCCTGTCGGAGTTTCGCTGCCACCACCACCACCACGCCGTCGTGTTGGTTCAGATCTCATCTACCTCCACTCCCTCACTTGTTGGATCAATAAGGAGATGACGCCGCCAAGCCATACGTGTGCTAGATTCGGAGGTGGTTCACGTGTGGTACTTGGATCGGATTGGATCGTGACGCGAGTACGACTACGCCAACCACGATCTCTAGGTCGTTAACGCTTTCGGTCTACAAGGGTATGTAGACACCACTCCCCTCTCATTGCTATCCATCTCCTAGATTAGATCTTGGGTGTTCGTAGGAAAGTTTTTTGATTTCCATGCTTCGTTCCCCAACACTAGCTAGTGCCTATGGACCCATAGGTCCGTGGTAAACTACTCACGCATCATCAGAGGAGCACCAATGAGGATGATGAACCCCTCCGTGATCGTTTCCCCTCCAGCAAGTTGCCAGAATAGGGCTCTAGATTGGATCTCATGATTCTGGAACTTACGGTGGCTAGAATTGTGTTTCGTCGACTCCCCTAGGGTTTGTGGAATATTTGGGTATGTATAGAGCTGAGAGGTGGTGGAAAAGATCATCGTGGGCCCCACAAGGCACCAGGGCGCGCTTGGAGCCTCTGGCGTGCCCTGGTGTCTTGTGGGCCCCACGGGCCTCCTGTGGTACACCTCCTGGGCTCCCTAGCTCTCTTCTGGGAAGAAAAATCGCCAAAAAGTTTTGCTGTATTTGGACTTTGTTTGATATGGATATTCTGCAAAGTAAAAACAAGCAATAAACAACAATTGGCACTGGGCACTATGTCAATAGGTTAGTCCCAAAAAATTATATAAAATTGCTAGTAAATGAATATAAAACATCCAAGATTGATAATATAACAACATGGAACAATCAAAAATTATAGATACGTTGGAGACGTATCACGCAGCGGGGCACCTGTTTGAGGTAGACCTCAACTGGTCTTTATGATCAAAGGTGATTGGTGTATCAATCCATGCGCCCCGAGCTAGTACGTGCCAGATAGAATTTACTTCCATCAGAGCCCGCTTGCATTGGTTATTGCATGTGAAGGTCTCATAGATCATCAGAACCTCATCATCGCCCGAGGACTTTTCTGCATGCCACAACATGCCGGTGAGGAGGGCTAGGCCTCCTTTAGCCACTTGCCTTACCACCCAGCAGTCGCGAAGGCTATGAGTGTGGCAGGAATTCAGCAAGATGGATTGTATCGGTCATGGCTTATCTAAGAAGCGATCGAGGGTTTTCCCAGATCGGCCAATGATTTTCTTCTTTTTGCAAGGTTGATCAACTGATGTATGTTACACATGGGGCTCGTGCCAAGGTGCGAGCCTATCGCTCTTTGATTTGTTGTCATAGATCGAATCTGTCTTTTTCCGTGCCAGCCAGACATCTTCGATGTTATAGAATTTCGACACCAGAGTGGATAGCTCCTAAAGTGTTTGAACGCAGCAGCGGGTGAGGACGTTTGAAATGTCTATATCCTTGCATCCTCGCTGAAAGGCTGCTATTATATCTGAGTCCTTGTAGTCCGTATGTCATCTTTGACAGATGAAAACCTATCCCAAAATTGCCTGATCGATTCATTGGGTAGTTGCTGCACATAGGCGAGATGCCAAACATCGGGAGAGCCCAAATTATCAAGATGATACTCGATGCGGGAGGTGGGTGGGAGAGTTATTTTAGTCTCTATTGACTGTGGGCTTGACGCCCTGACGTTTTTAGCTCGTGAAGGGCGTGCAGCTGCCAACTCGGCCGAACTGATTTGAAGATCAGATTCGCCATTTGTTTCTGGCCGGCTGCTGTCAGAATCACTTTCCAGGAAGTACCTTGGCCCGTCGCCCTCTACTAGGAGTTCAGCCGGGGCAAAAAAGAGGTCATGGATTGCTTCTTGCTCGTGAAGGAGAGAGTGCATCTCTGCAATGGGGTTTTCAAGCACGGGAATCGTGCCTTGGAGGTTTGGGTCATTGACCGATGAACCTATCGATCCTTCATTGATCGTTATAGCGGAACTCTCAGTGAAAGCATAAGTGACGTTACCGGTAGACCTTGGGCTAGGGGGTCCCGAGCTGTGGATCCCGGATCGGTGGAAACATGAACAAAGGAGACGATGTTGACCCTGGTCCGGGCCCTCTTGATGGAGGTAAAACCCTATGTCCTGCTCTTGTTTTTATTGATGGAGATGTATCGAGTGCAAGCTTGATCTACCTTGAGATTGTTGGTTGTGTTCCAACCCTAGGGCTAGGTGAATCTAATTGTGATTCAGTCCCCTCTATGGGAAAAACCCCTTGTGATGTAGGGCGGAACCCTATGGGGTTGATCTTTCACGTTAGGGGTGGATCCCATGGGGAAACACGAAGAACGCGCAGAAGAACACAAGGGAAATCATGGGGAGAAACGAGAGAAACACTCAATCGACAAGTAATCGATCACACAAGGGCTAGATCACCGAAAGCATAAGGTAGCACAAGATTCAAAATCAACAAAGGAAAGATACAGGAGTAACCGTTCTTCTCCATGAGGAGGTCTTGATTGTCTTCTTCGGATGGAGACCTTGAATCCGAATGGATCTTCTCCGAGGAGGCACGATCCCTCACGTGGAGTAGATCCGGTACGGATGACCTATTCTCTATCTCAAGATGAGCTATCACAACACTAACCCTAGAACATAGGTAGGAGAAGAGTATATATAGTTTACGGGGCGAAAGGGTACATGGGCCTCGGCCCAAGTGGCTGCGCGTAGGCAGAGCCGGAAGTTCCGGGTCAGGCCGGAAGTTCCGGGAGACGGAGGGTCCGGGCAGGGTCCGGCCTATCCAGAGAGTTAGCGCGGGTGGAGCTGGGCTGGAATCTGGGGGCCGGAAGGTCTGGGCGAGCCGGAGGTTCCGGGGGCCGGAAGGTCCGGGACGGGTTCCGGGCAGGTTCCGGGCTAACCAGAGAGTTGGCACGCTCAGGCTGGTCGATGTCGTCGGAGGCCGGAAGCTCCGGGTAGGCTGGACGTTCCGGGGGCCGGAAGTTCCGGGCTGTCCAGAGAGTTGACGCCTGTTGTTTCTTCTTCAGCTCCTGGCTCCATGGCTTGAGCATTGTACCTGATCACGCATAGCATCTCGGACTTAGGAAGTAGCCATGTTTCATTGGAAGAAAAGGGGAACTCAAGTAGGAGTGATGTCACCTCAGATTGAATAGCACGAGCCCTTGCTCTTGTCATGGGTCCACTTGGAGCTTGGATAGTCGATGGAAGGTCCATGGGGATGACCGAAGGATGCTCCGCACCATCTCCCCTCCCTTAGGAAAGATCCGACCTCGGATCGAAATCCTCATCACCATGGTACAGGGAGAGATCGGAGACGTTGAAGATGTCGCTCATGTGGTACTTGTCGCGTGGGAGGTCGATCTTGTAAGCGTTGTTGTTGTAGCGTACTAGCACCTTGAAGGGTCCATCGGCTCGAGGGAGAAGCTTGGACTTGCGTTCGTTGGGGAAGAGGTCCTTGCGAAGGTGTAGCCACATGAGGTCTCCTATGTTGAATATCATGGGATGCTTGTTGACGTTGAGCTTGGTAGCGAGTCGTTGTACTTGGCGCTCGATGGTATGTCTTGTATCCTCATGCATCTTCTTGATGTAGCTTGCACGGGCACTTGCGTCGAGGTTGGTGCGCTCTTGTAGAGGAAGAGGTAGAATGTCCAATGGGGACAACGGGTTGAAGCCGTAGACGACCTCGAAGGGGGACTTGCCGGTCGTCGAATGTCTTGCACGGTTGTAGGCGTACTCAGCGATGGGTAGACATGCTTCCCACTCCTTGATGTTCTTCTTGATCAACACGCGAAGTATAGTGGAGAGTGTCCAGTTCGTCACCTCCGTTTGGCCGTCGGTTTGAGGATGGTATGCGGATGAGAACAAGAGCTTGATTCCGAGCTTGGCGCATAGGGTCTTCCAAAAGTAACTCAAGAACTTGACGTCACGATCGGAAACGATTGTCTTTGGTACTCCATGAAGTCGCAAGATTTCCCTACAAAAGAGATTTGCAATGTGTGAAGCATCGTCTATCTTGTTGCAAGGAATGAAATGTGCCATCTTAGAAAATCGGTCCTCAACAACAAACACGGAATCCTTTCCATTTTGAGTTCTAGGCAAACCAAGTACAAAATCCATGCTAATGTCTTCCCAAGGTTGATAAGGAATAGGAAGAGGCATGTAAAGACCATGATATTGAGCTTTAGACTTAGCTTTGCGACATGCAGAGCATTGGGTGGTGAAGCGTGAAATGTCTCGAAACATCTTGGGCCAAAAGTAGTTCTTGGAGAGCGTGGCGAATGTCGTATCTCGTCCAAAATGTCCCATGAGTCCGCCGCCATGAGCCTCTTGCAGAAGTAGCAAATGAAGAGAAGACTCGGGAATGCATAGTTTGTTATCTTTCATAAGATAAGCATCCTTGATATAATATTGTTCCCAAGAAGTATGCATCAAACACTTAGCATAAGGAATAGCAAAAGATGGACTATTAGCATACAAGTCTTTGATGTGCTCAAAACCAATAACATTCAACTCAAGTTTAGTGACAAGCATGCATATGCGTGAAAGTGCATCCGCAACTACATTTTCCTTACCCTTAATGTACTTGATCACATAGGGGAAAGATTCAATAAATTCACTCCATTTGGCATGACGCTTGTTTAACTTAGTTTGGCCTTTTAAGTACTTTAGTGTTCCATGATCGGTATGGATGACAAACTCAGTAGGTCAAAGATAATGTTCCCAAACATGTAGCACATGCACTAAAGCATACAATTCTTTGTCATAGATGGGATAGTTAAGTTGAGCACCGGAGATTTTTTTCACTAAAATATGCAATGGCTCGTTTTTCTTGCATCAAAACTCCGCCAATTCCGATACCACTTGCATCACAATGAACCTCAAAAGTTTTGTCAAAAGTTGGGCAAAGCAAGAATCGGAGCATGAGTAAGCAAAGTATTGAGCTCATTAAAAGCGGTGGATTACAAAGATCCCCAAACAAAAGGAGCATTCTTCTTACTCAAGGCATGCAAAGGAGCGGCAATAGTGCTAAAATCCTTCACAAAGCGGCGATAAAAACCCGCAAGACCAAGAAAACTACGCACTTGTTGCAAATTGGTGGGTTGGGGCCAAGTTTTAATTGATTCAATTTTAGATTCATCAACATGGACACCCTTGGAAGATACAACAAAATCCAAGAAAACCACTTTGTCAACACTAAATGTGCACTTTTTCATGTTGGCATAAAGACGTTCCTTGCGAAGGGCTTGCAAAACAGCCCTAACATGATTAAGATGCTCTTTCATGGTTTTGCTAAACACAAGAATATCATCGAAGTAAACCACAACAAAGACTCCAATATAGGGGCAAAGCACATAATGCATAAGACGCACGAAAGTACTGGGAACCTCCGATAAACCCATAGGCATAACTAACCACTCATATAGGCCAAATTTGGTTTTGAAAGCAGTTTTCCATTCATCACCCTCTTGTATGCGGATTTGATAATAGCCACTTTTAAGATCAATTTTTGAGAAAAAGTTGGCTCCGCTAAGTTCATCAAGCATATCATCTAAGCGAGGAATGGGATGCCTATAGCGAACAGTGATAGCATTTATAGTTCTACAATCGGAACACAAGCGGAAACTTCCATCTGGCTTAGGCACAAGTATAACGAGAACGGCACAAGGGCTTAAGCTTTCACGTACATGACCGTTGTCGATGAGTTGTTGTACTTGCCGTTGAATCTCCTTAGTTTCTTCGGGGTTGTAACGCCCCGGATTCGATGTGCCACGTGTCTTCTGTTTATTCTTCGTTGTTGCCATGTCATTTGCTTGCGTGTTGCTTTTTGCCATGTCATCATCTGCATTTCATCTGCATGTTTTTCAAAACTTGCATCCGTCCGGGTTCCCCCAGTTCTCTCCGTTGTCCGTTCGGAGTCCAGACACACTTGCACGCGCCCGCGGCACCTCCGAAATATTATTTTATAAGTGGCATAAAAATGTTCTCAGAATGGGTTGCAACTTGTCGTGCGGTCTTATTATAGTGTAGACAGACTGCCTGCCAAGTTTCATCGCATTCGGAGTCCATTTGATAGCCCAACCGTTAAACCTACAACCGCAATATAGCCGGTCTATACGTCGGACGTTTTCGGTATTCGGAAACTGCTGTCGGGCCTCTCTCTCTCTTCTCTCCCGCAGCCCATGGTCTCTCCACAGCCCACTAACCTCCCCCTCCGAGCGCAACCGTCCGATCGCGATCGAAGGGCTCCGAAACCCCCCTCAAACCCCCCCTAAACCTAATCCCTGCTATTTAAACCACCCTCCCCTTCCAAATTTGGCTAACTTAGGCCTCCTCCTACCTCTAGCCTTTCCCCTCGGATCAGCCGCCGTCGCTACCTCGAAATCCGCGCCGCCCCACTCCCTCGCCGCGACTTGTCGCTGGCCCAGAGGCCACACCGCCACCTGAGGCGTCGCCCCGGCCAACCGGGCGCCGCCACGTCGCCTACCCCGCCTCCCGCAGCCACTCACGCGCCTCCACACGTCCCCCAGTCGCCTCCCACCAGTGTCAGGCCCGTCGGGGCCCGGATCTGGCCCGCCCGGGTCATGACCGCGCCGCCGCAGCCCGCGAGGGCCCGAGCGCCTCCGCGCCTCCTGCTCCCGATCTGGATCGAGGGGAGGACCCCTCGACCCCGAGTCCTCGTCGCCGCCGCCAGCCTCCACCACCACCGGCGCGCCTCCGCCACTACCCGCCAGGTCGCCGCCCGTCGCCCCTCTTCCTCTCCTTCCCTCTCCCTCACCCTCTCTGCCCCGCAGGGTACCGCCGCCGCCGCCGCCTTGGATGGCCGCCCCCGCCCGCGAAGCTCTGCCGCGCTGGTGCCCCGTCGGCCTCGGGAACCGGAAAATCCGGCGCCCCGCGCCCAGATCCGCCGGTCTCCGTTGCTGGCACCCCTCCTTCGTCGTCCCAACCTGGTCAGCTCGCCGCCGGTAGCCGCCATTGTCGTGCTCGGGGACGAGCACAGACGCACGTGCGCCTCCTCCGCCCGCTCGCGTTGACCCCGCATGGGCCCCGTGGAGGCCGAGCCCGCCAATCCTCCACCCCGGCCTGCTTCCCCTTCATGGGCCGAGCCCAGGGTGAGCAGCCTCCCCTAATCCCCGCTCTGGGCGCCTCGTAGTTATTCGACGCTCACACATTTTTTTCTGTAAAAATCGCCAAGTCCCTGATTTTTTTTGACATTTTCATGTCCTGTTCAACGCATCATAACTTCATGCATATAGCTTCATTTTGAGTGTATGATATATCAAAATGTTCGTTGTGAGATGCTCTACATTTCATTCCATGGTGCCATGCTTGTTTGAGTCCATCTTGATGCCCTTATCATCGTTGCAAGAGTGCTATATGATGTTAATCTGCTGGAACTGTTATAACTTGGTGATTTGTCTTTTTTGTTGCATTTGATGTGTGCATCCTATGAGCATGATCTCTACATGTATTTTGAACTACATCATGCCATCTTTACAGGGGTGCAATCCATGTATTTTTGTGAGTCTTGTAATGAGTTCATCAAGCTTGTTAAGTAGGGTACTTGCTGTTACTGTTTTGCTTGTCTGAATCTACTATATCCTGATGCTATGTTAACCTGCTTCTACAAGTCATTCCATGCATAATCTGGAGATGTTCACTAAGGATGATTTGTTATATATGTCATGCGCTATCCATTAATGCCACTCATTGCATTTATAGCCTGTTGTAGCTTGTTGTTATCTTGCTCTCAAATTGCTAAATAATGTTGCTGTCAGCCTGATTAACATTAAGTTCAGTGTTGCCATGATTGTTGCTAGTGATCCATGCACCTTATGAACTTGTTCTTGCCATTCTTAGCTTCATAAACATGCCTTCTTACTGCTGGTCACCTTGCCATGCCATGTATTGCTCTGTGGTGAGTGGGACAAGCTCACCAACATGCCTACTTATTGTTGTTCCTGCCATGTCTGAATCTGTCATATAACTTGCCATGTTTACATGGGTGCCATCATATTTTCTGTGCCCTTTTAGCTCATGGTCAGTAATGGACTTTTGTTATATGCTATTAGTAGATTCCTGCCATGCCTTTGTTTGCCATGATAAGTTCCTGTAGCATGTTGTTTGGTAGCTCTAAACATTGCAACCTGATGTTATTTCTGCCAAGTCTGAAACTGTTATTATTTGCAATCTTGCCATGTCCTTTTGAGCATGTTCTAGTAGTTTCTGGAGATAGCTCAGTGTTCATGTTTTGTCGTGCTTTACCTGTACATCACGTCCATATCTTTTGTTATCATGTTAGGGTGTTGTGGCATATTGTTTTGATGCTTGCTAGATGCCTAGTTGCTGCTTTGGACAGCTTGTCCTTTAAACTTTATGTGTATGTGTTGCACCGTTGCTCCGTTTTGAGTGTGCTCTATATGAAACTTGCTTAGATTTGCATGTAGTTTCATATTATTATGTTGCATCCTTGTTTTGAGGTGTTTGTTTGATGTTTGTATGCATTTTGCATCAATGCCATGTTTAACTTGTTTTGCTCATATCTTCTAGGCCGTAGCTCCGAACTAAGTGAACTTTATATGTAACTTGACTAGAATCTCGTATAGATCATCTTGGTGCATCTTAACTTGCTGTTTAACAACTTGAACATAAGGTTTATTCAGTTATGTACCAATTTCTAAATTTGCATATGAGGACTTACCGGAATTGTTATATGTTGTTTCCGGCCTCATTTAAACTTGCTTGATGTGTTGCTCTTGTATGCATCATCTCTTGCCATGAGTAGCCTCATATAGCTTTGTCATGCATCATGCTTGTTGTGCATCATGTCTTGTTCATGTGTGGTGTGTTTACTATGTTGTGTGCTTCTTCTCGATAGTTCCCGTTTCGTTGCGATCGTGAGGATTCGTTCGTCTACGCTTGGTTCGTCTTCGTGGCTTCGTCTTCTTCAAGGACTCGTTCTTCTTCCTAGCGGGATTTCAGGTAAGATGACCGCTACCCTGGATCTCACTACTATCATTGCTATGCTAGTTGCTTCATTCTATCGCTATGCTGCGCTTCCTATCACTTGTTCTTCAAGCCTCCCCAAACTGCCATGAACCTCTAACCTTTGACACCCTTCCTAGCAAACCGTTGTTTGGCTATGTTACCGCTTTGCTCAGCCCCTCGTATAGTGTTGTTAGTTGCAGGTGAAGTTGAAGATTCCTCCATGGTGGACAGGGTTATGTTGGGATATCACAATATCTCTTATTTAATTAATGCACCTATATATTTGGTAAAGGGTGGAAGGCTCGGCCTTATGCCTGGTGTCGTGGAATTGTCACGGCAGATGTCCTTAGTGTCAGGACTTAGTCGCGAGGCCAACTCATCTATGCAGTAGTTTGAGAGGGGTTGATCGGGACGAGAGACGCAACACACAAGACGAGGATTTAGACAGCTTCAGGCCCCGGGAAACATCATCCGGTAATAACCCTACATGCTGTTTGTGGCTAGGTCTCATTATGATCATGAGAGAGTCGCCGGTAAGCCGGCTCTTCATGTCTAGCCCTAGAGATTGTTCATGTTCCTTCTTGGGGTGCCCTGCCCCTCCTTATAGAAGTTAGAGGGGCGGGTTACATGTGGAGTCCAAATAGGATTAGGACTAGCCTATCTTCTACTACAAGCCGGATACAAGTCTGGGTCTTGATTCCTTGTAAGGAAGATATTCCTCACGCCTTTCCTCTTAAACCGGCCTACCATAACGTAAGCCGGCCTTCTGGGACTTGAGCCTCCTGGGCCCCCGGGTCTTGTCGCTCCTCTGATCCGCTTGCCAGGTCACCTTGAAGTCACCAGGATCGGCCGGGTTACTTAGTGTGTCCTCCAGCCAGGGCGGGTCATTAGTGAGTCGCCAAGTCCGGCCGGGTTATACTTCCGGCCGGGTTACACCGCGGGGTATATCCCCGACATTAGCCCCCAAGTTTAGCTTGGATTTATCCATGGTAAACTTATGCTGGAAAATAAACACAAGAACAAATTTGACAGGTTGTGCTCCGGGTTAAGAATTCTTGTAAACCGGCACCTGAACATCCTTAAATCCTTGTCATTTTATTCTTCTAGAAAATCCGGGTCAATAGACCATCTTCACAATCAATTCGCTTGTAGAAGAAATATTGTAAACAAATAATCCATTTGAGTCGGCTTCCAAAACGCCGGCTTAAAAAATATAGGTCTTGAAATACTCATCTGATCCTCAACCGGCTTAAAGATGTAGATCTTGGCGAGTTATAATTTCCCAAATCTCCGGGTTATAAAGACTGATGATGTCGAGTCATAATTGTTGTTGACACCGGGTCATGTAATTGATCTTCCTGATTTACTCAAAGCTGAGAATTTGAAGATGTTCCTTCTTTATATGCATAATACCTGTAACCCCCAAGTCTTAAGAGGAGAACATAGTGATAACTTAAGACTTGCTTCAATATAAGTGTTGCAACCTTGATGAAATCCGGGTTATTCATCTCAATCATTAGTCATAAACTAAATATTCCACATATGTAGCCCCCAAGTACCGGGTTGTCATGCTTGCAGAAACCTGGGACTTGTAATTGCCTTATGCTCATAAAAACTTCCCACCGTGTAGCCCCCAAGGGCCGGGTCATTATGCAATAATGAGTAGGGACTTTGTAGATACAACCATGTAAACTTGAATAGCAAACGTGCAGCCCCCAAGGGCCGGCTTAATAAGATAATACTGAGCTGGGACTTTGTATATAATTTATTGATAATAACATCATATAATATAATCTCCACCATGGGGCTTGAACCCACGTCCACAGGGTTAAGAGCTTTGCGCTTTACCAACTGAGCAGTAGACCCTTGAATATAATGGATTTAAGACTTGTGTACCTTGAATTATTGACACGAGCAATCGGTAGCCCCCAAGGGCCGGATCATTACAATGTGATGAGTCGGGTCTTCAATAAGTTGAGCAAAAAAAATGACTTTGCATTAGCCTCCAAGTGCCATGGTGCATGCTGGCAGCGACATGGGACTTGCATATTTGATGTCAATTCAACTTGAATAATGTAGCCCCCAAGTGTCAGGTCGTAAGCCTGCAGCGACCCGGGACTATTCCCTCTATTGTAAAAATAAATCATGTCCATTAATAAAATAATAACCATTGCGCTGAAGCGACTTTGAAGACCTCCATCATAATATTGGCTATTGATAACCATAATAAGAATCCAGCCATGTTGGCTATTAAAGATTTGAATAATATAATCCAGTATGAAAACCTCAATCATTCAATATCATCATGAAAATCCAGCTAGTTTTGGCTATTAAAGATTTGAATACCTCATCGGTTGACAAGTAAATCCAGAGTTTAAATACCTGGCGGCTCTTGGCCGATGACGACTTAATGCGCATTCATTGTAAGCCGGAATTTTTATAACCCGGCGGCTTATAGCCTTTGAGAAAAATCCAGAACGGATAATCATTTTGAAGCATCAACTTTGATAATGAGCTTGAGCTTAATCATTTATATGTCATAGTTCTGCAAATCCTGCACAGAGTTTAAACAACATATGCCCTGGCGACTTAATGTCAAAAGCCAGGGCGGGTAACCACCCAAATGTAGTCTTACCCTGCACACAAGTAGATCACAAGAACCCTTGGCTGTTTGCCACAGGGCGGGTCATATAAAAAACCCGAAAAGAATCATAAATAGACAAGCCGGTTATCAATCATGATGTTAAGACACAATTGATGTTATTATACTTATGATCCTTTGGATGATACCACCGGTTTACGTGACCCAGAGGGTGAAGTTGATAACTCAACCCTATAAAAGCCGGCACATATGATATTTGTGACAACTCAAATACTTGTGATTGTATAAAAACAGATAAAAAAATTTGAGGCTTCTGATTCAAATATGACCAGTAAACCGTTCCAAAGGGGTTAAGCTAAGATTCGAATACGATCATATAGCCCCCAGTGGCGTTGGCGTTGCCGATCAAAGTGGGTATCGACAGCTATGTTCTCTTTGGTTCGAATACGACCTATGTTTGAACAGGAAGCCCCTAAATGACCTTAAGAGTTGTTTAGCGATGCTGATTCGAATACGATCCACGTCGATTCCCAAAGGGGTTGAGCTATGATTCGGATACGATCAAGAAGCCCCCAAGGAGGTTCAGTAGTTTGCTAATGAAAAGGATATCGACAGCTATGTTCTGTTTGGTTCGAATACGACCTATGTTTGAACAGGAAGCCCCCAAGTGACCATAAATTTGGCATTACACCGATCAAGAGGGTACCGATAGCTATGCTCGATGAGCAGGAACCCCCCAAGTGACCATAAATAAGATAAGCCGTAAGGCAGGATACCCATGTTTGAACCGCGCATCATGGCAGCAAGTTCTTTTTGGCAACCTTTACTTTGTCTGAGAACTCGAACTTGCGAGAGATTAATTCTTTTTGAACCGGAACTTTAAACCGGATTTGAAAGCTTCAAAAATTTGTGAGGGACAAATTTACCTTGAGCCGGATTTCGAACCGGATTTGGGAGCTTCAAAAATTTGTGGGAGAAAGATGTCTCTTTGAACCGGATTTTAAACCAGAGTCCTTATTTTGAGACGGAAACCTTCTGACGGCTTTTAAATTTTCATCGATCTAGCCCCCGAGTCATACCGTTGTAGCCCCCAAGTCTCAAGACGACTCGAGGAGTTGGCTTGAGATTCTCCATATTTGACCATAGCAGAAGGTATACATCATTGGCGTTGATAGCGCGATGTGAATCCACAGAAGGTTGAGGTGACTGCGGCGGGTTATAAATGATCCGTATGAGCCGTGTCAGTAACTCGGCCAATGGTTCCTTCCAACTGGCTGTTTGAAGTTTAACCAAACTATAGTGGCGGCGACTTGTGCACCTGCCCATTGAACCATCCAGTGCAGACGGCGGCTGATAATATATGATAATTTTGCCTCTAATTTGTTGAAAGAAAACCGGGCTTCCCAAGTAGTGACTTGCTCATATTCAATAAACAGCTCATCCAGACAAGTGCGGCCCGGTGTGTCGATGTAGACCAGGCCGCGAGAGACGGACGGTAAAGACAACCGTAACATCAGAAGCAGCATAGACAGATGAACCGGCCGTGGCGTTGTAAGCCGGTACGGATGGGCAAATTGTCCTCCTTGTTGTAAGCCAGCGTGGTCGCGAGAGACGGCCACGGTGTTGTAAGCCGGTGCGGGAGTCCGTTGAGTAACGACGACCACCTGTGCCAAAAGATGTTGGCATGCCTCCATTTCCGCGGTATAATACCACTTTGTGATGGATAATTTTCCTGTATATAAAATACAGCAGGGCAAAGTAGCTTTGCTCGGATGAACTAATATATGCTTAAAAATAAATAACACCTGGTTTTTGTCAGAGGTCGATCCAAACAGCCGCCGCATTGCAAATGGTGCAGACGGAAAAATCAATCACGATCGAAGTAGTCGTGCGGACGGCGAGTCAATCGTGGGCACGGGTCCCGGTTATTTGATGTAAACCGGGTCACAAGGACGGCAACTTGCACACGATTCATTCACAGGGTAATACGACATGGACGAAACGCCGGCACAAGAACATTGCCAGTGCGCTCCATACCCGCAGTATACCGCCTCATCTAAGGTGAAAAATTGTCCTGCATAAAAAGTATCGCAAGCCGGAGTATTTGTTTTTTTATAAAAATAATATGTGTTAATAAAATAGGTTTAGATGAATATAACCTGATTTGTTCGGATTACAGGAAACGGCTTCCTCATCAAACAAGCACTTGCTCCGTTTCAACTTTGCTTGTCACCTTTCCACAGCCACAGCGGGTCTCAGCAATAACAGGCCGATGGAAGGGCGCCGGCGGTTCAGGCACGGCGAGTAGAGCAACTCATCCCTGACGACAAGAACCGGCGGCTTGTGGAGGCAAGGCCGTAGGCCATGGCCACAGCGATGATAGAAAACGCAGTGGCAGCTTGGACATGGAACAGCGACTTGAGGCGGCCGAAGCGACTTAGAGTGAGGCCGGGGCGACTCAACGACGACGGCTCGACACCAAGACCAGCTACTCGGGGGCGGAGTTGCGGGCGGCTCCCCCGCGGCGGGTCGCAGCTGCGGAGGAGGCAGAAGTAGTGGCTTGCCGGTAGCGGCAGAGACGGCTTGTCGATGGTGCAAGGTGCAGTGGGCACAAACCGGCCCTGCTTGGAGACACGGAGTCCCGTGAGGTGGAGGCGTGACGACGACATAGTGACGCGCGTACCCCGGCGAGTCGAGAGGGAGCCAGCTTGTGGCGCGGCTGCAGCCACGTAGCGGCGGCTCGAAGGTAATGTCGGCAAAGTGAAGCGGTGCCCTCGGCGGGTCCACGGCCAAGGCGAACCGGGTGGCTCACGGCGCAGTTGCAGCTGTAATGGAGGCAGAGACCACGGCGGCTGATTACTCTGAATCCCCGTCCTTCTCCAGGTCGTGGTTGCTTTGATTTTTTCCTTCTAGGACCAGGTCTTCATGAACACGGCTAGCAGATGACAGATCGCTCTGGACCCCGCAAAGAAAATACAAAATACCTTTTATCCATAATCTGGTCGGCGCCTTCGTGGCTATAGATGTTGTAGTATTTAAATAATGTAGCACTTAATTAGTACTACTAGCCTTGGCCATGTACTAGTGCAAGTACTAATTGCTTCCTTGGATTTCTGCAGCTAGATTAAACAATCCTCACCAGCCTTCATCCGTACTGACGTGGATGTAAACAGGAGCAGCAATCTGACCCGGAACCGGGCAATCCGCAGCCATTGTTTAAAACCAACGCGTGAACTTGATTACTTGGTCACGTCAAGTCAGATTCTTATCCGGTCTCATCTACAGCGGAAAAAGCGATCTATACTCGGATTCAACGGGTCGCCGTGCAACGCGTGAGGCGCCGCACACGAACCCTAAAAACTCTACCAATCTCATATCTGTTGGCTCCAAAAATTTGAACCATAACTCTGATCTTCCCACGATAAATTCGCTAGCTCTGTCCATGGTCGCCGGCGGGTCACGCGGCCATTCCACGCCGATTCTTTTTTCATCTGATTTAATTGCGAGTTTCTCGATCCCTGAGAGAAATCCCTTCAAGAACACAACACCACCGTGCGCGAGCCCCACGGTGGGCGCCAACTGTCGTGGAATCGTCACGGCAGATGTCCTTAGTGTCAGGACTTAGTCGCGAGGCCAACACATCTATGCAGTAGTTTGAGAGGGGTTGATCGGGACGAGAGACGCAACACACAAGACGAGGATTTAGACAGCTTCAGGCCCCGGGAAACATCATCCGGTAATAACCCTACATGCTGTTTGTGGCTAGGTCTCATTATGATCATGAGAGAGTCGCCGGTAAGCCGGCTCTTCGTGTCTAGCCCTAGAGATTGTTCCTGTTCCTTCTTGGGGTGCCCTGCCCCTCCTTATAGAAGTTAGAGGGGCGGGTTACATGTGGAGTCCAAATAGGATTAGGACTAGCCTATCTTCTACTACAAGCCGGATACAAGTCTGGGTCTTGATTCCTTGTAAGGAAGATATTCCTCACGCCTTTCCTCTTAAACCGTCCTACCATAACGTAAGCCGGCCTTCTGGGCCTTGAGCCTCCTGGGCCCCCGGGTCTTGTCGCTCCTCTGATCCGCTTGCCAGGTCACCCTTAAGTCACCAGGATCGGGCGGGTTACTTAGTGTGTCGTCCAGCCAGGGCGGGTCATTAGTGAGTCGCCAAGTCCGGCCGGGTTATACTTCCGGCCGGGTTACACCGTGGGGTATATCCCTGACACCTGGTGTTTTTTTCCACTCTTGCCGCCCTAGTTTCCGTCATACCAGTGTTATGTTCCCGGATTTTGCGTCCCTAACGCGGTTGGGTGATTTATGGAACCCCCTTGACAGTTTGCTTTGAATAAAACTCCTCCAGCAAGGCCCAACCTTGGTTTTACCATTTGCCTCACCACCACCTATACCCTTCCCTTGGGTCGGCCAACCCGATGGTCATCTTTATTTTAGCCCCCCCGGGCCAGTGCTTGTCTAGGTGCTGGTCCAAACCGAGCCGCCAGCGGGGCCCCCTCGGGGCAACTCGAGGTCTGGTTTTACTCGTAGCCTGTCTCATCCGGTGTTGCCCTGAGAACGAGATATGTGCAGCTCCTATCGGGATTGTCGGTGCATCAGGCGGTCTTGCTGGTCTTGTTTTACCATTGTCGAAAAGTCTTGTAAACCGGGATTCTGAGACTGATCGGGTCTTCCTGGGAGAAGGAATATCCTTCGTTGATCGCAAGAGCTTATCATGGGCTAAGTTGGGACACCCCTGCAGGATAAAAACTTTCGAGGGCCGTGCCCGCGGTTATGAGGCAGATGGGAATTTGTTAATGTCCGGTTGTAGATAACTTGACACCAGATTCGAATTAAAACGCATCAACCGTGTGTGTAGCCATGATGGTCTCTTCTCGGCGGAGTCCAGGAAGTGAACACGATCTTTGGGTTATGTTTGACGTAAGTAGGAGTTCAGGATCACCTCTTGATCATTGCTAGCTTCACGACTGTTCCTTTGTTTCTCTTCTCGCTCTCATTTGCGTATGTTAGCCACCATATATGCTTAGTCGCTGCTGCAACCTCACCACTTTACCCCTTCCTTCCCTTTAAGCTTTGCTAGTCTTGATACCCATGGTAATGGGATTGCTAAGTCCTCGTGGCTCACATATTACTACAACAACAGTTGCAGGTATAGGTTATGCGATGATCATGACGCGAGAGCGATGTTTGCTTGTTTTGGAGTTCTTCTTCTGCTTCTTCTTCGATCAGGGGATAGGTTCCAGGTCGGCAGCCTGGGCTAGCAGGGTGGATGTCGTTTGAGTTTCTGTTTGTGTTTCATCCGTAGTCGGATGATGCTCTTATGTAAGATGATGTTGTATTCGTGTGGCATTGTATGCCTTTTGTATGTATCCCCATCTATTATGTAATGTGGATGTAATGATATCCACCTTGCAAAAGTGTTTCAATATGCGGGTCTATCCTTGGTGGGACCTTCGAGTTTCTTTTGGATAGGGTCACATATTGGGCGTGACAAGTTGGTATCAGAGCCTCGACCGACCATAGGAGCCCCCTTGATTGATCGTGTAGTTTGGCCGTTGTTGAGTCTAGAAGAAAACTATTTTCGGAGTCTAGTTATATCGGAGAGTAGGAATTCTTTTTACTCCTCAGCCCCTTCGTCGCTTTGGTGAGGAATCTTGACGTAGGTGTTTTGAATTACTCCTCTTCCCCTTCAAAATTTTCTTTAGGATCACGCAGGTGGTTTTTTCCGATCGTTGTTCCTCGGTTCTTTTCATCCGGTGCATTTCTCGTCAAGGCGATTCGACCCTCTTTGTTTTTTTGCAAGTTCAATCCTCAGTTGATTTCTTTTCCCACCCGCCCACCCCTTTTTCCTCTCGGAGTCGGAGTCCGTAATCGAGTATCCATCCAACTCGTGCGAAACTTTTGCTTTCTTTCAACCGGTGTTTTCTCTTCAAGATATTCGTCGGTTTCCCCTTCCAAGTTGCCGTTGTTTTTCCCGCCCTCCCACCCTCTTCTTCCTGGAGTCTGAGTCTGTTTCGAGCATCAATTTCATTCATGTGGAGCCTCTTCAGTCTTCCCTCAATTATTTCAACCGGTGAATTCTTGTCTCGTTTGACATTCTTCATCTCTTTTTCTTTCCGGTGGTGTCAATTCAAGTTTTTCGGGTTGATCATATTCTTTTCCTCAGCACAAGTATTCTCCTTGCTCGTTTGCCTCTCGCCATTCAATCATTCCGGAGTTCGGAAGACATCTCAGAAGATTCGTTTGTGTTCGAATTAATTCGAGGTTGTCACCTCATTCAAATATTTCAATTGTTCCGGTGCATCATCATCTCTTCAACAATCCTTGCCAACGGTTTTTTCTTTTAGTGGGCCCTAACCCACAGGTCTTTTCCCAGGATCTTACCTGACTCTTCTAATTCCCTCGGAGTTATTCTCAATTCTTTTCAAATGTGACGTAAGAATAGATTCCATCAGTCACATGCCTTTCCAAGATCGTTTCTTAATCATTTTCATTGTGGGCTCAACCTCTTCTTTTTTCATTCTCCCGGAGTAACTCAGTAGTTTTGGTGGCGTTCCTCGTCGTCATTTCAAGATTGAAGAAGAGTTTTTCCTCTAAATCTTGCTTGTTCTCTCGAAGTTTCGTGGTTCTAGCTTCATATTATCCTCTCAAATTATTCCATTTGTCAGATATTCTTTTCTTACCCATCCGGAGTATGTCAGAAGTTGTTTTTCCGTTTCTTTTCACCGGAGGCCATCATTCCAGCTATCGTTCTATATTTATCCCGGTGTATCTGTCAAGTATTCTTTATCAGCTCGTTGTCTCTTTGTTCTTTTGCATCTAAATCCCCTCAAGCTTATTTGTTCTTCTAATTCTTCCCGGTGATTCATTCTCTTTCGTCAGTCATTCCGAATTCTTACGGTGGTTCGTCCAAGATTCTTTTCCCTTGATTATCATTTTAATCCATTCGTTCTTTCTATATCCTACCGGTGGTTCAAGAAGACTTCCTCAAGTTTTGTGCCTTACCCCTTAATCCTTTTCAAGAAGAATAAGTAGTATGCAAAATCCGCTGCTTGTCATCAATTTAATTTGATGAAGGATAAGCATACAATAAATCTTATTTTTATTTCATCAAGTATTTAATCCCTTCCTTCGGAGTTTGCTCTTGAGGAATAAATTCTAGTTCCAAGTCTTTACATCTTTTCTTTTCCGGAGTTCAAATTTCCTCGGCCATTTTGTCGGAACCTCCATCTAAATCACCGCAAGGCTTGAATCTTTATTCTTTCATCTTTCATCCTTCATTCTATCTTATCTTTTTGTTACCGGAGTTCTTTATGGTGGTTCTTCATTATTTAATTCATTCCTCAAGTGTTCATCAAGATTCTTATCGAAGGAGCTCAAGTATCTTTTCTTCTCGCATCTCGAAGTGCAATTAAATCTCCATATTCTTTTGAAGTGGAGTTTTGCATTTCATCGTTCTTCTAAGCTATCCAATCATTTCCGTTTGTGGCCGGTTATCACCTTATGATCTTGAGATGTTACCTATAAGACCACAACAGGCTAATTTTTTTCATTGTCGATTTACTCAACAACTCCGTTCAATCCTTCCTTCTAAGTTCTTTTCATTCAATTCTTTCAATTCTTCTAGAGGCATTGCTTTGTTCATCTCATCAAGTGCCATCTCATTGGGTGAAGCTCGTGTTCTATTCCTCCATGTTTTAGCTGGAGTGCTGCCTAAATCCTTTCAGTCGTATTCGTTTCTTATCTCGTTCTAACCGGAGTAGTGTCATAGTCTATCTGATTCCATGAGTTTTCAATTCTCATCATTCTCGTCGTTCCTCTCTTCTTCTCGAGCACTATCGATTCTTTGCTTCTTCTCTTGAGTTCTTCCTTCACCTCATCCCCTTTTCCTTCCGTCTCGGTCCTAAGATCTCGGACAAGATCTCTTGTTAGTGGAGGAGTGTTGTAACACCCCTGATTCGATGCGCCATGTGTCTTCCACTTATTCGTCGTTGTTGCCATGTCATTTGCTTGCGTGTTGCTTTTTGCCATGTCATCATCTGCATTTCATCTACATGTTTTTCAAAACTTGCGTCCATCCGGGTTCCCCCGGTTCTCTCCGTTGTCCGTTTGGAGTCCAGACACACTTGCACGCGCCCGCGGCACCTCCGAAATATTATTTTATAAGTGGCATAAAAATGTTCTCGGAATGGGTTATAACTTGTCATGCGGTCTTATTATAGTGTAAACAGACCGCCTGCCAAGTTTTGTCGCATTCGGAGTCCATTTGATAGCCCAACCGTTAAACCTACAACCGCAATATAGCCGGTCTATACGTCGGACGTTTTCGGTATTCGGAAACTGCTGCCGGGCCTCTCTCTCTCTTCTCTCCCGCAGCCCATGGTCTCTCCACAGCCCACTAACCTCCCCCTCCGAGCGCAACCGTCCAATCGCGATCGAAGGGCTCCGAAACCCCCCTCAAACCCCCCTAAACCTAATCCCTGCCTATTTAAAACACCCTCCCCTTCCAAATTTGGCTAACCTAGCCCTCCTCCTACCTCTAGCCTTTCCCCTCGGATCAGCCGCCGCCGCTACCTCGAAATCCGGCCGCCCCACTCCCTCGCCGCGACTTATCGCCGGCCCAAAGGCCACACCGCCACCTGAGGCGTCGCCCCGGCCAACCGGGCGCCGCCACGTCGCCTACCCCGCCTCCCGCAGCCACTCACGCGCCTCCACGCGTCCCCTAGTCGCCTCCCACCACTGTCAGGCCCGTCGGGGTCCGGATCTGGCCCGCCCGACCCATGACCACGCCGCCGCAGCCTGCGAGAGCCCGAGCGCCTCCGCGCCTCCTGCTCCCGATCTGGATCGAGGGGAGGACCCCTCGACCCCGAGTCCTCGTCGCCGCCGGCACGCCTCCGCCACTCCCCGCCAGGTCTCCGCCCGTCGCCCCTCTTCCTCTCCTTCCCTCTCCCTCACCCTCTCTGCCCCGCAGGGTACCGCCGCCGCCGCCGCCATGGATGGCCACCCCCGCCCGCGAAGCTCCGCCGCGCCGGTGCCCCGTCGGCCTCGGGAACCGGAAAATCCGGCGCCCCGCGCCCAGATCCGCCGGTGCCCGTCCCTGGCGCTCCTCCTCCGTCGTCCCAACCTGGCCAGCTCACCGCTGGTACCCGCCATCGTCATGCTCGGGGACGAGCACGGACGCACGCGCGCCTCCTCCGCCCGCTCGCGTTGACCCCGCATGGGCCCCATGGAGGCCCAGCCCGCCAAGCCTCCACCCCGGCCTGCTTCCCCTTCATGGGCCGAGCCCAGGGTGAGCAGCCCCCCTAATCCCCGCTCTGGGCGCCTCGTAGTTATTCGACGCTCACCCATTTTTTTCTGTACAAATCGCTAAGTCCCTGATTTTTTGACATTTTCATGTCCTGTTCAACGCATCATAACTTCATGCATATAGCTCCGCTTTGAGTGTATGATGTATCAAAATGTTCGTTGTGAGATGCTCTACATTTCGTTCCATTGTGCCATGCTTGTTGAGTCCATCTTGATGCCCTTATCATTGTTGCAAGAGTGCTATATGATGTTAATCTACTGGAACTGTTATAACTTGGTGATTTGTCTTTTTCGTTGCATTTGATGTGTGCATCCTATGAGCATGATCTCTACATGTATTTTGAACTACATCATGCCATCTTTACAGGGGTGCAATCCATGTAATTTTTGAGTCTTGTAGTGAGTGCATCAAGCTTGTTAAGTAGGGTACTTGCTGTTACTGTTTTGCTTGTCTGAATCTGCTATATCCTGATGCTATGTTAACCTGCTTCTACAAGTCATTTCATGCATAATCTGGAGATGTTCACTAAGGATGATTTGTTATAAATGTCATGCTCTATCCATTCATGCCCCTGGTTACATTTATAGCCTGCTGTAGCTTGTCGTTATCTTGCTCTCAAATTGCTAAATAATGTTGCTGTCAGCCTGATTAACATTAAGTTCAGTGTTGCCATGATTGTTGCTAGTGATCCATGCACCCTATGAACTTGTTCTTTCCATTCTTAGCTTGATAAACAGGCCTTCTTACTGCTGGTCACCTTGACATGCCATGTATTGATCTGTGGTGAGTGGGACAAGCTCACCAACATGCCTACTTATTGTTGTTCCTGCCATGTCTGAATCCGTCATATAACTTGCCATGTTTACATGGGTGCCATCATATTTTCTGTGCCCTTTTGGCTTATGGTCAGTAATGGACTTTTGTTATATGCTATTAGTAGATTCATGCCATGCCTTTGTTTGCCAGGATAAGTTCCTGTAGCATGTTGTTTGATAGCTCTAAACATTGCAACCTGATGTTATTTCTGCCAAGTCTGGAACTGTTATTATTTGCAATCTTGCCATGTCCTTTTAAGCATGTTCTAGTAGTTTCTGGAGATAGCTCAGTGTTCATGTTTTGTCGTGCTTTACCTGTACATCACGTCCATGTCTTTCATTATCATGTTAGGGTGCTATAGCATATTGTTTTGATGCTTGCTAGATGCCTAGTTGCTGTTTTGGACAGCTTGTCCTTTAAACTTGTATAGAGTGTATGTGTTGCACCGTTGCTCCGTTTTGAGTGTGCTCTATATGAAACTTGCTTAGATTTGCATGTAGTTTCATATTATTATGTTGCATCCTTGTTTTGAGGTGTTTGTTTGATGTTTGTATGCATTTTGCATCAATGCCATGTTTAACTTGTTTTGCTCATATCTTCTAGGCCGTAGCTCCGAACTAAGTGAACTTTATATGTAACTTGACTAGAATCTCGTGTAGATCATCTTGGTGCATCTTACCTTGCTGTTTAACAACTTGAACATAAGGTTTATTCAGTTCTGGACCAATTTCTAAATTTGCATATGAGGACTTACCGGAATTGTTATATGTTGTTTCTGGCCTCATTTAAACTTGCTTGATGTGTTGCTCTTGTATGCATCATCTCTTACCATGAGTAGCCTCATATAGCTTTGTCATGCATCATGCTTGTTGTGCATCATGTCTTGTTCATGTGTGGTGTGTTTACTATGTTGTGTGCTTCTTCTCGATAGTTCCCGTTTCGTTGCGATCGTGAGGATTCGTTCGTCTATGCTTGGTTCGTCTTCATGGCTTCGTCTTCTTCAAGGACTCGTTCTTCTTCCGAGCGGGATTTCAGGCAAGATGACCGCTACCCTGGATCTCACTACTATCATTGCTATGCTAGTTGCTTCGTTCTATCGCTATGTTGCGCTTCCTATCACTTGTTCTTCAAGCCTCCCCAAACTGCCATGAACCTCTAACCTTTGACACCCTTCCTAGCAAACCGTTGTTTGGCTATGTTACCGCTTTGCTCAGCCCCTCGTATAGCGTTGTTATTTGCAGGTGAAGTTGAAGATTGCTCCATGGTGGACAGGGTTATGTTGGGATATCACAATATCTCTTATTTAATTAATGTATCTATATATTTGGTAAATGGTGGAAGGCTCGGCCTTATGCCTGGTGTTTTGTTCCACTCTTGCCGCCCTAGTTTCCGTCATACCGGTGTTGTGTTTCTGGATTTTGCGTCCCTAACGTGGTTGGGTGATTTATGGGACCGCCTTGACAGTTCGCTTTGAATAAAACTCCTCCAGCAAGGCCCAACCTTGGTTTTACAATTTGCCTCACCACCACCTATACCATTCCCTTGGGTCGGCCAACCCGAGGGTCATCTTTATTTTATAGCCCCCCCGGGCCAGTGCTTGTCTAAGTGCTGGTCCGAACCGAGCCGCCAGCGGGGCCCCCTCGGGGCAACTCGAGGTCTAGTTTTACTTGTAGCCTGTCTCATCCGGTGTTGCCCTAAGAACGAGATATGTGCAGCTCCTATCGGGATTGTCGGTGCATCGGGCGGTCTTGCTGGTCTTGTCTTACCATTGTCGAAATGTCTTGTAAACCGGGATTCCGAGACTGATCGGGTCTTCCTGGGAGAAGGAATATCCTTCGTTGATCGTGAGAGCTTGTCATGGGCTAAGTTGGGACAACCCTGCAGGGTATAAACTTTCGAGAGCTGTGCCCGCGGTTATGTGGCAGATGGGAATTTGTTAATGTCCGGTTGTAGATAACTTGACACCAGATTCGAATTAAAACACATCAACCGTGTGTGTAGCCGTGATGGTCTCTTCTCGGCGGAGTCCAGGAAGTGAACACGGTCTTTGGGTTATGTTTGACGTAAGTAGGAGTTCAGGATCACCTCTTGATCATTGCTAGCTTCACGACTGTTCCTTTGTTTATCTTCTCGCTCTCATTTGCGTATGTTAGCCACCATATATGCTTAGTCGCTGCTGCAACCTCACCACTTTACCCCTTCCTTTCACTTTAAGCTACGCTAGTCTTGATACCCATGGTAACGGGATTGCTGAGTCCTCGTGGCTCACAGATTACTACAATAACAGTTGCAGGTACAGGTTATGCGATGATCATGACGCGAGAGCGATGTTTGCTTGTTTTGGAGTTCTTCTTCTGCTTCTTCTTCGATCAGGGGATAGGTTCCAGGTCGGCAGCCTGGGCTAGCAGGGTGGATGTCGTTTGAGTTTCTGTTTGTGTTTCATCTGTAGTCGGATGATGCTCTTATGTAAGATGATGTTGTATTCGTGTGGCATTGTATGCCTTTTGTATGTATCCCCATCTATTATGTAATGTTGATGTAATGATATCCACCTTGCAAAAGCGTTTCAATATGCGGGTCTATCCTTGGTGGGACCTTCAAGTTCCTTTTGGATAGGGTCGCATATTGGGCGTGACAGGGGTTGACACGGTATGGAGCTTTTATAGGAAGTGACGCTCCAGGGATGAGGTCGATTCGATGCTCAATGCCTCGGAGAGGAGGCAGACCCGAAGGTAGCTCATCGGGGAAAACATCTTGGAATTCCTGCAAAAGAGATTGAAACACTAAAGGTAACTCGTGAGAGGTGTTAGTTTTTGGTTCCCTATCCTTGCACACAAGGAAAAAGTGCATCACACTCGATGGGTTCTCACACACTTCTCTAATCTCACATTTTGTGGCAAACAGTATGAGGTTTTTCTCTCTAGGCGAAGAGGCACCCAAGTTTGGCTTGTGGCTCTCACTCACTTTATGGTGGATCACTTTCTCACTCTTCTCTCCATGATGGTTGGCTTGCTTGTCGGCTATCACTTGACTAGGAGACATAGGTCGTAGCACATATTCCGTCCCTTTCATCTTGAAGCTATAGTGATTGGTGCGCCCATTGTGGATGACACCACGGTCGAATTGCCATGGCCTACCAAGAAGGAGGTGGCAAACGGTCATGGGGACCACATCACACTCCAAAGTGTCTTCATAGGCACCAATTTTGAAGGAGACTTGGACCGTATGCTCGACTCGTATAGTGCCGGAGTCACTTAGCCATTGAACCTTGTAGGGGTGTGGGTGCTTCCTCTCGACCAATTGAAGCTTGGAGCATAATTCTTCACTTGCCAAGTTGTGACAACTACCTCCATCGATGATGACCTTGACGGACCTTCCATTGATGCCGGCCTTGGTGTGGAAGATATGGCATCGTTGGTCTTCTTCTTGTTGATGTTGAAGAGTTAAGACCTTGGAGACAACAAGAGCGGTGCTCGTATCTTCATCACAAAAGACTTGATCATCTTCATCCTCGTTCACGCGCCGGTGCATGGCCACTTGCTCAAGATCTTCCATCTCCTCATCACTCATGGAGTCGTAGGTGCCATCGTCATTGAGGATCATGGTGCGCTTGTTGGCGCATTCATAGGACTTGTGGCCTCAGCCGTCGCACGTGAAACACTTGAAGGAGCTTGTCTTGATGGTCTCATCGGTCGGAGTAGATGACGAAGCACGCGGCTTGAAGTTGCTTGTAGTAGGAGGAAGACGACTTGAACTTGCCGAAGTTTTCTTGTAACTTGACTTGTCGTCAATGCTTGGAGAAGGTTTGGTTGATGTAGATGTTGGAGGGGTTGTTGAAGCTTGGTTGTTGGAGAAGCCGTAGGTCTTGGATGAGTACTTGGCGTACTTGAAGACATCTTGCACTTGACGTTCCGCCTTTGTAGCTTGATGTACGAGCTCAATGAGGTTGGAGTAGGGTTGGAAGTCGGCGATCTTCTTGATGGGATGATTGAGTCCATTCAAGAATCGTGCCATTGTTTGCTCATCATCCTCCGTGACATTGGCTCGAATCATGGCTATTTCAATTTCCTTGTAGTATTCTTCAACACTCTTTGTTCCTTGCTTGAGGAATTGTAGCTTCTTGAAGAGATCGCAATTGTAGTAGGTTGGCACAAAACATGCTCGCATGTCTTCCTTCATTTGAGTCCAAGTGGTGATTGGAGGTTCACCTCTTGCTTGTCGGCGCTCAAGGACTTGTTCCCACCATATGAGCACATAGTCTTGGAACTCAAGTGATGCCATAGCAATCTTCTTCTCTTCCTCATAGTTGTGCAAACGAAAGATTTTGTCAACCTTCAATGCCCATGAAAGGTACTCTTCGGGATCATTGCTTCCATTGAACTTGGGCATTGTGAATTTGAGCTTGCCATAGCGTTGCTCTTCATTGTGTTGTTGGCGATGGTGATGATGACGCCCTTGACGTGGAGGGTAATCATCCTCATGTTGCTCTTGGCATGGAGGAAGTCCATGATCAACTTGCTCTTGTTGAACTTGAGGTTGAGGTGGAGCTTGACGAGCTTGTGAAGGAGCTTGAGGAACTTGACGTTGCGCTCGCGGTTGGTAGTTCCTCTCTTGTATTTCTTCTTGAAGGGGATTGCGCCGTTCGCGATTACGGTTGGCGATGGCTCGACTTGATTCTTGAAGGGCACGTTGCGCCTCAAGAGCTTGCGCCTCTCGTTGCTGTTGTTGAAGATGTTGAGCCTCGACGTCTTGTTCCTCTTGGTGTAGACACGCTCGTTCTTCTTCTTGGCGCCGTAGGCGTTGTCGTTCTTGAGCTTGAGCAAAAGCGACTTGGTTTGATTGAGGACGAGGGACTTGCCCATCGACTTGCTCTTGTGAATGCTTGTCGTGAAGCGGGTTGCGAGATGCATGACGGTCTTGACGCGCGGCTCGTCAAAGAGTGTTCGATGACGGTGTACTTGAGCCGAAGAAGGAATCGTCGGAGTGTCAACTTGAGTGGCTCCATCTTGAGTATGACGATGTAGAAGGAGGCCGGTTCACCAACAAAGCTCGGATCTCGTCCATCCTTGCATCGTTCTCTTGCTTGTGCGCGTCGAGCTTGTTGTCGAAGTAGTCTCATGTATGTTGCTCGGAGAGTCGTAGGTCAGTGGCGAGGTTGTCGCTGCAGTCGTTCATTGCTTGTTGCTCTTGATGCAACGCTTGTTGTGCACCAAAGAGGTGGCTCTTGGTGACGTACGATGACATGTCAACGTATTGCTCGATGAAGAGTGGGTTGGTAGAAGTACTCGACCTATCCATCATTCCAAGCAAAATGTGAGTGGTAGAAGGAGAAGAACTTATACCAATGTACCTTGACCGATGTTGATGATGAATCAAGTTCACCCAAATGTGGACAATGAAATAGCACTATTGGTACCAATTCTTGGCGGATCTCACACCTACACAAGTAAAAGCTTATGGTGGAGCTTGGTTAGGATGGTGGCACAAAATTTGATGCAATTTAAAGTGAGCTTCAATAATGTTGGAAAAGATTCACAAATTTGCAAATGCAACAAGTAGACCAAGCAAGTAGTGGTACACGGAAACACACATGCAAATAGATAATTGGGATTGTGCAAACCAAAAGTGATCCGAAATGTGGAATCCACGAAAATGCTCTTGTTGCACAATACTAGAGAGACGCTAGCACGATTTCATAATAGGCGGATACGGAGCTTGTGCACAACCTATTAGGCAAAAATGCAACGACCTCTATCCCAAGTATGCTATATGTATGGTATTTCGGTGCTATGATCCAAGATAATCTTATATGACAATCTTAATGTAGTATGATGCTATGGTTCTTGCTCATAAGCTCTTTGCTTATCTTTCCTCTTTGCTTAAAAGCTTAGGTGGCTCTTTCACTTTTGAGCTCTTTTCTCATGCAAAACTTCATGAACCAAGATAGCAATTGTGTTTGCGATGACAACGTTGTGACACAAAAGTTGATGCCAAGATATGCACCACTATGGTATGATATGTATGCTATGGAGTATGATCACTAATGTGCACAAGTCATGTTGCCGGCAATACTCAAAGGCTAGTCTCGATGGGTAAGCAACGCAAAAGATGGGCTATGATGTTTGTCATGCAATGGCAAGGTTTTGACAAAGATGTCGTCGAGATTACCGTCCTTGCTTACGATTTATGGTTCCAAACGGATGCGAATGTAGATGATGTCGTGGTACACGGTCTTCAGTATGTTGGCGAAGATGCCGCTGCACCGTGGTCGGAGTTGTCGAAGTAGCAGAAGTTGACGAAGATGCGCAACCTTTCTGTCTAGGCCGGAAGGTTCGGGCAAGATGGAAGGTCTGGGGCCCGGAAGTTCCGGGGAAGTCCGGAAGGTCCGGGGGCCGGAAGTTCTGGTGGTCGTGATTCTGCCAAGAACAGAGACTTCGGGATCGTGGATTTGGGCGGAAAAACTTGAGGAAAAACCCAAATCCGAAGGGGAAAAGGAAGAAATTAGGGGGGGAAGAAGGGTAGGGAAGCTAGATCCACTCGAAGCAAAGCAGATCCGTGGATCAAATCCAACAAAACTTCATCACACCAACAAACCACAAAATAGGGGGGAAATTTGGGGCTATTTTTGGTGGGGATTTTCGGATTTACGATGAAAACAACAAAATCAAGCTAGAAAACAAAGGGTAGGGGCTCCAAAAACGTGATCAACGTGGCTCATGATACCAAGATGATGTAGGGCGGAACCCTATGGGGTTGATCTTTCACGTTAGGAGTGGATCCCACGGGGAAACACGAAGAACGCGCGGAAGAACACAAGCGAAATAACGGGGAGAAATGAGAGAAACACTCAACCGACAAGTAATCGATCACACAAGGGCTAGATCACTGAAAGCATAGGTAGCACAAGATTCAAAATCAACAAAGGAAAGATACAAGAGTAACCATTCTTCTCCGTGAGGAGGTCTTGATTATCTTCTCCGGATGGAGGCCTTGAATTTGAATGGATCTTCTCCGAGGAGGCATGATCCCTCACGTGGAGTAGATCCGGTACAGATGAGCTATGCTCTATCTCAAGATGAGCTATCACAACGCTAACCCGAGAACGTAGGTAGGAGAAGAGTATATATAGTTTTCGGGGCGAAAGGGTACATGGGCCTCAGCCCAAGTGGCTGCGCGTAGGCAGGGCCGGAAGTTCCGGGTCAGGCCGGAACTTCCGGGCGACGGAGGGTCCGGGCAGGGTCCGGCCTATCCAGAGAGTTGGCGCGGGTGGAGCTGGGCTGACGTCCGGGGGCCGGAAGGTCCGGGCGGGCCGGAGGTTCCGGGGGCCGGAAGGTCCGTGACGGGTTCCGGGCAGGTTTCGGGCTAACCAGAGAGTTGGCACGCTCGGGCTGGTCGATGTCGTCAGAGGCCGGAAGCTCCGGGTAGGCCGGACGTTCTGGGGGCTGGAAGTTCCGGGCTCTGGCCGGAAGTTCCGGGCTGTCCAGAGAGTTGACGCCTGTCGTTTCTTCTTCAACTCCTAGCTCCGTGGAGCATTGTACCTGATCACGCATAGCATCTCGGACTTAGGCAGTAGCCATGTCTCACTGGAAGAAAAGGGGAACTCAAGTAGGAGTGATGTCACCTCGGATTGAATAGCACGAGCCCTTGCTCTTGTCATGGGTCCACTTGGAGCTTGGATAGTCGATGGAAGGTCCATGGGGATGAGCGAAGGATTCCCCGCATCACCTTGGCTTATATACATGCTAGGTAAGGTATCTAGGGTTACATGGTCGATAACCAGGGGATCGCATGGAGGTGGAAGGAGATGTCTTGGAGTATACGTCAAGTGTTCGATAGAGGTAGCCTTGACCACGCCTAGGCCCATACCTTCTAGAGTCTACCTCGAAGAGAATGAGGTCCCACTGGCCCATCCAAGGACTATGGACTGGCTAGGTTAGTACCCCTATATCCTGGACACCATCAACTAGCAAACAAATCAGTCCACGGTTATTTCTGTCAACAATCTCTAAAACAAAAGAGTTCAAAGATTGCACCAACATTTTCCATTTCATGATTGGACAGGAGAGTTTTGCGATGGATAACCTTTACATTTTCCATGTGGCATGGACAATATTGAGCATGGATTTCGTATGATTCCATTGATGATCACAAGTTCGACCTCACATTTGAACTTGCAATGTGATGAAGTGGACTTGGGGTTTACCAAGACATGATCATTTTGAATCACCTTGTGAGAATAGCAGTTTAAAAGTCATGCACAAGAGGTCTCCATGATTTAGGAACCACATTGTACATGTATTACGCACACACTTATGTCGCATATGTGACGCCCTCGATTCAATGTACACTAATCAGACACGCAAATGCGTACGATCAAGATCAAGGACTCACGGGAAGATATCACAACACAACTCTGGACAGAAATAAAATAATACAAGCTTTATATTACAAGCCAGGGCCTCGAGGGCTCGAATATATAAGCCTGAGTACAAATGAGTCGGCGGAAGCAACAATATATGAGTACAGACATAAAGTAAACAAGTTTCCATAAGATGCCTAGCACAAACAGGGATACAGATCGAAGAGGTGCAGACCTCCTGCCTGGGATCTCCTAAACTACTCCTGGTTGACGGCGGCCTGCACGTAGTAGTAGGAACCCTTGGAGTAGTGGTTGTCGTTGTCGGTGGTGTCTGACTCCTAGGCTCCAACATCTGGTTGCAGCATTTGAGAAGAATGGAGAAGGGGGAAAAGGAGGGAGCAAAGCAACCATGAGTACTCATCCAAAGTACTCGCAAGAAAGGGTCTAGACTACATATGCATCGGTATCAATGGAAGGGGTAGTATCTGTGGACTGAACTGCAGAATGCCAGAATAGAGGGAAGGCCTAGCCTATCCAAGACTAGCATCTTCTCGAAGCCACCATCTTGCAGCAATTAGAAGAGTACATAATAGCATTTTATAATTAGCAAGCATGTTGTAGCATTAACGCCCATAGATCCTTTCTTGACTCCTTGCGAGAAAGAAATCCTAGAGCCATCATATCCATTCCACATCTCAGTATCCAGTTCTAGTTGTAAAGATCGGGATACATCTCCAAGTCGCCCTGTTACCATAGACACGGCTATTCGAATAGATTAACTTCCCTGCAGGGGTGCACCACATTACCCAACATGCTCGATCACTCTGGTTGGACACACTTTCCTAGGTCATGTCTGACCTCAGAAGATCAACATGTCGCAGCCCTGCCTAGGCCCAATAGAGAGGTCAACACGCTGGTCTAAATCCTATGCGCGCAGGGGTCTTGGGCCCATCGCCCGTTGCACACATGCATGTTGCATACGCGGCTGGTGAGCAGACCTGGCAGCCTCTACTACAAAGGAGGGTGATTTACGCGGTCCAACCCGGTGCACGCTGCTCAGTCGCTGACGTCTGGAAAGCTTTGGCTGATACTACAACGCCGGTTGCTCATATTTTGTCCAGCATGGTGGTTAGTGCGAATAGGCCAGTGGCCAACTCAGATCAAATACCCAAATCCATTAGTGTCTTGGGAGCACGCGCTAATGAGCAGAGACTCATGACCATGTGACACCGTCGCCCCGTCTCGTGGACTTACGGCAATGGCTCGGATTGCCCGGCCGCGCCACGCAGAAATCTCGCAGGTACCCGCCAGGTCAACCCGACTACACATCTACTCGCGGGTACCCCTGATGAATTTTGGTTTGGAAGAGTGTCAACTATAGGTAATGATCCCACTATTTTTGAAGGTGTTGAATCTTTTCACAATATTGATGAAAGTGTATTTGGAGAGGTCATGACTTTACTTAGTGATGAGTCTACTATTTTGGAAGAGGTTTCAATTGACTATGAGAACAAAGTTGCTACCTATGATGATTATCGTGATGACATGTATGCTGTAAATAATAATGTTAACCGTGAAACTTGTCATCATAATTTTAATTCTCAATATGATTATGCCAATCCAGTATCCCATGATAGTTATTTTGTTGAGTTTGCTCCCACAACTATTCATGAGAATAAATTTGCTTATGTGGAGAGTAGTAAAAATTATATGCTTATGTATCATGAAAAGAATGCTTTATGTGATAGCTATATTGTTGAATTCATTCATGACGCTACTAAAAATTATTATGAGAGAGGAACATATGCTTCTACATATCTCAATAATATCAAGTTTCCACTCTTTATGTTGAAAGTTTTTAAGTTGCACTTGTTTTAATTTCCTATGCTAGTTGATTATTGTTCCCATAAGTTGTTTTCTCACAAAATCCCTATGCATAGGAAGTGGGTTAGACTTAAATTTGCTTGCCATGTGATTCATGATGCTCTTGTTATGTTTCAATTCTTATCTTTTATGTGAGCATCATTGAACTCATCATGCCTAGCTAAAGAGGCATTAAAGAAAAGCACTTGTTGGGAGACAACCCAACACTTTTACGTACTGTTTTTGTGTGTTCACATGATTATGCTACTGTATTAATCATGTTTTATTGCTTTTGTATCAATAAGTACCAAGTAAAGCCTTTGGGATAGTGTGAATGATAGTTGACTTGATTCTGTGCAAAAACAGAAACTTTTGCGCTCAGTCCAGGAAATTTGAAAATTCACTGGAACATGTTTTTGATCTGAATTTTTACAGGTGATAGATATACAAATTCTCTAGCTGCCCTAATTTTCAGGATTTTTGGAGTAGCAGAAGTATGGTTGGAGTATAGATTACTTCAGACTGTTCTGTTTTTGATAGATTCTGTTTTCAATGCATAGTTTGCTTGTTTCCTAGTTTCTATGGCTTATATTTCTCAATATAAACTGTGGCAATGATATGCTACTGTAGGCATTCTGTGGAAAAAGTTATGAATCTTGACTTTGACAGTACCAAAGTGAAATGGTTAACTCTTTATCATACTAACCTATCTCACGAAGTTCCGTTAAGTTTTGTGTGATTGAAGTTTTCAAGTTTTGGTTGAGATATCGATATGAGGATAATAAGGAGTGACAAGACCCTAAGCTTGGCATGCCCAAGGCACTCCCAAGGTAATATTCCAATAAGTCTCAAGCATCTAAGCTTGGGGATGCCCCGGTAGGCATCCCACCTTTCTTCTACAACAATTATCGGTTAGTATCGGTTGAGCCTAAGTTTTGTTTCTTCACATGAGTTGTGCTATGCTTGGAATGTCATTATGTTTTGTTTTGCTTGCTGTTTTAGTAAAATACTTAGATCTGTAAGTTTCAAATAAAAGAGAGTCCTCAAATAGCTACCCATTTACATAACTACTCGCTTGATCTTCACTTTTATCTTTTTGGAGTAGTTTGTCATTTACTCTTGTGCTTCACTTATATCCTATGAGTAAATTGTTGAATGAATTGAACACCATGAAGCTGAAATTGTATGCTCGTATCATGCCTAGTGGCAGCTTCACATTGGGTTTAGAAAGTGAAATCTTTTGAAGCTTGACAATCACAATATTGGTCATACAAGCAATTAATGAATGATTAGTAGAAGGAAGAGAACTTTCACATGCAAATACACTATCTTGGAAATCTTTTATGATTGTGAGCCCCCATCAAAATATTATATGCCAAAATTGTTGATGTTGGACAAGGAAGACAACATAATGATTTATGTTTGTTCATATTCACATAGAAGTTATATTGTCATAGATCCTTCAACATGTGGTGCTTGCCCCCTATCTTTGCTAGCCAAAAATTCCGCACCAAGTAGAGATACTACTTGTGCATCCAAAAACAATTAAACCCAAATCTTGTTTTTGAGAGTCCAGCATACCTACCTATGGATTGAGCAAGATCCTTCAAGTAAGTTTTCATCGGTGCAATAAGGCAATAAAAATTGCTTCTAAAAGTGTTAGATCATTAAGTGTAAGAGAAAATTGAGCGTTGTACGAACTTGTGATGGCGAAGAATAAAAGCGACAGACTGCATAATAAAGGTTGCCATCATAAGGGGTAATATAACGTGACATTATCTTGCACTAAGGGATGGAGCATACAACCAAAAAGCACATGGCAACCTCTGCTTCCCTCTGGGAAGGGCATATCTTTTACTTTTCAGTATTTACTTTTATGTAAAGAGTCAAAGTTTTTCTCTCTATTCCTTTTATTTTTCTCTTTTGGCAATCATCATGTGGTGAGGAAAGATCTGGGCACATATATCCAGTTGGATATGGGTAGCATGAGTAATTATGGTTGACATCACCCTTCATGTGAATACGTTGGGAGGCAGAATTATAAGCCCATATCTCTCTATGTGTCCAGTTGAAACATTTTGCTCATGTGTATGCGGTGAGTGTCAGCAATCATAGAAGACTATATGATGGTTGAGTGTGTGGAGCTCTTACTTAGACCCTATTGAATAAGTTGAATTGCAATTGTTTGGTGACTAAGAATATAGGTTGTTGAGTTTCAAGAGAATTCATTGTTTGAACCTTAACATGTGAATTGGTTGATACTTGGCCGTGAGAAGTTTTATAAGAAAGAAGTGTTGTTATGATGCTAGGAAAAGTGATTGAAATTGTCATTGATCAAACTTGTGCACTTTGCTAGCTTTCACACTTCATAAATTGTTTCTTTTATCATTTACCTACTCGAGGACGAGTAGGAATTAAGCTTGGGGATGCTGATACATCTCCAACGTATCTATAATTTATGAAGTATTCATGCCATGTTTACAATAATTTTATATGGTTTTGTATGATTTGCATGGAACTAACCCGGAGTGATGCTGTTTTCAGCAGAACTACCGTGGTGTTGTTTTTTGTGCACAACTGAAAGTTCTCCAAACACCGCGAAACTTTTTCTGGATTTTTTATGGACCAGCAGACTACCAATGGGCCAGAGCATCACCTGGGGGTGCCCCAAGGGGGGCACAGCCCACCAGGGTATGCCTGGCCCCCAGGCACGCCCTGGTGGGTTGTACCCACCTTGGTGGCCTCGTGCACCCCCTCTTCGCCCTATAAATTCTCAAATATTCCAGAAACCCTCGGGGAAAACCTAGATCGGAAGTTCCGCCGCCGCAAGCCTCTATAGCCACCGAAAACCAATCGGGAGCCCGTTCCGGCACCCTGCCGGAGGGGGAGATCATCACCGGTGGCCATCTTCATCATCCGGCGGCCAGCACGATGAGGAGGGAGTAGTCCATCCTTGGGGCTGAGGGTTTGTGCCAGTAGCTTTGTGTTTTATCTCTCTCTCTCTCTCGCATGATCTCGAGATGTCATAATCTTGATATATCGTGGGCTTTGTTAACTTAGATGGATCATATGATGTTTCTCCCCTCTCTACTCTTGTTGTGATGAATTGAATCTTTACCCTTTGAAGTTTTGTCATGTCATATTGAATGTTCAGATTTGAGAACACATGATGTATGTCGTGCGGTATAAATACTTGAGGTGACAATGGGGTATCATATTGATTCACTTGATGTATGTTATGGCATTCAACTTGCGGATTCCCGCGATGACATTGGGGTAATCTATGCATAGGGGTTGATGCATGTTTTTATTATCTTTTCTATGATTGAAACTTTGGGTCTCCTTGTAGTTTTTTGTGTGGATTGAATATTATGATCATGAAGTTGTTTGATGCATATCGTAGAATTAACTCATGGATACTTGTGGTGACATTGGAGTATCTAGGTGACATTAGAGTTAGTTGATGTGTGTCATATGGTGTTATTTTAGTACGAACTCTTGGTTAGATTTATCGGAAAGAATATATTTGTGTTATTTTAGTACAAACTCTAGGATAGATTGGTCGGAAAGAGTAGCTTTGAGGTGGTTTCGTACCCTACAAACAATTTCTATCTTTTGTTCTCTGCTAACAGGAACTCACGAGTGATTCTTTATTGCACTTTGAGGGATAATCATATGATCCAACTATGTTAGCATTGTTGAGAGATTGCACTAGTTAAAGTATGCACCCTAGGTCTCATTTTCAATTATTGCAATACCGTTTGTGCTCCGTTTTACTATCTACTACCTTGCTGTTTTTTATTGTTCGCACTACAAAAACTCATATCTACTATCCATACTACACTTTTATCACCATCTCTTCGCCGAACTAGTGCACCTATGCAATTTGCCATTGTATTGGGTGTGTTGGGGACACAAGATATTTCTTGTATTTATTGCAGGGTTGCTTGAGAGAGACTATCTTCATCCTACGCCTCACACAGATTGATAAACCTTAGGTCCTACACTTGAGGGAAAATTGCTACTGTCCTACAAAACTCTGCGCTTGGAGGCCCAACATGAGTCTACAAGAATGAAGTTGCATAGTAGACATCAGGAACCCACCATTAAAGTCAAGATAAAAAATTATTAGTGCAATGATTTGTGCGATTTGGGTGCTAGTGTTTCCACAATTCTGAAATCTCTATGTGATGTGCTTGGTTTTACCAATATTGAAGAGTGTTCTCTTAATGTGCACTTGGCAGATTCTACTATTAAAAAGCCTTTGGCAAGAATTAATGATGTTCTTATTCTTGCAAATAGGAAATATGCGCCCATAGATTTGTTTGTCTTGATATTGATTACAATCCGTCTTGTCCTATAATACTTGGTATACCATTTTTTACGAATTATAGGTGACGTGATTGATATGAAAGAAGTGAATATTAAATTTTAGTTTCCATTAAGAAAGGATATGGAACACTTCACTAGAACTAGAATTAAGCCACAAGATGAATCAATCATGAGGGCAACCAATGGAGCAAACACTAAAGATGACAATACTTTAATCTATCGATTATGCCTAGCTAGGGAAAAAACGATAGCGCTTGTTGGGAGGCAACCCAATGAATAAAATATTTTTTTCTCTTTTTCTTTCTGTTTTTGTGTGTTCACACAATTATGCTACTGATATGATTGTGTTTTATGGTTTAATTAGTGTTTGTGCCAAGTAAAACTTTAGGATCATGTTGTGTGATAGTCAATTTGATCTTGTTGGAAAACATAAACTTTTGCGCCCTGTAGAAGAATTGTTAAAAATCACAGAAGCGTGATAAAATTCTGAATTTTTTACACAAGATTTATATAAAAATTGCCTATGTTGACCTAATTTTTCATAATTTTGGATTTGCAGAAGTATGGTTAAAGTCCAGATTACTACAAACTATGTTGTTTTTGATAGATTTTGTTTTTGTTGAATTATGTGCTTATTCTGATGAATCTATGGATTGTATCGGGGGTATAATCCATGGTAAAGTTAGAGTACAATAGATGTAATGCAACAATAAAATATGAATGGGTTTGCAGCAGTAGTTATAGTGATGATTTGCTTTATTATACTAACGGATCTCACGAAGTTTTTGTTAAGTTTTGTGTGATTGAAGGTTTCAAGTTTTGGGTGAGATCATGATGGATGAAGGATTAGGAGTGAAAAGAGCCTAAGCATGGGGATGCCCATGGCACCCCAAGATAATATTCAAGGAATACCAAGCAACTAAGCTTGGGGATGCCCAGGAAGGCATGCCCTCTTTCTTCTAACGACCATCGGTAATTTTACTTGGAGCTATATTTTTATTCCTCACATATCATGAGTTTTTCTTGGAGCATCTTGTATTATATGAGTCTTTGCTTGTTTAATTTTTAGTTTGTCACAATCTTCCTTGCAGTACACACCTATTTGAGAGAGCCATAATGATCCTATGATTTATTAGAATTTCTCTATGTGCTTCACTTAACTTTTTTTTGAGCTATGGAATTGCTCTAGTGCTTCACTTATATCTTTTTGAGCATGGTGGTGCTTTAATTTTTGAAGAATTTCTCTCATGCTTCACTTATATTATTTTGAGTGATGAAAAATTATTTATGCTCATGTTCTTCCCTTGAATTTATTTGAGAGTTTGTTATAAGCAATGGTAATATATGTGAAATTAGTCCCAAAGTGATAGATATTCAAGAGGGATATAACAAAAAGTTTCATGAAGATCATTGGATATTATAAATTTGATTCCTTGTAACAGTTTTGAGATTTGAAGATAGTAATATGTGAGACATGTTGGTGACTAATTATGCTTTAGTAAAATATTGGTGTTAAGGTTTGTTATTCCCTATGCAAGCACGAAAGTCAATAGTTACGAAATGAAGTCACATCCTACTTGTGGTGCATTATTCAGTGTTAGTTATGTTTAATGCTCGTTGATGATATTTTTCGTCTTTTGCTTGGTTGCTTCTCAATCTATTTGCTAGCCTTTCCTTGTACTAAGTGGGAATACTACTTGTGCATCCAAACTCCTTAAACCAAGTTGTGCCAATGAGTCCACCATACCAACCTATATGCAGTATCCATACCATTCCAAGTAAATTTATATGTGCCAACTCTAATTTTCAAAGTAAATTTCCTTTTTGTGTGCCCGTACCACTCATGAAGCGGCAGGGGGTGGCCAATATATTTCCATGCTAGGTGTGTTATTCTCAAGATGAGTGTTTATTCACTTGGCATTGCTTGAGAGTGTGGCCGTAATAGGGATGCCCAGTCCCAAAATGATATTATTTTTACTTTATGTTGTAAAATAATAAATTCCTTGGAAAGTGTTGCTATGGAAGGCATCCGTGGATACGGCTAGCCATGGATGTCGAAAGAATGGTGGAAAAAGGAATAAATTTTATTTTATATTTGGAAACCGCCTATGATGTATCTAGCAGGGAAAGTATTGAGAACTCTCGATTGTTTTCATTGACGGGAAAAGCATGCCTCTCAAAATATTTTATCTCTTAATTTAAGCTTTGAGCTCTGGCACCTCTACAAATCTCTGCTTCCCTCTACGAAGGGCTTATCTATTTAGTTTACGCAATTTATATTTGTATTTGGGTATCCATCTTTTTTTATAAAAGCACCAACTATGGAGAACTATGATCATACTTGTGCATTGGATGTAGCTAATATTCGAGTGTGTTTCATGAATGGATCAATGACTAAGCATAATGGGCTAGGGATAGCTTTCTTTAGTGTTGGTATTTTGGAAGACAAGGTTTCTTGTTGATATGCTTTAGTATTGATGTCTTCATGTCAACTAGAGACTATTGCTTTGAATCATCTAAAAGTCCAAATGTCCATGCTACAAAAGACAAAAGATTATGTAATGAACATGTTAGGTAGCATTCCACATCAATTTTTTTATCAATTACCTACTCGAGGACGAGCAGGAATTAAGCTTGGGGATGCTGATACTTCTCCAACGTATCTATAATTTTCTATTATTCCATGTAGTTATATTAGCAATCTTGGATGTTTATATTCATTTACTAGCAATTTTATATCATTTTCGGCCTAACCTATTGCATAGTTCCCAGTGCAAGTTGTTGTATTTTTCTTGTTTTTGACTTCGCAGAATATTCACATCAAACGAAGTCCAAATGCAGCAGAACTTTTTGGAGATACTTTTCTGCCTAGAAGATACCCAGGGAGCCTAGGAGGTGTACCAGAAGAGACCCGTGGGGCCCACAAGATACCAGGGCGCGCCAGAGGCCCCAGGCGCCCTGGTGCCTTGTGGGGGCCACGGTGATCTTTACCACCACCTCTTAGCTCTATGAATACCGAAATATTCCAGAAACCCTAGGGGAGTTGATGAAACATAATTCTACCCACCGCAAGTTCCAAAACCACGAGATCCAATCTAGAGCCCTATTTCGGCTCCTTGCCGGAGGGGGAAATGATCACGGAGGGATTCATCATCGTCATTGGTTCTCCTCCGATGATGCGTGAGTAGTTTACCACAAACCTATGGGTCCGTAGGTAGTAGCTAGATGGCTTCTTCTCTCTTTTTGATCTTCAATACAATGTTCTCCTCGATGTTCTTAGAGATCTATATGATGTAATGAATTTTTGCGGTGCGCTTTTTGGGATCCAATGAATTTTGAGTTTATGACCAGATCTATCGATGAATATTATTTGAGTCTTCTCTGAACTCTTATGTGCATGGTCTTTATAGCCTCGTATTTCTTCTCTGAAACTTTGGTTTGGTTTAGCCAACTAGATTGATTTTTTTTGCAACGGGAAGAGGTGCTTTGTGATGGGTTTGATCTTGCAATGCTTATTCTCAGTGACAGAAGGAGTCATGACATGCATGTATCGTTTCCATTAAGGATAAAAAGATGGGGTCTATTCCTACATGAATAGATCTTGTCTACATCATGTCATCATTCTTATTGCATTACTCCATTTCTCCATGAACTTAATACACTAGATGCATGCTGGATAGCGGTCGACGTGTGGAGTAATAGTAGTAGATGTAGGCAGGATCAGTCTACTAATCTTGGCCGTGATGCCTATATACATGATCATTGCCTTGGATATCGTCATAATTATTTTCTCTTCTATCAATTAGCCAACGGTAATTTGTTTACCTACCGTATGCTATTTTATCGAGAGAAGCCACTAGTGAAATCTACGGTCCTCTGGTCTATTTCCTATCATATTGTTTTCAGATCTATTATTCCAAAAACCCAAAAATACCTTGCTACACTTTTTCTTTATTTTTTATTTGTTTTTTTTGCTAGATCTATTTATCCAATCTCATACAATTTAATCTATCTCAACTCCGAGGAGGGATTGACAACCCCTCTTACGCATTGGGTTGCAAGTATTTGCTATTTCTGTGCAAGTGTTGTTTACATTGTGTTTCTTGGTTCTCCTACTGTATTGATAACCTTGGTTTCATAACTGACGAAAATACTTACCGTTGTTGTGCTGCATCATCCTCTCCTCTTCGAGGAAATAGTAACACAGATACAAGCAATCACTGCACTGGTCCTATACCCAATCATTAACAGCTACCGCCTCCGGAAAGTGCTCATGGATGGAGGTAGCTGCCTAATGTCTACTACACAACCTTCTTCTTGTAGACGTTGGTGGGCCTGCAATGCACAGGTTTGTAGGACAGTAGCAAATTTCCCTCAAGTGGATGACCTAAGGTTTATCAATCCGTGGGAGGCATAGGATGAAGATGGTCTCTCTCAAGCAACCCTGCAACCAAATAACAAAGAGTCTCTTGTGTCCCCAACACACCCAATACAATGGCAAATTGTATAGGTGCACTAGTTCGGCGAAGAGATGGTGATACAAGTGCAATATGGATAGTAGATATAGGTTTTTGTAATCTGAAATAATAAAAACAGCAAGGTAACTAATGAGAAAAGTGAGCGTAAATGGTATTGCAATGATAGGAAACAAGGCCTAGGATTCCTACTTTCACTAATGCAAGTTCTCTCAAGAATAATAACATAGATAGATCATATAACAATCCCTCAACATGCAACAAAGAGTCACTCCAAAGCCACTAATAGCGGAGAACAAACGTAGAGATTATGGTAGGGTACGAAACCACCTCAAAGTTATTCTTTCGGATCGATCTATAAAAGAGCTCGTACTAGAATAACACCTTAAGACACAAATCAACCAAAACTCTAATGTCACCTAGATACTCCATTGTCACTTCAAGTATCCGTGGGCATGATTATATGATATGCATCACACAATCTCAGGTTCATCCAACCAACACAAAGTACTTCAAAGAGTGCCCCAAAGTTTCTACCAGAGAGTCAAGAAGGTGTGCCAACCCCTATGCATAGGTTCATGGGCGGAACCCGCAAGTTGGTTACCAAAACATACGGCAAGAGGCACGTGATATCCCATTGTCACCACAGATAAACACAGCAAGACATACATCAAGTGTTCTCAAAGTAAAGACTCAATCCGATAAAATAACTTCAAGAGGGGAAACTCAATTCATTACAAGAGAGTAGAGGGGGAGAAACATCAAAAGATCCAACTATAATAGCAAAGCTCGCGATACATCAAGATCATGTGAAGTCGAGAACATGAGAGAGAGAGATCAAACACATAGCTACTGGTACATACCCTCAGCCCCGAGGGTGAACTACTCCCTCCTCGTCATGGAGAGCGCCTGGATGATGAAGATGGCCACCGGTGATGGATCCCCCCTCCGGCAGGGTGCCGGAACAGGCTCCCGAGAGGTTTTTGGTGGCTACAGAGGCTTGTGGCGGCGGAACTCCCGATCTATCTTGATATTCGATTGTTTTAGGGTACGTAGGCTTATATAGGCGAAAGAAGTCGGTCAGGAGGTGCTCGAGGGGCCCACGAGACAGGGGGCGCGCCCTATAGGGGGGGCGCCCTCCTATCTCGTGGCTGCCTCGAGGATCTTCTGACGTGAACTCCAAGTCTGCAGGATTATATTCTTCCAAAAAATCACGCTGCCAAAGGTTTCATTCCGTTTGGACTCCGTTTGATATTCCTTTTCTTCGAATTACTGAAACAGGCAATAAAACAACAATATGGGCTGGGCCTTTGGTTAGTAGGTTAGTCCCAAAAATGATATAAATCTGTTATGTAAAGCCCATAAACATCAAAAAGGGGTAATATAATAGCATGGAACAATCAAAAATTATAGATATGTTGGAGACGTATCAAGCATCCCCAAGCTTAATTCCTGCTCGTCCTCGAGTAGGTAAATGATAAAAACAGAATTTTTGATATGGAATGCTACCTAGCATAATTTATAATGTAATTTTCTTTATTGTGGCATGAATGTTCAGATCCAAATGATTCAAAATAAAAGTTCATAATGATAAAAGAAATAGTAACACTTCAAGCATACTAATCAAAGTAATCATGTCTTCTCAAAATAACATGGCAAAAGAAAGTTCATCCCTACAAAATCATATAGTTAGGCTATGCTTCATTTTCGTCACACAAAGATGTTCCCAACTTCTATACCCCCGATGACAAGCCAAGCAATTGTTTCATACTTAAATAATCTCAACCTTTTTCAACCTTCATGCAATACATGAGCGTGAGCCATGGATATAGCACTATGGGTGGAATAGAATATGATGATGGGGATTGTGTGGAGAAGACAAAAAAAGAGAAAGTCTCACATTGACGAGGATAATCAACGGGCTATGGAGATGCCCATCAATTGATGTCAACATGAGGAGTAGGGATTGCCATGCAACGGATGCACTAGAGCTATAAATGAATGCTCAGCAAAAGAAAACTAGTGGGTGTGCATCCAACTTGCTTGCTCACGAAGACCTAGGGCATTTGAGGAAGCCCCTCGTAGGAATATAAAAGACAAGTTCTATAATGAAAAAAATCCCACTAGTATGAAAAAGACAACTTATGAGACTCACTATATGAAAAACATGGTGCTACTTTGAAGCACAAGTCTGGAAAAAGAGATAGTAACATTGCCCTTTTTATTTATTTTCTTTTTTTGGGCCTTTCCTTTTTTATTTTTGGCCTTTCTCTTTTTTGGGGGGCAATGCTCTAATAATGATGATCATCACACTTCTATTGAATACAACATATGAATTACAACTCGAAACTAGAACAAGATATGACTCTATATGAATGCCTCCGGCGGTGTACCGAGATGGTGCAATGAATCAAGAGTTCCATGCATGAAAAATAATGCATGGTGGCTTTGCCACAAATACGATGTCAACTACATGATCATGCAATGGCAATATGACAAAAGTAAAGTATGTCATGATGATGATGAACGGAACGGTGGAAAGTTGCATGGCAATATATCTCGGAATGGCTATGGAAATGCCATAATAGGTAGGTATGGTGGCTGTATTGAGGAAGATATAAGGAGGTTTATGTGTGATAGAGCGTGTCGTATCACGGGGTTTGGATGCACCGGCGAAGTTTGCACCAACTCTCAAGGTGAGAAAGGGCAATGCACGGTACCGAAGAGGCTAGCAAAGGTGGAAAGGTAAAAGTGCGTATAATCCATGGACTCAACATTAGTCAAAAGAACTCATATACTTATTGCAAAAAATTTGAAGTCATCAAAAAATCAAGTACTACGCGCATGCTCCTAGGGGGATAGATTGGTAGGAAAAGACCATCGCTCGTCCCCGACCGCCACTCATAAGGATGCACAAGCCAAGTACACTTCATGTTTCAAATTTGTTGCACAACTTTAACCATACGTGCATGCTACGGGACTTGCTAACTTCAACACAAGCATTCTTTAAATTCATAATCATCCAACTAGCATGACTCTAATGGCACTACCTCCATGTCTCAAAATAATTATCAAGTATCAAATTGATCATAGCATCCAATTCACTTCCTAAGATAGTTTTTATTATACCCAACTTGGATGCCTACCATTCTAAGACCAACTTTATGATAATAACAAATACCATGCCATTATAAAAGACTCTCAAAATAATATAAGTGAAGCATGAGATACTAGCAATTTCTTCAAAATTAATACAGCTCTAAAAGATATAAGTGATGCACTAGAGCAAATGACAAACTACTCCAAAAGATATAAGTGAAGATCAATGAGTAGTTGAATAATTGTGCAACTAAGTGAAGACTCTCTAACATTAAGGAATTTCAGATCTTGGTATTGTATTCAAACAGCAAGCAAAGCAAAATAAAATGACATTGCAAGGATAGCACAACTCAAGTGAAGAAGCAAAAACTTAGGCTCAACCGATACTAACCGGTAGTTGTTGAAGAAGAAAGGTGGGATGCCTACCGGGGCATCCCCAAGCTTAGATGCTTGAGACTTCTTGAAATATTATCTTGGTGTGCCTTGGGCATCCCCAAGCTTGAACTTTTGTGTCTTCTTAATTCCTCTCATATCATGGTTTCTCTTCTTTTTATCAAAATCTTCATTCACAACAAACTCAACAAGAACTCGTGAGATAGGTTAGTATAAACCAATGCAAAACCTTATCATTTTCTACTGTAACAAATCACTAAAATTATTATTCAACATTGAATACTAAATGCCTCTGCATATTTAACACTCCTATCCTCAAATAGAATCATTAAATAAGCAAACGTATGCAAACAATGCAACCAAAACAGCAATCTGCCAAAACAGTACATTCTGTAAAGAATGCAAGATTCATCATACTTCCCTAACTCCAAAAATTATGAAATTAAATTCCCACTGTAGTAAATTTATCAGAGCTCATTATTAAAAAAGTTTCAACATTATACCATTCTCTGAATTTTCTAGGAAATTTTTGCAACAGCGGTAAACTTTCTGTTTTCAAACAGCAACATGTATACTAGCAAAATAAGCATGGCAAAGGCTATCCTTGACTTTTTTATTGAAACTAAAGATGCAAAACATTATTCTAAATAACAGCAAGCAAATGCTAACAAAATAAAATGACGCTCCAAGCAAAACACATATCATGTGGTGAATAAAAATATAGCTCCAAGTAAAGTTACCGATGAACGAAGACGAAAGAGGGGATGCCTTCCGGGGCATCCCCAAGCTTAGGCTCTTGGTTGTCCTTGAATATTACCTTGGGTTGCCTTGGGAATCCCCAAGCTTAGGCTCTTGCCACTCCTTATTCCATAGTCCATCGAATCTTTACCCAAAACTTGAAAACTCCACAACACAAAACTCAACAGAAAACTCGTAAGCTCCGTTAGTACAAGAAAATAAAACCACCACTTAGGTACTGTAATGAACTCATTCTAAATTCATATTGGTGTAATATCTACTGTATTCCAACTTATGTATGGTTCATACCTTCCGATACTACTCATAGATTCATCAAAATAAGCAAATAACACATAGAAAACAGAATCTGTCAAAAACAGAATAGTCTATAGTAATCTGTATCAAACGTATACTTCTGGAACTCCAAAAATCCTACCAAATAAGGAAGTCCTAAGAAATTCGTGTACCAATCCAGATCAAAAAGAATCAGATCAATAGCACGAGTTAACAAAACTAATTTACTGGGTGCAAAAGTTTCTGATTTTCAGCAGGATCAACACAACTATCACCGTAAGCTATCCTAAAGGTCTTACTTGGCACTTTATTGAAACAAAAGCTATAAAACATGATTATTACAGTAGCATAATCATGTGGACACACAAAAACAGTGAGGATAAATATTGGGTTGCCTCCCAACAAGCGCTTTTCTTTGATGCCTTTCTAGCTAGGCATGATGATGACAATGATGCTCACATAAAAGATAAGAATTGAAACATAACGGGAGCATCATGAAGCATATGACTAGCACATTTAAGTATAACCCACTTCCTATGCATAGGTATTTCCTGAGCAAAAAAACTTATGGGAACAATAATCAACAAGCATAGGAAGGTAAAACAAGCATAGCTTCAAAAATTTAAGCACATTGAGAGGAAACTTGATATTATTGCAATTCCTACAAGCACATATTCCTCCCTCATAATAATTTTCAGTAGCATCATGAATAAATTCAACAATATAACCAGCACCTAAAGCATTCTTTTCATGATCTACAAGCATAGAAAATTTACTACTCTCCTCATAAGCAAAATTCTTCTCATGAATAGTAGTGGGAGCAAACTCAACAAAATAATTATCATGTGAGGCATAATCCAATTGAAAACTAAAATCATGATGACAAGTTTCATGGTTATCATTATTCTTAATAGCATACAAGTCATCACAATAATCATCATAGATAGCAACTTTGTTCTCATAATCAATTGGAACCTCTTCCGAAATAGTGGAATCATCACTAAATAAAGTTGACACTCTTCCAAATCCACTTTCATGTTCATCACAATAAGATTCAACATCCTCCAAAATAGTGGGATCACTACTTTCTAAAGTTTACACTCTTCCAAACCCACTTTCATCAATATAGTCATCATAAATAGGAGGCATGCTATCATTATAATAAATTTGCTCATCGAAACTTGGGGCACAAAATATATCATATTCATCAAACATAGCTTCCCCAAGCTTGTGGCTTTGCATATCATTAGCATCATGGATATTCAAGGAATTCATACTAACAACATTGCAATCATGCTCATCATTCAAAGATTTGGTACCAAGAATTTTAATGCATTCTTCTTCTAGAACTTGAGCACAATTTTCCTTTCCATCATACTCATGAAAGATATTAAAAAGATGAAGCGTATGAGGCACACTCAATTCCATTTTTTAGTTTTATTTTATAAACTAAACTAGTGATAAAACAAGAAACAAAAAGATTCGATTGCAAGATCTAAAGATATACCTTCAAGCACTCACCTCCCCGGCAACGTCGCCAGAAAAGAGCTTGATGTCTACTACACAACCTTCTTCTTGTAGATGTTGTTGGGCCTGCAAGTGCACAAGTTTGTAGGACAGTAGCAAATTTCCCTCAAGTGGATGACCTAAGGTTTATCAATCCGTGGGAGGCATACGATGAAGATGGTCTCTCTCAAGCAACCCTGCAACCAAATAACAAAGAGTCTCTTGTGTCCCTAACACACCCAATACAATGGCAAATTGTATAGGTGCACTAGTTCGGCGAAGAGATGGTGATACAAGTGCAATATGGATAGTAGATATAGGTTTTTGTAATCTTAAATAATAAAAACAGCAAGGTAACTAATGATAAAAGTGAGCGTAAACGGTATTGCAATGATAGGAAACAAGGCCTAGGGTTCATACTTTCACTAGTGCAAGTTCTCTCAACAATAATAACATAGATAGATCATATAACAATCCCTCAACATGCAACAAAGAGTCACTCCAAAGCCACTAATAGCGGAGAACAAACGTAGAGATTATGGTAGGGTACGAAACCACCTCAAAGTTATTCTTTCGGATCGATCTATAAAAGAGTTTGTGCTATAATAACACCTTAAGACACAAATCAACCAAAACCCTAATGTCACCTAGATACTCCATTGTCACTTCAAGTATCCGTGGGCATGATTATACGATATGCATCACACAATCTCAGATTCATCCAACCAACACAAAGTACTTCAAAGAGTGCCCCAAAGTTTCTACCGGAGAGTCAAGAACGTGTGACAACCCCTATGCATAGGTTCATGGGCGGAACCCGCAAGTTAGTTACCAAAACATACATCAAGAGGCACGTGATATCCCATTGTCACCACAGATAAACACGGCAAGACATACATCAAGTGTTCTCAAAGTAAAGACTCAATCCGATAAAATAACTTCAAGAGGGGAAACTCAATTCATTACAAGAGAGTAGAGGGGGAGAAACATCATAAGATCCAACTATAATAACAAAGCTCGCGATACATCAAGATCATGTGAAGTCGAGAACACGAGAGAGAGCGAGAGATCAAACACATAGCTACTGGTACATACCCTCAGCCCCGAGGGTGAACTACTCCCTCCTCGTCATGGAGAGCGTCGGGATGATGAAGATGGCCACCGGTGATGGATCCCCCCTCCGGCAAGGTGCCGGAACGGGCTCCCGAGAGGTTTTTGGTGGCTACAGAGGCTTGCGGCGGTGGAACTCCCGATCTATCTTGATATTCGATGGTTTTAGGGTATGTAGGCTTATATAGGCGAAAGAAGTCGGTCGGGAGGTGCTCGAGGGGCCCACGAGAGAGGGGGGCGCGCCCTCCTATCTCGTGGCTGCCTCGAGGATCTTCTGAAGTCAACTCCAAGTCTCCAGGATTATATTCTTCCAAAAAATCACGCTGCCGAAGGTTTCATTCCGTTTGGACTCCGTTTGATATTCCTTTTCTTCGAAATACTGAAACAGGCAATAAAACAGCAATATGGCCTGGGCCTCCGCTTAGTAGATTAGTCCCAAAAAATGATATAAATGTGTAAAGTAAAGCCCATAAACATCAAAAGGGGTAATATAATAGCATGGAACAATCAAAAATTATAGATACGTTGGATACGTATCACCGCCTAAACCTAATGTACTGAGATACTCTAGAGAAGATGCAAGTCGATAATTGCACATCGATTAGAGCCATAACACCTTTAAAGCTATGATGCTGGGACGAGAGGCGCGTTGTAGTAGAAACATCGGATAACTACCGATCCGAAGAAATAATGTTCCATATTGCCCCTTTCAAGAGCGGATATCACGCCCTGCTCGAGCAGGATGCCTTTTCAAGGTTCTAAGCAGTCCCACACTACGGCTACATGAAGCTCAAAATGCCGGGGCCTAATGGGATAATCACCATCTCTAGTGACCCCGACAGAGCACTCAACGTCAAGAACAAAATGGCGTCACTCGCCCTGGAATCTCTATCCGAAGCCCTCACGGTTGAGGAACTTATGTCACTACGAGCCGAAGTCGTTTGGGATGATGTCATCCTTGACAAACGACTTAAGCTGACCTTGTTCAAGCCGACCGACGACATAGTCAAATTTCTTGTACACCCGACGAACCCAAATAAAATGGCGTCAATCGGGGCAAACCTCGAGCCAGAGAATGTCGAGTCTCTACGCCATTTCCTCAGGGAAAATTGGGTATATTTGCCTGGCATCCTTCCGATATGCCAGGTGAGGGAGTAACGGATCAAGGGGTCCTCAAGGTGCTAACTCATTAATATGGGCCGGACTGGTGAAGCGGTACAACAACGGGAGATTTATGGAGCCGTGGTGTGCCCTCCAAGTCAAGGATAGGCAGGATATCTTTATTCCTTATTGTAATCTATCTCTGGTAACCCTAACCCTATCGGTGTCTATATAAACCAAGGGTTGTAGTCTTCAGGGGGTGATTACTCATTACCTCATCGCCTTAGGGTTTAGCTTATGCTGATATCGAGGAAGACCTACTCTGTAACCCATACTATACATCCAATATAATCAAGCAGGATGTAGGGTATTACCTCTTCAAGAGGGCCCGAACCTGGGTAAACACTGTGCTCATCGTCCCTTGTTCCCCATCGACCCTAGATCCACAGATCAGGACCCCCTACCCTGAGGTCTGCCAGTTTTGACATTGACATTGGTGCTTTCATTGAGAGTTCTGCTGTTGGATCGCAAGAAGAATCCATGGCTCAACCGGTCGCTGGAGACGACGCCCATGTCGAGGACTTCCTCACACCGAGTCATCTCCTCATCTTCGACGACATATTAGTGCGCACCGATCCCACTGATCATCTCAACCAGATCGAAGGCTTCACCCCGTATAGGAATTCATGGGTTCAGGGGACCACGGGATCAGCATACTCACAAGAATCAGGTATCTCTCATAGTTCGGCCTTGAAGCCCGACTCCGATAGATCGTCCACGAGATCTCCTGCCGAGTCGTTGGAGTGTCCGGCACCCCCATGTGCCCAGCCGGTAGAACACTTGGTAAGTCTATTCCGTGCAATGGAATCTCCATTATCAGGCCCACGGCATATGATCAAATCAGGCTTAAACCCGACAAGCGAGAAATCAACACCCCTCCAGTCATGCACCTCATCGCCACTGGTGAAGAGGCCCAGGAGGGGCCTCAGCCTTACAAGCTAAAAAAGGTGTACACTCGAGTCTCCAGTTCGGAGTCAGACACCAGCCCAGATGTATGTCCAGACTTGATCCCTAATGTAAGATCTAGCCTTGAGCCGATCCAGCCGCATACCAGTTCGGATCTGAGCCCGGCACTATCAGAGCCGGACACGACTCAACCGCCCATTAAGGATAGTCCGGGCCCACTGCAGGAGGGAATCCTCGAATTTTTCCCACCCATCGACCGCACTGAATACTCCCCGGATTCGGGAAACCCCGGACATATGGGACCTCATGTACATCAAACAGCTGCCAAACGAGACAGTCCATCATTATTGGGCTAGATTTCTCCTGGTGAAGAACAGGATGGCGCCTTACTGTGACAAAGAGATAATTAAAGCCTTCTAGTTCAACTACAAGGACGAGGGCCTCTTAAAAGCCCTCACGCGTCGCCGAATTCAAAGATTCACCGAACTATGTGACATGGTACGCAAGTATTGCACCATGGAGAACACGTGGAGGGTGTAATTGATGAACATGGGGCCGCTGCCTGCTGTGCAGCACGGGAAGTCTTATATCAAACGAGCATACACACATCGATCACCAGAGCACGAGCCCGACAAAAAGAAAACCAAGCCAAGATCAGTGATGGTCGAGTTGCTGGATAAGCCCTGCCCAATACACTCAGTCCTGCTAGACGCAAACCCAACCCACAAACTTCGAGCATGTTGGGTGGTGAGACAAGTAGCGAAACATGGTGAGTCAATCTTGGACCTCACACCTCCAGATAAGCAGTTCAGGGCTCCACCACAGGACCACAATGTCCTTACGGTCTATGAGTTGGTCACCTCAAACAATAAAAGGAAAAAGGCTCTTCGAGAGCTTGGCCAGATATATCAAGTAACAGCCGCACAACCATGGGCAACAAATCCTATCACCTTCGGTGAGAAGGACGAGCCAAGAGCATGTACCAGCCAAGCACCGGCCACACTAGTCCTCGACCCCAGCGTTGACGGCTTCCGGCTAACTAAAGTGCTCATGGACGGAGGCAGCAACCTCAACCTCGTTTATGAGGATACTCTCGACAAGATATAGTTCAATAGGTCTCGCATCGAACGCAGTCATACCACATTCTGAGGTATAATACCCGGTAGGGAGGCACACTGCCTGGGATGCGTCACCCTTGACATTGTGTTCAGCACACCCGATAACTACAAATCCGAACACTTTCCATTTCACATTGTGCCCTTCCGTAGAAGATACCACGCCCTTCTAGGACGTGAGGCAATCACAAGATTTTGGACCATACCACATTACAGGTATATGAAACTCAAAATGCCAGGGCCCAACGGGGTAATCTCACTAAAAACCGACCCAAGAAAAGCTCTGCGAGCCAAAAACAAGACGGCATCCCTCCCCCTAGAGGCACTATCTGATGCCTTCATGGCCGAAGAATTTATAGCACTACGCACTACAGTTGATAGAGATGATGTGGTTCTCAGTAAAGGACAAAAGTCCACATCATTCAACCCAGCAGATGAAATAGTAAAATTTCAAGTGCAACCAACAGATCCCAGTAAAACGACATCCATAGGAGCACAGCTGGACCCCGCAATCGACGAGGCGCTAATGACATTCCTGCGTGAAAACTGGGAAATATTCGCCTGGCACCCGTCAAATATTCTAGGAATCCCACGCAGGCTTGCAGAGTGGAGCCTCAACATTTTAAAGTCTTCAAGCCAGTGAAACAGACTCTGCACCGATTTTCCAAACCCAAAAGGCAAGCCATGGGCGAAGAGCTTGCAAAACTGCTGGAGGCCAGATTCATCCGCGAAATCAAGCACCCCGAGTGGTTAGCAAATCTAGTTATGGTACCCAAGAATGATAATTACTGGTGGCTCTGTGTCGACTTTAAAGGCCTCAACAAGGCCTTCCCTAAGGATCCTTTCCCCCTCCCAAGAATAGATCAGATCATCGACGCCACCGCCGGACACGACTCGTGATGCTTCCTTGAAGCATACTCCTATTACCACCAGATTAAGATGAAGGAGTCCGACCAGGCAGCAACCACATTCATCACCCCTTACGGGCCTTTCTGCTTCAACACCATGCCGTTCGGACTAAAAAACGCAGGAGCCACATACCAGCGCATGATTCAAACATGCCTCGAAAAACAAGTTGGCAGAACGGTCAAGGCATACGTGGATGGTGTGGTTGTCAAAACCAAACACATAGACCAGCAGGTAGACGACCCACGCCAAACCTTCGACAACCTACGGGCTTACGACATATAGCTCAACCCGGAGAAATGTGTCTTCGGGTTCCCTGCCGGAAAGCTACTCGGATTCATCGCTTCCCACAGCGGAATCGAGGCCAATTCGGGCAAAATTAGAGCGTTGTCTTAGCTCACAATACCAACAGAGCTCAAGCATGTCCAGAAGTTAGCAGGACGCGTGGCAGCCTTGAGCCGCTTCATATCTCGCCTCGGAGAAAAGGCATTGCCACTACAAGCTGCTCAAAAAGATCGAGAACTTCCAGTGGACAGATGAAGCAACTACGACACTCGAGGAGATTAAGACACTTCTCACCGGCAACCCTATCCTGGCCGCATCCAGCATCGGCGAGCCATCTCAGCCACCAATCAGGTGGTCAGCGTGGTGCTCGTCGTGGAGTGGTAGTCTGAGGGCCACAATCTCTAAGTCCAGAATCCAGTCTATTATGTGTTTGAGGTACTTACAACATGAAAATCACGGTACCCGCACTATCAAAAGATAGCCTACATGGTTTTTATGGCATCCCGAAATCTACGACACTACTTTCAAGAATGTTCGGTCACAGTAGTATAAGAGGTCCCCTTGAATGATATAATCAATAACAGGGATGCCACGGGCCGCATCGCCAAATGGGCCATCGAGCTCCTCCCCTTCGAGATAACATACAAGCCACGCCGAGCCATTAAACCTTAGGTGCTGGCCGATTTCACAGCCAAATGGACCAAGGCCGAACTACCCCGGGAGTACAATACATATACACAATGGATAATGTATTTCGACGGCTCAAAGATGTTAGCCAGACTTGGGGTCGGGGTCATCCTAATCTCCCCCACAGGTGACACAGTTTAGTGTCCTCCAAATAATGTACACGTACTCCAATAACGCAACCAAATACAAAGAACGACGACACAGCCTTCGAATGGCCACATCAATGGGAGTGTAGCGCCTTGAGGTAAGGGGAGATTCAAACCTGGCGATCTCTAAAGTCAATGGCGAATTCGATGCCAAGGACCCCAAGATGGAGGCATACAGAAATGCGGTCCTCCGGATATCGGCCCGATTCAAGGGCCTAGAATTTCACCATGTCGCTAGAGACAAGAATCAAGCAACAGACGTCCTCCCCCGCATGCGCGCCAAGCGCGATCCGGTCCCCAAAAACACCTTCCTCGAGTGGCTCTTTAAGCCCTCCATGGCATGGCAGGACGACGTCACCGTTGCACCATCCAATGAGCCCACTCACAATGTCTCGCCCGAAAACAAATAGGACAATCATGTTATCAACCGCTCCACACTCGAGGCAACACCTTCCGCCCATGAAGTCATGCCCATAATTCCACCCTGAACAGAACCCCTGCTAGCCTACCTCACACAACATCAGCTTCTGGAGGATCAAACCGAAGCACGACATATAGTTCGGCGCTCCAAAGCATACAAGGTACATGAGGGTGTACTCTATAAGAATAGTACCACACGAGTCTTACAAAGGTGCATCTCCGAAGAAGAGGGGCAGTAGCTCTTGGCAGAGTTCGCGGGCATGGGCGGACACCACATGGCAGCTCGGGCTTTGGTCAACAAGGTTTTCCACGCAGGTTTCTTCTGGCCTACCGCCCGTGAAGATGCCCAGACATTAGTCCTACATTGTGCCAGATGCCCATGGTTCGCAAATCAAAGCCACATGCCCCCCACAGCTCTTCGGACGATATAGATAACATGGCCTTTTGCGGTCTAGGATCTCAACATGGTCGGGCCACTCAAAGGGGGGACAAACAAAAAGAAGTGCCTATTGGTCATGGTCGACAAATTCACCAAGTGAATTGAGGCAAGGCCCTTCACTTTGGCAGAATCTGGACCGGTCGTCGACTTCTTATCTGACGTCGTACACCATCATGCTACCCCCCACAGCATAATTACCGATAATGGAACCAACTTCACCGCCCAGGAAGTTAAAGACTGGTGCGGCAAAATGGGCATCAAGCTTGATTACGCCTCGGTGTACCACCCAAAGACCAACGGATAGGTCGAGCAAGCCAATGGGATCATTATGAGTGGCATTAAGGCTCGCCTAGTCTGATCACTTAAACAATCAGACAACCATTGGGTCAAGGATCTCGATTCCGTACTATGGGGCTGCGCACTACTCCTAACCTGTCAACCGGATACACAACATTTTTATGGCATACGGTGCAGAAGTTGTCCTCCCATGCGACCTTATCCATGACGCGCCTAGAGTGCGCATGTACGAAGAAAAGGAAGCTGAGCTGGATCAGCAGGATGATCTGGATGCTCTGGAAGAATAACGGGATATAGCTTGAGCTCGATCCGCGTTCTATCAACAGAAAGCATGACGTTACCACAACTATGAAGTCAGGTCGAAGACATACAACATGGGAGACCTGGTCCTCCGACTCCCTGAAAAACAGAAGAATAAACTATCACCCAAATGGGAAGGATCATACATCATCGATGAAGTACTCATAGGAGGAGCATATTGCCTTCGCCGTCTGTCCGATGACTGCCTCGAGCTGAACCTGTGGAACGCAGCCCGGCTGCAGCATTTTTGCGCCTGAGTTTGACATACATCCCTACCTTTTCCTTCTTTTTATTTCCCTTTCTTTCTTTTCGACATGGTAAGAGTCCGGTTAAACCGAACCATACCAAGATTGTATTATATGCATTGTTGAATGCAACACCCGGCCTTGCCTGGGGGCTCCCTCAGGCGAGTCGAATAATGCATAAATCGCATTCGTACCGATTGCATCCTTCTCACACATGTTATGCCAACACATGCACTTATTTGACTTAAGATCTTTGCCAAGCTGGGTTGCCAAGCTCCTGTGTTTACCCCTATGTTCCTGATTGTTCGGCTAGGGAGTAAAGGGAGCACCTCTTCGATTGTTACGACCGGGTCATCTGGGACCATACCTCAAATAGGTGAAGCCGAAAGCTAGCATTCTTACATAATACAATAAGTCGGCCTAAGGGAAGTGAATATAGCCTCACGCTTGTCACCAGGGTTTTATCACAGCCATTGGTTTCCGTGGATCCTTCGTATCCGGATTATAATTTTACCCAAAGAAAGGAACCCTTGGAGGAACTATTTTCATCGAAAGATGTTTCTTATGTCAAACAGTAACATAACATAACTTTCTGCACATGTCGGATTGCCTGGTTCCCGAAGTATTGCCTTGTTTCCCAAAGCTCATAGTACAAAACACTTCCCAATCACTGATAATGGAGGTAGAAACCAATGGCCGGTTAAGACAACATTCTTTAAGTTAACAGTAAGAACACAGATTGAGCTCGGTCAATGTAAAGTACATAGATACGTAGAATTGAAAAAACTACTCTTGATCGACATTGTCTATCAATTGCTCTAAAGCACAATCCTTTTGAGACTAGCGAGCAGCTGGCATCACATCATCATACACCAAGCTTAGAGGTATCTCTTGGCCGTCAGGGCCCATGGGACCAACTCGGGCCATGTGCACCGGGTCTAGCTTGGTGAAGCGGGTCTTTACCATAGCCCATGCTTCACGCGCTCCTTCTCGGCAAGACGAAATCTTCCATAATTCAGACCTCCGCCAAGCTCCCTCAAAGCGACTGGCTAGTTTGGCCATACCTTCGGGCGGCACATCGGATGGCCATAACGCCTTCGCCATGCTCTTCATGGCTTTTCGGGCCTTCTCGTAAGTCTTCGACAGCTCCTTTAAAAGGTTCCCGTCATAAGTGTTTGCTTCTTCCTCGGGCCGCCCAGTCAGGAGACCTAACAAGCAAGTGTTGCACATCATCATTAACACATCAATGGTACCTACCAAACGGAATGGTAAGATCAACACTTACCAAATATGCCACCTTTCAGCTTCAGGTTTTCCACCAAAGCTTGTGCCCGATGAGTTTTTAAACTCTTAATTTCCTCGGCCTTCCATTGATTCTCCGCCTTGAGCTCCTTTTTCTCCTCCTAACTTCGTTTCAACACTCATTTTCCAGCCTCCAGCTCTCTTCGCAACTCTCTTACAGTTTTCACGGCTATACAGATAAAACTGTGTTAATGCATAGAATACACCGTATACATGTGGAACAGTTTTTTCTACTTATCGGACAACCTGCTACTGGCTTTTCGAGCCACATCTAGTCCCTTGGTTTCGACCAATTGTGTCCGGCTCGCCTCAAGGTCCTTGGGCAGCTATTTGCTCTGGTCTCTTGGGGCCTACAAAAATAATATCATTAGACACCCTTAAATTGGCCGTCGCGCCCACATTAAGGCTTGGGGCCTAGTTGGTACGGGAACATGATCTGCTTTCAAGCTATTTTGGTTATATACCTACACCTTGGCGGCAAAAATACCGGCGATCCCTTCAAGACCTGTCTGGGCCACTCCAAGGTATGCATCTACCGAATTAAAATTGCTAAATTCTTGTTCGGCAAAGGCAGTATGACGCAAAGTCTCCCTCCGACGACGATGATTGATTATGCTCTTGATTTCAGAGTTGGTCACCGAAACATCATCGGAGTCCTCCGAAGGTGCGCCGGCCGTTGCGTGTTCGGAGGAAGCTCTGGCTTGTGCTAAAGACTTAGGACCGGAGCTGCGATTCGGCGCACCCAGGGAATCTTCGGACTGGTGCAGAGGCATACACCAACTGCGAAATGGAGCAAGCTTTAATAGAAGGGTACTAAAAGCAAGCCTCGCTGTAATTCCCAAATATGTTACCTCTGGGCCGAGGAGGCAGGTGCTTCCGCTTCGATGGAGGCTTTTAGCTTCGGTCTCCCATTAGGGACCGAAGCTGGCACGGTCCGTGCTCCTTCCAAGACGGTCTTTCGTGTAGTGCGGCGACCCTTGGGAGCAGAAGTCAGCACGAGGGGAATAGCGCGAGATGAGCGCCTTGTTCAAGAGAAGGTCTTCTTTTCACTTATTGTGGAAGAGGAAAGAGCCCCAGGGTGATCGGCTGTCACATCAACCTAGGCACCGTCAAGACTCTCCTGATAAAACAACCTTTCTTAAAAATCAATCGACGTCTCTGGGTCATCATGGTATCCCAGATCGTCGTCACGGCAATGGTCCTCCGGTTGAGGAGGAGGGCAATTAATGGATGCAACCTGACGCCTCCAACCCTGTTCAAATACAACCAGTCAGAGTTCAGGTGTAGCCCGTGAACTCAAAGACAACGGATCGTGGCTTACCCAGTCCGCCGAATTGTATCCGGGGCAACCTTCCCGGATATTCATTTGAGCAAAATCTACCTCCTCACCCTTGAAGAGCTCGGACAATAGTTTGGCCAGAGCCGCCTTATAGTCTGGCCCTTGCCGCTGATAGTGGGTTACGTTGTTGGTCCCATTGTAGAACCATAAAGGATGACCCCTTTGCTGCAGGAGTTGCACACATCGGGTAATAGCGATGGCCATTACTTCGATCATGGTCAGCTTACTACTAGATAGCAGCCTGATCTTGGCCGCCAGCATACGCACCTCTTCGCTGTCATGTTGGGAAGGGCCGCTGGGCCGCCAGTTGAACTATTTTATAAGCGGGTTGTTGGAGTATTCGGGTAGCCCTTGCCGAATTGGATCGGTGAGAGGAACGTCTTCAATATAAAATCACTCCGAGGTCCATCCTTCGGGATCTTTCTGTGGGGTCCAAATTGGGTACCCTGTCCCAGCTACTCGCCATACTTAGACGCTGCCCACCTCGAATATGGATCCCTCTTGGAGGTGGGGGACAAGATAGAAAAACTTCCTCCACAAGTCAAAGTGGGCCTCGCAACTCAAAAATATCTCGCATGGGGATACAAAGCCAGAGACGTGCAATATGGACCCAGGGGTGAGGTTGTGGAGCTGGATCTTGTAGAACTCCAACAAACCCTGTAAAAAGGGGTGGATAGGAAAGCCCAAACCTCTTAGAATAAAGGGCATGAGGCATACCCTCTCCTCCCTACTCGGAGCAGGGGAGTTCTCGGCAAGGGCGCATCCATCAATGGAGATGAGACCGGCACAGATGGGAACCACTACTGGAGGAAGGAAACATTGCATCTGCAAGTGCCTCGGATGAAGTTGTGAAATTGAACAACTCGACCAATCGCCTGGGAGTGGCCGTGCGGGCGCGAGGATGTACCTGGGAGGTCAGTCATGGCGCCGGGGAATTTCTTCGGTGATTTTTATTGTGAGAGGGGGGAAATAAATCGTGCCCCGTACATTTGGATCTGTAAATGTGCATCTTACCTTGAAGCTGGAAGGACGGGCTCATGGAAAGTCGGCATTGGGCCCGCACGCCTTCTGAAAAGGTGCACAATGCTCTTGCCCCGAGGAATGGCATTAAACTCTGATGATCCCACCTTGATCTTATGATATCTTCGGAGCCCAGGATCTTGAACCTGTTCGGATCAGAGCACTTTAGGCCGGGTTCCAGATAGGGTTCAGCGAGATTGATACGGCTCCAAGATGAATAGAGGAGTGGAAGAACTCATCTCGCAAGCCGACGATCTGAAGATTCCAGAGGACAATTGATGTAGGGCAGAACCCTAGGGGCCGATCTTTCACGTTTGGAGTGGATCCTACGGGGGAAAACAAAGAACGCGCGGAAGAACACGAGGAAATCATGGGGAAGAACGAGAGAAACACTCAAGCGACAACAGATCGATCACACAAGTTCTATCATTGAGGCACGAGTAACACGAGATACAAAGTCAACAACGGACGATACACGAGTAACCGTTCTTCTCCATGAGGAGGTCTTGATTGTCTTCTCCGGATGGAGGCCTTGAATCCGAATGGATCTTCTCCGAAGAGGCACTATCCCTCACGTGGAGTAGATCCGGTATGGATGAGCGGTGCTCTATCTCAAAATAAGCTATCACAATGCTAAGTCTCAAAGTGAGGAGGAGTCCTATATATAGGCTAGGGGGCGAAGGGGTACATGGGCTCAGCCCAACACGCTCGCGCAGGCGCTGGCTGGATGATCTGGGGGTGGAGCTGGATGATCCGGGTTGGTCCAGATGATCCGAGTGGAGGCCCGGATGTCACGCCCAATATGCGACCCTATCCAAAAGGAACTCGAAGGTCCCACCAAGGATAGACCCGCATATTGAAACGCTTTTGCAAGGTGGATATCATTACATCAACATTACATAATAGATGGGGATACATCCAATACATACAATGTCACATGAATACAACAATACAACATACAAGAACAACCTCCAACTACGGATGAATCATAAACAGAAACTCAAACAATATCCACCCTGCTAGCCCAGGCTGCCGACCTGGAACCTATCCCCTGATCGAAGAAGAAGCAGAAGAAGAACTCAAGCAAGCAAGCATCGCTCTCGCGTCATGAACATCGCAAAACCTGTACCTGCAACTGTTGTTGTAGTAATCTGTGAGCCATGAGGACTCAGCAATCCCATTACCATGGGTATCAAGACTAGCAAAGCTTAATGGGAAAGGAAGGGGTAAAGTGGTGAGGTTGCAGCAGCGACTAAGCATGATATGGTGGCTAACATACGCAAAGAAGAGCGAGAAGAGAGCAAGCGGAACGGTCATCAACTAGTAATGATCAAGAGGTGATCCTGAACACCTACTTACGTCAAACATAACCCAGAAACCGTGTTCACTTCCCGGACTCCGCCGAGAAGAGACCGTCACGGCTACACACGCGGTTGATGCGTTTTATTTCGGATCTGGTGTCAAGTTATCTACAACCGGACATTAACAAATTCCCATCTGCCACATAACTGCGGGCACAGCTCTCGAAAGTTTAAACCCTGCAGGGGTGTCCCAACTTAGCCCATGACAAGCTCTCGCGATCAACGAAGGAATAGACCTTCTCCCAGGAAGACCCGATCAGTCTCGGAATCCCGGTTTACAAGACATTTCGACAATGGTAAAACAAGACCAGCAAGACCGCCCAATGCGCCGACAATCCCGATAGGAGCTGCACATATCTCGTTCTCAGGGCAACACCGGATAAGCTAAGCGTACAGGTACCGACGTAACCCAAGTTGCCAAAGGATGGTCCCGCACGGTGCTCTAGTTTGGACCAACACTTAGACAAGCACTGGCCTGGGGGGGCTATAATAAAGATGACCCTTGGGTTAATTACTCCCAAGGGAAAAGTAGGTGGTGGGGAGGCAAATGGTAAAACCAAGGTTGGGCCTTGCTGGACAAGTTTTATTCAAAGCGAACTGTCAGGGGGGTCCCATAAATCACTCGACCGCGTTACGAACGCAAAATCCGGGAACATAACACTGGTATGACGGAAACTAGGGCGGCAAGAGTGGAACAAAACACCAGGCATAAGGCCGAGCCTTCCACCCTTTACCAAATATATAGATGCATTAATAATATAAGAGATATTGTGATATCCCAACCAAAATCCAGTCCACCATGGAGAAATCTTCAACTTCACCTGCAGCTAGCAACGCTATAAGAGGGCTGAGCAAAGCGGTAACATAGCCAAACAACGGTTTGCTAGGAATGGTGTCAAAGGTTAGAGGTTCATGGCAATATGGGATGGCTTGATAAACAGGTAATAGGTAGCGCAGCATAGCGATAGAACGAAGCAACTAGCATAGCAATGATAGTAGTGAGATCCAGGGTAGCGGTCATCTTGCCTGAAATCCCACAAGGAAGAAGAACGAGTCCATGAAGAAGACGAACGGATGAAGCCGAACCAACCGTAGATGAACGAATCCTCACGATCGCAACGAAACAGGAACTAACAAGAAGAAGCACACAACAAGGTAAACACACCACACATGAACAAGGCATGATGCACAACAAGCATGATGCATGACCAAGCTACATGAAGCTACTCATGGCAAGAGATGATGCATACAAGAGCAACACATCAAGGCAAGTTTAAATGAGGCCGGGAACAACATATAACAATTCCGGTAAGTACTCATATGCATATTTCGAAATTGGTCCAGAACTGAATAAACCTTATGTTCAAGTTGTTAAACAGCAAGTTAAAGAGCACCAAGAGAATCTACACGAAATTCTAGTCAAGTTACATATAAAGTTCATTAGATTCGGAGCTACGGCCTAGAAGATATGAGCAAAACAAGTTAAACATGGCATTGATGCAAAATGCATACAAACATCAAGCAAACACCTCAAAACAAGGATGCAACATGATAATATGAAGCTACATGCAAAAACAAGCAAGTTTCATATAGAGCACACTCAAAACGGAGCAACGGTTCAACACATGCACACTATACAAGTCATAGCAACAATCTGTCCAAAACAGCAACTAGGCATCTTGCAAGCATCAAAACAACAAGCTACAGCACCCCAACATAATAACAAAAGGCAAGGACATGAAGTACAGGTAAAGCATAACAAAACATGAACACTGAGCTATCTCCAGAAAAGACTAGAACATGCTCAAAAAGACATGGAGATATTGCAAATAATAACAGTTTCAGACTTTAGCAGAAATAACATCAGGTTGCAATGTTTAGAGCTATCAAAAAACATGTTACAGGAACTTAACATGGCAAGCAAAGGCATGGCATGATACTACTAAATGCATAGAACAAGAGTCCCTTACTGACCATGAGCCAAAAAGGATCAGAAAATATGATGGCACCCATGTAAACATGGCAAGTTATATTACAGATTCATACATGGCAGGAACAACAATAAGTAGGCATGTTTGTGAGCTCGAACCACTCACTACAGAGCAATACATGGCATGGCAAGGCAACCAACAGTAAGAAGACATGTTTATGAAGCTAAGCATGGCAAGAGCAAGGTCATAGGGTGCATGGATCACTAGGAAAACACATGGGAACAAGTGAACTTAATGTTAACAGGTTGACAGCAACATTTTCAAGCAACTTTAGAGCAAGATTACAACATCTTCCAGCAGGCTATAATTGCAACCAAGGGCATGAATGGATAGAGCAAGACATGTAGATCAAAACATGTTTATAGAGGATCTCCAGATTATGCATACAATGATTAGTAGAAGCATGTTAACATAGCAACAAAATATAACAGAATCTGTCAGGAAAACAACAACAGCAACTACCCTACTTAGCAAGCTTGATACACTCAGCACACAACTCACAAAAATACATGGTTGGCACCCCTGGAAAGATGGCATAGCATAGATCAACATACATGTAGACATCAACCTCATAGGATGCACACATCAATCATGGCAAAAATGATAAATGAGCAAGTTATAACAGTTTCAGCAGATTAACATCAACATGCACTCTTCCAACAGCATTTCGGGCATCAAGATGACCTCAAATGAAAATGATGCAATGAGATGAACTGAAGTACTCGTCAAGATGAACAATTTGACATATTACACGCATGAAACGGAGCTACGGGTGCAGAGATACAATGCGATGAACATGGCATAAAAATTATTGCGGGAAAAAGACAGACGATTTTACAGAAAAAATGGGTGAGCGTCGAATAACTACGAGGCGCCCAGAGCGGGGATTAGGGGGGCTGCTCACCCTGGGCTCGGCCCACGAAGAGGAAGCAGGCCGGGGTGGAGGCTTGGCGGGCTGGCGCTGCTGGGCCGGGGCCCACGTGACCCAGGTGGGCGAGGGAGAGCGCCTGCTCGATCCCGACGAGCAGGAGGCCGGCCGCAGCGAAGGAGCACCTCCGATGGAGCTCCGGCGAGGCTCGAGACGGTGCGGAGGAGACGGATCCGCGGTGGAGAAGGCCGGATCTGGGCGTGGGGAGCCCATTCCCGGCGTTAGGCGGCACCGACGACGATGGGGCGCGGAACGGCGGCGGAGCTTGAAGCGGGGCCATGGCTGCGGGCTCGAGGTCCTCGAGGTCGTAGCACCTGCGGGTGAGAGGGGGATGGTGAAAGGCAAGGGGAGAAGCGAAGGAGAGGGGCTGCGAGGGACTGGTCCGGGCGGGGGCGCGGGTCGACAGGGAGGGATTTCCGGTGAAGCTCCTCGCCGGTGACTGCCGGAGACAGACGTGGCGCGGGGTTCCAGCGGGAGGAGGCGGACGAGTGCGCTCGGGCGCATGGCTGCTGGTTCGGCCCGGTTCGGCCCACGGCGGGCCGGATCTGGGTTCGGGCAGGCCTGGCGGCGGTTGCGCGGCGCGGGGAGAGAGGAGGGGCGACGTGGAGGCCTGCGAGTGGTTGCGGGAGGCGGGGTAGGCGACGTGGCGGCGCCCGGTTGGCCGGGACGACGCCTCAGGTGGCGGCGCGGCCTCTGGGCCGGCGACAAGTGGCGGCGAGGGAGTGGGGTGGCGCGGATTTCGAGGAAGAAGGAGGCTGGCGGCTGCGGGAATTGAGGAGGGGGTAGGTAGGAGGCCAAAAATGGAGAGAAGGGGTCTTTATATAGCCAAAGAGGCTAGGGTTTGGGGTTTCGGAGCCCTCCGATCCCGATCGGACGGCACCGGACGCGAGGAGGGGTATATTGGACCTTGTGGGTTGTGAGAGAGAGGCTTGGGCTGAGGGGAGAGAAGGGAAGTGCAGCCCGACAACTGTTTCCGGAGACCGAAAACGTCCGACGATAGACCGGCTATATTGCGGATGTAGGTTTAACGGTTGGGCTATCAAATGGACTCCGAATGCGACGAAACTTGGCAGGCGGTCTGTCTACACTATAATAAGACCGCACGACAAGTTGCAACCCATTCCGAGAACATTTTTATGCCACTTATAAAATAATATTTCGGAGGTGCCGCGGGCGCGTGCGAGTGTGTCTGGCTCAGAACGGACAACGGAGAGAACTGGCAGAACCCGAACGGATGCAAGTTTTGAAAAACATGCGGATGAAATGCAGATGATGACATGGCAAAATGCAACACGCAAGCACATGACATGGCAACGACGGCAAATAACTAAAGGACACCTGGTGCAATGAATCCGGGGCGTTACACCGGATGAGCTGGAAACGTGGCTGGTGGTGGTGCAGGTCCGGATGTTTGGCTCGGGGTCCGTACGTCCGGGCAGGGTCCGGATGATCTGGGACATCGTCCGAATGATCCGGCTTCAGTTGGGAGCTTCGGGTGACTTGGATGCGCATTAGCCTGATCATCCGGACCGGGGTCTGGATCGTCCAGGCCGCCGTCCGGATCGTCTGGCCAGTCTGGGACTTGGCGCTTACGTCTTCCTCTTCCGGTTCTCCTTGCTTCCTAGCTTCTCCATGGTTACCTCCTTGGTACCTGAGTATGCATAGCGTCTCCGTTTGAGGTAGTAACCATGTCTCTTGTGAAAAGGGAGTTGTGAGAGGAGTGTTGTCACCTCTGTTTCAAGAGCTCTTGCACGTGCTCGAGTCATAGGTCCAAGTGGTGTTGTAGGGGAAGTAGATACGTCCATGGGGGTGATCGTGGGATGCCCCGCATCATCTCCCCCCCCCCCCTTGGGAAAGATCCGACCTTGGATCGAAATCTTCATCACCATGGTAAGGCGAGATGTCTTTGACGTTGAAGATGTCACTCACGTTGTACTTGTTGCTTGGTAGGTCGATCTTGTAAGCGTTGTTGTTGTAGCGTGCTAGCACCTTGAAGGGTCCATCGGCTCGAGGAAGAAGTTTGTACTTGCGTTCATTGGGGAAGCGGTCCTTGTGAAGGTGTAGCCACACGAGATCGCCTATATTGAAAATCAGGGGTTGCTTGTTGATGTTGAGCATGGTCGCTAGTCGTTGTACTTGGCGCTCGATGGTGTTCCTTGACCCGGAGGTAGCTCACCGGGAAAAACATCTTGGAATTCCTGCAAAAGAGATTGAAACACTAAAGGTAGCTCATGAGAGGTGTTAGCTTTTGGTTCCCCATCCTTGCACACAAGGACAAAGTGCATCACACTCGATGGGTTCTCACACACTTCTCTCATCTCACTTTTTGTGGCAAATAGTATTAGTTTTTTCTCTCTAGGCGAAGAGGCGCTCAAGTTTGGCTTGTGGCTCTCACTCACTTTTTGGTGGATCACTTTCTCACTCTTCTCTCCACGATGGGTGGCTTGCTTGTCGGCTATCACTTGACTAGGAGACATAGGTCGTAGCTCATATTCCTTCCCTTTCATCTTGAAGCTATAGTGATTGGTACGCCCGTTGTGGATGACACCACGGTTGAATTGCCATGCCCTACCAAGAAGGAAGTGGCAAACGGACATTGGGACGACATCACACTCCAAAGTGTCTTCATATGCACCAATTTTGAAGGAGACTTGGACCATATGCTCAACTCGTATAGTGCCGGAGTCACTTAGCCATTGAACCTTGTAGGGGTGCGGGTGCTTCGTCTTGACAAATTGAAGCTTGGAGCAGAGTTCTTCACTTGCCAAGTTGTGGCAACTACCTCCATCGATGATGACCTTGATGGACCTTCCATTGATGCTGGCCTTAGTGTGGAAGATATGGCATCTTTGGTCTTCTTCTTGTTGATGTTGAAGAGTCAAGACCTTGGAGACGACGAGAGTGGGGCTCGAATCCTCATCACAAAAGACTTGATCATCTTCATCCTCGTTCACGCGTCGGTGCATGGCCACTTGCTCAAGGGCTTCCATCTCCTCGTAACTCATGGAGTCGTAAGTGCCATCGTTGTCGAGGATCATGGTGCGCTTGTTTATGCATTCATAGGGTGGCCTCGGCCGCCGCAAGTGAAACACTTGAAGGAGCTTGTATTGACAGTCTCATCGGTTGGAGTAGATGATGAAGCACGCGCCTTGAAGTTGCTTGTGGTAGGAGGAAGACGACTTGAACTTACCGAATCTTTCTTGTAACTTGACTTGTCGTTGTTGCTTGGAGAAGGCTTGGTTCATGTAGATGTTGGAAGAGTTGTTGAAGCTTGGTTGTTGGAGAAGCCGTAGGTCTTGGATGAGTACTTGGCGTACTTGAAGTCATCTTGCACTTGACGTTCCACCTTGGTCACTTGATGCACGAGCTCAATGAGGTTGGACTAGGGTTGGAAGTCGGCGATCTTCTTGATGGGTTGATTGAGTCCATTCAAGAAACGTGCCATTGTTTGCTCATCATCTTCCTTGACATTGGGTCGAATCATGGCTATCTCCATTTCCTTGTAGTATTCCTCAACACTCTTTGTTCCTTGCTTGAGGAGTTGGTGTTTCTTGAAGAGGTCACGGTTGTAGTAGGTGGGCACAAAACGTGCTTGCATGACATCCTTCATTTGAGCCCAAGTGGTGATTGGAGGTTCACCTCTTGCTTGTCGGCGCTCAAGGATTTGTTCCCAACATATGAGCACATAGTCTTGGAACTCAAGTGATGCCATAGTGATCTTCTTCTGTTCCTCATAGTTGTGCAAACGAAAGATTTTGTCGACCTTCAATGCCCATCAAAGGTACTCTTCGGGGTCATTGCTTCCATTGAACTTGGGCATGGTGAATTTTAGCTTTCCATAGTGTTGCTCTTCATTGTGTTGTTGGCGATGGTGATGATGACGCCCTTGACATGGAGGGTAATCATCCTCATGTTGCTCTTGGCATGGAGGAAGTCCATGATCAACTTGCTCTTGTTGAACTTGAGGTTGAGGTGGAGCTTGACGAGCTTGTGGAGGAGCTTGAGGAACTTGACGTTGAACACGTGGTTGGTAGTTCCTCTCTTGGATTTCTTCTCGAAGGGCTTCCACTTGATTGCGCCGTTCGCGATTGCGGTTGGAGATTGCTCGACTTGATTCTTGAAGGGAACGTTGCGCCTCAAGAGCTTGCGCTTCACGTTGTTGTTTTTGAAGACGTTGAGCCTCGGCGTCTTGTTCCTCTTGGTGTAGACACGCTCGTTCTTCCTCTTGGCGACAAAGACGTTGTCGTTCTTGAGCTTGAGCAAAAGCAACTTGGTTTGAGTGAGGACGAGGGACTTGCTCATCGACTTGCCCTTGGGAGTGCTTGTCGTGTAGCAGGTTGCGAGATGCATGACGGTTTTGACACGCGGCTCGGCGAAGAGTGTTTGATGACGGTGTACTTGAGCTGGAGAAGGAGTCGTTGGAGTGTCGACTGGAGTGGCTCCGTCTTGAGTATGAAGAAGTTGAAGGAGGCCGGTTCACCAACAAGGCGCGGATCTCGTCCATCCTTGCATCGTTCTCTTGCTTGTGCGCGTCGATTTTGTTGTCGAAGTAGTCCTTGGTACGTTGTTCAGAGAGTCGCAAGTCGGTGGCAAGGTTGTCGATGCTTTCGTTCATTGCTTGTTTCTCTTGATGCGACGCTCGTTGTGCACCAAAGAGGTGGCTCTTGGTGACGTATGTTGACATGTCGTCGTCTTGCTCGATGAAGAGTGGGTTGGTAGAAGTACTCGGCCTATCCATCATTCCAAGCAAAATGTGAGTGGTGAAAGAGAAGAACTTATACCAATGTACCTTGACCGATGTTGACGATGAATCAAGTTCACTCAGATGCGGACAATGAAATAGCACTATTGGTACCAATCCTTGTCGGTTCTCACACCTACACAAGTAAAAGCTTAGGTGGAGCTTGGTTAGGATGGTGGCACAAAATTGATTGCAATCGTTAGTTTGACTCAAAGATGTTGAAAAAGATTCACAAATTCGCAAATGCAACAAGTAGACCAAGCAAGTAGTGGAACACGGAAACACACACGCAAATAGAATAATGGGATTGTGCAAACCAAAAATAAGCCAAAATGTGGAATCCACGGAAATGCTCTTGTTGCACAATACTCGAGAGACGCTAGCACATTGCACAATAGGCGGATACGGAGCTTGTGCACAACCTACTAGGCAATAATGCAACGATCTCTATCCCAAGTATGCTATATGTATGGTATTTCGGTGTTATGATCCAAGATGATCGAGTATGACAATCTTAATGTAGTATGATGCTATGTTCTTGCTTATAAGCTCTTTGCTTATCTTTCTCTTTTGCTTAAAAGCTTGGTTGGCTCTTTCACTTTTGAGCTCATTTCTTATGCAATACTTCACGAACCAAGATAGCAATTGTGTATGCGATGACAAATTTGTGACACAAGAGATGATATGGTATGTATGGTATGATATGATCACTAATGTGCACAAGTCACGTTGCCGACAATACTCAATGGCTAGTCTCGATGGGTAAGCTACGCAAAAGATGGGATATGATGGTTATCAATGCAATTGCAAGGTATGACAAAGATGTCGTCGAAGATACCATCTGTAGCAAAGATGACTAGTCGACGAAGATGAGCGTTGGTGATGTTGATGTCGCACCGTACCTAAATAGCCAAAACACAATAGGACACGGGAAATCACAACTCAAATTCTCGAACCCAAAGTCGAATGGTTGCACGGAGGTTGTTTCGTGGGGTTTTGGCAGGTGAAGGTGGTGGAGGTCTAAGTGGGGAAGTGCGTAGGCGTAGGTGGTGGTGGTGGAGAACTACAGAAAATGCAGTTTCGGCAGAGGAAGCCGGATGATCCGGGCCAGGAGCCGGATGATCCGGGCGTGTCCGGATGATCAGGTTCAGGGTCTGGATGATCCGGGCAGGTCAATCGCGCTCGAGAACTGCTCGGGATGAACACAAAAACGGCGATAATTTTGACGATTCCACGGATTTTGGAAGGATTTTGAGGGGGGGAAGGTGGGAAAAGGCAAGATCCACGAGTTACACACCGAATTCACGGATCAAAATCAACAAAACATCATCAAAACCAACAAATCACAAAAAAAAAATTGGGCTATTTTTGGTGGGGATTTTCGGATTTAGGACGAAATCAACAAAATCAAGCTAGAAAAAGAGGGGTAGGGGCTCCAAAAACCTGATCAACGTGGCTCATGATACCAAGATGATGTAGGGCAGAACCCTAGGGGCCGATCTTTCACGTTTGGAGTGGATCCTTCGGGGAAACACGAAGAACACGCGGAAGAACACGAGGAAATCACGGGGAAGAACGAGAGAAACACTCAACCGACAAGAGATCGATCACACAAGGTCTAGATCATCGAGGCACGAGTAACACGAGATACAAAGTCAACAATGGACGATATACGAGTAACCGTTCTTCTCCGTGAGGAGGTCTTGATTGTCTTCTCTGGATGGAGGCCTTGAATCCGAATGGATCTTCTCCAAAGAGGCACGGTCCCTCACGTGGAGTAGATCCGGTACGATGAGCAGTGCTCTATCTCAAAATGAGCTATCACAATGCTAAGTCTCGAAGTGAGGGGGAGGAGGAGTCCTATATATAGGCTAGGGGGCCGAAGGGGTACATGGGCTCAGCCCAACACGCGCGTGCAGGCGCTGGCTGGATGATCTGGGGGTGGAGCCGGATGATCCGGGCTGGTCCGGATGATCCGAGTGGAGGCCCAGATGAGCTGGAGACGCGACTAGTGGCGGTGCAGGTCCGGATGTTCGGCTCGGGGTCCGTACGTCCGGGCAGGGTCCAGATGATCTGGGACATCGTCCGGATGATCCGGCTTCTGGTGGGAGCTTTGGGTGTCTTTGGTGTGCATTAGCCGTATCGTCCGGACCGGGGTCCGGATCGTCCAGGCCGCCGTCCGGATCGTCCGGCCAGTCTGGGACTTGGCGCTTTTTGTGACGCCCCCGATTCAATCGTACACCTATCATGCACGCAAATGTGTACGATCAAGATCAGGGACTCACGGGAAGATATCACAACACAACTCTAAAACATAAATAAGTCATACAAGCATCATAATACAAGCCAGGGGCCTCGAGGGCTTGAATACAAGTGCTCGATCATAGACGAGTCAGCGGAAGCAACAATATCTGAGTACACACATAAGTTAAACAAGTTTTCCTTAAGAAGGCTAGCACAAACTGGGATACAGATCGAAAGAGGCGCGGGCATCCTGCCTGGGATCCTCCTAAACTACTCCTGGTCGTCGTCAGCGGCCTGCATGTAGTAGTAGGCACCTCCAGTGTAGTAAGAGTCGTCGTCGACAGTGGCGTCTTGCTCCTGGGCTCCGGCATCTGGTTGCGACAACCAGGTAGAAGGTAAAGGGGGAAAAGAGGGAGAAAAGCAACCGTGAGTACTCATCCAAAGTACTCGCAAGCAAGGAGCTACACTACATATGCATGGGTATATGTGTAAGGAGGCCATATTAGTGGACTGAACTGCAGAATGCCAGAATAATAGGGGGATAGCTAGTCCTATCGAAGACTACGCTTCTGGCAGCCTCCGTCTTGCAGCATGTAGAAGAGAGTAGATTGAAGTCATCCAAGTAGCATCGCATAGCATAATCCTACCCGGCGATCCTCCCCTCGTTGCCCTGTGGAAAAGCGATCACCAGGTTGTCTGTGGAACTTGTCTGCGTGTGTTTTATTAAGTATCCGGTTCTAGTTGTCATAAGGTCAAGGTACAACTCCGGGTCATCCTTTTACCGAGGGACATGGCTATTCGAATAGATAAACTTCCCTGCAGGGGTGCACCACATTTCCCAACACGCTCGATCCCATTTGGCTGGACACACTTTCCTGGGTCATGCCCGGCCTCGGAAGATCAACACGTCGCAGCCCCACCTAGGCACAACAAAGAGGTCAGCACGCCTATCTAAATCCTATGCGCGCAGGGGTCTGGGCCCATCGCCTATTGCACACCTGCACATTGCGAGGGCGGACGGAAGAAGACCTAGCCCCCTAATACAAGAGCAGGAGTTCCAGTCCAATCCGGCGCGCGCCGCTCCGTCGCTGACGTCAAGAAGGCTTCGGCTGATACCACGGTGTCGAGTGCCCATATCTTTCCCACGTAGTTGGTTAGTGCGTATAGACCAAATGGCCAGACTCAGATCAAATACCAAGATCTCGTTAAGCGTGTTATGTAACCGCGGACACCGACCAGGGCCAGGCCCACCTCTCACCTAGGCGGTCTCAACCTGCCCGTCGCTCCGCCACAAAGATCCACACAGAGGGCCGTCGGGACAAAGGTCCTTTCAGCCCCCAATCCGTGAATCACTCGCGGGCACTCAACGAGCCAACCCGACTTTAGTCACCATCTGTAGTATGTATATATGTATAGTATATACCCGTGATCACCTCCCAAGTGATCACGGCCCGATAGTATAGCAAGGCAGAGCGACAAGAATGTAGGGCCACAGATGATAAACTAGCATCCTATACTAAGTATTTAGGATTGCAGGTAAGGTATCAACAGATGTAGCAACAATGTCAGGCTATGCATTAGAATAGGATTAATGGAAAGCAGTAACATGATACCCTACTCTAATGCAAGTAGTATAGAGGAGAATAGGCGATATCTGGTGATCAAGGGGGGGGGGGCTTGCCTGGTTGCTCTGGCAAGGAGGGGTCATCGGTGATGTAGTCGTACTCGATGGCAACAACGCCAGTCTCGGGGTCTACCGGAGAAGAAGAGGGGGGAAGAAACAATAAATACAGACGAATCAAAACATCACAAAGCATAACGTGGCAATACGCGGTGCTAGGTGTGCCCTAACGCGATAATAGGTGATACCGACGAAGGGGGAAACATCCGGGAAAGTATCCCCGGCGTTTCGTGTTTTCGGACAGATGAACCAGAGGGGGAAAGTTGCGTGTTCACTATGCTAGTGATGTGTGGCGGACAAACGGACTACGTATCCGGATTCGTCTTGTCGTTCTGAGCGACTTTCATGTAGAAAGTATTTTCATCTGAGCTACGGTTTATTTTATATGATTTTCTAAAGTTTTAAATGATTTTTAGAATTAGCAGAGTTAATTTAATCAAAAAACATTTATGATGTCATCATCCCGTCAGCGGTCAAGACTGTTCACTAGTCAAACTGACAGCTAGGTCCCGCTGTCATTGACACAGTTTAAATAATCAGAGTTAATTAGCTTAACTAAAAGATTTGGTTAACTAGATTCAATTAGTTTAGTTAGCAGAATTAATTAACTTAATTAATTCACTAATTAATTAATTAATAATTTATTTATTTATTTTAGATTTGTTTTTTTACTTCTAATTCTCTTTTTTTAAATGTTGCAGGGGCTGGGCCCCACATGTCAATGGCCCTAGGGGCCTTAACGGGCACCCGGCCGTGCGGTTACAGGCACGGGCGTAACGTGCGCCCACTTGGAGGCCCGAGGCCACCAAGGGGGCCCCCAGCCACGGCGGTAGCCGGAGCAGCGCGGCAAGGGGGCGTCAGAGCGGGGCGGTCGGGCGAGGCAGAGGGTGCCAGAGTGGTGCCGGGCAGGGGACGCAGGCTGCATCGGCAGCGGCTGGCGAGCAGTGGCGCACAGCGGGCGGCTACGGTCGAAGGTAGAGGCCGCGACGGAGTGTGAGCTCGGGAGCGGCACGGCGACGTGCAACAAAGAGGGGGAGAAGAGGAGAGGGAGGCCGTGGCCTCACCAACGTTGCGGAGACGAGGGTCGGCGAGGCTCGGTGGAGCCTTTGGGGAGGAGGACGGGGACGACGGCGATGTCGAGGAGGAGATCCGGCGAGGGAGAGGTCCGGGGGCGACGAGGTCGAGCGGCGGGTGTCGCGGTTAGTGCAGCGTCGAGGTCCAGCCCCGAACCAGTTCTGGATCGGGGAGGGGGATGAGGATGGGGTGACGACGATCCGGCGACCGCGTCGGCTGGGAGGTGAGGCGACGCCGGCGGGAGGTAGGAGGCGACGAGGTCCGGGTGGTGGTGGTGCTCCGGCGACGGTGGTGTGGACGGGGCGGCGACGGTGTGCGGCGGTGGCGGGGGCGCCCGGGGCGTGGCCCAGATCCAGTCGGGGGGTCGAGGGAAGGGGCGTCAGGGCGTCGAGTAACGCCGGCAACGGCAAGGGGCGAAGGAGCGCAGCAGTGGCGCCGAAGGCGGCGATCGGCGTCGAGGGCGAGGCCTTGGATCCAGAAGGAATCGGGCAGAGGAGGGGCGTGCGGATCGGGGGGTGGGGGGTTGTGCGGTCGTGGGTTAGGGTTACGAAGAGTGGGGGGTTAGTAGTGGGTTAGGTGGACTGGGGTGGGCCGACCTGTTGGGTCGGTTGGCCCATGAGGGGGTTCCTTTCTTTTGTTTTCTTATCTTTTTCTTTTCTTTTTCTTTTTATTGCTTAGTTTCCTTTTATTTTTGTTTTAGTAAAATACCAAAATGGCACCTAATTTGATGTTACCAAATATGCCACTGCCACATTAACTAGTTACCTAAACCAAAAATAGTTTTGTAATTATTTGTTATTTAAAAGTATTTAAATAATAATTTTCGCTACTGTTTTATTCATCTTATTGCATTTAAACGTTTTATAAAAGTAGGGTTTCTTCACCTAGATTACTTATGAATTATTTGTCACATCCAGAACATTTTAGTTTTAATATTTGAAAACTTTTATCATTTGACTCGACTTTGAAATTGAATTTAGAACAAGATTTGAATCATCGCGAGATTAGGAATTGTAACCATGGTGACGTGGCATCATTAACAGAGGTTTATTGTAGCTTAATTATCCGGGCGTCACACTTTTCCTCTTCGTCTTCACGCGCGTCCTCCGCTTCCGGTTCTCCTTGCTTCCTAGCTTCTCCATGGTTAACTCCTTGGTACCTGAGTACGCATAGCGTCTCCGTTTGAGGTAGTAACCATGTCTCATGTGAATCGAAAGGGAGTTGTGAGAGGAGTGATGTCACCTCGGTTTCAAGAGCTCTTGCACGTGCTCGAGTCATAGGTCCAAGTGATGTTGTAGGGGAAGTAAATGCGTCCGTGGTGGTGATCGTGGGATGCCCCGCGTCAACAATCCCCGGCGTTGGAGGCAAGTTCAGGGGCTACTGAGGGAGTTACGGATTAAGGGGTCCTCAAGGCGTTGGCACATCAATATGGGCCGGACTGGTGAAGCCGTACAGCAACCGGAGATTTATGGAGCCACGGTGTGCCCTCCATGTCAAGGATAGGCAGGATCTCTTTATTCCTTATTGTAATCTATCTCCGATTACCCTAACCCTATCGGTGTCTATATAAACCAAGGGTAGTAGTCTCCAGGGAGCGATTATTCATTACCTCTTCACCTTAGGGTTTACCTCATGCTGATCTCGAGGTAGACCTACACTATAAACCATACTATACATCCAATCAAATCAAGTAGGATGTAGGGTACTACCTTTTCGAGAGGGCCCGGGTAAACATTGTGTTTGTCATCCCCTATTCCCCATTAATCCTAGATCCACAGCACGGGACCCCCTAGCCCGAGATCTGCTGGTTTTGACACCGACACCAGGAATACCCCGCAGGCTCACGGAGCACAGCTTGTGATGAGGACATCAATACCATTGTTACACCCACAGCCCCTGCTGCTATACATATTGGACCAATTACTAGAGCTCGCGCATGCCAATTAAATTACCAGGTACTTTCGTTTCTTGGTAATGATTCTAATGTTCATGAGAATATGATGCTGCCTAAATTGGATACATTTATTTTGCTTAGAAATGAAGGGCCTAGCTTTGAGAAGGATGAACATTGGAGCAAGAACAAGCATGGAGATGATGGCATGCGCAAGGGGAACAAGAACAGAGTTACAAGTGATGATTTCAGGACGTGGAAGCCACCGTAATGAGTGCATGAAGCCTTGGACGAAATATACAAGATGCTACTTCATAATTTTCGTCCAGAGGCTATTCTAGGTGCTGCGTCACCTTATTATCGGGACATGCCCATGTAATTTCGAAATACTTGATTATTGGCTATTTTTAGAGTCCGTATGTGTGGGGAAACAATAGTTAGGGTTGGTTTCGGACCCCTCCCTCAAGGGCCACGAAATCCCCCCCCCCCCCTCTTCCTCCATATATACAGCCCTTAGGGCGTCGTTTAGACTTTGGGTTTTGTTTAGATTAAAGTTCGCCGTAGCTGCAACTTCGCGTACTTCGTTTGTGTTCAACGACCAAACCAATACGTCACAAGAACCCCATCTTGATCAATAAAGCTTTCATCTTATATTCGCAATATCCAGATTGCAATCTCAGTTTCTTGCTTGTTGTTCGTTTGCTCGTAGGAAACAGACCCTCGTGATCAGGTTGATCGTGCTCCGGCGTGGTCAATAACCCCTCGGAAGTTGGTTTAGCGATTGCTAAGGCGCGACGTCATGCACGTTCGTAGTCGGATCGCCAAGGTCGACTCCCACAGAAAACGATAGCCACCATCTCATCAAAAGACGGGACACCTTTGCCTCTATCAAGTGGTATCAGATTTTCAGGTTGCTCGGTGAGATTTTACAGTTTTTCGTAGTTTAGACTGAGTCTTTTCTTCATACCTATAGTCCACGAAAAAGCCAAAAAAATTAGGGTTAGTTCATCCTATCCGAACCAATCTGAGCCTTTGCATAATCTCTTCTGTATTTGCTTTGTTGAATTTGCGGTTGCATCATCGTGTCAAGTTGCTGGTCTTAGTGTCTAGTCCTTTAGAGTTTCGAGTTCTGTTCACAGGTTGTCACGTCGTTGCTGCCATATATCACCACCGCATCATCATCATTGTTGCTGCCATATACCACCACCGCACCAACTTCATTGCCGCTGCCATATACGACCACCACATATTCACTGCCAATCCGAGTCAATATACGCCACCACATATCCGCCGCCATCACGCCCATTTGAGTCCACCTGCAACATATATCCGCCACCAGTCCGAGTTCCATCAGATTCATCTCCGCCACCAGTCCGAGTTCCACCAGATTCATCTCCGCCACCAGTCCTAGTCCCAGTCCAGTATTTTGTTACTCTATTTTGGATTTCGAGATCACGCCATACTCCGAGTCGTGACAGAGTAGGACTCTCGAACTGTCGTGGTACCTGCAGTAGAAAAAATAGTTCCAGTTTCAAAAAAAACTAAGTCTGGAAAATTTTGGCTAGGCAGTTTTTAGGCCATTTGTAGACTTTTTCAAAAAAAATTGTTGCGAAGCAAAAAAAAGAGGAAAAAGTGAAAAAAAGGAAAAAAAATCAGAGCATGCTCCTCCCTTGTTTACGTGCAGCGCCGTGATTTTGTTAGTGTTCTAGGCTCGCTCTCTAGCACGGTCTAGCCTAGGACCAGCACAGTACCGTCGTTGAGCATTTATTCAACTTTGCATCTCTGAATTGATTATTGCTGACCCTTTTTGCTACCATATTATAAGCCTTCCCAGCTCCACATACATCTACGTCGTGCATTTGACTCTTCCTGGCAATCGCTCTATCCAAACTTTGAGAGTTTTTACTACAACGGTTGATGATCACCACCTGCTACTGGGTAAGAACTGGTAAGAATTTGAGATTCGCTTGACGAATTTGTGACACCCCACCACCACCATATTCTAGTAGTCTGTAGGATCATATTCTTGTCTGTTTCTATTGCTGCTAACTATGGCAGGAACACAAGCCGACGAGATTGACTGGGAGAACATGATGAACAAGGAGCTTCATGATAAGTTTCATTAAATGTCGGGTCAACAGGTGGAAGACGTGATGGCCAGCTTTGGAAAGGCATTGGAGAGGATGGATGACATTGAGAAGACAATTGACATCAAGTTGGACGCCAAGTTCGATGAATTACTCAAACGTCTCCCACAACCAATTCTATGCCGCGATACAGTAGGGCGAGCACAGCATGTTCCTATTGAGCCAAGACAAAATTCTGGTGCCGCTGCTACTGCTATTGGTGCTTCTGTAGCTCCTCCTGCTACTGCAGAGGTGGAAGACTATTACGAGGATGAGGTTGATCAAAATCAGAACTACGTGCAACCACCAGCACCACCACCAGCAGGTCGACCTCAGGTATATATTCGCAACGGTAGGCCTGCACCACCACCTCAGGTACGAGATAATGACCATATTCCTAAACTAAAATTGAATATTCCACCATTTGAGGGTAGATATGTTCCTGGTATATATCTTACTTGGGAGTTTGAAACTGAACAATGTTTTACATGTTTACAATATCCCGAGGAGAGACGGGTTGCTGCTGCTGTTTGTGCTTTCACTAGTTTTGCATGTGTACGATGGTCTGAACATTGTAGATTATATCCTATTCCAACTACTTGGGCTGCTTTGAAAACTGCTATGCGTACTCATTGGGTTCCACCATATTATCAACGTGATTTGCTTCAAAAATTGCAGCGTTTAAGACAAGGGAAAAATTCCGTAGAAGAATATTATCAGGAATTACAAACTTGCATAATTAGATGTGGTATTGTTGAGGAGAATGAAGCTATGCTTGCACGTTTTATGGGTGGATTAAATAGAGAGATTCAAACCATTCTAGAGTATAAGGAGTATTCCATCTTGCTTGTAAAGCTGAACGTGAAGTGCAGGATCGACAAGCATTGGAGCGAAATAACTTTTCTGCAGGTCGACCTTCATCTTGGACACCGTGTGCATCTTCTACTTCAATTGCACTAGCACCTCCAGCCGTGATACAAGAAAGCAGGCACAACCACCATTATCTGCCAAGAGCGCACCTGCTGGGCCTGCACAGAGTTCTTCTTCTTCAATGGCATCAATAGGGCACACAAGTGATATTATTTGTCGTCGTTGTAAGAGAAGAGGTCATTATGCGAGAGAATGCAAATCTCAGTGTGTGATGATTGCTACTGAGGATGGTGGGTATGAGTCCGCTAGTGACTATGATGAGGAGACTTTGGCTCTTATTACACGTGAAGAACATGGTGGAGATGATTCTGATCACGATACGCAATACATGGCTCCTGAAGACGCTGACAGGTATGAATGTTTAGTTGCTCAACGTGTTTTGAGTGTGCAGGTCACACAAGCTGAGCAAAATCAGAGGCACAATTTGTTCCATACAAAGGGCATTGTGAAGGAACGTTCTGTGTGCGTCATCATAGATGGAGGGAGCTGCAACAACTTGGCTAGCATGGAGATGGTGGAGAAGTTATCTCTAACCACAAGACCACATCCACATCCTTACTTCATCCAATGGTTCAACAACAGCGGCAAGGTTAAGGTAACACATACTATTCGTGTGCATCTTAGTATCTCTACATATGCTGATTATGTTGATTGTGATGTAGTACCTATGCAAGCATGTTCCTTATTACTTGGTCGACCATGGCAATTTGATAAAAATTATGTACACCGTGGTAGAAACAATCAATATACTCTTGTTCATAAGGATAAAAATATTATTTTGCTTCCTATGACTCCTAATTCCATTCTGAAAGATGATATTAATAGAGATAATAAAGCAAAACAGGAGAAAAATAAGAGTGAAAATCAGATTGTGGCAAAAGAATTTGAGCAACAAATGAAGCCTAATAGTAAACCATCTAGTGTTGCTTTTGAAATTAAATTGAAAAGTGCATGTTTACTTGCCACTAAATCTGATATTGATGAGCTAGGTTTTAGCAAATCTATTTGCTATGCTTTTGTGTGCAAAGAGGCATTATTTTCATTTGAGGACGTGCCTTCCTCTTTGCCTCCTGTTGTCACTAACATTTTGCAGGAGTTCGCTGACGTCTTTCCACAAGGCGTGCCACCGGGATTACCTCCCATTCGAGGGATTGAGCATCAGATTGACTTAAGTCCCGGTGCATCATTACCCAACCATGCACCATACCGTACCAATCCAGAGGAGACAAAGGAGATTATGCGTCAAGTACAGGAGCTGCTCGACAAAGGTTATATACGTGAATCCCTTAGTCCTTGTGCTGTTCCTATTATTCTAGTGCCGAAAAAGGATGGTACATCACGTATGTGTGTTGATGGTAGAGGCATTAATAATATTACTATTCGTTATCGTCATCCTATTCCTAGGCTAGATGATATGCTTGATGAATTGAGTGGCTCTACAATATTCTCCAAAGTTGATTTGCGTAGTGGATACCAACAAATTCGTATGAAATTGGGAGATGAATGGAAAACAGCATTTAAAACTAAGTTTGGATTATATGAGTGGTTAGTCATGCCTTTTGGGTTAACTAATGCACCTAGTACTTTCATGAGATTAATGAACGAAGTTTTACGTGCTTTCATTGGATGATTTGTGGTAGTTTACTTTGATGACATACTGATTTGTAGCAGATCTTTGGAGGAACATTTGAAACATTTACATGCTGTTTTTATTGCTCTATGTGATGCATGTTTGTTTGGTAACCTTGGGAAGTGCACCTTTTGCACCGACCGAGTGTATTTCTTGGCTATGTTGTTACTCCATAGGGAATTGAAGTTTTTAAAGCCAAGATTGAAGCTATTGAGAGTTGGCCGCAGCCCAAAACGGTCACACAAGTGAGGAGTTTTCTTGGCCTCGCTGGATTCTATAGGCGTTTTGTGAGAGATTTTAGCACCATTGTTGCACCTCTCAATGAGCTTACAAAGAAGGATGTGCCTTTTGTTTGGGGTACCGCACAGGAAGAAGCCTTCACGGTGTTGAAAGATAAGTTGACACATGCTCATGTACTCCAACTTCCTGATTTTAATAAGACATTTGAGCTTGAATGTGATGCTAGTGGAATTGGATTAGGAGGTGTGTTATTACAAGATGGCAAACCTATTGCATACTTTTCGGAAAAATTGAGTTGGTCTAATCTGAATTACTCTACTTATGATAAAGAATTATATGCTCTTGTTCGGACTTTAGAGACATGGCAGCATTATTTATGACCCAAAGAATTTGTTATACATTCTGATCATGAATCTTTGAAACATATTAAAAGTCAAGCTAAGCCGAATTGTAGACATGCTAAATGGGTTGAATTCATTGAGACTTTCCATTATGTTATTAAACACAAGAAGGGTAAAGAAAATGTTATTGCTGATGCATTGTCTCGTCGCTATACTATGCTTTCACAACTCGACTTCAAAATATTTGATTTGAAGACCATCAAAGATCAATATGTGCATGATGCTGATTTTAAAGATGTAATGCAGAATTTTAAAGAAGGAAGAACATGGAACAAGTTCATTATTAATGATGGCTTTGTGTTTCGTGCTAACAAGCTATGCATTCCAGCTAGCTCCATTCGTCTTTTGTTGTTGCAGGAAGCGCATGGAGGAGGATTAATAGGACACTTTGGCGTGAAGAAGACGGAGGACGTACTTGCTACACATTTCTTTTGGCCAAAGATGAGATGGGATGTTGAGCGTTTTGTTGCTCGCTGCACTACATGTCAAAAAGCTAAGTCACGACTCAATCCTCATGGTTTATATATGCCTTTGCCTGCACCTAGTGTTCCTTGGGAGGATATACCTATGGACTTTGTTTTAGGTTTACCTCGAACAAAGAAGGGGAGGGATAGCATATTTGTTGTCGTGGATAGATTCTCGAAAACGACACACTTTATACCATGTCATAAAAGCGATGATGCTGTTAATGTAGTTGTTTTGTTCTTTCGTGAAATTATTCGCTTGCATGATGTGCAAAATACTATTGTTTCAGATCGTGATACTAAATTTGTTAGCCACTTTTGGAGATGTTTATGGGCTAAGTTGGGGACTAAACTGCTTTTTAGTACTACATGTCATCCTCAAACTGATGGACAAACTGAAGTAGTCAATAGAACTTTGTCTACTATGCTTAGGGCTGTTTTGAAGAATAATAAGAAAATGTGGGAAGAATGCTTGCCTCATATTGAATTTGCTTATAATCGTTCATTGCATTCTACTACTAAGATGTGCCCTTTTGAAATTGTGTATAGTTTCCTACCTCGTGCACCTATTGATTTGTTGCCTCTTCCATCTCCGGAGAAGGTTAATTTTGATGCTAAACAATGTGCTGGATTGATCTTAAAAATGCATGAGGTAACTAAGGAAAACATTGAGCGTATGAATGCTAAATATAAACTTGTTGGAGATAAGGTAGAAAACATGTTGTGTTTGCACCTGGAGATCTTGTCTGGTTACATTTGCGTAAGGATAGATTTCCTGATTTGCGCAAATCAAAGGTAATGCCACGTGTTGATGGTCCTTTTAAGGTGTTAGAGAAAATAAATGATAATGCATATAAACTTGAGTTGCCTGCAGATTTTGGGGTTATTCCCACTTTTAACATTGCATATTTGAAGCCTTATTTGGGTGAGGAAGATGAGCTTCCGTCGAGGACGACTTCATTTCAAGAAGGGGAGGATGATGAGGACATCAATACCATTGTTACACCCACAACTCCTGCTGCTATACATACTGGACCAATTACTAGAGCTCACGCACGCCAATTAAATTACCAGGTACTTTCATTTCTTGGTAATGATTCTAATGTTCATGAGAATATGATGCTGCCTAAATTGGATACATTTGTTTTGCTTACAAATGAAGGGCCTAGCTTTGAGAAGGATGAACATTGGAGCAAGAACAAGCATGGAGATGATGGCATGCGCAAGGGGAACAAGAACGGAGTTACAAGTGATGATTTCAGGACGTGGAAGCCACCATAATGAGTGCATGAAGCCTTGGACGAAATATACAAGATGCTACTTCATAATTTTCGTCCAGAGACTATTCTAGGTGTTGCGTCACCTTATTATTGGGCCAGGCCCATGTAATTTCAAAATACTTGATTATAGGCTATTTTTAGAGTTTGTATGTGTGGGGAAACAAGAGTTAGGGTTGGTTTCGGACCCCTCCCTCAAGGGCCACGAAATCCCCCCACCCTCTTCCTCCATATATACAGCCCTTATGGCATCGTTTAGACTTTGGGTTTTGTTTAGATTAAAGTTCGCCATAGCTGCAACTTCGCGTACTTCGTTTGTGTTCAACGACCAGACCAAGGCGTCACAAGAACCCCATCTTGATCAATAAAGCTTTCATCTTATATTCGCTATATCTAGATTGCAATCTCAGTTTCTTGCTTGTTCTTCGTTTGCTCGCAGGAAACAGACCCTCGTGGTCAGGTTGATCGTGCTCCGGCGTGGTCAATAACCCCTCGGAAGTTGGTTTAGCGATTGCTAAGGCGCGACATCACGCACGTTCGTAGTCGGATCGTCAAGGTCGACTCCCACAGAAAAAGATAGCCACCATCTCATCGAAAGACGGGACACCTTTGCCTCTATCAGCTTGGAAATCTTAAAGGGCTATAAGCCCGTCAAGCAAGCACATTGGCGTGTCACCGAACCCAAGTGTCAAGAAATGGGAGAGGAACTAGCGATACTCCTTGATGCTGAATTTGTAAGAGATATCAAACAGCCTGACTGGCTCGCCAATCTGGTCATGGTACCAAAGAAGGACAGGTCCTGGCACTTGTGCATCAATTTCACACACCTCAATAAGGCTTGCCCCATGGACCCCTTCCCATTACCACTTATTCATCAGATCGTGGATGGCACAGCCGAACATGATTCGTTGTGCTTTCTAGATGCCTACTCATGATACCATCAAATAAAGATGAAAGACTCCGACAAGGCTGCAACAGCGTTTATCACGCCCTATGAGTTGTTTTGCTTCAACACAATGCCCTTTGAGCTGAAGAATGTTGGTGCTACATACCAGCACATGATTCAGTCATGCTTGGAAAAACACATTAGAAAATCCATGAAGGCCTACATCGATGATGTGGTTGTCAAAACCAAACACGTCGGACAATTGGTCGACAACCTCCGTGATATATTTGCCAGCTTGCGGGAATACCAAAATAAACTCAACCCAGAGAAATTTTTCTTTGGAGTACCAACGGGCAAGCTCCAAGGTTGCATAGTATCTATGCAAGGAATCAAGGCCAATATGGCAAAAATACGAGCCTTGAACCAATCGGAGGTACCAACCAAGCTCAAGCATGTTCAAAAACTAGCGGGCCGCATGGCGGCATTAAGCTACTTCATCTCAAAACTCAGGGAAAGTGCCTTACCTCTATATAGGCTGCTGAAACAAATAAAGACTTTCAAATGGATAGAGGAAGCATCGGTGGCCTTGGAAGACATTAAAGCCCTCCTTGCCACAAACCCCATCTGTAGCACCAGGCATGTGTGAGCCAATGATATTGTACATCTCATCCATGAACCAGGTGGTCAGCGCAGTACTCCTGGTCGAACGAGATATGGAGGACCACAAGTTCCAAGTCCAAAAGCCCATTTATTACGTCTCTGAGGTCTTAACCCCGTGCAAGGCATTCTACCCTCACTATCAAAAGATAGCCTATGCCGTCTTTATGGCGTCACAAAGACTTCGGCACTACTTCCAAGAATGCTCAATGATCGTGGCATCTATCATCCCCTTAAGTGACAGAATTAATAACCGGGATGCGACAGTGCGTATAGCCAAGTGGGCCATAGGGCTCCTACCCTTCAAAATAACATACCGGCCACACCGTGTTATTAAATCTCACGTGCTGGCAGACTTCATAGCCGCATGGACAGAGGCCGAACTCCCTAGAGACTACATCACATACTCATATTACACCATGTATTTTCGATGGTTCAATAATGCTTGCTGGGCTAGGGGCTGGAGTGGGTCTTACTTCGCCAACCGGCAATAGCATTTGATATCTATTACGAATCATGTACACGGACTCCAATAATGCGGCTGAATACCTAGGCCTCTTACACGCACTCCAGATAGCAGTCTCAATGGGTGTCAAACGCCTCGAGGTATGAGGAGATTCCAACATTGCCATCTCCCAGGTAAACAGCGAGTTTGACGCAAAGAACCTGATGCGGAGCATCCCGAGGTCATCCCCATGGACCTACCATCGTCTCACCAAGTGCCAAGAGGACCTATGACACGAGCACGAGCTAGAGCTCTTGAGACCGAGGTGACTTCTTTCCTTAGTGATATCACATACGATCCATTCTAGACATGGCTACTACCTAAGTCCGGAATGTTGTGCATGATTAGGCACCAAGAGGGCCCTCCCGAGAATGCACGTGAAGTCAGACAAGTCCCCAAGTTCACGGATGAAGAGAACCAACAGAAGGAGTCAAGAATAGCTCCCAGGACCCGGACATCCGGCCATGACCCCAGACATCCGGCCCCTGGAGGTGACGCATGCAACAAAGGACTAACAGCCAAGTTTACAGGGCCTGGACATCCGGTGGCCCGCCCGGACATCCGGCTCGACGCCCTGGAAATCTGGCTCTCAGCCCGAATATCCAGACAAGGCATCCCAAAGGCTACAAAACCAGCCCCAATAGCCCAGACATCCAGCCATGACCCCGGACATCCGGCCCGTCGCCCAGACACCCGGACCAGCCCTATCCAGAGAGCTTCATGACGGCACCAGGCCAGCCCGGACATCCGGCCCGACAGCCGGATATCCGGCGTCTCGTGAACGCCCGGACATCCCGCCCGATGCCTAGACATCTGGCCTCCCCTGTTTGCATACAGTGTAAGGGCCGAGGCCCACGTCCCCTTCTCCCACCTAGACTATATATTTTCCTCCTCTGCCCTCTTTCTAGGGTTAGCATTGTGATAGCTCATATTTGAGATAGAGCTTTGCTCATCCACTTGGTTACTTCTCCTCGAAGCTCATGACCTCTTAGGAGAAGATCCCCCAAGCGGATTCAAGACCCCATCACGGGAAGGCCCTTCAAGACCTCCTCACGGAGAAGATCCTTTGTATCGTCCTTTTTAGACTTTGAATCATGTATCTATCTTTGTGTTTTGAGGATCTCGCATATGTGTGACCGGATCTTGTTGGTTTGAGTGATTCTTTCGTGTTTCCCCTCGTGATTTCTCCTCGTGTTCTTCGGGCACCTAGGGTTCTACCCTACATCATCTTGGTATCATGCGCCACGTTGATCATGAATTTGGAGGCCCTACCCTTTGTTTTCTACCTTAATTTTGTTGTATTCTGCCCCAATTTCGAAAATCCCCACCAAAAATAGCCCCAATTTTTTTTGTGATTTATTGGTGTGATGAAGATTTGTTGAATTTCATCCGCGTATTTCATGTGTAGTAGGTAGATCTAGCTTTACTCCATCTTTTCCCCAATTTCCATCCACAAAATCTTCCGAATTTTGCCCCGGATTTGACCTTTCCACGCGGAGTTCATCGAGTTCATCCACGGATCCCGAGCCCGGACATCCGGCCCGTGACCCCTGGACATCCATCCCATGACCCTCGGACATCCGGCTCCCCCAGACATCTGGCCACCAAGCCCGGACATCCGGCCACCAAGCCCGGACATCCGGCCCCTGACAGCATCATCTCCATCCACTGCTTCGTTTCCCGCCTAACTTTCGCCAAATTTTGTTCTGGTGCACATGTACACTTTCACATACCACCATCACTTCCGCATACCACCATCGCTTACTCGCTAGCACCTCCGTCAATTTTGACACATTTTGGTCTTTGAGAATTTGAGTTGTGGTTCCCGTGTCCTATTGTGTTTCGGCTATATAGGTATGGTTCGACATCAACATCACCACCGCTCATCTTCGCCAAGGACTCGTCATCGCCAACAACCATCCTTGCTTACAAACGACTACCTTGACGTTAACCTCGACGACATCCTCGTCTATTCCTTGCCATTGCATTGATAACCACCATAGCCCAATTTTGCATTGCTTTCCCATCGTCACTAGCCTTTGAGTATTGCCGGCAATGTGACTTGTGCACATGAGTGACCATACTTCCCATAGCATACATACCATATCATCGTGGTGCATATCTATGTATCATCTCTTGTGTCACAAAGTTGTCATCGCATACACAGTTGCTATCTTGGTTCGTGAAGATTTGCATGAGAAAAGAGCTCAAAACAAAAAGAGCCAAACAAGCTTTTAAGCAAGAGGGAAAGATAAGAAAAGAGCTTATAAGCAAGAACCATAGCATCATACTACATTAAGATTGTCATACTCGATCATCTTGGATCCGGAATACCATACATATAGCATACTTGGGATAGAAGTCATTGCATTTTTTCCTAGTAGGTTGTGCACAAGCTTCGTATCCGCCTATTGTGCAATCGTGCTAGCATCTCTCTAGTGTTGTGCAACAAGAGAATTTTCATGGTTTCCACATTTTAGGATCATTCCTTGGCTGCACGACCCCACTTATCTATTTGTGTGTGTTTCTGTGTACCATATCTTGCTATTGGTCTACTTGTTGCATTTGCAAGTTTGTGAATCTTTTCCAACATTATTGAGGCTCACGAACAATTGCATCAAAAAATTTGCCGCCATCCTGACCGAGCTCCACCATAAGCTTTTACTTGTGTAGGTATGAGAACCGACAAGAATTGGTACCAATTGTGATATTTCCTTGCTACATATTTGAGAGATCATTGATCCATCTTCAACAATGGTAAGGTACATTTGGTATAAGTTCTTCTCTTTCTCCCACTCACATATTTGCTTGGAATGATGGATAGGCCAAGTTCTTCTACCAACCCACTCTTCATCGAGCAAGACGACAACATGTCATCCTATGTCACCAAGAGCCACCTCTTCGGTGCACAAAGAGCTTTGCATCAAGAACAACAAGCAATGAGCGACCATATCGACAATCTTGCCACCGACTTGCGACTCTCCGAGCAACGAACAAGAGAATACTTCGACAACAAGCTCGACTCTCACAAACAAGTGAACAATGCAAGAATGAACGAGATTCATGCCTTGTTGGTAAACCGCTCTTCTACCACTCCGTCCTACTCAAGACGGAGCCGCTCGAGTCGACACTCCGACGACACCCTCTCCGGCCCAAGTACACCGACATCAAACACTCTACTTCGAGCCGCACGCCAAGACCGTGAAGCAACTCGCAATCCTCTACACGGCAATAATCCACAAGAGCAATTCAACGAGCAAGCACATCGTCATCGCAAAAACCAAGCTACTCTTTCACAAGTACAAGAAAGGAAACATCAACGTTACCAAGTGGAAGAGCGAGCGCGCCAACACCAAGACGAACAAGATGCCGAGGCTCAACGTCTTCAACAACAACAATGTGAAGCTCAAGCACTTGAGGCGGAACGTGCCCTTTGAGAGTCAAGTCGAGGCATCGCCAACCGCAACCGAGATACGCGCAATCAAGAGGAAGCACTACGCGAAGAAATTCAAGAGCGCAACTACCAAGCAAGAGTGCATCATCAAGTTCCTCAAGCTCCTCCACAACCTCAAGTTCACCAAGAGCATGACAAAAATGGGAATCCTCCACGCCAAGAGCAATATGAGGTTGACAAGCATCCACATCAAGGGCATAATTATCACCCTCGACCCCAACTCAATGAAGAGAAACGCTACGACAAGCTCAAGTTCACCATGCCCAACTTCAATAGAAGCAATGATCCCGAAGAGTACCTTTCATGGGCATTGAAGGTCGACAAGATATTTCGCTTGCACAACTAGAGGTAGAGAAGAAGGTCGTTATGGCATCCCTTGAGTTCCAAGACTATGTGCTCATATGGTGGGAACAAGTCTTTGAGCACCGAGAAGCAAGAGGTGAACCACCAATCACCACATGGGATGAAATGAAAGATGTCATGCGAGCACGCTTTGTGCCAACATACTACAACCGCGACCTCTTCAAGAAACTCCAATTCCTCAAGCAAGGAACAAAGAGCGTTGAAGAATACTACAAGGAAATGGAGATTGCCATGATAAGAGCCAATGTCATGGAAGATGATGAGCAACCTATGGCTCGTTTCTTGAATGGCCTCAATCATCCCATCAAGAAGATTGCCGACTTCCAACCTACTCCAACCTCATTGAGCTAGTGCATCAAGCTACCAAAGCGGAACGTCAAGTGCAAGGTGACTTCAAGTACGCCAAGTACTCGTCCAAGAGCTACAGCTTCTCCAACACCCAGGCTTCAACGACTCCAACACCTTCTACCTCAACCAAGCCATCTACAAGAAACGGCAACAAGTCGAGTTACAAGAAAACTTTGACAACCTCAAATCGTCCTCCTACTACAAGCAACTTAAAGCCGCGAGTTTCATCATCTACTCCAACCGATGAGACCATCAAGATAAGTTCCATCAAGTGTTTCACATGCGGCGGCCGAGGTCACAAGTCCTTTGAGTGTACCAACAAGTGCACCATGATCCTCAACGACGACGGAACCTATGACTCCATGAGTGAAGAGGAGATGGAAGCCCTTGAGCAAGTGCCATGCACTGGTGCGTGAACAAAGATGAAGATGATCAAGTCTTTTGTGATGAGGATTCGATCCCCACTCTCGTTGTCTCCAAAGTTTTTAACTTTCATTATCAACAAGATGAAGACCAAAGTTGCCTTATCTTCCACACCAAGGCCAGCATCAATGGAAGGTCCGTCAAGGTCAACATCAATGGAGGGAGTTGTCCTAGCTTGGCAAGTGAAGAACTATGCTCCAAGCTCCAATTGGTCAAGATGAAGCACCCTCACCCCTACAAGGTTCAATGGCTAAGCGACTCCGGCACTATCCAAGTCAAGCATACGGTGCAAGTTTGTTTCAAGATAGGAGAATATGAAGACACTTTGGACTGTGATGTCGTGCCGATGTCCGTTTTCCACCCCCTTCTTGGTCGACCATGGCAATTTGACCGTGGCATCATCCACAATGGGCGTCCCAATCACTATAGCTTCAAGATGAAAGGAAAGGAGTATGTTCTACGACCTATGTCTCCAAGTCAAGTGATCATCGACAAGCAAGCCACATATCATGGAGAAAAGAGTGAGAGAGTGACCCACCCAAAAGAGAGTGAGCACCACAAGCCAAAAAGGAGTGCCTCCACGATGAGCGACAAGAAAAACTTAGTCCTATTTTCCACCAAAAGTGAGATGAGAGAAGTGTGTGAGAACCCATCAAGTGTTATGCACTATATCCTTGTGTGCAAGGACGAGGCACCAAAAACTAACACCTCTCACGATCTACCTTTAGTGTTGCCTTCTCTTTTGCAGGAATTCCAAGATGTTTTCCCCGACGAGCTACCTCTGGGTATACCTCCACTACGAGGCAATGAACACCGAATCGACCTCATCCCTGGAGCACCTCTACCTAAGAAGGCTCGCTACCGCGTCAACCCCGAGGAAACTAAGGAGATCCAAGGGCAAGTACAACAACTCATCGACAACGATCATGTACGTGAAAGCTTGAGCCCTTGTGCCATTCCGGTAATCCTTGTTCCAAAGAAAGATGGTACTTATCTCATGTGTTCCGATTGCCGTCCCATCAATGCTATCACAGTTAGATATCGTTACCCTATTCCACGCCTAGATGATATGCTTGATGAGCTTAGCGGAGCCACCATTTTCTCTACGATTGATCTTAAGAGTGGCTACTATAAAATAGGCATCCAAGAAGGTGATGAATGGAAAACCGCATTTAAGACCAAATTTGGCTTATATGAATGGCTAGTTATGCCAATGGGTTTATCCGAAGCCCCCGATACTTTCATGCGAGTCGTGCATTTTGTTCCTCGACCCTATATTGGTGTATTTGTTGTGGTCTATTTTGATGATATTCTTGTCTTTAGCGAATCCCTCAAAGATCATGTCACCCATCTTAGAACCGTGTTGCAAACCCTTAGGAAAGAGCGCCTTTATGCTAATATGGACAAATGCCTTTTTGGTGTCAATAAGCTTGTTTTCTTGGGTTTTGTTGTGTCTTCTAAGGGTGTTCATCTAGATGAATCTAATATCAATGCTATTAAAACTTGGCCCCAACCAACCAACTTGCAACAAGTGCATAGTTTTCTTGGTATAGCCGGTTTCTATCGTAGATTTGTGAAGGGTTTTAGCACCATTGCTTCCCCTTCACATTCTTTGAGTAAGAAAAATGCGCCTTTTGTTTGGGGACCATCCCAAGATACCGCATTTAATGAGCTTAAGAATTTGCTTACTCATGCTCCCGTGCTTGCATTACCCAACTTTGACAAACCTTTTGAAATTCATTGCGATGCTAGTGGTAATGGCATCGAAGGTGTGTTAACGCAAGAGAAGCGCCCCATAGCATATTTTAGTGAGAAACTATCCGGAGGCGCAACTCAATTATCCCATCTATGACAAAGAGCTATATGCTTTAGTGCGAGTTTTGCGTGAATGGGAACATTATCTTCGCCCTCATGAATTTATCATTTATACCGATCATGAAACGCTTAAGTATCTTAAGGGTCAAACTAAGTTGAAAAAGCGTCATGCTAAGTGGAGTGAATTCATTGATTCATTTCCTTATGTCATCAAGTACATCAAAGCTAAGGAAAATGTTGTGGCGGGCGCTCTTTCCCGCATATGCATGCTTGTCACTAAACTTGAATTGAGTGTCATTGGCTTTGAGCACATAAAAGACTGGTATGCGCATGATCCTGCTTTTGCAATTCCTTATGCCAAGTGTTTGATGCATACATCTTGGGAATGCTATTACATCAAGCATGATTACCCTATGAGAGCTAACAAACTTTGCATTCCTGAGTCTTCTCTTTGTCTGCTCCTTTTGCAAGAGGCTCATGGAGGTGGACTAATGGGACACTTTGGACGCGACAAGACATTCGCTACACTCTCCAACAACTATTTTTGGTCCAAGATGTTCCACGACGTCTCATGCTTCACCAACCGATGCTTTACATGTCACAAAGCTAAGTCAAAAGCTCAATCCCATGGTCTTTACATGCCCCTTCCTATTCCTTATCAACCTTGGGAAGACATTAGCATGGACTTTGTACTTGGTTTGCCTAGAACTCAAAATGGAAAGGATTCCATGTTTGTTGTTGTGGACCGATTCTCTAAGATGGCTAATTTTATTCCATGCAACAATATAGACGATGCTTCACATATTGCAAAAACAATTGTAGGGAAATCTTGCGCCTCCATGGAGTGCCAAAGACGATTGTTTCGGACCGCGACGTCAAGTTCCTGAGTTACTTTTGGAAGACTTTATGCGCCAAGATCAGAATCAAACTGTTGTTCTCTTTGGCATACCATCCTCCAACCGACGGCCAAACGGAGGTGATGAACCGAACACTCTCCACTCCACTATGCATGTTGATCAAGAGGAACATCAAGGAGTGGGAGAGTGCCTACCCATCATCGAGTACGCCTACAACCGCTCAAGACATTCGACTACCGGCAAGTCCCCTTTCAAGGTCCTCTACGGTTTCAACCCGTTGTCCCCATTGGACATTCTTCCTCTACCACTACAAGAGCACATCAACATGGATGCAAGTGCCCGACTGAACTACCTCAAGAAGATGCATGAACATACAAGGCACACCATCGAGCGCCAAGTACAACGACTCGCGACCAAGCTCAACGTCAACAAGAAACCAATGATATTCAACATTGGAGATCTTGTGTGGCTACACCTTCGCAAGGAACACTTCCCCAACGAACGCAAGTCCAAACTTCTACCATGAGCCGGTGGACCCTTCAAGGTGCTTGAACGCTACAACAACAAACAAGTACTCCGTGAGCGACATCTTCAACATCAAAGATCTCTCCCCGTACTATGGTGATGAGAACTTCGATCCGAGGTCGTATCTTTCCCAAGGGAGGGGAGAATATGCGAAGCATCCCGAGGTCATCCCCATGGACCTACAATCGTCTCACCAAGTGCCAAGAGGACCTATGACACGAGCACGAGCTAGAGCTCTCGAGACCGAGGTGACTTCCTTCCTTAGTGATATCACATATGATCCACTCGAGACATGGCTACTACCTATGTCCGAAATGTTGTGCATGATTAGGTACCAAGAGAACCCTCCCGAGAATGCACGTGAAGACAGACAAGTCCCCAAGTTCACGGATGAACAGAACCAACAGAGGGAGTCAAGAACAGCTCCCAGGACCCAGACATCTAGCCATGACCCCGGACATCCAGCCCCTGGAGGTGACGCCGGCAGCAAAGGACCAGCGGCCAAGTCTACAGGGCCTGGACATCCGGCGGCCCGCCCGGACATCCGGCCTGACACCCCGGAAATCCGGCTCTCAGCCCAGATATCCAGACAAGGCATGGATACATCTCCAACGTATCTATAATTTTTGATTGTTCCATGTTGTTATATTATCATTCTTGGATGTTTTGCAATTATTTTGTAGTCATTTTATATCATTGTTTATTACTAACCTATTGACATGGTGCCCAGTGCCAGTTGATGTCTTCTGCATGTTTTTTACATCGCAGGAAATCAATATCAAATGGAGTCCAAACGCAACGAAACTCCTGGAGGATTTTTTTGGGCCAGAAGAAAGCCAGTGGGCCAAGGAAGCACCTGAGGGGCTGCTCGAGGGGAGCAACACCCACCAGTGTCGGGGGGATGAACCCCGGGCAGGCAACGGAACCCGGATCCTCTTCAAAAACGGTGGGGCCCGCATCGCCCCACAAAACTGGCACGCGCCTTGCCGGGTCGCTCGACCCGGCGAGGCCCGCAGCCCGGCCAATCCCTCTGACCCAGAAAGGTACGTCGACCCGGACTCAGCAACTGGCGCAAAGCGGCCGAACCCGGCACGACCAAGGCTTCCCCAACAAGCCAACCCCACACGTGGCGTGCGCTGCAATCCAGCCACGGGTCAAGCACCCGTCCCATCCAGGCCATACGATGGGACGAGGCGACAGTCACCGATGACCAAGACAACAGTGTTCTCACCCATGCCTATGGTCAGACGGAGTGTGGCAACAGTGCCCCTTACCTACCCGCTAACCAGGGCTGGCATGGCAACAGTGCTTCCGCCCTCACCGCTGACGACAGCAAGCGGCAGCCTGACGGGAAGCACTATACATGACTCGACTCGGCCACGCCCTGACGATCGACAAGACGGCGCACAATTCCCCTAGGCACGCGGGGCCCACACCAAGGGGAACCCGGCGAACCATGAGCCCATGAGCGGGACCCAGCCCGGTATCCCAAACACCGACTATACGGACCCACTGACTCGGCATATTACCATTGTAACCCTGGGTGGGTTGATCTATAAAAACCCCCAAGAACCCGAGCCTACAGAGGCATGGAATAGAATGCAAGGTCATGTAATGTAAAGCTGCCTGTGAGAAGCAGACATAACAAGCAAGCATAGGACTAGCCACCAAGCCGCAACACCGAAGAGAAGGAGCAGCCTAAGCCTTGGCCAGCTTCCTTCCTCCTCATACAGCTCCAGGAGCAACATTGTACTATCGATCATCTAACTACACTCGGCAGGACTAGGGGTATTATCTCTCTGGAGAGCCCCGAAACTGGGTATGTCCGGCGTCCCACCCCCGCTCATGCCAACCTCGCCTCTGGAGCCCACCAGCGCCCTCGAGCCTCCTCCTCTCTTTAGCCATCCCTTGGCATCTACCGTGCGCCCACCACGATAGTTGGCGCCCACAGTGGGGCAGCTCGAGAAGCTGGCCGGGAGCATGCTTCAGACGGGGCCCTTCTCCTACACCGATGAGTCCGTCGCCTTGGAGGACGACGTCGTCGGCGTGCTTGCCGCCTCCTTCGCTGCGCTGCGCATCTCTGATGCGTTCGCAGCCGATGAGTACCCCGGCGAGGTGCTCAGCTACTCCGACTCTCCACTCTCCCTCGGCGGTGGCATCGCCACCGGGGCGATGGACGTTCATGTGGAGGTTTACGTCACCAGCGATGGCGCCTCCTCCTCGTCGAGCAAGACGAGGAAGGCCGCGGAAGACAGGGCCGCCGCGGAACGGACCAAGCTGTCCGATCCGCTGGGCGCCGCGATGCAGATCCTCCGGATCCCCATCGGCACCGACGTCGACGCCACCAACGTCGCTGAGGCCCGATCTCAGCTCGAAGAAAGGCACCAGCAGATGCTGGATCGGTCCGAGACGCTCGTCGCCACCAAGCGTCGCCTGGAGGCTGCTTAGTTGGAGCACGACGCCACTCACGGATTCGTGCCCGCCACGGCCGAGCCAAGCCGGGTCGCCGATGTCCGCACCCGGGGAGGAGCGATCGGCCGGGCCCTTGGCACCGTCCGAACCGTCTACGAGACCCCAGTGAAGAACGTGCGTGCTGTGGAGGCAGCCGCGGTCGGCCTCGGCCAGCTCACGGGTGAGGAGCTGAAAGAGCGCATCGGGCGGATGCGCGAGCTCCTTCACGCCACCTACACCCAGCAGGATCGCCTGCACCACCTCGCCAAGCCAGCGGGGTCGGCTCCGCCCGCCTTGGCGGACCCGGCGAACTTCTGCACACGACTTCCTCGCCGCCCGGCGAGGCGCACTCCGGCCAAGCCCGGACTCGGTGCAACTAGGCCGCCACAGCCGCCGACATCCTGGGCAACGAGCTAGCAGCGGAGACTCAGCGTGGACCCGGCCAGCCTGGCCGGCGTCTGGCTCCAACCGACCCGGGCCCTCGGGGCCTGGCCGCCAGTCGACTCGGCCCGCGCGCCATCGATGACGCCGACGCTCGCCACTGCCTCGATCAGCTTGCTCGCTCCCTGGAGGTGGAGGAGAGCGGCGCTATCGGGCGGGCCTGCTTCCGCCCACGCATCCGGGAGGAGCCCTTCCCCAAAGGGTTCATGCTTCCCCGCGACACCCCCAAGTACAACGGGACCGTGAAGCCAGAAGACTGGCTCACTGACTACACCACGTCCATTGGCATCACCGGTGCCAATCGTCGTCTCGCCGTGCGCTACGCACCGCTCATGCTCCAAGGGTCGGCCCGCACGTGGTTGAACAGTCTGCCGATGGGCAGCATCAACGCATGGGTCGACTTCAAGGAGGCCTTTGTCCGCAACTTCACGGGGACCTACAAGCGACCCGGTCGCCCTAGCCATCTCGCCATGTGCGTGCAAGGGCCGACGGAGACGGGTCCCGAGTACCTCGCACGCTAGACCGAGCTCTGAAACAGCTGCGAGGGCGTCCATGAAGTCCAGGCGATCCAGTACTTCGTCAGCGGGTGCCGAGATGGCACCCTCCTCAAGCACAAGCTCTTGCGCTCCAAGCCGGCCACCATGGCCGCGCTCATGGTGACGGCGGACAAGTACGCCAACGCCGACTCCGCCATGAAGATCCAGGTGGCACTAAATGAAGCCGGCAAGGCGAAGCCGGTTCCTCCCCCGAAGCCGGCCGATAAAAGCAGCCGGCAGCAGCATCACCAGAACAACAAGCGCAAGGCCGAGCAGCCGGCACAACGTCACGACAACCGGCTCGTCGCGGCCGCCGAGCCCGCGGCGGACCCGGCAGCGAAGCGCCGGCAGACCGGTAGATGGCGTGGCAACCCACCATGAGTTTCGAGGAGATGCTCGACGCCCCATGCAAGCACCACAGCGGCGCAAGACCCTCCATGCACATGCTTCGGCAGTGCCATCACCAAGCGCATCATGAGGGGAGACGTCCCGCCTCCGCTGGCTCCGGCTCCAGCCCCGGGCGCAGGACAGCCACCTCCGCCTCCATCTCCGCCTCCCGCTGGCGGCGCGATCCGGAACGACGCCTACCCGGACCAGAACGCGGCCTACGTCGTCTTCACCAGCCTCGGCGACGACAAGCGCAACGAGCGCCTCCTTCGGCAGGAGGTGAACACCGTCGTCCCGGCCAAGCTGGAGTTATGCATTGGTCGGATCAGCCAATCACTTGGACCCGGGAGGATCACCCGGCGGTCATGTCGAGTCGAGGTGCATATTCCCTCGTCCTCAACCCCACCATCATCACACAGCGCACATGCAAGTTCTCCCGAGTCCTCATCGACGGCGGCAGCAGCATCAACATCCTCTACCGCGACACGATGACCAAGCTCAGCCTCAAGGCCGAGGACCTGGAGCCAACCGGGATGATCTTCCACGGCATCGTGCCCGGCCTCTCCTATTCTCCCATTGGCCTGGTCCGGCTTGATGTCCTATTCGGCGATAACAGCCACTTCCGGCGCGAGCCGATCTGGTTTGAGGTGGTGGACCTGTCCAGCGCGTACCACGCGCTCCTGGGCCGGCCCGCGCTCGCCAAGTTCATGGCAGTTCCCCACTACGCGTACCTGAAGATGAAGATACCGGGTCCCAAGGGCTTGATCACGATCACCGGCGATTACCGCAAGTCCTTGGAGTGCGCCCGTGATGGATCCAAGTTGGTCGAGTTGCTGGTCATTGCCGAGGAGCAGCGCCAGCTCGACCGGATCATCGCCATGGCGGGCGAGGCCTCCGCTGCGTCGATCCCAACCACGGACCCGGCCGACGAGGCTGCCTTCAAGCCCTCCAAGGAGACCAAGAAAGTGAAGCTCAACCCAGAAGACCCCAGCTGTAGCAAGTACGTTGTCGTAGGCGCCCGCCTTGACAGCAAGTAGGAAGGCGAGCTCGTCAACTTCCTCCGTGAGAATCGGGATATCTTCGCATGGACCCCCAAGGACATGCCGGGTATCCCGAGGAAGTATGACGAGCACAAACTTCACGTCCATAAGGATGCCAAGCCTGTCCGTCAACCCCTACGACGATTTTCCGAAGAGAAGAGAAGAACCATTGGTGAAGAGGTCGCCAAGCTTTTGCCGGCTGGCTTCATAATGGAGGTGTTTCACCCTGAGTGGCTGGCCAATCCAGTCCTTGTCCTAAAGAAGAACAAGACCTGGCGCATGTGTATCGACTACACCAGCCTCAACAAGGCCTGTCCCAAGGATCCATTCGCTCTCCCGAGGATCGACCAAGTCATCGACTCGACCGCCGGGTGCGAGCTCCTGTCCTTCCTGGACGCTTACTCCGGCTACCACCAGATCAAGCTGGACCCAGCCGATGCCCTAAAGACGTCCTTCATCACGCCCTTTGGGGTGTATTGCTACATCACCATGTCGTTCGGCTTGAAGAACGCCGGCGCCACCTTCCAACGCTGCATGCAGAAATGCCTGCTCCCGCAACTCGGCCGCAATATCCACGTGTACGTGGACGACATCGTGGTGAAGACCAAGCAACACCTGACGCTCCTCGATGATTTGAAGGAAACATTCGCCAACCTCCGCGAATACAAGGTCAAGCTCAGCTCGGAAAAATGTGTTTTCGGCGTCCCGGCCGGAAAGCTACTCGGCTTCCTCGTCTCGGAGCGCATCATTGAGGCGAACGCGGAGAAGATCAAGGCCATCGAGTGCATGCGCAAGCCGGCTAGGTTGTGCGGCGTCCTCAGTCAGCCGGTTTCTAAGCCGGTTGGGCGAGAGGGCGCTCCCCCTGTACCAGCTGATGAAGAAGACAAGTCCGTTCGAATGGAACGACAAGGCAGACGAGGCCTTCCAAGACCTCAAGCGCATGCTCTCCACCGCGCCAGTCCTGGCCGCACCGACCGACAAGGAGCCGCTATTGCTCTACATAGTCGCGACCTCGCGAGCGGTCAGCACGGTGCTGGTGGTCGAGCGACCAAAGAAGGGAAAGATCCAAGCCGTCCAGCACCCAGTCTACTACCTGAGCGAGGTGCTCTCCATCTCCAAGCAGAACTACCCGCACTACCAGAAGATGTGTTATGGTCTGTACCTCACCGCCAAGAAGCTGAAGCAGTACTTCCAAGAGCACGTCGTCACCGTCGTCAGCACGGCGCCTATCGGAGAAATCATCAGGTGCCGGGACGCGTCTAGCCGGGTCGCCAAGTGGGCGATCCAGCTAGCCGGCTACACCATCCTCTACGAGCCCCGCACCACAATCAAGTCTCAAGCCCTGGCCGACTTCCTCGTCGACTGGACCGAGACCCAGTACCTGCCGCCACCTCCCGACTCGACGCATTGGCGCATGCACTTCGACGGGTCCAAGATGCGACTCGGCTTAGGGGCCGGCATCGTATTGTCGTCCCCAAAGGGCGACCGGCTCCGCTACGCGCTCCAGATCCACTTCGCCGCCTCCAACAACGTCGCCGAGTATGAAGCCCTTGTGCATGGCCTCCGGCTTGCCAAGGAACTCGGCATCCAGCGCATCCTGTGCTACAGCGACTCGGACCTGGTGGTGCAGCAGTGCTCCGGCGAGTGGGACGCCCGCGACTCAAACATGGCAAGCTACTGCTTCCTCGTCCAGAAGCTGTCCGAATCCTTCGAGGGCTGCGAGTTCCTCCACGTCCTGCGTGCGGAGAACGAAGCAGCCAACACGCTCGCCAAGATCGCCTCGTCACGACAAGCCATCCCGTCCGGCGTCTCCCTCGAGCACCTAAGCAAGCCGTCCGTGAAGCCATCGCTGGACTCCAAGTCCATTCACGTTCCAGACGATCCGGCCGCACCTCAACCCGGCCCAGGGGCTGCTGAACCCGGCCCGGGGACTGCTGAACCCGGCCCGGGGGCTGCTCAGCTCAACCCGGCCACCATCAACCCGGACCCGACCATTGCCAACTCCGACCCGGGGGCTGCTCAACCCGGCTCGGGGGCTGCCGACTCAGAACCCACCCTGGTGGCCGTCTTCGTCGTGGTAGCAGCTCCATCCTGGGCCTTCCCAATATCAGAATTCCTGGAGAACGGGGTTCTCCCCATGGATGAGACCGAGGCTCGGCAAGTACAGCGCCGGGCGTCCGCCTACATCATCATCAAGAGCGAGCTCGTCAAGCGCAGCCCCACGACATCCTCCTCGACATCCACCAGGGCGAGTGCAGGCACCACGCCGCATCGCGATCCCTGGTGGCCAAGGCCTTCCACCATGGTTTCTACTGGCCCACGGCCCTCGAAGACGCCGAGTCGCTCGTCCTCAAGTGTGAGGGATGCCAGCACTTCAACAAACTCAGCCACCAGCCGGTGTTAGCACGCCGCACCATACCGATCACCTGGCCCTTCGCGGTCTGGGGACTCGACATGGTGGGACCCTTCAAAACCGCTCGAGGCGGCATGACGCACCTGCTAGTGGCAGTGGACAAGTTCACCAAGTGGATCGAGGCAACAGCAATCAAGAAACTGGACGGGCCAACAGTCGTCCGGTTCATCAAGGACATAGCGGTGCGCTATGTCATGCCGAACAGCATCATCGCCGACAACGGCACCAACTTTGCCAAGGGCGCGCTCGAGCAATACTGCTCCATCTCCGGCATCCGCCTCGACCTGGCCTCCGTTGCGCATCCGCAGTCCAACGGGCAGGTCGAGCGGGCCAACGGACTTATCCTGTCCGGTATCAAGCCACGACTCGTCGAGACACTCATCCGCTCACCCGGCAGCTGGCTCGATGAGTTGTCGTCCGTTCTCTGCAGTCTCCGCACCACGCCGAATCGATCGACCGGGTTCACACTGTTCTTCCTCATCTACGGAACCGAAGCCATCATCCCGACCGACGTCGAGTTTGATTTGCCGCGCGTCGCGATTTACACCAAAGCCGAAGCTAGATAAGCCCGCGAAGATGGCGTCGACCTGATCGAAGAAGCACGTCTCCTGGCACTCAGCCGCTCAGCCATCTACCAGCAAGGTCTGAGGCACTACCACAGCAAGAAGATCAAGCCCCTTTCGTTCCGCAAGGGTGACCTCGTTCTCCGCCTCGTCCAAGAGCAAGCAGGCCAGCACAAGCTGTCCCCTCCATGGGAGGGCCCATTCATCGTGAGCAGGGCCTTGCGCGATCGCAACGCCTACTACCGCATCGATGCACGCAAGTCAAAGAAGCGCAAGAAGGACATCGCCGGTGAAGAAACGACATGGCCGTGGAACGCGGAACTCCTCCGCCCGTTTTACAGTTAGCCGCACGAGTGTATGTATCGTCGCCTTTTGTAAACGCATGAAACTATGGGGTCCCCGAACGAGACTCGGGGGCTACCTTTTGCTGACCAATTTATTGTGTCCTTATTTTTTCTGCATCACTATACCACTGAACCCGGTCACCGGTCCGACTCGATCGACCCGGGGGCTCGGGGGCTGGCCGGCTCGATAGCCACCCCGCCGCCTTACTTGGTGATTTTTGATAAAAGTTAGGATGTCGCGGTCCATCACTTCGCCCTAAAGCCACATATCCAGCTTTGGCTGTCGGCTGGCAAGCACAACGGGCCAAAGCTCCTTTACGCTTCATACACTAAGTCAAAGGCCATCGGGTCGATCAACCCGGCCCACCACTCACCAAATGAACAGCCACACGACCGGCTGCTCGCCAACCGGCTTCACCGGATTGCCGCCAGCTGGCCTAGTGGGTGTTTCGCTTGCGCTCAACGTTTCCAAAGACCCAAGTCCTGTGCGCCCCTTTCAAAGAATCGAACTCCTTGTCATGGACCGGAGCCTCGGACGTCTGACTCACGGGGGGAGGTTTGAGAAAGGAAAAAATGCATGAAATCGGTCCGAAAAACAGAAGGCAAAAAAGCAAAGACACTCATGACATTTACACATAGATATTTAAACAAAAGGCCCACGGTCGGAGTTCATTACACCCTAAAAAACCCCAGTGGGTGGGTGGACCTGCTACTTAACATATTATGCATAAAGTGTCTCAGGCATCTACAGCGCCGCGTCCTGACGTCGACGGCTCTCCCCTAGCGGCCTCCGGGTCCGGCGAGACACCGGTGTCCTCCTCGGCATCCATGCCACCGTAGACGCCCGTCTCCTACGAGCTCCCCTCCGGACCATGGAGAAGCAAGCCGTAGTCGTCGCCATCCACGGCCCAACCATCTTCCGTCCGCTCTGGATGGAACTCGTCGTGGAAGGCGAACTCGGTGATGTAGCTGGCCCCGAAGGCAATCCGGCCGGCCTGCTCCTGCAGCAACTGCTCCAAGCCGGCCCGCTGGCCCATCAGCGCGTCCAGCTGAAGATCCGGGTGCCAAAAGAGCACAAACTGGAGCGCCATCTCGGCACCGGCACGAGCGGCGGAGACGCGCCACTCGCCAAGACAGTCCGGACCCGTCTCCAGCCAGCGCGCCAGGCGCGTGAAGCTGCTCGGCACGACGGCGCCCGGCCAAAGGGTTGTCGTCATTGTGGTGCCGGCCCGGGACAGCCGCTCCATCTACGTCCCCAGGACCCGCAGGCGGGCCTAAGCAGCGGCAATGATCTCCGGGAAGGTCCAGGCCATCCGCGGATCCGTCCCAGACCCAACAACATCGGTCCGGTCGCGGTGATAGCGGACGGCTTCCTCTACCAGCCACTGCGTCTCCGGGAAGGCCCCTGCCGCAAAGGAAGAAGCAAGTTAGAATAACAACAAGGAAGAAAAGCCGGGTCCCGACACGGCAAGCTACAAGAAAACAGCACTTACTGGAAAAGGACTCTTCCAGGTGCTGCGCCTCAAGCAATGTACCACGCCGCTCCCGCTCCATGGCGCGGTCGCGCTCCTCGAGCGCCTTCTCCAGAGTGGCCGCCTTGGCAAAGGACGCCTTCAGCTCGGCGTCCTTGTCTTCGGTCGCCTTCTCGGATGCCTCGCAGCGGCGGGCTTCGTCCTCGCGGGCCCCCTCGGCCGTGGTGCCCTGCCCCCGCAGGCGTTCCACGGCCGCGCTCCCTCAACGACGATGGCTCAAATACCGTCGGCGCCACCACCATACCCTTCGGCAACTCGCGCCAGGCCGGCTCCACGCCGGATCGCGCCCATGCCGCCGCCGCGTCGGTCCAAGCCTGGACCAACGCCGCCTCCAGCTCTACCTCGGCCCGGTTCCTGTCCCGCCAGGCCAAGGCATCGGCGTCGCTCGAGTCCAGGACGAGGTCCGAGTCAGCCCACCCCTCTGCCTCACCCTGTTCGGCGAGATCGGACTGGCTCCTGCGGAACGCGGCCCCTTTGGCGGCCGCGGCCTCCGCCGCCGCCCTCGCCAGCGTGATTGGCGACCTGGAGAAGGCAGAATGAGCAAAAAAGAAGCAACACTAGCTCGAAAAACCCAGGCGCAAACAAGAAATGAAGCTTACCCCGTCAAGACCGGGACCGGGGCTAGCCTCCCGTGCCCGCTGCCGCGCTTCTTCTTGGCCGGCCTCCCGGCCACCGCCGGGTCCACCGTGCACTTTGGGGCCCGGGGGCGCGGCGCGATGATGTCTTTTCCATGCGGGCAGCTCGGCGCCGCCCCGTGAGAGGACCCGGCTCCGCCCGCGTCGCCGCCTCCCCCGCCCAACGCCACTACACCAACAGCCTCGTCAGCGTCGCCTACACCGCGACACGATCAACAATTCAAATGAAGAAAGAAAGATGCAGGACTTACCCCGCGCGACGCCCAGCGCCGGCGTCGGACTCGGCCACCTCCTCCTCACCAGGAGCCGCGGGCTCCTCTGGCGCCGCCGGCGCCACCTGCGACGGAGCCCGGGCATAAGGATGCTGAATCGCGTTCAGAATAATCTCCCGCGTCGCGTCCGGATGGATGAGAAGATGCGCGGCAGCAAAGTAAGAAGACTAGACACTAACCTGTGGCGCCGGGTTCGACTGGCTGTATGGTGCCTTGCCGAACCGCCAGTCCTCTCCAAGATTGGCCTTGGAGATGTTGTTCACACCGCGCGCATCGACCCCATGGGGTTGGGGTCCTGCAGGCCGATCATTACGCCGATGAGGCAGGAGCGCCTCTGAAGCGGAAGGACTCGGCGAGTGATGAACGCAGCAAGGAGGTCGGTGCCGGTGAGCCCCTCCTGCGTCCTCATCACCGTCACCCGCTCGCAGAGATTGACGATCTCCTGCGATGGGCGCCGGAGCGAGTAGCCCCAGTTCGTCTTCGCCCGGGGCGGCGCGATGGTGAAGGGCGGAAGGTTGATGTGGTCCGCGCCTTGGTTGCGGATGTAGAAGAAAGAGTTCTGCCACTTCTTGGAAGGATCCTCCAGCGGAATCTTGGGGAAATCCGCCCCCGACCGCTTCGAGATGATGGTGGCGCCGCAGTCGGCGAACTCCCCGGCCGACGGGCCCTGCTGCTTCAAGGAGAAGCGCGCCCAGAAGTCGATTGTGGGCTCGACCCCCAGCTACTCCTCGCAGAGCGTGACAACGCCGGAAAGCTGGACGATGGCGCCAGTGCCAAGATGGTGCGGCTGGAGCCCGAAGAACTCCAAGAACACGCGGAAGAAGGCGCTCGCCGGCAGCCCAAATCCACGCTTGAAGTGCGTGAGGAAGACCACGCACTCCTGCTCCTCAGGCTGAGGCCTCCGCTCACCGCGCGGCAGGCAAACTCCGACGTCCGTCTCCCGCGACAGGCGCCGTGACACCCGGAGCCGGGTGATATCATCGGCGGTGACGTTCGAGCCCATCCAGGAGCCCGACGGCAGCTACATGATCAGAAGAAGAGGAAGACGAAGATGGACGACGGAGGAAGCTCTGCTTGGAGCAGTGGGCGCCGCAGTGCGTTGGTTGCAAAGGGCAGGGCGAAAGCAAAGGGACAGGAGGGTGCGAGCGAGAATAATGTCCGCCGCCCCCTGCCCCCCCCCCCCAATTTATAGCCCCCGGTTCAAACTTGGGGGAGTGGGATCGTCTGCACACGCCCGTTCCACTACCCCGCAATAAGTGCACACGTACACGCACAGTAACTGCTCGAGGAAGTGCAACCGGCCCCCAGGCGCCGCAATAAATCCACGCGCGTGGGCCAAGGGCGAGCGGCGATGGGCCCTAGCCCGTCACCCAGTCCCGTCACGCGTGTGGCTTGTCAGGTCTCTCTAGCTTCGGCCGCCACGTGGTGCCTGCACAAAGCCCGAGGGATTGCCCCAAGATTCGACGAACTCCTCGGTTCCAGCCACGACCGGGATGCCGCGATCCAGTTTCCGAGAAAACCGGCACACAGTGGGTGTTGCCGGACCCGGCGCTCACAGAATCCGCCTTGCTCAATGGGGAAACTGCGAAGGCCCACTCATCCAAGGACGGCGGACCTTCACAGCTTCGGGGACTACGGTCGGGGGGATGAACCCCGGGTAGGCAACGGAACCCCAATCTTCTTCAAAAACGATGGGGCCCGCCTCGCCCCACAAAACCGGCACGCGCCTGGCCGGGTCGCTCGACCCGGCAAGGCCCGCAACCCGGCCAATCCCTCCGACCTGGCAAGGTACGTCGACCCGGACTCAGCAACTGGCGCAAGGCGGCCGAACCCGGCACGACCAAGGCTTCCCCAACAAGCCGACCCTACCCGTGGCGTGCGCTGCAATACAGCCACGGGTCAAGCACCCATCCCATCCAGGACATACGATGGGACGAGGCGACAGTCACCGATGACCAAGACAACAGTATTCTCACCCATGCCTATGGTCAGCCGGAGCGTGGCAACAGTGCCCCTTACCTACCCGCTGACCAGGGCTGGCGTGGCAACAGTGCTTCCGCCCTCACCGCTGACGACAGCAAGCGACAGCCTGATGGAAAGCACTGTACACGACTCGACTCGGCCACGCCCTGACGATCGACAAGACGGCGCACAATTCCCCTAGGCACGCGGGGCCCGCACCTAGGGGAACCCGGCGAACCACAAGCCCACGAGCGGGACCCAGCCCAGTATCCCAGACACCGACCATACGGACCCACCGACTCGGCATATTACCATTGTAACCCAGGGTGGGTTGATCTATAAAACCCACCAGGAACCCGCGCCTACAAAGGCATGGAATAGAATGCAAGGTCATGTAATGTAAAGCTGCCTATGAGAAGCAGACAGAAAAAGCAAGCATAGGACTAGCCACCAAGCCGCAACACTGGAGAGAAGGAGCAGCCTGAGCCTTGGCCAGCTTCCTTCCTCCTCATACAGCTCCAGGAGGAACATTGTACTATCGATCATCCAACTACACTCGGCAGGACTAGGGGTATTATCTCTCCGGAGAGCCCCGAACCTGGGTATGTCCGGCGTCCCGCGCCCGCTCATGCCAACCTCGCCTCTGGAGCCCACCAGCGCCCTCAAGCCTCCTCCTCTCTTTAGCCATCCCTTGGCATCTGCCGTGCGCCCACCATGCCAACCAGGGTGCGCCAAGAGGCCCAGGCGCGCCCAGGTGGGTGCTGCCAACCTCGGGTGCCCCCTGAACCACCTCTTTGCTCTATAAATACCACAATATTGCAGAAACCCTAGGGGAGTCGATGAAATATTGATCCAGCCGCCGCAGAGTCCAGAACCACAGATCCAATCTAGACACCATCATGGAGGGGTTCACCACTTCCATTGGTGCCTCTCCTAAGATGCGTGAGTAGTTCTTTGTAGACCTACGGGTCCGTAGTTAGTATCTAGATGGCTTCCTCTCTCTCTCTCTCTCTCTCTTGATTATCAATACAATGGTCTCTTGGAGATTCATATGATGTAAGTCTTTTGGCGGTGTGTTTGTTGGGATCCGATGAACTTTGAGCTTATGATCAGTTCTATGTTTTTATCCAAGAAAGTTATTTGAGTCTTCTTTGATTTCTTATATGTATGACTACTTATAGCCTCGTATTTCTTCTCCGATATTTGGTTTTTATTTGTCCAACTTGATCTATTTATCTTGCAATGGGAAGATGTGCTTTGTAGTGGCTTCGATCTTACGCTGCTTGATCCCAGTGACCGAAGGGGAACCGACACGTATGTATCATTGCTACTAAGGATAACATGATGAGATCTATATCTTTGCAATAGATAAACGGATCTTGTCTACATCATGTCATCATTCTTATTGCATTACTCCGTTTTCTCATGAACTTAATACACTAGATGCGTGCTGGATAGCGGTCGATGTGTGGAGTAATAGTAGTAGATGCAGGTAAGAGTCGGTCTACTAATCTTGGATGTGATGCCTATATAATGATCATTGACTAGATATCGTCATGATAATTTTAAATTCTATCAATTGCCAATAGTAATTGTTTTCCCACCGTTTGCTATTTTTCTCGAGTATTTGCCTTTGCGATCTATTTTCCCTTTCATTTATTTTCAGATCTATTAAACCAAAAATACTAAAATACCTTGCTGCAATTTATTTGGTCTGCGATCTATTTATCCTATCTACCACTTTTTACCTCACGTTTTTGCCTATCTTGAGGCGCCGTACCCAGAAAGGATTGACAACCACTTTAACACGTCGGGTTCGAGTATTTGTTATTTGTGTGCAGTTGCTGTTTACGTGGTGTGAGGAGGTTCTCCTACTGGTTCGATAACCTTGGTCTCATCACTGAGGGAAATACCTACCATTGCTATACTTCATCATCCCTTCCTCTTTGGGGAAATACTGACGTAGTTCTAGCAGACATCAAAAGGAATTTCTGGCACCGTTGCCTGGGAGGATCTTCAACATCAACCAAGTTCCTAATCACAAATCTCATCTCCTTGCAATTTACATTATTTGTCATTTGCATCTCGTTTTCCTCTCCCCCACTTCACAAAAATTTGTTGTTTTATTCGCCCTCTTTTTTGTTCGCCTTTTTCTCGTCAGATCTCTTATTTGCTTAAACTTGTCACCGTGAGTGAATTTGGTATGGCAGAAACATATGATGGCCTAACTCCTAAGATGGAGTGTATGGGTAATCTGGAGGCCAAAACTTTTGTTTTGGGGCAAGGAAATTTTATGGGAAAAGAACATATCCAAGAATTTTTCAATTGTGTCGAAAAATTAAGTCTTGATGATATCCCTATACTTAAAAGGACTAAATGTTATGCGGAAGCTATTTCGGCACTTGTTTTGAAGCTTGAAACTAGATTTATTTGTACTCATCCCACCTTGCAAAGATTCTTCTATGAGTTTCCCATTATAAAGAATCCTAAAGCTAAAAAGTTAGCCACTATTGTTTTGATGAATGAATTTGACTACATAATACGGGAAGCTAGGGAAATCTTTGATTTTTAGGGCATGAATCATGAGAAACCCGTGATTGATGAAATTCTTTATAATAGTGATTATGCTTTCAGACATTTACTTGGAGATAACCAAATCTTTGATGAGAATCTTAAAAAGCAAGTCCCCGTTTTAGATATGATCCAACAAGTTTTTAACGATGTGAATCAACACTATTCTTTTATCACTGCCGGAAATCAAAGGGGTTATGATAAAAGTCAACTTGATAGTGCTATGGTTTCCATGGATAATGTGTTTTATGTCTTATTTACAAAACCTCCTAAAACAAATGCCTCTAAGGGAAACAAGGGTAAGGATGACAAAACTTAGATCCTACGCGTTATGCCTAGCTAGGGGCGTAAAACTATAGCGCTTGTTGGGAGGCAACCCAATGAATAAAATTTATTTTTGATTTTTGATTTCTATTCTTGAGTGTTAGCACAATTATGCTACTATTATGATTGTGTTTTGTGTGTTTTAATTAGTGTTTGTGCTAAGCAATGCCTTTGGGAAGACTTGGGTGAAAGTTTATTTGATCTTGCTGAAAAATAGAAACTTTTGCGCTCACGAGATTTGTTGTCATTTTTTTAAAGAAGAGTGGTTTTAAGTTGATTCTTTTTGCAGAGTATTAATGGAAAAATTACTCACGTCCACCAATTTATTCAATAATTTTGGATTTACAGAAGTATTCAAAATTTTCAGATTGCTACAGATTGTTCTATTTTTGACAGATTTTGTTTTCTTTGCATTGGGTGCTTGTTTTGGTGATTCTATGGTTTTATTTGATGAGTTTTTGCCATACAAAGGTTGGAATATAGTAGATATAACGCAAAAACAAAATAAGAATAGGTTTTCTACAGTACTTATAGTAGTGGTTTGGTTTCTTATACTAACGGATCTCACGAAGGTTTTGTTTGAGTTTTGCGTGATTGAAGTTTTCAAGTTTTGGGTTATCTTACGATGGATGAAGGAATAAGATAAGCAAAAGGCTAAGCTTGGGGATGCCCGAGGCACCCCAAGATAATATTCAAAGAAGTAGCAAGCAACTAAGCTTGGGCATGCCCCCGAGTGGCATCCCCGCTTTCTTCTAAAAACCATCGGTATTTTACTTGAAACTATGTTTTTATTCGTCACATGATATGAGTTTTGCTTGGAGCGTCTTGTATGATATGAGTCTTTGCTTGTTTTGCTTTGTGTTTTGAGTGTTGAATTCTTTCTGGACACACCCTTTGAATAGAGCCAAAAGTTATGTTATGCTTGCTCCTATGCTTCACTTCAATTTTTAGAGCCATGGATTTGCTCTAGTACTTCACTTATACCTTTCTCAGCACGGTGTGATTTGTTATTTTTGAAGAAATGCTCTCATGATTCACTTAGATTTATTTGGGAGTTAGTAAAATTTTAATAAATTCTCTCTTGCTTCACTTAGATATTTTTGAGAGAAAGAACAAATTATGCTCATGATCTTCACTTATATTTGTTTGAGCTTATCAAAAGCAACATATGAAAATAGTCCCAAAGTGATAGATATCCAAGGAGGATATAATAAAAACTTTCATTGAAGATCATTGGACAAAAAAAACTTGATTCTTAGTAATGGTTTTGAGATATGACGATATGATATGTGAGTCATGTTGATGAGTAGGTGTGCTTTAGTAAGAATATTGATGTTAAGGTTTGTGATTCCCTATGCAAGCACGAAAGTCAATAGTTATGCAATGAAATTTATATCCTACTTATGGTGCATTATTCAGTCTTACTTATGCTTAATGCTTGGGTACGAGATTTTTTGCTTTTTGGTTGGTCGCTTCTCAATCATTTTGCTAGCCTTCATCTTGCACTAAGTATGATCACTACTTGTGCATCCAAAACCCTTTAAACCAGTTTTGCCTTATGAGTCCACTATACCTACCTATATGCGGTATTTCCATGCCGTTCTAAGCAAATTTGCATGTGCCATCTCTAATATTCAAAATAAATTTCTCTTTTGTGTGCTCTACTACACGTGAGGCGGTAAAGGGTAGCCAATATTTTCCATGCTAGATGTGGTATTCTCACGATGAGTGTTTATTCACTTGTCATTGCACGAGAGTACGACAAACGTACTAGGGATGCCCAGTCCTGAAATGAATAAATGAACTTACTTTATGTTGTCAAATAATATATTCCTTGGAAAGTGTTGGTATTGAGGGCACCCGTGGATATGGCTAGCCGTGGAAAGTGAAAATTATGGTGGAAAAAGGAATAAACTTTATTTTCTGTTTGGGAACCACCTGTGATGTATCTAGCATGGAAAGTGTTGGGATGCTCCAAGTCGTTTTTGTTGTTAGGAAAAGTATGCCTCTCAAAAATAATTTTTATCTCTCAATTTAAGCTTTGAGCTATGGCACCTCTACAAATCACTACTTCCCTCCGCGAATGGCATTTCTTTTACTTATGCAATTTTTATTTTGAATTTGAGTCTCCATCTTCTCTTATAAAGGACCAACTAAGGGGCACTATGATCGTATTTGAGCATTGGGTGTAGCTAATATTCGAGTGTGTTTCATGAATGGATCAATTATTGAGTATGATGGGCTAGGGATAACTTGCTTTAGTGTTGATATTTTGAAAGACATGGTTGCTTCTTGGTATGCTTGAGTATTAAAGTCTTCATGCCAAAACTAGACTATTGCTTTGAATCATATAAAAGTCCATATGTCCATGCTATAAAGAAAAGAATGTGATGAACATGTTAGGCAGCATTCCACATCAAAAATTATGTTTTTATCATTTACCTACTCGAGGACGAGCAGGAATTAAGCTTGGGGATGTTGATACGTCTCCAACGTATCTATAATTTTTGATTGTTCCCTGCTGCTATATTATCGTTCTTTGATGTTTTACAATCATTTTATAGTCATTTTATATCATTTTTTGGTACTAACCTATTGACATAGTGCCCAGTGCCAGTTGCTGTTTTCTGCATGTTTTTTACATCGCAGGGAATCAATATCAAACGGAGTCCATGCGTAACGAAACTCCTGGATGATTTTTTGGGGCCAGAAGAAAGCCAGTGGACCAAGGAAGCACCTGAGGGGCTGCTCAAGGGGAGCAGCACCCACCAAGGCACGCCAGGAGGCCCAGGCGCGCCCAGGTGGGTGCTGCCCACCTCGGGTGCACCCCGAACCGCCTCTTTGCTCTATAAATACAACAATATTCCAGAAGCCCTAGCGGAATCGATGAAATATTGATCCAGACGCCGCAGAGTCCAGAACCACCAGATCCAATCTAGACACCATCATGGAGGAGTTCACCACTTCCCTTGGTGCCACTCCTATGATGCGTGAGTAGTTCTTTGTAGACCTACAGGTCCGTAGTTAGTATCTAGATGGCTTCCTCTCTCTCTCTCTCTCTCTCTCTCTCTCTCTCTCTGTCTGTCTCTCTTTATTATCAATACAATGGTCTCTTGGAGATTCATATGATGTAAGTCTTTTGGCGGTGTGTTTGTTGGGATCCGATGAACTTTGAGCTTATGATCAGTTCTATGTTTTTATCCAAGAAAGTTATTTGAGTCTTCTTTGATCTCTTATGAGTATGACTACTTATAGCCTCGTCTTTCTTCTCTGATATATGGTTTTTATTTGGCCAACTTGATCTATTTATCTTGCAATGGGAAGATGTTCTTTGTAGTGGGTTCGATCTTACGGTGCTTGATCCCAGTGACAGAAGGGGGACCGGCACGTATATATCGTTTCTACTAAGGATAACAAGATGAGATCTATATCTTCGCAATAGATAAACAGATATCGTCTACATCATGTCATCGTTCTTATTGGATTACTCCGTTTTCTCATGAACTTAATACACTAGATGCATGCTGGATACCGTCGATGTGTGGAGTAATAGTAGTAGATGCAGGCAGGAGTCGGTCTACTAATATTGGACGTGATGCCCATATAATGATCATTGCCTGGATATCGTCATGATTATTTGAAGTTCTATCAATTGCCCAACAGTAATTGTTTTCCCACCATTTACTATTTTTCTCGAGAGAAGCCACTAGTGAAACCTACGACCCCCGGGTCTCTTTTCATCATATTGCCTTTGTGATCTATTTTCCCTTGCATTTATTTTCATATCAATTAAACAAAAAATACAAAAATACCTTGCTGTAATTTATTTGTTCTGCGATCCATTTATCCTATCTACCACTTTTTACCTCACGTTTTTGCCTATCTTGAGGCGCCGTACCCGGAAGGGATTGACAACCCCTTTAACACGTCGGGTTGCGAGTATTTCTTATTTGTGTGCAGGTGTTGTTTACGTGATGTGAGGAGGTTCTCCTACTGGTTCGATAACCTTGCTCTCATCACTGAGGGAAATACCTACCGTTGCTAGACTGCAGCATCCCTTCCTCTTTGGGGAAATACCGATGCAGTTCTAGCAGACATCAGGCATCCCTAAGGCTACAAAACCAGCCCCAACAGCCCGGACATTCGGCCACGACACAGGACATCTGGCCCCTCACCCGGACACCTGGACCAGCCCTATCGAGAGAGCTTCATGACGGCGCTAGGCCAGCCCGACAGCCCGGACATCCGGCGTCTCGTGAACTCCCCGACATCCGGCCCGACGCCCGAACGTCCGGCCTCTCCTGTTTGCGTACAGGGTAAGGGCCGAGGCCCATGTACCCCTTCACCCACCTAGACTATATATGCTCCTCCTCGGCCCTCTTTCTAGGGTTAGCATTGCAATAGCTCATATTTGAGATAGAGCTTTGCTCATCCACTTGGTTACTTCTCCTTGGAGCTCACGACCTCTTCGAAGAAGATCCCCCAAGTGGATTCAAGACCCCATCACGGGAAGACCCTTCAAGACCTCCTCACGGAGAAGACCCTTTGTATCGTCCTTTGTTGACTTTGAATCGTGTATCTCTCTTTGTGTTTCGAGGATCTAGCATATGTGTGACTGGATCTTGTTGGTTTGCGTGATTCTCTCGTGTTTCCCCTCATGATTTCTCCTCATGTTCTTCGTGTTCTTCGTAGGATCCCCTCCAATAATGAAAGATCAGGCACCTAGGGTTCTACCCTACATCAGAACCTGAAGATGACATCTTACAGGAATGTCATCTTAAAAATCCGGCCAGGTTCAAGGGGCTTGAATTTCATTATATCCCTTGAGATAGCAACTAGGCCGCCGATATCCTCGCCCGAATGGGCGCCAAACGGGATAAAGTCCCGAAAAACATCTTCCCTGAATGGCTCTTTAAGCCATCTGTAGTATGGCATGGGACAAACAAACATCAGAGTCAAATGATGTAGGGCAATTTGGCCCATCCAGGAAGACAGGGAAGAAGACATAATGGGTGAATCGGTCATCTAGAAAATGACCTCGGCTCACGAGTTCATTGCAGTCATTGCCCCCTGCACCGAGCCACTCCTAGCATACTTACTCTGCAAGTAACTCCTCGAAGACCAAAGCAATGCACGTCGGATCAGAAGGCAGTCTAAGGCCTACAAGGTCCACTAGGGTGAGTTCTACAAGCTAAGTACCATGGGGGTCCTCCAGCGATGTATACCCGAAGAGGAAGGGAGATCGTTGTTTCAAGAAATACACGTCGGCATGAGCGAACATCACGCTGCTGCTCGGACCTTGGTCAGCAAGGCGTTTCAAGCTGGTTTTTTCCTGGCCGGCAGCAGGGGCTTATGCAAGAACATTAGTACAATGCTGCTCGGGCTGTCACTTGTTTGCCAAACAATGCCACATGCCCTGCATGGCCCTCCACACTATCCTGATCACTTGGACTTTCGCGGTCTGGAGCTGGACATGTTTGGCCCTCTTAAAGGGGGGGTCACGTAAAAGCAAATATTTACTTATCATGGTAGACAAGTTTACTAAATGGATCGAGGCAAAACCAATTACTTCGGCTGGAGCAGTCACATTAATCGAGTTCATCTCCGGGGTAGTACACCGTTACGGTATCCACCACGGTCTCATAACAAACAATGGGACAAAATTCACAGCCAAGGAGGTCAAAGCGTGGTGCGCCAAGATGGGCATAAAGCTCGACTACGCGTTCGTCTATCATCCGCTGTCAAACGGACAGGTAGAACGCGCCAATGGACTAATACTCAGTGATATCAAACCAAGGCTAGTATGCTCCCTTAAAGAAGTAGACTGCGGATGGGTAGAGGAACTAGATTTCATCCTATGGGGGCTCCGCACCACGCTAAATCGATCCACCGGATATACTCCATTCATTATGCTAAACGGCACCAAGGTTGTACTCCCTTGTGACATAATCGATGACACACCTCAAGTATGTATGCACGAGGAACAGGAGGCCGAGCTAGATCGGTAGGATGCCTTTGATGCCTTGGATTAGGAACACAACATGGCCTGGGCACATTCTGTAATTTATCAGCAGCAAGCAAGACCTAGTTATGCGACTACACCCGGAGAAGCAGAGCCACAATCTGTCACCTAAATGGGATGGGCAATTTATCATTGACCAGGTTCTCATCAGAGGTGCTTACCAAATCCGAGATACAATGGATGGTCACCTAGAACCCAATCCTTGGAATGCCGCACTGCTCCGACATTTCTACGGCTAACCTCGAGCACCCTCTTCCTAAATACATATCTTTTATTTGCCTTTTTCCATGTAGCATTACTTTGTGTTTTCGGCCACCTCGGGAGCATATTTCATATGTCTTCCCTTGAAGGCCATGACAAGCATATTCTTTTCACGACGTGTGTTGATCCCATCTCTTATATCCTATTGTCACTAAAGCCAAAATATGCATCAATTTTACTTCAGATTTGGCCAAGCTGGGTTGCCCGGCTCCTGTGCTTGCCCCTTACGTTCCCGATTATTTGGTTAAGGGGCAAAGAGAGCACCGTTGTGATTGTTACTCTAGGGTAATCTGGAGCAGTACCTCAGACAGACAAAGCCGAAAGCTAGCATTCCTAAGTTTTCAAATTGGTAGGCCATGACATAGGAATAGAGTGGAGGAGGTCTTTCAAACCCCGCCCAGGGGCTTTGCCCGCGAGGTCACTCGTCTTCGGACAAAAAGTGCTCGGCACAATAACCCGAGGAAAGGAACTGTTGGAAGAACTATTTTGCTCGAAAGATGTTTCTTCCGTTAAACAGTAATATAACATAACTTTCTGACCCACTCTTGTCGCTTGAACCAAATAGTCGGATTGCCTTGTCTCCGGTATATCTAGAATGATTACTTCGATCGGTAGTAAGGGACACTCCTCGGCCACTGGAAGGGGAGGTAGAAACCGATGGTTGGTTGATAGAGCTCGGATGCGCAAGATGATTCATGATGTAAAGTACTTTAATACATAAAGTCATACACAAAACACTCAAGTACACTTGGTCCAGCCCATCTATTAAGACATCTAGGGCATAGTCTTTCTGTGAAAAGCGAGCGGCGCGCATGACATTTTCATACACAAGGCTTGTGGGTATTTCTTTCCCATTAGACCCCATGGGCCCTACCTCGGCCAAATGTGCTATCTCCATGCTGGTATACCGCATCTTGACAATGGCCGAAGCACCCCTCGCTCCCTCATGGCATGCCGATAACTTCCAGGCTTGAATTTGGCGCCAAGCTCTCTTTAGACGCTCGGCAAGGACCCTGTGTCTTCGGGCACATGCTGTTCCTCGGGCCATAGCGCCTTAAAAACTCCCTTCATCGCCCTCCAAGTATCTTTATGCACCATGGCAAGATGAGACATGACATCTTCAGGCAATGGTCCAGTAGCCTCAAGAGGCTGACCGGCGAGGGAAACTGCCAGGAAGACACATATTAACTTGTTGACTCTATTTTGCAACATCACAACCAAGAAACCATCTTCAAATGGATACAGAAGGTTACCAAAAATTGCTTTCCTTGTCTGTCGCTCTTTCGCTTGGGCAGCGGCCAGTTAACCTTTGAGATTCTCAATCTCCTACGCTTGTCGGGCATTTTCAGCTCTTAGTACGCTCGTGTCTTCCCTTCTTCGGGTCAACACGTGCTGGCCAGCTTGCCGCTGCGATTCTGCATAATGCAGATCTTCACGGGCCTGTTTGAGATCCCTTTCAAGGTGACCAAAGGCTTGAGCTGCTGAAGTACACCATGTCATACGACTTCAGGATAATTAAACCACACGCACGGCAGGTAAATACCATGTGCCTCTCGAAACAATAAGACAAGCCATCTCGGAATTGCCGTCTTGCGAACTCCTCTGTCGATCCTTGATTAATGTTGGCTAGATTAGTCCCGAAGACCATTGGGTCATCAAGGTTTGCTCGTGTGGATCGGGAGGTATCATCAGTTCCGTTGTACATGGACAACAAGTGCGGGAGTTGCCAAAGTGGTTGGACTCTTCGACTGATTCCTGTGGCCATTAAATATATAATGGTGAGGCCAGTATTTGTCAGCAACTTTACTTGGGTTGCCTGGCTGATTACATTGGTGCCATCCTCCTGAGCAGCTGTCCGCGGTATCCAGCTGTATCTCTTCTTTTGGGGTTCCAAGGAGAAAGCGGGGAGCCCGGGCCGAACCGGGTCATATAGTGGGACGTCGTCTATATAAAAGCACTGGGATGACCAGAAGTCGGTATCCTCACGAGGACTACCTGGAGGATAATCGGTCCTTTCAATTTGGTACACCTCGGCAGCTCCCACCTCATACAACACCCCAATTGGGGAGCAGGGCATTATGCAAAAATACCTCCGCCAGATCCCAAAGTGCAGTTCGCATCTGAGGTGCATCTCGCATAGGGCCACAAACCTAGCGATATGTAAGATTGAGTTGGGAGTGAGGTGGTGGAGTTGGAGCCCATAGAACTCGAGCAAACCCTGGAGGAAGGGGTGAACTAGAAATCCCAGGCCGTGGATGAGGAAGGGAACAAAGCATACCCATTCACCCTCGCGTGGGGATGGATGGTTTTCTTCGTGTGCTTGCCCGTTCATGGACGTCAATCCTAGGCGAGTGCATGCTAGATTGGAATCTAGCAGATAGCCCTGGGTAGCTAGGTGGTCTAGTTGGAGAGGAGGGACGGAGCAGCTCTGATGTGGAGCATCCTTCGATCATCCCCATGGACACTACTTCAACTACACAAGCTCCAAGTGGACCCATGACAAGAGCTCGAGCACGTGCTATTCAATCCGAGGTTAACTCTTTCCTTGTTGAACTTCCCTTTGACCCACCTGAGACATGGCTACTACCTCAAACGGAGATGCTTTGTGTGCTTAAGTACCAAGGAACCAACCTAGAAGAAGCTATGGTACAAGATGGACGTCGAGAGCAAGAGGAGAAGCTTCCCAGCCTGGAACGAGCGGTACTACCGCACATGCCAAGCGGTACTGCCGCTGAACCCCGCCAAGCGGCACTACCGCTCTACATCCGCCCTCCTTCCGCTGAACCCGACAAACTCATGTGATCGAACGGCTCCAGAGCGGCAGTACCGCCCCATCAAAGCGGTACTACCGCTGAAGCTCTGCAAGTGGTACTACCGCCCGTGGGTCCGGTACTACCGCCCTGCCTGTGTGCAGCGTATCCGGGCCGAGGCCCATGTACTCATTTCGCCCCTCTTTTACCCCTTCAAAGTCTTAGACTATAAATAGACCTTCCCCTCGTCCTTTCTAGGGTTAGCAAAGGGTTAGCTCATTTGAGATAGAGCTGTGCTCATCCGTACCAGATCTACTCCATGTGAGGGACCGTGCCTCTTCGGAGAAGATCCATTCGGATTCAAGGCCTCCCTCCGGAGAAGACAATCAAGACCTCCTCACGGAGAAGAACGGTTACTCTTGTATCTTCCTTTGTTAACTTTGGATCTCGTGTTACTCGTGCTTCGATGATCTAGACCTTGTGTGATCGATCTCTTGTCAGATGAGTGTTTCTCTCGTTCTCCCCGTGATTTCCCTCATGTTCTTCCACGCATTCTTCGTGTTTCCCCATAGGATCCTCTCCAAACATGAAAGATCAGCCCCTAGGGTTCTTCCCTACATCATCTTGGTATCATGAGCCACGTTGATCACATTTTTGGAGCCCCTACCCCGTGTTTTCTAGCTTGATTTTGTTGTTTTCGTCCTAAAGCCGGAAATCCCCACCAAAAATAGCCCCAAATTTTATTTTATTTTTGTGATTTGTTGGTTTTGATGATGTTTTGTTGATTTTGATCCGTGGATTTGCTTGGTTTCGAGTGGATCTAGCACCTCTCCAATTTTCACCTCTTTCCATCCACGACATCCATCCAATTTTGCCCCCGAAATCAGCCTTTTCTGCCCCAATTTTCGATTTTGCGAATTTTTTCCGACACGAGAGGTACCACCGCCCCCCAAGCGTTACTACCGCTGAGCGCCACAAGCGGAACTACCGCCCTCCAAAGCGGCACTACCGCTCCACCTTGGGCAAGTTGCAATTCCTTCTTCCGAGTCCCTTTTCCGCCTAGTTTCACCAAATTTTTGGCCCGGTGCCCACGCATACTTCCGCATACCACCACCGCTCACCGCTACCTCCTATGATGATTTTGACACGTTTTGGTCTTTGAGATTTTGGGTTGTGGTTCACGTGTCCTATTGTGTTTCGGGTATATAGGTACGGTTCAACGTCAACAACACCACCGCTCATCTCCATCGACTACTCATCATCGCCAAGGACGGTAACCTTGACGACATCTTTGTCATATCTTGCAATTGCATTGATAACCATCATAGCCCATCTTTTGCGTTGCTTACCCATCGAGACTAGCCATTGAGTATTGCCGGCAACATGACTTGTGCACATTAGTGATAATACCCTCCATAAGCATACATATTATATCATCTCTTGTGTCACAAAGTTGTCATCGCATACACAATTTCTATCTTGGTTCGTGAAGTTTTGCATGAGAAAAGAACTCAAAAGAGAAAGAGCCAAACAAGCTTTTAAGCCAACGAGAAAGATAAGCAAAGAGCTTATAAGCAAGAACCATAGCATCATACTACAAGATTGTCATATCCGATCATCTTGGATCATATCACCGAAATACCATACATATAGCATACTTGGGATGGAGGTCGTTGCATTCTTGCCTAGTAGGTTGTGCATAAGCTCCGTATCCGCCTATTGTGCAACCGTGCTAGCGTCTCTCTAGTATTGTGCAACACGAGCATTTTCGTGGATTCCACATTTTGGCTCATTTTTGGTTTGCACAATCCCATTATTCTATTTGTGTGTGTGTTTCCGTGTTCCACTACTTGCTTGGTCTACTTGTTGCATTTGCGAATTTGCGAATCATTTTCAACATTTTTGAGTCAAACTAACAATTGCATCACATTTTGTGCCACCATCCTAACCAAGCTCCACCATAAGCTTTTACTTGTGTAGGTGTGAGAACCGACAAGAATTGGTACCAATAGTGCTATTTCATTGTCCGCATTTGAGTGAACTTGATTCATCGTCAACATCGGTCAAGGTACATTGGTATAAGTTCTTCTCCTTCTACCACTCACACTTTTGCTTGGAATGATGGATAGGCCGAGTACTTCTACCAACCCACTCTTCATCGAGCAAGACGAAGACATGTCATCATACATCACCAAGAGCCACCTCTTTGGTGCACAACGAGCGTTGCATCAAGAGCAACAAGCTATGAAGAACGCATCGACAACCTCGCCACAGACTTGCGACTCTCCGAGCAACATACCAAGGACTACTTCGACTACAAGCTCGATGCGCACAAGCAAGAGAACGATGCAAGGATGGACGAGATTCGCGCCTTGTTGGTGAATCGGCCTCCTTCAACTTATTCATACTCAAGACGGAGCCACTCAAGTTGACACTCCGACGACTCCTTCTCCGGCTCAAGTACACGGTCATCGAACACTCTTCGATGAGCCGCGCGTCAAGACCGGCATGCATCTCGCAACCCGCTACACGACAAGCATTCACAAGAGCAAGTCGATGAGCAAGTCCCTCATCCTCACTCAAACTAAGTCGCTTTTGCTCAAGCTCAACGTCTTCGTCGCCAAGAGGAAGAACGAGCGCATCTACACCAAGAGGAACAAGACGCCGAGGCTCAATGTCTTCAACAACAACAACATGAAGCGCAAGCTCTTGAGGCGCAATGTGCCCTCCAAGAATCAAGTCGAGCCATCGCCAACCGCAGTCGCTAACGGCGCAATCAAGAGGAAGCCGTTCAAGAATAAATCCAAGAGAGGAACTACCAACCGCGAGTGCAACGTCAAGTTCCTCAAGCTCCTACACAAGCTCGTCAAGCTCCACCTCAACCTCACGTTCAACAAGAGCAAGTTGATCATGGACTTCCTCCACGCCAAGAGCAACATGAGGATGATTACCCTCACCGTCAAGGGCGTCATCACCAACAACACAATGAAGAGCAACACTATGGCAAGCTCAAATTCACAATGCCCAAGTTCAATGGAAGCAATGATCCGGAAGAATACCTCTCATGGGCATTGAAAGTCGACAAAATCTTTTGTTTGCACAACTATGAGGAAGAGAAGAAGATCACTATGGCATCACTTGAGTTCCAAGACTATGTGCTCATATGGTGGGAACAAATCCTTGAGCGCCGACAAGCAAGAGGTGAACCTCCAATCACCACTTGGGCTCAAATGAAGGATGTCAAGCGAGCATGTTTTGTGCCCACCTACTACAACCGCGACCTCTTAAAGAAACTCCAACTCCTCAAGCAAGGAACAAAGAGTGTTGAAGAATACTACAAGGAAATGGAGATAGCCATGATTCGAGCCAATGTCAAGGAAGATGATGAGCAAACAATGGCACATTTCTTGAATGGACTCAATCATCCCATCAAGAAGATCGCCGACTTCCAACCCTACTCCAACCTCATCGAGCTCGTGCATCAAGCGACCAAGGCGGAACGTCAAGTGCAAGATGACTTCAAGTACGCCAAGTACTCATCCAAGACCTACGGCTTCTCCAACAACCAAGCTTCAACAACTCCTCCAACCTCTACATCAACCAAGCCTTCTCCAAACAATGATGACAAGTCAAGTTACAAGAAAACTTCGGCAAGTTCAAGTCGTCTTCCTCCTACTACAAGCAACTTCAAGCCACGTGCTTCATCATCTACTCCGACCGATGAGACCATCAAGACGAGCTCCTTCAAGTGTTTCACATGCGGCAGCCGAGGCCACAAGTACTATGAATGCACAAACAAGCACACCATGATCCTCAACGATGGTGGCACCTACAACTCCATGAGTGATGAGGAGATAGAAGCCCTTGAGCAAGTGGCCATGCACCGGCGCGTGAACGAGTATGAAGATGATCAAGTCTTTTGTGATGAGGATTCGAGCCCCGCTCTCGTTGTCTCCAAGGTCTTGAATCTTCAACATCAACAAGAAGAAGACCAATGATGCCACATCTTCCACACAAAGGCCGGCATCAACGGAAGGTCCATCAAGGTCATCATCGATGGAGGTAGTTGTCACAACTTGGCAAGTGAAGAACTATGCTCCAAGCTTCAATTGGTCAAGATGAAGCATCCGCACCCCTACAAGGTTCAATGGCTAAGTGACTCCGGCACTATACAAGTTGAGCATACGGTCCAAGTCTCCTTCCAAATTGGTGCATATGAAGACACTTTGGAGTGTGATGTCGTCCCAATGTCCGTTTGCCACCTCCTTCTTGGTCAACCATGGCAATTCAACCGTGGTGTCATCCACAACGGGCGTACCAATCACCATAGCTTCAAGATGAAAGGGAAGGAGTATGTGCTACGACCTATGTCTCCTAGTCAAGTGATAGCCGACAAGCAAGCCACACATCGTGGAGAGAAGAGTGAGAAAATGATCCACCAAAAAGTGAGTGAGAGCCACAAGCCAAACTTGAGTGCCTCTTCGCCTAGAGAGAAAAACCTAGTCCTATTTGCCACAAAAAGTGAGATGAGAGAAGTGTGTGAGAACCCATCGAGTGTTATGCACTTCGTCCTTGTATGCAAGGATGGGGAACCAAAAACTAACACCTCTCACGAGTTACCTTTAGTGTTTCAATCTTTTTTGTAGGAATTCCAAGATGTTTTCCCCGATGAGCTACCTCTGGGTCTACCACCTCTACGAGGCATTGAGCATCGAATCGACCTCATCCTCGGAGCGCCCCTTCCAAACAAAGCTCCATACCGCGTCAACCCCGAAGAAACTAAGGAGAACCAACGGCAAGTACAGCAACTAATCGACAACGGTCATGTACGTGAAAGCCTAAGCCCTTGCGTCGTTCCGGTTATACTTGTCCCTAAGCAAGATGGGAGTTATTGCATGTGTTCCGATTGTAGACCCATCAATGCTATTACCGTTCGTTATAGGCACCCCATTCCTCGCTTAGATGATATGCTTGATGAACTTAGCGGTGCCACCTTTTTCTCAAAAATTGACCTTAAAAGTGGCTATTATCAAATCTACATACAAGAGGGTGATGAATAGAAAACTGCTTTCAAAACCAAATTCGGCTTATACGAGTGGTTAGTCATGCCTATGGGTTTATCGGAAGCTCCCGGTACTTTCATGCGTCTTATGCATTTTGTGCTTCGACCTTATATTGGAGTCTTTGTTGTGGTTTACTTTGATGATATTCGTGTGTTTAGAAAATCCATGAAAGAACATCTAAAGCATGTTAGGGCTGTTTTGCAAACGCTTCGCAAGGAACGTCTATATGCCAACATGAAAAAGTGCACTTTTGGTGTTGACAAACTTGTTTTCTTGGGTTTTGTTGTCTCTTCCAAGGGTGTCCATGTTGATGAATCTAAAATTGAAGCAATTAAAACTTGGCCCCAACCCACCAATTTGCAACAAGCGCATAGCTTTCTTGGTCTTGCGGGTTTTTGTCACCGCTTTGTGAAAAACTTTAGCACTATTGCCGCTCCTTTACATGCCTTGAGTAAGAAGAATGCTCCTTTTGTTTGGGGATCTTTGCAATCCACCGCTTTTGATGAGCTCAAGTCTTTGCTTACTCATGCTCCGATTCTTGCTTTACCAAACTTTGACAAAACTTTTGAGGTTCATTGTGATGCAAGTGGTAACGAAATTGGCGGAGTTTTGATGCAAGAAAAACGAGCCATTGCATATTTTAGTGAAAAACTCCCTGGTGCTCAACTTAACTATCCCATATATGACAAAGAATTATATGCTTTAGTGCGTGTGCTACATGTGTGGGAACATTATCTCAGACCTCATGAGTTTGTCATCCATACCGATCATGAAACGCTGAAGTACTTAAAAGGTCAAACTAAGTTAAACAAGCGTCATGCCAAATGGAGTGAATTTATTGAATCTTTCCCCTATGTGATCAAGTACATTAAGGGTAAGGAAAATGTCGTTGCAGATGCACTTTCACGCATATGCACACTTTTTATAAAACTTGAGTTGAATGTTATTGGCTTTGAGCACATTAAAGACTTGTATGCTAATGATCCATATTTTGCTACTCCTTATGCTAAGTGTTTGACGCATACATCTTGGGAATGATATTACATCAAGGATGGTTATCTTATGAGAGATAACAAACTATGCATTCCCGAGTCTTCTCTTCATTTGCTCCTTTTGCAAGAGGCTCATGGAGGCGGACTCATGGGACATTTTGGACACGACAAGACATTCGCCACGCTCTCCAAGAACTACGTTTGGCCCAAGATGTTCCGCGACATCTCACGCTTCACCAATCGATGCTCTACATGTTGCAAAGCTAAGTCTAAAGCTCAATCTCATGGTCTTTAGATGCCTATTCCTATTTCTTATCAACCTTGGGAAGACATTAGCATGGATTTTGTACTTATTTTGCCTAGAACTCAAAATGGAAAGGATTCTGTGTTTGTTGTTATGGACCGATTTTCTAATATGGCACATTTCATCCCTTGCAAAAAGATAGACGATGCTTCACACGTTGCAAATTTCTTTTGTAGGGAAATCTTGAGACTCCATGGAGTACCAAAGACAATCGTCTCCGACCGTGACGTCAAGTTCTTGAGCTACTTTTGGAAGACGCTATGTGCCAAGCTCGGAATCAAGCTCTTGTTCTCATCCGCATACCATCCTCAAACCGACGGCCAAATGGAGGTGACGAACCGTACGCTCTCCACTCTACTTCGTGTGTTGATCAAGAAGAACATCAAGGAGTGGGAGGCGTGTCTACCCATCGCTGAGTACGCCTACAACCGTGCAAGACATTCGACTACCGGCAAGTCCCCCTTCGAGGACGTCTACGGCTTCAACTCGTTGTCCCCATTGGACATCCTACCTCTTCCTCTACAAGAGCGCACCAACATGGATGCGAGTGCACGGGCAAGCTACATCAAGAAGATGCACGAACAAGGCACACCATCGAGCGCCAAGTACAACGACTAGCGACCAAGCTCAACATCAACAAGCAACCCATGATCTTCAACATTGGCGATCTCGTGTGACTACACCTTCGCAAGGACCGCTTCCCCAATGAACGGAAGTTCAAACTTCTACCTCGCGCCGATGGGCCATTCAAGGTGATAGCACGCTACAACAACAACGCTTACAAGATCGACCTCCACGCGACAAATACTCCGTGAGCGACATCTTCAACATCCAAGATCTCTCCCCGTACCATGGTGATAAGGATTTCGATCTGAGGTCAGATCTTTCCCAAGGGAGGGGAGATGATGCGGAGCATCATTCGGTCATCCCCATGGACACTACTTCAACTACACAAGCTCCAAGTGGACCCATGACAAGAGCTCGAGCACGTGCTATTCAATCCGAGGTTAACTCTTTCCTTTTTGAACTTCCCTTTGACCCACCTGAGACATGGCTACTACCTCAAACAGAGATGCTTTGTGTGCATAGGTACCAAGGAACCAACCTATAAGAAGCTACGGTACAAGATGGACGTCGAGAGCAAGAGGAGAAGCTTCCCAGCCTGGAACGAGCGGTACTACCGCCCATGCCAAGCGGTACCGTCGCTGAACCCCGCCAAGCGGCACTACCGCTCTACATCCACTGTAATGCCCCGGATACAACTTTCCATATTCGTAACTCCAACTCTTGCCTTTTCCGGAGATGCGATATGATATTTCCTTCGTGGTCAGGTTTTTGTTTTCATTGTGCATTTTGCTCATGTCATGCATTTCATCTCATGGCATCATGTGCATTGCATCGGCATGTTTTCATAAAAACTCTTAGTCCGCTCGTAGTTGCCGCGCCCCCTTGCTTTTGTGGACCGTTCTGAGACCAACCTTGTTCTTCGTTTTCCCTCTTGCCTAAACCAGAGTCTCTTTGCACAGCGCATCGACCCCTCGCCCGTGTCTGAAACTTGCCCCGAACCCGAACCGCTCGGTCATGTCCAACAGGTCCGGATCATCCCCCAACATCCCTAAAACATCTCCGTTTTATTATTTGGACTCCCTACCTATTTATTCCGGACTGCCCGATCGCGATCGAAGGATCCAAATCATCCCCTTTTGTATATATATAGGCCACCTACTTACTAAATCAGTCCAAACCCTAGATCCTAGCCCTCTTGTCCCATCCTTCCCGATCGCCGCCGCCACCCACTCACTTGCCTTCCTTCCTATCGGGATCTGTCTGATCCTTCCACCCACCTTCTCCTCGATCTCCCCACCAGCCCAACCGCAGCGCTCAAACAAGTCTCCTCCTTCCTCAGATCGATCCAGATCCCACCTGCCAAATCCCCTCTTGATTCCCCTCTCGATCCAACCACCAACCACGGTCGCCATCGCAGCCTCGCTCCCAGTCTCCCGCAAGCAGAGGCCCCGCGAACCTCTCGCTCCCTCGTGCTCGCCGTCCTCCTCATGCCCTACTGTCGCGGCTCCCGTGCGCTTCCAGGAGCCCCTCTGCCTCTGCCAGAGCTCCTCCTGCAGCTTCCCATTCACCCTCGACCCCGCCTCGTCGTCTGGCCGACACCGGCGACCGGAACCTCGCCGGAGATGAGTGCCTCGACAGCCCCGCAACTTTTCCCCTCCTACTTCTCTATCTCTCTTTCTCACGATCTCCCTCTCCCTCTCTCTGTTTTCGCTCACAAGAGACCACCATGGCCGCTGCATCAAGCTTTGCCGCCGTCGTTTCGTGCCGGGAATGGATGGATCCAAGCTCCCCATGCCCGGATCTGCCCTGCCGTGTCATTCCGGCGCCCCGCCGCATCTCCACCGCCCTCGCCTCCCCGCGCTTGCATTGCCCTGCCTCGTCGTTGCCGCTGCTTCTGCACCTGAGGCCCCGAGCTCCTCCAGCTCGACCCCGTCTGCCGAGCTCCCTGCCGCGCCGGAGTCCCGCCGCTTCCCTTCCCTGCATTGCCGCCAAGGCCTCGTCGCTGGAGTCCAGTGCGTCGTCGAGTCCGTTACCGGTCCCGCTGCTGCATCTTCTTTTCGAGGGAGACGAGCGCCATGACCGCAAGCCCGCGCCCCTGCCTCGCGTTGACCGCGCCCCTGCTTCGTCCACGCGCCTGGGCCTCCTCTTCTCCGGCCCAGCACCTCAAAGCCAAGCTGGCCTGCTTCGGCCTCCTCCACCGACTCGGGCCTTGGGCCTTGGTGAGCACCCAGCTGCCCTCTGTTTCAGCCCAGTGCATGTTTTTTTCCTGCCTGCGAATTTGTCTATTATCCAGAGATTTACTGTTTTACAGAAAAGGCCTTGCACATCATGCATGTAATAACTCATTAACCGTGCATCACATGTAAATAATTTATATATGTAAAATGCTTAGAATTTTGTGTAGATTAATAATATCTCACTTTCATCCATGTTTAAAATGTTTAGAATGATGTTTGTTTAAATTTGCTCAAATGCCATGTTAAAATGATTTATTTCATAACTAAATAACCGTAGCTCCATTTTAAATAAACTTTATATGTAAATGGGGTGGAAAAATGCCTAGTTTAACATGGTGCACTTTATTTTCCTGTTTAACAACTTTAAAATATGTTTTAGGGCAGAACAGTACCAAATTCATAATTTGCACATGAGGATTTTCCGGAATTGTTGTTTGTTGTTCCGGCCTCATTTAAACTTTTAGGTAGGTAGTTTATTTATACTTCACCTCTTGCCATGTTTAACAACATTTAACATTGCTTGGTAGCTTAAACGAGATTAAACTAAATATGTCAATGTGGTGTTTTGTCAATATGCAACCCGTTGCATATTGAGCTCCACTTAACTTGTAGTATTGTTTGTTGCACTTTGCCATGCCATGCCATGCCTCATTAAACCGCACATGCATCATACTTGATTGTGCATCATGCCATGCTTATGATTGTGTGTTTACCATGTTGTTTGCTTCTTTCCAGTTTGCTTCTCTTGTTAGCTTCGGTTTCGTTTCGGAGTTGTGAGGGTTCGTTCGACTACATCCGTTTGTCTTCTTCATGGACTCGTTCTTCTTCCTTGCGGGATTTCAGGCAAGATGACCGCTACCCTGGATCTCATTACTATCATTGCCATGCTAGTTGCTTCGTTCTATCGCTATGCTGCGCTACCTATCATTTTGTTCTGTCAAGCCTCCCAAATTGCCATGAACCTCTAACCTTTGACACCCTTCCTAGCAAACCGTTGATTGGCTATGTTACTGCTTTGCTCAGCCCCTCTTATAGCGTTGTTAGTTGCAGGTGAAGTTGAAGATTGCTCCATGGTGGACAGGGTTATGTTGGGATATCACAATATCTCTTATATTATTAATGCATCTATATACTTGGTAAAGGGTGGAAGGCTCGGCCTTATGCCTGGTGTTTTGTTCCACTCTTGCCGCCCTAGTTTCCGTCATACCGGTGTTATGTTCCCGGATTTTGTGTTCCTAACGCGGTCGGGTGATTTATGGGACCCCCCTGACAGTTCGCTTTGAATAAAACTTGTCCAGCAAGGCCCAACCTTGGTTTTACCATTTGCCTCACCACCACCTATACCCTTCCCTTGGGTCGGCCAACCCGAGGGTCATCTTTATTTTAGCCCCCCCCCCCCCCCCCCGGGCCAGTGCTTCTCTAAGTGCTGGTCTGAACCGGGCAGACTGCGGGGCCCCCTCGGGGAAACTCGAGGTCTGGTTTTACTCGTAGGCTGACCTATCCGGTGTTGCCCTGAGAACAAGATATGTGCAGCTCCTATCGGGATTGTCGGTGCATCGGGCGGCTTTGCTGGTCTTGTTTTACCATTGTCGAAATGTCTTGTAAACCGGGATTCCGAGACTGATCGGGTCTTCCTGGGAGAAGGAATATCCTTCGTTGATCGCGAGAGCTTATCATGGGCTAAGTTGGGACACCCCTGCAGGGTTTAAACTTTCGAGAGCCGTGCCCGCGGTTATGTGGCAGATGGGAATTTGTTAATGTCCGGTTGTAGATAACTTGACACCAGATCCGAATTAAAACGCATCAACCGTGTGTGTAGCCGTGATGGTCTCTTCTTGGCGGAGTCCGGGAAGTGAACACGGTTTCTGTGTTATGTTTGACGTAAGTAGGAGTTCAGGATCACCTCTTGATCATTGCTAGCTTCACGACCGTTTCTTTGCTTCTCTTCTCGCTCTCATTTGCGTATGTTAGCCACCATATCATGCTTAGTCGCTGCTGCAACCTCACCACTTTACCCCTTCCTTTCCCATTAAGCTTTGCTAGTCTTGATACCCATGGTAATGGGATTGCTGAGTCCTCGTGGCTCACAGATTACTACAACAACAGTTGCAGGTACAGGTTATGCGATGATCATGACGCGAGAACGATATTGCTTGTTTTGGAGTTTCTTCTTCTGCTTCTTCGATCAGGGGATAGGTTCCAGGTCGGCAGCCTGGGTTAGCAGGGTGGATATTGTTTGAGTTTCTGTTTATGATTCATCCGTAGTCGGATGTTGTTCTTGTATGTTGTATTGTTGTATTCATGTGACATTGTATGTATCGGATGTATCCCCACTATTATGTAATGTTGATGTAATGATATCCACCTTGCAAAAGCGTCTTCAAGATGCGCTTCTATCCTTGGTGGGACCTTCGAGTTCCTTTAGGATAGGGTCGCATCTTGGGCGTGACATCCACCCTCCTTCCGCTGAACCCGACAAACTCATGTGATCGAATGGCTCCAAAGCGGCAGTACCGCCCCATTAAAGCGGTACTACTGCTGAAGCTTTGCAAGCGGTACTACCGCTCGTGGGTCCAGTACTACCGCCCTGCCTGTGTGCAGCGTATCCGGGTCGAGGCCCATGTACTCGTTTTGCCCCTCTTTTACCCCTTCGAAGGCTTAGACTATAAATAGACCTTCCCCTCGTCCTTTCTAGGGTTAGCTCATTTGAGATAGAGCTTTGCTCATCCGTACCGGATCTACTCCACGTGAGGGACCGTGCCTCTTCGGAGAAGATCCATTCAGATTCAAGGCCTCCCTCCGGAGAAGACAATCAAGACCTCCTCACAGAGAAGAACGGTTACTCTTGTATCTTCCTTTGTTGACTTTGGATCTCGTGTTACTCGTGCTTCGATGATCTAGACCTTGTGTGATCGATCTCTTGTCGGTTGAGTGTTTCTCTCGTTCTCCCCGTGATTTCCCTTGTGTTCTTCCGCGCGTTCTTCGTGTTTCCCCGTAGGATCCTCTCCAAACGTGAAAGATCGGCCCCTAGGGTTCCACCCTATATCAAGCTCCCCTAGTCACCCTTTACAGGACCATGAGGTCGCCTTGAGGAACCCGTGTCGCTCGTCATTGTTGAGACACTCGGGGTTGGACCTGGGAGTAGAGGAGAAAAGCAAGCAAAGATTGGTGAGGACGGGGTCGAGATGCACTCTGATCTAACCCTAGATTATGTGGTTATAAATAAGAGGGAAAAAGGCCGACGCTTCGACGTCCTGACATAAAGTGACTCAATTTCCCAAAAATGCACGGTGATCGAGGTCAGGGGTGTGGCGCCACATGTGGTGGGATCGGGCCTCGAGTAAAATTGTCTACAAGACCGAAGACCTAAAAGCCGAGCTGAAGAAGGAATTAAGAAGGACCTCGCATGTCGAGCCAAGACTACGGAACCAAAGTTATAGAATATCGCCCTCGACGTCGAAGACTAGTTCAGGGGCTACTGACTGTGTCCTAGATATAGGGGTACTAACCCAGCCGGCCCATAGTCCTCGAATTGGCTAGTGGGCCCTCGTTCTATTCGAGGTAGACTCGAGAAGCTGCGTGCTTAGGTGTGGTCAAGACTGTCTCTGTCGAAGACTTGATGTATACTCCAAGACATCTCCTGCCGTCTCCATGTGATCCTCTGGATATCGACCATGTAACCCTAGATACCCTACCTGGTGTGTATATAAGCCAAGGGTTTTAGCTTGTAGAGGGGACCGAATCACAATTACATTCACCTAGCCCTAGAGTCAGAACACAACTTACGATCTCGAGGTAGATCAAGCTTGTACCCGATACATCCCATCAATATAAACAAGAGCAGGACTTAGGGTGTTACCTCCATCAAGAGGGCCCAAGCCTGTGCAAACATCGTCTCCCTTGTTCCTGTTACCACCGATCCGAGATCCACCGCTCGGGACCCCCTACCCCAAGGTCTGCCGGATTTTACACTGACACTAGTGCACAGGGAGAGAGAAATAGTCCATGCAGAATCGAGAAGAATGCCATCTTTGGAGTACACAGACTTTGTCTGGGGTACAGAAACAATTCAGTTGTATCTTTTGAAGCCTTGTAGGCGAGGATATATTTGTATTTGATACGGAGAAGTAAAAAAACATACCCAATCTTGCACAGCCGATGTATCATTTATGATTCCCAACGTACTGGCACTCACGTACTTTTGTGCGAGCTCATTAGAGTGAAGATGATTACCACTATGTATAAAAAATGTAAGTAAAACTGCCCGTAGTCCCCAGTCCCAGTCATCTATACACAGAACTCTCTCTCGATTCTAAAAAAACATAGAACTCTCTCTCCTTCCCCCCGTACGATCCCCACCAGGCTCCTCCTGCACATCCGTCATTTCTTCCTATTTGCCGCCAGCGAAGGACGACGTCGCTGTGCCTCATCAGGATACTAATCCTCATGCTATCCCAGATCCACATGTCGCTTATTTTCTCCTAATTTTTCTTCCTTGGTGGTGGCACATGTGGCAGGGTGAGTGCGTGGATCTCGGCGACCTCGTCGAGTCTGGCAACGCGGTCATGGAGATGTCCAGGGAGAACGTGGGCTACGCTGCTCAACCTTGTTGTAGCTGGAGGCTCTGGATGTTGGGGCTGCGGAGGTATTGAGGGAGCTCGCGGAGGAAAAAATATCAGCAAGATGTGAGTATTTTCTGTGAGTGGCTTTTAGTTATTGCCCTCCTGCTGTCCGGACTTCTACCAAATGTCAGTTTTATTGCAACCATATAAGGTTTTGTGAAGTTGAATGATCTAGAAATCAGAATAAGATTTTATCTTTCCATTGATAAACAACTTTTTGTGTGAAATCATAATTCATACCACAACTTTATGTGTTTAGAAGTGGAGCTATACTTGTTCTCTGCATTCTGCAGTGAAGCAAACATGTGGATCTGCTTGAATTAAGTCTTAACTGAACCTAGCAATAGACCCTTGCATCTAATTATTAATTGTCAGTAGAAGAAGGTGGTTTACCTGCACTTTTACTGAGCTATGTAGCAAAAGCATCAGCTTAATGTGACACATGCATGCGGTTAGCTGCAGTTTAATTTTTGTAGTTTAGTTATTTAGGTGCGGCTAGTTTTCTTGTCAGCTTCTTCTGTCTTAACTACCACATAGAGGCAGTGCTATATGGTGAACATACAGTCATACACAATGTTATATGGTGCACACACAAATGCAAGGTGTGTGAATTAGTTAAAGATATGGTTTCTTATCTTGCTTATGGAATCTTGTCATCTAATAAGATTTCTGATAATCATGTTTGTCGGAGTGGTTATTATTCCAAATTTGCAATAAGACTTTTAAACTTTTGCCCATGTAGAAAGTAAGCTACATGTACACACTTGTTAACATCTCTAAGCATGAAAGCAGCGTATGGCAATAATAATATGCATTTTCATGTTCTTATTTCCTGCTTACGAAATAATAAGAAATCCAATGTATAACATACTTTTTATACAGTATTTCGGGCCATATATGTAAGACATGGATGTCATGCTTTTGAACCATACATTGTATTTTTTAATCATGGTGATTTGGCCCTCGTATGCATTTGTGTGAATAATAAAAAAAATAGAAGATCTCTTTGTATACTATATTCTTTGCGCTATCTTCGCTTGGGCGCTCCGTGTCGTCGATCAACACCTTTAATCCTTCTCTGTTTGTGACTCTTGATAATGCCACATATAGTTGCCCATGGCAGAAGACTTGCTTAGGCAAATATAGGCCCACCTTGTTTAGGGATTTACCTTGGCTTTTATTTATTGTCACTGCAAAACAAACTGATAGAGGATATTGCCTTCTTTTCAGCACGAACGGCCATTTTGAGTCGCTTGGTGACATAATGGTTTTAGGTATGTATACCTTGTCACCGACGTGTGTTCGTATGATTATTTGTGCCTCAATGTACCTGTTTCCCAGCTGTGTGATAGTCATTCTTGTGCCATTGTATAAACCTGCCACTTGATTGATGTTTCGTAGGGGCATCACCGGCAAACCTACCTTCAGTTTTAGCTGATGGTTTGGAATTCCTGGGAAGTTCATGTTGTTAAGGAACTCCGTTGGAAACATATTCTCCATTGTGTTGTACTTCATTGTTGCCTTGCATGTACTGTCCAAGCTTAGGTATGTCACATCTTCACCTTGTATTTGGCTCATTATTTAGTCATTTATTTTCTCAACTTTTTCATTCCTTGGGCACAATATTGCTCTTTCTTCCAAGAAATTCACGATCACGATAGTTTTGTTGCAAGTTTGGGTACATGCTTTTGACTATCTCTTCTTTGGGGTCTTCTCCTTTATGTAAAATTATGTCTTTAAGATTGTGGTCGTGGTTAGGATTGCGTATTATTGTTTGGTTCTCACTCTTTAGTGCCTCCATGTCATAGCTAAGTTCTTTGTTTATCATTCTGTTCCCAAGTTTTTCAAGTTCTGTAGCATTTGGTAGTTCTATGTCTGGATAGTCCTTTAGTGTCTTTCCTGCTTGCCTCATTAGTTACTCTATCTCGAGCAGAGCATATGTTTTTTTTGTGCATCAGTGAGCTTTAGCGTAGGAAAGTTTAGGATGGTTCTTCTTTTGTACTGGATATCTTCAGATAGTGCCTCCCATGTTGAATCCCACAACATCTTTGGGCTGGTCACCTCACAATGGCATAAAATTGTGGTAAATAGTTGTCGTAATTGTGTCCCTGATCCCCAGCTTGATGCTTCATTGATGCATTCAATCCATTCACTGTCGTCATCAAGAAATCCAAGCGCTTGGCATGCTAATTTGTATGTTGGGTGAACAACTCCATTAACTGTTCTAATATCCTCAAATGATGTGCATCCTTTCTTGGTGTTTAGAAGCATTCACATATAATACCGGTCACCACTTGCAGGGTGTGCATAGTAGATTCTTCCAATTGCAAAGCCCCTTTTCCGCTCCTCCCAAGTTTTGCTTTCGCTTTTCCATACAAATTTTGATGGGAATTCTGCATAGGTTAATTCTTTTCCCACCTTGTATATTTTGTTTGCCTCCATCCACTCTGTGAACTTAGTACTTGTGGATCCTGGTCTTCTTACTATCTTCTCAATGTCGATCGAGTCCGGAAAAATAATTGTTGCTCATTTCAATGTGGAATGACAGTCTCTCGACTGGTGGATCACGATGGTGTAGATCAAACTGGAATATCCGCCAGCATGCTTCGATTGTTATGATGCTGACCACATGGGGGAGGTTTAGTTTAATTTCAGACATGCATATGCATATACACTTACTATGGCATTAGGATTTCAATCTCGCGAAGGTTGTGGGTTATTTTTTTCATTCTTGTCTCCACTGGCTTCATTTGAGTCAGTAGTCCAATAACATCAGTATATTTGGAGATTAGTGATATAATAGTTAGAAATATAAATTATTTGGAGGTTGTAATTACAACTATAAACATACCTGAGCATTGTGTATCTTTTTCTGCCCTTTCTTCTAGCGTATCCATGGTAGCAAACTCGAAGCAATAGTCCGGGAAAACTTCCAAAGATCCTTTTATTTCCTTTTCCTTTGTATTGTGTGCAAAATATATTTTAATTTCATTGCTCACAGGCCTATATTTTGTGGATTCCACGACCTTAAAATTGCTGAATGCATAAATGGATTTTTCATTGATCTTTGATCAAAAAGTGTCTATAAGATTCTTCCAAATAGTACCATGGGTTGTTTCATCATGTCAAAAAATCAAATATGGTTAATAACTTGCTTCATCTGATAGAAAAATTCGAAGTTAATATATTAGAAAATAGGCATGCTCATCCATCAGTATCATATCTAGGCCAATAAGCTCATTGATCGTAGGATTCACTGAATCCCACATTCTCATTACTTTCACTTGAATGTTCCAGTTTTGTCCCCTTGTAGTTAAGTCGCTCAACTTCTTGTATACCATATTCTTATGTCTTCAAAGTTGACACGGAACAACTTATCAATTGATATAGTATTTATGAAGATTCTATCCAGAAAAAGTAAAGCTTGTGAAATAACAATTACCAAATCTAATGATTCAGGCCAGAAGTGCTTTGGTGTAAATTCTTCCTACGTCGATTGGAGCAGTTGGGCATTGCTTCGTCGAGCGTTCAGCATGCTTTGGCGTGGCTTTGTCGGACGTTGAGTGAAGCAGCTGGGGGTGGCTTTTCCGTCTGGACCTCGAGTCATCGTGGTTGCCGGCTTGTAATTGTTTGGTGTGTACCTGTGCAGCCGTCTGTACTTGTTTATATATGTGTTGAGGTGTCTTGGGTTTAGATGGCGGAGACCGTGTGGAAATCAGGCCAGCCGACACCATGTGCAACTTAGATTTGTTTTATTTGCATGTATTCGTTCCTGATCTGGAATTTTCCTCGCGTGAGGTGAGGTCTGGTGATTGTCCTTATTTGTTTATTATAGGTTTCTTATTTGTTTAGGTTTGACTACTATTTTTTGCTAGCTTATCATTGACCCAACGATGGGAAATTTTTTTCGTTTGTGCGTGCTAGTTTTGGACTTTTTGGAACCTATGTGCACAATTTTTACATGGCATGTTCTAATACTTGTACATGTATATATTCTTACGTAACGCTTGCATCTTTTAATCTCAGTCATCAATAGATAAAATTAACGGTCAATTTTAATCTCAGTCATCAATAGATAAAATTAACGGTCAAGATAATCTATGTGGACGCACGTGGTGGCTTGTTTGCCTATTGTTTTAATTAAATAATAGATGTTGTGATGAATTTTACTTGTTCATGAGAAGTTATATGATAAAAGTTATGTGATAAAAATTATCAGATAAAAGTTATTTGATAAAGTTTTATGTTAAATTCCTTGTTGTTATAAATTATGCATGATGTTTCAATGTACGTATTTTGTTTTTATCGAAACCTCTCTCCCTTTAAGCATGTCGACATGTTTTTCGATTTCGATTTTCGCTTGAGGACAAGCGAGGTCTAAGCTTGGGGGAGTTGATACATCCATTTTGCATCATGTTTTCCTACTGTTATTTATAATTTTTATGCATAATAATGCTTTTGGGAGTAATTCTAATGTCTTTTCTCTCATAATTTGCAAGGTTTACACAAAGAGGGAGAATACCGGCAGCTAGAATTCTGGACCTGAAAAAGCATGTCAGAGCTACCTATTCTGCACAACTCCAAATAAACTGAAACTTCCTGGACATTTTTTATTGATTATTTCAGAATTATTGGAGCAAATAACTACCAGAGGGGGCCCACTAGGTGGGCACAACCCACCTGGGCGCGCCAGGGAGCCCAGGCGCGCCATGGTGGGTTGTGCCCTCCTCAGCCCACCTCTGGTGCCCCTCTTATGGTATATAAGTCATTTTGACCAAGAAAAAAGAAGGACGGGACTTTCAGGACGCAGCACCACCGTCTCGAGGCAGAACTTGGGCAAGAGCACTTTTGCCCTCCGGTGGAGCGATTCCACCAGGGGAACTTCCCTCCCGGAGGGAGAAATCATTATCATCATCACCACCAACCACTTTACCATCTTTGGGAGGGCCATATCCATCAACATCTTCAACAACACCATCTCCTCTCAAACCCTAGTTCATCTCTTGTGTTCAATCTTTGTACCAGAACCTTAGATTGGTGCTTGTGGGTTACTAGTAGTGTTGATTACATCTTGTAGTTGATTACTATATGGTTTATTTGGTGGAAGATTATATGCTCAGATCCATTATGCTATTTAATACCCCTCCGATCTTGAGCAGAATTATTATTTGTGAGTAGTTACCTTTGTTCTTGAGGTCATGGGAGAAGTCATGTTGCAAGTAATCATGTGAGCTTGATAGTGTTCGATATTTTTGATGATATGTATGTTGTGAGTCCCTTAGTGGTGTCATGTGAACGTCGACTACATGGCACTTCACCATGTTTGGGCCTGAGGGAATGCATATTGGAGTAGTTATTAGATTATGGGTTGCTAGCGTGATAGAAGCTTAAACCCTAGTTTATGCGCTACTTCGTAAGGGACCGATTTGGATCCAAAAGTTTAATGATATGGTTAGATTTTATCTTAATACTTTTCTCATAGTTGCGGATGCTTGTGAGGGGTTAATAATAAGTAGGAGGTATTTTCAAGTAAGAACAACACCTAGGCACCGATCCACCCACATATCAAATTATCAAAGTAGTGAACACAAATCAAACCAAAATGATGAAAGTTATATGATGAAATTCCCGTGTACCCTTAAGAACGCTTTGCTCATCATAAGAGAGCGTTTTGGCATGTCCTTTGCCTCAAAAGGATTGGGCTACCTTACTGCACTTTGGTAACCATTACCGTTACTTGCTTGTTACAAATTATCTTGCTATCAAACTACTTGTTACCTACAATTTTAGTGCTTGCAGACATTACCTTGCTGAAAACCAGTTGTCATTTGCTTCTGCACCCCGTTGGGTTTGACACTCTTACTTATTGAAAGGACTACAATTGATCCCCTATACTTGTGGGTCATCAGCCCTCGGTGCCATTTGGAATGAAAAGGTTGAGTGGCATTCCAAAGTGGACATGGATGTTGTTCAGTTATGTGATAGAAATAATCAAGAGATTGATCGCAAGGCTGATCTTGCTCGTAGAAGAAAAACATTAGAAGGCTTTAGCAAGAGCAGCTAAGCCAAAAGGAAAGAAAGATCAGCGTATTCTGATTGTGGCTATTGATGTTGTCACAATTAGCACAAGTGCTCCCTTGTAGCAGGTTCCTCCTTGTCCACGTCATGAGGAAGAGCCAGAGCAGCAGGTTGCCCACTATGGTCATAGTTTTGGTTCCTATAGCTTAAGATGAGCAAAATGATGTCGTTGACATCTTTCTTGACAATCCAGATGAAGAGATTTCACCACCTAAGCAGCAAGCCCGTGATGACCAGACTGATGAAGAGATCGATGTCGACAAACCAAATCCTTCGCCTCCTGGGTTTATGTAAGTTGACCCTTCTGCTTCGAGCAAGAAGGGTAACAAGATTGAGGGGGAGCAATATGCTTCCCGAGATAAAACTACCCATGTCACACCCTCTGGTACTCGCACACCGATGGATGTTAGCTCTTCTCCTTGTTCCATAGCCCCATAGACTGAATAGGAAGAAAAGAAATCTATAGGGCCATTGGCTCAAGAAGTTACTATCAGTGTACCACAAGTGTCTGAACCCAAGGCAGCTATGCCTGCGAAAGAAAAGGCCCCAATGCCCGAAGGATTGAAAGCTATTGAAGGAGTTCTAGCGAGCAAAGTTGATGGATCTTCAAGTTTTTTGAAGCCATCTATCTTAGAAAAGTCGAGGAAGCACAACGCTCCTCTTAAGCCCATTGAGGAAGATTCGGTTGTGCCTGATCACCCGCAAGCTAGGCACATGGGCGATGAAGATTCACTGAGAAATCCGCACGGAACATTTCCTCTATTTCCTGTAGAGGACGACCCCAATGGACTAGCATTCAACTAGCAGTTTCACCGTTCAAAACGTCCTTTCTTTGGGATCAGCCCATATGATGAAGAAAGGACTTCTATGTCACCGAGATTCTGGACCAAGGAGCAGGCTATATATTATGCTTCAATTATGTATTGTAAGAATCACATCTTCAAGAACAAGATCCTGGATTTTGCAGAGCTCAAAAGTTTACCTTGTTTCCACCACACCATCGAGCAAATTGAACAAGTCTTCCTAAACTGTTTTCTCCACTTCAATCATGGCTACAACCATAAAGTAATTCTTCAGTTCTTTGCCACTCTTTGTACCCCCGAAGAACTTGCAAAGAGCAGTACCTGATCCTAGAATGGATGACCAAAGAAGAAAATATCCAGTGCTCAGCTGACCAGTTTCTTGCTCTACTAAATCTTCCTCGGTGCGAATTTGATGAAACCCATGAAGATAGACTGCACTGGTGGGAAGTGTCTGAGGTTGAGTTGCACATGCCGATGGACCCAAGGATTGTGGGTGATGCTTACACCGAGGCAAATCCAAAGAACTTGGCATATGAGAACAAAGTGTTGTTCTATATCCTGTGCAATTCTATCACACCATTGTTACACCCACAGCCCCTACTGCAACATATAATGGACCAATTACTAGAGCTCGAGCTCGCCAATTAAATTACCAGGTACTTTCGTTTCTTGGTAATGATTCTAATGTTCATGAGAATATGATGCTGCCTAAATTGGATACATTTGTTTTGCTTACAAATGAAGGGCCTAGCTTGGAGAAGGATGAACATTGGAGCAAGAACAAGCATGGAGATGATGGCATGCGCAAGGGGAACAAGAACGGAGTTACAAGTGATGATTTCAGGACTTTGAGGCCACCATAATGGGTGCACGAAGCCTTGGACGAAATATCCAAGATGCTACTTCATAACTTTCGTCCAGAGGCTATTCTAGGTGCTGTGTCACCTTATTATTGGGCCAGGCCCATGTATTTTCGAAACACATAAGTATAGGCTATTTTTAGAGCCCGTATGTGTGGGGAAACAAGAGATAGGGTTGGTTTCGGACCCCTTCCCAAGGGCCATGAAATTCCCCCCTCTTCCTTCATATATACAACCCTTAGGGCACCATTTAGACTTTGGGTTTTGTTTAAATTAAAAGTTTGCCATAGCTGCAACTTCGCGTACTTCGTTTGTGTTCAACGACCAGACAAAGGCGTCACAGAACCCCACCTTGATCAATAAAGCTTTCATCTTATATTCGCAATATCCATATTGCAATCTCAGTTTCTTGCTTGTTCTTCGTTTGCTCGCAGGAAACAGACCCTCGTGGTCAGGTTGATCGTGCTCCGACGTGGTCAATAACCTCTCGGAGTGGGTTTAGCGATTGCTAAGGCGCGACGTCCTCGCACGTTCGTAGTCGGATCGTCAAAGTCAACTTCCACCAAAGCGATATCCATCATCTCATCGAAAGACAGGACACCTTTGCCTCTATCAGGTCTTGTGTTGAGAGATAGCTTCTCCACCATCTCCATGCTAGCCAAGTTGTTGCATCTCCCTCCGTCTATGATGACACGCACAGAACGTTCCTTCACAACTCCCTTTGTATGGAACAAATTATGCCTCTGATTTTGCTCAGCTTGTGTGACCTGCACACTCAAAACACGTTGAGCAACTAAACATTCATAGCTGTCAGCGTCTTCAGGAGCCATGTATTGCGTCTCATGTTGAGAATCATCTCCACCATGTTCTTCACGTGTAATAAGAGCCAAAGTCTCCTCATCATAGTCACTAGCGGACTCATACCCACCATCCTCAGTAGCAATCATCACACGCTGAGATTTGCATTCTCTCGCATAATGACCTCTTCCCTTACAACGACAACAAATAATATCACTTGTGTGCCTAGTTGATGCCATGGAAGAAGAAGAGCTCTGTGCAGGCCCGGAAGGTGCGCTCTTGGCAGATAGTGGTGGTTGTGCCTGCTTTCTTGTATCACGGCTGGAGGTGGCACTAATGGAGGTGCTGGTGCAGTGGAAGTAGAAGATGCACGCGGTGTCCATGATGAAGTTCGACCTGCCGAAAAGTTAGTTCACGCCAATGCTTGTCGATCCTGCACTTCACGTTCAGCTTTACAAGCAAGATGGAATAAACGAGTGATATTAGTATACTCTTTATATTCTAGAATGGTCTGAATCTCTCTATTTAATCCACCCATAAAACGTGCAAGCATAGCTTCATTCTCCTCAACAATACCACATCTAATCATGCCAGTTTGTAATTCCTGATAATATTCTTCTACAGAATTTTTCCCTTGTCTTAAACGCTGCAATTTTTGAAGCAATTCACGTTGATAATATGGTGGAACCCAATGAGTACGCATAGCAGTTTTCAAAGTAGCCCAAGTAGTTGGAATAGGATATAATCTACAATGTTCAGAGCACCATACACATGCAAAACTAGTGAAAGCACAAACAGCAGCAGCAACCCGTCTCTCCTCGGGATATTGTAAACATGTAAAACGTTGTTCAGTTTCTAACTCCCAGGTAAGATATATATCAGGAACATATCTACCCTCAAGTGGTGGAATATTCAATTTCAGTTTAGGAATATGGTCATTATCTCGTACCTGAGGTGGTGGTGCAGGCCTACCGTTGCGAATAAATACCTGAGGTCGACCTGCTAGTGGTGGTGCTGGTGGCTGCACGTAGTTCTGATTTTGATCAACCTCATCCTCGTAATAGTCCTCCACCTCTGCAGTAGTAGCAGGAGCTACAGAAGCATCAACAGCAGTAGCAGCGGCACCAGAATTTTGTCCTGGCTCAATAGGAACACGTTGTGCTCGCCCTACTATATTGCGGCGTAGAACTGGTGGTGGGAGACGTTTGAGTAATTCATCAAACTTGGCGTCCAACTTGGTGTCAATTGTCTTCTCAATGTCATCCATCCTCTCCAATGCCTTTCCAAAACTGGCCATCACGTCTTTCACCTGTTGACCCAACATTTGATGAAACTTATCATGAAGCTCCTTGTTCGTCATGTTCTCCCAGTCAATCTCGTCAGCTTGTGATCCTGCCATGGTCAGCAGCAATAGAAACACAAAAGAATATGATCCTACAGACTACTAGGAAGCGGTGGTGGTGGTGGTGTGTCACAAATCCTTCAAAGTTCTTACCCAGCAGCAGGTGGTGATCGGCAACCGTTGTAGTCAAAACTCTCAAAGCTTGAATAGAGCGATTACCAGGGAGAGTCAAACGCACGACGTAGATGTATGAGGAGCTGGAAAGGCTTATAATATGATAGCAAAAAGGGTCAGCAATAATCAATTCAGAGATGCAAAGGTGAATAAACGCTCAACGACGATACTGTGCTGGTCCTAGGCTAGACGGTGCTAGAGACGCGAGCCTAGAACACTAACAAAATCACGGAACTGCACGGAAACAAGGGAAAATCACACTCTGGAATTATTTTTTTCGCTCATTTTTTTGCGCTCTGCTTTTTTTGTGCTCCTCTTTTTTTTGCGAAAAATCTGTAACGCCCCGGATACAACTTTCCATATTCGTAACTCCAACTCTTGCCTTTTCCGGAGATGCGATATGTTATTTTCTCCGTGGTTGGGTTTTTGTCCTTTGTTTTGCATTTTGTTCATGTCATGCATTTCATCATCGCATCATCCTCATTGCATCGGCATTGTTTTCATAAAACTCGTAGCCGTTCGCAGTTGCCCTTTCTCTCTTTGCCTCCGTTGTTATTTTGCTAGGCCCTTATTCTTCATTTCCCCTCTTGCCTAAACCGGAGTCTCTCTCAGACCCCTCGCGTGCGCGTCCGAAACCTTTCCCGAACCCGACCCGAGCAGTCTTTATCGTTGGATCCGGATCATCCCCTAACATCTATAAAACATCTTCGTTTTATTTATTGGTCTCCCTAACCTATTTTTTCCGACTGTCCGATTTCGATCGGAGGGAGGAAATAGCCCCAAACCGAAATCCAGTGCTATATATATAGACCAATCCACAGCAACCCTAAAATCTAGCCCCTTGTCCCATTGCGCCGCCGCCAGTCATCCACTCCTCTCCTTCCTCGGGATCTCATCCCGATCCAATCCACCAACCGCAGCCTCCGACCACCTCCCTTGTTCTCCGCGCCTCCTCCTTCCGCAGCCCCGCGCCGAGCTGTTCTCCCTCCCGATGCCTTTTCCTTCCTGCCTCGCTCAAGCCCAAAGGAAAGGAGCTCCTTCTCTGCCCCGGCGAACCTTGTCGCCGAGCACCAGCAGGAACTGCTCGTCGTGCCCCCTCCTGGTTCCTTTCTCTCCCTTCTCTGGCTCCTCCCTCTGCTAAGCTGGCTCTCTCTCTCTTTTGCTGAATCAGGGAACGCCATGGCCGCCTTCGACCTGAACTCCTCCAGCGCGCCCCTCCTGCAGCCATGGACGCCTCAAGCTAGGGCTTGCCTTGCCGCCCTTGCAAGCATGGCCTCGCCTTCGTGCCTCCGACGACCGGCCTCGTCGTCGCCGGCAACCCCAGGCAGGCCCCGTCGCGCCCCTGCCATCTCCCTCGCCGTCTTTTTCTTCTTCACTTCCCCGTTTACTTCTCTGAATTCCCTCTGTCTTCGTCCTTTAGACAACAGCCGGTGTCGTGGACGCCAATCGCCAAGCCGTCGCCTTCCACCGCCGCCCTGGCCTCGGATCCGGCCGGTTCCCGTGGTCCCTCGCCGGCGCCAAGTCCCGCAGCCGAGCTCTACTTTCGCCTGCCTGTGCCCAAGCCATCACTGCCGCCGTCCCCTGCCTCGCCAGCCCTGCCGCGACCTCTGCTTCGTCAGAACAGGAGCGCTAGCCTCCAGCGCCCTCCAGATCGGGCCCGAGCGAAGGCCCAGCTCGCTCGCGCCGCCCCTCAGACTGCTGCCTTCACCGAACCGGGCCGAAGCCCACTGGGTGAGGCCACACCCCCAGCGCCTCCCTTTTTTTCCCTTCTGTTGGGCCTGCTCCAGCTAGTTTCGGCCTGTTTAGGTTTTTTATCAGTCCAACGAATTTGTCTATTTATCAGAGAACTATAGTTTTTCAAAAAAAACCTCAAACATCATGCATTTAATAACTCACAAATGGTGCATCGGATTAAAATGATTTACATATGTAAAGTGCTTAGAATTTTGTGTAGAGTAATAATATGCCACTTTCATCCATGTTTAAAATGTTTAAAATGTTGTTTGATTAAATTTTCTTAAATGCCATGCTAAAATGATTTATTTCATAACTAAATAACCGTAGCTCGGTTTTAAATGTTCTTTATATGTAAATGGAGTGGAAAAATGCCTAGTTTAACATGGTCCACTTTATTTTCCTGTTTAACAACCTTAAAATATGGTTTAGGTCAGAACAGTACCAAATTCGAATATTGCTTATGGGGATTTTTCGGAATTGTTGTTTGTTCTTCCGGCCTCATTTAAACTTGCCTAGATAGGTAGTTTTATTATGCTTCACCCCTTGCAATGTTTAACAACATTTAATATTGTTGGGTGCATAAACTAGAGAGAACTAAATAATTGAATGTGGTGTTTTGTCAATATGCAACTCGTTGCATATTGAGCTCCACTTAACTTGTAGTATTGTTTGTTGCACTTTGCGATGCCATGCCTCATTAAACCGGACATGCATCATACTTGATTGTGCATCATGCCATGATTATGCTTGTGTGTTTACCATGTTGTTTGTTTCTTTCCGGTGTTGCTTCTTAGTTCCGGTAATGCTGCGATTGTGAGGATTCGTTCGACTACTCTCGTTCGTCTTCTTCATGGACTCGTTCTTCTTCCTAGCGGGATTTCAGGCAAGATGACCGCTACCCTGGATCTCACCACTATCATTGCTATGCTAGTTGCTTCGTTCTATCGCTATGCTGTGCTACCTATCACTTGTTCCTCAAGCCTCCCAAATTGCCATGTCAGCCTCTAACCTTGTCACCCCTCCTAGCAAACCGTTGTTTGGCTATGTTACCGCTTTGCTCAGCCTCTCTTATAGCGTTGCTAGTTGCAGGTGAAGTTGAAGATTGCTCCATGGTGGACAGGGTTATGTTGGGATATCACAATATCTCTTATATTATTAATGCATCTATATATTTGGTAAAGGGTGGAAGGCTCAGCCTTATGCCTGGTGTTTTGTTCCACTCTTGCCGCCCTAGTTTCCGTCATACCGGTGTTATGTTCCCGGATTTTGCGTTCCTTACGCGGTCGGGTGATTTATGGGACCCCCCTGACAGTTCGCTTTGAATAAAACTTGTCCAGCAAGGCCCAACTTTGGTTTTACCATTTGCCTCACCACCACCTATACCCTTCCCTTGGGTCGGCCAACCCGAGGGTCATCTTTATTTTAGCCCCCCCCCCCCCGGGCCAGTGCTTGTCTAAGTGCTGGTCCGAACCGAGTAGACTGCGGGGCCCCCTCGGGGAAACTCGAGGTCTGGTTTTACTCGTAGGATGTCTCATCCGGTGTTGCCCTGAGAACGAGATATGTGCAGCTCCTATCGGGATTGTCGGTGCATCGGGCGGTCTTGCTGGTCTTGTTTTACCATTGTCGAAATGTCTTGTAAACCGGGATTCCGAGACTGATCAGGTCTTCCTGGGAGAAGGTCTATTCCTTCGTTGATCGCGAGAGCTTGTCATGGGCTAAGTAGGACACCCCTGTAGGGTTTAAACTTTTGAGAGCCGTGCCCGCGGTTATGTGGCAGATGGGAATTTGTAAATGTCCGGTTGTAGATAACTTGACACCAGATCCGAATTAAAACGCATCAACCGCGTGTGTAGCCGTGATGGTCTCTTCTCGGTGGAGTCCGGGAAGTGAACACGGTTTTTGGGTTATGTTTGACGTAAGTAGGAGTTCAGGATCACCCCTTGATCATTGCTAGTTTCACGACCGTTCCGCTTGTTCTCTTCTCGCTCTTATTTGCGTATGTTTGCCACCATATATGCTTAGTCGCTGCTGCAACCTCACCACTTTACCCCTTCCTTTCCCATTAAGCTTTGCTAGTCTTGATACCCATGGTAATGGGATTGCTGAGTCCTCGTGGCTCACAGATTACTACAACAACAGTTGCAGGTACAGGTTATGCGATGATCCTGACGTGAGAGCGATGTTGCTTGTTTTGGAGTTCCTTCTTCTTCTTCTTCGATCAGGGGATAGGTTCCAGGTCGGCAGCCTGGGCTAGCAGGGTGGATGTCGTTTGAGTTTCTGTTTGTGTTTCATCCGTAGTCGGATGGTGACCTTATGTAAGATGTTGTTGTATTCATGTGGCATTGTATGCCTCTTGTATGTATCCCCATCTATTTATGTAATGTTGATGTAATGATATCCACCTTGCAAAAGCGTTTCAATATGCGGGTCTATCCTTGGTGGGACCTTCGAGTTCCTCTTGGATAGGGTCGCATATTGGGCGTGACAAAATCACTATAATGGCGAGTGTCTCAAAACTCTTCCCAGATCAAACTGACAGGATGGGCACGATTTTTTTTTTGACAATTTCTTTTCGAAAATCAGGGCAGTGACGATGAAAAAGTGTGACAAAAAATCACTATGATGGCGAGTGTCTCAAAACACTCCCTAGGACCTAAAAATAGGATAGGGAAAAAATATATTTTCAGTCGCCAAAATTTTGGCCTAAAAACTGCCCGGGGGTCTCCAGACTTTTTTTTGAAACCTACTCAGGCAAGGGAACATGAATCGAAAATTAGATGGATCTCAAAAACAAATCTAATATGAACAGAACTTGAGTTGGTGGTGGATATATGGTGGTAGGATATGGCAGCGGTGGTGGTATATGGTAGCGATGGTGGTATATGGATATGGATCGGTGGTATATGGTAGCATTGGTTGGATATGGCAGCGGTGGTGGTATATGGCAGCGTTGGTGGGATATGGCAACAGCGATGAAGATGGTGCGGCGGCGGCGTGACAAACTGTGACAGAACTCGAACTCTAAAGGACTAGACGCTAAGACCAGTGATACGTCTCCAATGTATCTATAATTTTTTATTGTTCCATGCTATTATATTACCCCTTTTGGATGTTTATGGGCTTTTATTTTACACATTTATATCATTTTTGGGACTAACCTACTAACAGGAGGCCCAACCCATATTGCTGTTTTTTTGCCTATTTCAGTATTTCGAAGAAAAGGAATATCAAACGGAGTCCAAACGGAATGAAACCTTCGGGTGCGTGATTTTTGGAATGAACGTGATCCGGAGAGCTTGGAGTGCAAGTCAAGAAGCAGCCGAGGAAGCCATGAGATAGGAGGCCCCCCTGTAGGGCGTGCCCCCTTGTCTCGTGGGCCCCTTAGGCGGCCACCGATGTACTTCTTCCTCCTATATATACCTACATACCCCGAAAACATCCAGGAGCACCATGAAACACAATTTCCACCGCTGTAACCTTCTGTATCCGCGAGATCCCATCTTGGAGCCTTCGCTGGCACTTTGCTGGAGGGGGAATCGACCACGGAGGGCTTCTACATCAACATCCTTGCCCCTCCGATGAGTTGCGAGTAGTTTACCACAGACCTACGGGTCCATATTTATTAGCTAGATGGCTTTTTCTCTCTTTTTGGATCTCAATACAATGTTCTCCCCCTCTCTTGTGGAGATCTATTCGATGTAAACTCTTTTTGCGGTGTGTTTGTCGAGATCCGATGAATTGTGGGTTTATGATCATGTTTATCTATGAATAATATTTGAATCTTCTCTGAATTCTTTTATGTGTGATTGAGTTATCTTTGCAAGTCTCTTCGAATTATCAGTTTGGTTTGGCCTACTAGATTGGTCTTTCTTGCCATGGGAGAAGTGCCTAGCTTTGGGTTCAATCTTGCGGTGTCCTTACAGAAAGGGTTGCAAGGCACGTATTGTATTGTTGCCATCGAGGATAACAAGATGGGGTTTATATCATATTGCTTGAGTTTATCCCTCTACATCATGTCATCTTGCTTAATGCGTTACTCTGTTCTTATGAACTTAATACTCTAGATGCATGCTGGATAGCGGTCGATGTGTGGAGTAATAGTAGTAGATGCAGGCAGGAGTCGGTCTACTTGTTATGGACGTGATGCCTATATACATGATCATGCCTACATAATCTCATAACTATGCGCTTTTATATCAATTGCTCGACAGTAATTTGTTCACCCACCGTAATACTTATGCTATCTTGAGAGAAGCCTCTAGTGAAACCTATGACCCACCGTAATACTTGTTGAAATCGGGATGAGACTTCGGACTTTACAAAAAGAAAAAAAGGAAAAAAGAGAGAGAAAAAAGAGAGAAAGGCCAAAAAAGGCCAAAGAAAAAAAAAGAAAAAAAGGAAAAAAAGAAAAAGAAAAAGAAAGAAAAATAAAATGAGAGAAAAAGAGAGAAGGGACAATGCTACTATCTCTTTTTCCACACTTGTGCTTCAAAATAGCACCATGATCTTCATGACAGAGAGTCTCATATGTTGTCACTTTCATATACTAGTGGGAATTTTTCATTATAGAACTTGGCTTGTATATTCCAATGATGGGCTTCCTCAAAGTGCCCTAGGTCTTCGTGAGCAAGCAAGTTGGATGCACACCCACTTAGTTTCTTTTGTTGAGCTTTCATATATTTATAGCTCTAGTGCATCCGTTGCATGGCAATCCCTACTCACTCACATTGATATCTATTAATGGGCATCTCCATAGCCCGTTGATACACCTAGTTGATGTGAGACTATCTTCTCCTTTTTTGTCTTCTCCACAACCACCATTCTATTCCACATATAGTGCTATGTCCATGGCTCACGCTCATGTATTGCGTGAAAGTTGAAAAAGTTTGAGATTATTAAAGTATGAAACAATTGCTTGGCTTGTCATCGGGGTTGTGCATGATTAAATACTTTGTGTGATGAAGATAGAGCAACAGCCAGACTATATGATTTTGTAGGGATAACTTTCTTTGGCCATGTTATTTTGAGAAGACATGATTACTTTGATTAGTATGCTTGAAGTATTACTATTTCTTATGTCAATATAAACTTTTATTTTGTATTCATTTGGATCTGAACATTCATGCCACAATAAAGAAAGTTACATTATGAATTATGCTAGGTAGCATTCCACATCAAAAAATCTCTTTTTATCATTTACCTACTGGAGGACGAGCAGGAATTAAGCTTGGGGATGCTTGATACGTCTCCAATGTATCTATAATTTTTGATTGTTCCATGCTATTATATTACCCCTTTTGGATGTTTATGGGCTTTTATTTTACACATTTATATCATTTTTGGGACTAACCTACTAACCGGAGGCCCAGCCCATATTGTTGTTTTTTTTGCCTATTTCAGTATTTCGAAGAAAAGGAATATCAAACGGAGTCCAAACGGAATGAAACCTTTGGGAGCGTGATTTTTGGAACGAACGTGATCCGGAGAGCTTGGAGTGCAAGTCAAGAAGCAGCCGAGGAAGCCACGAGATAGGAGCCCCCCCCCCCTGTAGGGCGCGCCCCCTGTCTCGTGGGCCCCTCGGGCGGCCACCGACGTACTTCTTCCTCCTATATATACCTACGTACCCCGAAAACATCCAGGAGCACCACGAAACACAATTTCCACCGCCGTAACCTTCTATATCCGCGAGATCTCATCTTGGATCCTTCGCCGGCACTCTGCCGGAGGGGGAATCGACCATGGAAGGCTTCTACATCAACATCCTTGCCCCTCCGATAAGTTGTGAGTAGTTTACCACAGACTACGGGTCCATAGTTATTAGCTAGATGGCTTCTTCTCTCTTTTTGGATCTTAATACAATGTTCTCCCCCTCTCTTGTGGAGATCTATTCGATGTAAACTCTTTTTGCGGTGTGTTTGTCGAGATTCGATGAATTGTGGGTTTATGATCAAGTTTATCTATGAATAATATTTGAATCTTCTCTGAATTCTTTTATGTGTGATTGAGTTATCTTTGCAAGTCTCTTCGAATTATCAGTTTGGTTTGGCCTACTAGATTGGTCTTTCTTGCCATGGGAGAAGTGCTTAGCTTTGGGTTCAATCTTGCGGTGTCCTTACCCAGTGACAGAAAGGGTTGCAAGGCACGTATTGTATTGTTGCCATCGAGGATAACAAGATGGGGTTTATATCATATTGCTTGAGTTTATCCCTCTACATCATGTCATCTTGCTTAATGCGTTACTCTGTTCTTATGAACTTAATACTCTAGATGCTTGCTGGATAGCGGTCGATGTGTGGAGTAATAGTAGTAGATGCAGGCAGGAGTCGGTCTACTTGTTATGGACGTGATGCCTATATACATGATCATGCCTACATAATCTCATAACTATGCGCTTTTCTATCAATTGCTCGACAGTAATTTGTTCACCCATCGTAATACATATGCTATCTTGAGAGAAGCCTCTAGTGAAACCTATGGCCCCCGGGTCTATCTCTTATCATATTTGCTTTCAATCCACTTTTATTTGCATCTTTACTTTTTGCATCTATCTTATAAAATACCAAAATTATATTTATCTTATCTTACTATCTTTATTAGATCTCACTTTCGCAAGTGGGCGTGAAGGGATTGACAACCCCTTTATTGCGTTGGTTGTGAGTTCTCAGTTTGTTTGTGTAGGTGTGTGGGACTTTTGAGGAGCCTCCTACTAGATTGATACCTTGGTTCTCAAAACTGAGGGAAATACTTATGCTACACTTGCTGCATCACCCTCTCCTCTTCGAGGAAAACCAACGCAAGCTCAAGACGTAGCAACCAGCAACTATATACGACGATGCAACCGCAAATTCAACAAAGAAATACCCTAAAAAGATTATGCAAAGGCTCAGATTGTTTCAGATATGATGAACTAACCCTAATTTTTTTTCGTGGACTGTAGGTATGAAGAACAGACTCGATCTAAACTACGAAAAACTGAAAAATCTCATCGAGCAACCTGGAAATCTGATACCACTTGATAGAGGCAAAGGTGTCCCGTCTTTCGATGAGATGATGGATATCGCTTTGGTGGAAGTCGACTTTGACGATCCGACTACGAACGTGCGAGGACGTTGCACCTTAGCAATCGCTAAACCAACTCCGAGAGGTTATTGACCACGCCAGAGCACAATCAACCTGACCACGAGGGTCTCTCTCCTGCGAGCAAACGAAGAACAAGCAAGAAACTGAGATTGCAATCTGGATATTGCGATTATAAGATGAAAGATTTATTGATCAAGGTGGGGTTCTGTGACGCCTTTGTCTGGTCGTTGAACACAAACGAAGTACGCGAAGTTGCAGCTATGGCGAACTTTTAATCTAAACAAAACCCAAAGTCTAAACGGTGCCCTAAGGGCTATATATATGGAGGAAGAGGGGGAAATTTCGTGGCCCTTAGTGGAGTGGTCCGAAACCAACCCTATCTCTTGTTTCCCCACACATACGGACTCTAAAAATAACCTATACTTATGTATTTCGAAATTACATGGGCCTGGCCCAATAAAAAGGTGACGCGGCACCTAGAATAGCCTCTGGACGAAATTTATGAAGTGGCATCTTGTATATTTCGTCCTAGCATTCATGCACTTGTTATGGTGGCTTCAAAGCCCTGAAATCATCACTTGTGACTCCATTCTTGTTCCCCATGTGCATGCCATCATCTCCATGCTTGTTCTTGCTCCAATGTCCATCCTTATCCAAGCTAGGCCCTTCATTTGTAAGCAAAACAAATGTATCCAATTTAAGCAGCATCATATTCTCATGAACATTAGAATCATTACCAAGAAACGAATGTACCTGGTAATTTAGTTGGCATGCGCGAGCTCTAGTAATTGGTTCAGTATGTATAGCAGCAGGAGTTGTGGGTGTAACAATGGTATTGATGTCCTCATCAGAAGAGAAATGGACCCATCAAGCAACATTTTATTAACCACAGTTTGTAGGAAGTCAGCTGCAAGAACAAAAAGTAGAGGAGAAAATGGATCTTCCTGCCCCACTCCTCTCTTGCACTGGAACTGCTTCCCAGGCACCCCATTAAGCAAGACAGAGGATGAGCCAGAAGACAAAATCTCCCTGACCCACCCAATCCGGTGATCATTAAAACCCTTGGCTTTCAGAATCTGCAAGATGGCATCATGCTCAACAGTATCAAGGGATTTGGAAAAATCAGGCTTCAAGATGAGGATAGGCCTTCAAGACTGTTTGCACTGATGAATGTACTCAAAAGCCCAAGCTAAGCAGTCATGTATAGATCTGGAACGCAAAAACCCATACTGATTTTTATGAATGCACTTAAGTATAACCTTCTGCAGCCGATTTTCCAATAATTTAGTGAGGAACTTTAAGCAAGTGTTTGTCAAAGATATTGGCCTGAAATCATTAGGACCTTTTGGGTTTAACATTTTAGGTATGAGGGTGATGAAGGAGGCATTAATTCCTTGCAAATTAAGTTTATCCTGGGCAAACTCCTCAATCAACTGCAAGAAATCCTTCTCAATAATGCTCCAGCACTTTTTCACAAAGAGGCCATTAAAACCATCCGGTCCAGGAGCCCTATCAGTAGGCAGATCCTTAATAACAACATCAATTTAATCTTGGGTAAAGGGTTGTGTCAAAATCATCCAGACCATCCACCTTACCAATCAAATCATCCAGGTTAACGCCCATTTGGACCCCCTGGGCCTGGCCCATTCTATTTTTGAAAGAGGCCCAAAGCTTTCCCGCCATCTAGTCATGGCCAGTGACCACAATATCATCCTCAAATTGAAGGCTAGCTACAGAATTCTTGCTCATTCTCTCTGTTGCCATAGCATGGAAGAAATTATAGTTTTCCTCACCAACCTTAATGTACCTGACTATGCACCTCTGTTTCCAATAGATATACTGTAACCGGAGCAGAACCTCATAATGTAACTTCACAATCTTCCTGTAGTTAAATTCAGGTACAGTAAGAGGACGTAATTCCTCAAGAGAGTCAAACCCAAGAACCACCATAGAGCATTGCTGAATAAGTTTCTTGATAGAAGATGAGTTGACACGCCATCTCTTCAAATCATACCTCAAATGTTTAAACTTTTTGGAAATAATAGTAGTAGCAGAACCACCCATCATACCAAGCGGAGCTGACCAAGACTTAGCCACACAATCCATGAAGCCCGGTGTATGAACCCAATAGTTCTCAAATATGTATATTTTGGACTTAGGAATGGTTGTGTCAATAGAAACCATGCAAGGCACGTGACCCGAGGAAGTACGAGCTAGTGGAAGAACCACCATATTCGGGTACATGGTTATCCAAGTGATAGAAGTAAAAAACCAATCAAGCTGCTCGAGCAATGGTTGTTCTTGCATGCCGGACCATGTAAAAGCATGACCTTTAAGTGGTAGCTCAAGCAAGCCAAGGTGGCCAATTATCTCGTTGAACAAAAAGATGTCATTTATATCTCCACCAGGCCGGTTTCTGTTATCTAGCGATCCGATAAAATTAAAATCACCCAGGAATAACCACTTGTCATCATCGAGGATCTAAAGATGATAAAGCCAATGAACAAATTCATCTCTTAAATGGCCCTGGCACGGGCCATAAATAGTGACAAGGGTCCAAGATTCAGAGTTGTGAACGGAAGTGAAACGAATGATGAGCCCATAAGATTTAACCTCAAGTAATTGCCTAGTGAAAAAGGAAGAATTCCACACAACCAAAATGCCCCTGGAGGCCCCAATCGATGGGGAGAAAGCATAATTATCAAAGCGGCGAGGACAGAACCGATGGATCACACGGGTATCAAACATATCACATTTGGTTTCTTGTAGGCAGGCTATAGCGCAGTTACTTTCCCTGATTTTAGCTCGAACATCTCTCTGGCGATTTTTAGAGTTTAAGCCCCGAACATTCCAGCACAACACATGCCAATTACGAAAGATTTTACTATTCATGGACACAATAGGAATAGTAGCAAAATAACTTCATTGCATAACAGAGAAGCAGCACAGCACCCAAAAAGTTCAGAGCGCCCAAAGACTGACAGCAGGGCGAGAAGTTCAGACACAAATCAGACCCACAAAGTTTAGAAAGGACTAAGAACAAAGATACTAAAAAACAAACTTCTTGGCTTGCCAGAACACCAAGAACTCCAGTAGATGATGACGAAAACTATTCATTGGAACTATTTTTCTGCGCATCATCAGAAGAAGAAGCCATAAGCTTCTCCAGTGTCAGCTTCTCTGGAGAGATACCCAACGAGGCCCCAAGATCTTGCATCATGTGGATCGGCGTGGGAGGAGGTGGATCAACAGCAGAATTAGAGTGCGGCGCAGCAGAGGGTGAGTCCTGAACAGGATTGCCAGCCTGGCTATCTTGGAACGTGGTCGGCGCAAGGATGAAGGCTTGAGAGGGATAGCTGAAGTAGGCTTAAATCCACTCTTTTTGGCACAACTGCGTGTCATTCTTCATGTGGAGAAATCATCATCAGGTTGAACCACCGTCACATGCTTCTTTCCACGTCCATGTTTCCCAAGCCTCAACTGAAATTGTAAAGCAGAATCTTCAGAAGAAGACTGAACATGGCTGATGGCAGGAGCAGAAGAAGCTGGAACCAACTCCTCATTGATTGACAAATCCTCTGGTACAACATCATCAAATCCACAGCAAACACCATCATCCAATGAGGCAATCGGTTGGGGAAGAGAAAGACCAATGGAGGCAGAAAATAACAGCTCTGTTTCAGCAGATCAAAACCTTGTTGGAAAGATACCTGGGGGGAGGACTGCAAACTTCAGTCTTGGCGGCATAACTCTGACAAACAGTTCAGGTATCAGATATATGGAAGTTCTTTCCCAAAGCATAATCGGAGGCAGAACTGGACCATAGAAAACTCCGACAATGCCCAAATGACCAGGCTCTAACTGAACGAAAGGAGGGTGGTATGGGACAATCGCCAGGTTATGTTGAACCACATCCTCGTTGTTGGCGCCAGACGAATCAGAAGAGTCCATAGAAGGGTTAAGAACCATGGACTACTGATCTTGAGAAGCCTGAACCACAGGTTCATCAGCTTGCACCTTGTTTGCAGCTGCGTCTTCCCAGGGACCCCAACCATTGTCACCTTGATTGTCAGGAGCCTGCTGAAAATTGCCCCAATCGTTGGCAGCATTGTTTGTCTGCCGATGTTGTCCTGGTGCTACTGCATTACAACCAAGAGCAGGATATGGCGGCATTGCCCAGAATGGTTGAGGCGGGTCATGTCCTGGCATGGGATGCGGGTAGCCATCAAGAGGCATTGGATCTTCATCAGCACCCAGAAGCGCATTGGCAAAGTGATCACCAGTGAGAATAGAAACTGCGGTTGTCCATGAGATGATAGTACCACCCCAATTTCCAAACTCACGAAAAACCACACTCCATGGAACAAGTATATCTTCAGGGAACGAGGTATAGACTAATGATCGCACCATACGTCGATCAGTGTACTCCCAATAATGAAACTGCCCAAAAGTGCTAGTCACCTCTGACAGGTACTTGGTGTTACGATAATCCAAAGGAACACCTATGAACATTATCCAACCAGTTCTGTGGCCATGAAGAGCCCTAAAACATGCTTCGGCCTCTATCATTGATTGCTCACTCTGTTTCTCCAAACAATTCAAGCTTTGAGGGTTCTTAGGACAAGTAGTTCTATGCACTCTCCTTCCTTTTTGACACTTCTTGACAAAAAGGGGGAGCAGAAAATCGAGAGGATAGATGAGCGGGACATTTGCAAGGGTCTTTCATTCGCCATTTGCTTTTCCATCGAATAGTTTGGTATCTATCATTGAACTATTTGCTTTTGATCGTGAAAGTTTAAAGCACTGCATGTAGTGTTGGTGAACTTCGTCGTCTATTGTTAATAACCCCTGCAATGCTATATTTGCTATCAGTTATTTGGTTGCAGGTGCTGACGATATTTACTCCCTTGCAATGATTATCTATGATATCTATCTATTTTTCAGGTGAAGTAAAAATAATTCAAAGAAGATTGAAAAGCATACTCCACTGAAAAGAGATATCTATCGTCTCAATCAATATCTCATATTTCCTGCTTCACTATTTCCTATTATCTAACAATGCAGGAAAGGTCAAATGACTTTAGGCAGAACCAATTTGGTTCTCAAACCAAAAACCATTCCAGACTATCTGATGTGATGTTTTTCCTTTGATAGTTGTTATTTGTTCATCTTTGTTGAAGGAAAACTCCATCTGGAGCTCATTCACTTCGAGCTGAATTCTTGTGCATCCTGTGATTTGATATATCTTGTATATCTAATCTGTAGGTCGTTATTATGCCTCGTGTGGACCTAAACTCTGTCTTGAGTAAAATCTTCATTGCTTATTTCTGCGACAAATCATTTCAAAGTATTCATGTCCTTTAACAATTCTTCTTCAAAGATTGCGTGCCGCAGGAAACACCTTAGACAGGATCGAGAGCATTGATCAATGATACAAATGTTACCATACAACAACGCTTCGTGTACGAAGTTTCACCTTGCTACCTTCCGGTTTATCTCTCAAGCATATCCTCAAATGAAAGACCTTTAGTATAATTCTTACATTCAGGGGGAGCATTATTATCTTCGTAATTATCTCTCGTCTCTCATTTTATACACATCCTATTTTTCTTTCATTGCATCTATCTTTTGATGTGTTCTGTTTTGTCAACAATCGTCCAAAAAAGCGGGAAATTGTTGGTGCAATATTTGCCCTCTTGTGTTTTCGAGATTGTTGATAGAGACATGCGTGGACTGATTCTTTTGCTAGTGCACATAGAGAGAAATAGTCCATGCAGAATCGAAGAGAATGCCATCTTTGGTGTCAAGTTTGAGGAACTTCATCAAAGAATATCTGAGATACAAAAACAATCCAGTTATATCTTTCAAAGCCTTGTAGGAGAAGAGATTGATGTGAAGAAGTTGACCCCTTGAAATTTATTGCTGATGCCAAGCAATTGGTTCGGTGTTCGTCCGAAGGAAATTGACTACAGTTGAGAAGGCTGAAGGTGAAGTGAAGACGTAGCATTCATTTCGTCATTGTTCTTCTCTTTGTTGAGTCATAGGACCTTTGTACTATTAAGATGGTTATAGGTTCTCAAAGCTTAGATCCGCTGTGATGCAAAGCCCAAACCTATGCAAGACTGAGAGAAATCTCTTTATGCTCTGAATGATTACCTGTCAGCAGAACACCTAGTTCTTCGATGCTGCGGGAGATGTCTTTTGGGCTGAGGAGTTAGGATTTCTTGCTCCACAAGGAATGTTACCATTGTGCTCAAAATTTCGATCATTGGATTCATGTCGGTCGTCCATTGGTTGTCCCACATGTCCATTTTGGTCATTTCCCATCAAGATAGATTGTGGCTATAAATGGCCACCCCCCCTCCAACATTGTCCGTTGGCTGCTCTGCTTAAGATTTCTGAGAAGATTCATTGAGAATCCCCTCTCCGAGATATTTGAGTTTAAAATCCATCGAGAGAAAACCAAGAAGCAAAACTTAGACAGTGGTTGAGCATCACAGTAGTTCTGAGTTAGAGTTCTTGTACCTACTACTCTTGAGAGTTGCGTACTCTCTAGACAGATAGGTGTCGGCTTTAGTGTTGAAGAGTTGTTGTCTTCACCGAGCAAGATCTTCAGCAACCAAGAGTAACTATTGTTTGTGAAGGAAGTCTGTAGAAGGTTTGGAGATCACCGATAAGTATCTACCACGAGTGAAATCAACTAGAGTCTGATCAGCTCCTAGTTTAAGGAGAATAGGACGAAGAGAGGTTTGCTCATATGTTCAATCACAAGTCCCTCCAACCAGACTAGTCCTTTGGCATAAGGGCGAACTAGTCTACCAAATACACTTGTCGCCATCGAGCACCACTAGTTCATTCTGTTACTCTACATTACATTCAATGAATATCTTTCATGCCTTGTGATGAGAGTGTATCAGTTCACTCGTTGATCATTTATCTTTTGTTCGTGATCTGTTATACTTGTCGAACCTCACGTTGTTATCATTCAGTTTTCCTGTGTATTCATTTCCAGTAGTTGTTATCTTGTCTTTTGCATCTAGTTCCCACTCATGATTCTGCAACTATTTGTGTATTGCATTACCATCGTGATAGTTAAGCCCGTTGTCTACTATGCTTGAACTGTTATAGCTTCCTATCTCAAAACTTTTGTTACTCGATAGGATATCTTCTTAAGTTCTTATCTACCGAATCTTTTCCGCTCCTGTGATTGGCTTCAATTCAAAACATTTGCTAGAATTTTTTAATCTCCCATCCCCCCTCTGGTCCATATACTCTCGGTCCCTACGGAAAGTAAACCCCCCATGGTGACCAAGTATAAGAAAATGGGATATGAGACGTGAGCGGGTGGGCAATACATGTACAAATGTGGTTCCTACATCATCGAAACCTTGTGTGTATGACTTTTAAACTACTATACTTGCAAGGTGATTCAAAATGATCATGTCTTAGTAAACCCCGAGTCCACTTCGTCATGTGGCAAGTTCAAATGTGAGGTCGAACTTGTGATCAACAATGGAATAAAAGACATGATCCATGCTCAATATTGGTCATGTCACATGGGAAATGTAACGTTCCATTGATTGCGAACCTCTCATGGTAAATCATGCATTACATTGTGGTGGATCAAACCTATTCATAAGATGTCAAACCAAACATTTGCAATTCATTGAGAGGCTTTTAGACCTCACCAATAGGGACACAATAATACTGTCAAGTGTACATTTTTTACCAACTCCGCTGGATTGTTTTTTTCACTTGAAAATGCATAGAAAACCTGAGTGGTTTTCATGTCTATTTGGTACAACAACTTGAATGCTTATGACCAGCCCCAAATTGTCCTTCCCTACATGACTTTTTTGTCTCTCCTAATTTTTGCTCCCACCAGTGTTTTTGTTCCCTCCATTGATTTTGAATGACACTCAATTTTCAACACCTCCTGCTAAGTACCCACGACTTGACTCTCACTGCTCCCTCATCCCTATCTTCTCCCTCAGACCCATTCCCCTCCTGGTGAGCTATGGCTCCATCTCTATCAAACGCGATGGCTGGGTCACTCTATTGCGAGAAAGTCCCTTTTACATCTCCAACGTATCTATGGTTTATGAAGTTTTCATGTTGTTATATTATCATTCTTGGATGTTTTACAATCATTTTATAGCAACTTTATATCAATTTTTGGGACTCACCTATCACTTGAGGGAAAATTTCTACTGTCCTACAAAACTCTTTGCTTGGAGTCCCAACACGAGTCTACAAGAATAAAGTTGCGTAGTAGACATCAAGCTCGTTTCTCGCGCCATTGCCGGGGAGCTGAGGGCTTGAAGGTATACCTTTAGATCTTGCAATTGAATCTTTTAGTTTCTTGTTTTATCACTAGTTTAGTTTATAAAAAAATAACAAAAAATGGAATTGAGGTTGCATCATATTATTCATCTTTATAATGTCTTCTGTGAAAATGATGGAAAGGAAAATTGTGCTCAAAGAAGAAGAATTCAATAACATGTTTGGCATAAATGATGAGCATGATTGCAATGTTGTTAGTATGAATTCTTTGAATATCCATGATGCTAACGATATGCAAATCCATAAGCTTGGAGATGCTATGTTTGATGAAGATTATACTTTTAGTCCCCCAAGTTTTGATGAGAAATTTTATTATGATGATTATATTGATGAAAGTGGATTTGGAGAGGTCATGACTTCATTTAATGATGAATCCACTATTTTGGAAGAGGTTTCAATTCATGATGAAAATAAAGTTGCTATCTATGATGATTATGGTGATGACTTGTATGCTATACTGAATAATGATAACCATGAAACTTTTCATCATGATTTTAATTTTCAATGACATGATAGTTATTTTGTTGAATTTGCTCCCACCACTATTGATGAGAATAAATTTGCCTACGTGGAGAGTAATAAAATTTCTATGCTTGTGGATCATGAAGAGAATGCTTTATGTGATAGCTATATTGTTGAATTCATTCATGATGCCACTGAAAATTATTACGAGAGAGGAACATATGCTTTTACATATCTCAATAATATCAAGTTTCCTCTCTATGTGCTGAAAGTTTTGAAGTATTGCTTATTTTGCCTTCCTATGATAGTTGATTCTTGTTCCCATAAACTGTTTGCTCACAAAATCCCTATGCATAGGAAGTGGTTTAGGATTAAATGTGCTTGCCATGTGTTTCATGATGCTCTCACTATGATTCAATTCCTTACTTTTATGTGAGCATCATTGAAATCATCATGCCTAGCTAAAAAGGCATTAAAGAAAAGCGCTTGTTGGGAGATGATATGTCTCCAACGTATCTATAATTTTTTATTGTTCCATGCTATTATATTATCTATCTTATATGTTTTATATGCATTATTATGCTATTTTATATGATTTTTGGGACTAGCCTATTAACCTAGAGCCCAGTTCCAGTTTCTATTTTTTCCCTTGTTTTTTAGTTTCGCAGAAAAGGAATATCAAACGAAGTCCAATTGACCTGAAAATTTACGGAGATTATTTTTGGACCAGAAGAAGACCACAGAGCATCGGAGATGGACCAGAAGAGTCTCGATTCAACCACGAGGGTGGAGGGCGCGCCCTACCCCCTGGGTACCCCCTTATCTCGTGGCTGCCTCGGGGACCCCCCTGACTTGTTCCCGACGTCAACACCTCTTATATATCCCCAAACTTCCAGAACAGAACCAAGATCGGGATTTCTGGCACCGCAAGCCTCTATAGCCACAAAAAACCAATCGGGAGCCTGTTCTGGCACCCTACCGGAGGGGGATCCATCACCGGTGGCCATATTCATCATCCCGGCGCTCTCCATGACGAGGAGGGAGTAGTTCGCCTCGAGGCTGAGGGTATTACCAGTAGCTATGTGTTTGATCTCGCTCTCGTGTTCTTGATTTGGCACGATCTTGATGTACCGCGAGCTTTGCTATCATAGTTGGATCTTATGATGTTTCTCCCCCTCTACCTTCTTGTAATGGATTGAGTTTTCCCTTTGAAGTTATCTTATCGGATTGAGTCTTTAAGGATTTGAGAACACTTGATGTATGTCTTGCATGTTCTTATATGTGGTGACAATGGGATATTCACGTGATCCACTTGATTTATGTTTTGGTGATCAACTTGCGGGTTCTGTGACCTTGTGAACTTATGCATAGGGGTTGGCACACATTTTCGTCTTGACTCTCCGGTAGAAACTTTGGGGCACTCTTTGAAGTTCTTTGTGTTGGTTTGAATAGATGAATCTGAGATTGTGTGATGCATATCGTATAATCATACCCGCAGATACTTGTGGTGACATTGGAGTATCTAGGTGACATTAGGGTTTTGGTTGATGTGTGTCTTAAGGTGTTATTTTACTATGAACTCTAGGGCTGTTTATGACACTTATAGAAATAGCCCAATGGATTGATCGGAAAGAATAACTTTGAGGTGGTTTCGTACCCCACAATAATCTCTTCTTTGTTCTCTGATATTAGTGACTTTGGAGTGACTCTTTGTTGCCTGTTGAGGGATTGTCATATGATCTAATTATGTTATCATTGTTGAGAGAACTTGCACTAGTGAAAGTATGAACCCTAGGCCTTGTTTCGAAGCATTGCAATACCGTTTCGCTCACTTTTGTTACTAGTTACCTTGTTGTTTTTATATTTCCATATTACAAAAACATATATCTATCATCCATATTGCACTTGTATCACCATCTCTTCGCCAAACTAGTGCACCTATACAATTTACCATTGTATTCGGTATGTTGGGGATACAAGAGACTCTCTGTTATTTGGTTGCAGGGTTTTTTGAGAGAGACTATCTTCATCCTACGCCTCCCATAGATTGATAAACCTTAGGTCATCCACTTGAGGGAAACTTGCTACTGTCCTACAAAACTCTGCGCTTGGAGGCCCAACACGAGTCTACGAGAAGAAGATTGCGTAGTAGACATCAAGCTCTTTTCTGGCGTCGTTGCCGGGGAGGTTAGTGCTTGAAGGTATATCTTCAGATCTTGCAATTGAATTTTTTAGTTTCTTGTTTAATCACAAGTTTAGTCTATAAAAGAAAACTACAAAAAAAATTGGAATTGAGGTTGCTTCATATGCTTCATCTTTTTAATGTGTTTGCTGAAATGATGGAAAAGACAATTGTGCTCAAGTGTTGGAAGAAGAAGTCTATAAAATGTTTGGCATAAAATCCTTATATGATGAGCATGAGTGTAATGTTGTTATTATGAATTCCTTGAATATCCATGATGCTAATGATATGCAAAGCCACAAGCTTGGGGATGCTATGTTTGATGAAGATGATATTTTTTGTCCCCCAAGTTTTGATGAGAATATTTATTATGGTGAAAGCATGCCTCCTATTTATGATGATTATATTGATGAAAGTGGGTTTGGAAGAGTGTCAACTTTAGGAAGTAATGATCCCACTATTTTGGAGGGTGTTGAATCCTATTGTGATAATCATGAAAGTGGATTTGGAGAGGTCATGACTTTATTTTGTGATGAATCCACTATGTCGGAAGAGGTTCCAATTGATTATTAGAAAAAAGTGTAACATCCCAAAATTCTAGATTTTGGAATGTCATATTAAATAAATAATTGTGGTTGTTTGTTCGATTGTTGTGTGAATGATTGTGGGAATTTGAGTGGAAACTGAAACTTTTTGAAAGTTCAATGAGAGGGAATGAAATGACTTTCCCAAACTTTCACTTTGCATTTTGATCTCAAAGAATTCAAATTCAATTCAAACACAAAACCCTAGAGTGAAGATGACATGACTTCTTCCATTTGAAATGAAAAGGGTTCTGAAAAGATTTGAATTCCATTTGGAAATATTTCAAATTCAAAAAGTTTATGCAACTCAATGAGTTTCATGAGAGAAGACAAAATGACATCTTCAAATCCTAAGAAAGAGAGTTGGAAGTTTCAAAGAATCAAATTGAAAGTCCCATTGAAGTTATTTTGAAACCCACTTTCAATTTGGAGTTATTTGGTTTTTATTCAAATTATTTTTCTCCAAAAAATAATATATGGAAAATAGGGTAAAATGATTCCTTACAGTTGAAAAATGGATTTGAAATCATTTTGGTATTTTAAAATAATTTTATTTGCATTTTTATTGCAACAACAGCACTATTTGACTTTTGTGAATTTTTGTGGATTTTATTTGCCTCTGAAAATATTTTGTCCATTGGAAATTATTCATGACTTAGGAAATTATTTTCTGAAAAATTTGATATATTATATGTCTATATATCATTTTTTTATTCTCTGTTTACTTTCTTGTTTTGTCCATTGTAAAAAAAAGAGAAAACCCTAGCCAACCTAACCCAGCGTCGCAGCCCAGTAGGCCAGCAGGCCGGCCCATGGCCACCTCCCCATGGCCTCGCTCCCGAAACCCCTTCCCACCGGTCACCCGCACCGCGTCCCTCTCTTTCTCGCTCGCTCACCCTCAGACGCCGACAGGTGGGCCCCGCCCGTCAGCATCTTCTTCCCCACGTCATCGATAGAGGCCGCAACTCCCACGCCTCACCGGCCGATTTTCTCACGAAAATCGCCTCGCCCGCAGCCCCTTTCCCACGCAAGACTCCCTGTAAATATTCCCCTCCTCCTCCTCGTCCAATTTTCACGAAAACCCTGATCTCTTGTGACCTACAGCTCCATCCTGATCTCGTCGGAGTTCCTCCGCACTATCGCAGCTCCGCCGCCTTGCCCGGCTATCCACCGTCGCTCCCGACCATCACCGACTCCACCATCCGATCTGTCGCGGAGCACCTCATCTCCCAGTGGTTTCGCCCGACGTCAGCGACCACCGGAGCACTGCCACCAACCTCACCCAACCTCGTCGGAGCACGGGGTTCGGCAGAACCTTGCCGAGCTCGCCTTGGACCTCCCTAGAGATGAACTTCACCACCATCGAGACCGCAGTGACGCGTTGTGTCCGCCCGTCGCCTCCGCCATCGCCCCCGACCACCGGAGCAGCCGCCGCCGTCACGCCCAAGCCACCACCATCCATCGTCACCGTTGCCACCCTCTGTAAGCCGCCGGAGCTGCTCACCACCGTCTGATCTCATTCGTACGTGTAGGATTAGATCTGTGAAACGTTAGGTTAATTTTTAAGTAGATCGGTTTATTTCCGAGTTTAGTTTCGGATACTCTGGTTTAGTTTAGCCGGTCGGTGCATTTATTAGTTGTTTACGTTGTAGTTAGTTCATCGTCCGAGCGTTAGATAACTGCAGATCGCCCACCTCCTAGGCCTAGTGGCGCCATTTGTTTTTTTCTAGTTGTTTTTCGTTTATGTTTTTAAAGCAGAAAAGTTTCAATTTGTAAAATCTATATCTCTTAGGCTTTTTTGATTTTTTGATTTATTATTTTTGCTCTAGTTTATAAATTTCTTATAGTTTCCGCAGAAATTAATTTTGGCCATGTTTTAGTTTTTAAAAAATTGTTTTATTTGAATTTTACTCAGATTAGTATTTCTGCTATAAATGGAGTTAGGATTAATTATTTCTAGTGATTATTTTTGCTGCTGTTTTGTTTTGACCTCGCCTATCACTAGGATTAATTTGGGTATTTTTAGATTGTATTAAAATTAGTTTACCTCAAAAACAGCCCTGTTTTATTTTCTTTTACTTTGTTGATGTTTTCTGTTATTTTAATCACATTAAATTTATTTATTTTCAGTTGTTTTATTTTAGTTAGGTTAGTTTCTGTAGAGTTAGAAGGTGAACTTCTATTTACAAAAAAGAAAATGTTTTATTTTATTTTCTTACTAGTTTTGTTCTAGGCATAAATAGAGTTTTATAAAAAAAATATGTGTTTGTTTTTGCTAGTAAAAGCTTATGAAAAATACCTTATGTTAAAAACTATTTTTCTTTTCTATTAAATAGTTTAGTGCTTTATTTGCTGTTAAGTTTTTTTTTATTTAGGGCAAAAGCTATTTTGTAGTTGTGAAGTCGTAGAGTTTCCTTTAGTGTTTCTTTATAGTTTTCTTTGAAGTTCTTTTTGGAGTTTTATTTTTGGTTTCTATTATTGATTTTGTTTGATGAATTGCATTTTGATTTCTTTAATGATTGTTAGAATTTCTTGCTAGAATGCTTGCTTATATGAGTGCTATGTCTGCTTAATATAGATTTTCAACAGAGTGGCAAATAGTTCTACCGAGTTAATTTCGGAGCACTATTATTTTCATCAACTTACCCGGCAAGTTCACTTTAACCATGTTTTTCATACCTATGTTTTATTTGCATGTAGTAGCACCCTTTCAACAATCCCTCCAGAAGTGTTATTGAATCTTGTAGTTGAGTAGAATGCATGAGGTAGAAACCCATCCCTATTACCAAGCCTGGGATGTTATATAGTTTTAATGCTACGCTATAGTTGCAGCGTACGAAGAAAAAACCCTAAGGCTATAATACCATGTTAGGAATATACATCTAGTACTCTAACACAAGTAAGTACAATAATCTGACAATATGGATGAAAAATGTGAAAATATGGCAAAATGAGATCTAGTTTCAAAGATCTCACAGCAAAGAAACAATGAAACATTGCCGGTTAACATTAGGTCAACGGTTTGAGAGAATAGATTTTTAGAAAATTAAATTTAGGGAATATTTTGTCAATGCCATGTTATATGTATGTGTAGGATCAAAGTAAAAAATCTTCTAAAACTTGAAATTCTTCAAGAAATATCGGACAGGACAGTAGTATAGAGACAAAACAGATGAATGACTAGACATATTACGTAGCATGCAAAACAAAACCCATAGACAGAAATAGACGCGTGCGAGCAAGCAAAATTACCAATTACCGTACAAGTACACAAGTCTAACAAACAATATGATACACTTGAGGAAGGGTAAATAGAGTACAAAGCTAAACGTCTAGATATGCGGAGATATAAGCTAGATGCTAGCAAAGTTTTCACAACATTATCACAAAGAAGGATGCATAAGGGGAAACTACAGAGGAATTAAAAAAGTAATACAATGCGAAGAAATGGAACATGTTTGCTTGTAGAAGACAATGTGATGTGTTGACCCAGTTCAAATTGCTCACACAACTCTATGTCTAGTTGATGAGGCTATGCCATAGCTCTGAAGACAAAAAAGTATTCGTTTTGTTATCCTTGAACTAAATTCCACATAACTCGTACAATTACTCATGGTAGATTTTGAAGTTATCTCTGAAACAGACTTCTAGTAGTCTAGAGGATGCACAATTCTCAAGAGTAAAAGGTCTTATGTCAGCTCCGATCAAATTCTTCGATGATGCTCAATCACTTAGCAATTTTTAAGCTCTAGAATTTTTCCTCACTTAGGATTTCACTCAAATTTTGGGAGTGTGAGAGCTTAAACAATACCAACAGTCAACCAACATCCAAGTGACACATAGCTAAGAGCATCTCGAATAGCCGCCCAATTTGAGGGCACCATTTTAGACTCGGAGTAAAATTTAGGGCACCAAAAAGTGCTCTTTTGAACACGAGAAAGTTTCATCTCCAACAATTGTCTTATAATAGGGCACCAAATAAGGCAGTTGCACCACAATTTGTTTACATATGTATTTGAACAAACTATGAATTTGGCTAATTTAACATATGAATTTTTGTACCACAACTATGCAAGATCATATGCACGTAAAGCAACAACATATGAAATTCAACTTCAAATCCGCATATCAAGTTCAAATGCAAATCACAAACATAGTGCATGACCGGCACAAACAAAAGTGCATGACCGACACAAAAAAAAGATACATAGTCTCTCAACCCTCCTTGCCACTCGTGCTTTCTTTCTCCTTTGGCTTCATCTCGTCATTGCCTTCTTTTTCTTCATCGGCATGCTTTGTGCCATTCATGCCGCCACCCATACCTCCCATGGCATTCATGCCATCATCCATACCTCCAAAAAGACACCTCCCATGGCATTCATCGTACCTCCAAAACCGCATCCCATGGAACCCAAGCCACCTCCCATCATGCTCATCAAACCCCCATGTATCCTCCCATACCGCCCATGTCACCACCGGTGGCTCCCCCCCCCCTCCCCCCATGCCACCAACCATCAAGCTCATCACACTCATGGACTTCCTCGCCAACATTTGATCTTTGCACAGCTCAACAAATGTCATTTGCTTTGTGTTGAGACCACTTGTGTCCAAGAACATAATTTTTCTTCCAAGTCGTGCATAGCAATATGTCTTCACTATTTATGTAGTTTCCCGTTCTTCCCTTTGGAATAGAATCAAGGAACATGTCTTCATCCTCCAAGTCATGATTCTCATCATCATCATATTGTGTTTCATCAAACTCTCAGATGCATATTATTGAGACAAAATCTTCATTTGCAACATTTGTAAATTTCAAAAATGCTTCATCGTCAACACTATATGCACATAATCCAACATAGAAACACATCATTTATCATTGCATTCAACAACTACAAGCAGAATCGAAACAAAAAAATGAAGAAAAAATTATTTACCTTTTGGACAAATCGTCAAGCTTCTGGCATTCTCTGCGACAAGAGAGTGCCACAAAAGCTAAAAGGCAAGTTCTACAGGACGGCGGTTCGACCCGCAATGTTGTATGGCGCTGAGTGTTGGCCGACTAAAAGACGACATGTTCAACAGTTAGGTGTGGCGGAGATGCGTATGTTGAGATGGATGTGTGGCCACACGAGGAAGGATCGAGTCCGGAATGATGATATACGAGATAGAGTTGGGGTAGCACCAATTGAAGAGAAGCTTGTCCAACATCGTCTGAGATGGTTTGGGCATATCCAGCGCGGGCCTCCAGAAGCTCCAGTGCATAGCGGATGGCTAAAGCGTGCGGAGAATGTCAAGAGAGGGCGGGGTAGACCGAATTTGACATGGGAGGAATCCGTTAAGAGAGACCTAAAGGATTGGGGTATCACCGAAGAGCTAGCTATGGACAGGGGTGCATGGAAGCTTGCTATCCATGTGCCAGAGCCATGAGTTGGTTTCGAGATCTTATGGGTTTCACCTCTAGCCTACCCCAACTTGCTTGGGACTAAAGGCTTTGTTGTTGTTGTTGTTGTTGTTTCGGACAAATCGTCGAGCACGTTGTGGGTGCCGGTGACGGTCGACGGATCCTCCACTACCGGCGGCGGGGACGGGACTTTCGCAGCCACAACCGCAACTGACGAAGCAGCCACCTTCTTCGCCGCCGTAACGGTCAACTCGCGCAACGGCTGCTTCACGCCACCTCCTCAAGGCTTGGGCACGGCAGTGGCCTTCTTCGGCTGAGGGCCATCCTTTTCAACGGTGGTTGCATGTCGTGGAGCCGCAAATCCACCACGACTGGCAAGGGCAGTGGCCATCACGACGATGGCAGGGGGAGCTCCGGCTGCAGCAGAGGGGACTTCGCCGGCTATTGAGAGGAAGGCGAGAGCGGCGGCGAGCAGCAGAGGGTCGGCTACGACGTAAGAGGAGTCGGCCATGGCACGCAATGGCCGATGGGCAAGCAGAGGCGCTACAATCTAGTCACACGCAGCTAAATGACTACGGTTGGGTGTCACAAGGGAATCACGCAACTTTGCGACAACCGTGTCCAGGTGTTGTATATTTGCAGCACTTATACCTTATTTTAGGGCGCCCAAAAGAAGTTTTGCAGAAAAGCGCACTAAAATAGGGCCTATTGGAGATGGGCGCTGATAGGCACCGGCGGACCGGCCCAATGCTGCGTGTACATCCGATAGAGTCTTTTTCAACCGTCAGATTAAAATTAACTTCGTCCCCACAAAGTCAACACACGTAGGAAAAAGCAGATCGGGAAAAAGTGAGCGTGCACGCATGCCCCACTCTGTGCAAGCTTGCCGGCCGCCTCGCTTGTCCTCGGCGACCCGTGCCACCGCGCTAGCCATCCGCGCTCGCCAGCGACCCGTGCCACTGTGCTCGCCTTGGCTGCCTCCACTCACCATAGTTGCGGCTCAAACACAAGAAGGGTCCAGAGCGCGCGATCACCATGGTTGCAGCATCCTAACGTCCTCATCTCTGGCTCACCTGTTAGAATAAATCCGAGGCATACCATCGATCATCCGAGGACCAAGCAATCAACCGAGGCACGACACCGAGATTTGTTAACGAGGTTCACCGATATGGCTACATCCACGGGGCCTGACTACGGGCGCTCCTCCCCATGACACCGTCACAGTACCGCACACCGGCCACCCAGGCGCCGGCACATGCCGCCGGCTCCCCCTTGCGTGCCTGTGCAAATATGTTGGCATAGGTTATATCGTGTGTCTACCCCCGCTATATAAGAGAGGCCTAGGATACAAGTGTCCTACTAGGACACGACTCCATATCCTACCTAAACACAATACTACTCAGAGTCCAACTGTAGCCTACCTTGTACACTATATTCGACACAACTCCAACAAACTCCACCTTGGCGAATATTCTCCACCACCTTGAGTTCGTCAATGCTTTAAACTTCCATGTACATTGGACTTGAGCTTATCCCATGAGTATCACTGCTACTCCAAAACTCCATGCGACTCCACCTGCAACTTGTAGTCCCTTCTTTTCTTGACCACAATCAACACTCGAGCAAAATTAAGTTCCTTGTTACTCTAGTTTGTGCTCCCAACTTCCAGAGTATCCGTCCAACGCCATCACACACTGATCACTGACCTGCGTGAAAGTGAACAACTCACATATTGGGTGTCACACATAAGAGTTACCTGAACTCAACATCACCGCTCCTTTCTTGACCGCCTGTCTGAAACTTGAAGGAATTTCACCGTTACTTGTTGTCATCCCGAATCAAATTCGCAGTTGTCTCACCACATGTATGACCACCAGAGCCCTGGCCCGTCTCCATGTGCCGTGCATACCGCACGCCTCGCCGCTATTACCACGTCGAGCCTCCGCTGTCCCGGTCGAGTCTCAAGGGTCGCAAAACCACACCACTCAACCCCCACTGCAGAATACCACCGATCATCATCGGTCGATGACGAGTTTCACGCTTCCATCAGACCACTGGGCTCCAGTCCGAATTGCATGTCACTCGCTTTTTCCCGCCGATGAATAGGCTTCGACTCTCTGTGCACTTACGCCGTAGCCCCTCAATCCAGCTCCACCTTCAACATGACTCCATGGTGGTTGTAAGTGCCACCCCGCGCCTCGTTGACTTCAAGCTCTCATGCGTACGTCGTCTTGAATCAACTCCGCGCCATAGCCTTGTCGAAGCCACACAAGCACTCAGGCTTGTGCCACGTGTTTCCACGCCCCAGAAGTCGGTCACCATCAGCATCACGCTCCTATGTCGCTGTCGCCGATCCCACCACCGTCTTCTGTTCCAATCGACTCACGCCAATCCGTCAGACTGCCAAGTCCAACCCCGCCGAACTCGGTCGACTGTATGACACGCTCAAGGCTCCCAAATCGTGTTCCACGAAATTTCCATCCGTCACAAGATAATTCCATCTCAGCTGACATGACTTCCTGCAACGCCTTCAAGCATCCCTGTTGTGCCAACAAATATTTCACTCTTATCTGCCATAACCCAAGGTTTTCAGTTCCGTTGAACTTCTCCACCTCAAACCTGGTACCCGTTGGCGCCATGGTCCTTTGTACGGCTGACCATGTGAAAAATTATCTGAGCTTTTCTCACATGATGCCCCAAGTACACGAACAGAACCTCTGCATACTACTAGCAATTCCAACTAGCTGGTCTTCACCTGATCTACTCTTGGCTCAACCCCGATGCTGCTGTTGCTTTGTCAACGCCCGTGTTTCAATGGATGCATATCACCAGATGGATATTTCCCTTCGCTTGAAACGATCTGCCTCTCTCCCTGTCACATGAGGACTCGGTCCTCTTTTTTTTCCAAAACAAATCTCACAAACGAGCAGCACACGTCCCTCAAGTGGGCCTCGTCCACGCTTGGACTAGCACATGCATGCCACCGCGACGCGTTACTTCCTTGCCAACTGTGCCTGCGCGCGACCCTCGTGCACCGTATGCTAAGGCTACGCAGCACCGCCGCCTACATGCATACTCTCGTTCGGCGCCTGATCCGATCGATATCGCCGAGAGCCCGAGACTGAATCCTGATGCTCGTGTTATGTCGCCGCAGGATGTACGCTCGCCCGACCGATCCGTCAAATCGATCGCCGCACGTCACGCCTCCTGCTTCCGAGCCAGACTCGCCGGCTCTGCTTCCAATTGCTTTTCCCAATCTCGTCGAGAACCACACCGCCATCGGCTGCATCTCAAACTTGATTTTTTCTCTGATCAACAATCCACAACCTCTGAACAACCTAGCTCATGATACCACTTGTTAGAATAAATCCGAGGCATACCATCGATCATCCGAGGACCAAACAATCAACCGAGGCACGACACCGAGATTTGTTAACGAGGTTCACCGATATGGCTACATCCCCGGGGCCTGACTACGGGCGCTCCTCCTCATGACACCGTCACAATACCGCACACCGGCCACCCGAGCGCCAGCACATGCCGCCGGCTCCCCTTTGCGTGCCTATGCAAATATGTTGGCATAGGTTATATCGTGTGTCTACCCCCGCTATATAAGAGAGGCCTAGGATACAAGTGTCCTACTAGGACACGACTCCATATCCTACCTAAACACAATACTACTCAGAGTCCAACTGTAGCCTACCTTGTACACTATATTCGACACAACTCCAACATCACCGCCGTCGTCGACTTGCACCGCCATCTCCAGCAAAAAAATCTAAAGCAACAAAAAATTTCAGTACTCAGTTGAAACCAAAATATTTGCCAGTTCCAGCAAAAATCCCAGCAACAAAAAACTCCGATAGTCAATTGTATCAAAGACATTAGCCAGTTCCAGCAAAAAAAACTTGTTCCAGCAAAACAATCTCGAAGCAAAAAAACACCAGTGCTGATGATAGGACATCGCCGTGCCGGTTGTAGCAAAAACATGCATCGCCGCCAATGGTCGCAACAAAATTTCTCGCCAGATCCAGCAAAAAATCTTGCCGGTTGTAGCAAAGAAAAGGAGGTGGCAGCAAAAACTACTCGACGATTGGCTGGTTCTGTCTGTGGTTGCAGCTTTTTTGCCGGCCGGTTCCACCAAAAAGACACCGGTTGTAGCACCAAAGGCCATCCTCTCCACCGCCTGCTCCAGCGCCACGACCAGATGAATTGAATCTCTCACCGGTTCCAGCAAAAAGACTCACCAATTCCTTGAAGTTACTCCCTCCGTTCCAAAATAGATGACTCAACTTTAGTACAAAGTTAGTACAAAGTTGGGTCATCTATTTTGAAACAGAGGGTGTAGATTTCAAAGTCTTCACTCAGAAGAATTGAATCTCTGAAACCGAACTAAATATCATACACACAAAAGACTTCTATCCCCAAATATCGAGTACGAGGAAACGTTTTATATCTTAGCTCCAGAACATGTCACACCACATGCAGCAGCCACTACCAGACGTACGCTCGTGCAATGTTTGGATACAATGACAACTCTGAATTTGGGCGCCAATCAACAATAATCTAAGAATATACAAGGAGACCAATAAAATCACAATCGACTAAGAAAGTTCATGCATGATAGTTCACATCGTCACATCAGTATGTGGCTTGAATGCCGGTTCGGGACAGTTCATGCCAGCCATGCACAGTACAGGAGAAACTTGAATGCTGGTGCTTCTGTCCCTCAAGAGTTCTAGCGGACGCTGTCAGGCCTGCTGGCGCTTCGCATCGACGGCTTCCTTCAGCTTCCTCCCAAGCGCAAAGGCAAGAGGGGGTGGCACAGCATTGCCAATCTGCCTGTGCTTGCTCTGAATGGTGCCCGAAAACTGGTAGCTGTCAGGAAAGCCCTGCAGACGTTGATAGGTTCAAATCAGATTATCTACCAGCCCTTACAACAATCTTTAACACATTTGCGGCTATTTGTTATCAGATGGGTGGATGTAGAGCAGCTTAAGCTTACCTGAGATCGCGCACATTCACGGACCGTGATAATCCTGTCCTGGTCAGGATGGAAGCACATGCCAACCTTGCCCATCGGCTGAGGATCAGTCACAGAAGTGGGGAAATTGCCCTCCCAATCTAACCTCCCATACAGACCCTTCCACTGATTGTGCCTTTTAGCGGTGTTAGGCAAGCACCAAGGTATCAGGTCCACCATTTGCCCAGAAGATAGCTTCACCTGCATATGTATGTTCTGGGAATTAACATCTCACAAACACCAAAAACGATAAACTATAGATCAACAGAAACAGTGAATGCAGCTACAGAGTAGGACAGTCTCATTTACCTTCTCATCTGGCAGGTCATGCCAGTCACAACCAGGTCGTTTGGGAATGTGTTTGCATCTTATGAGATTTAATTCATTCATCTCCTTAGATATGTGATCGTTCAATGCAATAGTGCTACCTCTGATCTTCTTCTGAAACCAAGAGGTAGGCTCACCTCCATACTGCATTAAGAGAGGAATTCACTAAATATGGGAATCCAGAGCAGAAACAAAAGGAAAACTGAATGGCCTTGGAATATTACCTCAAGTATGAGTTTACTTGCACCATTTTCCACTTTCGGCAAATCCCCAATTGTATCTCTAACAGTTATTGCACGGAAAGGCGCCCCACCAGCAGTGCTTTTGGCAGCTGCATAGTATTTGCCATCAGGCAGTGTTATTTTCAGTTCAGGGCTAGCAAACACGTGCATCGGTTCTGGCCAATCAGGAAGAATCTCTCCAGGAGCAGCAGCCCAAATGAATGCCCTTTTCCTGGACTGAGCAACACCAAAAGTACCTGCTTCTAAGATTCCAAAACGAACCTAAACAACAGGTAAACAACTTCTCAATATACAGATTCAAAGAAGTGCTAACTAGGTAGTTTAAGTAGACAATGGCAAGAATTAGCACCTGGTATCCCATTTCCAGAAGAGATGCAACTGCCAGTCGGAAGGTCTGCCCTTTGTTGAAGGAAACAAAATTCCTGACATTTTCTAAAAGAAAGAATCTGGGACGAAAATACTCCGCAAAAGAGAGGAATGCTAAAATCATCTCACACTGAACTTTACTCCATGGGCTTTGGTTGAATCTGTTCATGCCAGAAAAGCCCTGGTAACAGAAAAAGGGTATGCATAGGTCAATAACGGGTTAACATTTTGAACAACAATCTGCTTACCAGTGCTTATAGCAATATAATGTACCTGACAGGGAGGACCACCATTTATGAATTCTACTTCACCAGGGACAGGAAGGTTTTTAATATTCTCTTCAGCAAGTTTAGCTGCTTGTTCAGCAGCTTCAGAAGTTGAGACACAGTCATCAGAATCCCCACATTTGTCCATGATTGCCCTGCATCATCACGAAGCAATCCACAGAAATAAATAAATAGATAAATGCAACATAGCGCATAAATTAAACAATTTCACCTACTTTAAAATCACATTGCAGTTATCCACAAACACAGCAGCTTCCGGATGATTTTGCCTAAATGCTTCACCAGCTGGTTCCTCATATTCAATTGCCCATTTTGTAAATGACACACCTGCAGAATTTAACAATGAGAATAAAAAAATATAGTTAGAAGGCCAACATGTTCATGTTAAACCATACCCACTGAAGGAAGTGCATACCAGCTTGCTGCAACCCTTCTGATAAACCTCCACAGCCAGCAAAAATGTCAAGAGTTGCAATACGGCTCTCTTTGGGCACCTCCATCCATTTGCCTAAATCAACTTCATTATTTTCACAGATCTGCTTTCCCTTGTTCTTTTTCAAAGCACCAGTTGCCTTGCGAGCCACAGACATGAGCTTTACATTTGAAGGCAACTGCCAAGGCAGAACCTACATTCAGTTAAATACAAAAACTAGCAGTTCTAAATCAAAATGTTATATTAGCCAACTAACCTGCTTGAGAGCTCCAGTGGCACGATCATAGAAATGCTCACAGAAGAATATATGTTCAATCATTACAGGAAGGTCTGAATTTGAGATATCTATCTTCTTTCTGACCTCGCATTTTCCCTCTATCATATCCACCGGCACATTGATTATATCTTCACTATAGTATACCTGAATCAAACAAAAAAAGGTTAACAATATGTATTGAAGACTATTTAAGGAGAATGATGACAAAACTGTGTTATCAAGCATGGAACTAATGATGGTGTTACAGATATCAGACATAAAACAAATATATACAGAGGAAGAAGAGTATAACCTCTCTGATATCAGATGTATAAGCTTTAGCAGATGAAATGTCATCTGGTCTATAAAATCTTCGAACACTGACTTTGGTTGATGCAGGGTCAACTTTTTTAGAACCAGCAGGTCCACAGACATCCAGAAGATGGCAAACTGCATAGGGCTTCAGGCCAATGTTTCTTCCTGCCTTGTAGGTGCCACGATCCTCCTCTTGGGAGAAAAACTCAGGCCTAATGTATAAGAAGTCATGGACACTATAGGTTACCTTTCTGTAAATGAAGCTGGTCTTGGTAAGTATTCTTAATTCATCACAGTCCGGTTCTCTGTGCTCACAAGAGCCACAGACACCATTACCAAGACCCAGTTTATCACAAGGTAGAGAGAAGAAGGCACCCTTCTCAGGCCAGTACAGGCTTCTACATAAATATTCCATGGGCAGACCCTTCTTTTTCTTCTCTTCCACTTTGGCCCGCTCAATCTTCTCAGCTTCAGAATTCTCTTTTCTATACTTGTGACCCCAAGGCATTGATTGGAGATTGACAGACACCAATTCCTTGATGTCCTTTAGTTCAAACTCCAAACAGTCATTAGTTAAGAAAATGTCCCTTTCATTTGCAGCATTGCCGAGAACAGTTTCTGAGCCTTTTTGCAGAATTCTTCCATGAACCATTTTTGCACCATCAGATTTCTGAAACATGTACTCAACAAAGCATATGACTATTTCTCCTGAATCATCTTCCAGTGTGACTGCCCCTCCGACATCTATTCTGAGTTCCCGTGCATGCGCACATTTGTATAAAGCTTCTCCAGAAGTTGTTTTCCCAGCTGGCTCACCCTTCCATCTCATTTCTTTGCTAGTTTGTGATACCAATTTTCGAGACCGCGTTGATGGTGGAGTCTTTGCAACCTTGTCTTCTTCAATCTGTACCTCTTCCTCAGCATCCTCATCTTCATTTTCTTCTTGTTCATCATCAACTTCTTTTGCTTCATTTCCATCTCCCTCCTTCAAATCTTCAGGGAAATGGTGTGCATAGTAATCACTCCATATTCTGTTGATCAATCTTGTTGTGGTTGCACGCATTGCTTTTCTTTTTGATGATGTTCCCATTGTTGCAATTGGGTTCAGATTCTCTCCTCTTGTTACTTGAGCCTTTTTCTTCATGAACAACTTTGTATGCCTTCTCTGCTCCATCTTCATCAACAGGCCAGTGGCAAAAGCACTACGTCGAATTGTCTCATCAGGGAAATCTGCAAACTGCTGAAGTATGATCTGTCCATGTACCACAATGTACCTCTCAACCAGTACAATATTGGACGATATAAAAGCAGGATTCTCTTTGTCAAACTCTGCCACTTTCTTGATGACATCAACAAAAGAAAGCTTTGAAGCACGGCTTTGCTCTTTTAGCAGGGTGATGATGCTAACAGCAAGCCTTGCTGTTTTCAGTACAGGTTCACACCAAGGAGCATATTGCTTTATTGGCTGCCGTAGCTTGTACCTGAAAATACATGCAATGTAAGTTCTAATGGAGTGCAGCCAGAAACAAATAAAGACTGGGCAAAAGGAACGAGAGGATTCAGTGAAAAGAATACTGAACAGGCAGTGGCATGAAGATTACACAATAAAATAGCAATAAAAACTGACTGGGGTACTCACCAAGCCACATCAGTTCGAATGGTTATGCAAACCATCGAGCCACCAAATTCTATAACCCATTCCTTGATTGGGCTCAAATATATTGGAACTCCTACATCCTGGTTATCAGCTTTACTTGATGAAGAAGACAACTTTGCAGACTCAGCTGTGGAACAGCAACTGCCATCATCCTCTCTCATAAAACCAGATCCAAAGACAACTATATCATTTTCTGCGCCTGACTTCATAGGGATTAATTCCAGAGAAATAAGCCTAGAATCTGCATTGTATAGAGCCCAGTTGTTGAGGATTCTTACTGGCACATCACCAGAGAACATGCCATCCTCACTATCAAATATGTATTCATCCATTTCCTGGCTAGATGGTTTATAGTATGCAGGCAGAGGGTAGTCATTTGCAATCTCAGCTTCACTAATTTTGATGTAGACATTTTTCTGGGAAGGGACTCCACGGTTACCCCTCTGTTTCTTCATCATCTTCCATTCTTCTTCTTCATGCAATAATCTTGCTAATTTCTCATCATCATCCTCAGCTACCTCTTTACGCTCAATATCCTTGATCTTCAGGCTCCCATTTGAAATGCTAAGTGGCATCTTGGTAAATTCTGCTCGAGATTTGCACTCATCTCTTAGAGCAAGAAGAACTGGCAATGTAACAAGCTTCTCATCATCATTGCCTGCCGTCTGATCCAAACCAATAAGCTGGTTGTATACAAACTCGCCAGTGGCAATCATGAATTCTTTGCTCATTGTTCCAGTGTAACCTTGGATGGCATTAACAGAGCGAACAACACTAGCAAGCAATTCTTCCAGACTCATGTTAGGATTCCCACCTACTGATCTCATGAGCTTTCTGTAGACTTCAACACATACCTGTGCCTTCTCATAAAAGTGGTTGAAGTAAGACTTGTAGCTGCTTGCTGGTTTCACACATTCATAATCAGCAAGTTCTGTTGAGAGCCAGACCACTGCAGTACCTTCATCATAACCAGATATTGCCCAGTCCTCAATACGCCCAAATCCTTCACAGCGTACACCTCTTTCACGCTCTTTTTCTAGATCATCATCCATAGGCATGATAAGAGCTGTTATGAAAAAATCATCTATTTCAGACATTTCAAATGGCTGCAGATTCCCATCTGCATCATGCAAGATGAAATCAATCAACTTCCGGCAAGGCGGTGAATCTTCTGGCCCTAATTTTGTCAGGTTGATTGCATCTATTTCTTCCTCTTCCATCCGATTTTTCTTGATCTTGACAACAGAAGTTTTTTCTGATAAACGTACAGATTTCTCCTTAAAATCAGAACAGGCTGCTGCCCTCCTTGGCCTCTTGTGAGTAGCAGAACCAGCACACTTTTCAACACCATTTGTTGCATCCTGAGGCCCATCCACCAATTTTCCTTGTGCGGTGGATTCTTCACCCTTCTTTTGTGGCTTTGCTCTGCACCTTTTTGTTCCTGAAAGACCATCATTCAGATAAAATAACTAAATCAGGAACAAAAAGAAAGAAACTAAATGCTGAACAGTGAAAGGCATCAATAATACAATGACACAGCACTCAGGTGTTACAGCAATGGGATTGGGTCCATAACTGGTAGGCATGAGAGGTGGCCAGCCTAGACTTGGCTGGCTGCCTTCCACAAGCTTGACTGGCAACGATGCCAGCACTCGGCAGACACAAGACAGGTGTTAAGATATGATTGCTTAGCCTCAATGAGGCATGCAGAAGCCTCTTTGATATTCTTCTTCATGAAATGGCATTCAAGCCTTTTGTGTATTTCTTGGAAATTATGTTATATAGATGGATCTCCTTCCTAACAAAAAGTGCTAGGGGTGCCAACTGCCAATTGGTATGAAGAAACACAACAAATGTTCACTGCATAAGTTACAGACAGTTGCTGCCAACTATCATTAACTTGACAATTAAGTCACAGACAAAGCTCCAACATGATCTACGGAGACACACACAGGCTAAATTGTAGATGTCAGTGGTGTCCACACACCAAGATCAGATGGCACAAAAAAAGCCTCATTTATATCTATATTTATATTATATGGTTAGTTTCGTGTTCTCCTGGTGTAAACCCTGCAGTAAAAATTGCAGTTGCAACTTGTAGCTCTTTTATCCAATAAAAATACACGAGTCATGTGATATCAGAGGCTCATCTTGAAAACAAAGACCCATGGCACTTAACCTTTTCAGGGAACTTAAATAGCCACAAGACCCATTCTTGATGAAACTTCAGAATTAGATCATTAAATTAATTAATAAAAACCAATCAAACACCATGAAGCATAAGCCACATGCATATAGGCAGTTAACAAAAGGAGGAATTAGAAATATGCTGATGATCTATAGCATTAAAAGCAGTCTTGAATCCTGTAACGTATATAAAAAGTGCACAGAAGTGGATCTTCATGCATGATGGCTCATTGAGGTTAAATGGATCTTCATACACAGGATTTAAGTGTGCACCTACATGCATGCACACAATATAAGCATGCACCTACATACATACATTGATCCCCTGACCCTGTTATTCATATACTTGGGGGTTCAAATTAAGTTTGTCTAAAAATAAATTCTCGCTAGAAGGGCAACTGTACAGAACCAGGCATTGCTTTCACAACTGTTTTTCTCTTCCAAGGAACACTAGCATGGACACAAGATAAGTGGCCTCATTTATATCTTGAATTTAGTTTCACAGTCAAGGCACTAGGTTGATAAAAGTAAAAGCACATTTAACGGACTACGACTGGATATACGAGTCAAACACAATCATATTTTCTTGCAGAAAAACACGATCATATTTTTGTAGTACTATGATATATGAGTCAAACAAATCCATGCTCCAAGTGTCCATACCACTCCAAGTAAATCATGAGTATAAAGGATTTTATGCTGCAAACAGTATGTGTGTGTCATAAAAATATTGATGATTTATACAAAATGTTGCATGGATGTTAGTATTAAAATTTATGTTTAAAAAATAGTTTTATTGTTTTATGTGTGATGTGTGAAGCTGCATTGTCAACAACTCAACATTCATCAAAAAATGGCATCTCATAACCAACTGTACTAATGTCATGTAAATATCAGTACAACCTAAGGACCACTATCAGTATCATGCACACACAGGTGAGCAATGGGAAGAAAATCAACATGTGGATGCCAAGCTAGACAACTTTTCTTCCCAGAGATTTAGGTCATTATCTATTTTGCGTACTAAACATGACAGGAGCCTATTCCACCCTTCATCCTACAATCCTAAAACACACACTCGTCTTCACATGTATGCATTAGCATTGTGATTGCTATCAAAATAGTTAAAGCAAGTTGCAGCACATATGCAAATAGATCAACCAAACCTGGGAGGGCACAGAAAAGGAGGAAAAGGAAAGCATTGGCACCTAGCCACCACACACGATTCATGGCATAATGCGCCTCACCCTCTCAACACCACAGCTCCACAATTTCCCTCATCTCAATGACAATCAAACAATCTATCTACATCATCTTCCTCCCCAGCCATTCAACTTTAACAAAGGGCAGACATGTGCATGTACCACGATGTCTGTCTTCATTTTAGTGATCCCCTTGCCAACATAGGAAGTGGAGCCAGCAATGGAGAGCAGTGATAGCAATGGGTAGGTGGTTTGCGATCTCCCTCTTGATGTCTATCCAGTCTGAGTCAAAGCTCCATATAAGACACATTCGACAAACTAGAAGACTGCCCAGACACTCAATAAGGATACAGATTAATATTTTATACAAATCTAATACAAAAGTCAACACTGGTTAATTCATGGCAAGAAACCAACTTTGCTTATGCCATGTCTAGCTAGTGAGCATCACAGAAACATTAGCATGTATGTCATGTCTATGTCAGTATATAATTTGCTCCTTTGTACTGTTATATATGAAGGTAAAGCAGAATACTTGTTTTAAAAGGGTAAAGCATTAGTTTCTAAAGAAACGTCATAACTTTCTTGGTGATGCCTAGTAGAATATACCAACATGTAACACATTAAACATAAAACAAGAGTCAGACAACATCTGAAATTTACATTCTCAAAGCAGATGCACACAGAAAATACCCTGATAGCAGTGAGTGTATCATATTACACATTCCTGGAAACAGATATAACCATGCTATAGATTGTAAAGGTGACTACTGATAGTCATACAAAACAAGTAACAATAGAAGTAATTAAGAACAATACCTGTTGTAACTGGAGAACGTGGACTTTTCACCATATTTGATTCCTGTAAAATTCATAGTCAGTCTCATCAACAATGAGCAAGAAAACACAGTACTTACTTCCAATCCAAACTTAATTACATGAAAAGATGAACAGACTAACACACTTCATCAAAATCACTAGACATGCTATAGAACCAACCCCACAACATGTAGAAGATCAAATCCAAATTGGAAGCAGAAGCAAAAGATAATGAATAAGAAACATACACATCAACAATCTGTTGAACCTGTATCCAGTTCCTTTAACTGATTTAGACAACAAACTTGAATTTGCCTTCAGGAATGATAATCTATGAGTAGACCTCAACCTCTAGCAACAATAGGGGGTAGGAAACAACATAGCCATCATTAAACCCATGTCTTCCAAATCAAAAGTAAACAATCATGGCACTAACATCTCATTATTACATCACTCTATAATTGGTTCACAAACATGAAAACATTGGCAAATGCTAAAACTAGAATGAAACCAGTGTAACCATGAGTAAGCAACTGGGGAAGTAGCACTCAGCATGGCAATTCTCAAAAGCTCCCCAAGTAAAAAAGCTAAGAATAGGCAAATGAAGAAAGGTGCACCAAAACTACCAGCACAGGTGGTTGCACCAAGCCACCAAATAAAGCAAAAGCAAGGCTAGCAGCACCGGGTGCCCCTTGAAAACTGTGTGCTAATCCATATAGATATATAGCTCCTCTACACAAAGACAGCAAGAAACTTCAGAAGACATGCTAAAAGCAAGCCTACACAGAAGTTAGTCAATTTGGGGGAAGCGCATAACTATTGAAGAAAACGGTGTGTGTGTGTGTGTGTGTGTGTGTGTGTGTGTGTGTGTGTGTGTGTGTGGGTGGGGGGGGGGGGGGGGGGGGCAGGATCCGCAATAATCAAGTCACAAACCACCACTGCTCAAGCAGACCAATGGATTACTGAAAATAGTCTCCTAACCCCTACACAGAACATATCGAACAAACTAACTATATGGATAGGCAGCCGCACAGGGCTCCCCGGAGCTAAGCACAGCGAACAATCACCGATGAGCTACTTCTGCACCACACACCAGAAAGCTAAACCCCCACGACGCACATCCAAAGAGATGAGTGTGATACACGGGAACAAATACGGCGGAAAATGGCCCATATAGGGGCAGGCGCGGTTACCGAGGGAACGGTCGCCATTCCGTTGCCTCTCCTCTCCGTTGCAGCAACACACCGACAATCTTTCAGAATCCCCTCCAATAGATGGTGCGGATATCAAAGAAATCCACAGCGGAATACAGAACTAGAACAGCAGGCAAGGCAAAAACGCTTCCACTAGAAAAACCGACACTGATAAATCTCACAACGAACCGAAGGAATCCATTAACCTCGTCTGGATGCGGAGCCAGAGCAGCAGCGCAAACGAATCGTCGGTCAAACAGCACCAAGCCCAGCGACTATCGGAGCATGCGCACCCCTAAACCCCACCCCAAACTAATCAATCCGCAGGCACGGTAAAAACAGGACCGAGAATGAAGTAAAAACGAAGCCCCGGGGTTACCTATGCGGCCTCCTCGCCGGCGGCGGCGGAGGCTACGGGGGAATGAGGCCGAAGGAGCGGATCCGAGAGGCGGCGCGGGCGGGCGGAAAGGGGAGGGAGGGGGGTTTCGGTCGCGGGGTGGCGGGATTTATAGCGGAGGGGTGACGAACGCGAGCGAGAGAATTGCGAGGCGGCGTGCGTGAGGACTGGGCGGTGGGAAGGTTTTTTTGAGGTTTTGGCCGCGCGGCGCACGCGGGACTGGGCGGGTTTGCTTGGCGGGAGAGGCAGCGAAAACCCAAATTTTCCCGTTTCCCCCGCCCTACGGAAAAAGATTCTGCCTCCTTAGAACTTTCTCGTTTCCTCTGGTGGCGACGAACGTTCCTAGGGTGAGGCATCGATCTGGTGAGCGTGATTTCGATCTCGCTTCATCCACTTTCTCCCTTCAGATCCAGTTTCTATTCCACCTCTCCAAGTCTCTTAGCGCTCCCAATCCCCTCTCTCAAGTCGGGGTTAGGGAGACATTGGGGCAATCCTGCTCTTGCTGCCTACTCTTGGCCGCTGCAGACGGATTGATTTTGGGGGCGGCGGCGGCTGTGGAAGACGGTGGCGGCTGTGGAAGGCGGCGGTGCGAGGCCTTTCATGGAGGCTCTTCCTAGTCCATGCTTGGCTATGGCGGAGCTGGACCAGACCAACAAGAGGGCTGTTGGGTCTGGTAGTGTTCCGACTGAAGTGGAAGATAAGATGGCGGAATTAATGGAAAAGCTCAATCTCACATCTGAGGAAGCCACGGCAGTCATCTTGGAGGACGAAAATGAGGAAGATTTGGTGTCCTTGCAATGGGCGATAATAGGAAAGGTATTGTCCCCAACCACTCTTCATATTCAAACGATTATGGCGGCTCTGAAGCCAGCTTGGGGAAATCCTGAGGGCATGAATCCAAGGCCTGTTGGAGAGAATATGTTCATGGTTGAATTTGCATCTAAGGCAGATAAAGATCGGGTCGAAGCAGGAGCTCCGTGGACTGTTGGCAAGCATGCGGTGCTTATTAACGATTTTGACGCTAGACAGAGGCCATCAGATGTTTGCGTTGACAAATTAACTGTCTGGGCTCATATTAAAAATCCAAGATTTGAACTGATGAACAAACATTGGGGAGAAGAGCTTGGAGGAAGAATAGGAAAAGTGCTGACCGTGGACGTGGATAGCCTGGGTAGAGCTTGGGGGGACTGTCTACGTGTTAGAGTAATCGTAGATATCACCAAACCTCTTTTAAGGTGGGTTACAGCTTACTCCAAAAAGTACAAGGAATTCGACACCTATGAGGTAGTGTATGAGAGGCTTCCTCATTATTGCTTCTCATGTGGGTTGTTGGGGCACTCTTCCATGGAATGCCCAACACCAGCTGAGAGGGACGCAGAGGGCAAGCTCCCCTGGAATGCAGACAAGCTATGCGTCAAGGATGAAAAAAAGAGGAGTCTCTCAGCATCCAAATCAGTGCAAAGCTCACAGTCAAGTGACAGATGTTCACGCTTTGGTGACAAAAAGGGGGACTCCCTTTTCTCAGCTAAAGATAAGTCTGTCGAGCCAAACGCTGATATTGTGCAAGGGCAAAATGAGGCTACTTCTCCCACAAATCTGATGGTGCAGAATCAGAAATCAAAATATAGGATGGAGCAGGGCACTATGAGTAATGTACTTTATCCTTCAGGAGTTATGGACAGTTGTGTTGCTGGGCAAAAAAGGAAGCAAATCAAGGTGCATAGACCAAAAGGTACAACCTCAAACACAGCAGCAAAAGCGATGCTGGACAACAACAATCATAACATTGTTCTGGGTGAAAATAATCCGATAACTAGTGAACCGAGTCTCGCTTTAGATCGGATGCTTGAAGAAGATCATACTGATTCTTATAAGAAGCAGAAAAAGGAACTTTCCTTAATTTTCTCGAGATCGGCGGATCAGGCGGAGGCTGCAGTGGAGCAGCCCCGCCACACGCAATGAATATGCTTTGTTGGAACTGTCGTGGCCTAGGGACGGACACGACAGTTGGCGAGCTGAAATGGCTCGTTAGAAGACACCGTCCCTCCCTCCTCTTCTTATCCGAGACGAATATGAGGGAAAACAGAGCTCGGAATCTCATGTGGACTATAGGTTTCTCTGGTGCTTATGCAGTAAGTAGTGATGGGTTGAGCGGTGGATTGGCTCTATTTTGGTCTGCCGCCTTGAAGGTGGAGTTACGAGGCTTTTCCTCACAACTAATAGACATAATTGTATCACAAGAGGGGGGTCCTGAGTGGCGTGCTACACTTGTATATGGGGAGCCAAGAAAGGAATTGAGACATCAATTTTGGGACAGATTGAGGTTTCTGAGGACTACTTGGAAAGGCCCATGGATTTGCGCTGGTGATTTCAACGAGGCACTATATAATGATGAACACTTTGGGGCCAAGAATAGAGAAGAAAATCAGATGGGGCTTTTTAGAGATTGCCTTGATGATTGTGGCCTGGTAGACATGGGTTTTGTTGGGCCCAACTATACATGGACAAATAAACAAGAAGGGGGCCGAAACGTCAAGGTCAGGTTGGACAGAGCTGTTTCTAATGGGGATTTCCTGCAAATGTTTGATGGTTGTACAGTGGAGAACATCATCACGACATCTTCTGATCACTTCGCAATCCTTGTCTCCATAATGAGGGGAGGTGATCAGAATGCTCGTCATTCAATCCAACAAAATTTCAAGTTTGAGGAAGCATGGATGAGAGCTCCAGATTATTCTCCAATGGTTGAGGAATCTTGGCACTCACATAAAGAAGAACCTCCATCCCTAAGTAATACATGGTCTGCTCTAAAAAGGTTGTCTGGTACACTTCTAGGCTGGAGCAAAAACTCTTTTGGCTCGGTAAGGAAACAAATCAAGATGCTAGAGAGGAGGTTAGCTGCTCTAAGAAGGGAATATCATCAGACAATATACTCCAACGAGGAAAAGGAAATTGAGAAGCGCTTGTGTGAGTTATTTGAAAGGGAGGAGATAATGGCTCGTCAACGATCTAGAGTAGAGTGGCTCAAATCTGGGGACCGGAACACATCTTTTTTCCACGCGAGGGCCTCCGCAAGAAGAAGAACAAATAGAATCAAAGGTTTACGAAGGGCCGATGGCACGAGGTGTCAAGATCAGAAAGGAATGTTAGCCATGGTTCGTGAATTCTATGAGAACTTGTTCTCTTCAGAACAATGTTCACTCATGAATGAAGTCCTGAATGCAATTCCAAGGAAAGTTGATGATGAAATGAATGAGGAGCTAACCCGGGAATACACTAATGAAGAAATTAAAGATGCTCTATTCCAGATGGGGGCTACAAAGGCACCAGGGCCAGATGGATTTCCAGTTATCTTTTACCAGAGGCACTGGGACCTCTTGGAGCAGGATTTATGTTCGGCGGTGAGGGGTTTCTTGACAGGTTCTGATATCCTGGATGGCTTCTGCGACTCCATTATAGTACTAATACCCAAGGTGAACAATCCTGATTCCTTATCAAATTTCAGACCAATTAGCTTATGCAATGTAATCTATAAAATCGCTTCAAAGGTGCTCGCAAACCGTCTAAAACCACTTCTTTCAGAGATTGTTTCTGAGCAACAAAGTGCCTTTGTCCCCGGGAGATTCATTACAGATAATGTGCTCATTGCTTATGAATGTCTCCACTCCATTAAGAATCAAAAAACTAAATTTCCTTTTTTTGCTCTTAAGATAGACATGGTAAAAGCCTATGACAGGATTGAATGGGAATATTTAGAAGGTGTTCTTCTGAAGTTGGGGTTTGAGTCCTCTTGGGTTGACATCGTTATGAGATGTGTAACCTATGGGAAATATGCGGTTAAAGTTAACGGTGAATTAACTAAATCCTTCATCCCAACTAGAGGCATTCGTTAGGGCGATCCTATTAGTCCATATTTGTTTTTGTTATGTGCTGAAGGTTTATCATGTTTAATGCAACAGAAGGAATCCTCCGGGGATCTTAAAGGAGTTCGTAATGGCAGAAGTGGACCACCTATCTCGCATCTCTTATTTGCTGACGATAGTTTCTTCTTTGTGAAGGGAGACGACAAAAGCACAAATACCCTCAAAGTTGTTTTGAATACTTACTGTGAGGGTACAGGTCAGAAAATCAATTTACATAAATCTTCCATCTATTTTGGCCCTTGATGTGACGTTCAAATTAAAGAAAGGGTGAAGGCTAAATTAGGAGTGCAAAACAAAACACTTCAGGACACCTACTTGGGCATGCCAACCTGTGTGGGACGTTCTCCATCGAGCAGTTTCAGTTTTCTCACGGGCAGGTTATGGAAGAGGCTAGACGGAGCTAGCGATAGGCCTTTGTCAAGGGCTGGAAAGGAAGTATTTCTGAAATCAGTTGCACAGGCAATTCCGACTTATGTGATGAACTGTTTTCAGATCCCCGTTAATATTTGTGACAAACTAAGAAGGCCAATCTCAAATTTTTGGTGGGGTATGGAGGATGGCAGGAAGAAGTTACATTGGAGATCTTGGGAGTGGTTGTCCTCTCCGAAATATCTTGGGGGAGTGGGCTTCCGAGACATGCACTTATTTAATCAAGCCATGCTTGCTAGGCAATGTTGGCGACTGTTATTGGAGCCCCTCTCTCTATGTCACCGTGTAATGAAAGGGAGATATTTTCCTGATGTCCAAGAGCAACATCTTACACATGGAGAAGCATTATGTATGGGAAGGAACTCCTGCGGAGAGGATTGTTATGGAGAGTTGGAGACGGAAAACAAATTTCTATCATCTGGGATAATTGGATACCAGACACCATACATGGGATAATGCAAACATTAATTCCAGTGGAAGATAACCAAACAGTGAGCTCTCTAATCTCTAGTAACGGCTCCACTTGGAAAGAATATACTGTTAGAGAACTCTTTGATCGTGACATTGCAGAAAGAATTCTTAAAATTCCCCTAAGCTCTGAAGGGTGCAGCGACTTTGCTTCCTGGCCATATACCAAAAATGGAATTTATACAGTGAGGTCGGGCTACAATCTATTAAGAACAAATTAGTTCTGGATCAATCAAAGTTCTGTGGGCAGTGGATCTTCCTCGAATCAAGATGTTATGCAGAAGTTGTGGAAGAATCTGTGGAGAATTCAGTGTCCAGATAAAATGAAGATAGTACTATGGAGAATAGCTCACAATTGCCTTCCTACGGGTGATCATCTCCACAAACGGTCAATTGCAACAAGGTATGATTGCATATATTGTAACAAGTTTGAGACTCTGGAACACTGCCTCCTTTTGTGCCACTATGTTAAAGAAATCTGGGCTGAGCTTAAAAAGTGTTTTAACTTGTCTTTAAAACTGAAAAGCTTTGTCCATATACAACAATGGCTTCTGGATTGGATTTCTAGTGCCTCAGATTTACATGCACTGATCCTTGCTGTGGCGATTTGGCATATATGGGAGAACCGGAACAACATAAGAAATGGTGAAAAAATGTCTCATCCTTCACGTGTGGCAGGCAAGATCAAAGCTTATGTCGATTTCATCTTATTGCACAATTTCAGGTCGGCTGGCTCCAATAGGCGTGAGCATCAAGTGTCAATCCCGAAGTGGTCTCCGCCGCCGGCTGAATCGGTCAAGGTCAATGTTGATGCTGCGATTTTTGCCCAGACTAAACGCATGGGCATTGGTGTTGTGATCCGAAATCATCTAGGTCTGGTGCTGGCAGCAAGCAGAGGGTTTATTCATCATGTTGATAATCCGGAGCTGGGTGAAGCTATTGCAATGCGCCATGCGTTGTTTTTTGCTGAAGATTCCGGTTTTCAGAAAATCCTTGTGGAGACAGATTGTGCCAGTTTGATCAACAAAATTAAGAGTAAAATGGATGACAGGTCTCACACAGGTGCTGTAATTTTTGATATTAAGAGTAGGGCTCCAAGGTTCTTATCCTGTTGTTTTACTCATGTTAGTCGAAGTTGTAATGAGGCAGCTCATGTTCTAGCAAAGTCTGCTGAACATGATGAAGGGTCATGCTAGTTTAATGTATCTCCTGAAGTTATCAGGAATATAGTTTGTACTGAACAACTCTGAAATGTATGAATGATGCTGCCCATTATCTCTCAAAAAAAAAACACAACATGGTATGGTATATGAAAAATACACCGGTAAGCCCGTCCCGATTGCCGTCGCATCGTCGGAACCTGCAGCATGTATTCTTCGACCAAGTCGGAGAGAGAAACGGACATATATGAATCGTGTCTTCAAAAAATCCAAACTTTACAAAAACCATGAATTATAATCGATACATGATCTCCTAATCCTATTGCGCATGTGAGCTGATACACAATCAAATGTGCACAGGAAATAGTCTAAACTTACCAAAAGAATAGAGAATGTAAAATGTGTTATGCATTGTACGTAAATTATGGAATTGATACGTAAGGTAGACAAACTACATGATATATGGAATTGACATGAAAGGCAAGTTAATTAAGATGAGACAAAAAAAACAGTTGGGCGGAAAAAAATGATTGATAGAGGGACATGGTGGGTTGACGAAGGGTCCTACCTATAACAGTAAAAGAAACCTTGCGTATGTTTTAACTTGTACTCCCTCTGTTCCTTTATATAAGGTGTATTTGTTTTTTGATACAATTTCACAATGTAAGGTGCATTTCTTGTATATCCTCATAATTCCCTTTGTATCCCTCCAAAAATAGGAAAGTATCTCTCTCCCTGAATTTTTGTATCTCTCCTTGTATCAAAAGAAGGAAACTATCTGTCTCTCGATTGTATGTATTTCTTACTTTCGTGGACTCATATATTTACTTGCCACTAACCAACGAATTTGCCAAGGGTAATTTTGTCCTAACACCTCTATAATTATGCACCTTGGTCACGGTGCCGAAAATAATACACCTTACATAAAGGAATGGAGGGAGTATATACTCCCTCCATTCCAGAATATAAAGGTGTATTGATTTCCATGCAAGTCAACCATTTGAATGTTTGACAAAGATTATAGAATAAAACAACAACATATGCAATATCTAATAGATAAAATATGAATATGATTTTCATGATCAATCAAATGATATAAATTTCGTATTGTAGATATTGATATATTTTTTCTAAAAACTCGATCAAACATGCACTTGTTTGACTTTTGAAAAAACAAATGCACCTTATAATATGAAGGTACAGAGAGAGTATACAAGAGTGGAGAAGATAGAGAAGTAGAGATTACCTAAATGGAAATCTTTGGCCGATTCCTCAGGACTCCGCGCCTGTGGCTTGCCTCTCTTGCGCCAAAGAGGAAACATGCGCTCTGCACCCGCCTGGCGCTCGTCCGGCCTTGGTCGTCATGGCTTACGTCAGCTGAGCCTCGTTAGGTAGCTCGCATAAAACTCTCCGCCCCTCAGGAGCTCTCCTGAGGAGGCCACTTCCTTCGGGGGTCTTGGCGTCATCTGTCGGTGTCAAAACCGATGGATCTCGGGTAGGGGGTCCCGGACTGTGCGTCTAAGGCTAATGGTAACAGGAGGCGGGGGACACGATGTTTACCCAGGTTCGGGCCCTCTCAATGGAGGTAATACCCTACTTCCTGCTTGATTGATCTTGATGATATGAGTATTACAAGAGTTGATCTACCACGAGATCGTAGAGGCTAAACCCTAGAAGCTAGCCTATGATTATGATCGTTGTTGTCCTACGGACTAAACCCTCCGGTTTATATAGACACCGTAGAGGGCTAGGGTTACACAGAGTCGGTTATAGAGAAGGAGATCTACATATCCGAATTGCCAAGCTTGCCTTCCACGCAAAGGAGAGTCCCACCCGGACACGGGACGAAGTCTTCAATCTTGTATCTTCATAGTCCAACAGTCCGGCCAAAGTATATAGTCCGGCTGTCCGAGGACCCCCTAATCCAGGACTCCCTCAGTAGCCCCCGAACTAGGCTTCAATGATGATGAGTCCGACGCGCGGATTGTCTTCGGCATTGCAAGGCGGGTTCTTCTCCAAAATCCCTGAGTATATGTTGTAACGAGCAGTGTCCGACTTCTCATCAATGCTACACTCCTCGGCTTCTGTGCTTCAATAATGGCTATCTCCACGCGTCGAGCGAATGCGAGAAGTCGGGGCATTTTTACATTTGCCACCCTGACCATGTAAGTAAATCTTCTATTTAAAGAGACGGGGATCCTCGGATCCAAATCACACCATCCTCCCCCAGCGAGTGTCCATCAGAGCGTGCCCAGAAGAAACCATCCCATCATGGCCGGCCGTCGCAGCTCCTCCTCTCGCTCCCGTAGCACTAAGCCAGGCGATTGGGAGAAGTGTTCTGTCCCCCATAGCCGATTGGTAGAGTTGCAGACTGAGGGGTTTCTCCCGCCTCGTACATGGTCCCCGTCCGAGCCGGACTAGCCACCTATAATGGCGGAGATTTCTCCCAACCCATCCAAGGGGGAGCGGGTATGCCTTATCCCTTATTTGTCGAGGGGACTCGGATTTCCAATCCATCTGTTCCTCCGTGGGCTCCTGGAGTTCTACGGCCTCCAGCTACATAACTTTACTCCTGCCTCCATACTACACATTGCAGGCTATGTCGCCTTCTGCGAGCTATTTCTGGGCTGCAAAGCTCATTTCGAGCTATGGAAGAGGCTATCCTGCCTCGTACCCCGCACTCAGGAGGGGTCGATATATCAAGTGGGCGGAGCCGAAATATGGCGCATCATCGGGACCGGATACCTGTTTGGTACTCCGAAGAAGACGTCCGAAGACTGGCCTTCGGAGTGGTTTTATATGGAGGACGTCCCCCTTCCGGACCCTATTCGGATGGGCCTTCCTGAGTTTGTAAACACTCCGTTCAAAAAACGCCAAAGCTGGCGCCCTTGGAGCCCCCGGGAGGAAGATAACAGAGAGGTCCTTTTCCTGATGGACAGGATAAAGACGCTGGCCAAATCAGGGCTGACAATAATTGAGGTCATGTCAATATGTATAATACGGGGAGTGCAGCCACTTCAATATCGGGGGAAACCCATGTGGCACTTCAATGGAGAAGACGACGCCACCCGCTGCAGCCATAAAGGTCCGGACTCCGCCGCCACTCTGGCGAAAATACTGTCCGATTTGTACAAAGGAGAGGAAGAGGAGTTCATCCGTATTAAGCCACGAGATGGATTCTCCATGTACAACCCCCCAAGCTGGGTGAGCTGCTATCTTTTATTCCAGTCTTTCCTGCATTCCTCATCACAAATATTTACCTTGCCAATTCATAGAAGGAACTGCGAAAAGCTATGAGGGAGGTCCACAGCCAGAGGACCCCGACCGGGCCCTCGACCCCGGAATTGAAGAAGATCCGGACATATTTGTGGAACTCGTTGACAGGACATTTTATCAGTTAAGCTGTGACGGTGCCTTGGTGGCCATCATAGCTGATTATCCTGGCCTACTCCCTTCAACACAGGTAAGTAAAACCAGAGTCCCAACTTCCAAGAAGGATCCCCTCATTGCACTTTGCCCACCGCACATTTATTGCGTTTTACAGGGAAGGCCATCAGGGCGCCGTGTCGAACCCGCGATGACTCGTCAACAAGGGGCACCGAAGCCGGGTAGGCTTAAAAGGATGGCGGTCAGGACCGAGACGCCATTGCAGAGGTATGATTAAAAATCTGCTCTGTGATTATTGTCTTTGAAATATAATGAAGTCCACGGTTCCCTGGCAGAAAAATCGCTCGTCGGACTGTATCCGGAGAGCCTGCCGGCCATGCCTCCACCAGCCGGACTCCAAGGCCGGACTCATGGGCGGAGGTCAATGCGGGGACAACGTCAGATGGTCCTCCTACAGAGGATGCGGATAGATTATCCGCTACAAACTCCAAAGTGGAGAGCACCATGAATCACAAGCGTCGACGGGCCACACTACGCGACCCTAATTTCGCTGAAGAGGCATTCAATGCCTTCAACTCAGGAGACGCATACATCCGAGCTGCTCAAGATGGCCTCGCCAGAGCCACAGACCAGTATGTAAAGGATATATGGGTAAGAAAATCTAATAAGTATGTATATCAATAGTGATGAGGACATCAATACCATTGTTAAACCCACAACCCCTGCTGCTATACATACTGGACCAATTACTAGAGCTCGCGCACGCCAATTAAATTACCAGGTACTTTCGTTTCTTGGTAATGATTCTAATGTTCATGAGAATATGATGCTGCCTAAATTGGATACATTTGTTTTGCTTACAAATGAAGGGCCTAGCTTGGAGAAGGATGAACATTGCAGCAAGAACAAGCATGGAGATGATGGCATGCGCAAGGGGAACAAGAACGGAGTTACAAGTGATGATTTCAGGACTTTGAAGCCACCATAACGAGTGCATGAAGCCTTGGACGAAATATACAAGATGCCACTTCATAAATTTTGTCCAAAGGCTATTCTAGGTGCTGCGTCACCTTATTATTGGGCCAGGCCCATGTAATTTCAAAATACATAAGTATAGGCTATTTTTAGAGTTCGTATGTGTGGGGAAACAAGAGATAGGGTTGGTTTCGGACCCCTCCTCCAAGGGACACGAAATTCCCCCCTCTTCCTCCATATATATAGCCCTTAGGGCACCGTTTAGACTTTGGGTTTTGTTTAGATTAAAAGTTCGCCATAGCTGCAGCTTCGCGTACTTCGTTTGTGTTCAACGACCAAACAAAGACGTCACAGAACCCACCTTCATTAATAAAGCTTCCCTGTGTTATTCGCAATATCCAGATTGAAATCTTAGTTTCTTGCTTGTTCTTCATTTGCTTGCAGGAAGTAGACCTTCGTGGTCAGGTTGATCGTGCTCCGGCGTGGTCAATAACCTCTCGGAGTTGGTTTAACGATTGCTAAGGCGCGACGTCCTCGCACGTTCGTAGTCGGATCGTCAAAGTCGACTTCCACCAAAACGATAGCCACCATCTCATCGAAAGACGGGACACCTTTGCCTCTATCAAGTGGTATCAGATTTTCAGGTTGCTCGGTGAGATTTTACAGTTTTTCGTAGTTTAGATCGAGTCTTTTCTTCATACCTATAGTCCACGAAAAAGCCAAAAAAAATTAGGGTTAGTTCATCCTATCCGAACCAATCTGAGCTTTTGCATAATCTCTTCTGTATTTGCTTTGTTGAATTTGTGGTTCCATCGTCGTGTCAAGTTGCTGGTCTTAGCGTTTAGTCCTTTAGAGTTTCGAGTTCTGTTCACAGGTTGTCACATCGCCGTTGCCATATATCACCACCGCATCATCATCATTGCTGCCGCCATATACCACCACCGCAGCAACTTCATCGCCGCTGCCATATACCACCACCACATATTCACCGCCAATCCGAGTCCATATACGCCACTACATATACGCCGCCATCACGCCAATCCAAGTCCACCTGCAACATATATCCGCCACCAGTCCGAGTTCCACCAGATTCATCTCCGCCACCAGTCCGAGTTCCACTAGATTCATCTCCGCCACCAGTCCTAGTCCAAGTCCAGTATTTTGTTACTCTGTTTTGGATTTCGAGATCACGCCATACTCTGAGTCGTGACAGAGTAGGACTCCCGAACTGTCATGCTACCCGCAGTAGAAAAATAGTTCCAGTTTAAAAAAAAAACTAAGTTAGGAAAATTCTGGCTAGGCAGTTTTTAGGCCATTTGTAGACTTTTTCGAAAAAAAATTGTTGCGGAGCAAAAAAAGGGGAAAAAGTGAAAAAAAAGATTTTTTTTCAGAGTGTGCTCCTCCCTTGATTACGTGCCGCGCCATGATTTTGTTAGTGTTCTAGGCTCGCGTCTTTAGGACGGTCTAGCCTAGGACCAGCACAGTACCGTCGTTGAGCGTTTATTCAACTTTGCATCTCTGAATTGATTATTGCTGACCCTTTTTGCTACAATATTATTAGCCTTCCCAGCTCCACATACATCTACGTCATGCGTTTGACTCTCCCTGGTAATCTCTCTGTCCAAGCTTTGAGAGTTTTGATTACAACGATTGCCGATCACCACCTGCTATTGGGTAAGAACTGGTAAGAATTTGAGATTCGCTTGACGGATTTGTGACACCCCACCACCACCATATTCTAGTAGTCTGTACGATCATATTCTTGTCTGTTTCTATTGCTGCTAACTATGGCAGGAACACAAGCCGATGAGATTGACTGGGAGAACATGACGAACAAGGAGCTTCATGATAAGTTTCATCAAATGTTGCGTCAACAGGTGGAAGACGTGATGGCCAGCTTTGGAAAGGCATTGGAGAGGATGGATGACATTGAGAAGACAATTGACACCAAGTTGGACGGCAAGTTCGATGAATTACTCAAACGTCTCCCACAACCAGTTCTACGCCGCGATACAGTAGGGTGAGCACAGCGTGTTCCTATTGAGCCAGGACAAAATTCTGGTGCCGCTGCTACTGCTGTTGGTGATTATATAGCTCCTCATGCTACTACAGAGGTGGAGGACTATTACGAGGATGAGGTTGATCAAAATCAGAACTACGTGCAGCCACCAGCACCACCACCAGCAGGTCGACCTCAGGTATATATTCGCAACGGTAGGCCTGCACCACCACCTCAGGTAGGAGATAATGACCATATTCCTAAACTGAAATTGAATATTCCACCATTTGAGGGTAGGTATGTTCCTGATATATATCTTACTTCGGAGTTAGAAACTGAACAACTTTTTACATGTTTGCAATATCCCGAGGTGAGACGGGTTGCTGCTGTTTGTGCTTTCACTAGTTTTGCATGTGTATGGTGGTCTGAACATTGTAGATTATATCCTATTCCAGCTACTTGGGCTGCTTTGAAAACTGCTATGCGTACTCGTTGGGTTCCACCATATTATCAACGTGAATTGCTTCAAAAATTGCAGCGTTTAAGACAAGGAAAAAATTCTGTAGAAGAATATTATCAGGAATTACAAATTGGCATGATTAGATGTGGTATTGTTGAGGAGAATGAAGTTATGCTTGCACGTTTTATGGGTGGATTAAATAGAGAGATTCAGACCATTCTAGAGTATAAGGAGTATACTAATATCACTCGTTTATTCCATCTTGCTTGTAAAGCTGAACGTGAAGTGCAGGATCGACAAGCAATGGCGCGCACTAACTTTTCTCCAGGTCGACCTTCATCATGGACACCGCGTGCATCTTCTACTTCCACTGCACCAGCAGCACCATCAGGTGCCACCTCCGGCTGTGATACAAGAAAGCAGGCACAACCACCACTATCTGCCAAGAACGCACCTGTCGGGCCTACACAGAGCTGTTCTTCTTCCATGGCATCAACAGGGCAAGCAAGTGATATTATTTGTCGTCATTGTAAAGGAAGAGGACATTATGCGCGAGAATGCAAATCTCAGCGTGTGATGATTGCTACTGAGGATGGTGGGTATGAGTGAGACGCAATACATGGCTCCTGAAGATGCTGACAGGTATGAATGTTTAGTTTCTCAACATGTTTTGAGTGTGCAGGTTACACAAGCTGAGCAAAATCAGAGGCATAATTTGTTACATACAAAGGGAGTTGTGAAGGAACGTTCTGTGCGCGTCATCATAGATGGAGGGAGCTGCAACAACTTGGCTAGCATGGAGATGGTGGAGAAGCTATCTCTCACCACAAGACCACATCCACATCCTTACTACATCCAATGGTTCAAGAACAGTGGCAAGGTTAAGGTAACACGTACTGTTCGTGTGCATTTTAGTATCTCTACATATGCTGATTATGTTGATTGTGATGTGGTACCTATGCAACCATGTTCCTTATTACTTGGTTGACCATGGTAATTTGATAAAAATTCTATACACCATGGTAGAAACAATCAGTATACTCTTGTTCATTAGGATAAAAATATTACTTTGCTTCCTATGACTCCTGATTTCATTTTGAAAGATGATATTAATAGAGCTAATAAAGCAAAACAGGACAAGAATAAGAGTGAAAATCAGATTGTGACAAAAGAATTTGAGCAACAAATGAAGCCTAATAATTAACCATCTAGTGTTGCTTCTGAGATTAAATTAAAAAGTGCATGTTTATTTGCCACCCAATCTGATATTAATGAGCTAGATTTCAACAAATCTGTTTGCTATGCTTTTGTGTGCGAAGAGGCATTATTTTCATTCGAGGACGTGCCTTCCTCTTTGCCTCCTGCTATCACTAACATTTTGCAGGAGTTCGCTGACGTCTTTCCACAAGACGTGCCACCGGGATTACCGCCTATTCGAGGGATTGAGCATCAGATTGACTTAATTCCCGGTGCTTCAGTGCCAAACTGTGCGCCATACCGTACCAATCCAGAGGAGACGAAGGAGATTATGCGTCAAGTACAGGAGCTTCTCGACAAAGATTATATACGCGAATCCCTTAGTCCTTGTGTTGTTCCTATTATTCTAGTGCCGAAAAAGGATGGTACATCACGTATGTGTGTTGATTGTAGAGGCATTAATAATATTACTATTCGTTATCGTCATCCTATTCCTAGGCTAGATGATATGCTTGATGAATTGAGTGGCTCTACAATATTCTCCAAAGTTGATTTGCGTAGTGGATACCATCAAATTCGTATGAAATTGGGGGATGAATGGAAAACAACATTCAAAACTAAGTTTGGATTATATGAGTGTTAGTCATGCCTTTTGGGTTAACTAATGTACCTAATACTTTCATGAAATTAATGAACGAAGTTTTACGTGCTTTCATTGGACGATTTGTGGTAGTTTATTTTGATGATATACTGATTTATAGCAGATCTTTGGAGAAACATTTGGAACATTTACGTGTTGTTTTTATTGCTCTACATGATGCACGTTTGTTTGGTAACCTTGGGAAGTGCACCTTTTGTATGGACCGAGTATCTTTTCTTGGCTATGTTGCTACTCCACAGGGAATTGAAGTTGATAAAGCCAAGATTGAAGCTATTGAGAGTTGGCCACAGCCCAAAACGGTAACACAAGTGAGGAGTTTTCTTGGCCTCGCTGGATTCTATAGGCATTTTGTGAGAGATTTCAGCATCATTGTTGCACCTCTCAATGAGCTTACAAAGAAAGATGTGCCTTTTGTTTGGGGTACCGCACAGGAAGACACCTTCACGGTATTGAAAGATAAGTTGACACATGCTCCTTTACTCCAACTTCCCGACTTTAATAAGAATTTTGAGCTTGAATGTGATGCTGGTGGAATTGGATTAGGAGGTGTGTTATTACAAGATGGCAAACCTGTTGCATACTTTTCTGAAAAATTGAGTGGGCCTAGTTTGAATTATTCTACTTATGATAAAGAATTATATGCTCTTTTTCGGACTTTAGAAACATGGCAACATTATTTATGGCCCAAAGAATTTGTTATACATTCTGATCATGAATCTTTGAAACATATTAAAAGTCAAGCTAAACTGAATCGTAGACATGCTAAATGGGTTTAATTCATTGAGACTTTCCCTTATGTCATTAAACACAAGAAGGGTAAAGAAAATGTTATTGCTGATGCATTGTCTCGTCGCTATACTATGCTTTCACAACTTGACTTCAAAATATTTGGTTTGGAGACCATCAAAGATCAATATGTGCATGATGTTAATTTTAAAAATGTATTGCAGAATTGTAAAGAAGGAAGAACATGGAACAAGTTCGTCGTTAATGATGGATTTGTGTTCCGTGCTAACAAGCTATGCATTCCAGCTAGCTCCGTTCGTCTTTTGTTGTTGCAGGAGGCGCATGGAGGAGGATTAATGGGACGCTTTGGCGTGAAGAAGATGGAGGACGTACTTGCTACACATTTCTTTTGGCCAAAGATGAGACGGGATGTAGAGCGCGTTGTTGCTCGCTGCACTACATGTCAAAAAGCTAAGTCACGACTCAATCCTCATGGTTTATATATGCCTTTGCCTGTACCTAGTGTTCCTTGGGAGGATATATCTATTGACTTTGTTTTAGGTTTACCTCGAACAAAGAAGGGGAGGGGTAGCATATTTGTTGTCGTGGATAGATTCTCGAAAATGGCACACTTTATACCATGTCATAAAACTGATGATGCTGTTAATGTTGCTGATTTGTTCTTTCGTGAAATTATTCGCTTGCATGGTGTGCCAAATACTATTGTTTTAGATCGTGATACTAAATTTCTTAGCCACTTTTGGAGATGTTTATGGGCTAAGCTGGGGACTAAACTGCTTTTTAGTACTACTTGTCACCCCCAAACTGATGGACAAACTGAAGTAGTCAATAGAACATTGTCTACTATGCTTAGGGCTGTTTTGAATAATAATAAGAAAATGAGGGAAGAATGCTTGCCTCATATTGAATTTGCTTATAATCGTTCATTGCATTCTACTACTAAGATGTGCCCTTTTGAAATTGTGTATGGTTTCCTACCTCGTGCACCTATTGATTTGTTGCCTCTTCCATCTTCGGAGAAGGTTAATTTTGATGCTAAACAACGTGCTGAATTGATTTGAAAAATGCATGAGTTAACTAAGGAAAACATTGAGCGTATGAATGCTAAATATAAACTTGCTGGCGATAAGGGTAGAAAACATGTTGTGTTTGCACCTGGAGATCTTGTTTGGTTACATTTGCGTAAGGATAGATTTCCTAATTTGTGCAAATCAAAGCTAATGCCACGTGCTGATGGTCCTTTTAAGGTTTTAGAGAAAATGAATGATAATGCATATAAACTTGAGCCGCCTGTAGATTTTGGGGTTAGTCCCACGTTTAACATTGCAGATTTGAAGCCTTATTTGGTTGAGGAAGATGAACTTCCGTCGAGGACGACTTCATTTCAAGAAGGAGAGGATGATGAGGACATCAATACCATTGTTACACCCACAGCCCCTGCTGCTATACATACTGGACCAATTACTAGAGCTCGCGCGCGCCAATTAAATTACCAGGTACTTTCGTTTCTTGGTAATGATTCTAATGTTCATGAGAATATGATGCTGCCTAAATTGGATACATTTGTTTTGCTTACAAATGAAGGGCCTAGCTTGGAGAAGGATGAACATTGGAGCAAGAACAAGCATGGAGATGATGGCATGCGCAAGGGGAACAGGAACGGAGTTATAAGTGATGATTTCAGGACTTTGAAGCCACCATAACAAGTGCATGAAGCCTTGGACGAAATATACAAGATGCCACTTCATAAATTTCCTCCAAAGGCTATTCTAGGTGTTGCGTCACCTTATTATTGGGCCAGGCCCATTTAATTTCAAAATACATAAGTATAGGCTATTTTTAGAGTCTGTATGTGTGGGGAAACAAGAGATTGGGTTGGTTTCGAACCCCTCCTCCAAGGGCCACAAAATTCCCCCCCTCTTCCTCCATATATACAACCCTTAGGGCACCGTTTAGACTCTGGGTTTTGTTTAGATTAAAAGTTCGCCATAGCTGCAACTTCGCGTACTTCATTTGTGTTCAACGACCAGACAAAGGTGTCACAGAACCCCACCTTCATTAATAAAGCTTCCCTGTGTTATTCGCAATATCCTGATTGCAATCTTAGTTTCTTGCTTGTTTTTCGTTTGCTTGCAGGAAATAGACCTTCGTGGTTAGGTTGATCATGCTCCGGCGTGGTCAATAACCTATCGGAGTTGGTTTAGCGATTGCTAAAGCGCGATGTCCTCGCATGTTCGTAGTCGGATCGTCAAAGTCGACTTCCACCAAAATGATAGCCACCATCTCATCGAAAGATGGGACACCTTTGCCTCTATCAAGCAGTAGCCCCTGAGACTTGAAACAGTTGGCACAACTGATTTAAGGATCATTGTATGCATAGGTTCTTACAGAGAAGAATACCCAGCTGTCTAAACAGCTGGAGGAGTGCAAAGCCCAGCTGCGGGCCGCAGTTGCGTGAATGGAGGAGTCCAAGAAGGCCCTATCTGGTAATACTTGTCTTGATCGGAACAAATATAATGATGTGTACCAGTTAGTATTCGGCATGAATGCAAATCTAACATAGATTCTGCAGGCAATCCCGGAGGTAATCCGGAGATCGTGCCGGGGGATGAGCAATATGCTGAATGACAGCTAAAGGCTGGCGAGTGCGTGCTTACAAAGGTTATGCGGGAGAAAAATGATCTCCAGGACGCGAAGACCCGGCTGGACGTTGAATTAAAAGATGTTCGGGCCCAGCTTACTGACTCCGTGAAGGAGAATAAGAGGCTTCGACGTGGCATTTTTAGTAAGTGCTCGAACGAACCTTTATAAAGTTCAGTGAAGAAACGGGCTAACAGGATTATGTGTGTAGGTATGCTGACAGGTCATCCCGAAGAGGAGATGCCTGGATCTGCAGGCGATCTTCTGCAAGAGCTCTCGCAACTGCATGGACAAATTCGGCAGGTGATGTAGGGTATTGCCCAGGCTTTGTGCCCGTCCGCATCCTTGCCCGGAGGCATGGGAGAGCTTGTGAAGATGCTCAAGGGAGCGCGACGGCGCTTCTGATTATGGAAGATATCGTCCTGTCGACAAGGTGCAAGGGAGGCCTGGGCCATGGTGAAGACACGATACACCAAGGCTGACCCAAACCACATGGCCGAGGTCGGACCTGTAGGGTCAGATGGGAAAGAGATTCCCGTTAGTCTGGTATATGACCAGGTAGCATTAGCCGAGAAGTATTCCCAACAGGATTGTAGGCTAGACAGCCTGTTGGATGGTATAGAAGAAGAATTTAGTCAGTCTAAGTGACTTTGTACTTCAAAGGACATAGTTTTTCCTAGCCGAATTGTAAATCATTTGTCTTGGCGGACCTTTTCGCTTCAACCCCTAGTCCGTGTATCCGAATACCCGCTCAGTTATGTAAAAACCAGGGCACGCGTGGAAACCAGACGTAGGGGTCATAAGTGCTTGAACAGAAAAGTACCCAACTAGCTATGTTATATTACATGGATAGTAAGAAACATCTTCCAGGGAGAATAGTTCTGTTAAGGGTTCCTTTCCCTGGGTACACATGCATTAATGTGCATATCCGAACTGTGAAAAATGACGCAGGATATAAGCATCTGGGGGCATGTATTGTAATAAGTAAGAAACATCTTTTGTTCACCGACCAAATGTTCCCTTAAGAATGCTAGCTTTCGGCTTCACCCAGTCTGAGGTACACATTCGGCTGACCCGGCAGTAACAATCGCAAAGGTGCTCCCCTTATGCCCTAGCCGAATTAACGGGAACGTAGGGCATAAACACAAGAGCCAGGCAACCCAGCTTGCCAAAACTTAAGTCATATCGATGCATATAATGGTGAAAAAAGGTACATATGGAGGAATGACACATAAGTGGTGGGCATAAAGCCCAGAAGATAATTATATTAAGCTTCTGTATAAGAAGCCCCCAGGTATATTGAGCGCGCATAGTGTGGCAGGAGTGTGCGGTCGAAGCATACTTGAAGCTTTTAAGGCTATAAAAAAGAAAGAAAGAAAGAAAGAAAGGATATAACTTAAAAAAAGGCGGAGGCAAGGAGACGAACACAGAGTTCGACACTAGGCGTAGAATCTTCGGAGTCTGGCCGCGTTCCACGGGTTCGGCTCGAATCAATTATCTGATGCATCACGCAGACGGTACGCTCCTCCGGTGAGAACTATATCAATGATGAAGGGACCCTCCCACTTGGGCTTGAGCTTGTCCTTTTTCTTCTCTGGTAGGCGTAGAACGAGTTCGCCAACGTTATAAGTTTTGGCCCATACTTCTCTGCTTTGATACCTTCGAGCCTGCTGCTGATAGAATGCGGAACGGGCCTTTGCGATGTCACGCTCCTCCTCTAGGGCGTCCAAACTGTCTTGCCGATCTAGCTTGGTTTCTCTCTCTTCATACATGCGCACCCGAGGTGAGTCATGAATGATATCACAGGGTAGCACTGCCTCTGCGCCGTACACCATAAAAAATGGTGTGTATCTGGTGGTGCGATTTGGCGTGGTTCGCAGCCCCCATAGTACGGAGTCGAGCTCCTCGACCCAGTGCGTATCTGATTCCTTCAAGGATCGCACTAGTCTGGGTTTAATGCCGCTCATAATAAGACATTTGCTCTTTCGACTTGACTGTTTGTTTGGTGGTGATAGACGGAGGCATAATCAAGCTTAATGCCCATTTTGCCGCACCAAGTTTTTACCTCGTCGGCTGTGAAGTTTGAGCCGTTATCGATGATGATGCTGTGGGGGACACCATAATAGTGTACGACCCCGGATATGAAGTCTATCACTGGTCCGGACTCGGCCGTTTTAACTGGTTTGGCTTCTATCCATTTGGTGAATTTATCCACCATGACCAACAAGTATTTCTTCTTATGGCTTCCTCCTTTAAGGGGTCCAACCATATCGAGCCCCCAGACCACAAAGGGCCAGATTATGGGGATTGTTTGGAGAGCGGTAGGTGGCATATGGCTTTGATTTGCAAAAAGCTGGCAACCGACGCAATGTTGGACAAGGTCATGTGCGTATGCCCGGGCTGTCGGACAGTAGAAAACTATACGGAAGGCCTTGCTTACGAGTGCCCGAGCTGCGGTGTGGTGGCCGCCGAGTTCGGCATGAATTTCGGCCAAGAGATGCCGCCCTTCCTCTTCCGAGATGCACCTTTGGAGTACTCCAGTCGTGCTTTTCTTACAATGCAACGTGCCTCATTTTGGTCCTCAGGGAGTTCTTGCATATTCAAGTAGGCTAAGAAGGGTTCAGTCCATGGGGCGATGACAGCCATGATCACGTGGGCCGAAGATGTTATTTCGGTGGCGGAGCCTCTGATTATGTCAGAGTGTTCGGATTCTGGGGTTGTGTTCGGATACTGACTGGTATTGCCGGTCTCCCCTTCCCACACCACGGATGGCTTGAACAACCTTTCCAAGAAGATATTTGGTGGGACGGGGTCACGCTTGGCGCCGATGCGGGCGAGGATATCCGCCGCTTGATTATTTTCCCGGACCACATGGTGGAATTCGAGCCCCTCGAACCGAGCTGACATTTTGAGGATGGCATTGCGATAAGCCGCCATTTTTGGGTCCTTAGCATCGAAGTCTCCATTTATTTGAGATATTGTGAGGTTCGAATCCCCACGCACTTCTAGGCGTTGAATGCCCATGGAGACTGTCATCCGAAGACTGTGCAACAGAGCCTCGTATTCGGCTGCATTGTTGGAGTCTGTGTATAGTATTTGGAGTATGTATTGGACTGTATCTCCGATGGGGGATGTAAGTACAACGCCTGCACCCAGACCAGCCAGCATCTTAGAGCCGTCAAAGTGCATGATCCAATTGGAGTACACGCCGTACTCTTTCGGGAGTTCGGCTTCTGTCCATTCGGCGACGAAGTCAGCTAGTACTTGTGACTTAATGGCTCATCGTGGTTTATATGTTATGTCGAACAGGAGGAGCTCGATAGCCCATTTAGCAATCCGGCTCGTGGCATCGCGGTTATTTATTATATCGTTAAGGGGTACTTCAGAGGCCACCGTGATTGAACACTCTTGAAAGTAGTGTCGTAGTTTCCGGGATGCCATGAAGACCGTGTATGCTATCTTTTGATAATGTGGGTACCGTGACTTGCATGGAGTGAGGACAGTGGATACGTAGTATACCGGCTTTTGAAGCAAGAACTTATGTCCGTCTATCTCTCGTTCGACGATGAGCATTGGGCTTACAACCTGATGTGTTGCAGCTATATATAACAACACAGGTTCGCCGATATTAGGCGTGGCCAGGATTGGATTGCTGGCGAGGAGGGCCTTTATTTCTTCCAGTCCGACCGTAGCCGCATCCGTCCACTCGAAGTGTTCGGTGCATCGAAGAAGGCGATATAGAGGTAGTGCCTTTTCTCCTAATCGGGAGATAAAGCGGCTTAGAGCAGCCACGCATCCAGTTAATATCTGGATTTGCTTGAGGTCTGTTGGGGTAGCCAACTGTGACAGAGCTCGAATATTAGCCGGATTTGCTTCAATTCCTCTATTAGAAAGGATGAAGCCCAATAGCTTTCCGGCAGGTACACCGAAAACACATTTTTCCGGATTAAGCTTGATGTCATATGTTCGTAGATTGTCGGACGTAAGCCTCAAGTCGTCTATTAAAGATTCGACGTGTCTGGTTTTGATGAGCACATCGTCTACGTATGCCTCCACTATTTTGCCGATTTGTGTTTCCAGGCATGTCTGAATCATGCGTTGATAGGTTGCACCGGTGTTTTTGAGCCCGAAAGGCATGGTGTTAAAACAGAAGGGGCCGTATGGAGTGATGAATGCCATTGCGGCTTGATCGGAATCCGCCATCTTGATTTGATGGTATCCGAAGTACGCGTCGAGGAAGCACAATGAGTCGTGTCCTGCAGTAGCGTTGATGATTTGATCAATGCAGGGGAGTGGGAAGGGATCCTTAGGGCAAGCCTTATTGAGGTCCTTGAAATCGACACATAGGCGCTAGGATTTGTCCTTCTTTGGTACCATCACCAGGTTTGCTAGCCAGTCCGGATGTTTTATTTCTCTGATGAATCCGGCCTCGAGTAACTTGGCTAGCTCTTCTCCCATGGCTTGTCGCTTAGGTTCTGAAAAGCGCCGAAGAGTCTGCTTAACCGGATTGTATCCCTTCAGTATGTTTACGCTATGCTTGGCCAGCCTGCATGGGATACCTGGCATGTCTGAAGGATCCCAGGCGAAGATGTCCCAATTCTCGCGCAAGAACTCTCGCAGTGCGACGTATATTGTGGGGCTCAGCTGTGCCCCGATGGATGCTGTTTTTGTGGGGTCCGTTGGGTGGACCTGGAATTTGACTATTTCATCCACTGGTTTGAAAGAGGTGGACTTGGGCCGTTTGTCGAGTATCATGTCGTCCCTGTCCATCATGGAGCGCAGCGCGGTTAGTTCTTCGGCCGCGAGGGCTTCAGATAATGCCTCAAGGGCTAGAGCGGCAGTTTTATTTTCGGCGCGGAGTGCTACGTCCGGATCACTAGCTAGAGTGATTATTCCATTGGGCCCGGGCATCTTGAGCTTCATGTACCCGTAATGGGGTGTGGCTTGGAAGCTCGTGAATGCATCCCGCCCTAAAAGGGTGTGGTATCCGCTACTGAACGGGGCCACTTGGAATGTGATTTCTTTGGACCTATAATTCTCCAGCGTGCCGAATACCACATCTAGTGTGATTTTTCCCGCACATCGTGCTTCCCGACTAGGGATTATTCCCCTGAAGGTCGTGCTGCTTTGCTCAATGCGGCCTTTGTCTATTTCCATTTTGATAAGAGTCTCCTCGTAGATGAGGTTTAATCTGCTTCCACCATCCATGAGCACTTTAGTGAGCTGGAAGCCGTCCACAATTGGACTAAGGACCAGAGCGGCTGGTGCTCGGACTGTTCGAAATTGAGGTTCGTCACTGGCATTGAAGGTTATGGCCGTGTCGTTCCATGGATTTATTGCTGCGACGTGGCAGATTTCGGTGAGGCTGCGGAGTGCTCGCTTGCACCTATTATTTGAGGCGAAAGTCTCGAAGACTGTCAGTACTGTATTGTTATTTTCTACGGGATGGTGTTCTGTGGTATTGCTGATGAGGAGATCCTCGCCGCTCTTGGCCACCTGCAGGAGTATCCAACATGCTCTAAGGCTGTGTGTTGGTATGGTATCCGGTGTACTGTCAATTTTGCATGCCTCATTAAGCCATCCCTCCAATATGGTTCCACGCCCTGTAGTGGGCTTTGGTTTCTTTGTAATTGGATTGGGTGACTTGGGAGAGTGCACCCTTTTAGTTTGGACGGGGGGTTTAGTGAGAGCCGGAGGATCCCATAATTTTGTTTGGGTTTTCCAGGCACTTTCCATCGCACAGTACTTCTGTACTATGGCCGCTAAGTCAGCAAAGTGTACTATGTCACGACAACTTATGGCGTTGAGGATTCCCTTGTCCATGCAATTTTTGCAAAAGAATGAGATTGCGTCTTCCTCGCGGTAGTCCTTAACCTTGCTCATTACAAGGAGATATCTCGCCTAGAAGTGATGTACTGTCTCTTGGGGCTCTTGTCTAATGTGGGAAAGATCGCTTGTATCTGGGTGGGTGGGTAGTTTTAAGTCCAAACCCTGACCCGATCTGAGACCCAGGGGCAGGGGAGCTTCCGAGCTTGGCATCTTGGGCTCCGGGATGTTGCCCAATTTTCCTGGCCCGCCGTCTGATTCTAGGTTCGGAGCCTGGGTCCTATCCTCCCGTAGATGGGTATCCGGCTCGGAGAGCTCGGGAATCTGGACATAGTTCGTCCTCAAAATAGAGGAAGGATCGATGCATTGTTCCTCCACCACCGCTATCTGATGGATGACCGGTGGAGAGTTAATCTCCCTTTGGTCGGGTTTAAGCCCGATCCGATCATAGTCCGTAGCGACTCCCAGGGCGGCGATGTGATCCAAGAGCTCGTTCAAGGAGGAGAGCTCCATTGGATCCATCTGCTCGGTGAATTTCGGGCTGACGTGGAGGCTGTTCTTGATGACCTAAGAAGTCATCGTCGGCGCGGCGGCCGAACGGGCGGTCATGACGAAGCCACCCAGCCGGAGAATCTGGCCTACAACCAGGGCTCCCCCAGAGGTGATGTTGTCCTTGACAACAAGGCGAGCCATCAAGCCTTATCGCGAAAACACAGTAGAACTCTCAATGAAAGCACCAATGTCGGTGTCAAAACCGGTGGATCTTGGGTAGGGGGTCCCGAACTGTGCGTCTAAGGCTAATGGTAACAGGAGGCGGGGGACATGATGTTTACCCAGGTTCGGGCCCTCTCAATGGAGGTAATACCCTACTTCCTGCTTGATTGATCTTGATGATATGAGTATTACAAGAGTTGATCTACCACGAGATCGTAGAGGCTAAACCCTAGAAGCTAGCCTATGATTATGATCGTTGTTGTCCTACGGACTAAACCCTCTGGTTTTTATAGACACCAGAGGGGGCTAGGGTTACACAGAGTCGGTTATAGAGAAGGAGATCTACATATCCGAATTGCCAAGCTTGCCTTCCACGCAAAGGAGAGTCCCACCCAGACACGGGACGAAGTCTTCAATCTTGTATCTTCATAGTCCAACAGTCCGGCCAAAGTATATAGTCCGGCTGTCCGAGGACCCCCTAATCCAGGACTCCCTCATCATCTGCCTCGCGAGGGTCTTGCGGTGTTGGTGTTAATGTTGGGCCATGCCAGGCCGTCGACGAAGCCACATGATGGGCCGCAGGCAAGCAGGGCTGGATACCCCTGAATCCAGGACGTCGACAGTCATGGCATGAGGAAGTCGCACTAGCATGAAGCATGGGAATAGGTGGGTCAATATCATGCAAGCAAACATTGGTGAGATAGTCCACTAGTGGGATAAGAGAAGTACCATCACCTATGTTACCTTTGGAGCATCGCTCATGTGTTGTAGGTGAGGTTGCAACTTGATGGTACCATGTGGGGGGTGCATCTTCTTCCACCATGGCCATCGGTTTGCCCATTGGAGGTGTGAACTCGTCGAGGATTGGCGTTTCGTCTTGTTGGAGATCTAGGACCAAAAGGGAAAACACACTCGGAGTAGGGGGTAGTCGTTAGAAATCATAGTGGCCTCACATGCCATGTCAACTACCTCACTCGCTAAGTGTTGTGGCTCACTCACTCCCTCAAGGATGCTCTCACTCGTATGGTTGGTGGAGTCACACAAATGGCTCTCAACCTCACATAGGATGTGTGGCATGCTCTCATGTGTGGGACTAGTGGTGGTCACACTCATCCTCTCATAGGAAATGCTCTCAATGTAACGTTGGTGGAGTCACTCATGTCGCTCATGTGGTAGTGGCTCTCCTCACATGGAAATTGGGGCATCTCATCATATGTGCGTGTCGGAGAGATGTAGGTGCAAATGTATCCATGCTCAACTCCTATCGACGCCTTGGTTGAAGGGATAGTCCCATGCTCGACTTCCTCATCCATAACGCCTCCGAAGATGAATGTCGTAGGAAGTGGCAAATCATCACTCGCCTCCGAGATTAAAGAGAAGGTCTCATGTGCGGTCTCGTAGCTTGACTCGGAGTAGGAGTCTCGTTGGGGCGCTATCTTCATGTTGTTGAAGAGGTTCGCTTTCGTCGCCGTGGTCGAAGGGGATGGACCTTGCTCGACCTTCTTGTCACCGTCTTGGTGTTGGAGGCCCATATGATGTGGCACCTCGTAGCTCGTCTCCATGACCAAAGGGAATTTCCCATGCTCGGCCATCTTCCTTGAGGGGCTTCCAAAGATGGAATTGCCGCCCTCGCTTGTAGGTGGTCGCCTTGTTGTTGAAGATGTCGATGTAGGCAAACTCATGGGAAGTAGGCGAAGATGTTGTACGTCCAAAGGCGAAGATGCCTTGATAACACTTGGCGAAGATGCCAAAGTGGTGGTGGTAGCCGTAGCTTCATCTTGGTGGTGCTTGTCTCGCGGTCTTCTTTTGTGCTCTTGAAGCTTGGCCTTGGCGTGAAGTAGGGCTTGTTGGGACTTGTACGTTTGCGCCTGTGGAGCATCTTCATGATGATGATGTCGTTGTCGTGCTTGAGCTCGTAGTAGATGTCATTTGTCATCGCCGTGCACATGTTGCTTGGAGGTGACTTTCCTTTCATGACGATGTTGATCATGATGATCGTTGTCGGTGTCAAAACCGGCGGATCTCGGGTAGGGGGTCCCAAACTGTGCGTCTAGGCGGATGGTAACAGGAGACGAGGGACACGATGTTTTTACCCAGGTTCGGGCCCTCTCGATGGAGGTAAAACCCTACGTCCTGCTTGATTAATATTGATGATATGGGTAGTACAAGAGTGGATCCACCACGAGATCAAGGAGGCTAAACCCTAGAAGCTAGCCTATGGTATGATTGTTGTAATGTATGTTGTCTTACGGACTAAAGCCCTCCAGTTTATATAGACACCGGAGGAGGCTAGGGTTACACAGAGTCGGTTACAATGGTAGGAGATCTACATATCCGTATCGCCAAGCTTGCCTTCCACGCCAAGGAAAGTCCCATCCGGACACGGGACGGAGTCTTCAATCTTGTATCTTCGTAGTCTTGGAGTCCGGCGGATAATGATAGTCCGGCTGTCCGGACACCCCCTAGTCCAGGACTCCCTCAGTAGCCCCTGAACCAGGCTTCAATGACGATTAGTCCGGCGCGCATAATGTTCGGCATTGCAAGGCGGGTTCCTCCCTTGAATAATCCAGAGAAGATCATGAACACCAGGATAGTGTCCGGCTCTGCAAAATAAATTCCACATTCCACCGTAGAGAGAATAGAATGTACACTAGTTTAATCTGCTGACGTATTATGCGGCGTGACATCACACCGCTACCAGGCGTTTACTTGAATCGTTTTTTACTATACCACCTCAGCACGTTTAGCGAAGCGGTTTCCCTGGCACGTCTTGTCGAAGCAGAGATCGTGTTCCCCTTATTCCGGGATTCTCATCAATACGTGCGTGGGTAACCCAACCGTTCCCGTCGCCACACCTCCTCTATCGAAGGCGAATCCCAAACGGTCACGGAGACGACTCTTGGTATTTTTTCCTCTTTATAAGAGGACCAAGGCCTGTCCTTGTTCTTCAATCTCGCATCAAATCTCCTCCTCGTCCCAGTTCCAACACCCAGAGCCTCAGATTCGAGCGCTTCGGATTCTCAACCATGTCCGGCTCCGACCTCTAGGGCCGGTGGATGCCCTCCTCCGTCACGGAGGAGGACATATTGAAGTTACGTGAGGCCAAGTACCTGGCCTACGAGGTTTCGCACAGGTTGCCTGCCCAAGGGCAGGCCGTGCCCGCCCCCGAGCCCGGCGAATACGTCGTCTTCGTATCCCACCTCCGTCGGGGTTTAGGCTTCCCGACGGACCCCTTCGTGAGAGGGCTCATGTTCTACTACGGGCTGGATTTTCACGATTTGGCCCCGGAGTCCATCCTCCATATCTCCGCATTCATTATCGTCTGCGAAGCCTTCCTCTGCGTCACTCCCCACTTCGGCCTGTGGCTGAAGACCTTCAAGGTAGAGCCGAAGATGATCGGGGGGCGTCAAACGGAGTGCGGCGGGGCGGCCATAAGCAAAAAGGCCGATGCCCCATGGCCCGAGGGTTCCTTCCAAGAGGAACTCGGACTGTGGCAGCAGGAGTGGTTCTATATCACCGCTCCGAAGGGCAGCAGGCAAAAGCCGCCGCCTTCATTCCGCCCGGGACCTCCACGCCAACTGATGTCGTGGGTCAACCAAGGGCTCAATTGGGGGCCGTTCGAAGACGTGCCCTCACTGCAGGGCCGGATTCGAGACCTCCAAGCGAGGGAGATCGACCTGATCGTGGTGATGCAGGTTATGCTAATCAGGCATCTTCTGCCCTGCAAACGCCGTCCGCTCCGTCTATGGGAGTTCAACCCGGAGGGACCTCGGATTCTCCAACACTTCATGGGTGCAACACCCGTGGAGATGTACAAGTTGTTCTTCGGACCGCAGGTGGCGTGTCCGGATTTAGCCGAGGACGCAGGCCTAAGCCGCAATCGCCCGGATACTCAGGTAAATAGCTCAGAGTCCGGACACTCTGTTTATGTGCCTTTCTAGAGTTCGCCTCCTGACCCATTACTCTTCACAGGAATGGGTGGCGCGATCAAGGCTGATAAGGTGTCCGGCCCCCCTCCCAGAGACCGCACTGGAGCCCGTGCTGGTCAGAATGTTGGAGGTCGCGCCCACAGAAGGGGGCGAAGGGGAAAATAGAGGAGCTAATATTTCACCCAAAGGGGCGTCTGAAGAGGGGGGAATCAAGAACCCCTCCCTCCAGGGGGAGAAGAGGACCGCCTCCAAAGATCCGGAGGCCAAAGCCCCTAAGCGTGGGAAGAGATCTTCACCGGGGGGTCTGGCGTCCGGAGAGAATCCGGACGCACAATCATCGCCAAAGGATCAGCCCTCCAGCGAGCCGTGAGTATGAAAAAGGGAGTTAATTAGTAAGGAAATACCTTCATTTGAGCTTCTGTGGGTAACCGAAATATTTATATTGCAGTTCGGATCTGCAGCCTTCTCAGATGAGTTCATCTTCGGGGGACCTTCTTCCGGAGATGATGGAGAGTGAAACGCCTCCGTCTGCAGCGCCGTCAGATAAGGCAGGCGAGCCTGAAGTATCGTCACGGAGGGTATCCCCGAGTTCGGAGGGGCCAGAGAGTTCGGCACCCACTAGTATCCGGCTGGGAGAACTGAAGAATCTGCTTGAGAGGGCGTCCATTTCAGAAGATCACCGTGCGTTGATGCGTATGGTGATTGGAAAGATTTCGTCCGCCGAGAGCGGATTGCGCAATGCCGCCATGAGTTTGCTGGCGGGATTTGAGGTACGCGAGAATGACGCACCCTTTTGTGTATTGACAGTCTTGCACATGACAATGCGCCCTGTATAGATAGTAGCCCCTGAGACTCGGTAGGTTGTCGAAAACGACAGCTTGCCGAGGATCGAAATCGAAAGTAATGAATTCCGCCATTCCTATGCAGGTGGCGGATAGTCCGAGGGCTAGCCGGACTAGTGGGTTTGCCGAGTTAAATCGGCAACTTGACGTGGCGGATGCGGACATCGCACTTGTCAACCGGCGACTTGACGAGTCACAAGGTAAATGAGTTCTCCGCAGTCGCTTTAGTAAGGGGGTCGAAGCCCTCCTCTGATAAATTATATGCTGTTGTACAGACGATGCTGCTGCTGTGGAGAGCCTTCGGGCCGAACTTGCTCGAGCTAAGGAGCAAGCCCGAAGGAGTGACGCGGCTGCCTCGAGGGCGGCCGAGGAGTTGAAAGCCGAAAGGGCTGCGCACTGCCTAAGCAGGGCAGAGGTGGCCGAATTGGCCATGAAAGTAAAAGATGCTGCCGACCGCAATGAGGCTCTTGAAAAGGAGCGCTTATCGAAGCGGGAAGACCTGAAGAAGGCCACCGCCGAAGCCAAGGATGCCCGCTCTGCAATGCGGGCTATGAAGGAGGAACTGCACCAGGCCGGGGATATCGTGGCTGGCAAGCCTTTTCTGCTGCGTCGCCGGTTTATGGATCAAAAGTATGCTCAATTTGAGCGGCTGTGGAGTCCGGAGGATCCGTATATGGACTTAGCTGCAAGTGCGGCTGATGCCGTTGAGCACTTCCGGAGCCAGAAGGATCACAAGACGGAAGAGATATATTGGTCTCAATTCCATAGTCCGGAGCGCTCACTTCTGTTGACAGACCGGTTGGCCGAATGGGCCGAGCTAAATAGATTGTCCAGACTTGCCATGACTGACATCGTGGCCCATGTCTGGCCAGAGAGGCCCAAGGCGACGAGCTACTTCGGCTTACTGTAGCAATTCCTTGGAGCGGTGCCGCATATAAAGGAGATGAAGCGGTCGGCCTGCATCGAGGGCGCGCGGATGGCACTTGCCCGTGTGAAGGCGCATTGTCCGGAGATGGATGCCACCGCTGTTGCCGCCCAGGGTTCGGATGAAAGCCGGCTCCCCGCCGAGCACTATTTCGGGGAAGTTATGCGTGGCGCTCGTGTAATAGAGTCGCAGTGCTCAAAGAATGTCACGTTCAAATGAACGTATTAGCTTGTAAAATGATGATTATGCTATAACTGCTTTTTATACTTGTGCGTCCCAAGTAGTAAAACTTCTCCTGTGCGGCCGTGTACGTATACATTTGTATAACTTGAAAGATTGCAGTCTTCGGCTTCAGCCCCCACGCACAGGGTGCGGGGGTGTTCGCAAAAATAGAGCGTTTTCACACTTAATCCAACGTCTCGGTCCTGTTTAAGGAGGTGGTAGCGTAGCGAACGAGGCAATCCGGACTATAATGCTTTATCACTTTCACTTAGCCAGTGGAGCTCGAGGGTGGGGCTACGATATAGCCCCTGGTGGCACCGCACTTCTCCGAATTCGGAGCGCGTATGTGCCTGACCGGGAAACGGTCCTTCGCCAAAGCGGGGAATTCTAAACATTCCGGTAGTCGATCGAGTGGTTGACCAGTCTCTCGTTGTATCATGACAGTCAGTTTTTGGCTTTCTCTACTGAGGTGCTCGCCCAGCCGAACTGGGGCACAATCGCAGTAGTTCTCCTGGTGCCGCGTTAGCCGATGATAAGGAACGTAAGGCAGCAAAACACAGGAGCCGGGCAAACCCAACATTTGACCAAAGACATGATTCGGAGCTGATGCATATAATGCCTAACTCGAGACGCCGAACACTCCCTAAGGTGTTCGGTCTTTATAATAATGGGCAGAACGATGCCCTAAGCCCCTAGTGTCCAGGTACGGGCATGGTCTTCTGATGCGGCCGATGCCAAAACGTCAGGCTCCGCTTTGGCTATAGGAAGAAACCAAGGGAGAATAACAACAAGAGACAGTAAAAAAGGTTTACGCAGGGTCTTAATCTGAAAAGAATCCTCACAACGGGTCCCTACTGCACGTCTGCGCCTGTGTCTCCCTTGCGCCGTTTATCCTGGACGGGTATGCACGTTGTTCATCTGTAGAAAGAGAGGAACGTTTAGTTTGAAAACAAATCGTGTGAAAAATATGTGTAAAAGAAGAAATATAAATAATTAAAGCGGGGTTTGTATGAACCCGCGGTTGTTTGTGCGCGCAGCCCCCTGTGAAGAGGTATGCGGCTAGGGAGCCCCTAGCCTGCTGAAGCCGGATTCGTCTATCCGAGTCCGGGGTCTTTAAGTGACCCTCGCATTGAAATGACGCCACGCGGACCGGGCATCTTGAGTGTAAGAGACGCGTAATGCGGTATGGCGTTGAAGCGGACAAAAGCCTTTCGTCCCAAGAGTGCTTGATATCCACTTTCAAATGGGACGATGTGAAAAATTAATTTTTCGCGTCGAAAATTGTTCGGCGATCCGAACACGACTTCTAGTAATATAGAGCCTGTGCACTTGGCGTAAGGGCCTGGCGTCACTCCTTTGAAGGAAGTGCGGCTGTGTCGGATTTTGGTAGGGTCTATCCCCATCCTACGGATTGTGTTTGAATACAGCAGGTTTAAGTCGCTGCCTCCGTCCATTAGGACGTTAGTAAATTGTAATCCGTCTATTATGGGATTCAATATCAGGGGAGTCCGTCCCGCGTTTCGAACGCTTCTGGAATAGTCCAGGTGGTCGAAAGTGATTGGTTTTGATATCCAATCTCTATGGTCTGCTGGGTTGGACCGCGCGAAGCTCTTTATAGAAAGTGCCGCACTATTTTTCCGTATTATCACATGAAGTGAGTTTACTGCTTTGACCCCTTGTGGGAAAGTCTTTTGTTTTCCGGTGCTCTGCTGGTGGGGTTTATCTTCTTCGCTTGAAGCGTCGAGCCCCTTGTGTTCGGCATTTAGTCGGCCGGACTGTTTAAAAACCCAACAATCCCCGTGGGTGTGATTTGCAGGCCTTCCGGGGGTACTGTGGATTTGACATATCCGACCCAAAATCTTGTTTAAGTTGGACAGTTCATCGCTGTCATCCTTAAGAGGCTGTGTTTTGTTGTTGGGCCCCGAGCTTTTGAATCCGGCGTTGACTGCCGTGCTCTTTGGGCTTTTCTCTTTATTCCGGCGCTGCTCTTTTCTGCGCCGTGATTTTCCGTTTCCATCTCTTGTCTCGGATGTACTTGGGTCGCTGGTGCTGCATCTTGCTAGCCAGCTATCCTCTCCCGCATAGAAGCGGGTCATGAGGCTTGTTAGTGCGGACATTGTCCTCGGTTTTTCTTGACCGAGGTGCCTGGCAAGCCATTCGTCTCGGACATTGTGCTTGAAAGCTGCTAGGGCTTCGGCGTCCGGACAGTCGACTATTTGGTTCTTTTTGGTAAGAAACCTGTTCCAGAATTTCCGCGCTGACTCTCCGGGCTGTTGAGTTATATGACTTAGATCATCTGCATCCGGAGGGCGGACATAAGTCCCTTGAAAGTTTGCTCTAAACGCGTCCTCGAGCTCTTCCCAACTTCCAATAGTGTTTTCTGGGAGGCTTTTAAGCCAATGACGGGCTGGCCCTTTGAGCTTGAGGGGTAGGTATTTTATGGCGTGGAGGTCGTCTCCTCTAGCCATGTGTATATGCAGTATATAATCTTCTATCCAGACTCCAGGGTCTGTTGTTCCATCATAGGCCTCTATGTTTATGGGTTTAAATCCTGCTGGGAATTCATGGTCCAGCACCTCATCGGTGAAACATAGTGGGTGTGCGGCGCCCCTGTATTTGTGTGCGCCGCTATCATCGGACACTTGACGTGTTGCCTTGCTTCTTGGGGCCTTCTCCTTTGGCCCGTAGATGGACCTGGCTGGGCCATCTATCCTTCCAAGTTCGTTGGTTGGTCTATGTGTGGCGCCGCTGTCAAAATTTGGCCTATCATCTGGCCGTCTATCCAACCAGGCGGCCTCTTTATTTTTGGACGGTGGAGGCTCTATGGCCTCCTCGTCGAATTCTGGTAGCAGCTTGCGCTTCGGGTAGCTCTTTGATTGGTGGCCATTGCCGTATTTATCTGCGGTTTTGAGCACTTTGCTCCATCTCATTCTGACTGTGTCTTCCGCTGTTTTGAGCCTCCGTTTTTCCTTCTTCAGGCTTCTTGCAGTACTGACGAGTCTTTTCCGAAGGTTCTTGCTCTCCGGCGGCGTGTCCGGCATGAGGTCGTCCGGACTGTTGTTTTCACCGGGCCTGGACTGATTATCTGACTCATCATGTTCGGACGGTTGCTTATCTGCATATTCGTCGTCCACTTGTGAGCCCTGCCGTATTGCGGGCTCCTTGGGAGCGTTGTTGTCGTCGAGGCGGGACTTAGGGCGGCGTCTGCACCGCCGTTTTGGTCGTTTATCGGCGGGGTCATCTTCTGCCGCGGCCCGTTGGTCCTCGTTATCGCTCTCCTTTGGGGTGTCCACCATATATGTCATGTGACGAGGTGGTCCTCCCGTGCCTTATAGGCTCTGTTTCTTGTTCGTCTCCGGCATCGTCGTCCATTCCGTCGATGTCTTCGGAGTCATAATCTAGCATGTCGGTCAGATCGTCGACAGTGGCTACAAAGTGGGTGGTGGGTGGGCTCTGAATATCTTCATCGTCCGTACCCCAGCCATCCTGGCCATAGTCCGGCCAGGACTCTCCCGATAACGAGAGATGCTTTAGTGAATTCAGGATATCGCCAAAAGGCGAGTATTGGAAGATGTCCGCGGCGGTGAATTCCATAACCGGCGTCCAATCCGAATCGATTAGTAGGGGCGCGAGAGGTTCGGAGTCCGGCAAGGAGTCCGGCGCCTCGGAATCACGAGTTTCGCAGGGGACAAGATTAGTGTTCGGCTCCATCGCCGTGGATGTTGAAGCCCCCAGGGCGGCGTCTATCCGCCGGCCCTCGATCTGGGTGGTCGGCTCCGGACTAATGGCCGGAACGGATTCGTGTGCGGCCACCAGGGCACTGTTCGGCGGCAGAGCTAGATCATGCCCATCGTCACAGTGCGGCGCGCTTGGCTGTGGCTCGAGTCTGTCGAAGATCAAGTCTCCGCGGACATCGGCCGTGAAGTTTAGGCTTCCGAATCTGACCTGACGGCCAGGGGCGTAGCTTTCGATCTGCTCCAGATGGCCAAGTGAATTAGCCTGCAGTGCGAAGCCGCCGAATACGAAGATCTGTCCGGGGAGAAAAGTCTCACCATGGACAGCATTGTTGGTTGAAGATGCCATCAAGCCTATCGGTGACGACAGAGAGGAACTCTCAATGAAAGCACTAATGTCGGTGTCAAAACCGGCGGATCTCGGGTAGGGGGTCCCGAACTGTGCGTCTAGGCGGATGGTAACAGGAGACGAGGGACACGATGTTTTTACCCAGGTTCGGGCCCTCTCGATGGAGGTAAAACCCTACGTCCTGCTTGATTAATATTGATGATATGGGTAGTACAAGAGTGGATCTACCACGAGATCAAGGAGGCTAAACCCTAGAAGCTAGCCTATGGTATGATTGTTGTAATGTATGTTGTCCTACGGACTAAAGCCCTCCGGTTTATATAGACACCGGAGGAGGCTAGGGTTACACAGAGTCGGTTACAATGGTAGGAGATCTACATATCCGTATCGCCAAGCTTGCCTTCCACGCCAAGGAAAGTCCCATCCGGACACAGGACGGAGTCTTCAATCTTGTATCTTCGTAGTCTTGGAGTCCGGCGGATAATGATAGTCCGGCTGTCCGGACACCCCCTAGTCCAGGACTCCCTCAATCGCCATGGAGATGTGGACGTGGACGACTTGCGCTTGCATTGCATGGCCGCTTCGAAGATGATCGATTTGCTCGCCACTGCCTTGAAGATGACGAAGGGGAAGAACAATTGACCAACAAGGCCCAAATCTCCTCCATCCTTGCATCTTGCTCCTCCTTTTGTGCGAAAAGCTTGTTGTCGATTTAGTCCCTTTTCCTTGCTTCGGAGTGACGAATGTCGATGGAGAGGTTCTCGATGCGGTCTCGCAAGGTAGAATGTGTGCCTTGCATTTGTTGTTGTAGACTGAAGATGGATGCTTTGGTGATGTAGTTGTTCGCGCCATCGTTGTCATGGAAGACCGAGATGAAATGCCTTCCCTATCCATCACAAGACTCGAGCAAATATGAGTGGAACAAAGGAGAGAACTATACCAAATGTACCTTGACTGATGTTGAGAATGGATCAATGATCACTCAACGATGTAACAAGGAAATAACACCATTGGTACTGATCTTGTCAATTTCTCACACCTACACAAATAAGGCTTATGGTGGAGCTCGGTGAGGATAGTGGCACAAAAAATTTGATGCAAAATGTTAGCAAGAGTCAACAATGTTGAAAGAGATTCACAAATTCTCAAGTGAAACAAGTAGACCAATAGCAATATGTGGCACACGGAAACACATGCACGGATAAATAAATGGGGTCGTGCAACCAAGGAATGAGCTCAAAATGTGGAATCCATGGAAAATGCTCTTGTTGCACAACCCTAGAGAGACGCTAGCATGATTGCTCAATAGGCGGATACAACACTTGTGCACAACCTATAAGATACAAAAATGCAACGACTTCTATCCCAAGTATGCTATGGATATATGGTTCCCGGTGTTTCTGACAAGATGATCCAAGATGATTGAATATGACAATCTTATATGCAATGTGGTATGATGCTATGGCTATTGCTTACAAGCTTATTTGGTCTCTCTTTTTCTTTGCTTAAAAGCTTTTTTTTGTATGGCCACTTTTGCACAATGCACAAACCAAGATAGCAATTGTGTATATATGGGAACAATCTTGTGACACAAGAGATGATATGATACCAATATGATATGGTATGTATGCAATGGGAGGTGTAGATCGCTAATGTGCACAAGTAACGTTGCCGGCAATACTCAATGGCTAGTCTCGATAGGCAAGTGACGCAAAATGGGCTAGGGGTTATCAATGCAATGGCAAGGGGAATATACAATGATGTCGTCGAGGTTACCATCGAGGTAGTCGTTTGTAAGCAAGGACGGATGGTGATGAAGTGGTCAATGTCAATGACGACCTCGTGGCGATGATGAGTGGCGGTGTTCTTGATGTAGAACCGTTCCTAATTAGACGAAACACCTTAGGAAACGGAAAAACCGCGAACTCAAAATCTCAAACGTCAAATGTCAAATTGATGAGGACATCAATACCAGTGTTACACCCACATCCCCTGCTGCTATACATACTGGACCAATTACTAGAGCTCGCGCACGCCAATTAAATTACCAGGTACTTTCGTTTCTTGGTAATGATTCTAATGTTCATGAGAATATGATGCTGCCTAAATTGGATACATTTGTTTTGCTTACAAATGAAGGTCCTAGCTTGGAGAAGGATGAACATTGGAGCAAGAACAAGCATGGAGATGATGGCATGCACAAGGGGAACAAGAACAGAGTTACAAGTGATGATTTCAGGACTTTGAAGCCACCATAATGAGTGCATGAAGCCTTGGAAGAAATATACAAGATGCCACTTTATAAATTTCGTCCAGAGGCTATTCTAGGTGCTGCGTCACCTTTTTATTGGGCCAGGCCCATGTAATTTCGAAATACATAAGTATAGGCTATTTTTAGAGTCCGTATGTGTGGGGATACAAGAGATAGGGTTGGTTTCGGACCCCTCCACTAAGGGCCACGAAATGCCCCCTCTTCCTCCATATATACAGCCCTTGGGGCACCATTTCGACTTTGGGTTTTGTTTGGATTAAAAGTTTGCCATAGCTGCAACTTCGCATACTTTGTTTGTGTTCAACGACCAGACAAAGGCGTCATAGAACCCCACCTTCATTAATAAAGCCTCCCTTTGTTATTCGCAATATCCAGATTGCAATCTTAGTTTCTTGCTTGTTCTTTGTTTGCTTGCAGGAAATAGACCTTCGTGGCCAGGTTGATCGTGCTCCGGCGTGGTCAATAACCTCTCGGAGTTGGTTTAGCGATTGCTAACGCGTGACGTCCTCGCACGTTCGTAGTCGGATCGTCAAAATCGACTTCCACCAAAACGATAGCCACCATCTCATCGAAAGACGGGACACCTTTGCCTCTATCAAGCGGTATCAGATTTCCAGATTGCTCGGTGAGATTTTACAGTTTTTCGTAGTTTAGATCGAGTCTGTTCTTCATACCTATAGTCCATGAAAAAGCCACAAAAAAATTAGGGTTAGTTCATCATATCCGAACCAGTCCGAGCCATTGCATAATCTTTCCTGTATTTGCGTTGTTGAATTTGCGGTTCCATCGTCGTGTCTAGTTGCTGGTCTTAGAGTCTAGTCTTTTAGAGTCTCGAGTTCTGGTCATAAGTTGTCACGCCGCCGCCGCACCATCATCATCGCCCTTGCCATCTACCACCACTGCTTATCCGCCATCGCTCTGAATCCGTATCCATATACCACCACCGATCTGTATCCATATACCACCACCGCTACCGTATACCACCACCGCTGCCATATCCTACCACCATATTTCCACCACCAATCCGAGTTCTTTTCATATTAGGTTTGTTTTCGAGATCCATCTAGTTTCCGATTTGTGTTTCCTTGCCTGAGTAGGTTTCGAAAAAAAAAGTCTGGAGACCCCCGGGCAGTTTTTAGGCCAAAATTTCGGCGACCGAAAATATTTTCTCCCTATCCTATTTTTAGGTCCCAGTGAGTGTTTTGAGACACTCGCTATCATAGTGATTTTTTGTCGCACTTTTTCGTCGTCGCTGCCCTGATTTCCGAACAAAAAAATTGTCAAAAAAATTTCGTGTCCATCCTATTAGTTTGACCTAGGAAGAGTTTTGAGACACTCGCCATTATAGTGATTTTTCGCAAAAAAAGGAGCGCAAAAAAAAGAGCAATTTTTTTCCGGAGTGTGCTTTTCTGTTGTTTACGTGCAACGCCATGATTTTGTTAGTGTTCTAGGCTCGCGTCTCTAGCACGGTCTAGCCTAGGACCAGCACAGTACCATCGTTGAGCGTTTATTCAATGTTGCATCTCTGAATTGATTATTGTTGACCCTTTTTGCTACCATATTATAAGACTTCCCAGCTACACATACATCTACGTCAGGCATTTGACTCTCCCTGGAAATCGCTCTATCCAAGCTTTGAGAGTTTTGACTACAACGATTGCCGATCACCACCTGCTGCTGGGTAAGAACTGGTAAGAATTTGAGATTCACTTGAAGGATTTGTGACACACCACCACCACCACCGCTTCCTAGTGGTCTGTAGGATCATATTCTTTTGTGTTTCTATTGCTGCTAACCATGGCAGGACCACAAGCCGACGAGATTGACTAGGAGAACATGACGAACAAGGAGCTTCATGATAAGTTTCATTAAATGTTGGGTCAACAGATGGAAGACGTGATGGCCAGTTTTGGAAAGGCATTGGAGAGAATGGATGACATTGAGAAGACAATTGACACCAAGTTGGACGCCAAGTTTGATGAATTACTCAAACGTCTCCCACAACCAGTTCTACACCGCGATACAGTAGGGCGAGAAAAGCGTGTTCCTATTGAGCCAGGACAAAATTCTAGTGCCGCTGCTACTGCTGTTGGTGCTTCTGTAGCTCCTGCTGCTGTAGAGGTGGAGGACTATTACGAGGATGAGTTGATCAAAATCAGAACTACGTGCAGCCACCAGCACCACCACTAGCAGGTCGACCTCAGGTATTTATTCGCAACGGTAGGCCTGCAGCACCACCTTAGGTACGAGATCATGACCACGTTCCTAAACTAAAATTGAATATTCCACCGTTTGAGAGTAGATACATTCCTCATGTATATCTTACTTGGGAGTTAGAAACTGAACAACATTTTACATGTTTACAATATCCCGAGGAGAGACGGGTTGCTGCTGCTGTTTGTGCTTTCACTAGTTTTGCATGTGTATGGTGGTCTGAACATTGTAGATTATATCCTATTTCAGCTAATTGGGCTGCTTTGAAAACTGCTATGCATACTCATTGGGTTCCACCATATTATCAACGTGAATTGCTTCAAAAATTGCAGCTTTTAAGACAAGGAATAAATTTTGTAGAAGAATTTTTTCAGGAATTACAAACTGGCATGATTAGATGTTGTATTGTTGAGGAGAATGAAGCTATGCTTGCACGTTTTATGGGTGGATTAAACAGAGAGATTCAGACCATTCTAGAGTATAAGGAGTATACTAATATCACTCGTTTATTTCATCTTGTTTGTAAAGCTGAACGTGAAGTGCAGGATCAACAAGCAAGGGCGCGCACTAACTTTTCTGCAGGTTGACCTTCATCATGGACACCGCGTGCATCTTCTACTTCCACTGCACCAGCACCTCCATTAGGTGCCACCTCCAGCCGTGATACAAGAAATCAGGCACAACCACCACTATCTGCCAAGAGCGCACCTGCCGGGCCTGCACAGAGCTCTTCTTTTTCCATGGCATCAACAGGGCACACAAGTGATATTATTTGTCATTGTTGTAAAGGAAGAGGTCATTATGCGAGAGAATGCAAATCTCAGCGTGTGATGATTGCTACTGAGGATGGTGGGTATGAGTCCGCTAGTGACTATGATGAGGAGACTTTGGCTCTTATTATACGTGAAGAACACGGTGGAGATGATTCTGATCATGAGACGCAATACATGGCTCCTGAAGACGCTGACATGTATGAATGTTTAGTTGCTCAACGTGTTTTGAGTGTGCAGGTCACACAAGCTGAGCAAAATCAGAGGCATAATTTGTTCCATACAAAGGGAGTTGTGAAGGAACGTTCTGTGCGCGTCATCATAGACGGAGGGAGCTGCAACAACTTGGCTAGCATGGAGATGGTGGAGAAGCTCTCTCTCACGACAAGACCACATCCTCATCCTTACTACATCCAATGGTTCAACAATAGCAGCAAGGTTAAGGTAACACGTACTATTCGTGTGCATTTTAGTATCTCTACATATGCTGATTATGTTGATTGTGATGTGGTACCTATGTAAGCATGTTCCTTATTACTTGGTAGACCATGGCAATTTGATAAAAATTCTGTACACAATGGTAGAAATAATTAGTATACTCTTTTTCATAAGGATAAAAATATTACTTTGCTTCCTATGACTCCTGATTCCATTTTGAAAGATGATATTAATAGAGCTAATAAAGCAAAACAGGAGAAGAATAAGAGTGAAAATCAGATTGTGACAAAAGAATTTGAGCAACAAATGAAGTCTAATAATAAACCATCTAGTGTTGCTTCTGAAATTAAATTGAAAAGTGCATGTTTATTTGCCACCAAATCTGATATTGATGAGCTAGATTTCAACAAATCTGTTTGCTATGCTTTTGTGTGCAAAGAGGCATTATTTTCATTCGAGGACATGCCTTCCTCTTTTCCCCCTGCTATCACTAACATTTTGCAGGAGTTCACCGACGTCTTTCCACAAGACGTGCCACCGGGATTACCGCCTATTCGAGGGATTGAGCATCAGATTGACTTAATTCCCGGTGCTTCACTGCCAAACCGTGCGCCATACAGTACCAATCAGAGGAGACAAAGGAGATTATGCGTCAAGTACAAGAGCTTCTCGACAAACGTTATATACGCGAATCCCTTAGTCCTTGTGTTGTTCCTATTATTCTAGTGCCGAAAAAGGATGGTACATCGCGTATGTGTGTTGATTGTAGAGGCATTAATAATATTATTATTCGTTATCGTCATCCTATTCCTAGGCTAGATGATATGCTTGATGAATTGAGTGGCTCTACAATATTCTCCAAAGTTGATTTGCGTACCATCAAATTCGTATGAAATTGGGGGATGAATGGAAAATAGCATTTAAAACTAAGTTTGGATTATATGAGTGGTTAGTCATGCCTTTTGGGTTAACTAATGCACCTAGTACTTTCATGAGATTAATGAACGAAGTTTTTTGTGCTTTCGTTGGACGATTTGTGGTAGTTTACTTTGATGACATATTGATTTATAGCAGATCTTTGGAGGAACATTTGGAACATTTACGTGTTGTTTTTATTGCTCTACGTGATACACGTTTGTTTGGTAACCTTTGAAAGTGCACTTTTTGCACCGACCGAGTGTCTTTTCTTGCTATGTTGTTACTTCACAGGGAATTGAAGTTGATAAAGCCAAGATTGAAGCTATTGAGAGTTGGCCGCAGCCCAAAATGGTCACACAAGTGAGGAGTTTTCTTGGCCTCGCTGGATTTTATAGGCGTTTTGTGAGAGAATTTAGCACCATTGCTGCTCCTCTCAATGAGCTTACAAGGAAGGATGTGCCTTTTGTTTGGGGTACCGCATAGGAAGAAGCCTTCCCGGTGTTGAAAGATAAGTTGACACATGCTCCTTTACTCCAACTTCCTGATTTTAATAAGACATTTGAGCTTGAATGTGATGCTAGTGGAATTGGATTTAGGAGGTGTGTAATTACAAGATGACAAACATGTTTCATACTTTTCTGAAAAATTGAGTGGGCCTAGTCTGAATTATTCTACTTATGATAAAGAATTATATGCTCTTGTTCGGACTTTAGAAACATGGCAACATTATTTAGTGCCCAAAGAATTTGTTATACATTCTGATCATGAATCTTTGAAACATATTAAAAGTCAAGCTAAACTGAATCGTAGACATGCTAAATGGGTTGAATTCATTGAGATTTTCCCTTATGTCATTAAACACAAGAAGGGTAAAGAAAATGTTATTGCTGATGCATTGTCTTGTCACTATACTATGCTTTCACAACTTGGCTTCAAAATATTTGGTTTGGAGACCATCAAAGATCAATATGTGCATGATGCTGATTTTAAAGATGTATTGCAGAATTGTAAATAAGGAAGAACATGGAACAAGTTCATCGTTAATGATGGATTTGTGTTCCATGCTAACAAGCTATTTATTCCAGCTAGCTCCGTTCGTTTTTTGTTGTTGCATGAGGCGCATGGAGGAGGACTAATGGGACACTTTGGCGTGAAGAAGACGGAGGACGTACTTGCTACACATTTCTTTTGGCCAAAGATGAGATAGGATGTTGAGCGCTTTGTTGCTCGCTGCACTACATGTCAAAAAGCTAAGTCACGACTCAATCCTCATGGTTTATATATGCCTTTGCCTGTACCTAGTGTTCCTTGGGAGGATATATCTATGGTCTTTGTTGTAGGTTTACCTCGAACAAAGAAGGGGAGGGATAACATATTTGTTGTCGTGGATAGATTCTCGAAAATGGCACACTTTATACCATGTCATAAAAGCGATGGTGCTGTTAATGTTGCTGATTTGTTCTTTCGTGAAATTATTCGCTTGCATGGTGTGCCAAATACTATTGTTTCAGATCGTGATACTAAATTTCTTAGCCACTTTTGGAGATGTTTAGGGGCTAAGTTGGGGACTAAACTGCTTTTTAGTACTACTTGTCACCCCCAAACTGATGGACAAACTGAAGTAGTCAATAGAACATTGTCTACTATGCTTAGGGCTCTTTTGAAGAATAATAAGAAAATGTGGGAGGAATGCTTGCCTCATATTGAATTTGCTTATAATCGTTCATTGCATTCTACTACTAAGATGTGCCCTTTTGAAGTTGTGTATGGTTTCCTACCTCGTGCACCTATTGATTTGTTGCCTCTTCCATCTTCGGAGAAGGTTAATTTTGATGCTAAAGAACGTGCTGAATTGATTTTAAAAATGCATGAGTTAACTAAGGAAAACATTGAGCGTATGAATGCTAAATATAAACTTGCTGGAGATAAGGGTGGAAAACATGTTGTGTTTGCACCTGGAGATCTTGTTTGATTACATTTGCGTAAGGATAGATTTCCTGATTTGCGCAAATCAAAGCTAATGCCACGTGCCGACGGACCTTTTAAGGTGTTAGAGAAAATAAATGATAATGCATATAAACTTGAGCTGCCTACAGATTTTGGGGTTAGTCCCACTTTTAACATTGCAGATTTGAAGCCTTATTTGGGAGAGGAAGATGAACTTCTGTCGAGGACGACTTAATTTCAAGAAGGGGAGGATGATGAGGACATCAATACCAGTGTTACACCCATAGCCCCTGCTGCTATACATACTGGACCAATTACTAGAGCTCGCGCACGCCAATTAAATTACCAGGTACTTTCATTTCTTGGTTATTATTCTAATGTTCATGAGAATATGATGCTGCCTAAATTGGATACATTTGTTTTGCTTACAAATGAAGGGCCTAGCTTGGAGAAGGATGAACATTGGAGCAATAACAAGCATGGAGATGATGGCATGCGCATGGGGAACAAGAACGGAGTTACAAGTGATGATTTCAGGACTTTGAAGCCACCATAACGAGTGCATGAAGCCTTGGACGAATATACAAGATGCCACTTCATAAATTTAGTCGAGAGGCTATTCTAGGTGCTGCGTCACCTTATTATTGGGCCAGGCCCATGTAATTTCGAAATACTTGAGTATAGGCTATTTTTAGAGTCCGTATGTGTGGGGAAACAAGAGATAGGGTTGGTTTCGGATGTCCGGTAAGGGTCGGTTGTCCGATGGTTCCAGGAGGTCGGACGTCCGAGAAAGCGTCGATCGTCCGGTGGGTCTGGTTCAACGCGAGATGCGAGTTTCGGGACAGGAATTTGGGCGGAAAAAGGAGATTTTGGGGTCATAATTGAGGAGATTTCATGGATGAAAGATGGGGAAACTTGGGGAGATGCTAGATCCACTCGAAACCAAGCAAATCCATGGATCAAAATCAACAAAACATCATCAAACGAACAAATCACACAAAAAATTGGGGCTATTTTTGGTGGGGATTTTCGAAATTAGGGAAGAACACAACAAAATTAGGCTAGAAAAAGAGGGTAGGGGCTCCAAAATAGTGATCACCGTGGCTCATGATACCAAAGATGATGTAGGGTAGAACCCTAGATGTCCGATCTTTCATGATTGGAGGGGATCCTATGAAGAACACGAGGAACACGAGGGGAAAACACGAGGAGAGAAATCACTCAAACCAACAAGATTCGACTACACATGTGCTACATCCTCGAAGCACAAAGAGATACACGATCCAAATCCAACAAAGGACGATACAAGTAGCAAGTTCATCTCCGTGAGGAGGTCTTGAGGGGTATTCCCATGAAGGGGTCTTGAATCCAAGGTGGATCTTCTCCGAAGAGGGAGCGGTCTCTCTAGGTGGAGTAGGTCCGGATGGATGAGCAAAGCTCTATCTCACAAATGAGCTAAACCATTGCTAACCCTAACTAGGAGGAGGTGGAGGAGTATATATAGTCTAGGTCCACGAAGGGGTAAGTGGGAGAGGGATACATGGGCCTCGGGCCTGATCTCTGTGCGCAGACAAGCGTCGGACGTCTGACGGCTGTCGGTCGTCCGGTCGCTCGCGGGCGTCCGGTCGTCTGGAAGTCTTCGGACTTCCGATGTTTTGGCTATGGTCAGGTAGTGTCAGATGTCTGGTCAGCGTCGGTCATCTGGGTGTTGATGAGTGTCGGACGTCCGGTGTCTGGTGGTCGTCCGGGCGTTGTAGGTTGCCTCGGCTGGAGTCGATCTGCCTGGTGGAGTCTCCAGGCTCGGACGTCCGGTGGCTATCGGACGTCCGAGCACTGTAGCTTCCTAGCAGCTCTTCCTCTTGTTCCTCACGCTTGGTGTCCTCATGCGTCTTGTCCAATGCTCCTAGCTATTCCATGGCCTTCCTCTTGGTTCTTGGTTAGGCATAGCACATATATTTGAGGTAGTAGCCATGTCTCACATGAGGAAGCTGACGATTCGGAGAGGAGCGAGTTAACCTTGTGTCCGATGGCATATACTTGAGGTCTCGTCTTATGTCCTCTTGGGGCTTGGAGAGTAGACATAGTGTACAAGGGGATGATCGTAGGATGCTCCGCATCACAGACACTTTAGGTTTCATCCCGATTTTGATTACTCACCGACTAAAGACATGTTGGGTTTCACTATGGTTATAGTTATGTTATTCTAGTATAACAACCATCCTCTCAAAAGAAAAGAAAAAGGCACTACTTACTTTTCAATATATTTGCATCATTGACCTTCAAAATAGAAATTAAAATACAATGATTTACGAGTTTACAACATATTTCCTTACCGTTAAATTACATGAGAATATCACTAAAAGTTCTAGAGGAGGTATATATTCTTATAGACCTTACCGTCAATTTAGGGCAGTAAAAATGCATCCAATCCCTGCCCCTCACGTGTTCTCATTGTTGGGCATTCATTTTGGTGATCTGGTCATTTTGGCCGTTAGATATGGTGTTTATGGACACCTCCAACGCTCCTTCTAATTGTTGGCACAATTGTCCTAATGGTTGCTGCTCCATAGGCCGAAACCGTGCCCTCCGGTAAATTGGGCATGTTTCTCGGCCCATCCAACGGTAGAGAGAAGGGGGTGACATCGGTCGCTGCGACAAGAAGGGGATTCGAGAGGGGGTTGGCGCGAACGGTCCCTACAGGAGAGATTGCGAAGGGGGGAAATGGCTCGATCACTCGGTCTGTGAGGGAGGGAGGGGTGAACCCAACCATCCTCGGAGGCCAGTGAAAAGGATCCAGTGGTGCACTCCACCTTTGCAGAGTGGCACTGGATCCCCATGGAAATGCAGCGAGCAACAGGGTGTTGTGGCCACCGAGGTGAGTCCAATAAAAATCACTGGTTTCAAGGTTGAGGCAGCTAGGCAAGGGAATAGGCAATGATTGCCATATATTCCTCTCTCGCCCCTTCCTTGCCAGCCACCATCAGGTTGGCCGCTGCTACCTCTTGAGCTTGCGTTGGTTTTTCCCTTGAAGAGGAAAGGGTGATGCAGCAAAGTAGAGTAAGTATTTCCCTCAGTTTGAGAACCAAGGTATCAATCCAGTAGGAGATTACGCACAAGTCACCGAATACCTGCACAAACAATCAACAAACTTGCACCCAACACTATAAAGGGTTTGTCAATCCCCTCACGGTTACTTGCAAAAGTGAGATTTGATAGAAATAGACAAACGGTAAAGTAAATATTTTTGGTATTTTTGGTTTATAGATTGGAAAACAAAGATTGCAAAATAAAGGAACAGCGACATAAATTGGCAAGTTGACGGGAAACTAATATGATCAAAATAGACCCGGGGGACATAGGTTTCACTAGTGGCTTCTCTCAAGATAGTAAATATTACGGTGGGTGAACAAATTACTGCCGAGCAATTGATAGAAGAGCGCATAATTATGATGACATCTAAGGCAATGATCATGAATATAGGCATCACATCCGTGTCAAGTAGACCGAAACGATTCTGCATCTACTACTATTACTCCACACATCGACCGCTATCCAACATGCATCTAGAGTATTAACTTCATAAAGAACGGAGTAACGCATTAAGTAAGATGACATGATGTAGAGGAATTAACTCAAGCAATATGATGAAAACCCCATCTTTTTATCCCTGGTGGCAACAATACAATACGTGCCTTGCTTCCCCTACTGTCACTGGGAAAGGACACCGCAAGATTGAACCCAAAGCTAAGCACTTCTCCCATTGCAAGAAAAACCAATCTAGTAGGTGATACGTCCATTTTGCATCATATTTCCTACTGTTATTTGTGTTGTTTTATTGTACAATAATGCTTTTTGGAGTAATTCTAATGCCTTTTCTCACATAATATGCAAGGTATGCACAAAGGGGGAGAATTCTGGCAGCTGGAAATTTGGACCTGAAAAAGCTACGTCAGGCTACCTATTCTGCACAACTCCAAATGAGCTGAAACTTCCCGAGGATTTCTTATGGGATATTTAAGAATTATTGGAGCCAATAAGTACTAGAGGGGGCCACCAGGTGGGCACAACCCACAGGAGGCCCAATCGTGCCCTGGCGGTTGCTGCCCTCCTCGGCCCACCTCCGGTGGCCATCTTCTGGTATATAAGCCATTTTGACCTAGAAAAAATAAGGAGAGGACATTCGATACGAAGAGCCGCCTCCTTGAGGTGGAACTTGGGCAGGAGCACTTTTGCCCTCCGGTGGAGCGATTTCGCTGGAGGAACTTCCCTCCCGGAGGGGGAAATCATCATCATCATCATCACCAACAACTCTCCCATCTTGGGGAGGGCTATCTCCATCAACATCTCCAACAGCACCAACTCCTCTCAAACCCTAGTTCATCTCTTGTGTTCAATCTTTGTACCAAAACTATGGATTGGTGCTTGTGGGTGACTAGTAGTGTTGATTACATCTTGTAGTTGATTACTATATGGTTTATTTGGTGGAAGATTATATGTTCAGTTCCATTATGCTATTTAATACCCCTATGATCTTGAGCATGATTATGATTTGTGATTAGTTACTTTCATTCTTGAGGTCACAGGAGAATTCATGTTGCAAGTAATCACGTGAACTTGATATATGTTTGATATTTTGATGATATGTATGTTGTCATTCGCTTAGTGGTGTCATGTGAACGTCGACTACATGAAACTTCACCATATTTGGGCCTAAGGGAATGCATTGTGGAGTAGTTATTAGATGGTGGGTTGCGAGAGTGATAGAAGCTTAAACTCCAGTTTATGCGCTATTCCATAAGGGATCGATTGGATCCAAAAGTTTAATGCCATGGTTAGAATTTATTCTTAATACTTTTCTTGTAGTTGCGGATGCTTGCGGGAGGGTTAATCATAAGTAGGAGGTTTGTTCAAGTAAGAACATCACCTAAGCACCGGTCCAGCCACATATCAAATTATCAAAGTACCGAACACGAATTAAGCCAACATGATGGAGGTGACTAGATGAAATTCCCGTGTACCCTCAAGAACACTTTGCTTATCATAAGAGATAGTTTTGGCCTGTCCTTTGCCTGAAAAGGATTGGGCTACCTTGCTGCACTTTTGTTACTGCTATTGTTACTTGTTCGTTACAAATTATCTTGCTGTCGAACTACTCCGCTACTTACAATTTTAGTACTTGTAGACAATACCTTGCTGAAAACCACTTGTCATTTCCTTCTGCTCCTCGTTGGGTTTGACACTCTTACATATCGAAAAGGCTACAATTGACCCCATACACTTGTGGGTCATCAAGGCAATTTTTTGGCGCCGTTGTCGGGGAGTGAAGCGCTCTTGGTAAGTGGAATTGGCAAGGAAACATTATTACTACGTGTTGAAAGTTATTGTCACTTGCTACTATGGAAAACAATCCTTTGAGGGGTTTGTTCGGGGTATCTTCACCTCGACCGGAACCACAATTAGTTGCCCCTCAACCTAGTGCACCTACTGTAAATATTGAATATGAAATTACTTCGGGTATGTTAGAACAATGGTTAGCTAATCCTTATGCAGGAGATGGAACCGAACATCCTGATATGCACTTGATATGTGTGGATGAAACTTGTGGATTGTTTAAGCTTGCAGGTCTGCCCAGAGATGAAGCTAAGAAGAAGGTTTTACCTTTATCTTTGAAGGGAAAAGCATTGAAATTGTATAGTCTATGCGATGATATTGGATCTTGGAACTGGAATCTGTTAAAATTGGAATTTCATCAAAAAAATAATCCTATGCATATAGTTCATCGTGATCGGAATTATATATATAATTTTTGGCCTCATGAAGGAGAAAGTATCACTCTAGTTTGGGGGAGGCTTAAGTCAATGTTATATTCATGCCCCAATCATGAACTCTCAAGAGAAATTATTATTTAGAGCTTTTATGCTCGGCTTTCTCGTAATGATCAAACCATGCTCGATACTTCTTGTACTGGTTCTTTTATGAAGAAGACTATTGAATTCCAGTGGGATCTTTTAGAAAGAATTAAAGGCAACTCTGAAGATTGGGAACTCGACGAAGGTAAAGAGTCAGGTATTGAACCTAAGTTTGATTGTGTTAAATCTTTTATGAATACCGATGCTTCTCAAAAGTTTAGCACTAAATATGGACTTGACTCTGAGATAGTAGCTTCCTTTTGTGAATCTTTTGCTACTCATGTTGATCTCCCTAAGGAGAAGTGGTTTAAATATCACCCACCAATTAAAGAAGAAGTTAAAGAACTGGTAAAAGCTAAAGAAGAAACTATCATTTACAATGTTGATCCAATTGTTCCCACTACTTATATTGAAAAACCACCTTTTTCCTGTAAGGATGAAGGAACATGCTAAATCTTCAACTGTGGTTAACAAAAGTTATGTTAGAACACCCAAACCATCTGAAGAAATCAAAGTTGAACCTAGTGTTGCTATGATTAAAGATCTCTTAGTTGATAATATCGATGGGCATGTTATTTACTTGTATGGTGAAGCATCTAGAATTGCCAAACCTGAAGGAAAAGATAAACATAGACAAGTTGTTGGCATGCCTGTTGTCTCAGTTAAGATACGAGATCACTGTTATCATGGGTTATGTGACCTAGGTGCTAGTGTGAGTGCTATTCCTTTCTCCTTATATCAAAAAATTAAAGATGAAATAGCACCTGCTGAAATAGAAGGCATAGATGTCACTATTAAACTTGCTAATAGAGATACTATATCACCAATTGGGATTCTTAGAGATGTTGAAGTCTTGTGTGGGAAAATAAAATACCCTACTTATTTTATTGTTCTTAGCTCCCCACAAGATGACTTTTGTCCCATTATTTTTGGTGGACCTTTCTTGAACACCGTCAATGCTAAAATAGATTGTGAGAAACAAACTGTCAGTGTTAGCTTTGGTGATGAATCTCATGAATTTAATTTTTCCAAGTTTAGTAGACAACCTCATAATAAATATTTGCCTAGTAAGGATGAAATTATTGGTCTTGCTTCTATTGTTGTGCCTCCTACTGATCCTTTGGAACAATATTTGCTAGACCATGAAAATGATTTGCATATGCGTGGAAGAAATGAAATAGATAGAATCTTTTTTGAACAACAACCTCTGCTTAAACACAATTTGCCTATTGAAACTCTAGGAGGTCCTCCTCCACCTAAAGGTGATCGTGTGTTTGAATTAAAACAATTTCCTGCCACTTTGAAATATGCTTATCTTGATGAGAAAAAGATATATCCTGTTATTATTAGTGCTAACCTTTCAGAACATGAAGAAGAAAGATTATTGAAAGTTCTAAGGAAGCACAGAGCTGCTATTGGATATACACTTGATGATCTTAAGGGCATTAGTCCCACTCTATGTTAGCACAAGATATATGGAACCTGATGCTAAACCCGTTGTTGATCACCAACGTCGATTAAATCCGAAGATGAAAGAAGTGGTAAGAACGGAAATATTGAAACTTCTAGAAGCAGGTATAATCTATCCTATAGTTGATAGTAGATGGGTAAGTCATGTTCATTGTGTCCCTAAGAAGGGAGGTATTGCTGTTGTTCCTAATGATAAGAATGAGGTCATTCCACAAAGAATTTTCACAGGCTATAGGATGGTAATTGGTTATAGAAAATTAAACAAAGCAACTAGAAAAGATCATTACCCTCTGCCTTTTATTGATCATATGTTAGAAAGATTATCTAAGCACACACATTTTTGCTTCCTTGATGGATACTCTGGCTTTTCAGAAATACCTGTTTTACAATCTGATCAAGAAAAGACCACTTTTACTTGTCCTTTTGGAACCTTTCCTTATAGACGTATGCCTTTTGGTCTATGTAATGCACCTGCTACCTTTCAAAGATGTATGACTGCTATCTTCTCTGATTTTTGTGAAAAGATTGTTGAGGTTTTCATGGATGACTTTTTCATTTATGGGAAGTCTTTTGATGATTGTTTAAGCAATCTTGATTGAGTTTTAACAAACAAATCTTGTCTTGAATTGGGAGAAGTGCCACTTTATGGTTAACAAATATATTGTCTTGGGCCATAAAATTTCTAAGAGAGGCATTGAGGTGGACAAAGCCAAGGTTGATGCAATTGAGAAAATGCCATGACCTAAAAATATCAAAGGTATTCGTAGTTTTCTTGGTCATGTTGGTTTCTATAGGAGGTTTATCAAAGACTTTTGTAAAATTTCTAGGCCTCTTACGAATCTTTTGCAAAAGGATATTCCCTTTGTGTTTGTTGATGATTGTTTAGAAGCCTTTGAAACACTAAAGAAAGCCTTAATTACTGCACCTGTTGTTCAACCACCTGACTGGAACTTGCCTTTTGAGATGATGTGTGATGCTAGTGATTATGCTGTTGGTGTTGTTCTAGGACAAAGAGTTGATAAGAAACTGAATCTTATTCATTATGCTAGTAAAACTCTAGACAATGCTCAATGAAATTATGCTACTACTGAAAAGGAATTCTTAGCAGTGGTGTTTGCTTGTGATAAATTCAGATCTTACATTGTTGATTCTAAAGTGACTGTTCACACCGATCACGCTGCTATAAAATATCTAATGGAAAATAAAGATGCTAAACCTAGACTCATTAGGTGGGTTCTTCTGCTACAAGAATTTGATTTGCATATCACTGATAGGAAAGGAGCAGAGAATCCCGTAGCTGATAACTTGTCTAGGCTTGAAAATATTCTTGATGACCCACAACCTATTAATGATAGCTTTCCTGATGAACAATTAGCTACAATAAATGTTTCTCATAGTATACCTTGGTATGCTGACTATGCTAATTACATTGGTGCTAAATACATACCGCCTAGCTTCACATACCAACAAAAGAAAAAAAAATCTTCTATGATTTAAGACATTACTTTTGGGATGACCCACATCTTTATAAAGAAGGAGTAGATGGTATTATTGGATGTTGTGTAGCTGAGCATGAACAGGAACAAATCCTATGGAAATGTCACTCCAAAGCTTATGGAGGACATCACGCGGGAGACAGAACCGCTCATAAGGTATTGCAATCTCGTTTTTATTGGCCTACTCTCTTCAAAGATGCATGTAAGTTTGTCTCGTCTTGTGATGAATGCCAAAGGATAGTAATATCGGTAAGCGTCAAGAAATGCCTATGAATTATTCACTTGCTGTTGAACCATTTGATGTTTGGGGATTTGATTTCATGGGACCTTTTCCTTCCTCTAATGGGTATACACATATTTTGGTTGCTGTTGATTATGTTACTAAGTGTGTAGAAGTTATGCCAACCAGTAGTGCTGATCACAACACCTCTATTAAAATGCTTGAGGAAGTTATTTTCCCAAGGTTTGGAGTCCCTAGATATTTAATAACTGATGGTGGTTCACACTTTATTCATGGTGCTTTTTGTAAAATGCTTGCTAAGTATGATGTTAACCATAGAATTGCATCACCTTATCATCCTCAGTCTAGTGGTCAAGTTGAACTTAGCAATAGAGAAATAAAACTAACCTGACAAAAGACTGTCAATAGTTCCCGGAAGAATTGGTCTAAGAAATTAGATGATGCACTTTGGGCTTATAGAACAGCTTATAAAAATCCTATGGGTATGTCTCCATATAAAATGGTTTATGGAAAAGCTTGTCATTTTCCTCTTGAGTTAGAACATAAAGCATATTGGGCAATTAAAGAACTCAATTATGATTTCAAACTTGCTGGTGAAAAGAGGTTATTTAATATTAGCTCATTAGATTAATGGAGAACCCAGACTTATGAAAATGCAAATGTATTCAAATAAAAAGTTAAAAGATGGCATGGCAAAAGAATCCAAAAGCGTGAGTCAAAAGTTGGAGAATATGTTCTTTTGTACAACTTTCGTTTCAGATTCTTTACAGGAAAACTCCTCTCCAAATGGGAAGGACCCTATGTCATCGAGGAGGTCTATCGATCCGGAGCTATCAAAATAAATAATGCCGAAGGCACTAACCCGAAGGTTGTCAATGGGCAACGAATAAAACACTATATCTCAGGTACACCCATTAATGTTGAAAGCAATATCATCCATACTTTGAGACCGGAAGAACACATAAAGGAAACCTTTCGGAACACCTCAAAATCATGAAAAAAGGGAGGTATGTGATACGGTAAGTAAACGGACTCCAAAAAATCCGCAAAAATATTTAGTTAGTTTTGGAATATTTAGAAAATTAGGAAAATAAGAAACTTCCAGGAAAGTGACCCTGGTGGGCACTATACACCAGGGCGCGCCAGGCATGCCTGGCGTGCCCAAGTGGGTTGTGCCCACCTCGGGTACTTTCCGGACTCCATTTTTCTTCCGTTCTGCTTGTTCCCCAAGATAAAAAATCTATATATCTCCCGAACGAACCTGTTAACCTACGTATCACGGAGAAATCTCCTGTTTTCTTTTCTCTCTGTTTTCCTGTCAGATCTGGAATTATGTCATCCCAAGACTCGGAGGGTGAGATCTATGTTGCGGATTATATCGCAAACTCCAAGGTCTATGGGGATGTGGAGCACTATGGCTGGACTTCGGAGGAAGACGAAGACCATGATCATGAGAGGAAGGTGGAGATCAGCTCGGAGGAGGATGAAGTTCCATTGCCCCAACCTGGGGACATGCACGTTGAATTTAAGAAGTCAAGTCTCCCCAATAAAGCAAAGAGGCCTAAGGTCCAGTTTATCCCTTTTCGTCTCTTGCAGGAAAATAAGCAAGACTTTTGCAAAAAGGTGTTGGAGCTTGAGTGGGAGGTCCGTGAACTGAAAGATGAGAACTCCGTCCTCAAGCGTAAGCTGAGGAAGAAAGACAAACCCATTACTTCATCACCACCACCTTCTTCTCCACCACCAAAAGAAAACTGAGTATTGGGTATGGGCACTCCCCTTGGCTTCCGCCAGGCTTGGGGGAGGTGCCCCGGTATGTATCATCTCCACTATCTTTTGCCTTACTTTCTTAGTTCGATCCATGGTTATCTTTTGCTATTTAGATGAATGAAAGTTTAGTTCGATCCTTTCTTTTTGTGAGTTTGCTTAGTGATCAATCTTTGTAATCGTGTGCGAGATATATAATAAAGTTTAGTTTGAGTTTTGCCTTCTTTACTTTCTTGTTGCAATAAAAAGAAAGGAGATAAAAGAAAAAGATCTTATGCTAATCTTATGGAAAGTGATGATATTACACAAGGAAGAGTATAAGTAGAAAATTTTATTGTAGATTGAAAAACACAGCATTGGTCAATGATGCAACTCATGAAAGAATTAATAAGGGAAGAGCAGATTCACATATAAATATACTATCATGGAAATCTTTTATGATTGTGAGCACCCATCAAAATATTATATGCCAAAATTGTTGATGTTGGACAAGGAAGACAACTTAATGATTTATGTTTGTTCATATTCACATAGAAGTTATATTGTCATAGATCCTTCAACATGTGGTGCTTGCCCCTATCTTTGCTAGCCAAAAACTCTACACTGAGTAGAGATACTACTTGTGCATCCAAAACCCTTAAACCCTATCTTGTTTGAGAGTCCACCATACGTACCTATGGATTGTGTAAGATCCTTAAAGTAAGTTGTCATCGTTGCAAAAGGGGCAATAAAAATTGCTTATAAAAATGTGAGATCATTTAGTGTAAGGGAAAATTGAGCGTTGTACGAACTTGTGATGGTGGTCCGTTTTGGCTCTGTGAGTACTCAAATTAAAGCTAGAGACAAACCGCATCTAAATAGTTGCAGAAGCTAGTTCAATATTTGACACCTCAAAATCGGCTTCTAAATAGGTCTTTTTGCCCTCCGAAGTTCATGAACACAGCTTATTCCAATTTTTCAGGCCAGTTTTAGAATTCTTTGACTCCTCATATCAATTCGGAATTGAGTGATTATTTTTGCATTGGAAAGCTTGAGTTAGTAGCATTCTTTGAAAATTTATCAGAAAATTGGCTCAAACTTTTCAAGAGGAAAGTTGGAGAGAGTTGTTGTATATCCTGCTTGACAGTTGTTTTTCATCATTATCTTCACTACCGTTGTGATCTTCACTTATATCTTGCTGTCCAGAGCTACTTAGTATCCTTCATTGATGCTAGTTGTGCTACGCCGTGACCTTATTAGTGTTCTAGGCTCGCGTCTCTAGTCCGATCTAGCCTAGGACCAGCACTGTACGCGTTTATTCAACATTGCATCTTTGAATTGATTATTGCTAATTTTTTTGCTACCATATATAGCCAACCCAGCTCCACATATTTCTTCACCGTGTATATGTACGTTCCCCTGGCAATCGCTTTACACAATCTTCAGAGTTATTTGACACCGCTGGTTGCCTATCACCACCTGCCGCATGGTAAGAACTTGTAAGATATTGATATTTGCTTTATTGTGAGCACTTCACAACCACATCCTAGTAGTTCATAGGAACATTATTCTTGAATTTTGTTTCTTGTTTCTACTAATCATGACAGGTTCCGGAGATAGATGTTCTTGGACGATGGACACATCTTCACCATCATGAGAGTTGGGACAACACACACAAGCACATGGTCAGGTTATCTCTTTACCGTCATTTGAGGGTAGATTTAATCCTGCTATTTATCTCGCTTGGGTGCTTGAAGTAGAACAAGTTTTTAGTCACCATGACTTTTCTGAACTTGAGCGAGTACGAGCTGCCACTAGAGCATTTATTGGTTTTGCTTCTGTTTGGTGGAGTGTGCATTGTAAGAAAATCATTGATAACCAACCCACAACTTGGAAAGATTTGAAAGATGTAATGAGACAACAATTTTCCCTCCTTACTATCGTCGTGAATTGCTTCGCAAATTTGAACAAATTAAACAAGGCAACAACACTATTCATGCTTACTACCAAGAGTTCAAATCTTATATGCATCATTATGGCATAGAAGAATATGAGGATGATACAATGAATAGATTTTTTTGGTGGTTTGAACCATGATATTCAGGCAAGATTTCAGTACATTCCTCGTTGCATTACTGGTATATATGTTCGTGCTTGTACCTTTGAGAGACAGTTACATGAGGATGCATTGGGTGACTACAACAATTACTATTCCAATTCATGCTCACCACCATCGGTTGATTCCTCCATCGTTGCACCTTCTAGAGCGGCCACACCTCAGATTGTGAGTGCGACATCATCTCAAGTGTATGGTATATTGCCATTGTCCATACCTACATCAGCTACATCTTTGCGACAAGGTAACAATAAAGGTATTGATGATATAATTTCACATGAGAATGATGCATGCCTAATTAACTTAAATACATCATGTGTTGAGTTACCTGTTGATTTGAGCATGCCACCTATTTTAGAGAATCATGTTACTGTCATGAATGGATCATGTGATCAAACAACTGAAATACCAACAATTTTGAGTGCGCCCATTGAATTAACTATTGATGTCAAAGAACCATGTGAATCAGGAAATAAATCAGATTTGGATCAAATAAATTTTAAAACAATTATGCCAATGTTTAATCATTTTGATATGACCTCTAATCTTGGTGATCATTCTGTGTCAAATGACTTATTGCATGTTTTCTTATTTAAGCATGTTGTAGCATGTAAATTTGATGCACGTAAGGTTTATTTACCAATGTTGGGATGGTTTAATGATGAATATTGTCAATCTTTTGATATGAATAAGAGCTTCACTTATATGTGCAAACTGAGTTGCAATATTTTCATGCCTTCTACTTATGATAATATTTTGGCTTTATATTTTGTGATCTATGAAAGTTACTCATGTATACATGTGTCATATGTGCAAAAATCAAGGGAAGTAAAAATGGATGACATATACATATACAACATGTACCCCTTGTCTCTTTTGTTAGCCACATTTCAGATTAAGCAATGCCAAGGACGGCTTTGTTTTCAAGAAGGGGGGGGGGGATGATGAGGACATGACTACCTTGGATATGACCAAATATATAGCATACATGTATATTTGTGAGGTGGTTTCTAATGCAACTATGCAATAATTTATTTATGTCATCCAGGACAAAAATACTTCACAAACTTTTGTGCCATGTCTAATTGCAGGTGTATGGGACATTTGTAGAATCCACATATGAAGGTAAGGGAGAATGAGATGTTTACTTGCTATTCAAAAAGTTCTCTCACATCACTTTTGGCCCAAGAGAAGATAGAGTCCAAGTCTCTCACGTTCTGGACTCAGATTCGGACTGCAAAGACACACCTGATTCAAAACGCTAAGAACTCTTTCATTCTGACTCCGAATTGGGTGATTCTTTTTTTTTGGAAATTAGATTTCATGTTCTTTCCAAACCAATTGGAATCACCTTAAAATCCATCTGGAGCATTGAGTTAGGGACGAAACAATCTGACGCTGCAGCAGAATCCGAGTCAAACTACAAGTCCAAAGGTGTTACGTCACCTCCAGTTGGGCCCATTGGCCTTGTACGACCTAGGGTTAGTTTTAGGCTGCCTTGGTACATCCTCCCACCTCCTTGGCCGCCACCCCTTGCTCCTATATTAGTAGATCCATCTAGTAGCTTTTTCTTTGGCATTTGTTTAGTTAAAAGTTAGCCATTGCAACTCCGTGTACTTCATTTGTCTCCAACGACCAGACCAAGATCGCTTACGGATCCCCATCTTTTATCAATACTTCATCCATATTCACAATATTCAGATTGCTTTATCATATTCTTGCTTGTTCTTTGATTGCTTGCAGGAATAGACCTTCGTGGTCAGGTTGATTGTGCTCCGGCGTGGTCAATAACCTCTCGGAGTTGGTTTAGCGATTGCTAAGGCGCAACGTCGTGCACGTCTGTAGTCGGATCGTCAAAGTCATCTTTACCAAATCGATAGTTATCATCTCATCGAAATATTAGGACCCCCTTGCCTCTATCAAGATATATACTAAGTATGCACTGGTATCAAATGGAAGGGTTGTATTTGTGGAATGAACTGTAGAATGCCAAAATAGAGGGGAAGGCCTAGCCTATCAAAGACTAGCATCTTCAAGCAGCTCCAAGCATCTTGCAGCATGTAGAAGAGTAAAGAATAGCATTTTAACATTTAACAAGCATGTTGTAACATTAACACCCAAAGATCCATTGTCGACTCTCTGCGAGAAAGCAATCTCGGAGCCACATATCCATCACATATCTCAAGTATCCATTTCTAGTTATATTAGATCAGGATACAAGTCTGAACGTCCGTTACCGTGGACACGACTATTAATAGATAATCTTCCCTGCAGGGGTGCATCATGTTACCCAACACGCTTGATTACTCTGCCTGGACACACTTTTCTAGGTCAATGCCCAGCCTTGAAAGATCAACACATCGCAGCCCTACCTAGGCTCAATAGAGAGGTCCCCACCGGTCTACATCCTAAGCACTCCGGGGTCCTGGGCCCATCGCCCTTTGCACTCCGGGTCGTTGCGAGCAGGGCAGACCATGCTCCACCACTACTGCATGGTGCCGGCCCAGCCGTGCTGCACTGCTGAACTGGACGTCTGACAAAGCTTCGGCTGATACCATGACGCCGAGGCCCATAACTATTTCTGCGTGGTGGTTAGTGCGTAAAGGCCAAAGGCCAACTCAGATCAAATACCCAAACCTGTTAGTGCATTATTAAAAGTAGTGATGGCTGTCGGGACAAGTCCGGAGCTACCACCCCCTCTTGGGTGATACCGTTAAACAGCCAGCCGCCACCATAACAACTAACGGGTGCTCTCCAGGCCCGCCCGTATTTCACATCAACTCACGGGTACCTCTTAGGGCCAACCCGACTCTAGCAATGGTCTCAAGTAAAGTCAAGGTAACCTTGTGTCCAAAAATCAAGGGGGAAACCCCAAGGAATCACCCTCGATGGATTCCACTCGATGCAATCATCAAGGTGAACATGGGAGGAATCGCCCTTGAGGTCCACACTTGAGAGGTTGCACGATAGAGTCATATCAGGGGTGGTGAAGGAGGAATCACCCTTGATGACCATGACTGAGTAGCTACACTACAAAGTTATCATCAGGAGTGCGTTATGAGGTATCACCCTCGGCACTTGATAGTATGTCTGCAGAGTCGGGCAATAAAAGGGGGGGTGATGTGATGTGATGTGTCAGGCTCTGGTCGTCGATCACGTTGATCTAGTCATCGATAATGAAGTAGGGGCAACAAGGACAAGGTGGGGGTCACTGATGGATCACTAACCAACCTATACTAAGCAGTTTAGGATAAGCAGGTAAGGTACAACAGTAGGTACAAAAGCAGGCTATGCATCAGAATAGGAGCAACTAATTACAGTAGCAAAATCTAATGCAAGCATGAGAGAATGGAATGGGCGATATCGGGATGATCAAAAGAGGGACTTGCCTAGAATGTCCGCTGAAAGGGAAGAAGGGTCGCCATCGACGTAATCGATCACAGTGGCATCACTAGCGGTCTCGGGGTCTACCGGAGAAGAAGAGGGGAAGAAACAGAAAATACAGAGCAAACAGATGCATGACAAGTCAACAGGCAGAGCTAGGGGTGTTCTAAGATGGTGCTACACGATACCGGCAAAGGGGGATAACAACCGGGAAGGTTTTCCCGAAGTTTGGCATTTTCGAACAGATGAAATGGAGGGGGACAGTTGCATGTTCGCTACGCTAGGGACGTGTGGCGGGCGAAAGGACCATGCCATCAGATTCGTCTCATCGTTCTGAGCAACTTTCATGTATAAACCTTTTTGATCCCAGGTACAGATTTTTTTATGATTTCCTAAAGTTTTAAACAATATTCTAGAATTATCTTTAATTCAAAAATGCAATTATGATGTCAGCTTGATGTCATCTTGACGTGAGCAGTCAATGGAGCGTTGACTAGTCAAACTAACAGCCTGGGCCCATCTCTCATTGACCTAACTAATTTAGCAGGTTTAATTAGACTAATATAGTTCATGAGGCTAACTAAGCAAGGTTAATTAAGTTAATTAATTAATATTTATGTTATTATTATTATTTTAAACCTTTTTAACCTTTTTTTAACCAGGGGCGTGGGGGCCCACTAGGCAGTGGCCCATAGGCTAAAACGGGCACGGGCTATCGGGCGCTGGGTGCCCACTGGTCACTAGCTCGGGCCAGCGGCATCCAGGCATGGCCAGCGCAGCCGTAGGCGAGCGAGGGCCAGCATGGGCGCGGCGCGGCCGACCGGAGCGGTGGGGCGAAGGTAGAGCAGTGGCTGTAGCGCACGAGCGCTAGGGCGGCGGCACGCGGGGTAGCAGAGGGGCGGTAGGAGCCGGCTAGGGTGGGGCCGCCGGAGGCGGCGGCAGTGGGGCACAGCCGACGAGGCGACAACGGGCACGGGGCATGTGTAGGAAGAGCAAGGGCGGCGTGGGCACGCTGCCGGGGTGGCCAGTGGCCACGGCGGGGTAGGTGCGGTGGAGGAGGTGCGGTCGCGGACGTGGTGGAGAGGCCGGAGGAGGTACGAACGGCTACACGGCGAGACGAGCAACAACGCTAGGCGACAGCTGCAGCAAAAGGCGACAGTGGTGGCGCAGTTGCCGCTGGCAGCAGCGAAGCTCCGCAGCCAAGCAGCAGTGGGAGCCGGCGACAGCAGGAGCACACGGGCGCGCGCGGACAGGGCCAAGTGCAGGTGAGAGCGCATGCGGACGCAGGGCCATGGCAAGCTACGGGGGAGGGCAAAGAGTGACCAAATCGATAGTGGGGAGAGAGGGCTTCGCAAGAGGAGCTCACAGTGATTCCAACGAAGGCGAGGGGAGGCCGGAGGTGGATCGGAGACGAGGCAAACGATGATGACGGCCAGCGATGTACGTGAGGGACTCGAGCTCGATGGCGAGTGTGCAGGCCTTCCCGACTTGATTCAACGGTCGGGGACGAAGTAGATGACAACGAGGATACTTCTGGACAACTTGTTATGGCGTGGGGATCACGGTGGCTGCGATGGCGACGATGGCCATGGCGTACGGGAGCTCGGGCGAGCGGGCGCGTCCAAGGAGAGCGAGGCGCGGCGCGAGGAGGAAGGGCCGAGAGGCAGGGGCGTCCTAGTGTTCAAGATGGAGGGGTGCCATCATCTTGTAGGCGAGGGGGAGCCGGCCGATGGCTGCCACCACGACCATGGCGCCGTGGATGGCTGCCACGGCCCCCCTCTTGTTCCTGTAGCGGGGGAAGGAGGTAAGTGGGTTGGGCCGGCTGGGCTGCCTACCTGCCAGATGGGCCAAAAGCCAGGGGGTTTCTCTTTTGTTTCTTTATTTTTTTAATTTTTAATTTTTCTTATATCTTATCTTTTTCTATTTTCATATTTAGATAATGTTTTATGTTAATTTGAGTTAACAAATGAGTTTAGTTAAAAGTGCAATTTAGCACAATAATATTAGGCAATATTTGGAGTACGTATAATAAGTTTGAAATATTTTTGAATTGTTTACATATTTATTTAAATAGAGATGGTTCAATTAAAAGCTTTATGGTTCATTTAAAATAGCTTTGGGGCATTTTATCATTCTGAAAAATGTTTGTTCTTTCGTGACAATTTGGTAGTGAATATTTCCAACCTAAGGAACATTTTTAAATTTACTGTTTTATAAAATTATTATTTGACTTGACATTTGAATTTGGATTTGAAGCAAAGCGAGGATTAGCAAAAATAATTATGATGACATAACATCATTAGACATGAGATTACTTCAGCATGACATTGGGGGTGTTACAAGTCTCCTCCTACTACAAGAAATCTCGTCCCGAGATTTTAGGAGGTAGAAGGAAACAAAAGCGAGGTATTCATCAGGAAGACGATCCTTGCGTTCCCAAGTGGCTTCATCTTCAGAATGATTTGACAATGACACTTTTAGAATTTTGATCGCCTGCTGACGGGTGCGACGTTCAACATGATCGAGAACGCGGACCGGATGCTCTCTGTAAGCGAGATCATCTTGCAGGGGTTGAGCGTTATAAGCCATGTGGTTGTTGCAATAAGGCTTGCGACTTAGGTTATCGGCCATGAATTAGCCTTGCCAGGGTATAAAAATACCGTAGTCATAGTTTGCGATTGTTTCCATATGTTGTTGCTGATACAGATCCAGATCTAGCCGAGTAACAAATACTTCAGACTTTGATGATCGGTGAAGATCTCGCAATGATTAACAAAAGGAAATGCCGCCATAACTTTAGTGCAAATTTAACAGTAGCAAGTTCAAGGTCATGGACTGGGTAGTTCCTTTTGGAAAGACATCTTGGAATTCACAAACTACTGGAGCGTTTTCAATTCTCACAAGAGGAGAAGCGTTCACTGTATTCAGGGAAGAATCCGTGATTCGGCGTTTCGAACAAAATGAACATGGCAGCTTACAATCTCAATAGAAGGATGTAGTAGATGGACGGTTTTAGCGTGCAACTACTAGAAGCGATATGTGTTTTCAACCATTCCATTCCCAGAATAATGTCGACATTGGAAGCCTTCAAAACAATTTGGGAAACACAAAATTCCAACCCTTCGATTTGAACGGGGACATTGAGACTAACCATGGTGTTTCGACATTGGCCCGCGGAATGCCGCTTGGAATTTCGGCCAAGTGATGGTGGTTCCAACAGGTAAGGAACGCTTGTGGCTGTCCCACCATTGAGCAGTAGGACCTTTTAGGTAATAAGCCGCGTAGGTGACATAGTTGGCAGGGGCTACGTCAGCAGAGTCCAACTCGAAACTGATGTCACAGAGCCAGTCATCGGCATCTAGGGGGTGAGTTGAGCTGCGATTGGTGACAAGTTTGAGATGCGCAAAGTCTTGCAGAGTCACTGTGGCGGGTTGCTGATTCATAATGGGGCACGGAAACTGAGCCAAGACTACTTCCATGAACTCGCGATTCATCTCAACTGCGGGATCATTTCGGCCATGTATTCAGGAGGTGGGATTGTCGCCAACATGATCACGACCAGCAGGTCTATCCATCATGCTTAAATGCAACGGGGGTAGTTTAGCAAGGGGTGGAGCAAGTGATGGAGTCATTCATGAGGTAATCAGAACAATGAGCAAAGCCGTGGTATGTACAAAGCAGTAGTCATTGAAGACATACAAATGCATATACAGAGCCAATTAATCGCCGTTAGTGTGAGTTCGGACAAGGGAAACATCATAGACATACTAGGCAGCACACATGCACGCGATGGAGGGATAACACAATAGGACATAGCAAATTCTACATCATTGTCGGAGAAAACCTCTAGAGCGAGGGATTTGCAAGTGACACCCTCGACAAGAGGATCCTATGGTCTGCGAACGATGTGAAGCAGATCTTGGCCCTCAATTCGAGAAAGGGGTAATACAAACCTCCGGGTGGATGTGATCATGAGATCCTAATGTTAGAGTTAGCAAAAATATTTATCCCGAATAGAGGAGAGATCAGAGTCCCAGAGTATAGACGAGGAGTAAAAGATCCTAACACCACCCAATTTGCAACGTGGGCCCGTAAGCCGCACAACCATGTTAGTAAAAGTTTTTCAAAGACTAGACTCAACTTCTGCCAGGGAGTTGGAAAGGGGATTCCTACAGGCAGACGACTCTGATACCAACTTGTGACACCCCGACTCGACCGTACACTAATCATACACGCAAATGTGTACGATCAAGATCAAGGACTGATACGTGTCCAACGTATCTATAATTTTTGATTGTTCCATGCTATTATATTATCTGTTTTGGATGTTTAATGGGCTTTATTATGCACTTTTATTTTTGGAACTAACCTATTAACCTAGTGCCTAGTGCCAATTTTTGTTTTTTCCTTGTTTTTGAGTATTGCAGAAAAGGAAAACCAAACATAGTCCAATTGACCTGAAACTTCACGGAGATTATTTTTGGACCAGAAGAAGCCCATGGAGTACCGGAGATGGACCAGAAGAGTCTCGAGGCACCCACGAGGGTGAGGGGCGCCCCCCTATCTTGTGGCCACCTCGGAGACCCCCCTGACTTGTCCCCGACGCCAACACGTCTTATATATATAGACCCCCCCCCCAAGAAAATAACCTAGATCGGGAGTTCCACCGCCGCAAGCCTCTGTATCCACCAAAAACCAATCGGGACCCTGTTTCGGCACCCTGCCGGAGGGGGGATCCCTCACCGGTGGCCATCTTCATCATCCTGACGCTCTCCATGACGAGGAGGGAGTAGTTCACCCTCGGGGCTGAGGGTATGTACCAGTAGCTATGTGTCTGATCTCTCTCTCTCTCTCTCTCTCTCTCTCTCGTGTTCTTGATTTGGCACGATCTTGATGTATCGCGAGCTTTGCTATTATAGTTGGATCTTATGATGTTTCTCCCCCTCTACTATCTTGTAATGGATTGAGTTTTCCTTTTGAAGTTATCTTATCGGATTGAGTCTTTAAGGATTTGAGAACACTTGATGTATGTCTTGCACGTGCTTATCTGTGGTGACAATGGGATATTCACGTGATCTAGTTGATGTACGTTTTGGTGATCAACTTGCGGGTTCAGTGACCTTGTGAACTTTTGCATAGGGGTTGGCACACGTTTTTGTCTTGACTCTTCGGTAGAAACTTTGGGGCACTCTTTGAAGTACTTTTTGTTGGTTGAATAGATGAATCTGAGATTGTGTGATGCATATCGTATAATCATGCCCACGGATACATGAGGTGACATTGGAGTATCTAGGTGACATTAGGGTTTTGGTTGATTTGTGTCTTAAGGTGTTATTCTAGTACGAACTCTATGATAGATCGAACGGAAAGAATAGCTTCATGTTATTTTACTACGGACTCTTGAATAGATCGATCAGAAAGGATAACTTTGAGGTGGTTTCATAACCTACAATAATCTCTTCGTTTGTTCTCTGCTATTAGTGACTTTGGAGTGACTCTTTGTTGTATGTTGAGGGATTGTTATATGATCTAATTATGTTATTATTGTTGAGAGAACTTGCACTAGTGAAAGTATGAACCCTAGGCCTTGTTTCCTAGCATTGCAATACCGTTTGTGCTCACTTTTATCATTAGTTACCTTGCTGTTTTTATAATTTCAGATTACAAAAACCTATATCTACCATCCATATTGCACTTGTATCACCATCTCTTCGCCGAACTAGTGCACCTATACAACTTACCATTGTATTGGGTGTGTTGGGGACACAAGAGACTCTTTGTTATTTGGTTGCAGGGTTGTTTGAGAGAGATCATCTTCATCCTACGCCTCCCACAGATTGATAAACCTTAGGTCATCCACTTGAGGGAAATTTGCTACTGTCCTACAAACCTCTGCACTTGGAGGCCCAACAATGTCTACAAGAAGAAGGTTGCGTAGTAGACATCAAGCTCTTTTCTGGCGCCGTTGCCGGGGAGGTTAGTGCTTGAAGGTATATCTTTAGATCTTGCAATCGAATCTTTTTGTTTCTTGTTTTATCACTAGTTTAGTCTATAAAAGAAATTTTACAAAAAAATGGAATTGAGGGTGCCTCATATGCTTCATCTTTTTAATGTCTTCCGTGAAAATGATGGGAAGGAAAATTGTGCTCAAGTACTAGAAGAAGAATTGCATAGAATGCTTGGCATAAAATATGTGAATGATGAGCATGAGTGGAATGTTATTAGTATGAATTCTTTGAATACCCATGATGCTAATGATATGCAAAGCCACAAGCTTGGGGATGCTATGTTTGATGAAGATGATATGTTTAGTCCCCCAAGTTTTGATGAGAATATTTATTATGATGAAAGCATGCCTCCTATTTATGATGATTATATTGATGAAAGTGGGTTTGGAAGAGTGTCAACTTTAGGAAGTAATGATCCCACTATTTTGGAGGATGTTGAATATTATTGTGATAATTATGAAAGTGGATTTGGAGAGGTCATGACTTTATTTAGTGATGTCTACTATTTCGGAAGAGGTTCCAATTGATTATGAGAACAAAGTTGCTATCTATGATGATTATTGTGATGACTTGTATGCTATTAAGAATAATGATAACCATGAAACTTGTCATCATGATTTTAGTTCTCAATTGGATTATGCCTCACATGATAATTATTTTGTTGAGCTTGCTCCCACTATTATTCATGAGAAGAAATTTGCTTATGAGGAGAGTAGTAAATTTTCTATGCTTGTAGATCATGAAAATAATGCTTTATGTGATGGTTATATTGTTGAATTCATTCATGATGCTAATGAAAATTATTATGAGGGAGGAATATATGCTTGTAGGAATTGCAATAATATAAAGTTTCCTCTCTATGTGCTTAAAGTTTTGAAGTTATGCTTGTTTAGCCTTCCTATGCTAGTTGATTATTGTTCCCATAAATTGTTTGCTCACAAAATCCCTATGCATAGGAAGTGGGTTAGACTTAAATGTGCTAGTCATATTCTTCATGATGCTCTTCTTCTGTTTCAATTCTTATCTTTTACGTGAGCATCATTGAAATCATCATGCAAAGCTAGGGGCGTTAAACGATAGCGCTTGTTGGGAGGCAACCCAAATTTATTTTTTTTGTTTGCTTTTGCTCCTGTTTAGTAATAAATAATACATCTAGCCTCTGGTTAGATGTGGTTTTGTGTTTTAATTAGTGTTTGTGCCAAGTAGAATGATAGAGGCGAAGGTGTCCCGTCTTTCGATGAGATGGTGTCTATTGTTTTGGAGGAAGTTGACTTTGACGATCCGACTACGAACGTGTGAGGACGTCGCACCTTAGCAATCGCTAAACCAACTCCGAGAGGTTATTGACCATGCCGGAGCACAATCAACCTGACCACAAAGGTCTGTTTCCTGCAGGCAAACGAAGAACAAGCAAGAAACTAAGATTGCAATCTGGATATTGCATATATAAGAGGAAAGCTTTATTGATCAAGGTGGGGTTCTGTGACGCCTTTGTTTGGTCGTTGAACACAAACGAAGTACGCGAAGTTGCAGCTATGGCGAACTTTAATCTAAGCAAAACCCAAAGTCTAAACGACGCCCTAAGGGCTGTATATATGGAGGAAGAGGGGGGAATTTCGTGGCCCTTGGGGAAGGGGTCCGAGACCAACCCTATCTCTTGTTTCCCCACACACACGGACTCTAAAAACAGCCTATACTCAAGTATTTCGAAAATACATGGGCCTGGCCCAATAGTAAGGTGACGCAACACCTAGAATAGCCTCTGGACGAAAGTTATGAAGTAGCATCTTGTATGTTTCGACCAAGGCTTCATGCACCCATTATGGTGGCTTCAACGTCCTGAAATCATCACTTGTAACTCCGTTCTTGTTCCCCTTGCGCATGCCATTATCTCCATGCTTGTTCTTGCTCCAATGTTCATCCTTCTCCAAGCTAGGCCCTTCATTTGTAAGCAAAACAAATGTATCCAATTTAGGCAGCATCATATTCTCATGAACATTAGAATCATTACCAAGAAACAAAAGTACCTGGTAATTTAATTGGCGTGCGCGAGCTCTAGTAATTGGTCCAGTATGTATAGCAGCTGGGGCTGTGGGTGTAACAATGGTATTGATGTCCACATCATCCTCCCCTTCTTGAAATGAGGTCGTCCTCGACGGAAGCTCATCTTCCTCACCCAAATAAGGCTTCAAATCTGCAATGTTAAAAGTGGGACTAACCCCAAAATCTGCAGGCAGCTCAAGTTTATATGCATTATCAATTATTTTCTCTAAAACCTTAAAAGGACCATCAGCACGTGGCATTAGCTTTGATTTGCACAAATCGGGAAATCTATCCTTACGCAAATGTAACCAAACAAGATCTCCAGGTGCAAACACAACATGTTTTCTACCGTTATCTCCAGCAAGTTTATATTTAGCATTCATACGCTCAATGTTTTCCTTAGTTAACTCATGCATTTTTAAAATCAATTCAGCATGTTGTTTAGCATCAAAATTAACCTTCTTCGAAGATGGAAGAGGCAACAAATCAATAGGTGCACGAGGTAGGAAACCATACACAATTTCAAAAGGGCACATCTTAGTAGTAAAATGCAACGAACGATTATAAGCAAATTCAATATGAGGCAAGCATTCTTCCCACATTTTCTTATTATTCTTCAAAACAGTCCTAAGCATAGTAGACAATGTTCTATTGACTACTTTAGTTTGTCCATCAGTTTGGGGGTGACAAGTAGTACTAAAAAGCAGTTTAGTCCCTAGCTTAGCCCATAAACATCTCCAAAAGTGGCTAAGAAATTTAGTATCACGATCTAAAACAATAGTATTTGGCACACCATGCAAGCGAATAATTTCACGAAAGAACAAATCAGCAACATTAATAGCATCATCGCTTTTATGACAGGGTATAAAGTGTGCCATTTTTGAGAATCTATCCACGACAACAAATATGCTATCCCTCCCCTTCTTTGTTCGAGGAAAACCTAAAACAAAGTCCATAGGTATATCCTCCCAAGGAACACTAGATACAGACAAAGGCATATATAAACCATGAGGATTGAGTCGTGACTTAGCTTTTTGACATGTAGTGCAGCGAGCAACAAAGCGCTCAACATCCCGTCTCATCTTTGGCCAAAAGAAATGTGTAGCAAGTACGTCCTTCGTCTTCTTCACGCCAAAGTGTCCCATTAGTCGTCCTCCATGCGCCTCCTGCAACAAAAAAAGACGAACGGAGCTAGCTGGAATGCATAGCTTGTTAGCACGGAACACAAATCCATCATTAACGACGAACTTGTTCCATGTTCTTCCTTATTTACAATTCTGCAATACATCTTTAAAATCAGCATCATGCACATATTCATCTTTGATGGTCTCCAAACAAAATATTTTGAAGTCAAGTTGTGAAAGCATAGTATAGCGACGAGACAATGCGTCAGCAATAACATTTTCTTTACCCTTCTTGTGTTTAATGACATAAGGGAAAGTCTCAATGAATTCAACCCATTTAGCATGTCTACGATTCAGTTTAGCTTGACTTCTAATATGTTTCAAAGATTCATGATCAGAATGTATAACAAATTCTTTGGGCCATAAATAATGTTGCCATGTTTCTAAAGTCCGAACAAGAGCATATAATTCTTTATCATAAGTAGAATAATTCAGACTAGGCCCACTCAATTTTTCAGAAAAGTATGCAACAGGTTTACCATCTTGTAATAACACACCTCCTAATCCAATTCCACTAGCATCACATTCAAGCTCAAATGTCTTACTAAAATCAGGAAGTTGGAGTAAAGGAGCATGTGTCAACTTATCTTTCAACACCATGAAGGCTTCTTCCTGTGCAGTACCCCAAACAAAAGTCACATCTTTCTTTGTAAGCTCATTGAGAGGTGCAACAATGGTGCTGAAATCTCTCACAAAACGCCTATAGAATCCAGCGAGGTCAAGAAAACTCCTCACTTGTGTGACCGTTTTGGGCTGCGGCCAACTCTCAATAGCTTCAATCTTGGCTTTATCAACTTCAATTCCCTATGGAGTAACAACATAGCCAAGAAAAGACACTCGGTCGGTGCAAAAGGTGCACTTCCCAAGGTTACCAAACAAACGTGCATCACGTAGAGCAATAAAAACAACACGTAAATGTTCCAAATGTTCTTCCAAAGATTTGCTATAAATCAATATGTCATCAAAGTAAACTACCACGAATCGTCCAATGAAAGCACGTAAAACTTCGTTCATTAATCTCATGAAAGTACTAGGTGCATTAATTAACCCTAAAGGCATGACTAACCACTCATATAATCCAAACTTAGTTTTAAATGCTGTTTTCCATTCATCTCCCTATTTCATACGAATTTTATGGTATCCACTACACAAATCAACTTTGGAGAATATTGTAGAGCCACTCAATTCATCAAGCATATCATCTAGCCTAGGAATAGGATGACAATAACAAATAGTAATATTATTATGCCTCTACAATCAACACACATACGTGATGTACCATCCTTTTTCGGCACTAGAATAATAGGAACAACACAAGGACTAAGGGATTCACGTATATAACCTTTGTCGAGAAGCTCCTGTACTTGACGCATAATCTCCTTCGTCTCCTCTGGATTGGTATGGTATGGCGCATGGTTTGGCAGTGAAGCACCAGGAATTAAGTTAATCTGATGCTCAATCCCTCAAATAGGCGGTAATCCCGGTGGCACGTCTTGTGGAAAGACGTCAGCGAACTCCTGCAAAATGTTAGTGACAGCAGGAGGCAAAGAGGAAGGCACATCCTCAAATGAAAATAATGCCTCTTTGCACACAAAAGCATAGCAAACAGATTTGCTGAAATCTAGCTCATCAATATCAGATTTAGTGGCAAGTAAACATGCACTTTTTAATTTAATTTCAGAAGCAACACTATATGGTTTACTATTAGGCTTCATTTGTTGCTCTTATTTTCACTCTTATTTTGCTCCTATTTTGCTTTATTAGCTCTATTAATATCATCTTTCAGAATGGAATCAGGAGTCATAGGAAGCAAACTAATATTTTTACCCTTATGAACAAGAGTATACTGATTGTTTCTACCATGGTGTACAGAATTTTTATCAAATTGCCATGGTCGACCAAGTAATAAGGAACATGCTTGCATAGGTACCACATCACAAACAACACAATCAACATATGTAGAGATACTAAAATGCACATGAACAGTACGTGTTACCTTAACCTTGCCGCTGTTGTTGAACCATTGGATGTAGTAAGGATGTGGATGTGGTTTTGTGGTGAGAGATAGCTTCTCCACCATCTCCATGCTAGCCAAGTTGTTGCAGCTCCCTCCATCTATGATGATGCGCACAGAACGTTCCTTCACAACTCCCTTTGTATGGAACAAATTATGCCTCTGATTTTGCTCAACTTGTGTGACCTGCACACTCAAAACACGTTGAGGAACTAAACATTCATACATGTCAGCGTCTTCAGGAGCCATGTATTGCGTCTCATGATCAGAATCATCTCCACCATGTTCTTCACGTGTAATAAGAGCCAAAGTCTCCTCATCATAGTCACTAGCGGACTCATACCCATCATCCTCAGTAGCAATCATCACACACTGAGATTTGCATTCTCTCGCATAATGACCTCTTCCCTTACAACGACGACAAATAATATCACTTGTGTGCCCTGTTGATGCCATGGAAGAAGAACTCTGTGCAGGCCCGGCAGGTGCGCTCTTGGCAGATAATGGTGGTTGTGCCTGCTTGCTTGTATCACGGCTAGAGGTGGCACCTGATGGAGGTGCTAGTGCAGTGGAAGTAGAAGATGCATGCGGTGTCCATGATGAAGGTCGACCTGCAGAAAAGTTAGTTCGTGCCAATGCTTGTCGATCCTGCACTTCAGGTTCAGCTTTACAAGCAAGATGGAATAAACGAGTGATATTAGTATACTCCATATACTCTAGAATGGTCTGAATCTCTCTATTTAATCCACCCATAAAACCTGCAAAGTTGAATAAACGCTCAACGACGGTAGTGTGCTGGTCCTAGGCTAGACCGTGCTAGAGACGCGAGCCTAGAACACTAACAAAATCACGGCACTGTACGTAAACAAGGGAGAAGCACACTCTGGAATTTTTTTGCTCTTATTGTTTTGCGCTCTGCTCTTTTTTTTTGTGCTCCTCTTTTTTCTTTTTTGCGAAAAATCACTATAATGGCGAGTGTCTCAAAACTCTTCCCAGCTCAAACTGACAGGATGGGCACGAATTTTTTTTGACATTTTTTTCGAAAATCAGGGCAACGACGACGAAAAAGTGCGACAAAAAAGCAGTATGATGGCGAATGTCTCAAAACACTCCCTGGGACCTAAAAATAGGATAGGAAAAAAATATTTTCGGTCGCCAAAATTTTGGCCTAAAAACTGCCCGGGGGTCTCCAGACTCCTTTTTTCCCGAAACCTACTCAGGCAAGGAAACATGAATCGGAAATTAGATGGATCTCGAAAACAAACCTAATATGCAAGGAACTCAGATTGGTGGTGGATATATGGTGGTGGTATATGGCAGCGGTGGTGGTATATGGCAACGGTGGTAGTAGCGGTGGTAGTATATGGATATATATCGGAGGTGGTATATGGATACAGATTGGTGGTGGTATATGGATACGGATTCAGAGCGTTGGTGGTAGGTGGCAGGGGCGATGATGATGGTGTGGTGGCGGCGTGACAACTTATGACCAGAACTCAAAACTCTAAAAGACTAGACGCTAAGACCAGCAACTTGACGTGACGATGCAACCGCAAATTCAACAAAGCAAAATACTGAAAAGACTATGCAAAGGCTCAGACTGGTTCGGATAGGATGAACTAACCCTAATTTTTTTGTTGGCTTTTTCATGGACTATAGGTATGAAGAACATACTCGATCTAAACTACGAAAAACTGTAAAATCTCATCGAGCAACCTGGAAGTATGATACCACTTGATAGAGGCGAAGGTGTCCCGTCTTTCGATGAGATGGTGGCTATCGTTTTGGAGGAAGTCGACTTTGACGATCCAACTATGAACGTGCGAGGACGTCGCGCCTTAGCAATCGCTAAACCAACTCTGAGAGGTTATTGACCACGCCGGAGCACGATCAACCTGACCACGAAGGTTTGTTTCCTGCAGGCAAACAAAGAACAAGCAAGAAACTAAGATTGCAATCTGGATATTGCGAATATAAGAGGAAAGCTTTATTGATCAAGGTGGGGTTCTGTGACGCCTTTGTTTGGTCGTTGAACACAAACGAAGTACGCGAAGTTGTAACTATGGCGAACTTTAATCTAAACAAAACCCAAAGTCTAAACGACGCCCTAAGGGCTGTATGTATGGAGGAAGAGGGGGGAATTTCGTGGCCCTTGGGGAAGGGGTCCGAAACCAACCCTATCTCTTGTTTCCCCACACATACGGACTCTAAAAATAGCCTATACTCAGGTACTTCGAAAATACATGGGCCTGGCCCAATAATAAGGTGACGCAGCACCTAGAATAGCCTCGGGACGAAAGTTATGAAGTAGCATCTTGTATATTTCGTCCAAGGCTTCATGCACCCATTATGGTGGCTTCACCGTCCTGAAATCATCACTTGTAACTCCGTTCTTGTTACCCTTGCGCATGCCATCATCTCCATGCTTGTTCTTGCTCCAATGTTCATCCTTCTCCAAGCTAGGCCCTTCATTTGTAAGCAAAACAAATGTATCCAATTTAGGCAGCATCATATTCTCATGAACATTAGAATCATTACCAAGAAACGGAAGTACCTGGTAATTTAATTGGCATGCGCAAGCTCTAGTAATTGATCCAGTATGTATAGCAGCTGGGGCTGTGGGTGTAACAATGGTATTGATGTCCTCATCATAGAACCTTTGGGAAGACTTGGGTGAAGTCTATGCGATCTTGCTGTAAAAAACAGAAACTTTCGCGCTCACGAGATTAGCTGCCATTTTTTATTGGAGAGTGATTTCAGGTTGATTATTTTTGAAGATGATTGATAGATAAATTCCTCACATCAAAAAATTTATTTCAGAATTTTTGGAGTTACAGAAGTATTCGAATGATATAGATTACTACAGACTGTTCTGTTTTTGACAGATTCTGTTTTCTATGTGTTGTTTGCTTATTTTGATGAATCTATGAGTAGTATCGGAGGGTATGAACCATAGAGAAGTTGTAATACAGTATATATTTCACCATAATGAATTTACAATGAGTTCACAACAGTACCTAAGTGGTGGTTTTATTTTCTTATACTAACGGAGCTTATGAGTTTTCTGTTTAGTTTTGTGTTGTGAAGTTTTCAAGTTTTGGGTAAAGATTCGATGGACTATGGAATAAGGAGTGGCAAGAGCCTAAGCTTGGGGATGCCCAAGGCACCCCAAGGTAATATTCAAGGACAACCAAGAGCCTAAGCTTGGGGATGCCCCAGATGGCATCCCCTGTTTCGTCTTCGTCCATCGGTAACTTTACTTGATGTTATATTTTTATTCACCACATGATATGTGTTTTGCTTGGAGCGTCTTGTATGATTAGAGTCTTTGCTTTTTAGTTTACCACAATCATCCTTGCTGTACACACCCTTTGGGAGAGACACACATGAATCGGAATTTATTGGAATACTCTTTGTGCTTCACTTATATCTTTTGAGCTAGATAATTTTGCTCTAGTACTTCACTTATATCTTTTTAGAGCACGGCGGTGGTTTTATTTTATAGAAATTATTGATCTCTCATGCTTCACTTATATTATTTTGAGAGTCCTTTAGAACAGCATGGTAATTTCTTTGGTTAAAATTTTAGTCCTAATATGATGAGCATCCAAGATAGGTATAATAGAAACTATCATATAAAGTGCATTGAATACTATGAGAAGTTTGATACTTGATGACTGTTTTGAGATATGAGGATGGTAATACTAGGGTCATGCTAGTTGAGTAGTTGTGAATTTTAGGAATACTTTGTGTTAAAAGTTTGTGATTCTCGTAGCATGCACGTATGGTGAACCGTTATGTGATGAAGTTGGAGCATGATTTATTTATTGATTGTCTTCCTTATGTGTGGAGGTCGGGATCACGTGATGGTTAACTCCTACCAACCCTTCCGCTAGGAGCATGCGTGTAGTACTTTGTTTTGATAACTTGTAGATTTTTGCAATAAGTATGTGAGTTCTTCATGACTAATGTTGAGTCCATGGATTATACACACTCTCACCCTTCCGCCATTGCTAGCCTCTCTTGTGTCATGCAACTTTCGTCGGTATCATACACCCACCATATACCTTCCTCAAAACAGCTACCATACCTACCTATTATGGCATTTCCATAGCCATTCTGAGATATATTGCCATGCAACTTTCCACCGTTACGTTTATTATGACGCGCTCCACCATTGTCATATTGCTTTGCATGATCATGTAGTTGACATCGTATTTGTGGCAAAGCCACCATTCATAATTCTTTCATACATGTCACTCTTGATTCATTATCCCGGTACACCGCCGGAGGCATCCACATAGAGTCATATTTTGTTCTAAGATTCTTGAGTTGTAAGTAGATAAAAGTGTGATGATCTTCATTATTAGAGCATTGTCCCATGTGAGGAAAGGATGATGGAAGCAATGATTCTCTCACTAGTTGGGATGAGTCTCTGGACTTTATGAAAAATAAAAGAGGCCAAAGAAGTCCAAATAAAAATAGAAGAGGCCATATAAGCCTACCAAAAAATGAATGAGAGAAAAAGAGAGAAGGGGCAATGCTACTATCCATTTACCACACTTGTGCTTCAAAGTAGCACCATGATCTTCATGATAGAGAGTCTCCTATGTTGTCACTTTCATATACTAGTGGGTATTTTTCATTATAGAACTTGTCTTGTATATTACAATGATGAGCTTCCTCAAATTGCTCTAGGTCTTCGTGAGCAAGCAAGTTGGATGCACACCCACTTAGTTTCTTTTGATGAGCTTTCATACACTTATAGCTCTAGTGCATCCGTTGCATGGCAATCCCTACTCACTCACATTGATGTCTATTTAATGGGCATCTCCATAGCCCGTTGATACGCCTAGTTGATGAGAGACTATCTTCTCCTTTTTTGTCTTCTTCACAACCACCATCCCATCCCACCTATAGTGCTATGTCCATGGCTCACGCTCATGTATTGCGTGAAGATTGAAAAAGTTTGAGAATACTAAAGTATTAAACAATTGCTTGGCTAAAACCGGGGTTGTGCATGATTTAAATATTTTGTGTGATGAAGATAGAGCATAGCCAGACTATATGATTTTGTAGGGATAACTTTCTTTGGCCATGTTATTTTGAGAAGACATGATTACTTTGTTAGTATGCTTGAAGTATTATTACTCTTATGTCAACATTAAACTTTTGTCTTGAATCTTTCGGTTCTGAACATTCATGCCACAATAAATAAAATTACATTGAAAATTATGTTAGGTAGCATTCCACATCAAAAATTCTGTTTTTATCATTTACCTACTCGAGGACGAGCAGGAATTAAGCTTGGGGATGCTTGATACGTCTCCAACGTATCTATAATTTTTGATTGTTCCATGCAATTATATTATTTGTTTTGGATGTTTAATGGGCTTTATTATGCACTTTATATCATTTTTGGGACTAACCTATTAACCTAGAGCCCAGTGCCAGTTTCTGTTTTTTCCTTGTTTTTGAGTATCGTAGAAAAGAAAAACCAAACGGAGTCCAGTTGACCTGAAACTTCATGGAGATTATTTTTGGACCAGAAGAAGCCCACGGAGTACCGGAGATGGACCAGAAGAGTCCCGAGGCACCCACGAGGGTGGGGGCGCGCCCTACCCCCTGGGCGCGCCCCCTATCTCGTGGCCGCCTCGGAGACCCCCCCTGACTTGTCCCTGACACCAACACCTCTTATATATACAGAAACCCCCAGAAAATAACCTAGATCGGGAGTTTCGCCGCCGCAAGCCTCTATAGCCACCAAAAACCAATCGGGACCCTATTCTGGCACCCTGCCGGAGGGGGGATCCCTCACCGGTGGCCATTCATCATCCCGACGCTCTCCATGACGAGGAGGGAGTAGTTCACCCTCGGGGCTGAGGGTATGTACCAGTAGCTATGTGTCTGATCTCTCTCTCTCTCTCTCTCTCTCTCTCTCTCTCTCTCTCTCTCTCTCTTTCTCTCTCTCTCTGCCGTGTTCTTGATTTGGCACGATCTTGATGTATCGCGAGCTTTGCTATTATAGTTGGATCTTATGATGTTTCTCCCCCTCTACTCTCTTGTAATGGATTGAGTTTTCCCTTTGAAGTTATCTTATCGGATTGAGTCTTTAAGGATTTGAGAACACTTGATGTATGTCTTGCATGTGCTTATCTATGGTGACAATGGGATATTCATGTGATCTACTTGATGTACGTTTTGGTGATCAACTTGCGGGTTCAGTGACCTTGTGAACTTTTGCATAGGGGTAGGCACACGTTTTCGTCTTGAGTCTTCGGTAGAAACTTTGGGGCACTCTTTGAAGTACTTTGTGTTGGTTGAATAGATGAATCTGAGATTGTGTGATGCATATCGTATAATCATGCCCACGGATACTTGAGGTGACATTGGAGTATCTAGGTGACATTAGGGTTTTGGTTGATTTGTGTCTTAAGGTGTTATTCTAGTACGAACTCTATGATAGATCGAACGGAAAGAATAGCTTCATGTTATTTTACTACGGACTCTTGAATAGATCGATCAGAAAGGATAACTTTGAGGTGGTTTCGTACCCTACAATAATCTCTTCATTTGTTCTCTGCTATTAGTGACTTTGGAGTGACTCTTTGTTGCACGTTGAGGGATTGTTATATGATCTAATTATGTTATTATTGTTGAGAGAACTTGCACTAGTGAAAGTATGAACCCTAGGCCTTGTTTCCTAGCATTGCAATACCGTTTGTGCTCACTTTTATCATTAGTTACCTTGCTGTTTTTATAATTTCAGATTACAAAAACCTATATCTACCATCCATATTGCACTTGTATCACCATCTCTTCGCCGAACTAGTGCACCTATACAACTTACCATTGTATTGGGTGTGTTGGGGACACAAGAGACTCTTTGTTATTTGGTTGCAGGGTTGTTTGAGAGAGACCATCTTCATCCTACGCCTCCCATGGATTGATAAACCTTAGGTCATCCACTTGAGGGAAATTTGCTACTGTCCTACAAACCTCTGCACTTGGAGGCCCTACAACGTCTACAAGAAGCCAGTTGTGTAGTAGACATTTGGGACTCACGGGAAAATATCACAACACAACTCTAGACACAAATTGAAACAATACGAGCTTTATATTACAAGCCAGGGGCCTCGAGGGCTCGAATACATAAGCTCGGAGTACAAACATCAGCGGAAGCAACTGAGTACAGACATAAGTTAAACAAGGATGCCTTATGAAGGCTAGCACAAAAGCAACACGATCGAAGAGGCAAGGCCCCCTCCCTAGGACTTCCTAACTATTCCTGGTCTTCGGCGACCTCCATGTGGTAGTAGGCACCCTCCGAGAAGTAGTAGTAGCTGTCAGGGGTAGCATCTGGCTCCTGGGATCCACCATCTAGTTGCAACAACCGGAAAGAAGAAAGAAGGGGGAAAAGGGGGTAGTAAAGCAACCGTGAGTACTCATCCAAAGTACTCGCAAGCATCATATCTATACTAAGTATGCACTGATATCAAATGGAAGGGTTGTATCTGTGGACTGAACTACAGAATGCCAGAATAGAGGGGAAGGCCTAGCCTATCAAAGACTAGCATCTTCAAGCAGCTCGAAGCATCTTGCAGCATGTAGAAGAGTAAAGAATATCATTTTCACATTTCACAAGCATGTTTTAACATTAATGCCTAGAGATCCTTTCCCGACTCCCTGCGAGAAAGCAATCCTGGAGCCACATATCCATCACACATCTCAAGTATCCATTTCTAGTTATATTAGATCAGGATACAAGTCTGAACGTCCGTTACCGTGGACACAACTATTAATAGATAATCTTCCCTGCAGGGATGCACCACGTTACCCAACACACTTGATTACTCTGGCCGGACACACTTTTTTGGGTCAATGCCCGGCCTCGAAGATGAACATGTCACAGCCCTACCTAGGCTCAATAGAGAGGTCCCCGCCGGTCTACATTCTAAGCACTCCGGGGTCTTGGGCCCATTACCTGTTGCACTCCCGGTCGTTGCGAGTAGGGCGGACCAGGCTCGACCACTACGGGATGGTGCTGGCCCAGCCGTGCCGCACTGCTGAACTGGACGTCTAACAAAGCTTTGGCTGATACCACGACGCCGAGGCCCATAATTATTCCCGCGTGGTGGTTAGTGCATAAAGGACAAATGCCAACTCAGATCAAATACCCAAACATGTTAGTGCATTATTAAAAGAAGTGACGACTATCGGGACAAGTCCAGAGCTACCACCCCCTCCTGGGTGATACCGCTAAATAGCCAGCCGCCACCATAACAACTCTCGGGTGCTCTCCGGTCCCTCCCATCTTTCACATCAACTCGCAGGTACCCTCAGGGCCGACCCGACTCCAACAATGGTCTCAAGCAAAGTCAAGGTAACCATGTGTCCAAACATCAAGGGGGAAACCCTAGGAATCACCCTCGGTGGATTCAACTCAATGTAATCATCAAGGTGGACGTGGGAGGAATCACCCTCGAGGTCCACACTTGAGAGGTTGCACGACAGAGTCATATCGAGGGTGGTGAAGGAGGAATCACCCTTCATGACCACAACCGAGTAGCTACACTACAGAGTTATCACCAGGAGTGCGTTACGAGGTATCACCCTCGGCACTCGATAGTATCTATGTAGAGTCGGGCAATAAAAAGAGGGTGTGTGTGTGTGTGATGTGATGTGAGGTGTCAGGCTCTGGTTGTCGATCACATTGATCGAGTCATCAATGATGAAGCAGGGACAACAAGGACAAGGTGGGGGTCACTGATGGATCACTAAGCAACCTATACTAAGCAGTTTAGGATAAGCAGGTAAGGTACAATATTAGGTACAAAAGTAGGCTATGCATCAGAATAGGAGCAATCAATTATAGTAGCAAAATCTAATGCAAGCATGAGAGAATGGAATGGGCTATACCGGGATGATCAAAAGGGGGGCTTGCCTAGAAGCTCCGCTGTAAGGGAAGAAGGGTTGTTGTCGACGTAGTCGATCACATCGGCATCAGCAGTGGTCTCGGGGTCTACCGAAGAAGAAGAGGCGAAGACACAGTAAATACAGAGTAAACAGATACATGGCAAGTCAACAGGTAGAGATAGGGGTGTTCTAACGCGGTGCTACACGATACTGGTGAAGGGGGATAACAATCGGGAAAGTTTTCCCAAAGTTTGGCATTTTTGGACAAATGAAACAGAGGGTACGGTTGCATGTTCGCTATGCTAGTGACGTGTGGCGGATGAACGGACCGCGCATTCGGATGCGTCTCGTCGTTTTGAGGAACTTTCATGTATAAATTTTTTTCATCCGAGCTACAGATTATTTTCTATGATTTTCTAAAGTTTTAAACAATATTAAAGAATTATCTTTAATTCAAAAATGCAATTATGATGTCAGCTTGACGTCATCTTGACGCCAGTAGTCAACAGAGCGTTGACTGGTCAAACTGACGCCCGGGACCCATCTGTCATTGACCTAACTAATTAAGGAGGTTTAATTAGACTAATATAGTTCATGAGGCTAACTAAGCAAGGTTAATTAAGTTAATTAATTAATATTTATATTATTATTTTTTAACTTTTTAACCTTTTTTTAACCAGGGGCGCGGGGGGGGGGGGGGGGGGGGGGCACTGGGCAATGGCCCATAGGCCAAAACGGGCACGGGCTATCAAGGGCTGGGATTCGGCTGGTCACTGGCTCGGGCCAACGACATCCGGGCATGGCCAGCGCGGCCGTCGGCCACCGAAGGCTAGTGTGAGCGCAGCGCGACCGGCCGGAGCGGTGGGGCAGAGGCGGAGCAGGGGCTGCAATGTGCGGGCGCTAGGGTGGCGGCGGTACGTGTGGTAGCAGCGGGGCGGCAAGAGCCAGCTTGGGCAGGGCCTGCGGCCGGAGGTGGCGGCAGTGAGGCACGGCCGGCGAGGCGACGGCGGGTGCGGGGCGCGTGTAGGAAGAGCAGGGGCGGCACGGGTGTGCTGCCGGGGCGGCGGCCAGTGGCCATGGTGGGCCAGGCACGTTGGAGGAGGTACGGTCGCGGACGTGGTGGCGAGGCCGGAGCAGGTACGAGCGACTACACCGCGAGACGAGCGACGACGCTAGGCGGCAGCTGCAGCAAAAGGCGGCGCTGGCGGCGCAGTTGCCGCAGGCGGCAGCGAAGGGCCGTAGCCAAGCAGCAGCGCAACAGCAGTGGGAGCCGGCGACAGCAAGAGCACGCGGGCACACGCGGACATGGCCTAGTGCAGGTGTGCGCGCACGCGGACACAGGGCCATGACGAGCTATGGGGGACGGCAAACGGTGACCAAATCAACAATGGGGAGAGGGGGCTTTGAAAGAGGAGCTCACAGCGATTCCAACAGAGGCGACGGGGAGGCCGGAGGTAGACCGGAGTCGAGGCAAACGATGATGACGGCCAGCGATGTACGCGAGGGACTCAAGCTCGATGGCGAGTGTGCAGGCCTTCCCGGCTTGATTCAACGGTCGGGGACGAAGTAGATGACAATGAGGATACTTCTGGACAACTTGTTACGGCGTGGGGATCACGGTGGCTGCGATGGCGACGATGGCCATGGCGTACGCGAGCTCGGGCAAGCGGGCGCGTCCAGGGAGAGCGAGGCGCGGCGCGAGGAGGAAGGGGCGAGAGGCAGGGGCGTCCTAGTGTTCGAGATGGAGGGGCGCCATCGTCTTGTAGGCGAGGAGGAGCCGGCCGATGGCTGCCACCGCGGCAATGGCGCCGTGAATGGCTGCCACAGCCCCCCTCCTGTTCCTGTAGCGGGGGAAGGAGGTAAGTGGGTTGGGCCAGCTGGGCTGCCCACCTGCCACATGGGCCAAAAGCCAGGGGTTTTCTCTTTTATTTTTTTCTCTTTTCTTTTTTTTTGTTTTCATATTTAGATAATGTATTATGTTAATTTGAGGTAACAAATGTTTTTAGTTAAAAGTGCAATTTAGCACAATAATATTAGGCAATATTTGGAGTACGTATAATAAGTTTCAAATATTTTTGAATTGTTTACATATTAATTTAAATAGAGATGGTTCAATTAAAAGCTTTATGGTTCATTTAAAATAGCTTAGGGGCATTTTATCATTCTGAAAAATGTTTATTCTTTCATCAAAATTTGGTAGTGAATATTTTCAACCTAAGGAACATTTTTAAATTTACTATTTTATAAAATTATTATTTGACTTGACATTTGAATTTGGATTTGAATTTGGTGTGAAGCAAAGTGAGGATTAGCAAAAATAATTATGATGACATAGCATCATTAGGCATGAGATTACTATAGCTTGACATCGGGGGTGTTACAAAACACAACATGTTTTCTACCCTTATCTCCAGCAAGCTTGTATTTAGCATTCATACGCTCAATGTTTTTCTTAGTTAACTCATGCAAGTTTAAAATCAATTCAACACGTCGTTTAGCATCAAAATTAACCTTCTCCGAAGATGGAAGAGGCAACAAATCAATGGGTGCACGAGGTAGGGAACCATACACAATTTCAAAAGGGCACATCTTAGTAGTAGAATGCAATGATCGATTATAAGCAAATTCAATATGAGGCAAGTATTCTTCCCACATTTTCTTATTATTCTTCAAAACAGGCCTAAGCATTAGACAATGTTCCATTGACTACTTTAGTTTGTCCATCAGTTTGGGGGTGACATAGTACTAAAAAGCAGTTTAGTCCCCAACTTAGCCCATAAAAATCTCCAAAAGTGGCTAAGAAATTTAGTATCACGATTTGAAACAATAGTATTTGGCACACCATGCAAGCGAATAATTTCACGAAAGAACAAATCAGCAACATTAACAACATCCTTGCTTTTATGACATGGTATAAAGTGTGCTATTTTTGAGAATCTATCCACGACAACAAATATGCTATCCCTCCCTTCTTTGTTCGAAGTAAACCTAAAACAAACTCCACAGATATATCCTCCCAAGGAACAATAGGTACATGCAAAGGCATATATAAACCATGAGGATTGAGTCGCGACTTAGATTTTTGACATGTAGTGCAGCGATCAACAAAACTCTCAACATCCCATCTCAATAGCTTCAGTCTTGGCTTTATCAACTTCAATTCCCTTTGGAGTAACAACGTAGCCAAGAAAAGATACTCGGTCAATGCAAAAGGTGCACTTCCCAAGGTTACCAAACAAACGTGCATCACGTAGAGCAATAAAAACAGCACGTAAATGTTCCAAATGTTCTTCCAAAGATTTGCTATAAATCAGTATATCATCAATATAGATTACCACAAATCGTCCAATGAAAGCACGTAAAACTTCGTTCATTAATCTCAGGAAAGTACTAGGTGCATTAGTTAACCCAAAAGGCATGACTAACCACTCATATAATCCAAACTTAGTTTTAAATGCTGTTTTACATTCATCTCCCAATTTCATACGAATTTGATGGTATCCACTATGCAAATCAACTTTGGAGAATATTGTAGAGCCACTCAATTCATCAAGCATATCACCTAGCCTAGAAATAGGATGACGATAATGAATAGTAATATTATTAATGCCTCTACAATCAACACACATACGCGATGTACCATTCTTTTTTGGCACTAGAATAATAGGAACAACACAAGGACTAAGGGATTCGCGTATATAACCTTTGTCGAGCAGCTCCTGGACTTGACACATAATCTCCTTCGTCTCCTCTCGATTGGTACGATATGGAGCACAATGGGGTAGTGATGCACCAGGAATTAAGTCAATCTGGTGCTCAATCCCTCGAATAGTTGGTAATCCTGGCGACACGTCTTGTGGAAAGACGTCAGCAAACTCCTGCAAAATGTTAGTGATAGCAGGAGGCAAAGAGGAAGGCACGTGCTCGAATGAAAATAATGCCTCTTTGCACACAAATGCATAGCAAACAGATTTGCTGCAATCTAGATCATCAATATCAGATTTGGTGGCAAGTAAACATCCACTTTTCAATTTAATTTTAGAAGCAACAGTAGATGGTTTATTATTAGGTTTCATTTGTTGCTCAAGTTCTTTTGCCACTGTCTGATTTTCACTCTTATTTTGCTCCTGTTTTGCTTTACTAGATCGATTAATATCATCTTACAAAATGGACTCATGAGTCATAGGAAGCAAAGTAACATGTTTATCCTTATGAACAAGAGTATAGTGATTGTTTATACCATGGTGTATAGAATTTTTATCGAATTGCCAGGGTCTACCAAGTAATAAGGAACATGCTTGCATGGGTACCACATCACAATCAACAAAATCAGCATATGTAGCGATACTAACATGCACACGAACAATACGTGTTACCTTAACCTTGCCGCAATTGTTGAACCATTGGATGTAGTAAGGATGCAGATCTGGTCTTGTGGTGAGAGAGAGCTTCTCCACCATCTTCCTACTAGCCAAGTTGTTGCAGCTCCCTCCATCTATGATGACGCGGACAGAACGTTCCTTCACAACTCCCTTTGTATGGAACAAATTATGCCTCTGATTTTGCTTAGCTTGTGTGACCTGCACACTCAAAACACATTGAGCAACTAAACTTTCATACATGTCACCATCTTCAGCAGCCATGTATTGCATCTCATGATCAAAATCATCTCCACCGTGTTCTTCACTTGTAATAAGAGCCAAAGTCTCCTCATCATAGTCACTAGCTGACTCATACCCACCATCCTCAGTAGCAATCATCACATGCTTAGATGGGCATTCCCTTGCATAATGACCTCCACCCTTGCAACGACGACAAATAATATCATGTGTTTGCCATGTTGATGCACTGCATGAAGAAGAGCTCTGTGCGGGACCGAAAGGTGTACTTCTGGCAGATGGTGGTGGTGCATGTTTTCTTGTATCTCGGTTGGAATTGACCGCTGAAGTCAGTGGTGCTGCCGTAGGACGTGTGGGAGTAGAGGATGTACGTGGTGTCCACGATGAAGATCGACTTGCAGAAAAATTAGTTCGCGCGAATGTATGTCGATCCTGCACTTCACGTTCAACTTTGCAAGCAAGATGGAATAAACAAGTGATATTATTATACACCTTATACTCTAGAATGGTCCGAATATCTTTATTTAATCCACCATAATACGTGCAAGCATAGCTTCATTGTCCTCAACAATACCACATCTAATCATGCCAGTTGTAATTCCTGATATACCCCTCTACATAATTTTTTCCTTGTCTCAAACCCTGCAGTTTTTGAAGTAATTCACGTTGATAATATGGTGGAACCCAACGAGTACGCATAGCAGTTTTCAAAGCAACCCAAGTAGTAGGGATATTATCATGATATAATCTACAATGTTCAGACCACCAAACAGAAGCAAAACTAGTGAATTCCCAAACAACAACAGCAATACGTCTATCCTCAGGATATTGTAAGCATGTGAAACGTTGTTCAGTTTCTAACTCCCAATTAAGATATACATCAGGAATGTATCTACCCTCAAACGGTGGGATATTCAATTTTAGTTTAGGAATATGGTCATAATCTCGTACCTGAGGTGGTGCTGGAGCCCTACCATTGCGATTATATGCATGAGGTCGACCCGGTGGTGGTGGTGCTGGTGGTTGCACGTAGTTCTGATTTTGTTCAACCTTATCCTTGTAATAGTCGTCCACCTTTGTAGTAGTAGCAGGAGCTACAAAAGCATCAACAGCAGTAGGAGCGGCACCAGAATTTTGCCCTGGCTCAAGAGGAACACGGCTCGCTCGGCGGAGGGCTGTTTTGCGACGTGGAGGTTGTTGTAGATGCGGGTGGTGGTTGTGGAAGATGCGCGAGTACTTCATCAAACTTGGCGTCCAACTTGGTGTCAATTTTCCTCTCAATGTCATCAACCCTCTCCAGTGCCTTTCCAAAGCTGGCCATGACGTCTTCCACCTATTAACTCAACATTTGCTGAAATCTATCCTGAAGCTCCTTCTTCGTCATGTTCTCCCAGTCAATCTCATCTGCTTCTGGTCCTGTCATGGTTAGCAGCAATAGAAACACACAAGAATATGATCCTACGCACTACTAGAAGGTGGAGGTGTGTCACAAATCCGTCAAGCAAATCACAAATTCTTACCGGTTCTTACCCAGCAGCAGGGTGGTGATCGGCAACCGTTGTAGTCAAAACTAGAGCGGTTACCAGGGAGAGTCACACGCACGACATAGATGTATGTGGAGCTAGGAAGGCTTATAATATAGTAGCAAAAAGGGTCAGCAATAATCAATTCAGAGATGCAAAGTTGAATAAACGTTCAACGATGGTACTGTGCTCCACTTTTTTCTTTTTTTTGCGAAAAATCACTATAATGGCGAGTGTCTCAAAACTCTTCCCAGGTCAAAATAACAGGATAGGCACGGAAATTTTTTTGACTATTTTTTCTTGGAAATCAGGGCAGCGATGATGAAGAAGTGCAACAAAAAATTACTATGATGGCGAGTGTCTCAAAACGCTCCCTCGGACCTAAAAATAGGATAGGGAAAAATGTTTTCGATCACTGAAATTTTGGCCTAAAAACTGACCGGGGGTCTCCAGACTCTTTTTTTTTTTCTGAAACCTGCTCATGCAAGGAAGCACGAATCGGAAAATAGATGGGTCTCGAAAACAAACCTAATATAAAAAGAACTCGGATTGGTGGTGGATTTATGGTGGTAGGATATGGCAGCAATGGTGGTATATGGTAGCGGTGGTGATATATGGATACGATTCGGTGGTAGTATATGGGTACAGATCGGTGGTGGTATATGGATTCGGATCGGTGGTGGTATATGGATACAGATCAGTGGTGGTATATGGATTTAGAGCGGTGGTGGTAGATGGCAGGGGCGATGATGATGGTGCGGCGGCGGCGTGACAACTTATGACTAGAACTCGAAACTCTAAATGACTAGATGCTAAGACCAGCAACTTGACACGATGATGTAACCGCAAATTCAACAAAGCAAAATACTAAAAAGACTATGCAAAGGCTCAGACTCGTTTGGATATGATGAACTAACCCTAATTTTTTGTGGCTTTTTTGTGGACTGTAGGTATGAAGAACAAACTCGATCTAAACTATGAAAAAAATGTAAAATCTCATCAAGCAACCTGGAAATCTAGTACCACTTGATAGAGGCGAAGGTGTCCCGATGTTTCGATGAGATAGGTATCGTCTTCTGTGGTGATAGAGGCGAAGGTGTCCCGATGTTTCGATGAGATAGGTATCGTCTTCTGTGGGAGTCGACTTTGACGATCCGACTATGAACATGCGAAGACATCGCGCCTTAGCAACCGCTAATCCAACTTCCGAGGGGTTATTGACCACGCCGGAGCACGATCAACCTAACCACGAGGGTCTATTTCCTGCGAGCAAACGAAGAACAAGCAAGAAACTGAGAATTGTAATCTGGAAATTGCGAATAAAAGAGGAAAGCTTTATTAATGAAAGTGGGGTTCTGTGATGTCTTGGTCTGGTCGTTGAACACAAATGAAGTACGCGAAGTTGCTACTATGGCCAACTTTTAATCTAAACAAAACCCAAAGTCTAAACGACACCCTAAGGGCAGTATATTTGGAGGAAGAGGGGGGGGGATTTCGTGGCCCTTGGGGAAGGGGTCCGAAACCAACCCTATCTCTTGTTTCCCCACACAAACGGACTCTAAAAACAGCCTATACTCTAATATTTCAAAATTACATGGGCCTGGCCCAATAATAAGGTGAGGCAACACCTATAATAGCCTCTGGGTGAAATTTAGGAAGTGGCATCTTGTATATTTCATCCAGGCCTTCATACACTCATTATGGTGGCTTCAAAGTCCTGAAATCATCACTTGAAACTCTGGTTTTGTTTCCCTTGTGCATGCCATCATCTCCATGCTTGATCTTGCTCAAGTGATCATCCCTCTTGTCCATGCTAGGCCCTTCATTTGTAAGCAAAACAAACGTATCCAATTTAGGTAGCACCATATTCTCATGAACAATGGAATCATTACCAAGAAACAAAAGTACCTGCTAATTTAATTGACGAGCGCGGGCTCTAGTAATTGGTCCAGTATATGTAGCAGTAGGGGCTGTGGGTGTAACAATGGTATTGATGTCCTCATCACTCATGCCTCTGGTGTGTAACATGGAGAGAATATTAATTAACGCACTATCCATGATGTCATAAGGAGCCCAGTTATATCTCCTATACATGGTAGTTACATCATTGACTATATTTGCGCTTTGCATCCTGGACCTGCTGGAGAAAATTCGTAGGAAATGCCTCTAGACCAAAAAACTGAACAAGGTGATAAATGTAACCCGCAAACAACTTGGGATATGGTTTGTCACCCCAATTGTAGTGTTGGGCTCAGAATCATCAACCTCCAAAAGTGAGGCTCCACTCCTGGAATATGTGCATAAATTATATAACTGACATGATCTCCCTTGGGTAGAACTCATCTTGTCCTCTTATGTGACGCCCGGATAATTAGGCTACAGTAACCCCACGTTAACGATGCCACGTCACCTCGGATTACTGTCGGTAATCTCGCATTAGTTCAAAACGATTTGAATTCAAATTTGAATTTGAGGCAAACAACAAAAGTTTTTAAAATATTAAACTAAAATGTTCGAAGTGTGCAAATAAATGCTTAGGTATTTATGGTGAGCGAACCATGCTTTTATAAAAAAAAACTAAATACATAAAATGAATTAAAATAGAAAAGAGAAATAAATAAAAGAAAAAGAAAATACAAAAATAGAAAACAAACTAACCAAAAAAAGGAGAAAGCAACCCCCCCCACTGGGCTCCGGCCCAGCAGGCCACAACCCTATTGGGCCAACCCACCGGCCCAACCGGCCACCACTCCCTCTCCTTATCCCCCCACCCCCGCAAACCCTAACCTGCACCCACGCCCCACTCGCCCCACTCGCTCCCCCCTCTCCCCCGATTTGGATCGGGATCGAGAGGAGGAGGCCGCCGCTCGCTGCCTGAACCCCGACGCCGCCTTGCCCTCGCCGCACGACACTGACGCCGGAGCCGCCCCTCGCCGGACCGCTCCGCCATCGGCAACGCCGCCTCGACCTCGTCTCCTCCCCACGCGTGTCGTCCTCGTCCTCGCCAAACCGCCCGAGTCGCCACCGTCCCGTCGTCCCCGACCTCCGTCGAGCCCGCTGCCCTTGACCCTGCGAACCCGCGGTGAGGCCCCGGGCTCCCGCCCCCTCTCCTCGCACTCCCTCTCCCCCGCGACCGTCGCCGTGCCTCGTGCGCTCCGGCCCCGCGCTCATCGCGGCCGGCCGCGCCCTGGCCACGCGCTACACCGACCGGGCCGTGGCCGTCGTCCCCCGCCCGCTAGTCACCGCCCCTTCCCCTTGCTCGTCGCGAAGCCTCGCGCCACAGGCCTTCCCCTGTTCGCCGTGTCCGCGCCCAGTGCATGGCCGCGCCCTGCGCCTCGCCTGCGGGCACGCCCGTGGCCTCCTTCCCGTGCGCGCCCACCGTGGCCGCGCCCCTGTTGGTCACCGTGGACCCGACGTTGCCCCGCCACAGCCCTGCGGCTCCCTGCCGCAGCCACGTCCGCCGCCGGCGCCAGCGTGCGTCGGGCCTGCTCGGTGCCCCCTCGGGCACCCGTCCGTTTGGGCGCCCGCACCACCGCCCGTTAACGTGTGCCTGTGCCCGTTAAGGCCCATGGGGCCTATGACAGCTGGGGCCCAGCCCTTGAGGACCTTTCAAAATAATAATAATAATAATTTAGTTAATTAATTAATTAATTAATAAGTGAATTACTTAAGTTAATTAATCCTGTTTAATTAATCTAATTAACTAGTTAGTTTAATTAAATAGTAATTAGTTTAACTAAGACCTAATTAACCTAAACAGAGTATGACAGGTGGGTCCCACTGGACCCACATGTCAGTTTGACTTAGTCAATCCCTGTTGACTGCTGATGTCAACATGACATTATGCTGATGTCATTAATCCAATTTCGAATTAAATTAAATGATTAATTAAATTCCAGAAATTAGTAAATCTTTAGAAAATCATATCTTTTAATCCGTAACTCGGATTAAATTATTTTCAACATGAAAGTTGCTCAGAACAATGAGACGAATCCGGATACGCAGCCCGTTCGTCCGCCACGCGTCCCTAGCATAGTGAACCTGCAACATTTCACTTCCGGTTCATCTGTCCGAAAACGCGAAACACCGGGGATACTCTCCCGGATGTTTCCCCCCTTCACCGGTATCACCTCCTATTGCGTTAGGTCACCTCTAGCACCGCGTATTGCCATGCTACGCTTTGTGATACTTTGATTGCTCTATTATTTATTGTGTTCCCCCTCCGTTACTTCTTTCCGGTAGACCCCGAGGCTGACGGTGACCCCCCAGTTCGACTACGGTGTTGACGATCCCTCCTTGCCAGAGCAACCAGGCAAGCCCCCCCCCTGATCACCAGATATCGCCTATTCTTCTCTATACTGCTTGCATTAGAATAGTGTAGCATGTTACTGTTCGGTTACTCCTATTCTGTTGCATAGCCTATCATCGTTGCTACAGTCATTGATACCTTACCCGCAATCCTAAATGCTTAGTATAGGATGCTAGTTTATCATCATTGGCCCTACATTCTTGTCAGTCTACCTTGCTATACTATTGGGCCGTGATCAATTGGGAGGTGATCACGGGTATATACTATACATATATACATACTTCAGATGGTGACTAAAGTCGGGTCCGCTCGAAGAGTACCCGCGAGTGATTCACAGATTGGGGGCTGAAAGGACCTTTGTCCCGACGGCCCTCTGTGTGGATCTTTGTGGCAGAGCGGCAGGGCAGGTTGAGACCACCTAGGCGAGAGGTGGGCCTGGCCCTGGTCGGCGTCTGCGGTTGCTTCATAATAACACGCTTAACGAGATCTTGGTATTTGATCTGAGTCTGGCCATTTGGTCTATACGCACTAACCATCTACGCGGGAGTAGTTATGGGTATCCCGGCGTCGTGGTATCAGCCGAAGCCTTCGTGACGTCAGCGACTAAGTGGCGCGTGCCGGATTGGACTGGAACGCCACTAGGCTAGGTCTGCTTCCGGCCGCGTACGCAACGTGCAGGTGTGCAAAGGGCGATGGGCCCAGACCCCTACGCCATAGGAGTTAGACCGGCGTGCTGACCTCTCTGTTGTGCCTAGGTGGGGCTGCGACGTGTTGATCTTCCGAGGCCGGGCATGACCCAGGAAAGTGTGTCCGGCCAAATGGGATCGAGCGTGTTGGGTCATGTGGTGCACCCCTGCAGGGAAGTTAATCTATTCGAATAGCCGTGTCCCTCGGTAAAAGGACGACCCAGAGTTGTACCTTGACCTTATGACAACTAGAACCAGATACTTAATAAAACACACCCAGACAAGTTCCACAGACAACCCGGTGATCGCTTTTCCACAGGGCGGCAAGGGGAGGATCGCCGGGTAGGATTATGCTATGCGATGCTACTAGAGATGCTACTTGGAGATGCTAGTTGGAGATGCTACTTGGAGATGCTAGTTGGAGATGCTACTTGGAGGACTTCAATCTACTCTCTTCTACATGCTGCAAGACGGAGGCTGCCAGAAGCGTAGTCTTCGATAGGACTAGCTATCCCCCTCTTATTCTGGCATTCTGCAGTTCAGTCCACTGATATGGCCTCCTTACATATATACCCATGCATATGTAGTGTAGTTCCTTGCTTGCGAGTACTTTGGATGAGTACTCACGGTTGCTTTCTCCCCCTTTTCCCTCTTTCCTTTCTTTCTGGTTGTCGCAACCAGATGCTGGAGTCCAGGAGCCAGACGCCACCGTCGACGCCGACCCCTACTACACTGGAGGTGCCTACTACTACGTGCAGCCCGCTGACGACGACCAGGAGTAGTTAGGAGGATCCCAGGCAGGAGGCCTGCGCCTCTTTCGATCTGTATCCCAGTTTGTGCTAGCCTTCTTAAGGCAAACTTGTTTAACTTATGTCTGTACTCAGATATTGTTGCTTCCACTGACTCGTCTATGATCGAGCACTTGTATTCGAGCCCTCGAGGCCCCTGGCTTGTATTATGATGCTTGTATGACTTATTTTTATTTGTAGAGTTGTGTTGTGATATCTTCCCGTGAGTCCCTGATCTTGATCGTACACGTTTGCGTGCATGATTAGTGTACGATTGAATCGGGGGCGTCACAAGTTGGTGTCAGAGCCGACTGTCTGTAGGAATCCCCCTTCCACACTCCTTGGCCGAAGTTGAGTCTAGTCAATGAAAACTGTTTTACTAACATGGTTGTGCGGCCCATGGGCCCACGTCGCCATTGGGTGGTATTAGGATATTTTACTCCTCGATCTTTACTCCGGGACTCTGAACTCTCTTCTACTCGGGTTAAATGAATTTTGCTAACTCTGACATTAGGATCTCGTGATCACTTCCACTCGGAGAGCCCCTTATTACTGATGGTCGCCTGCTGCATCAGGAGATCCTGAAGATACTCCCCGATGTTCTCTCGAGACTTTGTCCCCATTGCTTTTGCAATTCCCTACCACCAAAACATCACTATGGATAAATGGATACACCAGTCGTTCTTACCTATATTCTCAGTTGGACTTGTTATTACAAGATACCCCGAACTTCTCTCTATTGCTCCGAGAAAACTTTGTGATTACTGCCTTGTAGTTTCTTGTCGCCTGATTACACCTACAAATTAATCCTCACACCGAGGATTTGTTTCTCCCCAGTTGTTCATGTGTTCCGCAAAAGACTTCGAAATACCATTCGATCTTCTGAAAATCCTGAGCAACCTATTGCTCTTGAAATTCTTGCTTGCTTGCATTATGGTTAATCCCACAAGTACAGTAATCTTATTGTCAGCCTTTGTCACTATCATTTTGAGTCCATTGATTCAAAATGTTGCGAATGCTCACAATCCTTAATCAGATCCAAGAATTCATCCTTTCGGCTCAGACGTCATTTTAAACATGAGCTGGATCTCGATCAATCAAATTGCCATCGATTGTACCCCTAAGCCTACTCAACTTATCCATCCTTGATCAGAGCTACTGCTTCTGATCCTTTGTTTTGGAAATCGTAATTCCTTTGTAATCTAAGCATCGAATTATTCCGATGTTTTATAATCTGATGCATTTGCATTCTTTCTTCCTCTAATTGAGTACCATACTCACATCAGCCTCGTTGTGGACCGCCATACCCATTGCCGGGTTATTATTCGACAGTGTCCTTCACAACCAAAATTCTTATGAGTTCTTTACCCGATACATAATGCCTTTGGTAAATGGTATCCTCTACTTTTTTCAAACATGCTCTACTTTGAGCTTGTGTTAATTACTCCTGAAGTTCATGGTATATGTTCTAAGAAGCCCCAATGGGTTGAACCTATGCCTTCCTTAATCTGCATGAACTCGAAAGTTTTCACGGGTCATACTCCTCTGGTAATTCACCAGGTAGGTTTTTGACACTGGAATCATTTTTTTAATAAGAGCAGTGAATGAATGGTCATGCATTGGAAAAGTGGGAGTCGACCTTGAACTTTGTGCTCATGCCCATGGACACGATGTAGATCTTATCATGGAAGCTTCTCTTAAAGTAATTATTCCGTTGGTATAAGTTCATCTTATATCTTGGATCTGGTCTTTTGCAATCATGGTTCTGGCAATATTATTATTGATTAATTCCTTTTCTCGGACAAGTTAAATTACTTGTCTTCTGTAGATTAATACACCTGTGCAACCTCTATTCTGCTCTACCTTCGAGTAATACCCTCTAGTATCTCGAGAATATTACAAAACTACATAACTTCTTATGAGTTCTTCATCAACTATTATTCTCGCCGATTCCAATTTCCCTCGGGTCTGAGTTATTAGTCACTCAAGAACACCGATAAGTGAATCGAATCCGCACTCCGGTTCAGTAACTCAAGTAATTTTCGTTACTTATGATTTAATAATCCTTGAAGTCATTCCTAGCCTAATTGGCTATATCATTATCGTGCTGAATTTAACTGTGCTACCTGGTCCTTATTCCCGGAGCATAACTTTCGGCGATGAGCTAAGCTTACGTCGATCTTCCTCGTCTTATCGTTTCACCTCGAACAACAAGCTTGGTTTCGAGTCTGTGTCGTATCCGTGATTCCAATAACCCTTCGCTTCACCATTGCTTTTGCTAGATGTCGTCGCTGTTCGATTGCTTCTTCATGAAGCCTCTCGACAAAATTTGTCGTGATGATCATAATCAACATTTTGACTCCTTCCAGGATATCAACCAAATTCATGATGGTAAGTACCATCCTCGTCCCTTGGTAATTTGAGTTACCATCGACGACATCCTTATCTCTCTTTCATCGTAAACTTGTTTATGTTGTGGATGCAACTTGCTATCGAGCTTGTATTACGTTCTACCTTGAAGTATTACCACCTTGTATGTCAAGGATGTTGTGATAATTGCTCCACCTCTTGAGAATTCTTGATATATTATTACTTCTCGCCATCTTCGTTCATTCCTTGGTCCCTCCCTGTTGTTTCTAACCGGAATACCGACAACTGGACTATGATATGTGAATTCAAAACTTCTAGCAACCCTATTGTTTGAAGTTAATTGTTGGTATTTCATTCTTAGACCATTGGTTATTGAATCACCATTCTAACATTGATCATGCTACCTAAGTCCATATTTCGGGTGCACCTTTCAACCAATGTTTAACTGGGTATGTTTTTCCTCGAGCATACCTCATTATATCATTTGATCTGACAATTGTTATCTCCTTGTTCACATGGTTGTGGAAATCCATCTTTTGGAAATCTCGATGAATTGTGGTTTAGTTCATTAGCCACCCCCTCATCCTCTCCTTGGTTTGATGATGAACTCTTGTTTTGGAACTCGTTTCCATAGTCCAATTCCCGAGAATCTTACATTGTCATCTCGGCAATTTGTGTTGCACCTTTTCTTCTCAGACATCCTGAGTCTGAGGTATCATGACACCAATCAGATCTGAATCTTGGTCAGATATGATGGTTGCCACATATTTCCAGGAGTTATAAACATCTTTACATGACCCGGTAAGGTGATGTCAGGCCTAGCACACCTGGCCGGAGGCCCTATTGTTATGGATTCCTTTTCTGCAAGGTTATCCTTTCTTCCATGAGGAAATTGTAAGGCTTATTCTACAAGTTGTTCCTGATGGATCCTTCCTTTATCCAAAGTCCGGCCCTTGATTGAAAGACCATATCATCGCTACCTCAAAGCATGACTATGATACCCCGCTCATCAACAAGAACATTGGAGGCGCGATGCTAAATGTTTCTTGGTCAGTTATCCAAAGACCTTTGTATGGGTAACATCTTGATTAATCCTTGCCTCTTTGTCTGAATGGTTGAGTACTTGCTCTCCCATCCTGTATGCCTTGCTCTGCTTGTACATGGGAAGGGTATACTCCTAATAATTGTGTGTAATCACAATTTTTCTTTCCATTTTTCTGTTTAATATGATAATCACGTTTTCCTTTCCATTGCTTTGCTTAACCTTTCCTGTAATCTGACTTAACTGAGCAAAGATAATTCCCTGCTTAGGTAAGCACCTTGTTGTACCACTCTGTCTGTAAGACCCTGTTACTATTGTTGATGACATTCCGGTAACCACCGATTGGTGAGAACTTCGCCAGTTGGTTCGCCTCGTTCAACGAGCAGGAAAATGGTTTCTCTTCGTTCCTCGTCCTTGGTACCGACATTGTTGTCGACATAGCTGACAAGCTATCCACTGACATGCCTCCCTGTCGTGGCTGTGCAAGATGTCACCACCTTTCCTACTTTCAACCCACATGGTGGGCCCATAACCCACAAGTCCACCGGATCGAAACCTGACTATTCTTCACAACCCGGATTCTAATGTATCCTTTGCACCTGGCTTCGTATGTGATTCACGAGCTGAATGCTATACCATTATTCATCCCGGGATCAAACACCATGTTATTCTCGTTGTTCAAGCCCCCATTCCAGCTTCTGGCTAGTCATTGAATGATCGCCTACCCGTTTGAAACTTTGGTACCATCGTATATTGCACTCAACGAATTCACCGAAATACAACTCGTGGGGTACCTTGTGTATTTTCCATTGAGTTCACCGTCAGATGCCCATCTTAGTGGAGATGCGTTCTTCCGGAGTTTTTCCCCTTGATCACGTTCGTAGGACGATGGAGATCCCGAAGAAAGGATGACGAATTGATCATGATGACCTGGAGCAGAGAAATGAAGACTTCAACGTAATGGATCCACCTCTTCGATAAGAGCAACCAAAGACGAGAAGATTCGTTAGGGTTTCGTAACCAGACCTTCCCCCTTAGTCCCCCTCTTAAATCTCGGGACGAGATTTCTTGTAGTGGAGGAGATTTGTGACGCCCGGATAATTAGGCTACAGTAACCCCACGTTAACGATGCCACATCACCTCGGATTACTGTTGATAATCTCGCGTTAGTTCAAAACGATTTGAATTCAAATTTGAATTTGAGGCAAACAACAAAAGTTTTTAAAATATTAAACTAAAATGTTCGAAGTGTGCAAATAAATGCTTAGGTATTTATGGTGAGGGAACCATGCTTTTATAAAAAAAACTAAATACATAAAATGAATTAAAATAGAAAAGAGAAATAAATAAAAGAAAAAGAAAATACAAAAACAGAAAACAAACTAACCACAAAAAGGAGAAAGCAACCCCCCCACTAGGCTCCGGCCCAGCAGGCCACAACCCTATTGGGCCAACCCACCGGCCCAACCGGCCACCACTCCCTCTCCTTATCTCCCCAACCCCGCAAACCCTAACCTGCACCCACGCCCCACTCGCCCCACTCGCTCCCCCCCCTCTCCCCCGATTTGGATCGGGATCGAGAGGAGGAGGCCGCCGCTCGCTGCCTAAACCCCGACGCCGCCTCGCCCTCGCCGCACGACGCTGACGCCGGAGCCGCCCCTCGCCGGACCGCTCCGCCATCGGCAACGCCGCCTCGACCTCGTCTCCTCCCCACGCGTGTTGTCCTCTTCCTCGCCGAACCACCCGAGTGGCCACCGCCCCGTTGTCCCCGACCTCCGTCGAGCCCGCTGCCCTTGACCCTGCGAACCCGCGGTGAGGCCCCGGGCTCCCGCCCCCCTCTCCTCGCACTCCCTCTCCCCCGCGACCATCCCCGCGCCTCGTGCGCTCCGGCCCCGCGCTCACCGCGGCCGGCCGCGCCCTGGCCACGCGCTACACCGATCGGGCCGTGCCCGTCGTCCCCCGCCCGCTGGTCACCGCCCCTTCCCCTTGCTCGTCGCGAAGCCTCGCGCCACAGGCCTTCCCCTGTTCGCCGTGTCCGCGCCCAGTGCGTGGCCGCGCCCTGCGCCTCGCTTGCGGGCACGCCCGCGGCCTCCTTCCCGTGCGCACCCACCGTGGTCGCGCCCCTGTTGGTCACCGTGGACCCGGCGTTGCCCCGCCACAGCCCTGCGGCTCCCTGCCGCAGCCACCTCTGCCGCCGGCGCCAGCGTGCGTCGGGCCTGCTCGGTGCCCCCTCGGGCACCCGTCCGTTTGGGCGCCCGCACCACCGCCCGTTAACGTGTGCCTGTGCCCGTTAAGGCCCATGGGGCCTATGACAGCTGGGGCCCAGCCCCCGAGGACGTTTCAAAATAATAATAATAATAATTTAATTAATTAATTAATTAATTAATTAATAAGTGAATTACTTAAGTTAATTAATCCTGTTTAATTAATCTAATTAACTAGTTAGTTTAATTAAATAGTAATTAGTTTAACTAAGACCTAATTAACCTAAACAGAGTATGACAGGTGGGTCCCACTGGACCCACATGTCAGTTTGACTTAGTCAATCCCTGTTGACTGCTGATGTCAACATGACATTATGCTGATGTCATTAATCCAATTTTGAATTAAATTAAATGATTAATTAAATTCCAGAAATTAGTAAATCTTTAGAAAATCATATCTTTTAATCCGTAACTCGGATTAAATTATTTTCAACATGAAAGTTGCTCAGAACAACGAGACGAATCCGGTTCAGCAGCCCGTTCGTCCGCCACGCATCCCTAGCATAGTGAACCTGCAACATTTCACCTCCGGTTCATCTGTCCGAAAACGCGAAACACCGGGGATACTTTCCCGGATGTTTCCCCCCTTCACCGGTATCACCTCCTATTGCGTTAGGTCACCTCTAGCACCGCGTATTGCCATGCTACGCTTTGTGATACTTTGATTGCTTTGTTATTTATTGTGGTCCCCCTCCGTTACTTCTTTCCGGTAGACCCCGAGGCTGACGACGGCCCCCCAGTTCGACTACGGTGTTGACGATCCCTCCTTGCCAGAGCAACCAGGCAAGCCTCCCCCCTGATCACCAGATATCGCCTATTCTTCTCTATACTGCTTGCATTAGAGTAGTGCATCATGTTACTGTTCGGTTACTCCTATTCTGTTGCATAGCCTGTCATTGTTGCTACAGTCATTGATACCTTACCCGCAATCCTAAATGCTTAGTATAGGATGCTAGTTTATCATCATTGGCCCTACATTCTTGTCAGTCTGCCTTGCTATACTATTGGGCCGTGATCAATTGGGAGGTGATCACGGGTATATACTATACATATATACATACTTCAGATGGTGACTAAAGTCGGGTCCGCTCGAAGAGTACCCGCGAGTGATTCACGGATTGGGGGCTGAAAGGACCTTTGTCCCGACGGCCCTCTGTGTGGATCTTTGTGGCAGAGCGGCAGGGCAGGTTGAGACCACCTAGGCGAGAGGTGGGCCTGGCCCTGGTCGGCGTCCGCGGTTGCTTCATAATAACACGCTTAACGATATCTTGGTATTTGATCTGAGTCTGGCCAGTTGGTCTATACGCACTAACCATCTACGCGGGAGTAGTTATGGGTATCCCGGCGTCGTGGTATCAGCCGAAGCCTTCGTGACGTCAGCGACTAAGTGGCGCGCGCCGGATTGGACTGGAACGCCACTAGGCTAGGTCTGCTTCCGGCCGCGTACGCAATGTGCAGGTGTGCAAAGGGCGATGGGCCCAGACCCCTGCGCCATAGGAGTTAGACCGACGTGTTGACCTCTCTGTTGTGCCTAGGTGGGGCTGCGACGTGTTGATCTTCCGAGGCCGGGCATGACCCAGGAAAGTGTGTCCGGCCAAATGGGATCGAGCGTGTTGGGTTATGTGGTGCACCCCTGCAGGGAAGTTAATCTATTCGAATAGCCGTGTCCCTCGGTAAAAGGACGACCCAGAGTTGTACCTTGACCTTATGACAACTAGAACCAGATACTTAATAAAACACACCCAAACAAGTTCCACAGACAACCCCGTGATCGCTTTTCCACAGGGCGGCGAGGGGAGGTTCGCCGGGTAGGATTATGCTATGCGATGCTACTGGAGATGCTACTTGGGATGCTAGTTGGAGATGCTACTTGGAGATGCTAGTTGGAGATGCTACTTGGAGGACTTCAATCTACTCTCTTCTACATGCTGCAAGACAGAGGCTGCCAGAAGCCTAGTCTTCGATAGGACTAGCTATCCCCCTCTTATTCTGGCATTCTGCAGTTCAATCCACTGATATGGCCTCCTTACACATATACCCATGCATATGTAGTGTAGTTCCTTGCTTGCGAGTACTTTGGATGAGTACTCACGGTTGCTTTCTCCCCCCTTTTCCCTCTTTCCTTTCTTTCTAGTTGTCGCAACCAGATGCTGGAGTCCAGGAGCCAGACGCCACCGTCTACGCCGACCCCTACTACACTGGAGGTGCCTACTACTACGTGCAGCCCGCTGACGACGACCAGGAGTAGTTAGGAGGATCCCAGGCAGGAGGCCTGCGCCTCTTTCGATCTGTATCCCAGTTTGTGCTAGCCTTCTTAAGGCAAACTTGTTTAACTTATGTCTGTACTCAGATATTGTTGCTTCCGCTGACTCGTCTATGATCGAGCACTTGTATTCGAGCCCTCGAGGCCCCTGGCTTGTATTATGATGCTTGTATGACTTATTTTTATTTGTAGAGTTGTGTTGTGATTTCTTCCCGTGAGTCCCTGATCTTGATCGTACATGTTTGCGTGCATGATTAGTGTACGATTGAATCGGGGGCGTCACATCTTACTACTACAACAAGATCCCTCATGCATGTGAGCCCCATGGATCCTTTTGGTGGTGTGCCATTCTCAAACTAACTCCCATTTACCATGGAATCTCGAGAGTTATGGTCCTTCAGGGTGATATGGTCCTAATGTGGAAAGATCTTTGGCTTGATGAAATCTAGATAAACCCCCCAAGAGCATTATCCTTTGTCGAAGATGAAGATATGTCAGCTAAAGATTTCTTGGGCGTCATGACGCTTGTGGAGGCGCTCCACCTACCCCTCCCCATGCAAGCGCATGAGGGAGTCAGACACCTACAACAACTAGTGCCAAATGTGGGATCAGGCAATGATCTGGAAGCTAAGGATACTTGGTCATACGTTTGAGGATCAAAAGAATTTACTGCTAGAAAATATTATAATTCTATTTCAGAGATGTCAAAGCTCACAAGACTTACCACTGGCTCTGGAAATTCAAAGTGACGATGAAAGTCAAAGTCTTTAGATGGCTACTACTCTCTCACCGTCTCAACACAAGAAATATGCTCAAACGCAAGCACAACATTATTAGGGATGACCTAGATTGTCTACTTTGTGGGCAACTGGTCGAAGAGGATATTGATCATATGATCTTTCACCACCAATTCAGAATGGATTGTTGGATGAAAATTGGGCTAGATTTGGGAAATCAAAACATGCACTTCTGTTGGCTAGACACTGGAAAAACCGCATCAGGGAGGCCCATGTTGATGGAGATATTCTTGCAAGCATCCTGGAGCATTTGGAAGGAAAGAAATAATAAATATTTAGAGGGATCAACCCCAAGTACCAGTCTGGCTATATTCAAAGGGGACTTTGCCCTACTTTAACACAGGGTGCAAGAGGACAATAAAGATGCTTTCCTTCCTAGATTCAATCCCCTCTACTTAATACCTCTCACTTATTTTGCTTCTTTACCTCTACCACACTTTTCAACCATCCAAAAAGTGGGCGTGGTCTGTAAATATGGCATCTATAGTGTAAATATTTTCTACTTTAATTAATCTATTACAGTGGGAGCCTCTCCCACTGTCCCTGGTTCAAAAAAAAATAAGTGGAGGATGGCGCTATGCAACATGCACATGGTCATCTTCAAGGTCAAGATTAATGCGCTCCTGTCACCTTCCTTCCCCACCCATTGCCATCACGCTCCACTACCTCTCCCGAAACCACATTGATCACCCCTATAAATTAATGTGTCTCATTCATGATAGTTCACATAGTATGTTTTACCCTTTTGTGTTTTATTTTTGGTCATTCTTATTTGGTGGTAATTTTTAACCATTCATAGAGCAAACTTCAATTTTTTGATGTGCATTCTTTGTCACGTTTAGTTGCAAGAGCAAGAATGACATGTATGGCTTTGATGCCTATGATTGCTTTGCTTCACAACAAAGATGAGTTTATCTCCTTTGTAGCCTCACCGGTAGTATGACATTCTCGGGTGAGAGATTCGAGTATGCAAATTTGTAACTGCAAGTGATTTGACTTGAATTACCAAATGGCTATGCCTTAAATTATCTGAGATGGGTTCTGTACATTCTAACAGTTGTTGCCTTGTCTTGTGAAGGCTTGCTGCATGTTACACTGGTCCAATAAGTAATGTATTGATTTCATATTAGCATATAGCTTCCCACCGCAAATATTAACTTAAGCATGTCATGAAAGATGAGACATTTTGCAAATGCAGTTGGGGGATTTATAAATGTTACTTTTAGAAATGAGAGAAATACAATTAGAGATATATGCATTGAACAATGGAATGATTCTTGTTCTCCAGCGGTCAATCTAAGCCTCGATATTATCAAATATGTTGTTACTACTCGGATGTGAGTTATTCCATTGGAAATCTTGCCCATCCAAATAGAGACCTCATATGTAATGAGGTACCAAGAAAAAAGTAGTTTTTATTTTCCACAATATTTTTCCATTTTAATTCGCATATTTGATCTATGTTGAGTCTCCAAACTAATGTTTTCCAGCAACGCGACACCTTCTAAAGTGTACTGTGGTTTCTCTTTCGAACTTGTTTTATTTTATATTGCAAATAGAACCATTAGCTTACTATCAGTTGTATATTATGTTTGATTTTTCATCCTTCAAAAATTTATACAAATTTCTATCATTTTATTGAACAAACGGATGGGTGTAGCAAGCAAGAACTTTCTTGTGGCTCTTTCACAATAGTAGGCAACGCCAAATAATTAGGTATCATGCTTATCCACAACTTTTATTCCTTTGTTACTTATTGTTGCTAGGCTTTGTATACTATCCAATTGATGTACAATAGATATCGCTTCATTGTTTCCTAATGTTTGTTGTCCGGTTCTATTTAGGACCGTAAAACTGGGCACAATCCCAACCCTCTCACATCCCCTCAACAATTGAATTTAGAGTTTAGGGTTTAGGGTTGCATGGTTGAGTAGTGTGATAATTCTAAGCTATTTGTACCATCTAAGTTTTCATCTCATAAAGAACAAGAGTAACTACACACAAATCATATTCATGTTCATGATCAGAGGAGATAAATATATGATTAACAATCTAAACATGTAATCTTCCACCAAGTAAACCAACTAGCATCAACTACGAGATGTAATCAACACTACTAGCAACCGACATGTATCAATCTGAGGTTGGAGACAAAGATTGGATAGAGGAGATGAACTTGGGTTTGGAGATGAGATAGTGTTGGTGAAGATGTTGATGGAGATGAGTCCTCCCACGATAAGAGGAGCGTTGGTGATGAAGATGGCTTCGATTTCCCCCTCTCGAAAGGAGATATCCCAACGAAGTCACTCCACCAAAGAGCAAAAGTGCCCCTGCCCAGGTTCCGCCTTGAGACGGCGGGGCTTCATCATGAAAGTCTTCTTTTGATTTTTTTCTAGGGAAAATTGCTCTATATAGGAGAAGATAGGCTTCGGAGGGCCTCTGTGGGCTCCAAAGGCTCACATGACACGCCCCAAGGGGGCCACCTGAGCTTGTGGGACCGTGGTGGGTCCTCTCTAGTATACTTCTCATGCAGTATTTTTTATATATTCCAAAATAAATCTCTGTAAGTTTTCAGGTCATTTGGAGCTCTTGAGAATATCTATCTCTATTGTAGCTCTTTTCAGGTCGATAATTCCAGCTGTCGGCAATCTCCCTCTTGTGATATAACTTGCAATTTAAGAGAGAAAAGTGTAGGATTGAAAGTATGTCTAGAGTTGGGGGGGGGGGGTGATTAGACTACTTGACCAAATAAAACCTAACCTTTTCTCAATTTTAGTTGTAGGGAGATTTTAGCAATTATGACAAGTCAAGTAACACCCTACACATGGAAGTCTAAGAGTATAGCAGCGGAATGCAAGACATAGCACATGTAAGTAAAGGGAAGGGTTTGGAGAAGGCAAATGCAACGAGAACAGGAAGATTTTTGGCGTGGTTCCGATAGGTGGTGCTATCGTACATCCACATTGATGGAGACTTCAACCCACGAAGGGTAACGGCTACGCGAGTCCACGGAGGGCTCCACCCACCAAGGGTCCATGAAGAGGTAACTTTGTCTATCCCACCATGGCCATCGCCCACGAAGGACTTGCCTCACTCGGCTAGATCTTCACGAAGTAGGCAATCTCTTTGCCCTTACAAACTTGTTGGTTCAACTCCACATCATGTCGGAGGCTCCCAAGCGACACCTAACCAATCTAGGAGACACCACTCTCCAAAAGGTAATAGATGGTGTGTTGATGATGAACTCCTTGCTCTTGTGCTTCAAATGATAGTCTCCCCAACACTCAACTCTCTCTCTCTCTCTCTCTGATTTGGCCATGGTGGAAGAATGATTTGAGTGGAAAGCAACTTGGGAGAGACTAGAAATCAAGGTTCAAATGGTAGGATTGGAATCTCTTGATCTCAACCATGAGTTGGTGGTTCTCCCATAGAAAATGAATGGTGGAACTGTAGGCATGTTATGGTGGCTCTCTGTTTGGGGGAAGAGGGGGTGGAGAGGTATATATAGCCTCCACAAAAAATCCAACCGTTACACACTTTTGACCCAACTCGGTGGCACCGATCAGAAATCTTGGTGGCACCGACCTGTGTAAAATATATGAACGTTAGGAATCTTGGTGGGACCGACGGGAACAAATCGGAGGGACCGATGTGCAATGGCTAGGGCAAACCTCGCCTTGGTGGCACCGATTGCATCATCTCGGTGGGGCTAAAGTGAAGCAATAAGGCAACAGAGAGTTGGTCAAGCCATCTCCATGGTATCGATTGCAATTCTTGGTGAGACCGAAATGATTGCAACTAGCAACAGAGAGCTAGCAAGGCCATCTCGGTGGGACCGAGATCCATATCGATGGACCCGATTTGTTAGGGTTTGGTAGTGGCTAAGTCCAAATGAACTCGGTGGCTCCGGTTAGGAAAATTTGGTGGGGCCGAGTTGGAATGTAGGGTTTGGACATATTTGGATGGAGAAAGTGGTTGAGGATTTTGGAGCAATGTAATTAAGCACTTGAGTAAAAAGACCATTAAGCAAAACCTCCTCCGCTTTTAATAGTATTGGCTTTCCGATGGACTCAATGTGATCTTAGATCACTTAACCAGAAATGTAGAGTCTTGAGCTTTTGCCAATCCATTTCCTTAGTGCCGTGGGTTTAACATGATAGATGTCCTGGCGAACAGACTTAAGCGTTGAGCCATCACAACGTAGGTTAGCTTGAAAGGGTTGAATGGGATGAGAGACACGGGTTTACCTAGGATCGGCCCCTCACAATCGAGGTAAAAGCCTACGTCCTGCTTTGAGTTGTATTGCTTGAGTATCGACTACAAGGGAGAGAATTCGCTTGACCTAGCTATTGAGTGATTGTAACTTAAGTTCACCCGCCACAGGATCTTGCCTTTATATACGTAGTTCGAGGCTCTGGGCTTACAAGAGTCCAAGTTGGGTCATACTTCATGGCCAACTTTGGTTCTAAGTCGCCTTGCCTTGTTAGACAAGTCACCATTGGGCGTCTTGCACTTCCGGGTCACACACCATCTTCTGGTCTTGGGCCTTCGTCCGGCTCATCGTGTAAGTCGCCTCCTGGCTTCGTGTCTCGGTCTCTTGGGCCTGTCTAAGGCCTTATTGTTTAAGTCGCCAACATATTAACCCGACCCTTTTAGGGCGGGTTATACTGTGTGGTTATATCCCCAACATTAGGCCCTAGATTGATTTGAACCTGTCATGTCAATCTTCAATGCTTCTGGTTGGCGAGTCTTCTTCCAAATGTAACCTGAAATGAATCTTCATGACCCTCCATATGAATGGATGACATCATTTCATAATTTCAGAAAAAATCCCTACGACGTCATAGCTGATCTTTCACATTTAAACAATCATTCCAAGAATTGAGGCACCTTCTTGGCCGCAGTAATTATCTCATCCCCTCGATTATCGCACATGCCTATTACTGTTTCCTCTTTTCCATTATAAATAGGCGCGGGGGTCGACCTTTTTCACTTTTACCCACATCACCTCCACTTCTTCTTCTTCCTCTTAAAGACTGCTGCGACCGGAGCTCCGCTGCACCAGTCCAACGATGTCGACCGCTCTCCGTCGTGGTCGCTGCATCAACCTATTGCGACCAGAGTTCCCCAACACGCTTCTGCCGTTTCCCAGCACCATCAGGTTCCGTTTTCCACTTTTCTCAGATCTGCATTAGGTCATGCTAGTTCGTGTAGTTTGTTGGCGTTCATTGCAGTTTTCCATCACTTTTGAACACGCCTTGTATCAAGTTCAAAATGCCATAGGAATATTGTGGTAGCCAGTTTAATATCCATCTTGCATTTGGAGTAGATTGCCTTTTCTCAGAATCAATATACAATCTGCTAATTCTTCCACCGCCGCCTAGTAGGTTTAGTATTTATTCCTCTTTTTTGAGCTGCCGTAGATCCGAAAACCTAGTTGTAGATTGTAAAATCTGTCTGTTCTGTACTTACCAGAAATTCACCAATCTTGAACCTTAGATAGCTGACCCGCCCATCACCTTTTGGGCAACCTACAAATATAGTTGTAGTGAAATTTGTTGCTTCATACTTAGTAATAAACTCATCCAATTTCTGTTCAGATAACCCGCCAGCATGCTGTCGGCTTATACTTTCATAATTAGGGCGGCTCATCATTGCACTTTTAACCCGCTATACCTTTATTCCTTGGTCGCAGCTTTTTAAACCGGTCAATCATGACTAAGACTCCCACCTCTTATGACTGGGTTGCTTCCAGAGTCTCCGAGCTCACGTTAAAAGAGTATGTGGACATGGGGGTCTTGCCGGCTAGAGAGGTTATCCACTGGCGGGTTCCTGGCCCTGAAACTACCCCTCAACCCGAAGAGGGTGAAGTTATAATTTTTTGGGAGCATCTCCTTCGTGGCTTTTCACTACCCGGGTGAAAATTCTTCTGGGACGCTCTGCATTTTTACAATCTACATCCTCAAGACATCGGTCCCAACTCCGTCTCCAACCTATGCCACTTTCAAGTATATTGTGAAGTGTATCTTCAAGAAGAGCCCACTATTGATCTCTTCAAGGATTTCTTTTATATCAACCGCTAAACTGAAATGAAGGATGGGCCCAGTCTAGAACTTGGAGATGTTTCCATCCAAAGGCGAAGAGATGTAACCTTTCCCTCAGCTGCACTGCCCAGCCACCCCAAGGACTGGAACTATACCTGGTTGTATTGCCGAGACACCTCTCTAGTTGGATAAAATCCCTTGCCGAGTTATCATCCCTACCAGCTCAACACCAGCAGTGAGCTTCCGGGGCAATTGACTGCCGCAGAGCGCACCCAGTATGCCCGCACATTTTTAAAGATAAGGGCTTTAATAGTCAACGACTTAACTGGAGTTGATCTGACCTGCTGCAGGGTTGCATGGAGGATTTTACCACTGAGCTGGCGCAACGGCTTAATGTGCCAATACACTAGTGACACAAAGGACCAATAGCGTTACTACCAAACATGCCTGACTGATAAAGAGATCAATGACACAACTAAAATGCTGCCTGGGGAACCTCTAGAAAACTGCAGTAAAGTGGGACTGAATCCTTTCTGTATTCTTAACCTGGCTCCTGCTGTAAGTATATTTGAACAAACCTTCATCTTTGCTTATCTATCTCTTGTACTTCATATCCTTTAAACTATTGCTCATGCATGTATACAGGCTGACTCTTCTTTCTGTAAGAAGAAGATAACAGCCTCCCCACCGGCCAAGGCACCCGAAGTCTTTAAACCGGAGAAGGAGGTGTTAAACGCCCCTGAGGTCTCCACCCAAAATCCTGAAGACCCTGATGTTCAGCAAAATGACCTGCCATCGCAGAACGATGTAGCACCTTTTGAAGTCATGGACACTGATGCGGACCCGACAACTAGCCATGATCCCCCAAGTCCGATTCTTGTCAAGCCAACTGAAGAAACCCCTTCTGAAAAGAACACTGATGATGTCACTATCACTGGGATGGCTTATATAGCGCCAGGAGCCTCCATCATGCTAGCCAAGCATAGCACCAAAGAAGAATCGCCTTCACTAGAGAAAGGAAAAACGAAGCTGGAGCTGCAAAATTATGCAGATTTTAGGACGGGCGAATTGCACGCAGGTTATCTGAATCGCCTCCATACAAGCCATGATCTGGAAGCCAGCTTAGTTAACCTGATGAAGCAGAAATATGAGGTATGATTTTAACCCCTTTCCATTTTAACATATATATACTCATGTAGCCCTACAGGGCTGGCTTATCTTGACAAGATGAGCCAGGTCTTCAAAATATCCACTTGAAAAAATAAAACACGCGTAGCTCCCAAGGGCCGACTTGTCTTAATAAGATGAGTCAGGCCTCTCAAAATAACTTTGAAAAGAACCACGTTTAGCCCCCAAGGGCCGGGTTATCTTGAAGAGATAATTCGGGTCTTGTAATAACTCATTATACAAGAATATAGCCCCCAAGGGTCGGCTTAGCTTGAGATAGGTCATAATATAAATTGAAATGACCTACATTAGCCCCCAAGTGCCAAGTATATTGCTTGTAATGTGCTTGGGACTTGAATGATCTTATCATAATAAATCTGTTCATTACTAATCTGCAACCATGGTTCCAAATCATCATGCTGGAAGCCTTGAACCTGAATTAGTCCCAAATTGGTGACTTAAAGAAAAATGTAGAACTTAAACAAGCTAAGACCATCAAGGCTGAGTTAAAACTCAAAGCTTCAATAGAAGGTATTGAAAAGATCAAGGCAAACTTTGACATAGAAAGAACCAGCTCGGAGACTGAAAAAGCTTTGTTGCTGAAAAGAGCAGAAGATGCTGAAAAGCAACTTAAGCCGGTTGCTCAAGAGCTTGCCGATTTAAAACAACATATATCTCAAATGACAGCCGCCATCTTTCGTAAGTTGAAACTTGCACTCAACTGCATCAATTCATAAACTATTGACAATGTTTTAATTCGCCATGGCGGCTCAAAAATACTTGACTTCTGACTCTCCTGACTTATCCTTTGATTATATGATAGGTGCCAGAAGTGCCAATTTTGGCCAGAATATGCTGTTGAAGCTGAAAGCTGTATATTCATTAACACAAAGTTTATACGCTAGAAGCTTGCGCACTCTTGTATCCATATCTAGTGGTAAGGAACCCCGAAAGCTCATCAAGACTGTGCTAGATCATCTGTCAATGGTGCCAGCGCAAATTGAAGAATTGAAATTGTCATCCGCCCGCGCAGGGGCCATCACCGCTTTAGGCCGGGCAATAGCATGGTAGTCAAAGCTAGACCCAACAGAGATGGATAGCAGGTGTCCAGAGTATAACGATGATGGGTCTATCTTCGAGGAAACAGACTTTTATAAATGCATTAGAGAGATGATGCCTCTAGCATGTCAGCTTGCACATGAGCTGGATCTGTCCAAATACCAGCCAACATATGACAGCGAAAATACTCGTATCAAGCCTCCTGTCGATGTCAAAACCGGCGGATCTCGGGTAGGGGGTCCCGATCTGTGCGTCAAGGCTGATGGTAACAAGAAGTAAGGGACACAGATGTTTACCCAGGTTCGGGCCCTCTCGATGTAGGTAAAACCCTACTTCTTGCTTGATTAATATTGATGATATGGGTAGTACAAGAGTAAATCTACCACGAGATCGTAGAGGCTAAACCCTAGGAGCTAGCCTATGATGGTATGATTATAATTGTGATCGGCCTTCTAAGGACCAACCTCTCCGGTTTATATAGACACTGAAGAGGGCTAGGGTTTACATGGAGTCGGTTACAAGGAAGGAAATATAATATTCGGATCGCCAAGCTTGCCTTCCATGCCAAGGAAAGTCCCATCCGGACACGGGCCGAAGTCTTGAGTCTTGTATCTTCACACTTCAATAGTCCGGACGTTGTACACAGTCCGGCTGTCCAGATAACCCCTAATCCAGGACTCCCTCAGTAGCCCCTGAACCAGGCTTCAATGACGATGAGTCCGGCGCGCAGTATTGTCTTCGGCATTGCAAGGCGGGTTCCTTCTCCAAATTTTCCAGAGTACCTGTTACGATGAATAGTGTCCGGTCTCCAATCAATGTTGCGCTCCTCGGCTTCAGCGCCTCAGTAATGACCATCTCCACGTGTTGAGCGAATGCGAGGAGTCAGGGTATTTTTGCATTTACCACCCTCGATCCTCCGGGCCAACCGTCTATTTGAAGGGACAGGGATTCTCAGATCCAAACCTCACTCTCCTCTCTTGAGCTAGCATCCTAGAGCACTCCGCGAAAAGCCATTCCAACATGACCGGCCGTCGCAACTCTTCTGCTTGCCCTCCTCGCTCTAAGTCGGGGGATTGGGGAGAGTGCTCAGTTCCTCACAGCCATTTGGTGAAGTTACAAACCCAAGGGTTTCTCCCACCGGCATTCATGGTCCCTGTCCGAGCTGGAATAGCCACTTACGATGGAGGGGAACAAGCTGAGGGATCTCCTAACCCATCTCCAGAGGAGCGGATATGCCTCATCTCGCATCTGCCGAGGGGCGTCAGTTTTCCTATCCACCCGTTTCTTCGCGGGCTCCTGGAGTTCTACGGCCTCCAGTTACACAATCTTACCCCAGCCTCCATTATGCACATAGCGGGGTATGTCGCGCTTTGCGAGCTATTTTTAGGCTGCGAACCACACTTCGGATTATGGAGGAAGCTGTTCTGCCTTGTCCCCCGCACCCAGGGAGAGTCCCTATATAAAGTGGGCGGGGCTGAAGTATGGCGCATTGCCGGGACCGGATATCTGTCCGGCACTCCTGAGAAGGCACCAGAAAACTGGCCTTCAGAGTGGTTCTATATAAATGACGTTCCCCTTCCGGATCTAGTCCGGATGGGTCTCCCCAAGTTCAGCAACGCCTCGCCGAGGGCACGCCTAAGACGGCGTCCCCGGGGCCCTCAAGAAGAGGACACACGGGAAATATAACTCCTGATGAACAGGATAAAGTTGCTGGCCAAATCCGGACTGATGATAGTCGAGGTCATGGTGATATGCATAAAGCGGGGAGTGCAACTGCTCCAATATCGGGGGAAGCCCATGTGGCATTTCAACGGGGAAGACGAAGCCACCCACTACGGTCGCAAGGGTCCGGACTCTGTTGCCGCTTTGGCAAGGATTTTGTCCAGTTTGTACAAAGGGGAAGAAGAGGAATTCCTTCGCATAAAAATGTGGGACGGATTCTCCATGCACAACCCCCAGTGTGGGTAAGTTGCCATTCTTTTCCCTGCTTCACTTACTCTAGCGTTCTCCTGCTAAGATTACTTGCATCAATGCTTTTGAGCAGGAACTGAGGAGGGCCATAGAAGGAATCTTCAGCCCCTCCCCGCAACCAGAGGACCCTGGAAGGGCCCTAGATCCGGGACTCAAAGTAGATCCGGATATTACTATGGAGCTTGTCAACGGGGTATTTTATCAGGCCAGCTGGGATGGCGCCTTGGTGGCCATTACGGCCGACTACCCTGGACTGCTCCCCACGTCGCGTGTAAGCTGAGCTAAAAAACCCTATCCTCCGAAGAGGACTTTCCCCAGGTATTATAATTTACCCTTGAGGCGTCGCTCTATTTGCAGAAACGACGGCCGGAGCGACGGGCCGAGCCCCTAGGGACTCGCCAACCACGGGCGTCCGGATCGGGCAGGCTCAAGAGGAAGGCAATGAGGGCTGACACACAGCTATAGAGGTAAGGTCATAACCTGTCCTGCTGTTATAGAATTTGAAATATGACAGCGCCCTTTGTGTCTGGCAGGAAGAAGAATAACCGGGCTGTATCCGGAGACCCCACCAACCGCGCCTCCACCAGCCGGGTTCCAGAACCGGCTTCGGGGGCGGAGGCGGACACGGGGCCAGCACCGCCTAGCTCCTCGATGGAGGGTGCGGATATGTGTTCGGCCACGAACTCCGAAGTGGAGAGTGCCATGAACCACCGGCGCCGGAGGGCCGTGCTTCGGCACAACATCTTTTCTGAAGAGGCTTTTAATGCCTTCAATTCGGCGGACGCATATGTCCGAGCCGCTCGAGGCGGGCTTGCCCAAGCGACAAACCAGTATACCAAAGATATACGGGTAAGAAATTTTGATAAGTATGCCTAGCAGTAGCCCCTGAGACTTAGAATAGTTGGGACAACTGTTTGAAGGATCCATATATCCGCAGGTCCTTGTGGACAAGAATGAACAATTGGCGTGGGAGCTGGAGGCATGCAAGGCCCAATTATCTGATGCGGTAGCCAAGTTAGAGGGATCGCGAAGGGCCCCCGCTGGTAATATTTGTCTCCATTATACGCAGATGTACTAGTTAATAAATGGCTGGTGCGGTAGTCTAACAGTAAATTCTGCAGACAATCCTGGGGTGAATCCGAAGGGCGTAGTGGGTGACGACTCGCATCTCCAACGGCAACTAAAGGCCGGCGAGCGCATCCTTACGCAGGTGACGCAAGAGAAGAACAAGCTTCATGATGCCAATATTTGTCTGGACGTGGAATTAAAGGACGTCCACGCTCAACTGGCGTACTCCGTGAAGGAGAACAAGAAGCTTCGACACGGCATTTATGGTAAGAGCTCAAGCGAACTGTTTGATAGTTCAGCAAGGAAGTTTATTAAAGAGATTTTTCCTTGCAGGAATGTTAACGGGTTGCCCTGAAGAGGAGATGCCCTCATCTGCAGGTGATTTGCTGCAAGAACTGTCGCAGCTGCACGAGCGTGCTTGGCAGGTGATGCATGGCGCTGCTCAGGCCCTGTGGCCATCAAGCCTTCTGCCGAATGGCATGGGGGAGCTTGCGGACCTGCTTCAAGGAGCCCGGCGGCGCTTCCGTCTGTGGAAGATATCAGCCTGCCGGCAAGGAGCAAGAGAAGCCTGGGCAACGGTGAAGATGCACTACACCAAGCTGGACCCGAACCATATGGCCGAAGTGGGACCGGCGGGGCCCGATGGGCAAGAAATTCCCGTGAGCCTGGTGTATGACCAGGTAGCGTTAGGCGCTAAGTATTCTTAGCTGGATTGTAGGCTAGATAGCCTGTTAGATGGTATAGAGGAGGAATATAATCAGTCTCAGTGACTGTGTAATTTAATTGGCATAAGGAGCCTCTAGCCGGATTGAATCATTTGTCATGGCGGACCTTTTCGCTTCAGCCTCCGGATCCTATAGTCCGGGGTGTGTCCGAATACCCGCTTGGTTATATAAAAACCGGGGTATGCGTGGAGACCAGGCGTAGGGGTCATAGGTGCTTGAACAGACAAGTACGCAACTAGTTGTGTTATATTGCATGGATAGCAAGAAACATCTTCCAGGGAGAATAGTTCCGTTAGGGGTTCCTTTCCCTAGGTATCCATGTGTCGACGCACATGTCCGGACTGCGCGCGATGGCGCATGATACAAAGCTTCTGGGGTTCTTTGTTTTAACCAACGAATACATCCTTTGTTCACCGATCGAATATTCTCTTAAGGAAACTAGCTTTCGGCTTCACCCAGTCTGAGGTACACATCCGGCTCAACCGACAGTAACAATCGCAGAGGTGCTCCCCTTATGCCCTAGCCAAATTAACGGGAACGTAGGGCATAAACACAAGAGCCAGGCAACCCAGCTTGGCCACATCTTAAGTCATATCGATGCATATAATGGTGAAGAAAAGGCACATATGGAAAGAGAACACATATGTGATGGGCAAAAAGCCATTAAAGTAATTATGTCTAGCTTCCGAATAGGAAGCCCCCAGATATAGCTTGCACACATTGTATGGCTGGGATGATCCGGGAATTCGCACTGTATTAAACACTTTGTGTGGAGAGAGAGAGAGGGTCGAGAAAGGAGAGAAACAGAGGTGGAGCATAATTAAAAAGGAGGGGTGAGGGGACGAACACTGTGTTCGGCGTTAGGCGTAGAATCTTTGGAGCCTAGCCGCGTTCCATGGGTTCGGCTCGAGTCTGTTATCAGATGCATTACGTAGGTGGTACGCTCCTCCGGTGAGAAATCTGTCGATGACGAAGGGACCTTCCCATCTGGGTTTGAGTTTGTCCTTCTTTTTCTCCGGTAGGCGTAGAACGAGCTCGCCAATACTGTAAGTTTTGGCCCGCACTTCTCTGCTTTGATATCGCCGAGCCTGCTGCTGATAGAATGTGGAATGGGCTTTTGCGACATCGCGCTCCTCCTCCAAGGCATCCAAGTTATCCTGCCGATCTAACTCGGCTTCCTTCTCTTCGTACATGCGTACGCGTGGCGAATCATGTATTATGTTGCAGGGTAGTACTGCTTCCGCGCCATACACCATAAAAAATGGTGTATATCAGGTGGTTCAATTCGGTGTGGTCCGCAGCCCCCAGAGTACGGAGTCAAGCTCCTCTACCCAGTGTGTGTCCGATTCTGTTAAAGATCGCACTAGTCTGGATTTGATGCCGCTCATAATGAGATCGTTTTCCTGTTCGACCTGGCCATTTGTTTGAGGGTGGTAAACGAAAGCGTAGTCGAGCTTAATGCCCATTTTACCGCACCAAGTTTTCACTTCATCGACTGTGAAATTTGAGCCATTATCAGTGATGATGCTGTGGGGGACACCGTATCGGTGTACGACCCCGGATAAGAAGTCTATTACTGGTCCGGATTCGGCCGTTTTAACTGGTTTGGCTTCGATCCATTTGGTGAATTTATCCACCATGACCAATAAGTATTTTTTTCTTATGGCTTCCCCCTTTAAGAGGTCCGACCATATCCAACCCCCAGACCGTGAAGGGCCAAGTTATGGGGATTGTTTGGAGAGCGGTAGGGGGCATATGACTCTGATTGGCGAAGAGCTGGCAGCCGACGCAATGTTGGACAAGGTCCTGTGCGTCTGCTCGGGCCGTCGGCCAATAAAAGCCTGTATGGAAGGCCTTGCTGACTAGCGCTCGAGCTGCGGCATGGTGTCCGCCCAATCCGGCATGGATTTCAGCCAGGAGTTGCCGCCCTTCCTCTTCGGAGATGCATCTTTGGAGCACTCCGGTCGCACTTTTCTTGTAGAGTTCCCCTGCGTAGACTTTGTAAGCTTTAGAGCGCCGAACTATGCAGCGTGCTTCGTTTTGGTCTTCGGGGAGCTCCTGCCTATTTAGGTAGGCCAAGAAAGGCTCGATCCACGGGGCGATTACGGCCATGATCTCGTGGGCCGAAGAAGTTATTTCGGTGGCAGAGCCTCCAATTGTGTCTGATGGTTTGCAGTCTGGGGATTTATTCGGATCCGTGCTGGTATTGCCGGACTCTCCTTCCCATACCACGGATGGCTTGAACAGCCTTTCTAGGAATATATTAGGTGGGACAGGGTCGCATTTGGCGCCGATGCGGGCGAGAATGTCCGCCGCTTGATTGTTTTCTCGAGCCACATGGTGGAATTCGAGCCCCTCGAACCGAGCTGACATTTTGAGGACGACATTTTGATAGGCCGCCATTTTCGGATCCTTGGCATCAAAGTCTCCATTTATTTGTGATATTGCGAGGTTCGAATCCCCGCGCACTTCCAGGCGTTGGATGCCCATAGAGACCACCATCCGAAGACCATGCAAAAGAGCCTCATATTCGGCTGCATTGTTGGAGTCTGTGTATAATATTTGTAGGACATACTGGACCGTGTCCCCGGTGGGAGACGTCAGGACTACCTCTGCTCCCAGTCCGGCCAGCATTTTGGAGCCGTCAAAGTGCATGATCCAATTAGAGTACGCACTGTACTCTTTAGGGAGTTAGGCTTCTGTCCATTCGGCGACAAAGTCAGCCAGTACTTACGACTTAATGGCCCATCGTGGTTTGTATGTTATGTCGAACGGGAGGAGCTCAATAGCCCATTTAGCAATCCGGCCCGTAGCGTCGCGGTTATTAATTATGTCGTTGAGTGGTACTTCGGAGGCGACGGTAATCGAACACCCTTGAAAGTAGTGTCTTAGCTTCCGGGATGCCATGAAGACCGTGTATGTTATTTTTTGATAGTGTGGGTATCGGGATTTGCATGGGGTAAGGACCATGGATACGTAATAAACCGGCTTTTGAAGAGGGAATTTGTGTCCGTCCACCTCTCGTTCGACGACGAGCACTGCGCTTACCACTTGATGTGTTGCAGCTATGTATAGTAGCATAGGTTCACCGATGTTTGGCGTTGTTAGGACTGCATTACTGGCCAATAAGGTTTTTATCTCATTGAGTCCGGCTGCGGCTGCATCCGTCCATACAAAGTGTTCGGTGCACCGAAGGAGGCGGTAAAGAGGCAATGCCTTCTCTCCTAGCCTGGATATAAAGCGGCTCAAAGCGGCCACGCATCCAGCTAGCTTCTGGATGTGCTTGAGGTCTGTTGTTATAGCCAACTGCGATAGGGCTCGGATTTTTGCTGGATTCGCTTCGATTCCTCTATTGGAAACAATGAAGCCCAACAGCTTCCTCGAGGGGACACCGAAAACACATTTTTCCGGATTCAATTTGATGTCATATGTCCGGAGGTTATCGAATGTGAGCCTCAAGTCATTTATTAGGGTTTCGACGTGTCTATTTTTTATGACCACGTCGTCCACATATGCTTCCACTATTTTGGTGATTTGTTTTTCCAAGCATGTTTGAATCATGCGTTGGTAGGTTGCGCCGGCATTCTTTAGCCCGAAGGGCATAGTGTTGAAGCAAAAGGGGCCATATGGCATTATAAAAGCTGTTGCAGCTTGGTCAGACTCTACCATCTTTATTTGATGGTATCCGGAGTATGCGTCGAGAAAACACAGCGACTCGTGTCCAGCTGTGGCATCGATGATTTGATCGATGCGAGGGAGGGGAAAGGGATCCTTGGGGCAAGGCTTGTTGAGGTCTTTGAAGTCGACGCATAAGCGCCAAGATATGTCCTTTTTTGGTACCATTACCAAATTTGCCAGCCAATCCGGATGTTTAATATCTTTGATGAATCCGGCCTCAAGCAGCTTGGCTAGCTCTTCCCTCATTGCTTGTCGTTTAGGTTCTAAAAACCGCCTTAGGGTCTGTTTGACCGGTTTGTATCCCTTTAGTATGTTGAGGCTGTGTTCGGCCAGCCGGCGTGGGATGCCTGGCATATCCGAAGGGTGCCAGGCGAAAATGTCCCAATTCTCGCGTAAGAAATCTCACAGTGCTGCATCCATCACGGGGCTCAACTATGTCCCAATGGATGCTGTCTTCGTGGGATCCGTTGGATGGACCTGGAATTTGACTGTCTTGTCTGCAGGTTTAAAGGAGGTGGACTTGGGTCGTTTGTCGAGTATCACATCGTCCCTGTCCATGGTGGCCTGCAGTGTTGTTAACTCTTCGGCTGCTAGGGCTTCGGATAATGCTTCCAGGGCTAGTGCTGCGGTTTTGTTTTCGGCGCAAAGTGCGACGTCCGGATCACTGTCGAGAGTGATGATTCCGTTGGGCCCGAGCATTTTAAGCTTCATGTATCCGTAATGGGGTACGGCTTGAAAGCTTGTAAATGCGTCCCGCCCTAGAAGGGCGTGGTATCCGCTGCTGAAGGGAGCCACTTGGAATGTGATTTCTTCGGACCTATAATTCTCCGGGGTGCCAAATACCACATCGAGTGTGATTTTTCCCGCGCACCGCGCTTCCCACGCAGGGATGATTCCCCTGAAGGTGGTACCGCTTTGCTCAATGCGGCATTTATCAATTTCCATTTTGTTGAGCGTTTATTCATAGATCAAGTTTAACCCGCTTCCGCCGTCCATGAGTACTTTGGTGAGCCGGAAGCCGTCCACGATTGGGCTAAGGACCAGAGCGGCCGGTGCCCGGACAGTCTGGAATCGAGGTTCGTCACTGGCATTGAAAGTTATAGCAGTGTCGTTCCAGGGGTTTATCTTTGCCACATGGCAAATTTTCACAGAGCTTCGGTGAGCTCGCTTGCGCCTGTTGTTCGAGGCGAAAGTCTTGAAGACTGTTAGTACCATATTGTGTCCGATGGCAGGATGTTGTTCCGCTTTATGGCTTACAAGAAGATCCTCGCCACTTTTTGCCACCTGCCGGATTATCCAACATGCCCTAAGGCTATGAGTTGGCATTGTATCCAGCATACTGTGGAGCTTACATGGCCCATTGAGCCATTCTTCCAATACGGATCCCCGCCCTAGGGTGGGCTTCGGTTTCTTGGGGATTGGATCGAACATCCTACGAGAGTTTGTCCGTTTAGTTAGGGCAAAGGTTTTGGTGAGAGCGGTACTATCCCAAAATTTTGTTTGGGTCTTCCAAGCGCTCTCCATCGCATAGTACTTCCGTACTATGATTGCCAAGTCCGTGAAGCGTACTATGTCATGGCGGCTTATAGTGTTGAGGAGCCCTTCATCCGTGCAGTTTTTGCAGAAGAGCGAGACCTTGTTCTCCTCGCGGCAGTCCTTGATCTTGCTAAGCGCAAGGAAGAATCTGGCTCAGTAATGATGTACCGATTCTTGGGGCTCTTGCCTAATGCGGGAGAGACAATTTAAGTCCGGATAGGTGTTGTTAGCAGAATCCGGATTTTGATCCGATCCAATGCCCAACGGTGTGGGCGGTTCCGAGCTTAACAGCTCAGAATCCGGAATATTACCCAATTTCTTTGGCCCAATGCCTGATTCCAAGCCCGGGGCCTAGGTCATGTTTTCCTTTGAGCAGGTTTTCAGTTCGAGGAGTTCGGCGATCCGAACATAATTCGTCCTCAAAGTTGAGGGACAATCCTCCACTATCGCTACCTCATGGGTGGCCGGCGGGGATCTGTTGTCCCTTCGGTCGGGTTTAAGCCCAATCCGGTCATAGTTCGTAGCGACTCCTAGAGCGGCGATGCGATCCAAGAGCTCATTAAGGGAAGAGAGCTCCATTGGATCCATCTGTTCGGCGAGTTCCGAACTGACGCGAAGGTTATGACTGATGACCCGAGAGGCCATCATCGGCACCTCCGCCGATGGGGCGGCCATGATAAAGCCGCCGAGTCGGAGCGTCTGGCCTACAGCCAGAGCCCCTTCCGAGGTGATGTCGTCCTTGATGATGAGACGAGCCATCGAGCTTTGCGGCTACGTCACAGAGGAACTCTCAATGAAAGCACCAATGTCGGTGTCAAAACCGGCGGATCTCGGGTAGGGGGTCCCGATCTATGCGTCAAGGCTGATGGTAACAAGAAGTAAGGGACACAGATGTTTACCCAGGTTCCGGCCCTCTCGATGGAGGTAAAACCCTACTTCCTGCTTGATTAACATTGATGATATGGGTAGTACAAGAGTAGATCTACCACGAGATCGTAGAGGCTAAACCCTAGGAGCTAGCCTATGATGGTATGATTATAATTGTGATCAGCCTTCTAAGGACCAACCTCTCCGGTTTATATAGACACCAGAGAGGGCTAGGGTTTACATGGAGTCGGTTACAAGGAAGGAAATATAATATCCAGATCGCCAAGCTTGCCTTCCACGCCAAGGAAAGTCCCATCTGGACACGGGCCGAAGTCTTGAGTCTTGTATCTTCACGCTTCAATAGTCCGGACGTTGTACACAGTCTGGCTGTTCGGATACCCCCTAATCCAGGACTCCCTCACCTCCCACTCATGATATTGTGGACTTAACTCCTCAAAGGCGTAAGCATATTTTCACCCCTGATCTTGACCCTTCTCTTATCCATAATGATGAGGCTACCTTTGAGGCGTTAACTGGCATCGACTAGACGTCGGGTAATCTTCAAATGGCCGACGACAAAGAGCCGGCACGGGATGACTCAGAATCTTCAACTGCAAGGAGCCACGAAGAAAATTAACTCGGCTGATCACAAGCCGGAAGACTCAGGTGTCGACTCAAAGGCGTGATGTAACTCCTGTCAACTCGATGAAAAACTTTTGGGCTCAGCTGTAGCCTTGTAACAACGTAGTTAAAACAGCTGGCCTTCCTGTCATATGGCCCTCTATATGCATAGCTGGTTTTACCACATCGTCAAAAAACTGAGGTCTTGATATATAACCTGTCAAAGATCCATCAATTCCTGTAGTGGCGACATAGTCAAAATTCAGGGAGAGTTAAATAACTCAAAACCTCATGATCTGAAAATTATAAACTATCCCCTTGGCGAGTCATGATTGCAATGAAACTCAAGCTATGAGCAAGTTTAAACCGGTTCTTTCTGTGATCCAAGGGTTTATAGCCTTTATATGACAAAAACTTCCTATAAAAACAAGAAACAGAGAATGCATATCTCAAATATGTATAAGTAGGCTTTGAAGGCACGACCAAAAGAGACCACATAGCGGAGAGAATACAAGAGACATGTGAGTTTATTAGCTCTTTGTAAGCCGGCTCTCACGTGACATAAGCCACCGTTTTAACCTTGACATGTTTAGGGTCTTATTTAAAATATTGACTGAGTACGGCGGGTCACCTGGCGGAGTTGCAAGTTGCAAACAGGCAGGTTTAACTCTGATATGGCATAAGCCAGTCAAGTGGGTATGAAAGCTGTACTCATTGAATAGGAAGCCTCCAAGCGACCTCTGGCATGGAAGCCAATCAAGAAGGTAAGAATGGCTATGCTCATTGAGCAGGAAGCCCCAAAGTGACCTACGATATGGCATGGAAGCTGATCAAGAGGTAAGAATAGCTATGCTCATTGAGCAGGAAGCCCCCAAGTGACCAATACTATGGCATGGAAGCCGATCAAGAGGGTAACAATAGCTATGCTCATTGAGTAGGACGCCCCCAAATGACCTTACGATCAACCAACAGAGACTCATGTATAAAGAACATGACAAGAAAAAGACAGAGGCCCCGAATTTGGGCATGTCGGCTTTATTAAGCTGATCATAAAAACATATATACATCAACAAAGGTATGTACAATGAAGAGAGCCACTGGCTCAACTGTAGTAAGGCCGAAGATGAGTAATGTTCCACGGCCTGTTGGTCTCCTTCTCAGATGTGCAGACTTGTTGTGCTCACATATATCAATAAAATAATATGACCCATTGTTGAGATTCTTGCTGACCACAGAAGGTCCTTCCCAAGGCGGCGATAGCTTATGCATGCCTGTCTGATGTTGAATCAGCCGGAGCACTAAGTCACCCTCTTGTAACGCCCGGGTCTTAACCCTGCGGCTGTGATAGCGATGCAAGTCTTGTTGATAAATCACCGATCGGGCTGCTTCAAGATCACGTTCTTCATCCAAAGCATCAACTGCATTCTGACGTGCCATCTCATTATCAGCTTTGACGTAAGCCGCCATCCTGGGCGAGTCATGACGGATATCACTGGGGAGAACTGCCTCTGCGCCATAAACCATGAAGAAAGGCGTATAACCTGTTGAACTGTTGGGGGTGGTTCTGATACTCCAAAGGACTGAAGGAAGCTCTTCCACCCAACAACACGATGTTCATTCCAAAGGAACCATAAGCCGGGGCTTGATATACCTCTCAAAGTTTCCTGGTTAGCCCGCTCAGCTTGACCATTAGACTGTGGATGAGCCACTGAGGAAACATCAAGGCGGATATGCTCTCTTTGACAGAACTCCTTCATAGCACCCTTAGACAGATTAGTGCCATTATCAGTGATGGTACTATGAGGATAACCAAAGCAGAAGATCAGCTTTTTAACAAACTGAACTACAGTCGCCGCATCACACTTGCTAACTGGCTCTACGTCAACCCACTTGGTAAACTTGTCAACCGCCACCAAAAGGTGGGTCTTCTTATCCTTAGACCTATTGAAAGGTCCAACCATATCAAGCCCCAAGACTACAAACGGCCAAGTTATTGGGATCATCTGCAATTCCTGGGCTGACGCATGAGCTTGTATGGAATTTTTTTGACCCCCATCACACTTGCTAACAATACCTCTGCATCAACATGAGCCGTTAACCAGTAAAACCCATGACGAACAGCCTTTGCCACCAAAGACTTTGAGCCGACATGATGACCATAGTCACCTTCATGAATCTCTCATAAAATTTCACGACCCTCTTCAAGGGAAACACAGTGTTGGAACACGCCTGTCACACTACATCGATATAACTCGCCGTTGACAATAGTCATGGACTTAGACCTCATTGTGATCTGCCGTGCCAAAGTTTCATACTCGGGTGACTCGCCACAAGCCATATAAGCCAAGTAAGGCAGCATCCAGTCAGGAATAGCGTGAAGAGCCGCCACCAACTGTGCCTCCGGGTCAAGGATAACAAGATCTTCCTCAGACAGTAACTTGACCGAAGGATTATGTGACACATCGAGGAATATATTGGGAGGTACCAACTTACATTGAGACCCAAGCCGGGATAATGCATTAGCTACCTCGTTTTTCTGTCAATCAATGTGATCCGCCTGGCAACCCTTAAAGTGACCAACAATATTCTCAACCACCTGACGATAAGCCGCCATAGGCAGGTCTTTAGAGTCCCACTTGCCTGAGACCTGCTAAGCCACTAAATCTGAGTCACCCAGACACCTGAACTGGCTTAAATTCATCTCCTTGGTCATACGAAGCCCATGGAGCAAAGCTTCATACTTAGCTGCATTATTATTACAAGGAAACATTAGCCTTAAAACATAACAGAATTTGTCACCTCGTGGGGAAGTCAAAATAACTCCAGCCCCAAGCCCTCCAATTGCCTGGACCCATCAAAGTGGATTGTCCAATATGTATTGTCAGGCTTCTCCTTAGGTGTTTGCAACTCTGTCCAATCATTTATGAAATCCACCAAAGCTTACAACTTGATGACTGTTCTTGGCACATACTTCAAATAATGAGGTCCAAGCTCAATTGCCCACTTAGCAACCCGGTCTGTGGCTTCTCTATTTTGAATAATATCCTGTAAAGGAGCAGAGCTGACCACAATAATATGGTGTCCCAAGAAATAATGCTTCAACTTACGACTCACCATGAACACCCCAAACACCAGTTTCTGCCAATGTGGATACCTTTGCTTGGATTCCGTCAAGACCTCACTGACATAATAAGCCGACCGTTGAACTGGGTACTCTTTACCTGCCTCCTTGCACTCCACAACAACTGCTATGATGACTGCCTTATTATTAGCTGCCACGTACAGGAGCAAAGACTCTTTTTAAATGGGAGCGGCAAGGAGGGGCGGCTCAGCTAACTATTTCTTGAGCGACTCAAACGCCTCATTGGCAGCATCACTCCAGACTAGTCCTGGCAATCTCAGGCCCGGCCCTGTCGGCCCACCCAGGCCCAGCCCTATCGGCCCAGCCAGGCCTGGCCCTAAAATCCAGGGCCTAGGCCCGATGGGCTTGCCCATGGGCCGGGCTTGGGCCTGAGTTTTGAGCCCACCAGCAGGGCCCGGACGGGCTTGGGCTTGGCATATTGGCATTTTAAGGAAGAGGCCCGGCCCACGGCCCTAAGCCCTAAGGGCTTTTCAGGGCTTTTTACCAGATGGGCCCGGTTTGGGCTTGCAAAGTAGGCCCGGTGGTAGGGCCTGGGAGGGCCTGGGCCTCAGTTTTCTGCCATGGGCTTTTTCAGGCCCGGCCCAAGCCTAGCCCGGCCCGACCCATGGCCATATATACTCCAAATAGCGTGATCTATCTTCCTCAGCATCTGATATAGGGGAATCGCCTTCTCTCCCAGGCGGCTTATGAACGGGTTTAGAGTTGCAATGCGCCCCGCCAAGTGTTGAACGTCATTGACTCACGCCGTCTTAGAAAGTGAAGTGATGGCCTTTTTCTTCTCCGGGTTAGCTTCAGTGCCTCGCTCCGAGACCAGAAATCCCAGGAGCTTGCCTGCAGGCATACCAAAGACGCACTTTGCCGGGTTAAGCACCATATTGTAGACCTGGAGATTATCAAAAGTTTCCTTTAAATCATCAAGTAGAGTCCCCTTCTTCCTTGACCTGACCACAGTATCATCCACATAAGCATGAACATTGTGCCCATCTGACTTTGAAAATAGTTTTGAACACAACACTGATAAGTCGCCTGAGCAGTCTTGAGCCCAAAAGGCGTAGAAACATAGCAGAAAACCCCAAAAGGTGTGATAAAAGGTGTCTTCTCTTGGTCTTGGACTGCCATTTTGATATGATGATAACTAAAATAAGCATCCAGGAAGCATAAGCTCTCACAAACCGTTGTTGCATTAATGATCTGGTTGATATGGGAGAGAGCAAACAGATCAGCTAGACATGCTTGGTTAAGATCTGTGTAGTCAACACACATACGTCGTGTGCCTTTTTTCTTAAGTACAAGCACATGGTTAGCCAGCCACTCAGGGTGAAAAACTTCCATGATAAACCTGGCAGCTAAGAGCCGGGTTACCTCTTCTCCAATCACTTTACGCCCCTCCTCATTGAAATGACGAAGGAACTGTTTGATCGGCTTAATTTTAGGATCCACATTAAGGTTGTGCTTAGCGAATTCTGCCGGTACACCTGGCATGTCAGAAGGTTTCCATGCAAAGATGTACGGATTCTCATGGATGAACTCGATGAGCATGCTTTCCTATTTGGGATCCATATTAGCCCCCACAGTGGACTGCTGTGATGAATCACCAGGCATAAAATCCACTTGATTGGTATTGTCAGCCGACTTAAACTTGAGAGTTGGGTCAGGTTCTATGCTGGGTTTCTTCAACGTGGTCATATCAGCCAGTTCGACATTGTCCTTGTAAAACTTGAGCTCTGCCTCAGCACAACTTGCTTCTCCATAAGCAGCATCACCTTCCTTGCACTCTAAAGCGATTTTTCCGATCACCATGGACCGTAATTGTCCCCTTTCATCGTGGCATCTTGAGCTGTAAATAGGCGTAGCAAGTCCGAGCCATGAACTTAGCATATGCTAGCCGACTGGCGTGATACGAACTCTTGATTTTGACCACCTCAAACCACAGTCTCTTTGCCCTGTAGTCATAGTCATCACAAAAGGCTACTTCCAAGGCAAATTTTCCCACAGGATACGCCGACTTACCGACACCACGCCATGAAATACTGTGGATGATAGCTTGAGATCCTTGTCGGTCAAATTCATCTGGCGAAAAGTATCATAGTAAAGGATGTTAATGCTGCTACCACCATCCATAAGCACTTTAGTGAATTTATAGCCACCAACATGAGAGGCCACCACAAGGGCTAAATGACCGGGGTTATCAACCCGTGGCGGGTAATCCGCCCTGCTCGATGATATCGTGTGGTCGAACCATCTCAAATACTGTGGAACAGCCGGCTCTACTGCATGAACCACCCATTTATGAACCTTCTGATCTCATTTGCAAAGACTTGTAGTGAAAACATGGTATTGGCCACCATTGATCTGCTTTGGACTACTCTGATATCCTGACTGATTACCTTACTACTGGTTACCCTGACTAGACTATTGATTATGACCACCCTGGTGACCTTGACCTTGAAATCCCAAATTTGAACCGCCACCATGGAAGCCGGACTCCTGAGAGCCGGATCCTGAACCTCTGGGCGGCCCATTGTTATTGCCATGATGCTGATTGAGGCTGTAATTCCTGAACTCTCGGATAACCCAACAATCCTTCCAAGCATGAGTGGATGCCCTATTAGGAAGACTTTGCTTCGGGGAAGGCTCAGTAAGCATCGCCTCAAGGTTAAAGGCTTTGCACCACCAAACGGCAGCTTACCATTACCATTATAGTGCTGGTTTTTATATCTAGTGTTGGTGTTAGCCACTAGATCTGACCCGCCATCGGCGTGCCTCCACTTACCACCATTACCTTGGTTGTTGCCATTATTCCCTGCTACATTCTGATGCTGACCTTTACCATTGCCATTCTTCTTTCCCTTGTTAGACTTATCCTCATCATCAGAACCAGGGTCTTTTGTATTGTCAGAGTCTGCATATAGTGAGAGCCGCCATGAGCTCACCTGATGAGGACATGACTACCTTGAATACGACCAAAAATATTGCATACATGTATACTTGTGAGGTGATTTCTGATGCAAACTATGCAATAATTTATTTATGTCATCCAGAACAAAAATACTTCACAAACTTTTGTGTCATGTCTAATTGCAGGTGTATGGGACATTTGTACAATCCACATATGAAGATAAGGGAGAAAGAGGAATTTACTTGCTGTTCAAAAAGTTCCCTCACGTCACTTTTGGCCCAAGAGAAGATAGAGTCCAAGTCTCTCACGTTCTGGATTCAGATTCGGACTGCACAGACATACCTGACTCAAAATGTCAATAACTTTTTCATCCGGACTCCAAATTGGGTGATTCTTTTTTGTTGGAAAATAGATTTCGTGCACTTTCCAACCCAATTGGATTCACCTTAAAATTCATCCGGAGCATTGAGTTATGGACGAAACAATCTGATGCTGTAGCAGAATCCAAGTCAAACTACAAGTCCAAAGGTGTTACGTCACCTCCACTTGGGTCCATTGGCCTTGTACGACCTAGGGTTAGTTTTAGGCTGCCTTGGGGACGTCCTCCCACTTCCTTGGCGGCCACCCCTTGCTCCTATATAAGTAGATCCGTCTAGTAGCTTTTCCCTTGGGTTTTGTTTAGATTAAAAGTTTGCCATAGCTGCAACTTCGCGTACTTCGCTTGTGTTCAACGACCAGATAAGGCGTCACAGAACCCCACCTTGATCAATAAAGCTTTCATCTTATATTCACAATATGAAGATTGCAATCTCAGCTTCTTGCTTGTTCTTCGTTTGCTCGCAGGAAATAGACCCTCGTGGTCAGGTTGATCGTGCTCCGGCGTGGTCAATAACCTCTCGGAGTTGGTTTAGCGATTGGTAAGGCGCGACGTCCTCGCACGTTCGTAGTCGGATCGTCAAAGCCGACTTCCACCAAAGCGAAATCCATCATCTCATCGAAAGACGGGACACCTTTGCCTCTATACGGTGGTATCAGAGGCAAAGGTGTCCCGTCAAAAAAAGACCGCACCATCATCATCGCCCCTGCCACCTACCACTACTGCTCCGAATCTGTATCCATATACCACCACCAATCCGTATCCATATACCACCACCGATCCATATCCATATACTACGACCGCTACCAGCACCGCTGCCATATACCACCACCATATATCCACCACCAATCCGAGTTCCTTGCATATTAAGTTTGTTTTTGAGATCCATCTAATTTCCGACTCGTGTTTCCTTGCTTGAGTAGGTTTCGGGAAAAAAAGGAGTCTGGAGACCCCCGGGCAGTTTTTAGGCCAAACTTTCGGCGACCGAAAATATTTTTCCCTAACCTATTTTTTCCCTATCCTATTTTGAGACACTCGCCATCATAGTGATTTTTTGTCGCACTTTTTCGTCATCACTGCCCTGATTTCCGAAAAAAATTGTCAAAAAAATTTCGTGCCCATCCTGTCAGTTTGACCTGGGAACAGTTTTGAGACACTCGCCATTATAGTGATTTTTCGCAAAAAAAGAGGAGCGCAAAAAAAATCAGCGCAAAAAAATAGGGTTAGTTCATCCTATCCGAAGCCAGTCCGAGCCTATGCAATTTTCTTTTCATTATTTGCATTATTGAATTATCGGTTGCATCATTGTGTCGAGTTGCTGGTGTTAGTGTCTAGTTCATTTAGAGTTTCGAGTTCTGTTCACTTTAGTCACGCCGCCGTTGCATCGTTATCCCTTCCGCTGTCCACCACCCATCCATCAATTTCCACACGTGCTACCCACCGTTAATTGTCATAATCATAGTTGAGATCATTCACATCTTCGCTTGATCCAATCTGCATCTTATCTATTTTGTTTTGGAAAGAGAGAGAGAGAGAAAAGACGGAAAAAAAGAGAGAGAAAAAAGTAAAAAAAAAGTCTGAGAAAAAAAGAGAAAGAAAAAGATAAAAGTGTGAGGAAAAAAAAGAGAAGAAAAAACAAAATTCGGATCTATCTAGGTAGACTCAATCTCGTAGTTGAATTTGGATTGGAATCTGTTTTGCGCACTGTTCAGTAAAACAGGCATAACGTCCTCATACGAAGTCCGTTTTGCCTCCGCGAGTACTCAAATTAATGCTAGTGATGAGCCGCATCTAAATAGTATTAGATGCTAGTTCAATATTTGGCACCTCAAAATCGGCTTCTAAATAGGTCTTTTTGCCCTCCGAAGTTCGCGAACACAGCTTGTTCCAGTTTTTCATGCCAGTTTTAGAATTTTTTGACTCCTCATATCAACTTGGAATTGAGTGATTCTTTTTGCATTTGAAAGCTTGAGTTAGTAGCATTCTTGGAGAAGAATTATCAGAAAATTGGCTCAAACTATTCAAGAGGAAAGTTGGAGAGAGAGTTGTTGTATATCCTGCTTGGCAGTTGTTTTTCATCATTATCTTTACTGCCGTTGTGATCTTCACTTATATCTTGTTGTCCAGAGCTACTTAGTATCCTTCATTGATGCTAGTTGTGCTACGCCGTGACCTCATTAGTGTTCTAGGCTCACGTCTCTAGTCCGGTCTAGCCTAGGACCAACACAGTACCGTCGTTGAGTATTTATTCAACATTGCATCTTTGAATTGATAATTGCTAATATTTCGCTACCATATATAGCCAACCCAGCTCCACATATTTCTACACCGTGTATACGACGTTCCCCTGGCAATCGCTTTACACAATCTTCAGAGTTACTTGACACCGCTGGTTGCTTGTCACCACCTGCCGCATGGTAAGAACTTGTAACATATTGTTATTTGCTTTACTGTGAGCACTTTACAACCACATCCTAGTAGTTCATAGGAACATTATTCTCGAATTTTGTTTCTTGTTTCTACTAATCATGACAGGTTCCAGAGATAGAAATTCTTGGACGATGGACACATCTTCACCATCACGAGAGTTGGGACAACACACACAAGCATACGGTCATGTTATGTCTTTACCATCATTTGAGGGTAGATTTAATCCTGTTATTTATCTATCATGGGAGCTTGAATTAGAAGAAGTTTTTAGTAACCTTGATTTTTTTGAACTTGAGAGTGTACGAGCTACCACTAGAGCATTTACTAGTTTTGCTTCTGTTTGATGGAGCGTACATTGTAAGAAAAACATTGATAACCAACCCACAACTTGGAAAGTTTTGAAAGCTGTAATGAGACAACAATTTTTTCCTCCTTACTATCGTCGTGAATTGCTTCACAAATTGGAACAATTAAAACAAGGCAGTAACACTGTTCATGCTTACTACCAAGAGTTCAAATCTTATATGCATCATTGTGACATAGAAGAATCTGAGGATGATACAATGAATAGATTTTTTGGTGGTTTGAACCATGATATCCGTGCAAGATTTCACTATATTCCTTGTTGCATTACTGGTATGTATGTTCGCGCTTGTACCTTTGAGAGACAGATACAGGAGGATGCATTGGGTGACTACAACAACTACTATTCCAGTTCATGCTCACCACCACCGGTTGGTTCCTCCACCGTTGCAGCTACTAGAGCAGCCCCATGTCAGATTGTGAGCGTGACATCATCTCAAGTGTATGGTGCATTGTCAACGCCCGTACCTACATCAGCTACATCTTTGCGACAAGGTAACAGTAAAGGTATTGATGATATAACTTCACATGAGAATGATGCATCCCTAGTTAACTTGAATGAATCATGTGTTGAGTTACCTGGTGATTTGGGCACATCACCTATTTTAGAGAATCTTGATACTATCATGAATGCATCATGTGATCAAACAACTGAAATACCAACAATTTTTGAGTGCACCCATTGAATTAACTATTGATGCAAAAGAATCAATTTTTAATCATTTTGATATGACCTCTAATCTTGGTGATGATTCTGTGCCGAATGACTTATTGCATGTTTGCTTATTTAAGCATGTTGTAGCATGTAAATTTGATGCAAGTAAGGTTTATTCACCAATGTTGGGATGGTTTAATGATGAACATTGTCAATCTTTTGAAATGAATAAGAGCTTCACTTATATGTGCAAACTGAGTTGCAATATTTTCATGCCTTCTACTTCTTGTGATAATGTTTTGGCTTTAGATTTTATGAACTATGCAAGTTACTCGTCTATTCATGTGTCATATGTGCAAAAATCAAGGGAAGTAAAAATGGATGACATATACATATACAACATGTACACCTTGTCTCTTTTGTTAGCCACATTTCAGATTAAGCAATGCCGAGGACGGCTTTGTTTTCAAGAAGGGGAGGATGATGAGGACATGACTACCTTGAATACGACAAAAAATATTGCAGACATGTATAATTGTGAGGTGATTTATAATGCAAACTATGCAATAATTTATTTATGTCATCCAGGACAAAATTACTTCACAAACTTTTGTGCCATGTCTAATTGCAGGTGTATGGGACATTCGTACAATCCACATATGAAGATAAGGGAGAAAGAGGAATTTACTTGCTGTTCAAAAAGTTCTCTCACGTCACTTTTGACCCAAGAGAACATAGAGTCCAAGTCTCTCACGTTGTGGACTCAGATTCGGACTGCACAGACATACCTGACTCAAAACGTCAATAACTTTTTCATCCGGACTCCAAATTGGGTGATTCTTTTTTTGTTGGAAAATAGATTTTGTGCACCTTCCAACCCAATTGGATTCACCTTCAAATTCATCCGGAGCGTTGAGTTATGGACGAAACAATCTGATGTTGCAGCAGAATCCAAGTCAAACTACAAGTCCAAAGGTGTTACGTCACCTCCACTTGGGTCCATTGGCCTTGTACGAGCTAGGGTTAGTTTTAGGCTGCCTTGGGACGTCCTCCCACTTCCTTGGCCGCCACCCCTTGCTCCTACATAAGTAGATCCATCTAGTAGCTTTTCCCTTGGGTTTTGTTTAGATTAAAAGTTTGCCATAGCTGCAACTTCGCGTACTTCATTTGTGTTCAACGACCAGACAAAGGCGTCATAGAACCCCACCTTGATCAATAAAGCTTTCATCTTATATTCGCAATATCCAGATTGCAATCTCGGTTTATTGCTTGTTCTTCATTTGCTCGTAGGAAATAGACCCCCGTGGTTAGGTTGATCGTGCTCCGGCGTGGTCAATAACCTCTCGGAGTTGGTTTAGCGATTGCTAAGGCGCGACGTCCTCGCACGTTCGTAGTCGGATCATCAAAGTCGACTTCCACCAAAGCGAAATCCATCAACTCATAGAAAGACGGGACACCTTTGCCTCTATCATCACCCATGTCATTGCAGTAGAGCTTAAGCCGCCCGAGCTTCTGCTTGAGAGGCAAAAAAACGACAATTCTTCTCCAAGATTAGGACTGCCTGAGCCGCCGCGATGTTACGAGAGGAAGAATAATGGTTGACACCCGCCAGACCCAATGGTGGGACGACTCATCCTCACGCAGCATGCAGTGATACAAGTCAACAATCGTCAGAGGCTGCTTGCATGTCCCTTGGCAATTTTTGATGAACCACGCCTTCAACTATGCCCATGAACTGATAGAATTGGGAGGTAAACCTTTCAACCATGTACGAGCCGACCCTTCCAACATCACAGTGAAGTACTTGGCACAAACATCATCATTGACATCCAACATCTCCATGGCTAACTCATAACTCTCAATCCAAGCCTCATGTTGGGGATATGACTATTTGTGTAAGCCTCCCAGGAGGGGCCGGGTTACGCAAAGAGTCTTCATCAGAGGAAGCCCAAGGCCAAGCGTGAAGATGGCGGTTCAATAAAGAGCTTAAGGCCCACGGGCGGCTTAAGCCCATTGTAGTAAACCGCCATGATGGCATGACTTGTAATGTAAGGTAGATTTAACCGGTCACTGAGCCGGACTCTGTTTATAAGCCGGCCGGGACTCTGTAAGCCGCAGGGGGCAACCCGTGTATATAAGGGGACGACCTGCGGGCGACTTAGGGCAAGAAACAACACATCGATAACCGGGCACGTGTCTCGCTCCCTGGTTATCGAAACATCAATACGAACCCAACTAGATGTAGGCCTTACCTTCACCGTAAGGGGCCGAACTAGTATAAACTCTCGCGTGTCCCTTGTCCCGACTTAACCCCTTCAAGCTTCCTAGTTGGGATGGCTTCAAAACTAAGTCCTTTCACGAGGACATCTGACGTGACTATTCCACGACAGTTGGCGCCCACCGTGGGGCCAGCGCACGGTGGATTTGAGTTCTTGAAGGGCAGCTTCGAGGGGCTCAAGGGGTACGTAGTGGGCCGGATGACCAAGAGTCGCCGCGGCAAGATCTACATCGACGACGAAGGATGGGGTCCCGACGCTGGCTCAATTGAGTATGGATACCGGGTCCCCTTTGGCGGAATCCACGTCTTCATCGGCCAGATCGGTGAGCCGGGCCCTGACTGCACCGACCTCGTCGAGACGGCTCAGCGTGCGAGGAAGACCCGGACTCAGCCGGTCATGAGGCGTGCCTTCGTGGGCTATGTCCACGGAGAAGAACTTTCTGGATCTAAAGATGGGGGTGAGACGGCCGTCCTTTTAGACGGTGACTCATCCGCCGGCTCAACAGATTCGTTGTATCCGGTACAAGACGGTGTGCTCAGGGGCTGTTCCGATGGTATCAGTATTTCAGACATCGATGAGCCGCCAAGATGGGCCGGAATCTTCATGGCTGGAACTCAGCCCGGTTCAAATTCTACAGCGGCAGCAGCAATCACGTCCGGGTCAGGAGCAGCCGGGGCAGGAGGCCCCGTGCGCCCACCGGCTCAGGTGCTGATAGATCTCATGGACAAGCTTACGGCCCTGTTAACCGCCACGGTTATTCCTGCAGATAAGGATGAGCATGACATAGCGGTAGCTCAAGTGCGTGAGGAGATAGCTCAGGCCAAGGAGGCTTTGGCAGCTGAGGATACCAGACTAGCTGTGGAGCGGGCGGCTCTCGACGCCCGGGCACAGCGCTTGCAGTCAGAAGCTTACCAGCTCACGATGAGCTTAAACGCCTCCAATGAGGTGATGAGGAGGAGACATCAGAAAACGCAGTCCCGTTTACCTCCGAACTACGTCCCCCGGGTTCTCTTTGCTACACCTGGAGCCGGCCCTAGTAACCCACTAGAGGCTGATCGGCTCATGACAGCTGGAACAGGAGGACCAGCTCAACCCAGAGATATGGTGCCGCCTCACGTAAGCATGCCACCGCCGCTTCATGTGCCGATTCCACTGGGTCACTTTTCCAACCCCATGGAGAACTTGATCGCAGCTTCAGCACGCTTAGCGGCTCTTCCTATGGACGGAGATGACCCAACAGCGGTGGAGACCCGGAGAGTCAGGGAACTCCTCTAGACAGCCCTGGCGCAGTAGGAGACCTATTCTTATAGCCGGGACAGGATTCACTCAACTCCCCCGCCTTGGGTAGCACCGCCTTGCCAGAACCGGGGCCCGAGTTACAGCAGATGCATGGAGTCGGAAGCTTTGTCAAGCAATGCCCAACGACGTAACCAGCCCGGGGGCTATAACCCAGCGCAGGACCAAGCACGTCAGGAGAATGATCACCCGGAGTATCCAATGACATCGGTTGAGGCGGGAGTAGCCACTAGAACTGGCGGTGTCCCTTGCCTGGTGCCGGCTCTACGCGATGTACGTCTGCCCAAGGACTTCAAGGGGCCTCGAAAGGTACCAAATTACACGGCCGATTTACAGCCCGGGGCGTGGATTGAGAGTTATGAGATGGCCATGGAGTTGCTGGAAGTCAGTGACGCGGCAATGGCTAAATATTTCACCATGATGTTAGATGGAACGGCCCGGTCGTGGCTGAAGGGCTTGCCACCCAATTCCATTAGCTCATGGGGCGAGTTAAAGGCCCGGTTCATCCAGAACTTCAAAGACACCTGTAAACAGTCTATGTCAATTGTGGACTTGACGGATTGCAAGCAAGAGGAAGGTGAGTCCACCACCCATTGGGTACGCCGGGTCAAGGAGATAATTCATTCTTCCGATAAGATGGACGCCGGGTCTGCAGTTCTTATGCTGGAGAAGAATTGCCGGTTTGAGCCGCTAAGGATGAAACTGGGGCGCCTCAAGCGTGACCTCACAGATATGGGTACGCTGATGGCGGCTTTAGTCAAATACGCCGATTCTGATAGTACCAAGGATCCCGTGTCTGACGATGAAAAGACAGGGAAGGGAAAATGGAACAGCAATGGAAAGGGTCAGCAGCATAACCCGGGGAATCAAGGCGGCAATAAGCGTAAGGCGGACGGCAACCCGGAGTTTGTGGCCAATGCCAACGTACGAGGTAACAATCCGAGACGTAAAGGTAAGCCGCCACGATCCGGCGGGTCAGGCCCATCGCTGGAGCAATTACTCAATGAGCCCTGCCCAAGACACGGCACTCGGGAGCGGCTGGCTACACATCTATGGAAAGATTGTGCGATCATGAAGGCGTTTAAAAATTCCAACACCTTCGACGGTGGTCAAGGGTCTGGTGGCGGCTCAGGGGCTGGCGGCTTTCATGGCCCGGGCGGCGGTTCAAATTCCGGTTTTTAGGGGCATCCGGGTGGTAACAGTCAGCAGCAGTCTGGTCAAATTGGACAGCAGCAACAACAGTCAGGTTATCAAAGCCATCCGAAGCAGTTGAGTGGCGGACAATATCACGTGTTCACCACTAGCTTGTGCAAACGTGACCAGAAGGTTCATAAGAGGGCTGTGAATTCCGTTGAGCCGGCAATTCCTCGTTATTTAAGGTGGTCAGAGCAGCCCATCATATGGAGCAGCGAGGATCATCCTCCGCGGGTCGATAACTCGGGTCAGCTGGCTTTGGTAGTGGCGCCTCAGGTTGGTGGGTATAAGTTCACCAAGGTGCTCATGGATGGGGGTAGTAGCATCAACATCCTTTACTACGAGACCTTTCAGCGCATGGGGTTGACTGATAAACACCTGAGAACATCCAACACTGTTTTCCATGGAGTTGTCCCTGGTAAGTCGGCTTACCCAGTTGGCAAAATTGAGCTGGAGGTGGCTTTTGGAGACGAACATGACTCCCGAGCTGAGAAGTTGATGTTTTAAGTGGTCAAGATCAGGAGCCCATACCACGCTCTGTTTGGACGGCCGGCTTATGCTAAGTTTATGGCTCGGTCGTGTTACGTTTATTTACAGCTCAAGATGCCAGGTTACAAGGGCACCATCACTGTACATGGCAGTCGTAAGGTGGCATTGGAGTGTGAAGAAGGTGACGCAGCTTATGCTGAGTCGGCTTGTGCAGTAGAGGAGCTCAAATTTTATCAAGATAATGTTGACCCGGCGGATATGACATCCCTGAAGAAGCCGACTACAGAGCATGACCCAGCATTGAAGTTTAAGTCGGCGGCTGAGACAAAACTTGTTGACTTTACCCCGGGTGACTCTTCTAAACAGTTCAGCATAAGCAGCAACTTGGATCCCAAATAGGAAGGCGCGCTCATCGAGTTCATCCGTGAGAACCGGGACATCTTTGCATGGAAACCTTCTGACATGCCGGGTGTACCGAGGGAACTCGCTGAGCACACTCTCAATATTGATCCAAAGTCTAAGCCGGTCAGGCAGTTTCTTCGCTGTTTTAATGAGGAACGACGGAAAGCTATTGGGGAAGAAGTCGCCCGACTCTTAGCGGTCGGGTTTATCATTGAAGCTTTTCACCCGGAGTGGTTGGCTAACCCGGTGCTCGTCCTCAAGAAGAATGGCACCTGGCGGATGTGTGTGGACTACACAGACTTAAACAAGGCTTGTCCGGCTGACCCTTTTGCTCTCCCTGTATTGATCAAATCATTGATGCTACGGCAGGTTGTGAGCGTTTGAGCTTTTTGGATGCTTACTCCGGTTATCATCAGATTAAGATGGCAGTGAAGGACCAGGAGAAGACGGCTTTCATCACTCCGTTTGGAGCCTTCTGTTATGTGTCTATGCCATTTGGGCTCAAGAGTGCCCAAGTGACTTATCAGCGGTGTGTGCAGAACTGTTTGCACGACCAAATCGGGCGTAATGTCCATGCTTATGTGGATGACATTGTGGTGAAGTCCAGAGAAAAGGAAACCTTGATATCCGACTTAAAGGAGACCTTTGATAATCTCCGAGTCTACAAGATGATGCTTAACCCGGCCAAATGTGTGTTCGGTGTTCCTGCAGGCAAGCTTTTGGGCTTTCTGGTGTCCAACAGAGGCATCGAACCTAACCCAGAGAAGATCAAGGTGATTACCTCTCTGGCTAAACCGGCGTGCATCAATGATGTTCAGCGACTGGCGGGTCGCGTCGCCGCCTTAAGTCGGTTCATAAGTCGGCTCGGTGAGAAAGCCCTCCCATTATATCGGATGATGAAGAAAACTTACACTTTTGTTTGGAGTGAGGCCGCTGATGCTACTTTTGAGGACTTAAAGAGACAATTGTCTGAGCCGCCGGTTCTTGCGGCTCCAATTGACAAAGAGCCCTTGCTGTTGTATGTGGCTGCCAATTCGCGAGCCGTCAGCGTTGCCATCGTGGTGGAACGTAAGGAAGTCGGCAAGGAGCACCCGGTTCAATGGCCGGTTTACTATATCAGTGAGGTGCTCATTGAATCCAAGCAAAGGCACCCGCACTGGTAAAAGCTTGTTTATGGGGTGTTCATGGCAAACCAGAAGTTGAAGCAGTATTTTCAAAGCCATCCTATAACTGTGGTAAGTTCTGCCCCTTTGGGAGACATCATTCAGAACAGGGAGGCCACAGGACGAGTCGCCAAGTGGGCTATTGAGCTTGGGCCTCATGGCTTGAAATACATGCCTCGGACAGCTATTAAGTCTCAGGCCTTGGTGGACTTCATCAATGATTGGACAGAGCTGCAGGCACCTAAGGAGAAGCCGGCTAACACATACTGGACTATTCATTTTGACGGGTCCAGGCAGCTAGAAGGCTCGGGGGCTGGAGTGGTGTTAACTTCCCCTCGAGGTGACAAATTTTGTTATGTACTCCGGCTTATGTTTCCATGTACTAACAATGCAGCTAAATATGAGGCATTACTCCATGGTCTCCGGATGGCTAAGGAGATGAACTTAAGCCAGGTACGATGCTTGGGTGACTCAGATTTGGTGGCTCAACAAGTGTCAAGCAAGTGGGATTCCAAAGACCCCCTCATGGCGGCTTATCGGCGTGAAGTAGATGCTGTGGCTGGTCACTTCACGGGTTATCAAGTGGAGCACATTGATCGAAGGAAGAACGAGGCAGCTGATGCTTTAAGCCGGTTGGGATCCCAACGTAAGCCGGTGCCGCACAACACCTTTCTTGATGTGTTACATAACCCTTCTATCAAGGTACCTACCGAGGAAGACTTAGCAGTGCCAGACCCGGAGGCACAGCTGGTGGTGGCTCTTCATGTTATCCCGGATTGGACGGTGCCTTACTTGGCTTATATGACCCGGGGTGAGTTGCCGGAGGATGAGACGTTGGCAAGACAAATCGTCAGGCGTTCCAAATCCATGACAATTGTTAACGGCGAGTTACATCACCTCAGCATCACAGGGGCATTTCAACGTTGTGTGTCACCTGCAGAAGGCCAAGAAATACTCTGTGAAATCCATGAGGGTGATTGTGGCATCATGCCAGGTCAAAATCCCTCGTGGCCAAAGCTTTTCGTCATGGTTTCTATTGGTTGACGGCTCACGCTGATGCGGAAGATCTGGTCAGTAAATGTGACGGGTGTCAAAAGTTCTCACGACGAGCTCATGTGCCGGCTCAAGAGTTAAGGATGATCCCAATCACCTGGCCGTTTGCAGTTTGGGGGCTTGACATGGTTGGACCTTACAAAAGGTCTAAGGACAAAAAGACACACCTGCTGGTGGCAGTGGACAAGTTTACCAAGTGGGTTGAGGCAGAGCCGGTCAGTAAGTGTGATGCAGCCACATCGGTTCAGTTCGTGAAAAAGGTGATCTTTCATTTTGGCTTTCCACATAGCATTATAACTGATAATGGCACTAATCTCTCTAAGGGTGCCATGGAAGAGTTCTCTCAAAGAGAACACATCCGGCTTGATGTTTCGGTTATTGCTCATCCTCAATCCAATGGTCAAGCAGAGAGAGCTAATCAAGAGATCCTGAAAGGCATCAAACCCCGGCTCTTGGTCCCTTTACAACGAACTCCGGGTTGTTGGGTAGAGGAGCTACCCTCCGTGTTATGGAGCATCAACACTACGCCTAACAGATCTACGGGATACACACCTTTCTTCATGGTTTATGGAGCAGAAGCGGTCCTGCCAAGTGACATCCGGCATGACTCACCCCGTGTGGCGGCTTACGTTGAGGCGGATAACGGAAAGGCTCGTCAGGATGCACTCGATTTGTTGGATGAGGAGCGAGACTTGGCAATAGCCCGCTCGGCGATTTACCAGCAAGACCTGCGCCGCTATCACAGCCGCCGGGTTAAGAGCAGAACCTTTCAGGAAGGTGACTTGGTGCTCTGACTCATCTAGGATCAGTCTGATATGCACAAGCTATCCCCGCCTTGGGAAGGACCCTTTGTGGTCAGCAAGAATCTGCACAACGGGTCATATTATCTCATCGATATTCGAGAGCGCAAGGACTCATTTAAATCGGAGGAGGAGACCCGCCGGCCGTGGAACATAGATCATCTCCGGCCTTACTATAGTTCAGTTACTTCTTAAGATACTTTCTATAATGTACATATTATATAAAGCAATAAAGCAGGACCTTTGTCCTTTTTTCCCATAAAGAATGTTTCATGTTTTCTTTATCAGGTGATGGACAATGCCAACAGGGGACGGATCATATCTGAATCCGGCTTTCCCTTTGGTCCGGCTTATGATCATATCTAAATCTAGCCTTGGTCACTTGGGGGCTTCCTGTTCAAACATAGGTCGTATTCGAACCAAAGAGAACATAGCTGTCGATACCCATTTGATGGGCATATTGCCAAACCCACTTGGGGGCTTCCTGATCAAATTTGAATCATAGCTTAACCTCTTTGGGTCTGACGTGGATCGTATTCGAATCAGCGTCATTAAACAACTCTAATGTTCACTTGGGGGCTTCCTGTTCAAACATAGGTCATATTCGAACCAAAGAGAACATAGCTGTCGATACCCACTTGATCGGCATCGCCAAAGTCACTAGGGGCTACATGATCGTATCCGAATCTTAGCTTAATCCCTTTGGAACGGTTTTTCTGATCGTATTCGAATTAGGAGCCTGTGAACATTTGCAAGTATGACTATCTTCACTATAATTGAAACCCTCTTGAGGAGATGGTTTTTGATCTTTCCGGTTTTATATTAGTTACTTCAGGTTCTATCAAGTGCCAGGTAAAAACTTATATGAGCCGGAGAAGTTATCAAAAAAAGTCACAGGTATGCTGTTATGATTATGTTTTAACTAATCATGAACCGGCTTATACACATGATTTTTTGATCATGTTCGGGTTATCAATACTCTATAACCCGCTGGTGCAGTAAAACTGTCCAGGAAGCCTTGCCTGTTTTACGTGCAGATTAGAACGGAGCAAGGAGAAATAGCAAGGAGCCACTTGATTAACATAAGCAAGACGGAAATAGTACTGGCGGCTTAACAAAAGCAATAAGTACCATAAGGCATGACAGACATTAAGGAGTTTTTCTATCCTATTACAAGACTCCCCGAGTCTGAATAAGTGATGCATTGTTCTTTGACAAGTTATAACCCGTCTGGCGGCTTATTCCTCTAGCTGGCTTGATGACTCTGGGTTATCCTTCCCGGCCTCTCCTTCGGTTGTTATGTCCTGGAAGGTGGACGAGGCCCAGTCAATGCCGCTCAAAGCTTCAAATTCAGCTTCATCATCTATTAAACTGGACGGGTCCACTTCAGGGGCAAAGGTATGCTTACGCGTTGGAGGGAGCAGGCTGACTTGGTCATATGGGACATTTGGGATTCTCCGGTTCTCTCTATCATAACCCGGTGAGTACTTGTGAGATCAGTATCCTCCCCAATGAGAGTCGCCAAAGGGCGTACGACTTTCACATAGGCAGCGAAGTCCTGTTCGCCAAAAGCAGTACCGTCCTCCTTAAGACTTGGATAGCCAAGAGAGAGGTCAGCAAGGTTAAGCTCTGGCACCCATGCTTTTGCCCGACTCAACGTAGCCACGGCTCCAGCTCTCGCAGATGCCCTCCTTAAGTCTTGAATGCGTTGAGGTAGCACCGACAGATGTCTCAACATGTCTTGCAGGAGCCGGGGAGAGGTATTTGATAAGGCCACAGCGGTTAATGCATGCTGTGACCCGGAGTACAGCTGCTCTACCAAGGTATACACCGCCTTAAGCTTGACCAGCATGTTTTCCTTAAGGTTGGTACTCCTGGGGCCTGTATATTCACAGGTATAACAAGTAAGCCGGATGCAATTATTATGATAACTCTTGAAAGATTACAATGTTTTCGGGCGGCTTACCAAAGATAGCTGAGACCATTTGGGATATGTGCCGTTTTAAGTCGGATAGCTCATTTGTTGCCTCGGCAAGAGATGCCTCCGCTGTTTCAGCCAGGGTCACCAGTGAAGCCCTCTCATCAACCCAAGCCTTCTTTTCTGATTCAAAATTTTTCTTCAGCTTCTCTTGTTCAGAGATACTGAATTCAAACTTGGAATTCGCTTTCTGAGCTTCGAGCTCTTGGGTTTTCAACTGGCTCTTCAACTCAGCAATCTCCGCCTCAAATTGACTTACGGTGGCCTGCAGTTGACATCAGGTTATGGTAAGAATCTTGGTAAGATCACATCTAAAGTCCCAAGTATTTTACAAGTAAAGAAACTTGGCACTTGGGGGCTAATGTGTGTTTAAAGAATTTTTAGTCTAATTTACCAAGTTACACATATTAAGTCTCAAGCACTTTACAAGTAAAGGTACTTGACACTTGGGGGCTAGTGTAACCCAAATTTATAGTTTTATGTTATCTCCGGGTTAAGCATATTCAATTTAAACCGGACAAAACTAATAGCTAGCAGATTCTTAAGTCTACAGCATATTCTCATAAGCAATAGACTTGGGGGCTGGTACAGTAAGTAAGGTTCAGAGTGAAAGCCTCATTTTACCTCAGATTTATGCTGTATTTGCTTCACCATGTCAATTTCCAAGTCACGACTACTATGTACTTGGTTCAGATAGCCTGAGACTATATCACCAATACTTAGGTGAGAATAGTCAGTGAGGTCTTGTTTGGACTTATGGCGCTGGGCAAACTCCTCCTTGGTGGTGCATTGGGCAAGGGCAATAGGCCGGCCCGGTTCAACGTATTGGCTCTTCACAATTTCAACCTCCGGAGCTAGCCGTCTTGGCCGGGCTAGGAACTTCTGGGTCATCCGACTTGTGAATCACGTCTTCTGCAGGCGGGTCAAGAGTTGGCTCCGGAATGTCAGAAGCCGGTTCAGGCGGTGGCTGATGAGTGGAGCTGTCTAGAACGGATGAGTCAAGCACCGGTTCAGTAACCACCGGGTCTTGGGACAGCTTATTCTTCTTTGCCCTCTTGCTGGGCTTTACTTGCAAGCTGTCAATCAAAGGTGGAAGGATAAGTATCAAAGTATAAGTATGGACAAACTCAAAGTAAGAAAGGTTATATTACCCGGGAGCCATTTTGAAAGCCGGCATGTTCGATTGCATCGACTCATCAGAAGAAGGGGAGGTATCCTGATAGTTGGAGTCAGATGAATTGAGAGGTTGGTGAATCAAACCCATCAAGGGTAAAACAAAACGTAAGTCGGAGATAACCTCAGTCCGACGCTTCCTGGTTACATCGGGTAAGCCGGAGGAAAGCTCTGCGTCCTGGTTGGCCCGAGTCTGTCGCCGGTTCTCAAGCTGCTGTTGCTTCAAAAGAAATTGAGGATCTTGGTAAGCGAGAGGGTGTGAAAACCTTACTTTCCGGGTCACCCTTCGGATTCTTTGTGTTGGCAAAGGCTCTGAGTCGGAGGAAATTATAGTTACCTCTTCGCCAGCTGCTTGACTGTTCCCAGTATCCTCCTGAAAGGATCAAATGTCAGTAAGATAGCTGCAAAGGAGTTAAAGAAAATCAAAAAAGATTACCTCTTCTTCATCTGACGAAGAGTTGTCCAATCTCATCATATCAGAGGCGCTGGGGTTCTTATTTTTAGAGGTACCCTTCCTAGCGGCTTTCCTTTCGGTCTTCTTGGCCGCCCGGGCCAGTTTTGTAGCCTCATGGTCATACTTGACCTTCCAGAAGTTGGCATCGGCCTGTGAAAAAAGACAAGGAATCATAAGTACCAGAAGGTAACATATTAAAGAGTATTTGTGAAGACTAGTAACTTACTGCAGGAGCCGGATTCTTCTTGCAGAAGGAAGCAAACTGAAAGTATTACTGGTTACAGTGCCCTCCTTCAATAGTGATTGGACTGTAGCATCTGCCACATCATCTGGTAAGTCCTCAGGACTATGACGCATTGAGTCGTCCTTTTCGCCTGTATAAGTACACATTAAGCCAGAGCGGCGGCTTAATGGTAGTATCCGCCAGGTGACCCAGACCCGGACCAAATCAATGCCAGTTAACCCGTTGCCCAAAAGGGCCTTGATCTTTCTGATGGTGGGGTTAAGAGGCAGGCGCTCAACAGCAGTTAACTTGTCCGCCAGAGGATGATTGGACTCAAGGCACAGGGCGCGAAAGCCGGGCAGAGGCCTCTCGTTAGCCGGAGAGGTGTCTTGGCACTAGAACCACGTCTGGTTCCAGTCTTTGGGATGACTCGACAGCTCAGCGTAAGGAAAAATGTAATCTCTCCGCCGCTGGATTGAGATACCGCCAAGTTCAAGACTAGGTCCGCTAGCGCGCTCATTCTGCCGGTTTAAGTAAAAAAGCTCCCTGAACAGCAGCAGACTTGGTTCCTCTCCTAAATATACCTCGCAGAAGACTTGGAAATTACACAGCTTGGCCACGGAATTGGGTCCAATGTCTTGAGGCCTCAGGTCAAAGAAAGCCAGAACTTCCCTGAAGAATTTTGAGCCGGGAGGGGCAAACCCGCGGTTCATATGGTCTGTGAAAACGACTACCTCCCCGTCTTTGGGTTGAGGTATTTCCTCAGACGGGTGAGGGGCACGATAGGACATGACCTTCTTTTTTGGCAGATGGCCCGACGCTACAAACTCGACAAGTTTGCTTTTGGTGACTGTGGATGGAGCCCAGTTGCAAGTCACAGAGGCCTTAGCCGCCTTAGGAGCCATAACAGCAGTGGCCTATGACAAAGTAAAAGGTTCCGGTTCAAATTTATTTAAAATAGCGGCTTAAGCAAGGGGCCTAATGATATAAGGGTAATTGTGCAGTGAAGTTTAAGCCGCTAACAGGATCAACAGTGATTCAAAGATTTTTTAAGGTCATGAGAGGAAAGCAAGGCTTACAGTTTAGTGTCACTTATTTAAGCCGGAGGCCTATACAGTGGTGGTAAAGTAAGTTTTCCAGAAGAGAATTTCTGGGTGATAGAAACAAGTTTCATGGATAACAGTTATTATTATGGATCAAACTATTGCTCTAAAGGAGAAATTTTCTAGACCTAAAACCAGGGCAGAGAAGCTCAGGCATCCAAAGGAGGCTTTTAAATAAGAAAAATGAGATCTATTTCTGTACAAGATCAACGCAAACAGCTACCGCAGCAGTTCTGTACAGTTTTTACAATCTAAACAGGCTGTGGAAGTGCATCTAGCAAGGATTCGCATTGGGCGGCGATGAACCTGATGAACTTGGCGGAGCTTTAAGATAGATCTAAGGAAAGGGAAGAAAGGAACTCACGGATGAGGTTGAGCTGCGGAGGCTCGCCCTAGATCTCTGGTTACAATCAGGTTGATGCAGCGGCCTGAGTTGACGAAGACGAGGGGGTCGATGGTGACGGCGGCGGAGCTTGAGCGGCAGAGAGGAGAGGAAGAAGACGACTGAAGGGGTAACAGGGAAAGGACCCGAGTCGTGGCTATTTATAATGAGAAGATGAATGAGACAGTGCGGGAAACGAGGAGATAACAATTATTATCCAGCGGCCCCGATGCCTCGATTTTCGGAACAGTCAGTAAAGAAGAGATCCGTTGAAGGATTCGGTGGAATAAAAAATGAGTTAAAGGAAGGATGACGTCACGCCGAGTTAAGACGGATCCAGATGATGATGTCATGGCGGGTTAACAAAAACCCTCTATATAGTCAGAAGACTGAAGATTTAATTCTTCAAAAATATTTTTTAGATTGACATGAACAGGTTCAAATCAATCCGGGGCCTAATGTTGGGGATATGACTATTTGTGTAAGCCGCCCAGGAGGGGCCGGGTTACGCAAAGAGTCTTCATCAGAGGAAGCCCAAGGCCAAGCATGAAGATGGTGGTTCAATAAAGAGCTTAAGGCCCACAGGCGGCTTAAGCCCATTGTAGTAAACCGCCATGAGCATGACTTGTAATGTAAGGTAGATTTAACTGGTCACCGAGCCGGACTTTGTTTATAAGCCGGCTGGGACTCTGTAAGCCACAAGGGGCAACCCGTGTATATAAGGGGACGACCTGTGGGCGACTTAGGGCAAGAAACAACACATCGAGAACCGGGCATAGCGTGTCTTGCTCCCTGGTTATCGAAACATCAATACCAACCCAACTAGACGTAGGCCTTACCTTCACCGTAAGGGGCCGAACTAGTATAAACTCTCTCGTGTCCCTTATCCCGACTTAACCCCCTCAAGCTTCCTAGTTGCGATGGCTCCACAACTAAGTCCTTTCACGAGGACATCTGACGTGACTATTCCATGACACCTCAGGAGGGAGATCAGCTGTATAATTGGGCACCTTGCGAGGACCCTTAAAATCTTTGGGCAGACGTTCATTATGCAAATCCGGCACTAGACATGACACTCCAACTGCTCTGGAAATTGTCCCAGCTCCCGTCGAGGTTGAAGGGGTCACCGGAGGTTCCTGATAAGCCCCCAGTTGAGCCGCCGCCGCCTCATGGCGGGATTTGGCATCATCCACGATTGCCTGAGCATCAGTCATCGGATCAAGGTACATGTTATTATCATGGGGCAGGTTACGGCTCTGCTCACTTCTAGAGACTCAATACACCGGCTGTAACTTCAACTTGGGCAAGGGGTCGAATGTACATGATCACGACTATACGAGTAAGCCGCATGCTGCACAATAGCCGTCTGAAGGAGCTCGACCGTGTTTCGGGTCTCCACCTGATATAGACCGAACCTTGTGGCGAGATCTAATCTGTTGTTGCGGCCCGACCTTTCACGACACTCCACCTTCAGTAGTAGTAGCCTCTCGCCTGCGCACGCGATGTACGTGAAGTAGAGGGATTGAACCTTATGGTCCAGCACAAGAAAACCAATCTCGATGACGGTAAACAATTTCCGCGAAGAGAAATCGCAACACAGAGGTTTTCTAAAGTTTCCTCCAAAACCTAGGGATTTTTAGATAGCTCCCCAAAACTCGATACAGGTATTTACCCTAAAAACACAACGTGTCTATTCGTAAAAATATAACCTGCCTTACATTGAACGCATCATGGCTTTATATAGTAGCCGACCATCTAACTTGCCTTGAAAAGCAAACCGACCTTCTATCTATAACTCAAATAAAATCCGGACTCTCCTAAAATATAAACGTAATTGCCTTTTGCATCTCGGCAGTTTCATTTTATTCCTAAAACTAACAAACCGACTCATACTGTGCGCCATCTCCGTGCCATACGTGAACTACCGGTCTGGTGGACCCCAACCCTGATCGCACAAGGAAAATAATCTCCACCATTTAAATCTGCTGACCTGCACCTCTAGCTCCAGCGGCCTTAATCGTGAGAAATAATAACAGCTTATGATTCCGTGATTAATCTCAAGAAAACAAATCTCCTAGACGTGTATAACTTGGACATGTTTCAGATGTAGCAACCAAAAGAAATAACCAGATTGATGCACACCTTGATCAAACATGCTAGTGTAATCCTTCTTTCCATGTACACACATGTATCTCTCCCCAGGTAATGCATGCACGTCCAACATCTTATTTTCCTCTTTCTTAAGCGAGTGCGTCTCCGCCAATACCATAGTATGCATGCATGTAACTTCAACTAATTTTGCAATCTTTTCCGTGTACTTTTTATCAATGCTAGTATAGTTTGGCAAATATACATCATTAACAATAACTAATGGAGCAATGATAACTTGATCCTGGTGGGTAGCTTGTACGTCGTCGTTGTCGTTGGTCCGACTACATGCAAAACTGGTCGAATCACCACCGCAACTAGTGACTCACCCTCGATCGGAATAGCCGCCAGCTGGGTCGCTGCTGCTAACTTGTTATCCACTGGGTTAGAAAAGTGCCCTGGTGGTGGTGTCAGGAAACATTGTGGTGGTGTTTCATTGGGGGCGGATTAGGACCCGTCTCCTCCCTTGGTACTGTCTCAAGTTGACGAGGTTGAGACGCCCGACTTCCATGCACATCCAGGTGTAACGCCCCGGATTCGATGCGCCAGGTGTCTGCCAGTTATTCGTCGTTGTTGTCATGTCATTTTGCTTGCGTGTTGCATTTTATCATGTCATCATGTGCATCTCATTTCGCATACGTGTTCGTCTCATGCATCCGAGCTTTTTCCCCGTTGTCCGTTTCGCGATCCGGCACTCCTATGTCATCCGGCATCCCCTTCTTGTCTCTCATTGTGAGCGGGTGTTAAACTTTCTCAAAATGGACCAAGGTTTGCCAAGTGGCCTTGGTATAGCACCGGTAGACCGCCTGTCAAGTTTCGTGCCATTTGGAGGTCGTTTGATACTCCAATGGTTAACCGGGTAACCGTAAAGGTCTCTTTTGTTGCAGCCCAACACCCTTCCAAAGTGGCCCAAAACCCAGCTAACTCCCCTCCATGCTCTCGGTCGTTCGATCACGATCGCGTGGCCGAAAACCGCTCCCCATTTGGAGTCTCCTAGCTCCCTCTACCTATATAAACACCTCCCCCTCCAAAAATCCCGGTCTAACCATAGCCTCCCCTTCCTCTGCGCCGCCGGACACATCTCCCCGGCTGCCCGGACATGTCCGCCGCCGCCCTGCCCAATCCGGAGTCGCCATGTGTCGCCGCCGCCAAATCCCCCGCGCGCCGCCGCCCGGGGCCCAGATCCGGCCCGCCCCGGGTCGAACCGGGCCGCGTTGGGCCCGCATCCGCCATCGCCCGCGCCACCTCGCTGCTCGACGCCGGCGAACTCCGCCACGCCGGCGAGCGCCCTCGCCGCCGCGCCCGCCGGGCCCGTCCTCGCCCGCCGCCCCGCTCTTCGTTGCCGGCGCCGCTGCGCCTCGGCTCCCGGCTGGGCCGCTGCCCGCCGTCGGGGCCCCGCCGCTGTGCCTCGCCGCCCCTAGCCGCCGCCACCGTCGCCTCCGGCCGTCCCCGCCGCCGCCCTGGCCCGCGGGTCCTCCGACCTCGCCGCCGGCCCCGCCCGGCCGGATCTCGGGCCGCAGCTCCAGGAGCTGCCGGATCCGGCGCCCCTCGACCTCCCTGGCCACCTCCCCGAGCCCGGCCACTGCCTCTCTCGTCTCCGGCGACGCAGCTCCGACGAGATCCCGATGTGCATCGTAATCCGTGCCGAAACCCTAAGGTTGACCCGAAATTTCTCTAAGTCCCTGATAATTTTGCATAATCATGCCATGTTCATCGCATCATAACTTTGTGCGTACTGCTCCGTATTGTGCGTGTAATATGTCAAATTGTTCGCCTCGACGAGTACTTCATTTCATCCCATTGCATCGTTTTCATTTGACCTCATCTTGATGACCGAAATGCTGTTGGAAGAGTGCATGTTGATGTTAATCTGCTGAAACTGTTATAACTTGCTCATTTGTCATTTTTGCCATGTTTGATTTGTGCATCCTATGAGCATGAGCCCTACATGTGTTTTGATCTATGCCATGTCATCTTTCCATAGGTGCAAACCATGTATTTTTGTGACTTGTGTAGTGAGTGCATCAAGCTTGTTAAGTGGGGTACTTGCTGTTGCTGTTTTCCTGACAGATTCTGTTATATTTTGTTGCTATGTAAACATGCTGCTACAAGTCATTTCGTGCATTATTCTGGGGATGTTCACTAATGATGTTTTGTTATACATGTCTTGCTCTATCCATTCATGCCCTTGGTTGCAATTATAGCCTGCTGTATCTTGTTGTAAACTTGCTCCGAAGTTGCTAAATGATGTTGCTGTCAGCCTGTTAACATGAAGTTCAGTTTTGGCCATATGCTTTTCTAGTGATCCATGCATCCTATGACCTTGCTCTTGCCATGTATAGCTTCACAAACATGTTTTCTTACTGTTGGTTGCCTTTCCATGCCATGTTTTGCTATGTAGTGAGTGGTTCAAGCTCACCAACATGCCTACTTATTGTTGCTCCTACCATGTTTGAATCTGTAATATAACTTGCCATGTTTACATGGGTGCCATCATATTTTCTGTGCCCTTTTGGCTCATGGTCAGTAAGGGACTTTTGTTCTATGATTTTAGTAGATTCATGCCATGCCTTTGTTTTCCATGATAAGTTCCTGTAACATGTTGTTTGATAGCTCTAAACATTGCAACCTGATGTTATTTCTGCAAAGTCTGAAACTGTTATTATTTCCAATCTTACCATGTCCTTTTGAGCATGTTCTAGCTGTTTCTGGAGATAGCTCAGTGTTCATGTCTTGTTATGCTTTACCTGTACTTCATGCTCATGCCTTTTGTTCTTATGTTGGGGTGCTGTAGCTTATTATTTTGATGCTTGTAATATGCCTAGTTGCTGTTATGGACAGATTGTTGTTATGACTTGTATAGCGTGTGTGTTGCACCGTTGCTCCGTTTTGAGTGTGCTCTATATGAAATTTGCTTAGAATTGCATGTAGTTCCATATCACCATGTTGCATCGTTGTTTTGGTGTGTTTTCTTGATGTTTGGGTGCATTTTGCATCAATGCAATGCTTAACTTGTTTTGCTCATATCTTCTAGGCCGTAGCTCCGAATTAAATGAACTTTATATGTAACTTGACTAGAATTTCATGTAGATCCTCTTGGTGCATCTTAACTTGCTGTTTAATAACTTTAACATAAGGTTTATTCAGTTCTGGACCAATTTCGAAATATGCATATGAGGATTTACCGGAATTGCTATATGTTGTTTCCGGCCTCATTTAAACTTGCCTTGATGTGTTGCTCTTGTATGCATCATCTCTTGCCATGAGTAGCCTCATCTAGCTTTGTCATGCATCATGCTTGTTGTGCATCATGTCTTGTTCATGTGTGGTGTGTTTACCATGTTGTGTGCTTCTTCTCGATAGTTCCCGTTTCGTTGCGATCATGAGGATTCGTTCGTCTATGCTTGGTTCGTCTTCGTGGCTTCATCTTCTTCATGGACTCGTTCTTCTTCCTTGCGGATTTCAGGCAAGATGACCGCTACCCTGGATCTCATTACTATCATTGCTATGCTAGTTGCTTCGTTCTATCGCTATGCTGCGTTACCTATCTTTAGCTTTTCAAGCCTCCCAAATTGCCATGAACCTCTAACCTTTGACACCATTCCTAGCAAACCGTTGCTTGGCTATGTTACCGCTTTGCTCAGCCCCTCTTATAGCGTTGCTAGCTGCAGGTGAAGTTGAAGATTGCTCCATGCTGGACAGGGTTTATGTTGGGATGTGACAATATCTCTTATACTATTAATGCATCTATATATTTGGTAAAGGGTGGAAGGCTCGGCCTTATGCCTGGTGTTTTGTTCCACTCTTGCCGCCCTAGTTTCCGTCATACCGTGTTATGTTCCCGGATTTTGCGTTCCTAACGCGGTCGGGTGATTTATGGGACCCCCCTGACAGTTCGCTTTGAATAAAACTTGTCCAGCAAGGCCCAACCTTGGTTTTACCATTTGCCTCACCACCACCTATACCCTTCCCTTAGGTCGGCCAACCCAAGGGTCATCTTTATTTTAGCCCCCCCGGGCCAGTGCTTGTCTTAGTGTTGGTCCGAACTGAGCCGCCTGCGGGGCCCCCTCGGGGCAACTCGAGGTCTGGTTTTACTCGTAGCCTATCTCATCCGGTGTTGCCTTGAGAACGAGATATGTGCAGCTCCGATCAGGATTGTCGGCACATCAGGCGGTCTTGCTGGTCTTGTTTTACCATTAACGAAATGTCTTGTAAACCGGGATTCCGAGACTGATCGGGTCTTCCTGGGAGAAGGTATATCCTTCGTTGATTGCGAGAGCTTATCATGGGCTAAGTTGGGACACCCCTGCAGGGTATAAACTTTCGAGAGCCGTGCCCGCGGTTATGTGGCAGATGGGAATTTGTTAATGTCCGGTTGTAGATAACTTGACACCAGATCCGAATTAAAATGCATCAACTGTGTGTGTAGCCGTGATGGTCTCTTCTTGGCGGAGTCCGGGATGTGAACACGGTCTTTGGGTTATGTTTGACGTAAGTAGGAGTTCAGGATCACCTCTTGATCATTTCTAGCTTCACGACCGTTCCTTTGCTTCTCTTCTCGCTCTTATTTGCGTATGTTAGCCACCATATTATGCTTAGTCGCTGCTGCAACCTCACCACTTTACCCCTTCCTTTCCCATTTAGCTTTGCTAGTATTGATACCCATGGTAATGGGATTGCTGAGTCCTCGTGGCTCACAGATTACTACAGCAACAGTTGCAGGTACAGGTTATGCGATGATCTTGACGCGAGCGCGATGTTTGCTTGTTTTGGAGTTCTTCTTCTGCTTCTTCTTTGATCAGGGGATAGGTTCCAGGTCGGCAGCCTGGGCTTGCAGGGTGGATATTGTTTGAGTTTCTGTTTATGTATCATCCGTAGTCGGATGTTGCTCTTATGTATTGTGATGTTGTATTCGTGTGGCATTGTGTGCCTTTTGTATGTATCCCCATCTATTATGTAATGTTGATGTAATGATATCCACCTTGCAAAAGCGTTTCAATATGCGGGTCTATCCTTGGTGGGACCTTCGAGTTCCTATTGGATAGGGTCGCATATTGGACGTGACAAGTTGGTATCAGAGCCTCGACCGACCTTAGGAGCCTCCCTTGATTGATCGTGTAGTTTGGCCGTTGTTGAGTCTAGAAGAAAACTGTTTTCGGAGTCTAGTTATATCGGAGAGTAGGAGTTCTTTTTACTCCTCAGCCCCTTCGTCGCTCTGGGGAGGAATCTTGACGTAGGTGTTTTGAACTACTCCTCTTCCCCTTCAAATTTTTCTTTAGGATCACGCGGTTAGTTTCGTGAGTTGTCCATCCTCTTTTATCCGGTGCATCTCTCGTCAAGCTGATTCGAACCTCTTTGTCTTTGGGAGCAATCCTCAGCTCTTTTCGATCGATGTTGTTTCCCTGTCCGAAGTCGTCTTTCTTTTTCCCACCCGCCCACCTCTTTTCATCTCGGAGCCGGAGTCCGTAATCGAGTATCCATCCTACTCGTGTGAAGTTTTTGCTTTCTTTCCTCAATGATTTCAACCGGTGTTTTTCTCTTCAAGTTATTCATCGGTTTTTCCCCTTCCAGTTGCCTGTGTTTTTCCCACCCTCCCACCCTCTTCTTCCCGGAGCCTGAGTCTGTTTCGAGCATCAATCTCATTCGTACGGAGCCTCTTCAGTCTTCCCTCAATTATCTCAACCGGTGAATTCTCTTCTCGTTCGTCATTCTGCATCTCTTTCTTTTCCAGTGGACTCAATTCAAGTTTTCGGTGTTGATCATATTCTTTTCCTCGGCTCAAGTGTTTTCCCTGTTCGGTCGCCTCTCACCAGTTTATCCTTCCGGAGTGTTCAAGACATCTCAGAGATTCGTCTGTGTTCGAACTAATTCGAGGTTGTCACCTCATTCAAATATTTCAATTGTTCCGGTGCATCATCTATCTGTTCAACATCCCTTTCCAACGGTGTTATCTTTTTAGTGGGCCCTAACCCACAGGTCTTTTCCCAGGATCTTACCTGACTCTTCTGATTCCCCCGGAGTTATTTCTCATTTCTTTTCAAGTTTGACGTAAGAATGGATCCCATCAGTCACATGCCTTCTCCAAGATCTCGTTCAAATTCTTTTCATTGTTGGCTCAACCTCTTCGCTTGTCATTCTCCCAGAGTACCTCAGTAAATTTTTGATGGGGTTTTTCTCGTCGTCATTTGAAGATCGAAGAAGAGTTTTTCCCCTAAATCATGTCCGTTCTCCCGGAGATTCACGATGCTAGCTCGATGTTATCCTATCAAATTGTTTCAAGTCATGCAAATTCTTTTCATCCATCTGGAGCATTTCAGGAGTTGCTTTCTCTCTCGATCATCCAGAGGCCATCTTTTCGGAAGATTTCTTCATTCTAAGTTTTCAGATTCGTTCTCCAATTATTCTATATCCGTGCCCCTTCGTTCATCTCAATATTCTTCCGATGCTTCGTTCAAGTGTTCCTTGATCAGTTCGAGTTCTTCCATTCTTTTGCATCTAATTCCCTCAAGTATCCTTTTGTTCTTCTAATTCTTCCCAGTGATTCAGTACCTTTCAGCAGTCATTTTTTGAATTCTTACGGTGGTTTGTTCAAGATTCTTTTTCCTTGTTTATCATATTAATCCATTCGTTCTTTTCAATCCTACCGGTGGTTCATGAAGACTTTCTCAAGTTTTGCGCCATATACCCTCCCTTAATCCTTTTCAAGAAGAATAAGTAGTATGCAAAATCCATTGCTTGTCATCAATTAAATTTGATGAAGGATAAGCATACAATAAATCTTATTTTTCTTTCATTCAAGTGATTAATCCTTTTCTTCGGAGTTTGTTCTTGATGAATAAATTCTAGTTCCAAGTGTTTTCATCTTGTCTTTTCCGGAGTTCAAATTTCCTCAGCCATCTCGTCGGAAGCCCCATCTAAATCATCGCGGGGCCTTAATCTTATTCTTTCATCCTTCAACTCTATCTCATTGTCCTTTTGTTTACCAGAGTTCTTCATGGTGGTTCTTCATGATTTAATTCATTCTTCAAGAGTTCATCAAGATTCTTGTTGGCGGAGTTCAACTATCTTTTCTTCTCGCGTCTCGAAGTGCAATTAATTCTCCGAATTCTTTTGAAGTGGAGTTTTGCATTTCTTCGTTCTTCTCAGCTATTCAATCTTTTCCTGTTGTGGTCGGTTATCACCTCATAATTTGAGATACTATCCATAAGTCCACAACAAGCAATTCTTTTCATTGTTGATTTTCTCAACAACTCCGTTTAAACCTTCCTCCTAAAGTTGCTTTCTATTTCATTCGTGGCACAAGTTGTCATTTTCTTCTCCGTTCTTTTCTTTCAACTATTTCCTTTCTTTCCGGAGTTTTTGTGTCATGTCTTCATCAAGTATCATTCCATTCTCTCAAGCTCATGTTCTATTCCCCCATGTTTCAGCCGAAGTGCTGCCTAAATCCTTTCAGTCTTATCCGTTTCTTTTCTCATTCTAACCACTCCGGTTAGAACGAGTGATTTCATAGCCTATCCGAATCCATGAGCTTTGATTCTCGTCATTCCCCTCTTCTTCTCGAGTGCTCTCGACTCGTTACTTCTTCTCTTGAGTTCTTGTTTCACCTCATTCCTTTTTCCCTTCCGTCTCGGTCCTAAGATCTCGGGACGAGATCTCTTGTTAGTGGAGGAGTGTTGTAACGCCCCGGATTCGATGCGCCAGGTGTCTGCCAGTTATTCGTCGTTGTTGTCATGTCATTTTGCTTGCGTGTTGCATTTTATCATGTCATCATGTGCATCTCATTTCGCATACGTGTTCGTCTCATGCATCCGAGCTTTTTCCTCGTTGTCCGTTTCGCGATCCGGCACTCCTATGTCATCCGGCGTCCCCTTCTTGTCTCTCGTTGTGAGCGGGTGTTAAACTTTCTCGGAATGGACCGAGGTTTGCCAAGTGGCCTTGGTATAGCACCGGTAGACCGCCTATCAAGTTTCGTGCCATTTGGAGGTCGTTTGATACTCCAACGGTTAACCGGGTAACCGTAAAGCCCTCTTTTGTTGCAGCCCAACACCCCTTCCAAAGTGGCCCAAAACCCAGCTAACTCCCCTCCATGCTCTCGGTCGTTCGATCACGATCGCGTGGCCGAAAACCGCTCCCCATTTGGAGTCTCCTAGCTCCCTCTACCTATATAAACACCTCCCCCTCCAAAAATCCCGGTCTAACCCTAGCCTCCCCTTCTTCTGCGCCGCCGGACACATCTCCCCGGCTGCCCGGACATGTCCGCCGCCGCCCTGCCCAATCCGGAGTCGCCATATGTCGCCGCCGCTAAATCCCCCGCGCGTCGCCGCCCGAGGCCCAGATCCGGCCCGCCCCGGGTCGAACCGGGCCGCGCCGGGCCCGCATCCGCCGTCGCCCGCGCCACCTCGCCGCTCGTCGCGAACTCCGCCACGCCGGCGAGCGCCCTCGCCGCCGTGCCCGCCGGGCCCGTCCTCGCCCGCCCCGAGCGCCTGCTCGTCGCCCCGCTCTTCGTTGCCGGCGCCGTTGCGCCTCGGCTCCCGGCCTCGCCGCTGCCCGCCGTCGGGGCCCCCACGCCGTGCCTCGCCGCCCCTAGCCGCCGCCACCCCTCGCCTCCGGCCGTCCCCGCCGCCGCGCTGGCCCGCGGGTCCTCCGACCTCGCCGCCGGCCCCGCCCGGCCGGATCTCGGGCTGCAGCTCCGAGAGCTGCCGGATCCGGCGCCCCTCGACCTCCCCAGCCACCTCCCCGAGCCCGGCCACTGCCTCTCTCGTCTCCGGCGACGCAGCTCCGACGAGATCCCGACGTGCATCGTAATCCGTGCTGAAACCCTAAGGTTGACCCGAAATTTCTCTAAGTCCTTGATAATTTTGCATAATCATGCCATGTTCATTGCATCATAACTCTGTCCGTACTGCTCCGTTTTATGCGTGTAATATGTCAAATTGTTCGCCTCGACGAGTACTTCATTTCATTCCATTGAATCATTTTCATTTGAGCTCATCATGATGCCCAAAATGCTGTTGGAAGAGTGCATGTTGATGTTAATCTGCTGAAACTGTTATAACTCGCTCATTTGTCATTTTGGCCATGTTTGATGTGTGCATCCTGTGAGCATGAGCCCTACATGTGTTTTGATCTATGCCATGTCATCTTTCCATAGGTGCAAACCATGTATTTTTGTGACTTGTGTAGTGAGTGCATCAAGCTTGTTAAGTGGGGTACTTGCTGTTGCTGTTTTCCTGACAGATTCTGTTATATTTTGTTGCTATGTAAACCTGCTGCTACAAGTCATTTCGTGCATTATTCTGGGGATGTTCACTAATGATGTTTTGTTATACATGTCTTGCTCTATCCATTCAAGCCCTTGGATGCAATTATAGCCTGCTGTAGCTTGTTGTAAACTTGCTCTGAAGTTGCTAAATGATGTTGCTGTCAGCCTGTTAACATGAAGTTCAGTTTTGGCCATATGCTTTTCTAGTGATCCATGCATCCTATGACCTTGCTCTTGCCATGTATAGCTTCACAAACATGTTTTCTTACTGTTGGTTGCCTTTCCATGCCATGTTTTGCTCTGTAGTGAGTGGTTCAAGCTCACCAACATGCCTACTTATTGTTGCTCCTGCCATGTTTGAATCTGTAATATAACTTGCCATGTTTACATGGGTGCCATCATATTTTCTGTGCCCTTTTGGCTCATGGTCAGTAAGGGACTTTTGTTCTATGATTTTAGTAGATTCATGCCATGCCTTTGTTTGCCATGATAAGTTCCTGTAACATGTTGGTTGATAGCTCTGAACATTGCAACCTGATGTTATTTCTGCAAAGTCTGAAACTGTTATTATTTCCAATCTTACCATGTCCTTTTGAGCATGTTCTAGCTGTTTCTGGAGAAAGCTCAATGTTCATGTCTTGTCATGCTTTACCTGTAATTCATGCTCATGCCTTTTGTTCTTATGTTGGGGTGCTGTAGCTTATTGTTTTGATGCTTGCAATATGCCTAGTTGCTGTTATGGACAGATTGTTGTTATGACTTGTATAGCATGTGTGTGTTGCACCGTTGCTCCGTTTTGAGTGTGCTCTATATGAAATTTGCTTAGAATTGCATGTAGTTCCATATTACCATGTTGCATCCTTGTTTTGGTGTGTTCTCTTGATGTTGGGGTGCATTTTGCATCAATGCCATGCTTAACTTGTTTTGCTCGTATCTTCTAGGCCGTAGCTCCGAATTAAATGAACTTTATATGTAACTTGACTAGAATTTCGTGTAGATCCTCTTGGTGCATATTAACTTGCTGTTTAATAACTTGAACATAAGGTTTATTCAGTTCTGGTCCAATTTCGAAATATGCATATGAGGACTTACCGGAATTGTTATATGTTGTTTCCGGCCTCATTTAAACTTGCCTTGATGTGTTGCTCTTGTATGCATCATCTCTTGCCATGAGTAGCCTCATCTAGCTTTGTCATGCATCATGATTGTTGTGCATCCTGTCTTGTTCATGTGTGGTGTGTTTACCATGTTGTGTGCTTCTTCTCGATAGTTCCCGTTTCGTTGCGATCGTGAGGATTCGTTCGTCTACTCTTGGTTCGTCTTCGTGGTTTCATCTTCTTCATGGACTCGTTCTTCTTCCTTGTGGGATTTCAGGCAAGATGACCGCTACCCTGGATCTCATTACTATCATTGCTATTCTAGTTGCTTCGTTCTATCACTATGCTGCGTTACCTATCTTTAGCTTTTCAAGCCTCCCAAATTGCCATGAACCTCTAACCTTTGACACCATTCCTAGCAAACCGTTGCTTGGCTATGTTACCGCTTTGCTCAGGCCCTCTTATAGCGTTGCTAGCTGCAGGTGAAGTTGAAGATTGCTCCATGGTGGACAGGGTTTATGTTGGGATATCACAATATCTCTTATATTATTAATGCATCTATATATTTGGTAAAGGGTGGAAGGCTCGGCCTTATGCCTGGTGTTTTGTTCCACTCTTGCCGCCCTAGTTTTTGTCATACCGGTGTTATGTTCCCGGATTTTGCGTTCCTAACGCGGTCGGGTGATTTATGGGACCCCCCTGACAGTTCGCTTTGAATAAAACTTGTCCAGCAAGGCCCAACCTTGGTTTTACCATTTGCCTCACCACCACCTATACCCTTCCCTTAGGTCGGCCAACCCAAGGGTCATCTTTATTTTAGCCCCCCCGGGCCAGTGCTTGTCTAAGTGTTGGTCCGAACCGAGCCGCCTGCGGGGCCCCCTCGGGGCAACTCGAGGTCTGGTTTTACTCGTAGCCTGTCTCATCCGGTGTTACCCTGAGAACAAGATATGTGCAGCTCCTATCGGGATTGTCGGCGCATCGGGCGGTCTTGCTAGTCTTGTTTTACCATTGTCGAAATGTCTTGTAAACCAGGATTCCGAGACTGATCGAGTCTTCCTGGGAGAAGGTACATCCTTCGTTGATCGCGAGAGCTTATCATGGGCTAAGTTGGGACACCCCTACAGGGTATAAACTTTCGAGAGCCGTGCCCGCGGTTATGTGGTAGATGGGAATTTGTTAATGTCCGGTTGTAGATAACTTGACACTAGATCTGAATTAAAACGCATCAACCGTGTGTGTAGCCGTGATGGTCTCTTCTCGGCGGAGTCCGGGAAGTGAACACGGTCTTTGGGTTATGTTTGACGTAAGTAGGAGTTCAGGATCACCTCTTGATCATTTCTAGCTTCACGACGTTCCTTTGCTTCTCTTCTCGCTCTTATTTGCGTATGTTAGCCACCATATTATGCTTAGTCGTTGCTGCAACCTCACCACTTTACCCCTTCCTTTCCCATTTAGTTTTGCTAGTCTTGATACCCATGGTAATGGGATTGCCGAGTCCTCGTGGCTCACAGATTACTACAATAGCAGTTGCAGGTACAGGTTATGCGATGATCTTGACGCGAGCGCGATGTTTGCTTGTTTTGGAGTTCTTCTTCTGCTTCTTCTTCGATCCGGGGATAGGTTCCAGGTCGGCAGCCTGGGCTAGCAGGGTGGATATTGTTTGAGTTTCTGTTTATGTATCATCCGTAGTCGGATGTTGCTCTTATGTATTGTGATGTTGTATTCGTGTGGCATTGTGTGCCTTTTGTATGTATCCCCATCTATTATGTAATGTTGATGTAATGATATCCACCTTGCAAAAGCGTTTCAATATGCGGGTCTATCCTTGGTGGGACCTTCGAGTTCCTTTTGGATAGGGTCGCATATTGGGCGTGACACCAGGTATACCGAGGATTCACCTGTGCATCAGAGTGTTAGGACCTGCCCCAGGAGTGTTAAACAAATGCCTTGGGTCAAACGACGGTGGCAGGCGACTCTGGTACTGTCTCTGGAATACTGCATTAGATGCATCCTGATTCAGACTCAAATGCCAGGCTTCAGCCTTCACAAGTTCCACTCCTACGTCCATCTAAGCCCTCAGCGTAGCCGTTTGGATATTCTTAGCTGCAATATCCTCTTGGGCTTTGGTTATTTCATCCCGAACCTTTGTGATCTTTGCATTGTGCTCCGACTGATTCGCCGCAGTAACCTTTGTTTCTAGCAAAGTTGTCAAAGTGCCCAAGAGATCTGACAAAACATGAGCCGGCGACCTATCTAAGTCACCAACACCAGCTGCCGCAGCAGCAGTCGAGCCAGATGTCATAGCTGCAGCTGTTGATGAATTGAGAGTCGGCCCTGTGCTAGCCATGAAGATTGCAGCCCTACACGGCGGCTCATAGGGGTCCAGAATACTGTCGCCATTGGAATAGCCCCCAAGACCACTGTCTTGAAGCTGATAAATCTAATCCTTCTCTCCGGTCGAGGACTCATCACCTAAATAGATGAGAGTCTCTCCTCCAGATACAGAATCCTCCACAAGATCCATGCCATGCGTGAAGTCGACGAACACACTCTTCCGGCCGGGTTGAATCTGGGCGGGTTGCATGCGCCGAGCCGACTCGATGATGTCGATGGAGGTGTTCGGCTCAGGCTCAGGCTCTGATTCACTGATCTTTTTGATGAAGACATGAATTCCGCCGAAGGGGACCCGGTACCCGTACTCGATTGAGTTGGCCTAGGGGCCCCAGCCAGCATCGTCGATGTAGAGCTTGCCACAACGACTCTTGATCATCCTGCCAACGATGTATCCCTTGATCCCTGGGAAAGATCCCTTCAAGAACTCGAAACCACCATGTGTTGGCCCCACGGTGGGCACAAACTGTCATGGGTTTAACACAGCAAATGTCCTAGCGAACAGACTTATGCGTGGAGCCATCGCAACGTAGGTTAGCTTGAAGGGGTTGAACGGGATGAGAGACACATGTTTACCCAGGTTTGGCCCCTCGCAATCTAGGTAAAAGCCTACAACATGCTTTGAGTTGTATTGCTTGAGTATCGATTACAAGGGAGCGGATTCGCTTGAACTACCTATCGATTGATTGTAACTTAAGTTTACCCGCTGCAGGCTCTCGCCTTTGTATACACAGGTCGAGGCTCTGGGCTTAGAAGAGTCCAAGTCGGGTCATACTTCGTGACCGAGCCTAGTTCTAAGTCGCCTTGCCTTCTTAGGCAAGTCGCCATTTGGCAGCTTACACTTCTGGGTCACACACCATCTTCTGGTCTTGGTCTTTCGTCCAACTCATCGCGTAAGTTTAAGGCCTTATTGTTTAAGTCGCCAACACACCATCTTCATGTCCTGGTCTCTTGGGCATGTCTAAGGCCTTATTGTTTAAGTCGCCAACATATTAACCCGTCCCTTTTAGGGCGGGTTATACCATGGGGTTATATCCCCAACACTTAGCATTTTGAGGGGCCCACGATCACTAGTCCTTGCCATTGCAATAACTAAACATCCTGAAATATTTAACTTGAATGGACATTAGTTCAGTGAGATATATTCTGTTATGAATTACCAAAACCACCGGGAGATTAGTTGCACTTTAAATCTCCCCCTTTTTGGTAATTGATGACAACATATAGATTGAAGTTTCGACAAATGGTTAAATGAATGAAATAGATCGTCGCTTTGAGAAGTATGTGATAAGAAAGAGCTTCCCCTAAATTTGTGCATTATTAAAAAAATTTGTTTGAATGCAAATGCACAATCGATTAGGCTCATGGGCCACTCTTCCATGTCACATACAACTTGGTGGAGTGCACAAAATGATATGAATGGAATAATAAGCATGCATCACCAAAGATACAAGTGTATGATCATACACAAATAATGGTTAAGGATAAGCATTAAGCATCACATGAAGCATAGTATGATCAATTACAGATAACCAAAGTATCTCACACACATAACGAGCAAAGTAGCACGGATAAACAGACAAAGTAGCGAAAACTCAAGAAAAAACAACAAGCAAAAGGGAGACACATGCACACACACTCTCTCTCTCGCTCTCTCGCTCTGTCTCTCTCGAAGCATAATAATCTATATAAATTCTCCCCGTTTGGCAACAAGTACCAAAAAGTTTGAGTAGGTATAGAGCTATATGTCTCTCTTGGCATGATCCTCGGCAGCTCTTGAAGGTGATCTCTGGCTGGCAGCTCTGGTGTGTGTAGATGGTGTTCAGAGAAGTGCATCTGCGATGGCTCCATCTGACGTCCGCTGAGCTGGTGGAGTAGAGACTGGAGGTGGCACTGTAGAAGCAGCAACAGGTGCAAACATCGTAGTCCTCGTATCTGCATCAGGCACTGTAGAAGACGTAGGTGCCCTAAGCATTGTCGCGAACCTGTCAGTCGTCGGTCGATCATCTCCACTGTCATAAGTAGTAGCTCTGGCTGCGTCAACATCATCTGTGAGCTTCTCCACAATGGTCTGCACCTTAGTGATCTTTACATCAAGATCATGAACCTTAGTCTCGACTCTCCGCTCTAGGCTCTCCTGGTTGTTGGTGAGGTTGGCTAGACTTCACTCAATCCTCAGGGTGGCTTCCAGCAGATAAGTCATCTGGTCATTCTTGGACTTGAGGTTAGCAATAGGTGCATTGGGAGCGGAGGCCTTCTTGGCTACTTTTGCTACTGCAGCTACCTGGATCTTCTCTTGGGCTTGGGCAGATGTAGGGTGTGAAGGGTCCATCACCACTACATTGTCCTTGAACTCCGGGTGCAACGAGAAATGCTCACGGTCAAGTAGATATGTGCTCGTTCCAACCTTGGAGTTGATGAGCAACTAAATATGAGGACCAATCCACATGATCTCTTCTGGTCAGCTGCGGTTCTCTTGATTGTCTCAACAATAAGGCTCATTACTTTGAACTTCTTTGGCGTGTCAGACAAGTGTAGCAAGTTGATGGAGTGGCCACGGATCATCTTGTCATCTCTAGACTTGGGCAAGAGAGTATGCATTGATACGACCATTTTGCATCATGCTTTTATATCGATATTCATTGCATTATGGGCTGTTACTACACATTATGTCACAATACTTATACCTTTTCTCTCTTATTTTACAAAGTTTATATGAAGAGGGGGGATGCCGGCAACTGGAATTCTGGGATGGAAAAGGAGCAAATATTAGAGACCTATTCTACACAACTCCAAAAGTCCTGAGTTTTGGAATATATTAAAAATATTGGGCGAAGAAAGCACCAGAGGGGGGCCACCCACTATCCACGAGGGTGGAGGGCGCGCCCCCTGCCTCGTGGGCTACCTGGCAGCCCCCCGATGTACATCTTCTGGTATATGGTGTACTTTTCAATGAAAAAAATAAGGAAGCTTCCGGGACGAAGCGCCGCCGTCTCGAGGCGGAAACTTGGCAGAACCAATCTAGGGCTCCGGCGGAGTTGTTCTGCCAGGGAAACATCCCTCCGTGACGGGGAAATCATCGCCATCGTCATTACCATCGATCCTATCATTGAGAGGGGGTCAATATCCATCAACATCTTCACCAGCACCATCTCCTCTCAAACCCTAGTTCATCTCTTGTATCCTATCTTTGTCTCAAAACCTCAGATTGGTACCTGCGTGTTGCTAGTAGTGTTGATTACTCCTTGTAGTTGATGCTAGTTGGTTTATTCGGTGGAAGATCATATGTTCAGATCCTTTATGCATATTAATACCCCTCTAATTATGAACATGAATATGATTTGTGAGTAGTTACGTTTGTTCCTGAGGACATGGGAGAAGTCCTGTTATAAGTAGTCATGTGAATTTCGTATTCGTTTGATATTTTGATGAGATGTATGTTGTCTTTCCTCTAGTGGTGTTATGTGAACGTCGACTACATGACACTTCACCATTATTTGGGCCTAGGGGAAGGCATTGAGAAGTATTAAGTAGATGATGGGTTGCTAGAGTGACAGAAGCTTAAACCCTAGTTTATGCGTTGCTTCATAAGGGGCTGATTTAGATCCACATGTTTCTTGCTATGGTTAAGTTTACCTTAATTCTTCTTTCGTAGTTGTGGATGCTTGCGATAGGCCTTAATCATAAGTGGGATGCTTGTCCATGGAAGGGCAGTAACCAAGCACCGGTCCACCCACATATCAAATTATCAAAGTAGTGAACGCGAATCATATGAGCATGATGAAAACTAGCTTGACGATAATTCCCATGTGTCCTCGGGAGCGCTTTGCTTTACATAAGAGTTTGTCCAGGCTTGTACTTTTCTACAAAAAGGATTGGGCCACCTTGCTGCACCTTGTTTACTTCCGTTACTTGTTACCCGTTACAAATTACCGTATCACAAAACTATCTATTACCGATAATTTCAGTGCTTGCAGAGAATACCTTACTAAAAACCGCTTGCCATTTCCTTCTACTGCTCGTTGGGTTCGACACTCTTACTTATCGAAAGGACTACGATAGATCCCCTATACTTGTGGGTCATCAAGACTCTTTTCTGGCGCTGTTGTCGGGGAGTTTAGCACCTTTGGTAGGTGGAATTTGGTAAGGAAAAATTTATATAGTGTGCTGAAATATACTGTCACTTTTTACTATGGAAAATAATCCTTTGAGGGGCTTGTTCGGGGTATCTTCACCCCGACCAATAGAGCAAAGAGTTGCTCCTCAACCAACTAAACCTACTAAAAATGTTTACTTTGAAATTCCTTCGGGTATGATAGAGAAACTGCTAGCTAATCCTTTTATAGGAGATGGAACATTACATCCCGATATGCACCTAATTTGTGTGAACATGTTTACTTTGGAATTTCATCATAAGTTTTATCCTATGCATCTAGTTCATCGTGATCGTAATTATATATATAATTTTTGGCCTCACGAATAAGAAAGTATCGCTCAAGCTTGGGGGAGGCTTAAGTCAATGTTATATTCATGCCCCAATCATGAGCTCTCAAGAGAAATTATTATTCAAAAATTTTATGCTCGGCTTTCTCTCAATAATTGCTCCATGCTTGATACTTGTTGTACTGGTTCTTTTATGATGAAGACTATTGAATTCAGATGGGATTTATTGGAAAGAATTAAACACAACTCTGAAGATTGGGAACTCGACGAAGGTAAGGAGTCAGGTATAACACCTAAGTTTGATTGTGTTAACTCTTTTATGGATACCGATGCTTTTCGTGAATTTAGCACTAAATATGAACTTGACTCTGAGATAGTAGCTTCTTTTTGTGAATCATTTGCTACTCATGTTGATCTCCCTAAAGAGAAGTGGTTTAAATATCATCCTCCCATTGAAGTAAAAGTAGTAGAACCTATTAAAGTTGAAGAAAAGACTATCACTTATAATGTTGATCCTATTATTCCTACCACTTATATTGAGAAACCACCTTTCCATGTTAGAATAAAGGATCATACTAAAGCTTCAATTGTTGTTCGTAAGAGTAATGCTAGAACACCTACACCCCCTGAGCAAATTAAAGTTGAACCTAGTATTGCTATGGTTAAGGATCTCTTGGTCGATAATATTGATGGGCATGTCATTTACTTCTGTGAAGCTGCTAGGATTGCTACAACCGATACTAAAAATAAACATAGACCTGTTGTTGGCATGCCTGTTGTTTCTGATAAAATAGGGGATCATTGTTATCATGGCTTGTGTGATATAGGTGCTAGTGTGAGTGCAATACCTCATTCCTTATACAGAGAAATTATGCATGATATTGCACCTGCTGAGATAGAAGATATTGATGTTACAATTAAGCTTGCCAATAGAGATACTATTTCACCAATTGGGATTGTTAGAGATGTTGAAGTCTTGTGTGTGAAAGTTAAATATCATACCGATTTTATTGTTCTTGGTTCCCCACAAGATGACTTTTGTCCCATTATATTTGGTAGACCCTTCTTGAATACTGTTAATGCTAAGATAGATTGCGAAAAGGATATTGTTACTATTGGTTTAGGGGACATGTCTCATGATTTTAATTTTGCTAAATTCCGTAGACAACCCCATGATAAAGAATTGCCTAGTAAAGATGACATTATTGGTCTTGCTTCTATTGTCATGCCTCCTAATGATCCTTTAGAACAATATTTGCTAGACCATGAAAATGATATGTTTATGAATGAAAGAAGGGAAATAGATGAAGTATTCTTTAAACAGGGACCTATTTTGAAAAACAACTTGCCAGTTGAAATCTAGGGGATCCTCCTCCACCCAAGGGCGATCCCGTGTTTGAGCTTAAACCTTTACCCGGTACTCTTAAATACGCTTATCTTGATGAAAAGAAGATATATCCTGTTATTATTAGTGCTAACCTTTCAGAGCAGGAAGAAGAGAAATTATTGAAAACTCTGAAGAAGCACAGTGCTGTTATTGGATATACTCTTGATGATCTTAAGGGCATTAGTCCCACTCTATGCCAGCACAAAATAAAGCTAGATAAAGGTGCTAAACCAGTTGTTGATCACCAACGACGGTTAAATCCTAAGATGAAAGAAGAGGTAAGAAATGAAATACTAAAGCTTCTAGAGGCAGGTATAATTTATCCTGTTGCTGATAGTCAGTAGGTAAGTCCTGTCCATTGTATCCCTAAGAAGGGAGGTATTACTGTTGTTCCTAATGATAAAGATGAATTGATCCCACTAAGAATTGTTACAAGTTATAGAATGGTAATTGATTTCTGCAAATTAAATAAAGCTACTAGAAAAGATCATTACCCTTTACCTTTTATTGATCAAATGCTAGAAAGATTATCCAAACATACTCATTTTTGCTTTCTAGATGGTTATTCTGGTTTCTCTCAAATACCTGTGTCAAAAGAGGACCAGGATAAGACCACTTTTACTTGCCCTTCGGTACCTTTGCTTATAGACATATGCCTTTTGGTTTATTTAATGCACCTTCTACCTTTCAAAGATGTATGACTGCTATATTTTCTGACTTTTGTGAAAATATTGTTGAGGTTTTCATGGATGATTTCTCCGTGTATGGAACTTCTTTTGATGATTTCTTAAGCAACCTTGATCGAGTCTTGCATAGATGCAAAGAAACTAATCTTGTCTTGAATTGGGAGAAATGCCAACTTTATGGTTATTGTCTTCGGTCATAAGATTTCCGAAAGAGGTATTGAAGTTGATAAAGCTAAAGTTGATGCTATTGAAAAGATGCCGTGTCCCAAGGACATCAAAGGTGTAAGAAGTTTCCTTGGTCATGCCGGTTTTTATAGGAGGTTCATTAAAGACTTCTCAAAAATTTCTAGGCCTCTGACTAATCTCTTACAAAAAGATGTTCCTTTTGTCTTTGATGATTGTTGTGTAGAAGCATTTGAAATACTTAAGAAAGCCTTGATTTCTGCACCTATTGTTCAGCCACCTGATTGGAATTTACCCTTTGAAATTATGTGTGATGCTAGTGATTATGTTGTAGGTGCTGTTCTAGGACAAAGATTTGATAAGAAATTAAATGTTATCCAATATGCTAGTAAAACCCTAGACAGTGCCCAGAGAAATTATGCTACTACTGAAAAGTAATTTTTAGCTGTTGTATTTGCTTGTGACAAGTTCAGACCTTATATTGTTGATTCCAAAGTAACTGTTCACACTGATCATGATGTTATTAAATACCTTGTGGAAAAGAAAGATGCTAGACCTAGACTTATTAGATGGGTTCTCTTGCTACAAGAATTTGATGTGCATACTATTGATAGAAAGGGAGCTGAGAACCCCGTTGCAGACAACTTGTATAGGTTAGAGAATGTTCTTGATGACCCACTACCTATTGATGATAGCTTTCCTGATGAACAATTAGCTGTCATAAATGCTTCTCGTACTGCTCCATGGTATGCTGATTATGCTAATTACATTGTTGCTAAATTTATACCACCTAGTTTCACATACCAGCAAAAGAAAAAGTTTTTCTATGTTTTAGGACATTACTTTTGGGATGACCCACACCTTTATAAAGAGGGAGTAGATGGTGTCATTAGACGTTGTGTACCTGAGCATGAACAGGAACAGATCCTACGCAAGTGTCACTCCGAGGCATATGGAGGACACTACGCTGGAGATAGAACTGCAGACAAGGTATTGCAATCTGCTTTTTATTGGCCTACTCTTTTCAAAGATGCCCATAAGTTTGTCTTGTCTTGTGATGAATGTCAAAGAATTGGTAATATTAGTAGACGTCAAGAAATGCCTATGAACTATTCACTTGTTATTGAACCATTTGATGTTTGGGGCTTTGATTGTATGGGACCGTTCCTTCCTCTAATGGGTATACACATATTTTAGTTGCTGTTGATTGCATTACTAAGTGGGTAGAAGCTATTCCAACTAGTAGTGCTGATCATAACACTTCTATTAAGATGCTTAAAGAAGTTATTTTTTTCCAAGGTTTGGAGTCCCTAGATACTTAATGACTGATGGTGGTTCACATTTTATTCATTGTGCTTTTCGTAAAATGCTTGTTAAGTATGATGTTAATCATAGAATTGCATCTCCGTACCATCCACAGTCTAGCGGTCAAGTAGAATTGAGTAATAGAGAGATAAATTAATTTTGCAAAAGACTGTTAATAGATCTAAAAAGAATTGGTCCAAGAAACTTGATGATGCATTATGGGCCTATAGAACAAAAATCCTATGGGTATGTCTCCATATAAGATGGTTTATGGAGAAGCATGTCACTTACCTCTCGAACTAGAACACAAGGCATATTGGGCTACTAAAGAGCATGATTATGATTTCAAACTTGCCGATGAGAAGAGGCTATTTGACATTATCTCACTTGATGAATGGAGAACCCAGGCCTATGAGAATGCCAAACTGCTTAAAGAAAAGGTTAAAAGAGGGCATGACAAAAGGATACAAAAGCATGACTTTAATGTAGGTCATTATGTTTTGCTATACAACTCTCTTTTAAGATTTTTTGCAGGTAAGCTTCTCTCTAAATGAGAAGGTCGTTACGTTATCGAGGAAGTCTATCATTCCGGTGCCATAAAAATAAACAATGCCGAAGGCACAAATCCGAAGGTGGTGAACGGTCAGAGAATCAAACATTATATCTCAGGTAATCCCATAAATGTTGAAACCAATGTTATTGACACCGTAACCCCGGAGGAGTACATAAGGGACACTTTCCATAACGTTTCAGACTTCGAAAAGGAATAGGTATGTGGTACGGTAAGTAAACCGACTCCAAAACAGTTCTAATAGCAATTTTTCTGTGTTTTGGAATATTTAAAAATAGGAAAATAAAAAGTAGTCCAAAAGGGACACGAGGCATCCACGAGGGTGGAGGGCGCGCCCCCTGGCTCGTGGGCACCTCGTGTGCCCTCCGGACTCCGTTTTCTTGCACAATACTTCTTTTGGTCGGTAAAAATTCATTATACAATCTCCCAAAGGTTTTGTCACGCCCAATATGCAACCCTATCCAAGAGGAACTCAAAGGTACCACCAAGGATAGACCCGCATATTGAAATGCTTTTGCAAGGTGGATATCATTACATTAACATTACATAATAGGTAGGGATACATACATAAGGCATATAATGCCACACGAATACCACATCATCTTACATAAGATCAACATCCGACTACGGATGAAACACAAACAGAAACTCAAATGACATCCACCCTCCTATCCCAGGCTGCCGACCTGGAACCTATCCCCTGATCGAAGAAGAAGCAGAAGAAGAGCTCCAAAACAAGCAAACATCGCTCTCGTGTCACGATCATCGCATAAACCTGTACCTGCAACTGTTGTTGTAGTAATCTGTGAGCCATGAGGACTCAGCAATCCCATTACCATGGGTATCAAGACTAGCAAAGCTTAAAGGGGTAAGGAAGGGGTAGAGTGGTGAGGTTGCAGCAGCGACTAAGCATATATGGTGGCTAACATACGCAAATAAGAGCGGGCAGAGAGCAAACGGAATGGTCGTGAGGCTAGCAATGATCAAGAGGTGATCCTGAACTCCTACTTACATCAAACATAACCCGAAACCGTGTTCACTTCCCGGACTCCGCCGAAAAGAGACCATCACGGCTACACACACGGTTGATGCGTTTTAATTCGGATCTGGTGTCAAGTTATCTACAACCGGACATTAACAAATTCCCATCTGCCACATAACCGCGGGCACGGCTTTCGAAAGTTTATACCCTGCAGGGGTGTCCCAACTTAGCCCATGATAAGCTCTTGCGATCAACGAAGGATATACCTTCTCCCAGGAAGACCCGATCAGTCTTGAAATCCTGGTTTACAAGACATTTCGACAATGGTAAAACAAGACCAACAAAGCTGCCCGATGTGCCGATAAATCCCGATAGGAGCTGCACATATCTTGTTCTCAGGGCACACCGGATGAGCCACACGTCGGGTTGGCATAGACCCTGGTTGCCCCGGGGGCGCCGGACATCGCTCAGGTTGGACCAACACTCGGAGGAGCACTGGCCCGGGGGGGGGGGGGGTAAATAAAGATGACCCTCGGGCTCCGGAAACCCAAGGGAAAAAGGGCTAGGTGAGGCAAATGGTAAAACCAAGGTTGGGCCTTGATGGAGGAGTTTTATTCAAAGCGAACTGTCAAGGGGGTCCCATAAATTACCCAACCGCATAAGGAACGCAAAATCCAGGAACATAATACCGATATGATGGAAACTAGGGCGGCAAAAGTGGAACAAAACACCAGGCATAAGGCCGAGCCTTCCACCCTTTACCAAGTATATAGATGCATTAATAATATAAGAGATATTGTGATATCCCAACATAATCCTGTCCATCATGGAGCAATCTTCAACTTCACCTGCAACTAACAACGCTATAAGAGGGGCTGAGCAAAGCGGTAACATAGCCAAGCAACGGTTTGCTAGGAAGGGTGAAAAGGTTAGAGGCTGACATGGCAATTTGGGAGGCTTGAAGAGCAAAAGATAGGTAGCGCAGCAAGCGATAGAACGAAGCAACTAGCATAGCAAGGATAGTAGTGAGATCCAGGGTAGCGGTCATCTTGCCTGAAATCCCGCTAGGAAGAAGAATGAGTCCATGAAGAAGATGAAGCCACGAAGACGAACCAAGCGTAGACGAACGAATCCTCACGATCGCAAAGAAAATGGGAACTATCGAGAAGAAGCACACAACATGGTAAACACACCACACATGAACATGACATGATGCACAAACAAGTATGATGCATGACAAGGCTACATTAAGCTACTCATGGCGAGAGATGATGCAAACAAGAGCAACACATCAAGGCAAGTTTAAATGAGGCCGAAAACAACGTATAACAATTCCGGTAAGTCCTCATATGCAAATTTAGAAATTGGTCCAGATCTGAACAAACATTAAGTTGAAGTTGTTAAACAGCAAGTTAAGATGCACCAAGATGATCTACACGAGATTCTAGTCAAGTTACATATAAAGTTCATTTAGTTTGGAGCTACGGCCTAGAAGATATGAGCAAAACAAGTTAAACATGACATTGATGCAAAATATATACAAACATCAAGAAAACACCTCAAAACAAGGATGCAACATGATAATATGAAACTACATGCAAAATTAAGCAAGTTTCATATAGAGCACACTCAAAACGGAGCAACGGTTCAACACACACACATGAAACAAGTTTAAAGGACAAGCTGTCCAAAACAGCAACTAGGCATTTAGCAAGCATCAAAACAATATGCTACAACACCTCAACGTAAGAACAATAGGCATGGGCATGAAGTACAGGTAAATCATGACAAAACATGAACACTGAGCTATCTCCAGAAACTATTAGAACATGCTCAAAAGGACATGGAAAGATTGCAAATAATAACAGTTTCAGGCTTAGCAGAAATAACATCAGGTTGCAATGTTTAGAGTGATCAAACAACATGCTATAGGAACTTAACATGGCAACCAAAGGCATGGCATGAATCTAATAATCTCATAAAACAAAAGTCTTTTACTGACCATGAGCCAAAAGGGCACAGGAAATATGTTGGCACCCATGTAAACATGGCAAGTGATATGACAGATTCATACATGGCAGGAACAACAATAAGTAGGCATGTTGGTCAGCTTGTACCACTCACCACAGAGCAATACATGGCATAGAAAGGTAACCAACAGTACGAAGACATGTTTTAGAAGCTAAGCATGGGAATAATAAGTTCATAGGGTGCTTGGATCACTAGCAACAACCATGGCAACATTGAACTTAATGTTAACAGGCTGACAGCAACATTATTTAGCAAGTTTGGAGAAAGATAACAACAAGTTACAGCAGGCTATAAATGCAACCAGGGGCCTTAATGGATAGAGCAAGACATGTAAAACAAAACATCCTTAGTGAACATCTCCAGATTATGCATAGAATGACTTGTAGCAGCAGGTTTACATAGCATCATGATGTAGCAGATAAAGTTTAGCAAAACAGTAACAACAAGTACCCTACTTCACGAGCTCGATGCACTCACTACAAGACCCACAAAAATACATTGATGGAAGCACTGTGAAGATGGCATGACATAGTACAAAACACATGTAGACATCAAGCTCATAGGATGCACACATCAAATGCAACAAAAATGACAAATCATCAAGTTATAACAGTTTTAGCAGGTTAACATCATATAGCACTCTTGCAACGATGATTAGGGCATCAAGATGAACTCAAACAGACATAACATAATGGAACAAAATGAAGAGCATCTCACAACGAACAATTTGGTATATTACACGCACAAAACAGAGCGGTATGCATGGAGTTATGACATGCCAAAGGGGGCACCAAAATATGACAGAAAAAGGGACTTGGCAGAAATATACCCTCGCGAAAAGTCAACTCAGGACGGGACGGTGCGGGACGGAGGGATCCAGGGGCGCGGGACACTGTTTGGAAGGAAGGCCTGGTGGATCTGGTGCACCTTTTCCAGATCCACCGGAGAGGGAACTCCGGCGAACCTCCGGCGAGGGCGCAGAAGCCGTGGTGAGGCGGGGACGGGTGGAGGCCGACGGGATCCGGGGCGGCTCGCCGGATCCGCGGCCGGAGCGGCCGGTGGAGCGGCGAAGGCGGCGGGCTGCCAGGCGGCAGGGCGCGCGGCGCGCTCGAGCGGCCGCGACGCGGGGAGGCACCCGCAGGGCGGCGCGGCCGGACGGTGGAGGGAGGCACCGGAGGGCGGCGCCGGCCGGGGACGGCGGGAGGTCGCCGGCGAGGGTCCGGCCAGTGGCGGAGGGCAAGACGACTGGCGGCGGGAGGCGCACGGGCGTGGGGGCGCTGCGCGGGGAGGGTGCGGGCCGCGGCGGGGCGGCGGCGCGGGGCGGCGGCGCGGGCCACGTGGCGGCCTCCAATTGGGCGGAGCGCGGCGGTGGACACGTCCGGCCGGGGTTGGACATGTCCGGCGCGACGCGGAGGGGAAAAACTAGGGTTAGGGGATTCATCCGCGAAAAATGGAGGGGGAGGACCTAGTTATAGATTCTGGGAGCTAGGAGAGTCCAAATGAGGTTTGGTTTTCGGCCATGCGATCGTGGTCGAACGACCTAGAGCATGGAGGGGGTTAGGATGGGTTTTGGGCCACTTTGAAGGGGTGTTGGGTTGCACACAAAAGAGGCTTTTACGGTACCCTGGTTAACCGTTGGAGTATCAAACGGACTCCAAATGGCACGAAACTTGACAGGCGGTCTACCGGTGGAGTACCAAGGCCGCTTGGCAAATCGCGGTCCATTCCGAGAATGTTTAACACCTGCTCACAACAAGAGAGAAAAGGGGGATGCCGGATGACATAGGAGTGTCGGATTGCAAAATGGGGGAAAAGGCTCGGATGCATGAGACGAACACGTATGCAAAATGAGATGCACATGATGACATGACAAAATGCAACACGCAAGCAAATGACATGGCAACGACGGTGAAAAACTTGGAGACACTTGGCGCATCGAATCCGGGGCATTACAACTCTCCTCCACTAACAAGAGATCTCGTCCCGAGATCTTAGGACCGAGACGGGGAGGAAAAGAGGATGAGGTGAAACAAGAATTCAAGAGAAGAAGCAAGGAATCGAGAGCACTCGAGAAGAAGAGGGGAATGATGAAAATGACGAGAATCGAAAACCCATGGAACCAGATAGAACGAGAACCACTCCGGTTAGAACAAGATAAGAAACGAATAAGACTGAAAGGATTTGGGCAGCACTCCAGCTGAAAATGGAAGGAATAGAACAAGAACTTCACAAGATGAAATGACACTTGACGAGATAAGCAACACAATGCCTCCGGAAGAATTGAAAAAGTTGAAAGAAAAGAACGGAGAAGAAGATGACAACTTGTGCCACGAATGAAATTGAAAGCATCTTTAGAAGGAAGGTTTAAACGGAGTTGTTGAGAAAATCAACAATGAAAAGAATAATCTTGTTGTGGTCTTATAGGTAACATCTCAAGATCATAATGTGATAACCGGCCACAAACGGAAATGTTTGGATAGCTGAGAAGAACAAAGAAATGCAAAACTCCACTTCAAAATAATACGGAGAATTAATTACACTTCGAGATGTGAGACGAAAAGATACTTGAATTCCTCCAACAAGAATCTTGATGAACTCTTGAAGAATGAATTAAATCATGAAGAACCACCATGAAGAACTCTGGTGACAAAAAGATGATGAGATAGAATGAAGGAAGAAAGAATAAGATGAGCCTTGTGGTGATTTAGATGGAGGTTCCGACGAAATGGCTGAGGAAATTTGAACTCCAGAAAAGAAAAGATGAAAACACTTGGAACTAGCATTTATTCATCAAGAACAAACTCTGAAGGAAGGGATTAATCACTTTGAGGAAATAAGAATAAGATTTATTGTATGCTTATCCTTCATCAAATTAAATTGATGACAAGCAATGGATTTTTGCATACTACTTATTCTTCTTGAAAAGGATTAAGGGGGGGGGGATATATGGGCAAAAGTTGAGAAAGTCTTCATGAACCACCGGTAGGATTGGAAAGAACGAATGAATTAATATGATAATCAAAGAAAAAGAATCTGAAAGAACCACTGTTAGAATTCGGAAATGACTGACGAAAGAGAATGAATCACCGGGAAGAATTAGAAGAACCAATATGCTAGAGGGGATTTAGATGCAAAAGAACAAAGAGATCATGAGTTGATAAGGAACACTTGAGCGAAGCACCGGAAGAATATTGAGATGAACGAAGGGCACGGTTATAGATTGGGGAATGAATCTGAAAACTTGGAAAGAAGCAATATTCTAGAAAGATGGCCTCCGGATGATCGAGACGGCAAAGACAACTCCTGAAATACTCCGGATGGATGAAAAGAATAACTGACAAATGGAATAATTCGAGAGGATAACATGAAGCTAGAACCACAAAACTTTGAGAGAACGGACAAGATTGAGAGGAAAAACTCTTCTTCGGTCTTCAAATGTTAAGAATGACGACAAGAAACAACACCAAAATTTGTTGAGACACTCCGGGGAAACGAAAAGTGGAGAGGTTGAGGCAACAACGAAAATGATTCAAAATTGATCTTGGAAAAGATCTGACTGATGAAATTCATACTTACGTCACACTTGAAAAGAATTTTAAATAACTCCGAGGGAATTAGAAGAGTCAGGTAAGATCCTGGGAAAATACCTGTGGGTTAGGGCCCACTGAAGAGATAACACCGTTAGAAAGGTTTATTGAAGAGATAGATGATACACCAGAACAATTGAAATATTTGAATGAGGTGATAACCTCGAATTAATTGGATAGACGAATCTCCTGAGATGTCTTCCGAACTTCGGAATGATAAACTGGCGAGAGGCGAACGAGCAAGGAAAACACTTGAGCCGAGGAAAAGGATATAATCACTACCGAAAATTGGAATTGAATCCTCCAAAGAAGAAAAGAGATGAATAATGTCCACCGAGATGAGAATTCACCGGTTGAAATGATTGAGGGAAGATTGAAGAGGCCCCACACGAATGAAATTGATGCTCGAAACAGGCTCAAACTCCAGGAAGAGAAAGGGTGGGAGGGCGGGAAAACAAGGGCAACTTGGAAGGGGAAACCGACGAATAACTTCAAGAGGAAACACCGGTTAAAATTATTGAGGAGAGAAAGCAAAGACTTCACACGAGTAGGAAGGATACTCGATTGTGGACTCCGGCTCCGAGAAGGAAAAGGGTGGGCGGGTGGGAAAAGAAAACAACTGAGGATTGAACTTGCAAAGATGAAGAGGGTCGAGTCAACTTGACGAGAAATGCACCGGATCAAAAGAGCTGAGAGCCAACGATCGGAAAACCAACTACGTGATCCTAAAGAAAGTTTGAAACAGAAGAGGAGTAATTCAAAACACCTACGTCAAGATTCCTCACCAGAGCGACGAAGAGGCTGAGGAGTAAAAAGAATTCCTACTCTCCGATATAACTAGACTCAAAAACAGTTTTCTTCTAGACTCGACAACGGCCAAACTACACAATCAATCAAGGGGGGCTCCTATGGTCGGTCGAGGCTCTGATACCAACTTGTCACGCCCAATATGCGACCCTATCCAAGAGGAACTCGAAGGTACCACCAAGGATAGACCCGCATATTGAAACGCTTTTGCAAGGTGGATATCATTACATCAACATTACATAATAGGTAGGGATACATACATAAGGCATACAATGCCACATGAATACCACATCATCTTACATAAGATCAACATCCGACTACGGATGAAACACAAACAGAAACTCAAACGACATCCACCCTGCTATCCCAGGCTGCCGACCTGGAACCTATCCCCTGATCGAAGAAGAAGCAAAAGAAGAGCTCCAAAACAAGCAAACATCGCTCTCGCGTCATGATCATCGCATAAACCTGTACCTGCAACTGTTGTTGTAGTAATCTATGAGCCACGAGGACTCAGCAATCCCATTACCATGGGTATCAAGACTAGCAAAGCTTAAAGGGGTAAGGAAGGGGTACAGTGGTAAGGTTGCAGTAGCGACCAAGCATATATGGTGGCTAACATACGCAAATAAGAGCGGGAAGAGAGCAAACGAAACGGTCGTGAAGCTAGCAATGATCAAGAGGTGATCCTGAACTCCTACTTACGTCAAACATAACCCGAAACCGTGTTCACTTCCCGGACTCCACCGAAAAGAGACCATCATGGCTACACACACGGTTGATGCGTTTTAATTCGGATCTGGTGTCAAGTTATCTACAACCGGACATTAACAAATTCCCATCTGCCACATAACCGCGGGCACGGCTTTCGAAAGTTTATACCCTGCAGGGGTGTCCCAACATAGCCCATGATAAGCTCTCGCGATCAACGAAGGATATACCTTCTCCTAGGAAGACCCGATCAGTCTCGGAATCCCGGTTTACAAGACATTTCGACAATGGTAAAACAAGACCAGCAAAGCCGCCCGATGTGCCGACAAATCCCGATAGGAGCTGCACATATCTCGTTCTCAGGGCACACCAGATGAGCCAAACGTCGGGTTGGCATAGACCCTGGTTACCTAGGGGGCGGCGGACATCGCTCAGGTTGGACCAACACTCGGAGGAGCACTGGCCTGGGGGGGGGGGGGTAAAATAAAGATGACACTCGGGCTCCGGAAACCCAAGGGAAAAAGGGCTAGGTGAGGCAAATGGCAAAACCAAGGTTGGGCCTTGCTGGAGGAGTTTTATTCAAAGAGAACTGTCAAGGGGGTCCCATAAATTACCCAACCGCCTAAGGAACGCAAAATCCGGGAACATAATACCGATATGACGGACACTAGGGCGGCAAGAGTGGAACAAAACACCAGGCATAAGGCCGAGCCTTCCACCCTTTACCAAGTATATAGATGCATTAATAATATAAGAGATATTGTGATATCCCAACATAATCCTGTCCATCATGGAGCAATCTTCAACTTCCCCTGCAACTAACAACTCTATAAGAGGGGCTGAGCAAAGCAGTAACATAGCCAAGCAACGGTTTGCTAGGAAGGGTGAAAAGGTTAGAGGCTGACATGGCAATTTGGGAGGCTTGAAGAGCAAAAGATAGGTAGCGCAGCAAGAAATAGAACGAAGCAACTAGCATAGCAAGGATAGAAGTTAGATCCAGGGTAGCGGTCATCTTGCCTGAAATCCCGCTAGGAAGAAGAACGAGTCCATGAAGAAGATGAAGCCACGAAGACAAACCAAGCGTAGACGAACGAATCCTCACGATCGCAACGAAAACGGGAACTATCGAGAAGAAGCACACAACATGGTAAACACACCACACATGAACATGACATGATGCACAAACAAGTATGATGCATGACAAGGCTACATGAAGCTACTCATGGCAAGAGATGATGCAAACAAGAGCAACGCATCAAGCCAAGTTTAAATGAGGCCGGAAACAACGTATAACAATTCCGGTAAGTCCTCATACGCAAATTTAGAAATTGGTCCAGATCTGAACAAACATTAAGTTGAAGTTGTTAAACAGCAAGTTAAGATGCACCAAGATGATCTACACGAGATTCTAGTCAAGTTACATATAAAGTTCATTTAGTTCGGAGCTACGGCCTAGAAGATATGAGCAAAACAAGTTAAACATGGCATTGATGCAAAATACATACGAACATCAAGCAAACACCTCAAAACAAGGATGCAACATGATAATATGAAGCTACATGCAAAATCAAGCAAGTTTCATATAGAGCACACTCAAAACGGAGCAACGGTTCAACGCACACACATGAAACAAGTTTAAAGGACAAGCTGTCCAAAACAACAACTAGGCATCTAGCAAGCATCAAAACAATATGCTACAGCACCTCAACATAAGAACAAAAGGCATGGGCATGAAGTACTGGTAAAGCATGACAAAACATGAACACTGAGCTATCTCCAGAAACTACTAGAACATGCTCAAAAGGACATGGCAAGATTGCAAATAATAACAGTTTCAGGCTTAGCAGAAATAACATCAGGTTGCAATGTTTAGAGTGATCAAACAACATGCTACAGGAACTTAACATGGCAACCAAAGGCATGGCATGGATCTACTTATCTCATATTTTAAAAGTCCTTTACTGACCATGAGCCAAAAGGGCACAGAAAATATGATGGCACCCATGTAAACATGGCAAGTGACATGATAGATTCATACATGGCAGGAACAACAATAAGTAGGCATGTTGGTGTGCTTGTACCACTCACCACAGAGAAATACATGGCATGGCAAGGTAACCAACAGTACGAAGACATGTTTTAGAAGCTAAGCGTGGGAAGAACAAGTTCATAGGGTGCTTGTATCACTGGCAACAACCATGGCAACATTGAACTTAATGTTAGCAGGCTGATAGCAACATTATTTAGCAAGTTTGGAGAAAGATAACAACAAGTTACAGCAGGCTATAAATGCAACCAGAGGCCTGAATGGATAGAGCAAGACATGTAAAACAAAACATCCTTAGTGAACATCTCCAGATTATGCATAGAATGACTTGTAGCAGCAGGTTTACATAACATCATGATGTAGCAAATACAGTTTAGCAAAACAGTAACAGCAAGTACCCTACTTCACGAGCTCGATGCACTCACTACAAGACCCAAAAAAATACATGGATGGCACCACTGTGAAGATGGAATGACATAGTACAAAACACATGTAGACATGAAGCTCATAGGATGCACACATCAAATGCAACAAAAATGACAAATCATCAAGTTATAACAGTTTCAGCAGGTTAACATCATATAGCACTCTTGCAACGATGATTAGGGCATCAAGATGAACTCAAACAGACATAACATAATGGAACGAAATGAAGAGCATCTCACAACGAACAATTTGGTATATTACACGCACAAAACGGAGCAGTATGCATGGAGGGCAAGGCGGCCGGCGGCGGGAGGCGCACGGGCGCGGGAGCGCTGCGCGGGGAGAGCGCGGGCCGCAGGGGCCCGCTGCGGGCCGCGGCGGGCCGGCGGCGCGGGGTGGCTGCGTGGGCCACGTGGCGGCCTCCGATTGGGCGGAGCATGGTGGCGGACATGTCCAGCCGGGGTTGGACATGTCCGGCGCGGCGCGGAGGGGAAAAACTAGGGTTAGGGGATTCATCCGTGAAAAATGGAGGGGGAGGACCTATTTATAGATTCTGGGAGTTAGGAGAGTCCAAATGAGGTGCGGTTTTTGGCCACGCGATCGTGATCGAACGACCGAGAGCATGGAGGGGGTTAGGATTGGTTTTGGGCCACTTTGAAGGGGTGTTGGGCTGCACACAAAAGAGGCTTTTATGGTACCCCAGTTAACCGTTGGAGTATCAAACAGACTCCAAATGGCACGAAACTTGACAGGCGGTCTACCGGTGGAGTACCAAGGCTGCTTGGCAAATCACGGTCCATTCCGAGAATGTTTAACACCCGCTCACAACAAGAGACAAAAGGGGGACGCCGGATGACATAGGAGTGTCAGATTGCAAAACGGACAACGGGGAAAAGGCTCGGATGCATGAGACGAACACGTATGCAAAATGAGATGCACATGATGACATGATAAAATGCAACACGCAAGCAAATGACATGGCAACAACGGTGAAAAACCGGGAGACACCTGGCGCATCGAATCTGGGGCGTTACAGGTTTTGACCACCGTACCACGACGAAATCCTCTGTTTTTGTTTTGAGTTGTTTCTGCCGCAGATTAGAGCAACATGTCGTCCCAGGATTCGGAGGGAGAACGCTATGTGGCTGATTACCTTGCAGAGCCCAAGGTCTACGGGGACTTGGAGCATTGTGGTTGAACCACGGAGGAAGAAGAAGACTATGATCCTAAGGGAAAAGAGGAGGCAAGCTCAAATGAAGATGAAGTCCCACTACCTCAGCCTGGGGACATGCACGTGGAGTTTAAAAAGTCAAGCCTCCGTAATAGAGCAAAGAAACCTAAGATCGAGTTTATCCCTTTTCGTATCTTGCAAGAGAACAAACAGGAATTATGCAAAAAGATATTAAGCCTTGAGCAGGAGATCGACGACTTGGGGGAGCAAAATTCTATCCTCAAGCGCAAATTAAGGAAGAAGCCCACGTCATCAACAACTCCATCATCACCACCTCCGAAGAAAGAGACATAAACACATGGGTATGGGCACTCCCCTTGGAAACTGCCAATCTTGGGGGAGGTGCCCCGGTATCGTATCACCATCACACTTCTATCTTTACCGTTTTTTCTTAGTTCGATCCTTTTGGTTATATCTTGATCTAGTAGAATAAACTTTTAGTTTGATCTAGCTTTAAGTTTTTGTGTTGATCCCGATCTATGTAATCGAGTCTAGGAGCGATATATAATAAAGATTAGTTTTGAGTTGAGGGCTTTGCTATCTTGCTATGATCTTGAGGGAATAAAAGAAAAAGAGAAAGAATAAAAAGAAATAAAAAGATCATATTGATCTTATGGAGAGTTATGACTTCACATATAAAGAGTATGATGAATAAAAGTTGTTGAGAGTTGTCAAACATAGTTTTGGTCATCGTTGCAATTAATAGGAAGTAATAAAGAAAGAGAGGTTTTCACATAAAATAAACTATCTTGGACATCTTTTGTGATTGTGAGCACTCATTAAAATATGACATGCTAAAAGGTTGATGTTGGACAAGAAAGACAACATAATGGGTTATGTTTTCTTATACCCGAAATAAATTATATTGTCATGGATCATCCAACATGTTGAGCTTGCCTTTCCCCCTCATGCTAGCCAAATTTTTTGCACCAAGTAGAGATACTACTTGTGCTTTGAAATATCCTTAAACCTAGTTTTGCCATGAGAGTCCACCATATCTACCTATGGATTGAGTAAGATCCTTCAAGTAAGTTGTCATCGTTGCAAGCAATAAAAATTGCTCTCTAAATATGTATGATCTATTAGTGAGGAGAAAATAGGCTTTATAAAAGCTTGTGATATGGAAGAAATAAAAGCGATGGACTGCATAATAAAGGTCCCTATCACAGGTGGCAATATAAAATGACGTTCTTTTGCATTAAGATTTTGTGCATCCAACCATAAAAGCGCATGACAACCTCTGCTTCCCTCTGCGAAGGGCCTATCTTTTATTTTTACCTTCTACCTTGATCTTCATCTTTCCTTTTTTACACTTTATCCTTTGGCAAGCACTATGTGTTGGAAAGATCCTGATATATATATATATATATATATATATATATATATATATATATATATATATATCCAACTGGATGTAGGTTTTCATAAAATATTATTGTTGACATTACCCTTGAGGTAAAATGATGAGGACATGGCTACCACAGTTACACCCATATCCCCTACTGTTTTACCTCTTGGAACAGTTGCTAGAGCTCAGATACGCCAATTAAATTATCAGGTACTTTCGTTTCTTGGTAATGTTTCCAATGTTCATGAGAATATGATGCTGCCTAACTTAGATACATTTGTGTTGCTTGCAATTGAAGGGCCTAGCATGGACAAGAAGGTTGAACATTGGAGCATGGTCAAGCACGGAGATGAAGGTGCGTGCGGAGAGAACAAGAACGGAGGTTCAAGTGGAGATTTCTGGACTTTGAAGCCACCATGATGACATACAGGATGGTGGACGAAATATACAAGATGGCCTTTCATAAATTTCGTCCATAGCTTATTATTGGTGTTGCGCCACCTTATTTTGGGCCAGGCCTATGTAATCTATTTTTAGAGTCCATATTGTAGGGAAAACGACTTAGGAGGTGTTTTAGTCCCACCTTGCCAAGGGTGGACAAAATCCCCTCTCTTTTCCCTATAAATAAAGCCCTTAAGGCATCGTTTAGACTTGGGTTTTATTTAGTTAAAAGTTAGCCATCGTTGCAACTTTGTGTACATCGTTTGTGTCCAACGACCAAACCAAGACCGCTTATGAAACCCCACTTTTATCAATACTTCATCCATATTCGCAATATTCAGATTGCTTAATCATATTCTTGCTTGTTCTTTGATTGCTTGCAGGAATAGACCTTCGTGGTCAGGTTGATCGTGCTCCGGCATGGTCAATAACCTCTCGGAGTTGGTTTAGCGATTGCTAAGGCGCAACATCGTTGCACGTTTGTAGTCAGATCATCAAAGTCGACTTCACCAAATCGATAGTTATCATCTCATCGAAAGATCGGGCCACCCTCGCCTCTATCAAGTGGTATCAGTTTTCTGTTTGCTCGGTGAGAATTTCCAGTTTTCACTAGATTAGATTTATTTCTTACCTATTGTCCAAGAAAAAACCACAAAAAAAAGTTAGATCTATTCATCCTTTGTCCTAGCCAGTCTGAGCCTTTGCAATTTTCTTTTCATTGTTTGCATTATTGAATTATCGGTTGCAACGTTGTGTCGAGTTGCTGGTCTTAGTGTCTAGTTCGTTTAGAGTTTCGAGTTCTGTTCACATTAGTCATGCTGCCGCTGCATCGTTATCCCTTCCGCTGTCCACCACCCATCCATCAATTTCCACCACGTGCTACCCATCGTTCATTGTCATAATCATAGTTGAGATCGTTCACATCTTCGCTTGATCCAATCTGCATCTTATCTAGTTTGTTTTTGGAAAGAGTGAGAGAGAAAAAAAGACAGAGAAAAAAAGAGAGAAGAAAAAGTCAAAAAAGTCAAAAAAAGAGAAAGAAAAAGAAAAAAGGTCTGAGGAAAAAAAGAGAGAAAAAAAGAAAATTCGGATCTATCTAGAGTCAATCTCGTAGTTGAATCCGGATTGGAATTTTTGTGCACTGTTTAGTAAAACAGGCATAACTTTCTCATACGAAGTCCGTTTTGGCTCCGCGACTACTCAAATGAAAGCTAGCGACGAGGCACATCTAAATAGTTGCTGAATATAGTTCCATATTTGGCACCTCAAAATCGGCTTCTAAATAGGTCTTTTTGCCCTCCAAAGTTCGTGAACACAGCTTGTTCCAGCTTTTCAGGCCAGTTTTAGAATTCTTTGACTCCTCATATCAACTCGGAATTGAGTGGTTCTTTTTGCATCGGAAAGCTTGAGTTAGTAGCATTCTTTGAAAAAAATTATCAGAAAATTGGCTCAAACTTTTCAAGAGGAATGTTGGAGAGAGAGTTGTTGTATATCTTGCTTGGCAGTTGTTTTTCATCATTATCTTTACTGTCGTTGTGATCTTCACTTATATCTTGCTGTCCAGAGCTATGTAGTATCCTTTGCTGATGCTAGTTGTGCTACGCCGTGACCTCATTAGTGTTCTAGGCTCGCGTCTCTAGTCCGGTCTAGCCTAGGACCAGCACAGTACCGTCGTTGAGCGTTTATTCAACATTGCATCTTTGAATTGATTATTGCTAATTTTTTTGCTACCATATATAGCCAACCCAGCTCCACACTTTTCTACACCGTGTATACGTACATTCCCCTGGCAATCGCTTTACACAATCTTCAGAGTTAATTGACACCGCTGGTTGCCTGTCACCACCTGCCGCATGGTAAGAACTTGTAAGATATAGATATTTGCTTTACTGTGAGCACTTTACAACCACATCCTAGTAGTTCATAGGAACATTATTCTTGAATTTTGTTTCTTGTTTCTACTAATCATGATAGGTTCCGAAGATTGAAGTTCTTGGATGACGGACACATCTTCACCATCACGAGAGTTGGGACAACACACACAAGCACATGGTCAGGTTATCTCTTTACCGTCATTTGAGGGTAGATTTAATCCTGCTATTTATCTAGCTTGGGAGCTTGAAGTAGAACAAGTTTTTAGTCAACATGACTTTTCTGAACTTGAGCGAGTATGAGCTGCCACTAGAGCATTTACTGGTTTGTTTCTGTTTGGTGGAGTGTGCATTGTAAGAAAAACATTGTTAACCAACCCACAACTTGGAAAGATTTGAAAGATGTAATGAGAAAACAATTTTCCCCTCCTTACTATCATCATGAATTGCTTCGCAAATTTGAACAATTTAAACAAGGCAACAACACTGTTCATTCTTACTACCAAGAGTTCAAATCTTATATGCATCATTGTGACATAGAAGAATCTGAGGATGATACAATGAATAGATTTTTTGGTGGTTTGAACCATGATATCCGTGCAAGATTTCACTATATTCCTCATTGCATTACTGGTATGTATGTTCGCGCTTGTTCCTTTGAGAGACAGATACAAGAGGATGCATTGGGTGACTACAACAACAACTATTCCAGTTCATGCTCACCACCGCCGGTTGGTTCCTCCACCGTTGCACCTACTAGAGCAGCCCCACCCCGGATTGTGAGTGCGACGTCATCTCAAGAGTATGGTGCATTGTCAACATCCGTACCTACATCAGCTACGTCTTTGCGACAAGGTAACAGTAAAGGTATTGATGATATAACTTCACATGAGAATGATGCATCCCTAGTTAACTTGAATACATCATGTGTTGAGTTACCTGTTGATTTGAGCATGCCACCTAGTTTAGAGAATCATGTTACTATCATGAATGCATCGTGATCAAACAACTGAAATACCAACAATTTTGAGTGCGCCCATTGAATTAACTGTTGATGTCAAAGAACCATGTGAATCAGGAAATAAATTAGATTTGGATCAAATACATTTTAAAATAATTGTGCCAATGTTTAATCATTTTGATATGACCTCTAATCTTGGTGATCATTCCGTGTCAAATGACTTATTGCATGTTTTCTTGTTTAAGCATGTTGTAGCATGTAAATTTGATGCATGTAAGGTTTATTCACCAATGTTAGGATGGTTTAATGATGAATATTATCAATCTTTCGATATGAATAAGAGCTTCACTTATATGTGCAAACTGAGTTGCAATATTTTCATGCATTCTACTTATGATAATATTTTAGCTTTATATTTTATAACCTATGAAGGTTCCTCATATATACATGTGTCATATGTGCAAAAATCAAGGGAAGTAAAAATGGATGACATGTACATATACAACATGTACACCTTGTCTGTTTTGTTAGCCACATTTTAGATTAAGCAACGCCCAGGACGGTTTTGTTTTCAAGAAGGGGAGGATGATAAGGACATGACTACCTTGGATAAGACCAAAAATATTGCATACATGCATATTTTTCACGTGATTTCTAGTGCAAACTATTCAATAATCTATTTATGTTATCTAGATCAAAAATACTTCACACACTTTTGTGTTTTGTCTAATTGCAGGTGTATGGGACATTTGTACAATCCACATATGAAGATAAGGGAAAACTAGAAGTTTAGGTGCTGTTCAAAAAGTCCTCTCACGTCACTTTTGGGCCAAAAGAAGATAGAGTCCAAGTCTCCCACGTTCTGTATTCAGATTCAGACTGCACAAACATACCTGACTCAAAACGCCAACAACTTTTCCATATGGACTCCGAATTGGGCGATTCTTTTTTTGTTCGAAACTAGATTTCATGCACTTTCCAACCTAGTTGGATTCACCTTCAAATTCATCCGGAGCGTTGAGTTATGGATGAAACAATCTGATACTGCAGCAGAATCCGAGTCAAACTACAAATCCAAATGTGTTACATCACCTCCACTTGGGCACATTGGCCTTGTACGACCTAGGGTTAGTTTTAGGCTGCCTTGGGACGTCCTCCCACCTCCTTGGCCGCCACCCCTTGCTCCTATATAAGTAGATACATCTAGTAGCTTTTCGCTGGGGATTTGTTTAGTTAAAAGTTAGTCATTGCAACTTCATGTACTTCGTTTGTGTCCAACGACCAGACCAAGACCGCTTACGGATCCCCACCTTTATCAATACTTCATATATACTCTCAATATTCAGATTGCTTTTATCATATTCTTGCTTGTTCTTCGATTGCTTGCAGGAATAGACCTTCGTGGTCAGGTTGATTGTGCTCCGGCGTGGTCAATAACCTCTCGAAGTTGGTTTAGCGATTGCTAAGGCGCAACGTCGTGCATGTTTGTAGTCGGATCGTCAAAGTCATCTTCACCAAATCGATAGTTATAATCTCATCGAAAGATCGGGACCCTCGCCTCTATCATAAAAGGTTGGGAGGCGAAATTATAAGCCCCTCGTCTGTGTCCGATTAAAACTTCATACCCACAAGTATTGCGTGAGTTTTAGCAATTGTGAAAGATTAAATGGTAGTTGAGTATGTGGAATCGCTGAAAAGTTCTTATATTGACTCTTTCTGATGTTATGATAAATTGCAATTGCTTTAATGACTGGGATTATAGTTTGCTAGTTTTCAATGAAGTTTCTGATTCATACTATACATTGTGAATAGATTGTTACTTTAGCATAAGAAGTTATATGACAATATATATGTTGCTGTTCTAAGAGTGATCACGATGCCCTCATGTCCGTATTTTATTTTATCGACACCTCTATCTCTAAACATGTGGACATATTCTTCGATATCGGCTTCCGCTTGAGGACAAGCGAGTTCTAAGCTTGGAAAGTTGACACGTCCATTTTGCATCATGCTTTTATATCGATATTTGTTGCATTATGGGCTGTTACTACACATTTTGTCATAATAATTATACCTTTTCTCTCTTATTTTACAAGGTTCACATGAAGAGGGAGAATGCCAGCAGCTGGAATTCTGGGATGGAAAAGGAGCAAATATTAGAGGCCTATTCTGCACAACTCCAAAAGTCCTGAAACTCCACGAAAGTTAGTTTTGGAATATATAAAAAATATTGGGCGAAGAAAGCACCAGAGGGGGGCCACCCACTGTCCACGAGGGTGGAGGGCGCGCCCTACCCCCCTGGGCGTGCCCCTGCCTCATGGGCCACCTAGCAGCCCCCCGATGCCCATCTTCTGGTATATGGTGTCTTTTTCCCTGAAAAAATTCACAAGGAAGCTTTCGGGACAAAGCGCCGCCGTCTCGAGGCGGAACCTTGGCGGGACCAATCTAGGGCTCCGGCGGAGCTGTTCTGCCGGGGAAACATCCCTCCGGGAGGGGGAAATCGTTGCCATCGTCATCACCATCGATCCTCTCATCGAGAGGGGGTCAATCTCCATCAACATCTACACCAGCACCATCTCCTATCAAACCCTAGTTCATCTCTTGTATCCGATCTTTGTCTCAAAACCTCAGATTGGTACCATGGGTTGCGAGTAGTGTTGATTACTCCTTGTAGTTGATGCTAGTTGGTTTATTTGGTGGAAGATCATATGTTCAGATCCGTTATGCATATTAATACCCCTCTAATTATGAACATGAATATGATTTGTGAGTAGTTACGTTTGTTCCTGAGGACATGGGAGAAGTCTTGTTATAAGTAGTCATGTGAATTTGGTATTCGTTCGATATTTTGATGAGATGTATGTTGTCTTTCCTCTAGTGGTGTTATGTGAACGTCAACTACATGACACTTCACCACCATTTGGGCCTAGGGGAAGGCATTGGGAAGTAATAAGTAGATGATGGGTTGCTAGAGTGACAGAAGCTTAAACCCTAGCTTATGCATTGCTTCGTAAGGGGCTGATTTGGATCCACATGTTTCATGCTATGGTTAGGTTTACCTTAATTCTTCTTTCGTAGTTGTGGATGCTTGTGAGAGGGCTTAATCATAAGTGGGATGCTTGTCCAAGGAAGGGCAGTACCCAAGCACCGATCCACCCACATATCAAATTATCAAAGTAGTGAATGTGAATCATATGAGCAGGATGAAAACTAGCTTGACGATAATTCCCATGTGTCCTCGGGAGCGCTTTGCTTTATATAAGAGTTTATCCAGGCTTGTCCTTTGCTATAAAAAGGATTGGGCCACCTTGCTGCACCTTGTTTACTTTCGTTACTTGTTACCCGTTACAAATTACCTTATCACAAAACTACCTATTACCGATAATTTCAGTGCTTGCAGAGAATACCTTACTGAAAACCGCTTGTCATTTCCTTCTGCTCCTCGTTGGGTTCGACAATCTTACTTATCGAAAGGACTACGATAGATCCTCTATACTTGTGGGTCATCATGCATCAAAATAATGTTGATGGTGGCCAATCCGGCTAGCAAATGCTTCACTGAGCCAAGCTTATGTGTCTCAACATCATTCTCAGGAATAGGCTTGTACATGCCAGCCATAGAGTTGTGATGCATCTTGGGTTTTTGTAATGCCCGGATATTTAAGCTACAGCAATCCCAAGTTAATGATGCCATGTCATCACATTACTGTTGCTAATCCTCATTTGTTCCAAGGCATAATTCAAAGTCAAATTCAAATTTGAAATACAAGTCAAATTATTACTTTTTCAAATATGCAAACAAAAATGTTCATAATCTTGCAAATAATCCCCTGGTAATTGTCCAAGTGAAACCAACATGTTTTGAATATTTAAATTGCCATTAACCTATTTTAGACTAAACCAAACATCCCAAAATAAGTCTTTTCTATTTAAACAAAATTTAAATGGATATAAATAATCCTCAAACCTTTTGTGGTAGTACTAAATAACATATAGTATTTATATGTTTAAGCTCCACCTTTTACAAATTTCATTTGAGTTAAGGATTAAAGCAAAACAGTAGGTAAAACAAAATTTTAAAAGAGAAAGAGAAAAGAGCAGAGGAGCACTATACTACTAGGCCCAAGTCAAATAGTGAGGCCCAGCCCACCCCAGTGCCTCCTGCTTCCTCCGTTCACCACAGAGGGCGTGGCGCCCATTGCACCACCGAGGCCATAGTGTCGGCCATCTCGCGGTCCCTAAATGGATAACAGCATTGCCCCCAAGCCCTAGAGAAACCCTAGCCCCTCGGTTCTCCTACCTCCTCCCATTTTCTTCCTCCTCGCACGAGCCGAGCATTGCCATCACCGTCTCCGCGTCGATCCCGTGGCCGCTAGACCCCCGCCACCGTTCCACCATGTCTGGGAGGACCACCATCGATGACTTCGTCTTCGACAAGCCTCGAATCGAACAGGGGCGTCTCATGCACTCGCCATCGAGGTCTTCTACACGTTCAGACGCCACCGCTGCCACTACAAAAAAAAGACACATTCGTGACATTTTGGGCCGAACGAAATTTTTTCTGTCATACATATGACACTTCTATGATGATAATTGTGACAAAACCCGGTATCATCATAGATGTGGTGGGCTCCTACTTCTATGACAAAAAATCATGAAAGAAAATGGGCTTTTCGTCCTGGGATGGCCGGAGACGCAGCTGCATGACATTCTTTGGGCCGTCCACGATGGAAAAAACCATGATAGAAGCGAGGGAGAGGAAAATTTTGGGGAGTTGCCGGTTACGGTGGGAGGTCGGGGGCCGAGCGATGTGCGTTTCTCTCGTACATGTACGCGCGTGTGTGCGAGGCGTTGGCTCTAAGTGAACCCAAGCAAGGCGTTGGGCTCTAACTGAACCCGAGCGATTGCACTGCAGGCTACGCGTTACTGAACCCGAGCGATCGATCAATGGATGTTAACTGAACCCGATCGAGCGATTCCTTTGCTACTGCTGCTAACTGAGGCCGATCGATTGGATGAACAGTGAGCATTGCTGGAGGGGGGGGGGGTTGGATGAACAGTGAGCGGTGGCGTTGCCTCTGGATGAATAGGACCCCGTGGTGTGGAGGGATGGATGAACAGTAGACGGTGGAGGGGTGGTTGAACAGGACCCCGTGGTGTGGAGGGCTGGATGAACAGTAGACGGTGGAGGGGTGCCCGTGGAGGGGTGGTTTAACAGGAGCCGGTGGAGTAGCGTGCGGTGGAGGCTGGATGAACAGGAGCCCGTGGAGGCTGGAGGAGGTCGACGGTAGCCCGTGGAGGCTGGAGGAGGTCGACGATGGAGATGAACAGTATCCCGTGGAGTCCCGTTTTGCGGTATAACCCTCCCGATGAACAGGACCCCCGTTTCGACCGTAGGAGGTCCATTTCGTCCGTTTTGCGGTACGCCACACCCCTCTCAATCAACAGGACCCCTGTCTCGACCGTAGGAGGTCCGTTTCATCCGTTTTGCGGTACGCCACACCCCTCCCGATCAACAGGGCCCCCGTTTCGACCGTAGGAGGTCCGTTTCCTCCGTTTTGCGGTACGCCACACCCCTCTCGATCAACATGACCCTCGTTTCGACTGTAGGAGGTCCGTTTCCTCCATTTTGCGGTACGCCACACCCCTCCCGATCAACAGGACCCCGTTCTGAATGTGGCCAGTCGAACACAAGGCCGTTTCCTCCATTCTGCGGTACGCCATGCCTTGTTTCCATCGCCTGTTCCGTCCAAGCCCTCCCGATGAACACGACCACGCATTCCATTCCGACCTAGCCGGTTGGCTCCCCATGAACACGACGACAACGCTGTTTCTCCGTTCCGACCCAGCCATGTACATATGCGTGAGTAGGCGTTCGAGACCCTGCCCGTATGTACGAACGTGGCCGTATTTTCTTTCTTGCACCCTCGCCGCTGTACGTACGTGTACATGCTACGTGCGCGCCTCTACTACGACACGTGCGCGCCTCTACATCGACCAGTATGTATGTACACGTTTGCGACTAGAATGACAACGCTACGTACGCTTCGACCAGGTGGGTCCCGACTGTCAGGCACTTCCTTGCCTGCAAAGATGTAGCTGGTGGGTCCCAGCAGTCAGGGGGGCGAATCGTTTTGTTTTTTTACCCGGATGCACTTCCTTGCGTGCGAAGATGTAGCTGGTGGGTCCCAGCAGTCAGGGGGCGAATCGTTTTTTTGCCCGGACGCACTTCCTTGCGTTCGAAGATGTAGCTGGTGGGTCCCAGCAGTCAAGGGGCGAATTGTTTTGTTTTTTTTGCCCGGACGCACTTCCTTGTGTGCGAAGGTGTAGCTGGTGGGTCCCAGTAGTCAGGGGGGAAACGTTTTTTCGCAAAATATGGTGGCCCGTCCGGTGGGTTCCCGTTGTCAGGTGGAGGAATAATTATTTTGCGCGTAATAAGGAGGCACTGCCTTGCTGCGGTCGTGGACCCAACTGTCAGCCTCTCCACGTACAGTCCATGTCCGATGGAAGCCGTTCCTTGACCACGTTGACCACGCCGCGCCGAGAGCAATAGGGCGGTGGACGACGACAAGGCCTCGGAAGGGGACAACGCGGAGCCGGGGAAGAAGCGGCAGTGGATGCCCACGCGTAGCGGAGTACGAGGGTTCACTGGTTTGCTGTGGTGTGAGGCTGCCGTCACCACAGAATAATAGGGGGTGTGGGTGAGTAGAGGGATGGCCTGGCCAGCGGTGGGAGTAGTAGGGGGCTGTGAGGCCTCCACCGCATCACAGCCGACCACGGGAGGCAGGAGCACGAGGCACGACCGGCGCTGGTTTGGGCGGCTGGAGCAAGAAGACCAGAGGTTGAAGAAGCACTACGGCCGTTGGATGGACATCGTACGGTCACTGGAGCTAGAATCGTGCATATTGACTAAGTTGACAAAGCCCTCCGTCCCCGTCAACTTAGTAGGCCCACAAGTCAGCCTGCCACTATACTGGGTCCCAGCTAACAGGGGGAGTATTCATTTTTTTGTGCGTAATAAGGAGGCACTTCCTTGCGTGCGAAGATATAGCTGGTGGGTCCAAGATGTCAGAGCCGGCCGCGGGGAGGAGGGAGCAGGCAGTCCCACTGGCGCTTGTTTGAGCGGCTGGAGCAAGAAGAGCAGAGATTGAAGGAGCACGACGGCCGTTGGATGGCCATCCAACACTCACTGCTTGTGCGTCAACCTTTTTTTAGGAAAGCCTCAAATCTGTGGAAAACAGCATACGGCCCATCTGCCATTATTTTTAATAATTTACAGCCCATTTGCTAAATCTTAAGGTCTTTTTGGAGCCCATATTCTTTTTGTTAGCATTACAACCCATATTGTGGCCACGGTTAAAAAATTATATGAAATTTTGCATATTTCGGTGTGGTCCGAACTATTTTTAATCCCAAAATTTCGACTCACATTCAAACTGATTCTAAAAATAAATGTATATCAATATGAAATCCAACAAATTCACCAAGCATAAAAATTAATGTAATTTAAAATCTCGAAATGAAAAAAAAGATATTTGAAACTAATTGCCGGTTTGGTGTGTTTTAAAAATGTATAACCCATCTCTCATTACTGATGGGCCATTTTCTCGGCCAGCCGAATGAAAGCTGTCCTCGTCTTGAAAGATTTGCAGCCCAACAGGCCTGACAAAGCGACTTACTTGGCAAATCACAAAAAAACTGGGCTGTGGCCATGGACCCAGTTGTCAGCCTCTCCACGTACAGTACTCTTACGATGGAATGTCGTTGACCACATTGACCACGCCGCGCCGAGCGCACCACGGCGGTGGACGACGGTGAGGCCTAGGAAGGGGACGACACGGAGCCGGGGAAGACGCAACAGTGGATGCCCACGCGGAGAGGAGTACGAGGGTTCGCTGGTTCGGCTGTGGTGTGAGGCTGCCGTCGCCGCAGGGCCTGGCTAGCGGTGGGAGTAGTAGGGGGCGATGAGGCCTCAATGGCAGCACAACCGGCCATTGGAGGCAGGAGCAGGCGGTCTCCCCGGCGCTGGTTTGGGCGGCTGGTGCAAGAAGAGCTGCGATTGAAGAAGCAACATGACCGTTCGATTCAAATCCAATGGTTACTGCTGCTAGAATCGTTTGTTGACTAAGTTGACAAGCCCTGCGTACGCGTCAACGTAGTAGGCCCACAGGTCAGCCTCCCAACTGGTGCACCCCAGATGTCAGTGGGAGGAATCATTTTTTTGTGTAATAAGGAGGCAGTTGATTGCGTGCAGCCAGGCCAACGGAGGGAGTAGGGTGGGCCGGGGAAGCATGCGCGGCATCACAACGGGCCACAAGAGGAGGGAGCAGGCAGTCCCGCCGGTGCTAGTTTAGGCAGCTGGAGCAGGAATATCAGATATTGAAGAAGCACGTCGGCCGTTGGATGGACATCCAACAGTCACTGCTGCTAGAATCGTGTGTTCACTGACAAAGCCTTGCGTAAACAAGTCAGCCTCGAAATCTATGGCATGTACAGCCCATTTGCTATTATTTTTATAGTTTTTACTAATTTTCTAATTCATATGGAATTTATTGCAGCCCGTTTTCCATTTTTAGAATTGCCGGCCATTTTCTGGTCAGTACCAGGGTCAAAAAATTAACTAAATATGTGGGAAATTTTGAAAATTCGCAAATTTTTGCTGGGGAACGAAATATTCTTAATCCAAAAATTAATAGCCATACTAAAACAAATTTAAAAATAAATTAGTACTATGTCATATTAAATCCAATGAAATACGTATAAGATACCAGTGAAGAACAAAAACCAAAAAAAACTAATATCCCATTTGCTATAATTTTTTTGGAATTTTCAACCCCTTTTAATATTACTTTTAACAGACATTGACCATACTCTTTGGCCAGGACGGAATGCATCCCTCCTCGTCTTGAAAGATTTGCAGCCCAGTTATTCGGAGAAAACAAATAGGCCTAGCTTGGGTATTCTTCAAAAAGAAATACTGGGCTACCTATTTTCCCAAAGAACTGGTGCATGAGCATTTAGCTTTATTTATTTATTTACTTATTTATGTTTAGGGGACCATGAGCATGTACCTAGGCCGGATTCATGTGAGAGCCTCCCTTCCAGTTAATTATGGGCTTCTCTATTGGGCCTTCATCAGTGGGCTGCATGTTATCAACAAGTGGAAAATGTGTTCCGTACGAAAAATAGTATGAGCTACGTACGGTACGGGGCACTAAAGGATCGAACCGTGCAACGACTTCCAAAACATTGTGTTTGTCGTTCTAACAACACATTTATTCAACCAACAGACGAAACATACTACTAATTGTACATTGAAAACAGCAGCAGTAGCAACCAGGGCTGGGGGTGCAACAGAAGCAGTAAGCAGGCCAGAAGAGTGAAGACGAAACTCTCTCTTCCAAACCAAACATCAGCCATCATTACAAAAGGGCTACCAAAAAAGAACAAGTGTATGCATCAAACTGAATAAAGATCCTACTACACCAAGTGTATGCATCTAACTAACTGGCTCAGTTATACGTTACTATTTATTAAGATGTGGAGATTGGCTTACGGCTTGAACCAGATGGGTGCCTGACGGGGGAAACTCCAGCCAGCAGGTCGAAGTCTGATACTTGCGACCCTCTCCCCTACTTTGGGCTGCAGAGCGTGGCGGCACATATCAGGGTATGGTGCATGCAGAGACGCATGGTACGCTGTGTACACACAGTTTTGCCTGATGAACGAAACCACGCTGTCATCATGATCCTTGCCGTTGGTTATCTCCTGGTTAATCGGATAATTCAGTCCGACAAACAGAGAGCGTCTACCAAGGCTACTTGCCGGCCTCCAGTCAAAAATTCCTGAAGGCCCAGAGAAGCTGGGATCCTGCTCAAAGACCTTGCAGTGACTGTGATTGTATTCCGCGAAACAACACATCCGGTACGTGCGAACGATCATCAATCTTTCACCGTCGTCTGATCGAGCCAGGAACCACCTGCAACTGCCATGCCGCTTTTCTTTGAAAGGTTCTAGGATTAGGAAGGGTATGGACACCAGGTGGCCTACAAGATCATATCAAGTGGGAGTCAAATAAAAAAGGGCTCTTGATTTAGTCAATCTTAAGAACAACATGTTGTGAGTATGAATATTTTTTCAGTAAATGTTGACAGTAATATAAGCAAGCCATCATGATATCATAGGAAAGTAACATACTGCTGTAACAGCCGTTTGTAGCGATGACTGGAGTAGGCCAGCAATACGTCCAACCATAGAAGGAGTTGACAGCGTAAATGAAGCCCTTGTGTTCAATGGCATCAGAGAACCATGGAGGATGTATGATCCTGCGATGGACGTGAAGATTTATCCACTTACCGCAGTGACCTATCAGATAGGCGAGACCGCAGTTGAAGAACGCAATTAGCCTGAAATCTTTATAATTCACAGATCTTGTGGGCACTTGGCAGATTACAACCTTGAGCAAATCAAACTTGGTATCATGTTGGCTACTGTAAGATTCCGAGTATTCTGGGCCGCGGTGCCAAAGTAGTGCAGTGTTAATCAAAGTAAGGGGGATCAATGGCCGGGTGTAGACCTCCACGAGCATCCAGCTGCCGCGATCGTCGACGAGCACCATCCCAGACGTGTTCATGCCGACCCAGTACGTACCGTTAATGTAGCTGAGGCTGACGGGGATCGGATCGCAGTGAAGGGGGTTGATGCTCGCCACCCTATGATCATTATGCTGCGTGACATGCCGTTTCTGAAGATCAGGCGGCATCACCAAGCAAGGAGCTGGCTTAAAAAGCTCCGGCCTGAGGGCTTTGTGTAAACGGTAGAGCCCCGACGAGCACGCGGCGAGCGGCATGGTACTGAGATTGTCCACACGCGAATCAATGAGCTTGATTACCTCTATGGTGAGCGAATTCCAGCCACTCTTTCGGCGGATTTTAGCTACTTTAGGACAAGTCAACCAATCATCACACTATTCAAGCAAGCATGCAAGAGTATATAGGCAGCCGAAATTAAAGCATGCAACTTGCAAGAAAGTAAAGGGAAGGGTTTGGAGGATTCAAACGCAATTGGAGACACGGATGTTTTTGGCGTGGTTCCGATAGGTGGTGCTATCGTACATCCATGTTGATGGAGACTTCAACCCACGAAGGGTAACGGTTGCGTGAGTCCACGGAGGGCTCCACCCACGGAGGGTCCACGAAGAAGCAACCTTGTCTATCCCACCATGGCCGTCGCCCACGAAGGACTTGCCTCACTAGCGGTAGATCTTCACGAAGTAGGCGATCCCCTTGCCCTTACAAACTCCTTGGTTCAACTCCACAATCTTGTCGGAGGCTCCCAAGTGACACCTAGCCAATCTAGGAGACACCACTCTCCAAGAAGAAACAAATGGTGCGTTGATGATGAACTCCTTGCTCTTGTGCTTCAAATGATAGTCTCCCCAACACTCAACTCTCTCTCTCATAGGTTTTGGATCTGGTGGAAAGAAGATTTGAGTGGAAAGCAACTTGGGGAAGGCTAGAGATCAAGGTTCATGTGGTAGGAATGGAATATCTTGGCCTCAACACATGAGTAGGTGGTTCTCTCTCAGAAATGGTATGTTGGAAGTGTAGGTTCGTTCTGATGGCTCTTTCCACGAATGAAGAGGAGGTGGAGGGGTATATATAGCCTCCACACAAAATCTAACCGTTACACACAATTTACCAAACTCGGTGGGACCGATTCAACAGACTCGGTCGGACCGGTTTAGTAAACCTAGTGACCGTTAGTGATTTTTGGTGGGACTGACATGCATCTCGGTGAGACCGATTCGGTAAAGGTTAGGGCATAACGTAATCTCGGTAAGACCGATTACACAAACTCGGTGAGACCGATTTGGTAATAAGCTTTCCAGAGAGTTGGTCAGGTAAACTCGGTGGGACCGATTTGCTCTTTTCGGTGAGACCGAAATGTTACAAAAAGGAAACAGAGAGTTTACATTGCAATCTCAGTGGGACCGATCGCTCACTTCGGTTAGACCGAAACATTACGAAGGGAAACAGAGAGATTACAACCCCATCTCGGTGAGACCGAGATCCCTATCGGTAAGACCGATTTTCTTACGGTTTGTGGCAGTGGCTATGACTTTTGGAATCAGTGGCGCCGGATAGGAAGAATCAGTGTGACCGATTTTGGCTTTGGGTTTAGGTCATTTGTGGATGTGGGAAAGTAGTTGAGGGTTCTGGAGCATATCACAAAGCACATGAAGAAGAGGCTCATTAAGCAACACCTCATCCCTCCTTGATAGTATTGGCTTTTCCTATAGACTCAATGTGATCTTGGATCACTAAAATATAAAATGAAGAGTTTTGAGCTTTTGAGCTTGAGCCAATCCTTTGTCCTTAGTATTTTGAGGGATCCACTTTCATCATCCATGCCATGCCATTCATTGAGCTTTCCTGAAATAATAGTCTTGGAATAGCATTAGCTCAATGAGCTATATGTTGTTATGAATTACCAATACCACCTAGGGATAGTTGCACTTTCAATCTCCCCCTTTTTTGTAATTGATGACAACATATAGACCAGAGCTTCGACAAATGATAATAAGATTGAATAACATCGTCGCTTTGAGAAGTATGTGATAAGCAAGAGCTCCCCCTAAATTTGTGCATAGTTTAAGATTTGCTTTGGACTGCAAATGCACAATGAATTAGGCTCATGGGTTACTCTTCCATGTCACATACATCTTGGTGGAGCGCTCAAAATAATAAACATTGAATACATGCACTCATCACCAAGCAAAGTGAATGATCACATAAGATAGATAGGAGAATATCATCAAACATGCATAAGTGTAGCTTATGATCAAACACATGATCATCAATGTCTCACAAGCATAGTATCTCAAACGATTAAAAGCAAACAAGTTTAACCACCAAATAAAGCAAGAGAGAACAAAAGCAACACTCTCTCTCTTGAAGCCTATGATCTATACATTTTTCTTCCCCTTTGGCAACAAGTTACCAAAAAGTTCATAGAAAATGCATAGTGCTAGATCGACTCTTAGGCTTGATCTTCAGGTGGTGGTGTCCGGATAACTCCAAGGACGAAGGCTTCAGTTGAAGTAGAGGGTGCTGGAGTGGATGCTGGAGCTGGTTGCACTGGAGCTGAAGGAGCTGTAGCTCGTGCAGATGTTGTTGCTCTAGTGTCTGTCACAGGCACTGCAACTAACCTCTGGGCTCTAGGCACTCTGGCAAACACATTAGTTGTAGTCTTTCCCTGCCTCTCCTGCATATCATCCTGCAGCTGCTCCATAACTGACTGTATCTCAGTTACTTTGACATCAAGGTCATGTAATTTGAGTTCCATGATTCTCTCCAAGCTCTCCTGATTCTGAGTGAGGGTGGACAGTCCCTTTTCAATCCTCAGTGTTGATGCTATCAAGTAACCAAGCTGCTCCTGCTTGTTCTTCAAGAAATACTCAGATGCCTCCTCTTGAGTTGGCATCCTGGCAGCCTTCTCCTTCTTTGCCTTCTCCTTCTTCTCTTGAGCTTGAACTGATGATGGGTCATTTTCATTCATGACAACTTCATTGTCCTCAAAGTCTGGATAAAGTGGAAAATTTTCCTTATCCAACTGATATTTCCCTGTGCCCATTTTTGAGTTTATCAACTCCTGAATCTGAGGGGCATATCCACAGCTCCTCTTCTGATCTGCTGTAGTCCTCTTAATGGTTTCAATCATTAAGGCTCATGAATTTGAACTTTTGTGGCACATCAAACACATGTAACATGTTGATGGCATGCCCTCTGATCACGTTATGGTCACCAGACTTGGGCCACAAGGTGTGCCTCAGAATCCAATTGATTGTTGGCAACCCTGACAGCAGAAAGTGGACTGATCCAAACTTGTGTGTCTCAACTGCCTTGTTTGGGATCTCCTTGTACATGTGAGCCATGGAATTGTGATCCATCTTCTTCTTTGCATAGATATCCAGGTCATCCTCATTTTCCTTTGGGGCATTTATCAGACTTGCCCATTCTTCAACAGTGGATTGGTACCTTGTACCTTCAGACATCCAAACAATTCTTCCATCTGGGTAAAAGTGTGCTGTGCAGTATAATTGCATGATAAGCTCATCATTCCAGTGGGTGAGATTTTGTCCAACAAAATCAGCAACTCCACAAGCAACAAAGCTGTCTTGCACTCCAGGATAGTGCTCTTCATTGTCCTTGATGTAGGTCCAGTCGACCGACCTCATGTCACAAACTATGGGCTTCTTATCCAACAGAATTGTCTCATAGAAGTCCTACTGTTCCTTTGTATGGAACCTGTAGTCAACAGCAGTCCTTCTCCTTGAAGCATATGGATCTTCCATCCTCCACAGCCTCAGCCGTGAATCCTTCCCGATCCTCATGTCCTCAGCCACAGGATGGGCATCATTGTGGTCTGGTATCTTGGGCTTGAGCTTTCTTAGTACTTGACCTTCTTCATCTTATTCTTTAGCAACATTTGGCACTGGGGCCTTGTTCTTCTCAGCAGCTGGAATACTCCTAGTATTCCTCTTTGGTACTTGCTTGGCCTTGGAGGCAGCTTTGGGTGCTTCCTTGGGCTTGGATGTTGCAGCCCCTGACCTTATAGCATCACCCATAAGCTTAGGTGCCTTAGGTGCTGGTGCAGCAAACTCTTCCTCTTCTTCAGAATCTCTTCTCATTGAGGGCTTTCCAAGAACCTGGGCAGTTGTGGTTCTTGCTCTCTTCTTCTTCTTGTCCTGAGCACCTTCATCCTCGGATTCAATTGTAAATTTCATAGTCTCTCCAGTGGGAACTTTCGTGGGCTTGGAAGAAGTGACTTTCTTTTCAGGTGCCTCTTTGGGTTCTGTCTGTGCTGGCACTTGAGTGGACTTTCTGGCCTTGGGCATTGGTGTCCTCTTGGCAGGAACTTTCTTTTTCAGACCAGGCTTTGTGCTATGTGCAGAGCCATATTCCTTCTTGAGCACTACTTTCTTGGAAGTAGCCTCATCTTCCTCAGCTTTGTATTCCTCATCCTCTGAGTCTGATGTTCTCTTCCTCCTTTGCCTGGTAGCAGCCTTGGGCAGGTTACCAGGAGTACTTCTGCTCCCTTCATCTGTGGAGCTTGAGGGACTAGTGCCCTTGCTCATGTCAATCTGCTCTTAAGACCTGTTCTGGCTGTCACTCTTGTCTGACATGCTGCAAAAAGCTGACTGCTGACCCTGTGAAGAGTTATAGATGAGATAGAATGGATGAGCATCACAAAATGCAGAGATTTTTGCAAAAAAATGATTCAAAAATTTAGTTTTAGTTTTCCACAGAAAGCATTTTGGATCAACTGATTTTCAAACTCGGAGATGCCGAAGCAGTTTTGGAACCTAAACTAATGATCTCGGTTGGACCGAGTCACAGTTCGGTGGCACCGAGACTACTAGGGTTTCACAGAATCCTAAAATCGGTCGCACCGATTAGTAATTCTCGGTCAGACCGAGAGTCACTAGTGCACTGGCATAAGCCAAATCGGTGAGACCGAGTTTTTCAACTCGGTGGGTCGAAGATGGTTTCGGCGGAAACCTAACCCTAAAAATTTGAATCTAATCTAATCTACAGACTACTTTGGCTGGATAGAAGTGTTTCAATCGTGGCAAGATTCAATGAGAATACAATGTGCTAGGAATCAGACGTGGATAGCACAAAGATTGAGTCCATACCCTAGCTTGGCGGTGGACTCGCTACGGCGGCAACGACGGGGGCGAAATCCGTTGACGGCGGCGGAGACCAGCTACTGGAGGCTGCTGGCGACGAGGAGACGATCCGGAGACCTTTGATGGCAGAGCGAGCTATTGCGCGGGCGAAGTGTTTCGGAGAAATTTTCAAAATTTTGCCCATGACTATATATAGCCCGACCCTGTCGGCGTGACCGAGTGGAACAGCTTGGTGGCACCGAGATGCATAACTGTGTACAGTTACTGAAAATCGGTGTGACCGAAAAGTTCAAATCGGTTGCACCGAGATTGAAAACTCAGATCAACTTAATGATCTCGGTAGGACCAAAATGGAGGAATCGGTCAGACCGAGAGTCACAAAGAGGTTTTGGAAGTTTAAGTCTATGAAGAATCGGGGACTCCGAGTGCTCCTCACACAGAGTGGTTCGAATCTGACTTGATCAAATTTTGTGATGTAGCATGAATAGAGTTTGAGATGAGGAAAGCATAGATAGCTAAAGAAGGTTCTTAGGCATTCTTGTCCATCCACTTGGCAAAAAGAAAAGAAACCAAACAATCAAAACAACAAGTGGATGTCCTTGAATGAGTAAAATATGCACGAACATGCTCACACAATAAGATAGCAAATGAAATATGTGGCAAAGCATGCACAACCAATTCTAGCATCTATCAAACAACTAGCGATGACTGGGTCATCTATATATGAGTATATTGACTTAGGAGTCAAATGAGAACATTTGATCATAGGTCATACTCATCGTTTAAGCTCAAGTGGGGTTACCACTTTTACATAATGCATTGATATGTTCACACCATTAGAGTTGCTTTGACTCAATTTTAGAGTTAAGCTCCCCCTAGATGTGAGATCCCCCCTTAGAGGGACGAGCTAACCTTGGGGTTTGTCTATGATGACTTCATGTAGGTGTTGAAGATGTGGATGCTCAATGTTGATGTAGATCATTTGGAGCAATCCTTTGGAGTGAGTTGCACTTTCAACTTACCTACATGGGTTAGTCCCACAAGGAACAAACAAGAATATCCATAGACATAGAGTGATGCACACACAAGATGATGTCCATGAAATTATTAGGTTACCTTGTCCCTTGCCTTACCAACATGAGGGTTTGTTACTCCTTGAACTAGTGCAAGATGTGGAAGTTGATTGCACTTGTTCTTGCCATAATGATATGAGTGAAGAATGTTGGCGGAGTCACCCTCAAGAACTCTCTAGTTCTTCTTCTTCGGGATCCACATCATCTTGATGGGAATCCTTGGAGTTGTAGTTGTACTTGATGAATTAGAACTTGACGTAGTCTTGGGAACCCACTTGAACGAGGCTTTAGGTGCTTCTTCAAATGCATCAATCTCTTCTTGAAGCTTGTCCTTGCCTTTGTTCTTGTGGTCTTGTGGTGGAAGATCATCTTGAGCTTGTGTTCCCTCGAAGGAAGTAGGATCATACTTGTCTTGTTGAGGAACAAACTTCGTCTTGGGGTATTGATCTTCTTCCCACTCAACTCCATTGGCATTGAACTTTCATTCAAAACCAACACCTTGATTCTTCCGGTGCCTTCCTTGCTTGCGTACAATTTCCTCGAATTGCTTACTCCCGGCAAGGCTCTTGTAAACACCTTTCTCTATAATTCCCTTCAATAAGCTATTTTCTTGCTCAAGTGTAACTTGGCTAAGAGAATCGTTAGTGGAATCAAGAGAACTACTAGAAGCAACAATATTGGATTTGACATTATAATTGTTACTACTAGAGGAAGTATCTTTCTTGTACTTGTCACTAGACTTGACTTGAGGCATGTAAGTAGATAAGAGTAAACGCTTGGAAATGTAATAAGAACTTTTCTTACGGAGATCATCATTGATTGCTTTTAAGAACTCATGCTCTTGCTCAAGATTGAGCTTTTCAAAGCGTAACTTCTCATGAGCCCTTAAAAGTTTTCGATGATCTTCGAAGATAGTTTCATGAGCCAACTTAAGAGTATTTAGTTCTTTAGTTAGAAGCTCAATCTTCTCCTTATCATTGTCATTCGTTTTATCTTGATTAGCATGATTAATTGACGTTTCATCATAGTATTCATCACTAGAGTTGTCAACAAGTAAATCATCATCCACAAGCAAGTCATCTTCATCACTATTGAAATCAACATACTCAGGATGTGTTACCTTTGGACCTTTGGCCATGAAGCATCTTCCAATTTCTTCATTTGGTGAATCAAATATGTCGTAGGAGTTGGTTGACACAAGTGCTAGACCGGCAACACCTTCATCTTGAGTATATTCGGAGTCGGAGTGATAGCTTCTCTCGGAGTGATTGTCGGAGTTGGAGCCGGATACCCATTCACCAACATGAGCTTGATGTCTTCATTTTGTGTAGCTCCTTGATGACTTGTCCTTCCTTTCCGAATCCTTGCTTCTCCGTGGGGGTCTTCGTTCATAACGATCATCTCTACTCCTCCTCTCTCTTGGTGGTGATTCTTCTCTTTTGCTTCTTCTTCTTGGAGAATCTTCTCTTCTTTTGTAGGGTGCCGTACACTCATTGGAATAGTGTCCGAGTCTCCCACAATTGTAGTAATTGCCCTCTCGACTAGAAGATCTTTTGTCATTGTAAGATCTTGACTTGGAGCTTCTTTCTTTGCTTCTACTCTTGTAGAATTTGTTGAAGTTCTTCACCATTAAGCTCAATTCTTCATTGAAGGTTTGTTTCTCACTTGGTGATGTGGGGGCTTCAGTTGAGGATTTGTAAGCACCACTTGAATTGTTGTGAAGTTCCTCCTTATCCTTGAGTGACATCTCATGAGCAACAATTCTTCCAATGACTTCCGTTGGCTTGAGATCTTTGTAGTTTGGCATCATTTGGATCAATGTGCACACGGTATCATACTTTCCATCCAATGCTCTTAGGATCTTTTTGATGATGAATTTGTCGGTCATCTCTTCACTCCCTAAGCCGGCAATCTCATTTGTGATAAGAGCAAGCCTAGAGTACATTTCAGCAACACCTTCACCATCCTTCATTTTGAACTTGTCAAGCTGACTTTGGAGCACATCCAACTTGGATTCCTTGACGGACTTGGTACCTTCATGCATATCAATCAAAGTATTCCAAATTTCCTTTGCATTCTCAAGACGGCTGATTTTGTTGAATTCTTCGGGGCACAATCCGTTGAAGATGATATCACAAGCTTGAGCGTTTTATTGCAGCATCTTCAATTCTTCTGAATTCGCTTCACGGTTCGGTTCTCTCCCATCAAAGAATTCACCTTGCAAGCCAATACAAATAATTGCCCAATCGGCGGGGTTATGTCCGAGAATATGCATTTTCATCTTATGCTTCCAACTAGCAAAGTTAGTACCATCAAAGTAAGGACCTCTACGGTGATAATTTCCCTCGCTAGACGCCATACTCTCCTAGGTGGTGAAACCAAGGCTATGACCACCAAAAGCTATGGAAATCAAAGCAAATGGAGACCAAAGCTCTGATACCACTTGTAGGACCTTGAAGTATGTCTAGAGGGGGGTGATTAGACTACTTGACCAATAAAAACTTAACCTTTTCCCAATTTTAGAGTTTGGCAGATTTTAGCTACTTTAGGACAAGTCAAGCAATCATCACACTATTCAAGCAAGCATGCAAGAGTATATAGGCAGCCGAAATTAAAGCATGCAACTTGCAAGAAAGTAAAGGGAAGGGTTTGGAGGATTCAAATGCAATTGGAGACACGGATGTTTTTGGCGTGGTTCCGATAGGTGGTGCTATCGTACATCCACGTTGATGGAGACTTCAACCCACGAAGGGTAACGGTTGCGCGAATCCATGTAGGGCTCCACCCACGGAGGGTCCACAAAGAAGCAACCTTGTCTATCCCACCATGGCCGTCGCCCACGAAGGACTTGCCTCACTAGCGGTAGATCTTCACGAAGTAGGTGATCTCCTTGCCCTTACAAACTCCTTGGTTCAACTCCACAATCTTGTCGGAAGCTCCAAAGTGAATCCTAGCCAATCTAGGAGACACCACTCTCCAAGAAGTAACAAATGGTGCATTGATGATGAACTCCTTGATCTTGTGCTTAAAATGATAGTCTCCCAAACACTCAACTCTCTCTCATAGGTTTTGGATCTGGTGGAAAGAAGATTTGAGTGGAAAGCAACTTGGGGAAGGCTAGAGATCAAGATTCATGTGGTAGGAATGGAATATCTTGGCCTCAACACATGAGTAGGTGGTTCTCTCTCAGAAATGGTAAGTTGGAAGTGTAGGTTCATTCTGATGGCTCTCTCCACGAATGAAGAGGAGGTGGAGGGGTATATATAGCCTCCACACAAAATCTAACCGTTACACACGATTTACCAAACTTGGTGGGACTGATTCAACAAACTCGGTCGGACCAATTTAGTAAACCTAGTGACCGTTAGTGATTTTCGGTGGGACTGACATGCATCTCGGTGAGACCGATTCGGTTAGGGTTAGGGTATAACGTAATCTCGGTAAGACCGATTACACAAACTCGGTGAGACCGATTTGGTAATAAGCTTTCCAGAGAGTTGGTCAGGTAAACTCGGTGGGACCGATTTGCTCTTTTCGGTGAGATCGAAATGTTACAAAAAGGAAACAGAGAGTTTACATTGCAATCTCTGTGGGACCGATTGCTCACTTCAGTTAGACCGAAACGTTACGAAGGGAAACAGACAGATTACAACCCCATCTCGGTGAGACCGAGATCCCTATTGGTAAGACCGATTTGCTTAGGGTTTGTGGCAGGGGCTATGACTTTTGGAATCGGTGGCGCCGGATAGGAAGAATCGGTGTGACCGATTTTGGCTTTGGGTTTAGGTCATTTGTGGATGTGGGAAAGTAGTTGAGGGTTTTGGAGCATATCACAAACCACATGAAACAAGAGGCTCATTAAGCAACACCTCATCCCTCCTTGATAGTTTTGGCTTTTCCTATAGACTCAATGTGATCTTGGATCACTAAAATATAAAATGAAGAGTTTTGAGCTTTTGAGCTTGAGCCAATCCTTTGTCCTTAGTATTTTGAGGGATCCACGTTCATCATCCATGCCATGCCATTCATTGAGCTTTCCTGAAATAATAGTCTTGGAATAGCATTAGCTCAATGAGCTATATGTTGTTATGAATTACCTAAACCACCTAGGGATAGTTGCACTTTCATAGGGTCATATCGGTGCCAGACAACTTGCTTGAGTGATCACAGTACTAGTACTCCTTACAGTACCTACTACAGTATTGTGCCCTAGCTTGCTAGAGTAGAGTAGTAGAGTAGGACTCTGCTCTACTAGTAGCACCGGAGGAGTAGTATATTCTAATCTAAAATAGTTACAAACTTCAATGCCCGATCGTGGAACAACTACGAACCGTGCTCAAAGACCGTGTCTACATGGTGTTTGGACTTATATGCAAAAAATAGCAAGATGCCCGTGCATTGCACGGCACACCATCATCACCAACTCGGTTTTTTCTCTACTCCTACTCCTATAAAAGACTTAGTTTGTGATGATGGAGGCGAGGAGGCGTGTTCAGCCGGACGTGTAGCGGACGGCGCAACACTATTCGATTTGTTATAAAAAAAAAGAAGAGTAGTAGAGATAGAGACATAGGGAGGAGAACGAGGTTGTGGGAGATAAGGATGAACGAGGCAATGCCTTCTCTGTAAATGTGGAGATAGGTGTGGGTATCTTTTGTAAAATTGTCATAGTTGGCTTTCTATCCGTTAGATATAGATCGGACGGTCTATATTACAAGATGGCAGGCACACCATCATCACCAACTCGGTTTTCTATAAGAGTAGATATATATAGATATAGATAGATAGAGACTAGGGAGTACTAGTAAGGACACCATCTACTGCTTCGTGTGCTACTCCTGCGCTCCATTCGGCGGCCGCAACATTCCCTATAGCCACTCCCTCCCGTGCTCCATTCGGCAGGCGCTGTTGAAATCTGGGGAGCGCACTCTCGCGACTGCTGGCAGCCATGACTTCACCGATGACGACTTCTTCCCCAACCTCGGCAACCTCTTCCTCAACGACATGGGCGACAACCTCAACGCCAACGGTGCTACTCCCATTGCACTGTATGTGTTTCTGTCCTTCCTGTTCGAAATCATGGTACAATTCATGTTTCTACTCTGTATCCTACTACTATGCTAGTCCAAATGATTAGTTTCATCTCTGTTATAGCCGTCATGATTAATTTTGTGCTTATTCGGATTAAATATCATAGTAACTTGCTCATATATTCAACTGGCGCAACGTCCCCTACAGCCACTCCCGTTTCATGGACGGCCTGGTCGATGCCTCCAAGGAGCCCTTCGTCCACTGCTATGAGTGCCCGATGCCGTTTTGTGGATCGCCGGTGAACATGGTGCATCACCTCAGGGATGCGTGCAGAGGTCACTGCTGGCCCTTGGCGGAGAACATCAAGTACGACACGTACTACCGGTTCACCATGCCGGAGCCGCTAGAGGATCACCGCCGCCTGCTAGTCTCGGAGGAGGACGACAGCGTCTTCCTCTTGATCGTTGGCACCGGCGAGGCCCGCGCAGGCCGCTGCCCCGTCTCTGTAATGTGCGTCAGGGGCGTCGCTGCTGATGCTGACACTAACACGAGGCAGATGTACGTGTGCGTGGTCACTGTTACTACCCCTCCGGGTCGCGTGGGCGGCGACACCGGCCTCATCGGACGGACTTGGACTCTGGGGAGCTGGGACTATCCCGCCAATGTAGACTTGGAAAACCCTGGCATCCGTTCCATCCTTAACCCGCCGACGCGGTGCACGGGGACTCCAAGGAGGTTCACCTGGACATACGCATTATCAAGTGCACTTAGAAAACATGTATTGTGTGTGTGGGCGCTTATGGCCCGTGTGTTTGCCGCTTTTGATTCGGTAAGCTTGTCGTTAAACTTGAGTGGATTTCGCCGCAGTCCTTCCTTTGAGCTGCTCCTCTCAACGAGCTGATGTAAGACACTTTGGGTTTCATTTGATAATGGAACCGGGGAGGAGCCTCCCTGTTCTTCTAAAAAAATTACGCATTATCAAGTTAAATGTTGATCATTAGTCTTCGCTCAATGTAATCCGCTGTCTAAGTATGTGGAGACTTCCATGCAGGATCTTGCTGTGTTGGAGTATAGCACATGAATAAAAGTGTATCCATTTATGGTTTAGTCTAGAATCTTCCATGTATGTATTTTTACTACAGTACTGGTGAAAGACTTACGATGAACCATTTCTTACATCTCCTCTGCCCCCTTGCAAGTCATGCTGATTTAATCCCTCCATCTAGGTGTATAAGGACATGGTTAATATTAATTAATAGTATAGCCAACTGTTGACTATAAGAAAGTGCCATGTCATCTGTAGACAACATGTATAACAATCGATACTCAAAAACTAATTCTTAAAGATCATTTCTTGCAAAGCACAATAAGTGTTATTTCTTCACAAGTTTTGGATGCAGGTTGAACAGTTGAATGCTTTTGTTTGCAAAAGATACCTTTTTATCTGTTTCACCCGGATGTTTGTGAGCTCTAGAGATGAGATGATATCTGAAGAAACCTATCGATACCCATTACACATGAGATGACCCCCACATCCTTTGTCAAAATAAACAACTCCCCGATCAATGCATTTCACTCTTTGGTGCAACGCATGGGCACCTTACTACTATAGATTAGTACGACCAAAAATTGAACTAACATTATATATAGTACGATAAATACTGATGCATATCACCTAAAATTACATCATTCAAAACTATGTTCAAACACGAATCCAACGATATAGTTTTTGTTGACATGCACTAACATTTTGTCAGTTAAATCTTCAATCAAATTCAATGGGGGACTAATAAAGCACGACCGATGTAGTACAAGTGTAGTGGGCGGCGCTGCACGGGAGTCTCACCTCTCACCCCGCTCGTGGCGCGGCAGTAAAGCCGTGATATCACAAAACCCAACCACTCCTAGTAATAAGTGGCTTGGTAAAATAAACGGACAAGCAACCATCACATCCCTCCGTCTTTTTTGCATTTCATCTCTCTGCATTTACTTTCTCCGGTTCATCTCCCACACTCGATCCCTAGCTACTACTCCTAGGGCCAATTCTTTTGGTGGCTTCCCCAGCTTTTCCCACAAGACTAGTCACAGTGGAGAGTAACAATAAGGCGCCTCACTCATTTATTTGGGCTTCTAAACTACTACTCCGTCCTGGTTTATTCCTCACCATTGTAATTTGTGCTAAATTTTGACCAAAGATTTAACTAATAAAATGTTATTCAAAACACTTAGGCGCGGTGCATCTAGGTGTGTAAGTCATCTTACGAAAACCAAATAATCCCAAAACACTTAGGCGCGGTGCATTAACTTCTACCTTGTTTCTTGTTTATTGACATATCAACCAATAAGAGATAAAGAGTGTGCATGCTTTTAATGACTTGAGATATCAAACACGACATGCAGTGATTAGTTCATTGCATTCAATACTATTAATTAGCAAATAAACATTAATGTTTCTCGTTTTCTCCTCCTCCTTGGTCACGGTGCACAGCCTAAGATTACTTACTCACCTAGACGGATGGAGTAGTGCATGTGACATGCACTAACATTTCATTAGTTAAATTTATGATCAAAATTTGACACAGATTACAATGGGGACCAATAAACCAGGACGGAGGTAGTAGTTATGGGATTACTAATCTAGAAGCCTAAAAGAACTGGCCCCTGGTACTCCTAGTAGTAGTAGTACTCAAGTTGGAATTCCAATTGCACGGCACAACTTGTTAGGCAAAAAATTTGATACAGGGTGTAGGAAGCGGTTTGGGAATTTGCATGCGTTTCCAACCAGTGAGATACTTTGTACAAAGTACGACAGAGAAATAACCACAGAGAAGGAAGCTAAAAGTAAACAATCAAGCGAGCATTTTTGCATTTGTTTTGCATTGAATCGTTTCACAAGCTTGACTAGTGCTTTTTTTCTACTTTTACAAAAACAGCATCGTAATGTTAAAACGTGCATTTGCACGTACATAAGTAATAGTAGTACTCCCTCCATCTAGGTGTACAAGTCTTCCCTCCTTCTTGGTCACCGTGCACAACCAAAGATGACTTATTGACCTGGACGGAGGGAGTAGCACAGTCTGCAAGCATATATCGAGAGAGACGTACTTGCAAAATGCGTAATAATACACAACCTTTCCAAACTTTCACTTTTACATACTTAATTAAGGACGCTAAAAATTCCTGAACGTTCGGGATTTGTCATTTGCGTCCCAAAACTAATGAGATCGCCTTACGAAACAAAAATTATACTCCTCCTAAAAGCCACGACGCTCGCAGGAGCGCTTGCAACGCGCCACGAGTGCCCTGGTGCGCGGCTGTTTCCCAGCGCGCCGACATAACGCCTCTTCCTCAGCCTCGCAACTCGCGAGGTGCTGATTGGTGGCTTGCCGGTGGGCGAGCGCGATCTCACCGGTGTGGTGATCCGGCGCCAACAGGTACTCCTCCTGGCTGGAAGCATGCACCCGTTCTATGTACCGCCAAGCGTAGATGAGGCGCTTGGGCTCGACTATGCTTAGGGCGTCGGCACGGGCGTCCTCCGCCACCCTCACGGACCTCGCACGAGCCTTCTACCAAAGAGCTAATTGCCTGACTCTCTCGGACGCCACATAGATCTCCCAGGCAGCTTGTTGTGCGGTGCGCTTCTCTTCCTTGGCCTTCTTCTCCGCCTCTATTTTGGCGCACTCTGCTGGAGGCAAAGCCTCCCACAAGGTGACATCCATTTCTTTCCAAAGGTCCTCAAGGCTGGGGGGTCGGCGGGTGGCGCGGCATTCTCCTCGTAGCGGGGAGCCAACGCGTCCTCCGACGCACGTGCTGGCAAGATTGGGAACGCCGACGCTTCCACCTCGACGCGTCGTGGCGAGGAGCGGAACGCCAACGCGTCCTCCTCGACTAGTGGCGGCGAGGAACGGAACGGCGACGCATCGCGTAGTGGCGAGGAGCGGAACACCGACGTGTCCTCCTCGACTAGTGGCGGCGAGGAACGGAACGGCGACGCGTGACCGTCCGCGCGGTGCAACGATGGGCTCCTAGGGCTTGGGAGGGGCGATGCCATGGTGGTCGATGTGAGAGGGAGGGGGAGGAGATAGCGATGAACGTGAACGTGAGGGGGAGGAGATAGTGATGTCGTGGGAGGCGCAGTATTTATAGCGAGCAATGGCACAACTACGTAAGATATGGACTGAGCTGCACTGGCTTAACTGCAGGTCCAGTTGCGTCACTGACATGTGGGCCAGTACCCTGCTGGGCCCATATGTCAATGACCCAATGCACCTGAAGTTAAGTAAAAGCTACGTGGGCATATTTGTTGGAGTAAATTACGGGGGAGCAAAGGGGTGGAAATATTGCTGGTCACAACGGATTGGACGAGCGTGGGGGTAGGAGAGTCATGCATGCAGATTTTTTCACACGGGGTGGAGTGGTGGGACCGCCGGAGGGAGAAGGAGAGTTTGGGAGGCATATTGTTTCCACACATGGAGAGGAAAAAATTTGGAGACGAATGGGCTTCCTGCATGTATGGGGAACGGTGCATAATAAGTCATCTTGCATGCCGGGCTAGGTATAGTCTCAAGTCATTAAAAACATACACGCCCCACACATGTTCATATTTCAAGGTGCACTAAATTATTGCATGCGATGATTAAGGCTCGCCATAATGGTGGTATCTTAGCTGGTATCATGCACACGGGAATAGCAAACATGCTGATGTGGCAAAGAATTAAAGAAGAGAGGGGGGTTAGAGTAACTAGTGTTCATGCATGCATTGGGAAACACATTTTTTTGTGAAGAATGACAACATTAGTTGAGTACTTTTGCAGACTTCAAAAACTATTCCACCGCCTCTACTATCTTGCTAAGAGTAGGTGAAATTTTTGAGTCGAGCCCTTTAAACTAGAAGGGAGGTAGTGGTGCTCTAATAGCTAGGTGTGTAAGTCATCTTACGAAAACCAAATAATCCCAAAACACGTAGGGGCGGTGCATTAACCTCTACCTCGTTTCTTGTTTCTTGACATATCAACCAATAAGAGATGAGGGTGTGCATGCTTTTAATGACCTGAGACTATCAAACATGACATGCAGTGGTTAGTTCATTGCATGCAATACTATTTAATTAGAAAATAAACATTAATGTCTCTCGTTTTCCCCTCCTCCTTGGTCACGGTGCACAGCCTAAGATGACTTACTCACCTAGATGGAGGGAGTATCAACATTCACAATGTCAAATCAATATTTTTACACTCATTATAAAACGTAGTTCTTATATATACTCGTTATAATCTGTATTGTAGATATTGATATTTTTAGTATAAATTTGGTCGTGGGATTTCATTGATGCCTGTCAAAGCATGGAGGAAGCGGAGCTTAGGGCTTGCATTACCGGTCTCTACATAGGTATTTCTCTTCATAATCCTGTAATTTTAGAGACTGATTGCGCTTTTGTGGTAGCGTCTCTTGCATCGGGGGACTATGACAGGTCTGCTATGCGTGACCTGAAGATGAAAGCGTTGAGCATCTCGAAGTTGATCAACAATCTTCAATTGTCAAAGATTAGCCGTTTGGCCAATAAGGTGGCACACTTAATCGCTAAGTATAGCTTTGACAATAGATTAGATGGTATTCTTGTAAATAACATACCGCCCTGTGTGGTGAATATTGTGTCGAATGAGTGTACTGGTGTGGCTGGTTAATTAATATAAGGTGGTGTTCAATTTTTTTTATAAATTTGGTCAAACACTTTGCAAACGGTTGACGGGAGTAAAAAGGACCAGAGGGAGTATCATGCATGCGGAGTAGGCAAAAAAATTGCTCATTCATAGCCGGTCGAAGTCTCAAAGGGTGCGACCGCGCGAGGGAGGCGAAGTCCGTGGGAGGCGTGACGGTTGAAGGAATTAAGTGAAGTTACATCCACGTGCCGGCATGGCGTGCAAACAGGCAGAAGCTATACCGTCAGGCCTACGACATGGGTCTAGTAGACATGACATCTAGTGGGTCTCGCATAGTTCTCGAGAACTATTTGGGGGCTTGCAGCCGTTTATCCACCTGGCAAGCTAGCAACCCCACGCCATTCGCACGCCCTACTCGTCCCCTTCTTCTACCGCACAATAGTTCGCTCCCAGTCGTCCCGTCCTTTCACATTAGTTCGCTCCCAGTTTTTGCGGGGTACAACAGTTCAACTTCTCCTAACCCTCCTCCAAAATCCATGGCCTCCCAAATCTCCATGGTCGTCGCTGAGTACCAGCTTAGAGCCATCACCGGCGATCAGTTCATCGTCATCTACACACGTGGATCCGCGACGGTGAAAGCATGGCTTGCTCAATTCCTACGCATGTTCAACAGTTCAACGGATGAGTGGGTCGCTGGGCTAGATGTTGAGTACACCACAGTCCTGGGACGAAAGAAGGATCTAAAGGACGAAGAGAGGAAGAAGCCCGCCATGATCCAGGTTTGCGTACATAACGTTTGCTTGGTCTACCACATATGCCATGTCGATGTTGAGTGCCAGGATTTTAAGAACTTCCTCAAGGACAAAATAGTGAAATTCGTTACTGTAGGCTTTTAGAACGACAGGGATGTCTTACGTCGGATAGGTCTCGTTGTAGGCCAGCCCTTCGATCTCCAGAAGGCAAGCCTGGTGTCCTCCTCTCAACCTTCAATGCTGACCCTGGCAGCATCCATGATTGATCCTTCGTACGCTAAACTGAAGAAACCTCATCACGAGTTTCATCATGCATTGGAGTCGAAGACATTAGATGAAGATCACATCCTATACGCAACAATGGATGCCTACCTTTGTTTAAATATCTACAAGGGTTGGATGAAGAAGCAGAGCCCAGTGTCCGGTTCAAACAGAGAAGTGTCAGCGAAGAGGAAGAGGAAGAGGGACGAGGATGAAGTCGAGGATGTGGACTCGGACTCCGAGTAGGTGGCAGTGCCGTCGCTCATGCTGGTTCTACTGCAGTGTCAAGCGGACTAGTTGCTTAGTTTATTTTCAAGGGTGTGTTGTGCTGAGGCCCCGGCAGAACTATGTTTATGTTCTTTCTCGTTATTTGAACTCTTTAGTACGTAGAGTAGTACTAGTACTATGTCTTACTACTGTTCTTCTTGTTGGTACTACTGCTCGTATCTTCGTGTTCCTACTGTACTTAATACGTTCGTACTAGTAGTATAATTTGGGTCAGTCGATTTGTGAAAGAAGTTCGACCGAGCGAAGGAAGAAGACGGCGGAAGAGGTGGAAGAAGCCCTTCTAGCCATCCATGTTGCATCAAACGGCTCACATGAGTCGACTGACCCAAGTTGCTCCTTCAGATTGCAGGATCCACGTGGCATTCAAGGTCTCGAAGGTAGATTCCGCGTCCGCACCGGGTTTGCAGGCTCGACGCGCGCGCGACCGGCTTCCACCGTGACAGCCACCATGCGCGCCTCCTCTGCGCGGGCGGAGATGACAATGACACGCTAGTTCCTCCTCGTCGGCGTGCTGGAGCATGCGCTCGTCCTCCTCTTCGTACGCTGCATGCATAAACGCTGCTCCGCCAGTTGCTCGCGTGCTTGGCAGCGTGGCGGCATGGCGAGGAGGGACTGCAGACGACATGAGCGGGCGAGCCTTCGGCTTCATGGCACAGGGATGGCGGCGACACGGCGGTGATGGGCGAGAAATTGTTGGCCAGAGCAGGCGGGCGCTGGCATGCGCAACGGCGGCAGCGGCATATTGATGAGTGCGCGTGTGGGAGCTTACTTTAGTTTTATATAAGGTTGGTCAAACTTAAAAGAAAACCGTACTAGTACACGTAAACATTAGACTTAGGCAGCGCTTTTATTAATTTTTTTGAAGTTAGTACCACAGCCACGATACGGAATCCTGTGCAAGCGCGTGAACCGCGGCCGCGCGATCGATCTAACGGTGCGTCACCGTGTCGCGCTCGAAGGACATCCACCGAACCTTTTTATGTGTGTGAAAACAATCCTCGAATATTACTCAACTTTTTTTCCTGGGGAAGTTCTTGACGCTGCAATATTTCCATATATTTGAATTTAGCTCCAGTTTGTGTTTATTTGGATTTGGACGTTTTAGGTGCGCCCTATTTTTTTAATACTTATTTTGTGTGTGTGACTGAGAGAGAACGTGTGTATGTGTCCATATGTGTGTTGTGGCGGAAGGGCAATGTGGAGACGGTGTGCGTGTGATACAGACATAGAGAGGGGTGAATGTGCAAATGATCATGCATGAGTGAGACATAGACAGATGCCGATACGTTGTGTATACATGAGAGAACGGTCTTCTAGTTTACTTGTGTGTGTGTGTGTGTGTGTGAGAGAGAGAGAGAGAGAGAGACAGAGAGAGAGGAGCATCCGTAACACAACAACCATCTCTCTCGATTCGTCCGTCCCTCGCACGATCGCATGCAACACATGCATCAATGCGCACATTTTGAAACACTCAATCGGCCCCTGCCCACCTCAAGGTCCTCACAATCTCTTCGTGAATACCCATTTCTCTCCTTAGGTTTGTTTTCGCTCAATATCTGACACACACACACACACACACACACACACACACATGCAGCACAACACACACACACACACACACACTCCCCCAAGCACACAATTCATCCCCATCCAAGGTTATACGGTGACCACTCTCGCTTGTGCTTCTTTGCACCCCAACATGCACAACACCTCAATCTTCAAAGAGGGCATCGAGCAGATCGAAGACGGCGACCACACCGCGCTAGAGAATGCGGGGTCATTTGGAAGCAGGGTGATGTGACGACATCTGACTGACTCCTCCCCCACCCTCTCTCTCTCTCTTGCACAAAATTACCAATCCCTCTCTCCCCCGCACAAAATTGTCAATCCCTCAACCCATGAGATCCTTCCCCTCTCGTCCATGTTTTTCCAGCTCTCTCATCAAACATGTTGTCTCTTCTCCTTCCACGTATACAGAATCTGGATGCACACACATCTCACGTATATTACATGTCTCCATCTTTCTCACAGACCTAACTTCTTCCTCTCTCTTTCTCTTTCTCTCTCTCTCTCTCTCTCTCTCTCTGTCTCGTTAGGTTTGTCTCCTACTCTCTCATCCACATACATACAATATTTCCCGCCCTATCTGCTCCAGCTTCAAAAGCTCTCTCTGCACGTTTCATTCACACATTGGGATATGTCAGAATGTTGCTTCTATAATGGCTGATGTAAAGTTTTGGTTGTTTTTGTTGCATCCTACAAAGTAATAACTATGAAATGCATTTAGATTCTCATTTGACTGGGATTATGTGAGTTTGAGCATGTTGTGAAGTACTATAGACCTTGTACACATCTTGGGATTCGACAATGATTGTAACTATTGAATTGTATAGACCATTACATTCGAAGTCAATAGCCTAATATATTTATTTCACAATTTCAACAAATGATTAGTTCACTACAAACTAAGAAAAAAATGTGTACTCCCTCCGTTTTTATTTATGTCCGCGTATTGGCATTGGTCAAAGTCAACTTTTGTAAACTCTCAGAAAGCTTATAACAAAAAATATTAACATATACAATAACAAACAAATACCATTAGATTCATTGTTGAATGTACTTTCACATCATACATATTTGTTATGGTAAATGTTTATATTTTTATATAAGCTTGGTCAAACTTTAGGAAGTTTGACTTTGGTCAAACCTAATATGCAGAGTTTACTACTACTACTCGCTAGTTGCTTAGCCAATCACTCAACACGCCACACGGGGAGTCTAGTGTCACAAAATTTTGAGGTTGGCGGGAAAATCTCCCGCTACCGTGATTTGAGCAGTGGGAAGTTACCATCATAGCCTTCGGAATAGGCCTACGGATGACGCTTGGTAGGGGGATATTTTCGTAATTTCAGGTTCACCCTACCCAGCCAACCCCACCCCGGCACCCAGAGTAGTACACCTGAATACTCCCCATTTTTTATCCCCACCGCAAAATAGACTTCTCCATGGCACCGCAGCCTTCGTGCTCCTCCCCTTTACATCGGCGCACTCGTCCACCGTAACGCATCTACCTCATCGACGACCTCGTACGCTGCACTGGAGCCGGTCCACCGTTGTCGTCGTACACGGACCTCTTCTCCGGCATCGTCTTCCACGATCTCGGATCTGCTTCCCGGAAGCCGATGCCAAGCGCAGAAGTACCACCGTCGTGGACAATGAACTGACTCCCGCTGCCGACCATGACTCACAAAGGCCGCCGCGACCATCGTTCTCCTCCTCGATTGGTAATGTGTGTATTGAATCACTTAGCAGTACATGTGCAGTTCCAATTTTGTTCATACCTACACTTCAATTTTCCTGGGTGCTATTGTTCCCGTAAAAGTAATTGGTTATAGCCTCCATTGTCCAACAGAATGTCAGCTTGTAATTGTGCGTCGCTCCTGTATCGCGCTGTGCTCGGGTAGGTTTTTCATCTGCAACCAGTAGTGTGGCAAATGATGGAAAGGTTTTTAGAACTAGCAAGATGCCCATGCATTGCACGCATCAAGATGCATTTGTATGAGTAGTTTATCTTGTGGGAGAAAAGGATGAACAAGGGAAGGCCTTATTTGCAAATCTGGAGAGGGGTATGGGTATCTTTTTGCAAAATTCCCATTTGTTTCCTTCCTATCTGTCAGATATAAATCGGACGACCTATATTGCAAGAAAAAAAAAGTATACAGAAAAAAAGTAGACAGTAAAGGAAGTAGAGATAAATATAAAATATTAAATAAATATAACCATAGATAAGAGAGTAGAGATAGCAGAGACATAGGGAAAGGATCGCGCGCGCGCGGGAAAAAGCGGCCGTGCGTGCGCTAGTTTTGGCGCGCGGCGTCTGGCGCGCTTTATAAAATCCAACGCCCTCCCACCGCTTTGTGCCTTGCCACCGCTCTATGCCTTGCAACCGCTCTCTCCCCGCTCTTTTTCACCTCGCCGCCGCCGCGCCACCATGCCGCTGCGTCACCGGGAAACTTGCGGATACCGCGGCGTCCACGCGCACCCCTCCGGCGGTTTCTCCGCCGAGATCTGTTTCCACGGGATGCTCCTCGGCCTCGGCAATTTCGACACCGCCAACGAGGTCGCCCGCGCGTACGACGCGGCGGCGTGGCGCCTCCGGTGGACTCATAGAACATTGAAATTCCCCAACGTGCCGACACGGGAGCGGGCGTAGGAGCTCGCTCCTCTGCCGCAGCTTAGCACCGACGAGGATCGTCGCGACAACCAGAGGCAGGAGCACCGTCTCGGCATCGCCGAGATGGACGAGGAAGCCATGGTACTGTGGCGCCAACACTTCCCGCAGGACATCATCAACGAGCGCGAGTTCTACGTGTAAAGGAGGGCAGAGAGGGATAAGAGGAGGGCGGAGCGAGCCGCCTATCGCGAGGACAAGCGTAGGCGAAAAGTGGATGCTCAATTCAACATGAGGCTAGGAGCAGCATTGCCCTGGGAATCGAACGACGATCAGTATCTTCACGCCTACAGTCAGACGTCGGAGGAGGACATCACCGAGGAGGAGTCGGACGACGAGGAGTAGTTGAATTATCTTTTTTTATCTATCTATGCTGAGAACTATCCTCTACTCTCTAGTATCTACTTCTCGATCTCAGCACTGTAAATGCTTTTTAAAGCACCACACGTTGCGATTCTGTTGGAGATGCTCTAACATGGCAGACGAGTGCTTTAATGTTGCCCACAAGATGCACGAGTATTACTAGTAGTATTTTTCTTGCCATGTTGAGATTTTAAAACCACGAGTGTGAACATGCAGAGGAGCAATGAAGACCGAACACGGGATATTCGGGACATCTTCAAGGAGCGTGGCAAGTTAAAGAGGAGGTGCACCGAACCTGTAAAACGAGCTTTGGTAAGTAACACCCTTTCAATTACTTTTGTTTAGCCTCGTGTTCTTCGATGTGTATATGTTGTAGTTTCTGTTTCTCTTAAGCGTGGTGTTCTTCGATGTGTAATAAGAAGAGTCTTAATCGTCCTAATGCTTTCGTGTTTAGCTTTATGTAGGAAGTGGGTGTTCTCAGCTTGTAGTCTATTTTTATATTTCTTTTCCTTTTGAATTCACTTCTCCGAGTTCTGTTTATATGGCTTCTACTAAATGGATCTAGGTTTCTCTGAGTATTGATCTAAAAAAGAAGTAACTTCATGTCAGGATGTAGTTACTGCAAGGAGGGAAGTATGGTCAACCTCGAGATCATGTTTCCAAAATGAGGCTGGATTACACACAAGGTGACAGTTCCATAATGATGCTGGATTAGACACAAGGTGCAAATTCCCAGATGATGCTGGATTACACACAAGCCAGGTGGAGTCGTCAGCTGTTCGTGTCCTCGTGGCATTAGTAAAGGCTGAAAGAAAGTGTGTAGCAGCCCTTGAGAATGTAGCTGAGTTCTTGAAGAAGCGAAAAGAGCAATCAGATGCTCTCTTCACCCAAGCCAAAGAAGAGATGGAAGAAGCCAGAAATAAGTTAGCAGAGGCAGAGCAGGCTAGGTGTCTCCTGCAATCTAAAACTGTTGTCAATACAAAGTTTCCTTCATAATAGCTAGGTTCATATGTTTATCCAGTCAGCATGCCTGTTGTGATGTCCGTGCATCTACTGATATGGCACAAAATGTTTTTTTGGGTCATGTAATAACAACAATTACTTTCCAAACAATAACAGATGAAGCATTGGACATGGTATAGTTCACGCGCAAGCCCGACATTCCAAGCTCAACTTCCACATCAAACTCATGTTCACAGATATCTGCACATTCATACATAATGTCCACAACCATGATTCACTTCAAAGCCAAAAAATGTGAGGAGAGTTATAAATAAAGAAAAACCTCTACTAGTTCCTGCTACCAGTGCGAGCACAACAAGTCAAGACCATGCGTAAATTAATTATATTTTAGTCATTTTTTCTGTTCTAAAATGCCTGCCGGCTCACAGAAGGACGTGTTGCCGGCACACGCGCGGATTCAATGAAGGCAGGCGGGGCAGTCTTAAGCTGGTTGCACGCGGTGAGGAGGCGTGCTCAGCCGGGCCTGCAGCGAGTGCGACCCTCTTGGCCGGCGCGCCGGTTCAATGCCTGCGCTATGAGAGGTCGCGTCCGTGTCAGAGCAATCACTCCCTCCAGTCCTTTTTTGTTTGGGTATAACAAAATCTCATTTTCCATTCACATTTTACAAGTAAAATTCGTGGACAAACTTTGACCCAAAGTACGATGGGGACTAGTAAACCAAAATGGAGGTAGTAGTTTTTTAATCAAAGAAGGGTTTCCCCTTCCGATTACTGAAAACTAGCATCTAAATCTAAACCATAGTATTTGCCCTAGAACTACCAGGTTCAACATCTCGCAACATAAACCCATAAAACCATACACCAAGGAGGTACGTAGTACTATGAATTCCATTTTCGCTCCATACCAATCGTTCTAAAAACTATTTACTACTTATAACATGCCATTGAAAGTTGGAACTCTTAACCCCGCTAAAAAACGATATTTTAAACGTGGCTACTCGATCTGTGGCAACTGGCGAGCCACCGCGCTCCAAGTCGTTCACCTGTGGTCCCGACCATCAACTCCTACAAAGGTGCTCCACCATGTACCCGGTACCCGCGAATGCAGCAATCGTGCACCTAGGATTTTAGGGTTTATTTGTTAACGTCACCTTTACATAACACTCATGTGTGCGAGACAGCGAGAGGCCGACTGCGTGCGTGTGCCTCTTCTCTTCGTATATGTACTCCACCGTTTGTCTGGTGTCCAAAAAATTATAGTAACTACTAGCAATGTGCCAATGCGTTGCCACACGATCAAAGTAGATTAATACATATTCACCGATTTGATAGAAAAAAGTCTAGTTTTGAAATACGCATATCACTAAAAATATGTTATGTTTCACTCAAAATATATTCCTTTGGCGGTTCTGATGAGATAAGGGAGGAATGTTGTTGGTTTTAAGATTCGAGAAGTGGTATATGTCTAATTTCTACTCTTACTAGCAAGATGCCCGTGCGTTGCACAGAACATCAAGATCTTGTGGGAGAAAAGGATGAACGAGGGAAGGCCTTATCTGCAAATGTGGTGAAGAGTGCGGGTAAATTGCCATATTTTCCTTCCTATACGTTAGATATAAATCGGACGACCTACATTGTGGGATGGCAGGCCCACCATCATCACCAACTTTATTTTTTTATCCCTGCTCCTATAAAAAGCATTGTCGGTGATGATCGTGTGCCTGCCATCCTGCAATATAGGCTGTCCGATCTATATCTGACGGATAGGAAGGAAACTATGGCAATTTTGCAAAAAGATACCCACACCCCTCTCCACATTTGCAAATAAGGCCTTCCCTCGTTCATCCTTTTCCCCCACAAGATAAACTACTCATACAAATGCATCTTGATGTTCCGTGCAACGCATGGGCATCTTGCTAGTTGTTGCAAAAAGCCCATGTGTGTGTGAGAGAGAGGGAGAGTGGAGGAGGACGGAGTGCATGTGTGACAAAGACACAAGTAGTGTGTGTGCGATAGGTATCATCTTAAATTGTGGCGATAGTGTGTGTGTGCATGATTGAGAGGGCGTGTCTCAAGAATGGAAGAAAAAGCTACATAGATACAAGGAGCGGGAAAGAGACATGTATGCGATGGTGGAAGCACGAGTGTGCGGGTGTATAAACCTATCTAGAGGCTAGCTAGTCGATAAATGTTTGTGAGAGAAATACGAGTCAGGGTGCGAAAGCGAGAGTTTTGTGTGTGTGTGTGAGAGAGACGGTAGTCGGGAAGGGGAGTGGAAGCAGGAGTTGTGTGTGTGTGTGTCTGTGTGAGAGAGAGAGAGGAGACGGTAGTCGGGGTTGTCTGATCGGTAAACAAATGAATAATGTCAGTCTGGGATGGAGACGAAAAGGAGACCGCAACAAATGTTGTGTCTACAGGAGAGAGAGAGAGAGAGAGAGAGAGAGAGAGTAATTTTAGTGGTATGAGTCATAGGTAGAGACATATAGGGCGTGTGAGAGAATCCCATAGAGAGAAAGACAAAGTGAAAGACGAGTGGAGACTGTGTGTGAGGTGAAAAAGAAAGCTTAGGTACCGAGTGATACCAGAGAACAGTAGAGACGTGAGAGATAATGAAAACCGTGTAATGTATAATGATAGGGAGAGTGTGACACTTCTCAAGGGAGACGTCGAGAGACCATGTTTGCGAGGATAGGAGAAACATGAAGTGAGCGTGCGGGTGAGCTAGAGAAAAGAGAGTGATAGCTACCTGAAGGAGCATGCATGCGAGAGAGATGGGCGTGAAAGGAGTGAACAAAAAAGGGATTCAAATATTTGAATTCGAGATGATGATACATGTAATCCATACTCGAACGAAAATTGATCTATCAAACATGCATACTCATATGAATTCACGCACATCTATGTTATTTAATATCTAGATATTACTGATCCATACATTTTAGTAGAACATAATTTGGTTAAAAATTTTCGAATTCAACCTTAAGATTTCGAGATCGTTGTATTTGTAAATCATATTATACATATAAAGGAGAAAAATTCTATGTTGTGCTTTTGAAAGTATATATAAAAAAATGATGTATATAGAATGTAATTCCAATTGAAAATGGATCCCGCCCGAAAAAAATTAGTAGAATACAAACCGGATTCGAATTGAGTTGGCACGGTAAACGTGCACTCTGCAAAATTTGAACGAAGCGGGGAAAGTCGCAGTAACCGCCCGAAACCAAAATCTGCGAGATGGAAATTACTACTGCCTATCCCTGCCACGCAAAGCCTATTTGCTGGATTTCTATAGGTTTCAATAGGGGTAAGTTTGTAATTTCACCCAAACGTGACGTAACCGCCTCTCACCCGGATTCATACACGGTGGGCGCCAAAACACAGTGTGCCCTCGGCCGAAATCGACTCCCTCCCTGATTCATATTCATACACGGTGGGCGCCAAAAACAAACTCTCGTTGGCAAATATTCGGTGTATGCGAGATTACCGTCCTATCCCCAATCGACTAATGTTGCTGTGGTGTAGTAGAAATTTGAAACGGGGGCTAAGTTTGTAAATTTCCTCGCATTTGAGACAAGCGCGCCCTGAATACATGGTTCCCCCTTCCTCTCTACCTCCCTTTTCCCCATTCGTACTCCGTGGGCGCCAAAACACCCTCTCCACCCCACCCTCCTCCGTCTGCCGCTGTCCGCCACCCCATCCACCGCCGTCCTCCTCCACCATGCCGGAGCTGATACCCCGACACCGCCGTCCATTACAAGAGATCGACCTCTCTCATCCACGCCTTTGGACCGGGATCCTTGCATCCCGTCCTCTCGCTTCATCCCCACCGTCATCCACCTTGCCGGCGCCGCTCCTACGACCGTCTCATCCACCGCGCCCCGCCGCCACCGTCTACCCTCCTAGATCTGCTTCCACGCCACCGACAGCCATCGCTACCGCAGCACCGTCAAATTTTCAGCAGATGCGTACACGGCACCGCACCAGAGGCGGTACTCTTTCGTATCTGCTCAACTTATTTATCGCAGCAAGAAAATAGATCGCCACTGCTTTACTCTGATTTCTTGTCTTGGTTGCGAAGTTGCCTTTGTCCGACTTGCACCTTCAGATCCGCCATGGCACGCTCAACACTATACTCCCAATGCTTATGGTTTCCCCTTTTTATATACCACACTAGTTAAATCATAGTGGACTAAATTTCAAATTGGGTCAGTCGATTTTTCAGAGCTCGCCGGAGTTCGCCAGTGCGATCCAAGGGGCTCGGGTGGTTGTGGGGCCTAGCTGAACAAAGAAAACTCGACGCGGGTGGGGGGTGGGGGTGGCGGAGGAACACAGGCGGTGGGGTCCGGTGGTCCGGCCGGCGGCCCATGTGGTGTTCTATATGGGAAGAATCAGAGACGAGGAAGAGGAAGGGTTAGGAGACGTAGGATCTTCATCCAACCGCCTGAAATGGTCGAGATACAGTTGGGAGTTGCATTCTTAATGTGCTCTGGTTCATCATGTGTGGGCACTGGGCAACCAACATTTTATTATCCAAAATCTGCTTGCTCTTCTTTACCATGTTCCTCTTCCGTTCTTCTTTAATATGTACTCTCTCTGTTCCTAAATACAAGTCTTTGTATAGATTCCACCATGGACCACATATGGAGCAAAATGAGTGAACCTACACTCTAAAATGTATCTGGATACATCTGTATGTGATCCATAGTGGAAATCTCTACCAAGACTTATATTTTGGAACGAAGGGAGTATGCTAGTAGTACAGTATGTTCCTTGTACTGAAGATGAGCAGGGACATTTGCAGTGTAGAGGTCTATACGGTCGGTTGTGATGGACACTTTGAGCATCTTTGATTCGTAGGATCTTGTAAACATAGGAATAGGATTTGTAGTGGCCTGCCCACTTGAATCGTATAAGAATAGCAAGGAAATGCGCGGAGCTGTGTCGCCTTTGAGAGTTACACTGATATTAACAGTACCGCACCTTCACTTGAAAAGAGTTGGTATTCGAAGCCTTTCTAGCCGTACCGGCAATACTAGCACATATATTCCAGCAAGTTCTAATTTGCTGATTTTACTCTGATGCTTAAGGGTTTCCCGTTATATCTACACTATGATCTGTGTAGCTGCTTTGTGTCGCACTAGCAGCAGTCCACTCTTGAAGCTAAACACTGCAATGACTTACAAAATTGGCACCAAGGTATTGAGTGCCAGTCTGGATGCAATGAAACTCATACGCTCCCCACCTGTTGACTCTTGTTCAGAATATGATCCTAATGACTATTCTAACCTCGAGGAGTCAAAGGCAGATGGCCTGTCCTGTTCACCCATCAAGGTGCCTGTTCTAATTTGGCAATGTTTTATTGATTGCAGGTATCTTGCATATGTTGTCTTACATTTCTTCTACTTTGTTGCACCACCATCTGCTTAGTTTACTCATCATATATGTCGAGATGCCATGCCCATCCATTATCAATACATATTCCATCTGTCATCATACCATGTTTTTTCACTCAAATGTTGTTCGTGTGCATTAGACATCAAAAAGGAAGAGGGTGATTGCCGAACCTAGGAGCACCAGCAAAGTCCTTGAAAAATGTGGTGGTGCCGGGGAAATCAGAAAACACCCCACTTATATTGGCTGTACAACCAGTGGCACAAAACATAGGACCGACTCCAGCAGACTGTACCCATACTTCACTGGCCACACCACTAGCCCCACCACACAGGACCTGCACTCCAGCAAAAGGTATACCAATTTAATTTGCCATAGGACCAGCTGTACCACAGAAAAATCCCACTTCAGCAAAAAGTATAGCAAGTCCACCGGCCGAAGACCTATCCCAACTACAGAGACGACCAATTCCTGCAGATTGGAACCCCATTCCATTTATTCCCAGTTTAAAACACAATGCTTTCAATGTTGTTAGGGACTACGTGCATATATTCCCATCATGGGAAGCTTATTGTGAAGACAAACACCATTTTCACATCTGCTTGTCCAACTTACGTGTAAGTGCTATTATTCATGGTTATTATTTTCCTGTTTTCTGCTGATTGAACACATCAATGATTTACATTACATTGTTGTAACTAGGCGAGGGTCAATCTGGATAGTCATGACGAGCAAAGCTTGCTTGTGCTTTTCAAGGAAGCATTGCAGCAATATCGGTGTTACCTGAGGAAATCACACTTTGATGGCAAGTCTATAAATGAATTTCCGGTGAAATCTCCTGTGCTAAATTTAGAAGACATTGAATGGAAAAACCTTGTTATGCACTGGTCTCGTTCCTAGGATGAGGTACTGTCTATGAAATCACATGACAATTTGAACTTCTAATTTTCCGCATGTGCCTTACGGATCTTTTTTGCAGGAAATCTGCTCGAAGAAGAATTCCAGTTTGAAAAGAAAGACAGGATATCGCAAATATGCTGCCCACTGCTTTGCTCTTGTTAGTACCTGTTGTCCTGTATCACTATACTTGCATACATACCTGGTTCATTATGTGACAGCGGTATGCATGATAGCTTGCTTATCAATTGTTCGCTCCAAATTATCTGATCTATATGAATGGTTACATTAGTGTAAAATATATCCAATGCCAATGGTTTTTTAGCTCTACATTGTTCTTGTAAGTACATGCTGTCCTTTATCAGTGTACTTATAATGACAGGTAGTTGTTCATGTACCATCACTCTGTAGCTTATTTTCCTTTGCCCTCCATTTTCTACACATCAGATCTATATTTATTCTTACCATAAGGTTGGTACTGAAGAAGTTTAGCTGTTCATTGCTCTTGGCTGTACCTTTTGCCTGTATCGCTGCACTTACATTTATAGCTACTTGGTTATGTAGCATCACTCTTCATCTTATCTTAAATATTCTCCATTTTTTCGTATATTATCACATCTATATTTACTCTTAACAAAATGTAGAATAAAGGCAATGCTTATGAAGAAGATTATGTGGTAAACTTCTTGAATTTCCCCCCATCAGCATGGACAAGGCCTTTATAGAGCCTGTCTTCACCAATAATGTAAGTTTGTCCATCTCAAGCCTTCAAACTTTGTTGTATATATTTGGTTAGGCATGACTGCAACAGCTGTTTATTTTTGGTGTTTGCATCAAATTGCATGTTTAAAGTTTATTATGTAGTTCATAAACAAGAGTTTGTCCTTTCTCAATTTAAGTTTTTAGTTGTACAACCAAGTTCCTTCTTCATACCATGTAAATTAAACTATACAGAGCAAGTGATCTTCTTTTGCACTGCATGCATGCTTCTGTTCTTGATCCGTAATCCAGTGGTGTGGTGAACCTACCCACTACAGCACAATGTCATATTCTGCAATGTCTTAACTATGAACAATGTCATATCATTCTACTACTCCCTCCGTCCAAAAATACTTGTCATTGAAATGGATGTATCTAGATGTATTTTAGTTCTAGACACATCCATTTTGATGACAAGTAATTCCGGACAGAGGGATCATTATTTAAACCGTCTCTTTATTTGCCAATCTGAAATGGGATAAATTGATAGCACACTAACCATTGATACTTATGAGTTCTTGATCTGTAATCCAGTGGTGTCGTGAAGCTGCCAACTCCTTCACAATGTCATTTCCTGCCATGTCTTGACCTGAACAATACCATATTGTGTTAATGAAATTTTAAACTATGTCACTTATTCGTCAATTAGAAATGTGATGAATTGTCAGCACTGATACTTTTATGTGCAAAACCTGTCATGTGTCTGCTTGTTTATGTTTTAGAGTGAGGAAGATTTAAGTGTTGAACAAGCGCAGTCTCATCATCTTGCTCAGTTGTTTGCGCTGCAGCTTCCCAGAAGGGCTAACCTTTCTTGAACTCTATTGAAGTGCTGTCGGTTTTGTATATTATTTGGTCGGCATGTTTATTTGCACTGGTGGCGATCTTTGATGCCCAGTGTATGTAATCTGCTGTCTGCTTGTGCTTTATTATCATAGTGGTGAACTTTGATGCCCAATGGATGTAATATGTTGTAATTTCTTTATTGTACAGTCTAGGTTTTTTCTTATTCACGATGCTGCAGTTATTTTACTGTATATATATCCTGTCTTCGCAGTAAACCGGCCAAACCGTAAAATTACGGTACATAATCGGGCCGTCATGCAATCACGATTTAGGTTGGGCCTGAAACGTGCCGAACAGCTAACGGGCCGTCAACAACCTGAAATGAACCCCAACCCATGATTGTGCGAATCAAATCATGGGCTTTTAACAGGCCAAAATTGTCTTGGTCCTTATTTGGCCCAATCAGATATCGGCTGCGAGCAGGCCGGATGCAAACCGAGCCGTAGTTAGGCCCAACTATATGACAGGCATTTAAGAGGCCGAAATTAATATAGGGCCGAAATGTTAAATGGGCCCTTAAGAGGCAAAAACTAATATTAGGCCGAATTACTAAGTGGGACTTTAGCAAGTGGGCCCAAAAGCATAGTGTCCAGTTGACGGGCCGAATCTGATATGGGCCATAATTGAGCACATAGCCTCTTAAATGGCCGGACCTGATCTGGGCCGTAATTTGGCCCAGAACGTGGTAGGCTTTTAACGGGCCGGATCTCATATGGGCCACTATTAGGCCCGGAACGTGGCAGGCCATTAATGGACCGGATCAAATATGGGCCGTCATTTGGCCCAAAACATGGCAGCCAGTTAATGGGTCGGCCTACTAGGGTCCTCAAAATCTTGTGGGCCTACAGCTGGGCCGACCCATTAATATCGGTGAAATCTCATGGGCCTTTAGTCGGGCCGACCCATTATGATCCGCAAGAATCTTGTGGGCCTTTACCTGGGCCGGCCCATTATGGCACACAAAAATCTTGTGGGCCTTTACCTGGGCCGGCCCATTATGGCCCACAAAATCTTGTGGGCCTTTAGCTGGGCCAGCCCATTATGGTCTGCAAAATCTCGTGGGCCTTTAGCTGGGCCGGCCCATTATGTCCGCAAAATCTTGTGGGCCTTTAGTTGGGCCGGCCCAATTAAACTTGATGGGCCAGTCCATGTGTCAACATATCATAGGCGCGTCTCGCCCATTGGATGAGTGACACATGTGCCAGCGCAGACCTGACACGTGTCTCCACCAGCCAATGATGATTTTACACGAGGAAAATCCCCATTGGTCGGGGCTGTTAACGGGTTATCGGATCCAAAACCCGACCCGATAGCTTAATGGCATTCCGTTACGGTGGATGCCACGTGTCGGTCACCCTTGACGAAAGCACTTCTGTGACGCGCGATTTATCTTCATGGAAGTGGACACTTCTGTGATGATAATTTTGGTAATGTCATGGAACACTTCGACGACAACACATGTATGACTATCTTGATTCTGTCATAAATTTGTCATGGATGTCCATGCATGACAAAAAACGCGACCTACTGTGACAAACACGTACCATCACGGAAGTGTATTTGTTTTGTAGTGTGCCTCGCTGTTGTGCCACTGCTCCAGCGCCACCCTGGCCTCGTCGAGCTCACAGTCGACCTCCTCCCGGTGAGCCTCGTCCGCCCCTTCCCCCTTGAACCAGTGCCGTAGCCGCCGCCCCCTTGGGGCCCGCTTCTACAGCTCCCCGCGCCACTCGACCATGGCCCGTGACGCTCGCCAACCCGGCTACAGCTGCCCTCCCTCTATCCATCACGCTCGCCGCCCGCCCACGCCCATGCCTGCTATCGCGCACACACGTCGTTCCGGCCGCCCGCTTTGCCATGCGCCCGGCCACGACTACGTACGCGCGCCGCCGCGCGACTGGCCGCTACCCACCACGCTCCGCCCATGCCCAAGGCCTCCCCAGGCCATGCCCTCGCTGCACCCCTGCTCCTCGCTGCTGCCTGCAGCCACCGCCATTCGCGCGCCACCGCGCTAACCGCTGCATGCCGCCATTCGCTACCTGCCGCCTACGATCACCGGCCACCCTGCCCTGTGCTGCCCCCTGCCGCAGCTCGCCCCTCCTCCGCCCGCGCCACCTGCCCTGCGCTGCCGCCATCCATCGCGCGCGCACCCTGTCACTGCCAAGGCCGTCGCTGCTCCCTGACCGCCTGGTCGCGCCAGGGCTGCGGCCTCCGCCAATGCCCGTACTAGTTCGCCCATTTGGCCTCGTGGGCCACTGACCACAGAGGCCCACACCGCCCTGTTTTGTTAAACAAAAAAAGAAAAAATTATATAAAAATAAAAATATTATTAATTAATTAATTAATTAGGTAATTAATTAACTTAGTTCAATTAAACTAATTACATAATTAGTCTAATTATATATGTTTAATTAGGTGAGTCTATGACAGTGGGCCCCACTGCCTAGTTTGACCAAGTCAACAACGTTGACTGCTGATGTCATGCGGACACAATAATTGTATTTTGAATTAAATTTAACTGTTAATTCCAAAATTTATTTAAACATTGTAAATTAATATAAAATAAACCATAACTCGGATGAAAAGGTTTTCTACATGAAAGTTGCTCAGAAAAACGTGACGAATCAGAATATGCCCTCTGTTCGTGATGACGACATCAATACCATTGTTACCCCCACAGCCCCTACTGCTATACATACTGGACCAATTACTAGAGCTTAGACACGCCAATTAAATTTCCAAGTACTTCCGTTTCTTGGTAATGATTCGAATGTTCATGAAAAATATGATGCTGCCTAAATTGGATACATTTGTCTTCCTTACAAATGAAGGGCCTAGCTTGGACAAGAAAGATGAACATTGGACCAAGATCAAGAACAGAGATGATGGCATGCGCAAAGGGAACAAGAACGGAGTTACAAGTGATGATTTCAGGACTTTGAAGCCACCATAAAGTGCATGAAGGCTTGGACGAAATGTACAAGATGACACTTCATAAATTTCGTTTAGAGGCTATTATAGGTGCTCCGTCACCTTATTACTGGGCCAGGCTCATGTAATTTCGAAATACTATAGTACATGCTATTTTTAGAGTCAGTATGTGTGGGGATAATAGAGTTATGGTTGGTCTTGGACCCCTACTCCAAGGGGTCACAAAATTCCCCCTCTTCCTCCATATATACAACCCTTAGGGTGTCGTTTACACTTTGCGTTTTATTTAGATTAAAAGTTCACCATAGGTGCAACTTCACGTACTTCGTTTGTGTTCAACGACCAGACCAAGACATCACAGAACCCCACTTTCATCAATAAAGTTTTCCTCTTATATTCGCAATATCCAGATTGCAATCTCGGTTTCTTTCTTGTTCTTTGTTTGCTCGCAGGGAATAGACCCTCGTGGTCAGTTTGATCATGCTCCGGTGTGGTCAATAACCCCTCTGAAGTTGGTTTAGCGATTGCTAAGGCGCGGCGTCTTCGCATGTTTGTAGTCGGACCGTCAAAGTCGACTCCCCTAGAAACAATAGCTATCTCATCGAAACACCTTCACATCTATCAGTTCGTCTGTCACATGCCCCTAGAATAGCTAACATGGAAACATCCCCCTACATTTCACCTAAATGCCAAACTCCAGGAAAACATTCCTGGATGTTTCCCCCCTTCATCAATAATGTGTAGTACCGCGTTAGAACACCCCTAGCACCGCGTATCGTCATGTCATCCTTAGTGATGCATCTGTGTGCCTTATATTTACTGTTTGTTCCCCCTCTCCTCTCCGGTAGACCCCAAGACCACTGCTGATGCCACTGTGATCGACTACATCACCGACAACCCTTCTTCCTTTTCAGCAGAGCTTCCAGGCAAGCAAATCCCCCTTGATCATTCTGACATCGCCCATTCCATGCTCTTTCATGCTTGCATTAGATTTTGCTACTCTATTTGATTGCTCCAATATCTGATGCATAGCCTGCTTTTGTAACCTGCTGTTGTACCTTACCTGCTTATCCTAAACTGCTTAGTATAGGTTAGTTGGTGATCAACCAGCGACCCCTCACTTTGTCCCAGTTGTCCTGGCTTGATGATTGATGACTCGATCAACGTGATCGACGACCAGAGCCCGACACATCACATCACCCCCTTAGTTGCCCGGCTCTGCATATCTACTATCAAGTGCCGAGGGTGATACCTCGTAATGCACTTCTGATGATAACTGTGTAGTGTATCTATTTGGTTGTGGTCATCGAGGGTGATTCCTCCTTCACCACCCTAGTACGACTCTGTCGTGCAACACCTCAAGTGCGAACCATCGGGGGTGATTCCTCCAAGTTCACCTTGACAGTTACAACGAGAAGGAATCCATCGAGGGTGATTCCTCAGGTTTTCCCCCTTGATGTTACGAACACATATTTACCTTTACCTTTAGTCCCCGTGTATTGTTACTATGGGACTAAAGGGATAGGTGGTACCAGCCCAGTAGAGGTGGACTTGAGTTCCCGATAGTCTCTGGTTAGTCTAGTTGACCTGGAGGGTACCCGCGAGAAAATTATGAGGCACGGCCGGGCAGGTAGACCGCCCTACTGAGAGGGCTGGGCCTCGCCCTTGCAGTATTTCCTTGCGACAGGGCGACGGGGTCACATGATCGTGAGTCTCTGCTCATTACAGCAAGCTCCCAATACACTAAGGGTTTGGGTATTTGATCTGAGTCAGCCACTGGCCTATACGCACAAACTGCCATGCGGGAACATATATGGGCACTCGGTATCATACGTTTCTTCCAAAAGCTCTGTCAGACGTCCAGTTCAGCACTATGGCACGATCAGATCGCGCCATTCAGGACCGCGGTGGCGCTGGTATTCACCCTGCACACAACAACCCGGAGTGCAATGGGCGATGGGCCCAGGACCATAGAGCGCTGAGGATCTAGACCGGCGGGGACCTCTCTACGGATCCTAGGATGGACTACGACGTGTTGATCTTGCGAGGCCAAGCATGACCCAAGAATGTGTGACCGGCCAGAGTCATCAGGCATGTTGGATAATGTGGTGCACTCCTGCAGGGAAATTATCTATTCGAATAGCTGTGTCCACATTAATGTACGCTTGGAGTTGTAACCCGATCTATTACAACTAGAAATGGATACTTGAGACATGTTGTGGGTATGTTGGCTCCTGGATTGCCTTCTCACAGGGAGTCGAGGAAGGATCTCTAGACATTAATTCTATAACATGCTTGTTAATTATTAAATGTTATTCTTTACTCTTCTGAATGCTGCAAGATACTTGAAGATGTTAGTCTTTGATAGGATAGGCTTTCCCTTCTCCTCTGTCACTCTGTAGTTCAGTCCACAGATACAACTCATTCCTTTGACACTGATGCATACTTAGCATAGTTCTGATGAAAGTCTTGCGAGTACTATGGATGAGTACTTACGGTTGCTTTCCTACCTCTCTTTTCCCCTATACCCGGTTGTAGCGATTAGATGGTGGATCCCAGGAGCCAGATGCCACCGCCGACGGCTACTACTACCCCCCGGGTGCCTACTACTACATGGAGACCACCGACGACCAGGATTAGTTAGGAGGTCCTGGTCAGGAGGCCTTTGATACATACATTTTGCATCATGTTTTCCTACTGTTATTTATAATGTTTTATGCATAATAATGCTTTTTGGAGTAATTCTAATGCCTTTTCTCTCATAATATGCAAGGTTCATACAATGAGGGAGAATATCAGCAGCTGAAATTCTGGACCTGAAAAAGCTACGTTAGGCCACCTATTCTGCGCAACTCCAAATGAGCTGAAACTTCACGGGGATTTTTTATGGAATAAATAAGAATTATTGGAGAAAAGAACCACCAGAGGGGCCCACCAGGTGGTCAAAACCCACCTAGGCACGCCAGGGAGCCCAGGCGCGCCCTAGTGGGTTGTGTCTTCCTCGACCCACCTCTTGTGCCCATCTTTTGGTATATAAGTCATTTTGACCTAGAAAAAATCAGGAGGGGACTTTCAGGACAAAGCGCCAACATCTCGAGGTGGAACTTGGGTAGGAGCACTTTTGCCCTCTGGCGGAGCGATTTCACCAGGGGAACTTCCCTCCCGAAGGGGGAAATCATTGTCATGATCATTGAGGGAGTCCTGGATTAGGGGGTATCCAGACAGCCGGACTGTGTACAACGTCCGGACTATTGAAGCGTGAAGATACAAGACTCAAGACTCTGGCCCGTGTCCAGATGGGACTCTCCTTGGCGTGGAGGGCAAGCTTGGCGATCCGGATATTATATTTCCTTCCTTGTAACCAACTCCACGGAAACCCTAGCCCTCTCCGATGTCTATATAAACCGGAGAGGTTGGTCCTTAGAAGGCCAATCACAATTACAATCATACCATCATAGGCTAGCTCCTAGGGTTTAGCCTCTACGATCTCGTGGTAGATCTACTCTTGTACTACCCATATCATCAATATTAATCAAGCAGGAAGTAGGGTTTTACCTCCATCGAGAGGGCCCGAACCTGGGTAAACACCTGTGTCCCTTACTTCTTGTTACCATCAGCCTTGACGCACAGATCGGGACCCCCTACCCTAGATCCGCCGGTTTTGACACTGACAATCATCACCAACAACTCTCCCATCTTGGGGAGGGCAATCTCCATCGACATCTTCAACAGCACCATCTCCTTTCAAACCCTAGTTCATCTCTTGTGTTCAATCTTTGTACCAGAACCTTAGATTGGTGCTTGTGGGTGACTAGTAGTGTTGATTACATCTTGTAGTTTATTACTATAAGGTTTATTTGGTGGAATATTATATGTTCAGATCCATTATGCTATTTAACACTCCCCTGATCATGAGCATGATTATCATTTGTGAGTAGTTACTTTTTTTCTTGAGGTCATGGGAGAAATCTTGTTGCAAGTAATCATGTAAACTTGATATGTGTTCGATATTTCGATGGTATGTATGTTGTGATTCCTTAGTGGTTGCATGTGAATGTTGACTACATGACACTTCACCATAATTGGGCCTAAGGGAATGCATTGTGGAGTAGTTATTAGATGATGGGTTGCAAGGGTGACAGATGCTTAAACCCTAGTTTATGCGCTATTCCGTAAGGGGCTGATTTGGATCCAAATGTTTAATGCTATGGTTAGATTAATTCTTAATACTTTTCTCGTAGTTGCTATTGTCATTCTGGGAACGGGGGTCTCCAGACTTGCCTGCATGCGGCCCACAGCGTGGCTCCACCAGTGGCCCAGTACGTCCCATCTTCGTCAACCAACACTCAAGACCCTCGCGAGGGGCCAAGTCTCACGGGGCGGACGACGCAAGGCCTCTTCAGGAGCGGCCTCACCAGGCAGGCTCACGAGGGGGGCGGAGAGATCAAGGCAAGGGGTACGTAGCAAGGTTCCCGTGACGCAAGCCATGACGACCAAGGCCAGGAGGGCGCCAGCGCGCACAGCGTCCTCGTTTCCTCTTGGGTGCTAAGGGGGCAAGCGCAGGCGCGGAGTACCGAGGCATCAAACAAAGGTTTCCATATCGGTGCAACAAGACCAAGACCAGCAGGACGGCAGGACGGAGGTCACCGTGGAGCCCAAGACGACGTCACCACCAGCGCCTTTGGCAGGCGAAGAACACCTTTAGTCAGAATATCTTATACTAGCTGCCCCCCTTCAAAATGGCCGTTGTTGGATCCCTTCCCGCTCAATATTTGGGGAGAGGACCAGGGCCTCTATAAATAGGGCTAGCCACCAAAGTAGAGAGGACGAATCGATTCCTCCCCGAGCGAACCACACCAGTTCAAGAACACCTCTCCTCGCGAGGCTGTTCTTCCCTGGTACTATTCGTCATCAGCCCAAGAGGCAAGCCACCACCACTACATAGGAGTAGAGTATTACACCACAAAGGTGGCCAAAACATGTATAAATCTTGTGTCTATTGTGCTGTGAGTTCATCTAGCTAATCTTAGGGATCGCGGCGAGCCTGAGAGCGAGATTCGGTAGGGGGAAATCTTCGTGCGCACCCGAGTGTTCGAACCTCAAGGGTTTTGCCGGAACCCAAAATCCGACATTTGGCGCACCAGGTAGGGGTGCACCGGAGCTCTTCCTTCCGACGATCCGCACTCCGCCAACACCGCGCTTCGCCCTCATGGCGGACATCGCGCTTCCAGCTCCGGCGACCGGCGCCAGCGCTGGGGCCAGGGGGCTCCGAGCCTTGGCCCCCGCCTTGCGGCAGGTGCACTGGCCGCACAAGTTCAAGCCAGAGATGCCGCCACGCTACGACGGCGCGATGGACCGGGAGGTTATCCTGCTGGCGTACGAGGAGGCCGTCCTCAAGGCCGGAGGAAACTACAAGTTCATGGCCAACTGGCTTCCCATGGCCCTTACCGGCGTCCCGCGCACGTGGTTGCTCAACCTGCCGGCATCTTCCGTGGCCTCTTGGGAGGAGCTGCGCGACCTCTTCCTCGCCCACTATGCGGTGCCGGCGCCCCCGGTCGTTGCAACTCTCTTGGGCGGCTCGCAGGCGCCACCCTCGGATCGCCACGCCAAGCCGTTCTTTCGCCAGATCAGCACCGCCCTCGCGCGACAACGAGCTCCCCCGGGTTGGGTGGCGCCCAAGGCCGACCTGACCTTCGACTCGGAAGATCACTCCGTCAACACCGCCTGCTCGGGTGCGCTCTCGATGCTCTGCACGCCCACCATCTGCCAGGTGGCCGTCACCAAGACCCTCATCGACGGTGGTGTCGGCCTCAACGTGCTCTCAGTGGAGGCCTTCAGCCTCCTCCACATATCGCTGGAGCGGCTCCGACCCAGCAAGCCCTTCTCAGGCGTCAGAGGTGGTTCCTCCAGTTCCCTGGGGCAGATCCACCTTCCCATGACCTTCGGCACCCGCGACAACTACCGCACGGAGCTGGTCAACTTCGATGTTGCTCACATCGGCCTCCCGTACAACGCCATCCTCGGGTATCTAGCCCTGGCTCAGTTCATGGCAGCAACCCATCTGGCCTACAACCTCATAAAGATGCGTGGGAGCGATGGTGTCCTTACCATAGCTGGAGATACCAAGGAGGCTCTTATGGCGCTCAAGCTGGCCCTCAAGGCCATCGCGGTGGCGCTGCCCGCTGTAGCGGACGCCTCCAAGGCCAAGTTGCACCAACCAAAAAGATGCAGCTATTCACCCAGGACAAGGGGGAGACCAAGAAGGTGCCAGTTGAGGAAGACGGGTCTTCGGGAGCCACCTTCACCATAGGTGCCGACCTTGACCCCAACCAAGAGAAGGCATTGGTGAAATTCTTGCGTGCGAACAAGGAGGTGTTCGCATGGGAACCCAAGCAGCTAGTGGGGGTCCCAAGGGAGGTGATTGAGCATCACCTGAATGTGTGCCCCAATGTACAGCCTGCGAAGCAGAAGGCGAGGCGGTAGTCCACGGAGAAGCGGGCCTTCATCATCCAAGAAACCCGCAAGCTGGAGGTAGCAGGTGTCATTCGCGAGGTTCGCTACCCCGAATGGCTGGCAAACCCCGTTGTCTTGCCTAAAAGGGGGGGAAAGGAGCGCATGTGCGTAGACTTCACCAACCTCAACAAGGCCTGCCCCCAAGATCTGTTCCCGCTTCCCCGCATCGACCAGATCGTCGACTCCACCGCCGAGTGCGACCTACTATGTTTCCTGGATGCGTTTTCGGGCTATCACCGATCAAGATGGCTGTGGAAGACGTTGAGACGATAGCCTTCCAGACCCCATGTGGGGTATACTGCTACACTTGCATGCCATTCGGGCTGCGCAACGCGGACGCAACCTTCCAACGGCTGATGCACATTGCCTTGGGCCGGCAGCTCGTGAAAAACACTGAGGCTTACATCGACGACATTGTGGTGAAATCTTGGGAAGCGAAGACCTTGATCCAGGACCTGGAGGAGACCTTCGCAAGCCTCCGCCAGCTGGACCTACGACTCAACCCGGAGAAGTGCGTGTTCGGCGTCTCTTCTGGCAAGCTAGTAGGCTTCCTCGTGTCCCACATGGGGATCGAGGCCAACCCGGAGAAGGTCAAGTGATAGAGGCAAAGGTGTCCCGATGTTTCGATGAGATGGTGACTATCATTTTCTGTGGGAGTCGACCTTGACGATCCGACTACGAACGTGCGAGACGTCGCGCCTTAGCAATCGCTAAACCAACTTCCAAGGGGTTATTGACCACACCGGAGCACGATCAACCTGACCACGATGGTCTGTTTCCTGCGAGCAAACAAAGAACAAGCAAGAAACTGAGATTGCAATCTGGATATTCCGAATATAAGATGAAAGCTTTATTGATGAAGGTGGGGTTCTGAGACGTCTTTGTCTGGTTGTTGAACACAAACGAAGTACGCGAAGTTGCAGCTATGGCGAACTTTAATCTAAACAAAACCCAAAGTCTAAATGGTGCCCTAAGGGCTGTATATATGGAGGAAGAGGGGGAATTTCGTGGCCCTTGGTGGAGGGGTCCGAAACCAACCCTATCTCTTGTTTCCCCACACATGCGGACTCTAAAAATAGCCTATACTTATATATTTCGAAATTACATGGGCCTGACCCAATAAAAATGTGACGCAACACCTAGAATAGCCTCTGGACGAAATTTATGAAGTGGCATCTTGTATATTTCATCCAAGGCTTCATGCACACGTTATGGTGGCTTCAAAGCCCTGAAGTCATCACTTGTAACTCCGTTCTTGTTCCCCTTGCGCATGCCATCATCTTCATACTTGTTCTTGCTCCAATGTTCATCCTTCTTCAAGCTAGGCCCTTCATTTGTAAGAAAAACAAATGTATCCAATTTAGGCAGCATCATATTCTCATGAACATTAGAATCATTACCAAGAAACAAAAGTACCTGGTAATTTAGTTGGCGTGCGCGAGCTCTAGTAATTGGTCTAGTATGTATAGCAGCAGGGAATGTGGGTGTAACAAGGGTATTGATGTCCTCATCATCCTCCCCTTCTTGAAATGAAGTCGTCCTCGACGGAAGTTCATCTTCCTCACTCAAATAAGGCTTCAAAAATGCAATGTTAAAAGTGGGACTAACCCCAAAATCTGCAGGCAGCTCAAGTTTATATGCATTATCATTTATTTTCTCTAACACCTTAAAGGGATCATCAGCACGTGGCATTAGCTTTGATTTGTGCAAATCAAGAAATCTATCCTTACACAAATGTAACCAAACAAGATCTCCAGGTGCAAACACAACATGTTTTCTACCCTTATCTCCAGCAAGTTTATATTTAGCATTCATACGCTCAATATTTTCCTTAGTTAACTCATGCATTTTTAAAATCAATTCAGCACGTTGTTTAGCATCAAAATTAACCTTCTCCGAAGATGGAAGAGGTAACAAATCAATAGGTGCACGAGGTAGGAAACCATACACAACTTCAAAAGGGCACATCTTAGTAGTAGAATGCAATGAACGATTATAAGAAGATTCAATATGTGGCAAGCATTCCACCCACATTTTCCTATTATTCTTCAAAACAGCCCTAAGCATAGTAGACAATGTCCTATTGACTACTTCAGTTTGTCCATCAGTTTGGGGGTGACAAGTAGTACTAAAAAGCAGTTTAGTCCCCAACTTAGCCCATAAGCATCTCCAAAAGTGGCTAAGAAATTTAGTATCACGATCTGAAACAATAGTATTTGGCACACCATGCAAGCGAATAATTTCACGAAGGAATAATCAGCAACATTAACAGCATCATCGCTTTTATGACATGGTATAAAGTGTGCCATTTTTGAGAATCTATCCACGACAACAAATATGCTATCCCTCCGCTTCTTTGTTAGAGGTAAACCGAAAACAAACTGCATAGATATATCCTCCCGAGGAACACTAGGTACAAGCAAAGGCATATATAAACCATGAGGATTGAGTCGTGACTTAGCTTTTTGACATGTAGTGTAGCGAGCAATAAAACGCTCAACACCCTGTCTCATCTTTGGTCAAAAGAAATGTGTAGCAAGTACGTCCTCCGTCTTCTTCATGCCAAAGTGTCCCATTAATCCTCCTCCATGCGCCTCCTGCAACAACAAAAGACGAACGGAGCTAGCTGGAATGCATAGCTTATTAGCATGGAACACAAATCCATCATTAACGACGAACTTGTTCCACATTCTTCCTTCTTTACAATTCTTCATTACATCTTTAAAATCAGCATCATGCACATATTGATCTTTGATGGTCTCCAAACCAAATATTTTGAAGTCAAGTTGTGAAAGCATAGTATAGCGACGAGACAATGCATCAGCAATAACATTTTCTTTTCCCTTCTTGTGCTTAATGACATAAGGGAAAGTCTCAATGAATTCAACCAATTTAGCATGTCTACGATTCAGTTTAGCTGGAATTTTAATATGTTTCAAAGATTCATGATCAGAGTGTATATCAAATTCTTTGGGCCATAAATAATGTTGCTATATTTCTAAAGTCCGAACAAGAGCATATAATTCTTTATCATAAGTAGAATAATTCAGACTAGGCCCACTCAATTTTTCAGAAAAGTATGCAACAGGTTTGCCATCTTGTAATAACACACCTCCTAATCCAATTCCACTAGCATCATATTCAAGCTCAAAAGACTTATTAAAATCAGGAAGCTGGAGTAAAGGAGCATGTGTCAACTTATCTTTTAATACCGTGAAGGCTTCTTCCTGTGTGGTACCCCAAAGAAAAGGCACATCTTTCTTTGTAAGCTCATTGAGAGGTCCAGCAATGGTGCTGAAATCTCTAACAAAACGCCTATAGAATCCAACGAGGCCAAGAAAACTCCTCTCTCGTGTGACCGTTTTGGGCTACAACCAACTCTCAATAGCTTCAATCTTGGCTTTGTCAACTTCAATTCCCTGTGGAGTAACAACATAGCCAAGAAAAAATACTCGGTCGGTGCAAAAGGTGCACTTCCCAAGGTTACCAAACAAACGTGCATCACGTAGGGCAATAAAAACAGCACGTAAATGTTCCAAATGTTCTTCCAAAGATCTGCTATAAATCAATATGTCATCAAAGTAAACTACCACAAATCGTCCAATGAAAGCACGTAAAACTTCGTTCATTAATCTCATGAAAGTACTAGGTGCATTAGTTAACCCAAAAGGCATGACTAACCACTCATATAATCCAAACTTAGTTTTAAATGCTGTTTTCCATTCATCTCCCAATTTCATACGAATTTGATGGTATCCACTACGCAAATCAACTTTGGAGAATATTGTAGAGCCACTCAATTCATCAAGCATATCATCTAGCCTAGGAATAGGATGACCATAACGAATAGTAATATTATTAATGCCTCTACAATCAACACACATACATGATGTACCATCCTTTTTTGGCACTAGAATAATAGGAACAACACAAGGACTAAGGGATTCGCGTATATAACCTTTGTCGAGCAGCTCCTATACTTGACGCATAATATCCTTCATCTCCTCTGGATTGGTACGGTATTTTGCACGGTTGGGTAATGATGCACCGGGAATTAAGTCAATCTGATGCTCAATCCCTCGAATAGGAGGTAATCCCGGTGGCACGTCTTGTGGAAAGACGTCAGCGAACTCCTGCAAAATGTTAGTGACAGCAGGAGGCAAAGAGGAAGGCACGTCCTCGAATGAAAATAATGCCTCTTTGCACACAAAAGCATAGAAAATAGATTTGCTGAAATCTAGCTCATCAATATCAGATTTAGTGGCAAGTAAACATGCACTTTTCAATTTAATTTCAGAAACAACACTAGATGGTTTACTATTAGGCTTCATTTGTTGCTCAAATTCTTTTGCCACAATATGATTTTCACTCTTATTTTTCTCCTGTTTTGCTTTATTAGCTCTATTAATATCATCTTTCAAAATGGAATCAGGAGTCATAGGAAGCAAAGTAATATTTGTATCCTTATGTACAAGAGTATATTGATTGTTTCTACCATGGTGTATAGAATTTTTATCAAATTGCCATGGTCGACCAAGTAATAAGGAACATGCTTGCATAGGTACCACATCACAATCAACATAATCAGCATATGTAGAGATACTAAAATGCACACGAACAGTACGTGTTACCTTAACCTTGCCGCTGTTGTTGAACCATTGGATGTAGTAAGGATGTGGATGTGATCTTGTGGTGAGAGATAGCTTCTCCACCATCTCCATGCTAGCCAAGTTGTTGCAGCTCCCTTCGTCTATGATGACACACATAGAACGTTCCTTCACAACTCCCTTTGTATGGAACAATTTGTGCCTCTGATTTTGCTCAACTTGTGTGACTTGCACACTCAAAACACGTTGTGCAACTAAACATTCATACCTGTCGGCGTCTTCAGGAGCCATGTATTGCGTCTCATGATCAGAATTGTCTCCACCATGTTCTTCACGTGTAATAAGAACCAAAGTCTCCTCATCATAGTCACTAGCGGACTCATACCCACCATCCTCAGTAGCAATCATCACACGCTGAGATTTGCATTCTCTCGCATAATGACCTCTTCCCTTACAACGATGACAAATAATATCACTTGTGTGCCATGTTGACACCATGGAAGAAGAACTCTGTGGAGGCCCGGCAGGTGCGCTCTTGGCAGATAATGGTGGTTGTGCCTGCTTTCTTGTATCACGGCTGGAGGTGGCACCTAATGGAGGTGCTGGTGCAGTTGAAGTAGAAGATGCACGCGGTGTCCATGATGAAGGTTGTCGTGGGAAACGAACACCTATGGGGCAGGGCCCCTTTTCGGTCCGGCAGGGAGCGGAGAACGCACGAAGAGCGGATCGAGGCGGAGCACGCGAGCGATTTTTACCCAGCTTCGGAGCTCTCCGGAGAGATAATACTCCTACTGCTGCTTTGTGATTGTATTCTGTTCTTGCTTGAGAGCATGAGACTATTGTAGTTTCGAGTGAGTCGAACCCCCTCTACGTTGCGCATGGGCCTCCTTTTATAGGCTCAAGGGGTCACCGACAGGTGGCAACGCAGACAAGGGTACAAATGTAAAAAGGGTGGTTGGTACAACTGCTATCTACAGTGCACCCTACCTAACTCTGACGGCAGGGGACAAGAGCATTTAATGCCCGTCCGCATCGCCTAAGCAGTGCAGAAAAGCGACCGTTAGGGGCGCCACCGCTTGCCACGATGGCCTTCTCGTCATCTCCACTTGCCACCTCGCACCGCTTGGCTGCACAGCTCCCCGCCACGTGCGTCTGGAATGGTCTCAGGGCGACACATCGACGGGTGCGTTGGAGCGTGGGCACAGAGTGGTGGCTTTGCCGCGGCAAGCACCTTGCCGCGGTCGTTGTCTTGTCGCACCCGAAAGCTTGTCGCTCGTCGGGTCTTGCCGGGACGCGCGGCGCGTCGCGGGAAGTTCTTTGAAGTGCCTTGGTTGGCCTTCCCGGCAAGCTCCTCTTGCCGGGGCCTTGTCCTTCCCGGCAAGCTCCTCTTGCCGAAGTCTTGTCTTCTTAGTTCAAACACTTTGTTCTTGAATGGCATCAATAGGAACTATGGAGGATCTTGGCGGACACCCGGCAAGCCTTGCCGCGGGACGCTGCGACTGCCCGTGCACAAGTTCGGGATACTAAGGTACCCCTGCTTTAGTACACCGACAGGAGCCCCCGGGCCTGGGCCACACACGGTGCCGAACGCTGTTGGGCCAGGCCCAAAACAGGGCACGGGCACACGCGGCCTGGGTCCATACCAAATCTAACTCCGTATCCACCGCGCCCTCCTGTAACGGCACGCGTCAAACGCGGCGTCGTGGGAGAGATCGTGGGTGATTCTTTAATCGAAAAAGGCGTAACATTCGCCTCCTCCTCTTTATAAGCAGGGGAAACAGGGGCCGTTCCCCCACCTTCGCCACTTGCAGTTGCTTCCTCAGAAATCTCCGCCGCTCCCCTCTGCTTCCCAAAGCCGAAAGAGAGCAGCGCTCCGCCCCCCGTCGCCGCCGTTGCCGCCAACGCCCTCGCTCTCCCCCACCGCCATCCGCCATGGCTCCGAAGACCGGGAAGGGCGCGAAGTCGGCCGAGGCGCTGCGGCTTGAGGCGCTGCGGAAGGAGCGGGCACTCTTCCCCACTGAGCTCTCCGCGAAGGAGCTGAGGGAATGGTTCTATCACTTCTGGTCGATGGAGACGCGGGCGCATCCGCGCACGCAGGTACTCTCTGCCGAAGCTTCTACTTCGAAGCGGTGTCCGAAAGGATACTACTTCTTTCCATTGTTCTTCTATTGCGGGCTCTGTCAGCCCTTTTCCGATTTCTTCTGCGACATCATGAACACATATGGGCTCCATCTCCTCGATTTCACCCCCAACGCCGTTCTGACCATGGCGGTTTTTGCACATCTCTGCGAGAACTTCGTCGGAATCCACCCAAACGTAGCCCTTTTCCGCCACTATTTCATGCCCTGGGTCGAGAAAGGAGAGCCCTTATCTGGCGGGATCGCCTGGATCTCGAGAGCCGGTAATAAGGAGGTCTATCTAGAGGGGGAGCTCCATAGCAAATGGGAGGAGTGGAGAGCAGAGTGGTGTTGGATTGTTGATGAGAACCCGCAGCCCTTCACCAACTTGCGCCAAGCCCGAGTAGTGCGCGGCGGCGATTGGAGCGCCCTGGCGGCGGACGATGCCAGACTGAAGATCGCCACCACCCAGATCTTGTGGCTCAGGCTTGCCGGGCTCACGGTTGGTGCTGTTGGCGCGGACTTTCTTCGCCGCTGCATCGCCCCTCTGCAGGAGAGGGGGAGACCCGCATGGTTGTTCGGGGGTCCGACGGATATCATGAGGCTGCGCCCAGGCCTCAATTTTAACTTCACTGTTTTGGAGTTGGACGGGACGCTCAAGGAACTATTCAAGCACGACCCCAACCATCCCGAGTGGTTCAGGCTGCCGCAGGGCGTCGTCCCGTTGTGCAACAACTCCCAGCTCGACCGCATCCGCGCAATGATGCCGGAGTGCGACTCGCACGGGATTATCCCAACTTGGCAGGAGCCCGCCGACGACGTCGTGCATCAATTCTTCGACGACTTGGTGGAGGTGGCGGTCCGCGCCGACGAGCAGAGGCTTCTCACCCGTGACACCACTGATGATGAGATGTGGCACATCGCCACCAGGGCGGAGGAGGCGGCGGCAGCCGCCGCCGCGGGCGAGTTTGGTTTTACTTTGGATGAGGCAGAGGCGGCCGAGGCGGCAAGCCTTGCCGACCGAGAGGAGCTTGTCGGGGAGGTCGTTGGGGAGGGAGAGCCCGAAGCCGAGGCGAGCGAGCCCGCCGGGGGCACAAGTGGCCAAACGTCTTCAAGCAAGTTGCCGCAAGCGGAGCCTTCAGTGCAGCCCCCAGCTCAACCAAGAAGGCGCCTCCGCAGGACCGGAGACACAGCAGGGCGGCAGACGGGCCAACAGTCGCCGTGCCGCGGGACACGCTCCACCGCGCCAAGTACCGTTGCCACGGGAGCATCACACGCCGCACCGGCAACTGGAGCGGGGTCTTCTCGGGCCGCCACTTCCGATCCTGCCGTAGCTCCCACCAAGCGTCCAAGGGAGCCTACTCCTCCGCCTCGTCGCGCTGAAAGAGTGCCGGACTTCGATCTCTCCGTGCTCAGCTCCGACGAGGAGGGAGAAGAGGAGGATGAGTAAGACTTTCTTTTGTTGTACTTATGGTTCTTCAATTCTTGTTGTTTCTTGTCTTGTATCTTATCTGATTCCCTCTGAACCTTGTTCCTTTCCAGGACTCTGACCCAGAGAGTGGCGAAGAGGGCCAAGGTCCCCATGGTTGTCATCGAGGACGATCCTGCTGTGGCAACAGAGGACGCATCCGAGACCACCTTGTCGGACCCGGCAATCTCTCCCCGAAGCAGCCCCCAGCGCAGCCCCCAGCGTAAGTATTTGTTCACTTCCTGTTGTGGGGCACGCATGGGTGCTCTTTCCTTGTTGATATCTTGATTATTGGTTTGCTTGTGTAGGAGCAGAACAGGCTCACCAGGAACAACCAGAAGCTGCCCCTGAGGTGCTATCTGCTTCGACTACGCCGCCAAGGGGTGATTCTCCGGCAAGGGAGCGCTCTCCGGCAAGGGGGAGGTCCCCGGCAAGGGGCAGTTCTCCGGCAAGGGACGGGACCAGCGATCCCCCGGTGGTGGAGCCCATGATTACAGAGCCCAGCACAGGTAATCCTCCTTGTCAGAAAACTTCCCTTGGGTTCTTCTTCTTCTTCTGATCTTCTTTTTTGGATATTTGCTTGACTTTTTCTACCTCTTCCTGTCTTCAGATCCTCCCTCCTCGGAGCCAATGGAGACCGATGCCACCGGCGAGGAGAACGTGCACGGCAATACTGACGATGCCGCTGCTACTGAAGAACAGGCCAGCGCTGATGATCCCGCCGACGAAGAGGCCGCCAGGGCTGCTGGCGCAGGAGCTGGCGAGGGGTCCGGCGATCGTACTGACGACCCGGGGGCCGCAGGAGCGCAAGGCGCTACGCCGACCGCCGATCCCTCTGCCACTGACGCAGCGCCAGGCTCCGAAGAGCCCCAGCCCGGCGCCTACTTGAAGGCCGGCGACGGTGTCTTCATCAAGCTCCCCTGGGCGTCAAGCTCCAGGGCGCCGGTCGAGGGAGAGGCTTTTGACGGAGAGGTGCTCGCCTCCGCTGGGCTGACAGTGGTGGACGCGCCAAGCAGCAGCAGCGGCGAGTCTGAGGAGGAGCAGTTGCTCCGGAAGTTGGTGTCACTCTACCGCGCCCGACAAGCCAAACTGGAGTCCCGGGAAGCGTTTGTCGCGCACGCGGAAGCGGACATAGAGAAGCATGCGGAGGAGCTCCAGAGCCGCAACCAAGAGGCCCTTCGATCTATTGCAGAGGAAAGGGCACAACTCGTCGAGGCGCGGAAGGCTTTCCTCCTCGAGAAGGCAGAAGCCGAAGAGCAGTAGCGGCTTGCCGCCGAGGAGATGTCCACGCGAGAAGGCGAGCTAACTCAGCGGAAGGTCAACTTGGACAGCTATGAGGAGGAGCTTGCCGCGCGCGAGGAGACACTTGGCGGAGCCCTCAAGGAAGCGAAGGATGCTACTGCAGCTGCCGAGGCCGCCAAGAAGGAGCTGGAGGTGAGGGTGACGGAGCTAGAAGCCACCCTCAAGACAAAGAATGAAGAGCTTGCCGCGCTCCAGCGCGAGCGTGAGAAGGACGCCCTTGCCCACGGTGAGCTGCAGGGTCGTCTCTCTGAGAAGGGCAGGGAGCTGAACGCCGCCAAGGACGCCAATGCCGATCTTGAGCTGAAGCTGGCCATGCTGGCGGAGACGCTGGATGGCGCCAAGAAGAGGGAGGAGGACTTGAAGGGTGAGATCAAGGCCAATGAGGCGCTGCTGACGAGGGCCGCCGAAACCCAGAACACCTTTAGAGCTACTGTGGAGCTCTGGACGGAGGGCCTCGTCAACATCGCTGCAGTCATCGACGAGGAGCTGGCGCAGCTGGAATTGGAGGGCTTCGGGTACTCTTCTGATGAGAACCTCCAGCCCAGCGCCAAGCTCACTCTGTTTTTCAAGGGCATGGCGACGGCTCTCCAGCAACTCCGGGAAAGGATCCCAAGGCAGCTGGCTGACGAGTCGCGCGCAATCTGTGCCAGAGTCTTGGAGAAGGTGTTGGTGAAGGTGCTCTTCCGCAATCCGGGCCTCAACCTCACCAACGTCCTCAAGAAGCTACCGGCGGGTGCTGATCTTGAAGAGCTCAGGGCCCTTGTCGCACCTATTGTGGACAAGGTGAATGAAGTCAGGAGGGTCGACGGTGATCGCGTAGACTAGGCCGCCATTTTCCTCCTTTTCTTGCCGCTGCTGATCATGTTGCGAGAACCATTTATTAGAGTTGCGACAAGTTCTTTTTGTAATATAACTTTATCTTGGGCAATATTTGCTATGTTATTTCCTTCACTTGATTCCTTCCTTTCTATGTTTTCACCCTACGCTTTTAGGGAACTTGCCGGCGCAGGCACCCTTGCCGCGAGCGCTGAGTGCGGAACATCAGCAGCCTGCTGGCGGTGTTGCTTCCGGCAAGAAACCTTGTCGCAACTAGTCGCAGCACACTTAAGTTGTCGAGCGGACTCGAAACAAAGTAAGGGCGCAACTAACTACGAGTTGGTTCCTCCGCGCACACGTTTTCCATACAAAGCACGGTCGTTCAAGGAAGATAACTTAAGAAATTTTAAAACTGATTGTGCTCAAACTTTGGTAACTTAGCTTTTCTGTCGTCTGCGTCCCGGCAAGGCTATACTTCTTTGAACGATGCCCAATCCACACCATTATCTTCTCCTCCCCCCGGTGAACTTGTGGGCAAAGTAACCTTCTTTTTGAGAAAAAGAAAGAAGAGAAAATAACGGTATGGAGCCTTAAGGCTCGTTATTGCTTACCGGGGCAAGTGCTGCACAAAGTGTCAGATAATGCATGCAAAAAAAGAAAAAGGCATGAAATTTGACAAGATGTGCGAAACACATGAGCTTTATTTATGCACAGGATTTGCGCCCGGCTTTGTACAAAGGGTTACATGCAACAGCGGTAAGGCTTGTACAAAAGGTGGTTGCCGGAACAGGTTCCGACAACCGCGCCTTATGGGTAAAACTTACGGAGAAGCTCAATGTTCCAGGAGTTGCTCACCGGAAAGCCATCTTCGGTCACAAGGCGGACAGCGCCAGGCCTAGTGACTCGCTTCACCCGATAAGGGCCTTCCCACTTTGGCGTCAACTTGTTGGAATTCTTGGCGGATTGAACGCGCCGAAGAACAAGGTCGCCTTCCTCGAGACTTCTGGCATTGACTTTGCGGCTATGGTAGCGGCTCAAAGCTTGCTGATATCGAGCAGCTCGTACAGCAGCCTGAAGACGATCTTCCTCAAGGAGCAGCGCGTCATCTTGTCGCAGCTGCTCTTGCTCAAGCTCATCATAAGCGAGCACTCGAGGCGATCCATATACGAGTTCCGTGGGGAGAACTGCCTCTGCTCCATAGACTAGAGCAAAAGGTGTCTGGCCAGTGGCTCGATTTGGTGTCGTCCTGATCGACCAAAGAACCACTAGCAGCTCCTCGATCCAATTCCTTCCGCACTTGTGCAGCCTGTAAAAAGTTCTGGTCTTGAGCCCGCGCAGCACTTCAGCGTTTGCCCTCTCCGCTTGACCGTTGCTTCTCGGGTGAGCAACAGAAGCGAAGCAGACCTTGGCGCCAAGATCTTGGACGTACTGCATGAAGGTGCGGCTCGTGAATTGTGTGCCATTGTCGGTGATGATCCTGTTAGGGACTCCGAAACGGCAAAAAATCGACCTGAAGAACTTGACTGCTGACTGTGCTGTCACCTTCCTCACTGCTTCCACTTCCGGCCACTTTGTGAACTTGTTGATTGCAACGTACAAGTACTCAAAGCCCCCGACAGCTCGGGGAAAGGGGCCGAGGATGTCGAGCCCCCAGACCGAAAATGGCCAGGATAAAGGGATCGTCTGGAGAGCTTGAGCTGGCTGATGTATCTGCTTGGAGTGTAACTGGCATGCTTCACACTTGGTTACTTGTGCAGTTGCATCCTGGAGGGCTGTTGTCCAAAAGAAACCTTGCCGGAAAGCTTTGCCGGCAAGTGCTCTTGCGCCAATGTGATGACCACATATGCCTCCATGTATCTCCGCCAACAGCTTCTGTCCATCTTCCCGGGGAATGCACTTCAATTTCACTCCGTTGAATCTCCTTCTGTACAGTATGTCGTCGACAAACTGGTACATACTTGATTGCTGGGCTACTCTCTCCGCTTCTTCTTGCTCTTCGGGAAGTTCTCCTGTCTGAAGGAAATGGACAATCTGCTGTGCCCATGCTGGAGCTTGCGGCTCGGCAACAAGGACTAAAGGCACAAATGCTGCTGCGGGAACATCTGCTTCTACGGCAAGAACCTGCGGTTCAACCGGAGCTTGATGTTCCCCGGCAAGTTTGCCGGAGCAAAACTTGTCGGGAGCGTCTGCTTCAACGAAACAAACCTTAGGGCTTGTCGGAGCAGACTGCTCCTCAGCACTCTTGGTGTTGATCTTGGGGATATTCTTGGCGGCGGCTTCGGGGAGCTCTGCCGGAAAGTAGTCACCAGAAACCAACTTCCTCTTCTTGATCTGTCCGGTTGATGGTATTACCGATGGTTGAGTTAGTTTGAGCACAAAAATCCCTGGTTCCACAGGTAACTTGAGTGCGGCGCACTTTGACAGGCCATCTGCAATGTCGTTCTGAGCTCTCGGAACGTGTTCCATCTGTATGCCGTCAAAATGTTCTTCCAACTTTCTCACTTCATCAATGTAAGCTTCCATCAACGGACTCTGATAATATTTGTTCACTTGGCGGACGACAAGCTGCGAGTCACCCCTGACAATAAGCTTCTTGATCCCAAGGTCTGCCGCGATCCTAAGTCCGGCAAGCAAGCCTTCATACTCTGCAGTATTGTTTGTCGCTTGCTCCTTGGGAAAGTGCATCTGGACGACGTACTTGAGGTGCTCTCCGGTGGGTGTGACAAGTAACACGCCCGCACCGGCGCCTTGCACCGAGAAGGCACCATCAAAGTACATGATCCATTCTTTGCTTGCTTCCTTGACGGGGATGCTCGTCTCTGGAGTTTCTTCATCAGGTATTGGCGTCCATTCTGCTATAAATTCTGCCAATGCTCGGCTCTGGATAGTTGAAGTACTTTCAAACTTGAGGCCAAAGCTTGACAACTCCAGTGCCCACTCGACAATCCTGCCTGTTGCTTCTGGATTCTGCAATATCCTCTTCAACGGAAAGCGAGTGACAAATGTAATCTCATGTGCTTGAAAGTAATGGCGCAGCTTTCTCGAGGCCATGAGAAGGCCGAAAAGCAACTTCTGCACACCAGAGTACCTTGATCTAGCCCCCTGCAGAAGGGAACTGACAAAGTAAACTGGGCGTTGCACCATTTTCTTCTGCTTCTCTTCTTGTGGCTGCACAGATTCATCCTTGTCGGGACCAGAGCTTGTCGGGGAAGCCCCCTGCTTGTCGCTAGACGCACTTGCCGTGGCCGCTGGCTCATCATCTGCCTCCCTTTCCGGTACTAACGCAGCACTAACCACTTGATTGGTTGCCGCTAGATATAGCAGTAACTTCTCTTGCGGTTTAGGTGCGACAAGTATTGGGGTGGAGGACAGTTATCTCTTCAAGTCCTGCAGCGCAGCCTCCGCTTCCGGAGTCCATTTCATTGGACCTGCCTTTTTCAAAATTTTGAAAAATGGCAGGGCGCGCTCAGCAGACTTAGAGATGAACCTGCTGAGAGCAGCTACGCAGCCGGCAAGCCTTCGCAAATCCTTGACACGCTTCGGTGCTTCGATCTGCTCAATGGCCTTGATCTTGTCAGGATTAGCCTCAATCCCTCACTGAGACACAAAGAACCCGAGAAGCTTGCCGGAAGGGACTCCAAACATACACTTCTCGGGGTTGAGCTTGAGATTGATCTTGCGCAGATTTGCAAAGGTCTCGTCCAAATCTTGAATCAGAGTTGCTCTGTCTTTGCTTTTGACCACCATGTCATCCATGTAAGCCTCTACATTTTTGTGCAACTGTGGCTCAAAAGCTTCGTGAACTACCCTTGCAAATGTTGAACCAGCATTCTTTAGTCCGAAAGGCATCCGCACAAAGCAGTACGTGCCACATGGAGTAATGAATGCGGTTTTCTCCTCATCCTCTTCTGCCATGAAGATCTGATGATATCCTGAATATGCATCAAGGAATGAAAGCAAATCACATCCTGCCGTGGAGTCGACGATCTAGTCAATGCGCGGCAAGGGAAATGGGTCCTTGGGACAAGCTTTATTAACATCAGTGAAGTCTATACAAAGCCTCCATTTTCCGTTCGCCTTGCGCACGACTACAGGATTGGCCAGCCACGTTGGATGGAGCACTCCTCTGACCAGGCCTGCTGCTTCCAACTTCTTGATCTCTTCTGCAATGAATTCTTGGCGCTCCACTTCTTGTTTTCTGACTTTCTGCTTGACGGGCTGCGCGTGAGAACAGACGGCAAGGTGGTGCTCAATTACTTTCCTGGGAACACCGGGGATGTCAGATGGTTGCCATGCAAACACATCGACATTTGCCCGCAGGAAAGCAACGAGCGCGCTTTCCTATTTAGGATCAAGGGTGCCACTGATGGTGAAGGTACCACCAGTGCCGTCCTCCTTGGCGGCCACTTTCTTGGTCTCTGGCGGAGCTGCCTTCGCCTTCTTACACTTGCTGGTGGAGCTCGATGGTGCGTCCTCGATAGTAGCGCAGCACTCCGAAGAGGTGCGCTTGCCAGGGTGGGCATCAGAGCTCTTGCCGGACTTGGTCTTCTTCTTCCCCCCGGGAGCTTCAACGGCAAGTGGTTTGCGTTCGGCTGCGGCTGCTGCTTCCCGGTAGATCCTGTCGGTACAGATAAGGGCATCCTTCTTGTCGCCAGGGACAGAGATGCACTTATCGGACCAGGCATCTTGAGCATGTTGTATGCATAATGAGATGCTGCCATGAACTTGGCGAGCGCTGGATGGCCGAGTATCCCATTGTAAGGCAATGGGAAATCAGCAACGTCAAAAGTAACTTTCACTGTCCTGAAGTTCAGCTCGCTGCCAAATGTCACTGGCAATGTGATCTTCCCCTTCGGCTTACTCCTTCCCGGATTGATTCCTTGGAAAGTACCAGTCTCTTCGAGCTCGCTGTCGGGGATCTGGAGCTTCTTGAGTACCGCTGAGGAGATCAGGTTCAAGCCGGCCCCGCCGTTAACTAGCATCTTTGTGACCTTGAGGTTGCGGATAGTTGGTGAAACTAACATCAGCAAGCACCCGACCGCAGTGATGCGGTCAGGGTGGTCCTCAATGTCAATGATGATAGGCGTGCTGGACCATTTCAGGGGCTTGCGAGACTCAACTGATGGTTCTGCTGCATTAACTTCTCGCACCCACTGTTTGAGCTGGCGGTGCGAGGTATGCAGAGAAGCACCACCGTCTACGCACAAAACCTCCGTTGCTTTCTCAAACTCCTGCTCGTCGGCCTCGTCATCATCCATGTCCTCATCTTCATCTTCATCTTCATCCCTGTCACGGCCGCGGGGAGGCCTGTCCCCTTGCCGCTGCTTGGCCTTGCCGCGGCGTCCTCCCCGGCCGGGACGCTTCTTGCCGGACCCGCCAGTACCTTCCTGGGCTTTTTCCTTGTCGCGTCGCTCGTACTCAGCCTTTTGCAGCTCAACGAGCTGTTCGACCTTCTTGCAACTTTGGAGATGATGGCCCTTGGTACGGTGAATCTTGCAGTACTGCTTATCGGAGCCGCCCTGCTTGTCGGCGGCCGCCACAGGTTCTGCTTCCTTGGCGCCGCCTCCGTTGCCGGACTTCTCGACAGCTGCCACATCTTTGTCTTTCCTTCTTCTGTTGTTCCGCCGCCGGTTTTTCTTTGCCGGGGCAGCATCCTCACTGTCAGACCCCCCTGCGCCTGTGTTCTCTCCGAGGAGTTTTCTTCCTTCTTCAGCACGTGCGCACTTGCCGGCCAGGGCATATAGCTCACTGACGTCTCTAATCTTGCACATCGCCATCTCCTCCCTCATCCTGCGGTTTCGCACGTTCTGATGGAACGCGCTGATAACCGCAGCAGGGTGGACGTCTGGGATGTTGCACTGCACTTGGCTGAATCTTTGTATGTACTTGCACAGGGGCTCTCCTTCCTTCTGGGCGAGCAGATGCAAATCGCTCTCCTGGCCATGAGGCTTGTGGCCGCCTGTGAAGGCGCCGACAAACTGATGGCACAGATCCGCCCATGAGATGGAGTTGTCCGGCAAGTGCATGAGCCAAGATCTGACATTGGGCTTAAGCACTAGTGGGAAGTAGTTGGCAAGGATCTTCTCGTCGCGCCCCCCGGCAGCTTGCACCGCGATGGTGTAGATGCTGAGGAACTCCGACGGATGCAACCTGCCATCATACTTCTCTGGTATGTCTGGCTTGAAGTTCTTGGTACTGGGCCACTGGACTTGCCGCAGTTCACGAGTAAACGCAGGGCAACCTACCGCGTACAGCAAGTCGCCTGGTTCCCCTGGCGCATGCATGTCAACAGCGGGCCCAGCGCGCTGGTCTGATTGACGCCGCGCTTCTCTCCGACGCTCGATGCAGGTGCGAGCGTCTTCGTGTTGTCGTTCTTGAAGAACTTGGCGTTGATTGCGACGAGCTCGTGGATCTGATGACGTCGTGGAGTCGGTGTCGTGGTTGACCCGGCGAGTCGGTGATCTTGGCCTTCGGCGCGGGGAGTGCATGGTGGTTGCACCTCCACCGGTCTTGTCGCCATCGGCTCGCGTCCGACAATCTGGCCGCGGCTGCGATGTAGCTGGCTGCCGTGGAGTGTCGCCGTTGGCGAAGCCGATGAGGCTCTGTATAGTGGCCCACCAACCGTCGATCTTGTCCGCCGTTGGAGGGTAGTCCAGGAGCAGTTGAGCTCGAGCTAACGCTTCTTCTGGAGTCTTCGGTGGCGGCGGTGAGCGGCGCGAGGAGCGGGATATGCTCGGACTTCCAACCGGGTTGGAAGGAGCAGTACCCCGTCCAGGCGATCGTACTTCACTCGTGCCAGCATGCTGGCATGCATGCTGGTCTTGAACGCCCCGAGATCCACCAGCTTGGCCTTGTTCTAATGTGAGTACGGTGTTGCGAGCACCATGACGCTGTCGATCCCGCGCCTCCTGAGATGGGTGCAGTGCGTGTACGGACGCCGAAGTTTGCGGGGCCTTGTCCTTGGATCTGGTAACGACGTGAGCCCCCTCGTCGGCGCCCGCTCCTTCGCCGGCGTCTACCCGACCGCTCGTTTGCTCCGGTGGCGGTGGGATCGGCGCGGCCGGAGCAGCCACCTCCGAAGCCTTCTTCTTCGGTGGCATGTCGATGAAGATGATGATGAACTGGCTCGCGTGAACGCCGGATCGGGTTCACACAACCTCGACGCCCCCTACCTGGCGCGCCAAAGATGTCGTGGGAAACGAACACCTATGGGGCAGGGCCCCTTTTCGGTCCGGCAGGGAGCGGAGAACGCACGAAGAGCGGATCGAGGCGGAGCACGCGAGCGATTTTTACCCAGCTTCGGAGCTCTCCGGAGAGATAATACTCCTACTGCTGCTTTGTGATTGTATTCTGTTCTTGCTTGAGAGCGTGAGAGTGTTGTAGTTTCGAGTGAGTCGAACCCCCTCTACGTTGCGCATGGGCCTCCTTTTATAGGCTCAAGGGGTCACCGACAGGTGGCAACGCAGACAAGGGTACAAATGTAAAAAGGGTGGTTGGTACAACTGCTATCTACAATGCACCCTACCTAACTCTGACGGCAGGGGACAAGAGCATTTAATGCCCGTCCGCATCGCCTAGACAGTGCAGAAAAGCGACCGTTAGGGGCGCCACCGCTTGCCACGATGGCCTTCTCGTCATCTCCACTTGCCACCTCGCACCGCTTGGCTGCACAGCTCCCGCCACGTGCATCTGGAATGGTCTCAGGGCGACACGTCGACGGGTGCGTTGGAGCGTGGGCACAGAGTGGTGGCTTCGCCGCGGCAAGCGCCTTGCCGCGGTCGTTGTCTTGTCGCACCCGAAAGCTTGTCGCTCGTCGGGTCTTGCCGGGACGCGCGGCGCGTCGCGGCAAGTTCTTTTAAGTGCCTTGGTTGGCCTTCCCGGCAAGCTCCTCTTGCCGGGGCCTTGTCCTTCCCGGCAAGCTCCTCTTGCCGGAATCTTGTCTTCTTAGTTCAAACACTTTGTTCTTGAATGGCATCAATAGGAACTATGGAGGATCTTGGCGGACACCCGGCAAGCCTTGCCGCGGGATGCTGCGACTGCCCGTGCGCAAGTTCGGGATACTAAGGTACCCCTACTTTAGTACACCGACAAAGGTCGGCCTGCAGAAAAGTTAGTTCGCACCAATGCTTGTCGATCCTGCACTTCACGTTCAGCTTTACAAGCAAGATGGAATAAACGAGTGATATTAGTATACTCCTCATACTCTAGAATGGTCTGAATCTCTCTATTTAATCCACCCATAAAACATGCAAGCATAGCTTCATTCTCCTCAACAAGACCACATCTAATCATGCCAGTTTGTAATTCCTGATAATATTGTTCTACATAATTTTTTCCTTGTCTTAATCGCTGCAATTTTTGAAGCAATTCACGTTGATAATATGGTGGAACCCAACGAGTACGCATAGCAGTTTGCAAAGCAGCCCAAGTAGTTTTAATTGGATATAATCTACAATGTTCAGACCACCATACACATGCAAAACTAGTGAAAGCACAAACAGCAGCAGCAACCCGGCTCTCCTCAGGATATTGTAAACATGTAAATCGTTTTTCAGTTTCTAACTCCCAAGTAAGATATATATCAGGAACATATCTACCCTCAAATGGTGGAATATTCAATATTAGTTTAGGAAGATGGTCATGATCTCGTACCTGAGGGAGAGCCCTACCATTGTGATTATTTGCATGTGGACGACCTGGTGGTTGTGGTGCTGGTGGTTGCACGTAGTTCTGATTTTGATCAACCTCATCCTCGTAATCTCCCGCATAATCATCCTCCGCGTCAGTAGGAGGAGCCATCGAAGTATCAACAACAACACCAACAGTTTGGCCAGGATGAAGAAGGACACGGCTCGCTCGGCGGAGGGCTATTTCGCGATGTGGAGGTAGTAGTAGTTGTTGTTGTTGCAGAGGTGCGGCAGGTGCAAGCGGTGGTGGAAGACACACAAGAAGTTCATTAAATCTGTTATCGAGCTTTGTTTCGAACGTCTTCTCAAGACCAGTGATCTTCTCCATGGCCTCTTCAAAATTGTTCAGCACATCTTGCACCTGTTCAGTCATCATTTGCTAAAACTTATCATGAAGCTCCTTCTTTGTTAAGTTCTCCCAGTCAATCTCATCGGCTTGTGATCCTGGCATGGTTAGCAGCAATAGAAACTCACAAGAATATGATCCTACAGACTACTAACAAGTGGTGGTGGGTTCACAAATCCGTCAAGCAAAACTCAAATTCTTACCAGTTCTTACCCAGCAGCAGGCGGTGATCGGCAACCGTTGTAGTCAAAACTCTCAAAGCTTGGATAGAGCGATTACCAGGAAGAGTCAAACGCATGACGTAGATGTATGTGGAGCTGGGAAGGCTTATAATATGGTAGCGAAAAGGTTAGCAATAATCAATTCAGAGATGCAAAGTTGAAGAACGCTCAACGACGGTACTGTGCTGGTCTTAGGCTAGACCGTGCTAGAGACGCGAGCCTAGAACACTAACAAAATCACAACACGACACGTAATCAAGGGAGGAGCACACTCTGATTTTTTTTTCTCTTTTTTTGCACTTTTTTCCTCTTTTTTTGGTTTTTTTGCTCCACAACATTTTTTTTCCAAAAAGTATATAAATGGTCTAAAAACTGCCTAGCTAGAATTTTCCAGACTTAGTTTTTTTTTGAAACTGGAACTATTTTTCTTGTATGGGTGGCACTGATGTTGGGAAGTCCGACTTGGTCACGACTCGGAGTATGGCATGATCTGGAAATCGAAATCAAACCAACAAATACTGGACTCGGACTAGGACTGGTGGCGGAGATGAATCTGGTGGAAACTCGGACTGGTGGTGAATCACTGATGGAGGTGGACTCGGATTATCGTGATGGCGGTGAATATGTTGTATATGGCAGCGGTGATGACGATGGTGGTATATGGCAGCGGTGATGACGATGGTGGTATATAGCAGCGGTGATGACGATGGTGGTATATGGCAGCGGTGACGATGATGGTGGTATATGGCAGCGGTGATGATGATGGCGGCGGCGTGACAACTTGTGAACAGAACTCGAAACTCTAAAGGACTAAACTCTAAGACCAGCAACTCGACACGATGATGCAACCGCAAATTCAACAAAGCAAAAGACTGAAAAGACTATGCAAAGGCTCAGACTGGTTCGGATATGATGACCTAACCCTAATTTTTTTCGTGGCTTTTTCGTGGACTGTAGGTATGAAGAACAGACTCGATTTAATCTAAACAAAACCCAAAGTCTAAACGGTGCCCTAAGGGCTGTATATATGGAGGAAGAGGGGGAAATTTCGTGGCCCTTGGTGGAGGGGTCCGAAACTAACCCTATCTCTTGTTTCCCCACACATACGGACTATAAAAATAGCCTATACTTATGTATTTCGAAATTACATGGGCCTGGCCCAATAAAAAGGTGACGCATCACCTAGAATAGCCTCTGGACAAAATTTATGAAGTTACATCTTGTATATTTCGTCCAAGGCTTCATACACTCGTTATGGTGGCATCAAAGCCCTGAAATCATCACTTGTAACTCCGTTCTTGTTCCCCTTGCGCATGCCATCATCTCCATGCTTGTTCTTGCTCCAATGTTCATCCTTCTCCAAGTTAGGCCCTTCATTTTAAGCAAAACAAATGTATCCAATTTAGGCAGCATTATATTCTCATGAACATTAGAATTATTACCAAGAAACGAAAGTACCTAGTAATTTAGTTGGCATGCGCGAGCTCTAGTAATTGGTCCAGTATGTATAGCAGCAGGGGCTGTGGGTGTAACAATGTTATTGATGTCCTCGTCATCCTCCCCTTCTTGAAATGAAGTCGTCATCGACAGAAGCTCATCTTCCTCACCCAAATAAGGCTTCAAATTTGCAATGTTAAAAGTGGGACTAACCCCAAAATCTGCAGGCAGCTCAAGTTTATGTGCATTATCATTTATTTTCTCTAAAACCTTAAAAGGACCATCAGCATGTGGCAGTAGCTTTGATTTGCACAAATCAAGAAATCTATCCTTACGCAAATGTAACCAAACAAGATCTCTAGGTGTAAACACAACATGTTTTCTACCCTTATCTCCAACAAGTTTATATTTAGCATTCATACGCTCAATGTTTTCCTTAGTTAACTCATGCATTTTTAAAATCAATTCAGCATGTTGTTTAGCATCAAAATTAACCTTCTCCGAAGATGGAAGAGGCAACAAATCAATAGGTGCACGAGGTAGGAAACCATACACAACTTCAAAAGGGCACATCATAGTTGTAGAATGCAATGAACGATTATAAGCAAATTCAGTTAGAGGCAAGCATTCCTCCCACATTTTCTTATTATTCTTCAAAACAGCCCTAAGCATAGTAGACAAAGTTCTATTGACTACTTCAGTTTGTCCATCAGTTTGGGGGTGACAAGTAGTACTAAAAAGCAGTTTAGTCCCCAATTTAGCCCATAAACATCTCCAAAAGTGGCTAAGAAATTTAGTATCACAATCTGAAACAATAGTATTGGGCACACCTTGCAAGCGAATAATTTCATGAAAGAACAAATCAGCAACATTAACAACATCATCGCTTTTATGACATGGTATAAAGTGTGCCATTTTCGAGAATCTATCCGCGACAACAAATATGCTATCCCTCCCCTTCTTTGTTCAAGGTAAACCTAAAACAAAGTCCATAGATATATCCTCCCAAGGAACACTAGGTACATGCAAAGGCATATATAAACCATGAGGATTGAGTCATGACTTAGCTTTTTGACATGTAGTGCAGCGAGCAATAAAACGCTCACCATCCCGTCTCATCTTTGGCCAAAAGAAATGTCTGCCGTCTTCTTCACGCCAAAGTGTCCCATTAATCCTCCTCCATGCGCCTCTTGCAACAACAAAAGACGAATAGAGCTAGCTGGAATGCATAGCTTGTTAGCACGGAACACAAATCCATCATTAACAACATACTTGTTCCATGTTCTCCCTTCTTTAAAATTCTTCAATACATCTTTAAAATCAGCATCATGCACATATTGATCTTTGATGGTCTCCAAACCAAATATTTTGAAGTCAAGTTGTGAAAGCATAGTATAGCGACGAGACAATGCATCAGCAATAACATTTTCTTTACCCTTCTTGTGTTTAATGACATAAGGGAAAGTCTCAATGAATTCAACCCATTTAGCATGTCTACGATTCAGTTTAGCTTGACTTTTAATATGTTTCAAAGATTCATGATCAGAATGTATAACAAATTCTTTGGGCCATAAATAATGCTGCCATGTTTCTAAAGTCCGAACAAGAGCATATAATTCTTTATCATAAGTAGAATAATTCAGACTAGGCCCACTCAATTTTTTTAGAAAAGTATGCAACACGTTTTCCATCTTGTAATAACACACCTCCTAATCCAATTCCACTAGCATCACATTCAATCTCAAAAGTCGTATTAAAATCAGGAAGTTGGAGTAAAGGAGAATGTGTCAACTTATCTTTCAATACCGTGAAGGCTTCTTCCTGTGCGGTACCCCAAACAAAAGGCACATCTTTCTTTGTAAGCTCATTGAGAGGTGCAGCAATGGTGCTGAAATCTCTAACAAAACGCCTATAGAATCCAGCGAGGCCAAGAAAACTCCTCACTTGTGTGACCGTTTTGGGCTACGGCCAACTCTCAATCGCTTCAATCTTGGCTTTATCAACTTCAATTCCCTGTGGAGTAAAAACATAGCCAAGAAAAGATACTCGGTCGGTGCAAAAGGTGCACTTCCTAAGGTTACCAAACAAACGTGCATCACATAGAGCAATAAAAACAACAAGTAAATGTTCCAAATGTTCCTCCAAAGATCTGCTATAAATCAGTATATCATCAAAATAGACTACCACAAATCATCCAATGAAAGCACGTAAAACTTCGTTCATTAATCTCATGAAAGTACTAGGTGCATTAGTTAACCCAAAAGGCATGACTAACCACTCATATAATCCAAACTTAGTTTTAAAGGCTGTTTTCCATTCATCCCCCAATTTCATACAAAATTGATGGTATCCACTACGCAAATCAACTTTGGAGAATATTGTAGAGCCACTCAATTCATCAAGCATATCATCTAGCCTATGAATAGGATGACGATAACGAATAGTAATATTATTAATGCCTCTACAATCAACACACATACGTGATGTACCATCCTTTTTTGGCACTAGAATAATAGGAACAACACAAAGACTAAGGGCTTCACGTATATAACCTTTGTCGAGAAGCTCCTATACTTGACGCATAATCTCCTTCGTCTCCTCTGGATTGGTACGGTATGGCGCACGGTTTGGCAGTGAAGCACCGGGAATTAAGTCAATCTGATGCTCAATCCCTCGAATAGGCGGTAATCCCAGTGGCATGTCTTGTGGAAAGCCGTCAGTGGACTCCTGCAAAATGTTAGTGACAGCAGAAGGCAAAGAGGAAGGCACGTCCTCAAATGAAAATAATGCCTCTTTGCACACAAAAGCATAGCAAACAGATTTGCTGAAATCTAGCTCATCATTATCAGATTTAGTGGCAAGTAAACATGACCTTTCAATTTAATTTCAGAAACAACACTAGATGGTTTACTGTTAGGCTTGATTTGTTGCTCAAATTCTTTTGCCACAATCTGATTTTCACTCTTATTTGTCTCCTGTCTTGCTTTCTTAGCTCTATTAATATCATGTTTCAAAATGGAATCAGGAGTCATAGGAAGCAAAGTAATATTTTTATCCTTATGAACCAGAGTATAATGATTGTTTCTACCATGGTGTACAGAACTTTTATCAAATTGCCATGGTCGACCAAGTAATAAGGAACATGCTTGCATAGGTACCACATCACAATCAACATAATCAGCATATGTAGAGATACTAAAATGCACACGAACAATACGTGTTACCTTAACCTTGCCGCTGTTGTTGAACCATTGGATGTAGTAAGGATGTGGATGTGGTCTTGTGGTGAGAGATAGCTTCTCCACCATCTCCATGCTAGCCAAGTTGTTGTATCTCCCTCCGTCTATGATGACGCGCACAGAACGTTCCTCCACAACTCCCTTTGTATGGAACAAATTGTGCCTCTGATTTTGCTCAGCTTGTGTGACCTGCACACTCAAAACACATTGAGCAACTTTCTTCACTTGTAATAAGCGCCAAAGTCTCCTCATCATAGTCACTAGCGGACTCATACCCACCATCCTTAGTAGCAATCATCACACGCTGAGATTTGCATTCTATCGCATAATGACCTCTTCCCTTACAACGACGACAAATAATATCACTTGTGTGCCCTGTTGATGCCATGGAAGAAGAAGAGCTCTATGCAGGCCCGGCAGGTGCGCTCTTGGCAGATACTGGTGGTTGTGCCTGCTTTCTTGTATCACGGCTGTAGGTGGCACCTGATGGAGGTGCTGGTGCAGTGGAAGTAGAAGAGTCACGCGGTGTCCATGATGAAGGTCGACCTACAGAAAGTTAGTTCGCGCCAATGCCTGTCGATCCTGCACTTCACGTTCAGCTTTACAAGCAAGATGGAATAAACGAGTGATACTAGTATACTCCTTATACTCTAGAATGGTCTGAATCTCTCTATTTAATCCACCCATAAAACGTGCAAGCATAGCTTCATTCTCCTCAACAATACCACATGTAATCATGCTAGTTTGTAATTCCTGATAATATTCTTCTACAGAATTTTCCGTTGTCTTAAACGCTGCAATTTTTGAAGCAATTCACGTTGATAATATGGTGGAACCCAGCGAGTACGCATAGCAGTTTTCAAAGCAGCCCAAGTAGTTGGAATAGGATATAATCTACAATGTTCAGACCACCATAGACATGCAAAACTAGTGAAAGCACAAACAGCAGCAGCAACCCGTCTCTCCTCGGGATATTGTAAACATGTAAAACGTTGTTCAGTTTCTAACTCCCAAGTAAGATATATATCAGGAACATATCTACCCTCAAATGGTGGAATATTCAATTTCAGTTTAGGAAGATGGTCATGATCTCTTACCTGAGGGAGAGCCCTACCATTGTGATTATTTGCATCTGGACGACCTGGTGGTTGTGGTGCTAGTGGTTGCACGTAGTTCTAATTTTGATCAACCTCATCCTCGTAATCTCCCGCATAATCATCCTCCACATCAGCAGCAGGAGCCACATAAGTATCAACAGCAACACCAACAGTTTGGCCAGGCTGAAGAACGACATGGCTAGCTTGGCGGAGGGCTTTTCCATGACGTGGAGGTAGTTGTTGTTGTTGCAGAGGTGCGGCAGGTGAGCCAGTGGTGGAAGACGCGCAAGAAGTTCATTAAATTTGTTATCGAGCTTTGTTTCGAACGTCTTCTCAAGGCCAGTGATCTTCTCCATGGCCTCTTCAAAATTGTTCAGCACATCTTGCACCTGTTCAGTCATCATTTGCTGAAACTTATCATTAAGCTCCTTGTTCATTAAGTTCTCCCAGTCAATCTCATTGGCTTGTGATCATGGCATGGTTAGCAGCAATAGAAACACACAAGAATATGATCCTATAGACTACTAACAAGTGATGGTGGTGGGTGTCACAAATCCGTCAAGCAAAACTCAATTTCTTACCAGTTCTTACCCAGCATCAGGCAGTGATCCATCATCTCATCGAAAGACGGGACACCTTTGCCTCTATTAACACGCTTCGCTCGTCCATACTGATTCGGAAGGGGGCATTGTTGTTGTTGCAGAGGTGTGATAGATGCAGCTGGCGGTGGTTGTGGAAAACACGCGAGCAATTCATTAAACTTGTTATCAAGCTTTTTGAACGTCTTCTCAATGCCATCTATCTTCTCCGTGGCCTCTTCAAATATGTTTAGCACATCTTGCACCCATCCACTCATCATTTGCTGAAATTTATCATGTAGCTGTTTGTTCGTTAGGTTCTCCCAATTAGTCTCATCGACTTGTGATCCTGCCATGGTTAGCAGCAAATAGAAACACACAAGAATATGATCCTACTGACTACTAAGAAGTGGTGGTGGTGGGTGTCACAAATCCGTCAAGCAAAACTCAAATTCTTACTAGTTCTTACCTAGCAGCAGGCGGTGATCGGCAACCGTTGTAGTCAAAACTCTCAAAGCTTGGATAGAGTGATTATCAGGGAGAGTCAAACACACGACGTAGATGTATGTGGAGCTGGGAAGGCTTATAATATGGTAGCAAAAAGGATCAGCAATAATCTATTCAGAGGTGCAAAGTTGAATAAATGCTCAACGATGGTACTGTCCTGGTCCTAGGCTAGACGGTGCTAGAGACGCGAGCCTAGAACACTCTGGAATTTTTTTTGCTTTTTTTGCACTCTGCTTTGTTTTTTGTGCTCCTCTTTTTTTTGCGAAAAATCACTATAATGGCGAGTGTGTCAAAACTCTTCCTAGGTCAAACTGACAGGATGGGCACGAAATTTTTTTGATTTTTTTTTCGAAAAACAGGGCAGCAACGATGAAAAAGTGCAACAAAAAATCACTATGATGGCGAGTGTCTCAAAACACTCCCTGGGACCTAAAAATAGGACAGGGAAAAAAATATTTTCGGTCGCCGAAATTTTGGCCTAAAAACTGCCCGGGGGTCTCCAGACTCTTTTTTTTTCGAAACCTACCCAGGCAAGGAAACACGAATCAGAAATTAGATGGATCTCGAAAACAAGCCTAATATTCAAGGAACTCGGATTGGTGGTGGTATATGGCAGCGGTGTTGGTAGCGGTGGTAGTATATGGATATGGATCGGTGGTGGTATATGGATACGGATTGGTGGTGGTATATGGATACGGATTCGGAGCGGTAGTGGTAGCTGGCAGGGGCGATGATGATGGTGCGGTGATGGCGTGACAACTTATGACCAGAACTCGAAACTCTAAAAGACTAGATGCTAAAACCAGCAACTTGACGCGACGGTGCAACCGCAAATTCAACAAAGCAAAATACTGAAAAGACTATGCAAAGGCTCAGACTGGTTCGGATAGGATGAACTAACCCTAATTTTTTTTGGCTTTTTCGTGGACTATTGGTATGAAGAACAGACTCGATCTAAACTACGAAAAACTGTTAAATCTCACCGAGCAACCTGGAAATCTGATACCACTTGTTAGAGGCAAAGGTGTCCCGTCTTTCGATGAGATGATGGATTTCGCTTTGGTGGAAGTCGACTATGACGATCCGACTATGAATGTGCGAGGACGTCGCGCCTTAGCAATTGCTAAACCAACTCCGAGAGGTTATTGACCACGCCGGAGCACAATCAACCTGACCACGAGGGTCTGTTTCCTGCGAGCAAATGAAGAACAAGCAAGAAACTAAGATTGCAATCTAGACATTGTGAATATAAGATGATAGCTTTATTGATCAAGGTGGGGTTCTGTGACACCTTTGTCTGGTCGTTGAACACAAACAAAGTACCCGAAGTTGCAGCTTTGGCGAACTTTTAATCTAAACAAAACTCAAAGTCTAAACGGTGCCCTAAGGGATGTATATATGGAGGAAGAGGGGGAAATTTCGTGGCCCTTGGTGGAGGGGTCCAAAACTAACCCTATCTCTTGTTTCCCCACACATACAGACTCTAAAAATAGCCTATACTTATGTATTTCAAAATTACATGGGCCTGGCCCAATAATAAGGTGACGCAACACCTAGAATAGTCTCTGGACGAAACTTATGAAGTGGCATCTTGTATTTTTCGTCCAAGGCTTCATGCACTCGTTATGGTGGCTTCAAAGCCCTGAAATCATCACTTGTAACTCCGTTCTTGTTCCCCTTGCGCATGCCATCATCTCCATGCTTGGTCTTGCTCCAATGTTCATCCTTCTCCAAGTTAGGTCCTTCATTTGTAAGCAAAACAAATGTATCCAATTTAGGCAGCATCATATTCTGATGAACATTAGAATCATTACCAAGAAACGAAAGTACCTGATAATTTAATTGGCGTGCGTGAGCTCTAGTAATTGGTCCAGTATGTATAGCAGCAGGGGTTGTGGGTGTAACAATGATATTGATGTCCTCATCACGTGTTCCTCTTGAGGATGGCCAAACTTCTAGTGCTGCTGTACCTATAGTTGATGCTTCTTTGGCTCCTGCTATTGCTGCTGCTGGTACCCAGCAGGATGATGGGTATGCGGGCGATTATGAGGATGAGGTTGATCAAAATCAGAACTACGTGCAGCCACCAGCACCACCACCAGCAGGTCGACCTCAGGTATATAATCGCAATGGTAGGCCTGCACGACCACCTCAGGTACGAGATCATGACCATGTTCCTAAACTGAAATTGAATATTCCACCATTTGAGGGTAGATACGTTCCTGATATATATCTTACTTGGGAGTTAGAAACTGAACAACGTTTTACATGTTTGCAATATCCCGAGGAGAGACGGGTTGCTGTTGTTATTTGTGCTTTCAGTAGTTTTGCATGTGTATGCTGGTCTGAACATTGTAGATTATATCCTATTCCAGCTACTTGGGCTGCTTTGAAAACTGCTATGCGTACTCGTTGGGTTCCACCATATTATCAACGTGAATTGCTTCAAAAATTGCAGCGTTTAAGACAAGGAATAAATTCTGTAGAAGAATATTATCAGGAATTACAAACTGGCATGATTAGATGTGGTATTTTTTGATGAGAATGAATCTATGCTTGCACATTTTATTGGTGGATTAAATACAGAGATTCAGACCATTCTAGAGTATAAGGAGTATACTAATATCACTCGTTTATTCCATCTTGCTTGTAAAGCTGAACCTGAAGTGCAGGATCGACAATCATTGGCGCGGACTGAATTTTCTGTAGGTCGACCTTCCTCATGGACACTGCGTGCATCTTCTACTTCCACTGCACCAGCACCTCCTTCAGGTGCCACCTCCAGCCGTGATACAAGAAAGCAGGCACAACCACCACTATCTCCCAAGAGCGCACCTGTAGGGCCTGCATAGAGCTCTTCTTCTTCGATGGCATCAACAGGGCACACAAGTGATATTATTTGTCGTCGTTGTAAGGGAAGAGGTCATTATGCGCGAGAATGCAAATCTCAGCGTGTGATGATTGCTACTGAGGATGGTGGGTATGAGTCCGCTAGTGACTATGATGAGGAGACTTTGGCCCTTATTACATGTGAAGAACATGGTGGATATGATTCTGATCATGAGACGCAATACATGGCTCCTGAAGATGCTGACATGTATGAATGTTTAGTTGCTCAACGTGTTTTGAGTGTGCAGGTCACACAAGCTGAGCAAAATTAGAGGCATAATTTGTTCCATACAAAGGGAGTTGTGAAGGAACGTTCTGTGCACATCATCATAGACGGAGGGAGCTGCAACAACTTGGCTAGCATCGAGATGGTGGAGAAGCTATCTCTCACCACAAGACCACATCCACATCCTTACTACATTCAATGGTTCAACAACAGCAGCAAGGTTATGCTGATTATGTTGATTGTGATGTGGTACCTATGCAAGCATGTTCCTTATTACTTGGTAGACCATGGCAATTTGATAAAAATTCTGTACACCATTGTAGAAACAATCAATATACTCTTGTTCATAAGGATAAAAATATTACTTTGCTTCCTATGACTCCTGATTCCATTTTGAAAGACGATATTAATAGAGCTAATAAAGCAAAACAGTAGAAGAATAAGTGTGAAAATCAGATTGTGGCAAAAGAATTTGAGCAACAAATGAAGCCTAATAATAAACCATCTAGTGTTGCTTCTGAAATTAAATTGAAAAGTGCATGTTTATTTGCCACCAAATCTGATATTGATGTGCTTTCATCGAGGACGACTTCATTTCAAGAAGGGGAGGATGATGAGGACATCAATACCATTGTTACACCCACAGCTCCTACTGCTACATATACTGGACCAATTACTAGAGCTCGCGCACGCCAATTAAATTATCAGGTACTTTCTTTCTTGGTAACGATTCTAATGTTCATGAGAATATGATGCTGCCTAAATTGGTTACATTTGTTTTGCTTACAAATGAAGGGCCTAGCTTGGAGAAGGATGAACATTGGAGCAAGAACAAGCATGGAGATGATGGCATGCGCAAGGGGAACAAGAACGGAGTTACAAGTGATGATTTCAGGAATTTGAAGCCACCATAATAGGTGCATGAAGCCTTGGATGAAATATACAAGATGCCACTTCTTAAATTTCATCCCGAGGCTATTCTAGGTGTTGCGTCACATTATTATTGGGCCAGGCCCATGTAATTTCGAAATACATAAGTATAGGCTATTTTTAGAGTCCGTATGTGTGGGGAAACAAGAGATAGGGTTGATTTCGGACCCCTCCACCTAGGGCCACGAAATTCCCCACTCTTCCTCCATATATACAGCCCTTAGGGCACCGTTTAGACTTTGGTATTTTGTTTAGATTAAAGTTCCCCATAGCTGCAACTTCGCGTACTTCGTTTGTGTTCAACGACCAGACAAAGGCATCAGAGAACCCAAACTTGATCAATAAAGCTTTCATCTTATATTCACAATATCCAGATTGCAATCTCAGTTTCTTGCTTGTTCTTCGTTTGCTTGCAGGAAACAGACCCTCGTGGTCAGGTTAATCATGCTCCGGCATGGTCAATAACCTCTCGGAGTTGGTTTAGCGATTGCTAAGGCGCGACGTCCTCGCACGTTCGTAGTCGGATCGTCAAAGTCGACTTCCACCAAAGCGATATCCATCATCTCATTGAAAGACGGGACACCTTTGCATCTATCAAGGTATTAGGCTTAAGTATGATTATGTTAAATCTTTTATGAATACCGATGCTTTTCAATAGTTTAGCATGAAATATGGACTCAACTCTGAGATAGTAGCCTCCTTTTGTGAATCATTTGCTACTCATGTTTATCTCCCTAAGGAGAAATGGTTTAAATATCACCCACCTATTAAAGAAGAAACTGAAGAACCGGTAATAGCTAAAGATGAAACTATTATCTACAATGTTGATCCGGTTGTTCCTACTGCTTATATTGAAAAACCACTTTTCCCTATTAAGATTAAGGAACATGCTAGAGTTTCAACTGTGGTCAATAAAAGCTATATTAAAACAACCAAGCCTACAGAACAAATCAAGGTAGAACCTAGTGTTGCTATGGTTAAAGATCTCCTGGTAGAAAATATAGATGGGCATGTTATTTACTTCTGTGATGAAGCTGCTAGAATTGCCAAACCCAATGAAAAAAATAAACATAGACCCGTTGTTGGCATGCTAGTTGTCTCGGTCAAAATAGGAGATCACTGTTATCATGGTTTATGTGACGTAGGTGCTAGCGTGAGTGCTATTCCTTTTACCCTATACCAAGAAATTATGAATGATATAACACCCGCTGAAATAGAAGACATATATGTTACCATTAAACTTGCTAATAGAGACACTATCACACCACTTTGGATTGTTAGAGATGTTGAAGTCTTGTGTGGGAAAATAAAATATCCTACCGATTTTCTTGTTATTGGTTCCCCACAAGATGACTTTGTCCCATTATCTTTGATAGACCTTTCTTGAATACCGTTAATGCTAAAATAGATTGTGAGAAGCAAACTGTCGGTGTAAGTTTTATTGATGAGTCTCATGAGTTTAATTTTTTCAAGTTTAGTAGAAAGCATCATAAGAAAGAGTTGCCTAGTAAGGATGAAATAATTGGTCTTGCTTCTATTGTCGTGCCTCCTACTGATCCGCAAGAGCAATATTTGCTAGACCATTAATATGATATGCATCTGTATGAAAGAAATGAAATAGATAAAAATTTCTTTAAACAACGACCTCTACTTAAACACAATTTTCCTATTGAAACTCTAGGAGGTCCTCCTCCACCTAAAGGTGATCCTGTGTTCGAATTAAAACAACTGCTACATTCTTTGAAATATGCTTATCTTGATGAGAAAAAGATATATCCTGTTATTATTAGTGCTAACCTTTCAGAACATGAAGAAGAAAGATTATTGAAGGTTCTAAAGAAGCACCGAGCTGCTATGGATATACTCTTGATGATCTTAAGGACACTAGTCCCACTCTCTGTCAGCACAAAATTAATATGGAACCTGATGCTAAACCCGTTGTTGATCACCAACGACGTTTAAATCCTAAAATGGAAGAAGTGGTAAGAACAGAAATACTGAAGCTTCTGGAAGCAGGTATAATCTATCCTATAACTGATAGTAGATGGGTAAGCCCCGTTCATTGTGTCCCTAAAAAGGGAGGTATTACCGTTGTTCCTAATGATAAGAATGAACTTATTCCACAAAGAATTTTCAATAGTTATAGAATGGTAATCGATTTTAGAAAATTAAATAAAGATACTAGAAAATGTCATTACCCTCTGCCTTTTATTGATCAAATGCTAGAAAGATTGTTAAAGCACACACATTTTTGTTTCCTTGATGGATATTCTGGTTTTTCTGAAATACCTATCTCACAACCTGATCAAGAGAAAACCACCTTTACTTGTCCTTTTGGAACTTATGCTTATGGACGTATGCCTTTTGGTTTATGCAATGCACCTGCGACCTCTCTAAGATGTATGACTGCTATATTCTCTGATTTTTGTGAAAATATTGTTGAGGTTTTCATGGATGATTTTTCCGTTTATAAAACTTCTTTTGATGATTACTTAAGCAGCCTTGATCGAGTTTTGCAGAGATGCGAGAAAACTAATCTTGTCTAGAATTGGGAGACGTGCCACTTTATGGATAGTGAAGGTATTGTTTTGGGGCATAAAATTTCTGAATGAGATACTGAGGTGGATAAATCTAAAGTTGATGCAATTGAGAAAATGCCATGTCCTAACGATATCAAAGGTATTCATAGTTTCCTCGGTCATGCTTGTTTCTATAGGAGGTTTATTAAAGACTTCTCTAAAATTTATAGACCTCTTACAAGTCTTTTACAAAAGGATGTTCCATTTGTTTTCGATGATGGCTATGTAGAAGCCTTTGAAACACTTAAGAAAGCCTTGATTACTGCACCTATTGTTTAACCACCTGATTAGAACTTGCCTTTTGAAATTATGTGTGATGCTAGTCATTATGCTATTGGAGTTGTTCTAGGACAAAGAGTTGATAAGAAACTAAATGTTATTCATTATGCAAGTAAAACTCTAGGCAGTGCCCAACACAATTATGCTACTAGTGAAAAATAATTCTTAGCAGTGGTGTTTGCTTCTTATAAATTTAGATTTTACATTGTTGATTCTAAAGTTACCGTTCACACTGATCATACTGCTATAAAATATCTTATGGAAAAGAAAGATGCTAAAGCTAGACTCATTAGGTGGGTTCTCTTGCTACAAGAATTTGACGTACATATCACTGATAGAAAGGGAGCTGAGAACTCCGTGGCTGATAACTTGTCTAGGCTAGAAAAATTTCTTGATGACCCACAACCTATTAATGATAGCTTTCCCGATGAACAATTAGCTGCAATAAATGTTTCTCATAACACTCCTTGGTATGCTAACTATGCTAATTATATTGTTGCTAAATATATACCACCTAACTTCACGTATCAACAAAAGAAAAAAAATTCTTCTATGATTTAAGACATTACTTTTGGGATGATCCACATCTTTATAAAGAAGTAGTAGATGGTATTATTAGACGTTGTGTACCTGAGCATGAACAGGGACGAATCCTATGGAAATGTCACTCTGAATCTTATGGAGGGCATCATGTGGGACATAGAACTGCTCACAAGGTATTGCAGTCTGGTTTTTATTGGCCTATTCTCTTAAAGGATGCCCGTAAGTTTGTTTTATCTTGTGATGAATGTCAAAGAATTGGAAATGTAGGTAAGCATCAGGAAATGCCTATGAATTATTCTCTTGTTGTTGAACCATTTGATGTTTGCGGATTTGATTACATGGGACTTTTTCCTTCCTCTAATGGGTATACACATATCTTGGTTGTTGTTGATTATGTTACTAAGTGGGTAGAAGCTATTCCAACTAGTAGTGCTGATCACAACACCTCTATTAAAATGCTTAAGGAAGTCATTTTCCCAAGGTTTGGAGTCCATAGATATTTAATGACTAATGGTGGATCACATTTTATTCATGGTTCTTTCCGTAAAATGCTTGCTAAATATGATGTCAACCATATAATTGCATCACCCTATCATCCTCAGTCTAGTGGTCAAGTTGAACTTAGCAATAGAGAACAAAGTTAACATTACAAAAAATTGTCAATAGGTCCCGAAAGAATTGGTTGAAGAAATTAGATGATGCACTTTGGGCTTAGAGAACAACATATAAAAATCCTATGGTTATGTCTCCTTATAAAATGGTTTATGGAAAAGCTTGTCAGTTGCCTCTTGAGTTAGAACATAAAGCATATTGCGCAATTAAAAACTCAACTATGATTTCAAACTCGCCAGTTGAAAGACGCTATTTGATATTAGCTCACTAGAGGAATGGAGAACCCAAGCCTATAAAAATGCCAAGTTATTTAATGAAAAAGTTAAAAGATGGCATGATAAGAGAATCCAAAAGCGTGAGTTTGAAGTTGGAGAATATGTTCTTTTGTACAACTCTCGTTTTAGATTCTTTGCTAGCAAACTTCTCTCCAAATGGGAAGGACCATATGTTATTCAGGAGGTTTATCAATCTGGAGCCGTCAAAATAAATAATGCCGAAGGTACTAACCCGAAGGTTGTCACCGGGCAAAGAATAAAACATTATATGTCTGGTACGCCCATTAATGTTGAAAGCAATATTATTCAAACTATGACACCAGAAGAACACATAAAGGAAACCTTCCGCAATACTCCAGAATCATGAAAAAAGAGGAGGTACATGATACGGTAAGTAAACAGACTCCAAAAAATCTGCAATTTTTTTTATTAGTTTTGAAATATATTAAAAATTAAGAAAATAAGAAACAACTAGGAAGGCACCCCTGGTGGGCACAAGACACCAGGACACGCCTAGCTTGCCAGCGCACCCAGGTGGGTTGTGCCCACGTCGGGTACCATCCGAACTCCGTTTTTCTTCTGTTTGCTTGTTTCCTAAGATAAAAAAATCTTTATATACCCCCCGAACCTATTGACCATCATATCACAAAGAAATATTCTATTTTCTTTTCCTCACTGTTTTCTTGACAGATCTGAAAATATGTTATCCCAAGACTCGGAGGGTGAGAGCTATGCTGCTGATTTTATCACAAACCCAAAGGTTTATGGGGATGTGGAGCACTACAGCTAGACTTCGGAGGAAGAAGAAGACTATGATCCTAAAAGGAAGGAGGAGATAAGCTCTGACGAAGTTGAAGTTCCATTGCCTCAACCTGGGTAATGCACGTGGAATTCAAGAAATCAAGTCTCCCCAATAAAGCAAAGAAACCTAAGGTCCAGTTTATCCCTTTTCGTCTCTTGAAGGAAAACAAGAAAGAATTATGCAAAAAGATATTAGAGCTCGAGCATGAGATTGGTGACTTAAAGGAGGAAAATTGCATCCTCAAGCGTAAGCTAAGGAAGGAGGATAAGATCGCTACTACTTCACCACCACCACCTCCTTCATCATCACCAAAGGAAAATTGAGTATCGAGTATGGGCACTCCCCTTGGCTTGTGCCAAGTTTGGGGGAGGTGCCCCGGTATCGTATCAGCTCCACTATATTTTACCTTTACTTATCTTAGCTTGATCCATAGTTATCTTTTGCTTTAGATGAATAAAAGTTCAGTTCGATCCTTTCTTTTCGAGTGTTTGCTTAATGATCTATCCTTGTAATCGTGTGCGAGATATATAATAAATGTTAGTTTGAGTTTTGTTTTCTTTACTTCCATGTTCAATAAAAAGAAAGGAAATAAATGAAAAAGATCATATTATAATCTTATGGTAAGTAATGACATCACATAAGGAAGAGTATAAGTAGAAAATTTTATTGGAGATTGACAAACATAACATTGGTCAATGATGCAATTAATGAAAGAATTAGTAAGGGAAGAGAAGATTCACGTGCAAATATACTATCTTGGACATCGTTTGTGATTGTGAGCCGCCATAAAAATGTTATATGCCAAAATTGTTGACGTTGGACAAGGAAGACAACGTAATGATTTATGTTCATTTATATTCACGTATAAGTTATACTAGCACATATGTCTGTGCGTTGCAACGGAAAAACATGACACTGACGCAAGTGCATTTAAAAAATGCCAAAACATAGTATTCACCGATAGAGGTGCAACAAAAGACATAGCCGTTGATGACAAACAAACAGAAACGCGGATGTAGCTGTGGGTGAGAGGAGGGAGCCATTAATTAAGAAACATGGAAACTGTATGTGTCTATAACAAAAGTACTACATAATGCTGGTAGATTATTAAATTTAGTTTAACTGAATGAACTATGAAGCACATTATATGGTGAATCAGTTTATTCTAACTCTTATTGTGTGTATATATATACAATGCCCATAAAAAAGTGTAAATAATTTGTAGTGCATGGGTAGCTATAATCTGAATTCAGTAGAAGTGCATGAGCTTCTCACGTTCACATGCATACATGTTGTATAGCTGCTACACTTGCAAAAACTGAGAAGTTAAACAGCTAGTTGGAATCATTACAGCAGTTAAGAGAAGAACTCCTCTGACACGTGGTACTCACAAACCAGGGATGCATGTTATGCGCCGACTGCCCATTGAAGTTGCTCGCCATCGAGTACTATCATAGTGTCTTACCCACATGGCACAGTCTACACCAGCACGCGCCAGTCGGCAGGAAAATCTAGTTAGTCAGTCCGGCATCGTGCACCACGACGAGTACGTCATTTGTGTGCAATGTCTCCGTGAACCCGCACACGTGCCTTCGCCATGGAGACATCGAAACTGAGCTCCTCGGACAGAGCCGCTACAGTATGCAGGTTGAGCAGCTTTGTGCATGCCCTCCTCTCGATCATGAGCATCTTGGGCTTCGTGCATCTTCTCGCACACATGGCTGGATTGTCCCACGGCAGGCCAAACGCACAACAAACTATTCAAATCAAAATCCCACTGGATGGCGCACCTAATCCTAGCATATAGATGACTCGTGCACCCCCAAAAGGCAGCAACCATGATCCTAGCAAATAGAGAGTTGGTACGCTGGCACAACACAACACAGCGTAAAGCTCGCCGCCACTCAGCCGTGTGTCTAGCACCGCCTACATCTACCCCCTCCAGCACCTGCATCGTGCCGCCACATCCGCACTGAGCTCATCGTCCAGTCCCACCCAGTCAGTTCAATCCGAAGTGAAGGCGCACAGCAGCGGCCGGATCCAGCTCGATGATGTCGCATGTATGGGGTGGCGCTTTCCTCGTTCTCCAACTGCTCCCAGGGATGATGGCATGAAATAAGGCTCCCAAGCAGTCGAGCCATCATCTATATGATGTCGCTTCGATTTTGTACCATGTTGAGCACTTGATGATGGAATCGAGGATCTGCCGTGGGATGCAATGATGCCATCGTTGGCAGCAAGGGACAGAAAAGATGGGCGGAGGAGCCAGGGGACAACAACGAGGCTCCCGCCGGCGTGGTCGCCGGATCGGCTGATGGCTGACGCAGGAGCGGCCGGGCGTATGTGCAACCATCTCCCTGGCGGGACACGCGGGGATCGAGCAGAGGGGGCGGATGCGTATGACGTGCGTGTGCGTGGACGTGCTGTTGGGCTAGCAATCTGTGCGGCGGGAGGTTTGGGCCGAAAGGCTCGAAGTTTACGTGGACGGACGCGAAACGAACTTCAAGGGAATAGTACCACCTCGCTTATACGTTTTAAATTCAAACTGAAAGCGTAAATTCACAAGAAGAAAGCGTATTGTGACGGTAAACCCGACAAAGTCAATCCGTGCTTTATTATTAGGGAGAGATTGTCGTAGATCCTTTAACATGTGGTGGTTGCCCCCCATCTTTGCTAGCCAAAAAATTTGCACTAAGTAGAGATACTACTTGTGCATCCAAAAACCCTTAAACCCACACCTTGGTTTGAGAGTCCACCATACCTACCTATGGATTGAGAAAGATCCTTCAAGTAAGTTGTCATCAGTGCAATAAGGCAATAAAAATTGCTTCTAAAAGTGTTGGATCATTGAGTGTAAGAGAAAATTGAGCGTTGTACGAACTTGTGATGGCAAAGAATAAAAGCGACATACTGCATAATAAAGGTTGCTATCACAAGGGGCATTATAATGTGTCATTCTTTTGCACTAAGAGATTGAGCATACAAACAAAAAGCGCATGGCAACCTCTGCTTCCCTCTGCGAAGGGCCTATCTTTTACTTTCATGTATTTACTTTTATGCAAGATTCAAAGTATTTCCCTCTATTCCTTTTTATTTTCTCTTTTGGCAAGCATCATGTGGTGACGGAAGATCTAGGCACATATATCTAGTTGGATATGGGTGGCATGAGTTATTATTGTTGACATCACCCTTGAGGTGAATACATTGGGAGATGAAACTATAAGCCCCTATCTTTGTATGTGTCCGGTTGAAACTTTTTGCTCATGTGTATGCGGTGAGTGTTAGCAATCATAGAAGACAATATGATGGTTGAGTATGTGGACTTGCCAAAAGGCTCTGATACGTGACCCTTCCTTGGAAAGATGATGACTTGTAGTTGCAAAGTTGACTGAGAACATAGTTTGTTAGTTTTGAGTAGAGTTTATGCTTTATACTTCAATGTTGTGATGAATTGTAACTTATTCATGCGAAGTTATATGATAGAAGTTTTATGATAAAAGTTCTATGATAAAGTTTTACGTTAAAATTTGTTGCTGCTACAATAATATACATGATGCTTCTATGTCAGTATTTTGTTTTTATCGACACCACTCTCTCTCTCTCTAAGCATGTGGACATGTTTTTCAATTTCAGTTTTCGCTTGAGGACAAGCGAGGTCTAAGCTTGCGGGAGTTGATACGTACATTTTGCATCATGTTTTCCTACTGTTACTTATAATGTTTTTATGCACAATAATACTTTTTTGGAGTAATTCTAATGCCTTTTCTCTCATAATAAGCAAAGTTCGCACAAAGAGGGAGAATATCGGTAGCTGGAATTCTGGACTTGAAGAAGCTATGTCAGGCCACCTATTATGCACAACTCCAAATGAGCTGAAACTTCACGGGGATTTATTATGGAATAAATAAGAATTATTGGAGCAAATAACTACTAGAGGGGGCCCACCAGGTGGGCACAACCCACCTGGGCGCGCCAGGGAGCCCAGGTGCGCCCTAGTGGGCTGTGCCCTCCTCGGCCCACCTCCGGTGCCTATCTTATGGTATATAAGTCATTTTGACCTAGAAAAAATCATGAGGGAACTTTCGGGACGAAGCGCCGCCGTCTCGAGGCGGAACTTGGGCAGGAGCAATTTTGCCCTCCGATGGAGCGATTCTGCTAGGGGAACTTCCCTCCCGGAGGGGCAAATCATCATCATCATCATCACCAACAACTCTCCCATCTTGGGGAGGGAAATCTCCATCAACATCTTTAATATCACCATCTCCTCTCAAACCCTAGTTCATCTCTTGTGTTCAATCTTTGTACCGGAACCTTAGATTGGTGCCTGTGGGTGACTAGTAGTGTTGATTACATCTTGTAGTTGATTACTATGTGGTTTATTTGGTGGAAGATTATATGTTCAGATCCATTATGCTATTTAACACCCCTCTGATCATGAGCATGATTATCATTTGTGAGTAGTTACTTTTGTTCTTGAGGTCATGGGAGAAATCTTGTTGCAAGTAATCATGTGAACTTGATATGTGTTTGATATTTTGATGGTATTTATGTTGTGATTCCCTTAGTGGTGTCATGTGAACATCGACTACATGACACTTCACCATACTTGGGCCTAAGGGAATGTATTGTGGAGTAAATATTAGATGATGGGTTGCGAGGGTGACAAAAGCTTAAACCCTAGTTTATGCGCTATTCCGTAAGGGGCTAATTTGGATCCAAAAGTTTAATGCGATGGTTAGATTTATTCGTAATACTCGTAGTTGCAGATGCTTGCGAGGTGATTAATCATAAGTAGGAGGTTCATTCAAGTAAGAACAACACCTAAGCAAGGGTCTACCAACATCCTAAATTATCAATGTAGCGAACACAAATCAAACCAACATGATGAAAGTGACTAGATGAAATTCTCGTGTACCTTCAAGAACACTTTGCTTATCATAAGAGACTCTTTTGGTCTGTCCTTTGCCTCAAAAGGATTGCGATACCTTGCTGCACTTTTGTTACCGTTACCGTTACTTGCTTGTTACAAATTACCTTGCTATCAAACTACTCGTTACTTATAATTTCAGTGCTTGCAGACATTACCTTGGTATAAACCGCTTGTCATTTCCTTCTGCTCCTCATTGCATTAGACACTCTTACTTATCGAAAGGACTATGATTGATCCCCTATACTTGTGGGTCATCACCTTGCCTTTCCGATTTTGTTGCTTTTGTGCTAGCCTTCTTAAGGCAGTCTTGTTTAACTTATGTCTGTACACAGATATTGTTGCTTCCGCTGACTCTTGTGCTTTTGACCTTTTGTATTCGAGCCCTTGAGGCCCCTGGATTGTAATATAAAGCCTTTTCATCTTAATTTGTGTCTGGAGTTGTGTTGTGATATCTTCCCATGGGTCCCTGATCTTGATCATACACATTTGCGTGTATGATTAATGTACGATTGAATCGGGGGCATCACAGTTTTGCTTGGACATTAATATCATTCTCCTCCTCTTCTAGAGCCCATTCTGAGATGGTTGACTGGTATGTGGGTCCCTCAGTCATCCACACTATTCTTCCATCTGGATAGAAGTGTGAAGTGGAGTAGAATTGCATGATCCTCTCATCATTCCTGTTGACGTGGAAGCACGATCACCTATGGGGCAAGGGTGCCCCTTTGTGGTTCAGCAAGGGGATGGTCATGTTGCACAAAGAGCAGAAATGACAGGGGCAGCATGGCGATGCACAACTCTCTTTTACCCAGGTTTGAGCCGCTTTGCAGAGTAAAACCCTACTCCTCTTGTGGTGGATTGGTTTGGAGGAACACGAAGACACGACGTGCTCTAGCCCGACGAGGGTGCCTCGGGGGGAGCAATGTGTGCATACAAGTGTTAGGGGATCTAAAATTCGAACCCTTAACTAGGTTGCCTCGGGCCTCCTTTTATAGCTTAAGGGGCGACAATAGTGGCAAAACGGTCATTTTAGTGTGATTAGATAGCTAACAGTGGTTATCATACCTAACTCTGGCAGTTAGGACAAAGTGCATTAAATGCACTATTAGGTATCATGCTGAGGTTGAAGCCCGGCAAGCCTGCCGCGCCGCTTATCTCCTTATTAGCATTTCATGCCTCCTCGACGGGTGTCAATAAAGCTAATTTCCTTCCCGCCATGCTGCCACGTGCTCGACAGGATCCACTTGGTTATTTGAGAGCTTGACACCGCACTGATAAATGACTTGGGTGCGATGCGATGGAGCGGCGGCATTTTGGCAAAGGCCTGCCGGCAGGGAGCCTGATGTAGGGCGGAACCCCAGGGGCTGATCTTTCACGTGTGGAGTGGGATCCCTCAAAGAGCACGAAGAACACGAGGAAGAACGGGGAGAAATCACAAGAGGAAGCACTCAAGAACAAGTCCAATCACACATCCACTAGACAACCAAACACACAAGATCCACAAGGTACATGAACAATCAAAGGGAAACAAGATACATGGTAGAGTTCATCCCAAATCCTATGAAGGATATGAGGGCTTGAATCCTAGAAGGATCTTCCCATGAAGAGGGGCTTGAATCCCTTGGGATCTTCTCACATGGAGGTCTTGAACTCCACAGGAGTGGTAGTCTCTCTCTCAAGAGCAGAGGTAGGAGCAAAGCTCACCTAAGAATGAGATATCACTTTGCTTACCCTAGGATAGAGGAGGGGGATGAGTATATATAGTAGTAGTCACGAAGGGGTTAGTGAGGGTACATGGCCACGGGACGAGTCTCTGCGTGCAGGCAGGGCCGAAAGTTCCGGGGACGGCCGGAAGGTCTGGGCGCCGGAGGTTCCGGGCAGGGTCCGGGCTATCTAGAGGGTTGGCACACTCTTGGACAGCTTCGGTGCGGCAGGGCCGGAAGCTCCGGGATGGCCGGAGGTTCCAGGGGCCGGAAGTTCCGGCCAGCGGCCGAAAGTTCCGGGCTTTCCAGAAGCTTGTCCAGCCTTCTTCTTCCTTATCTTCCACGCTTCCCTCGTGGATGGTGTAGTTGTTCCTTCGCGCTTGCACTCCTCCTCGACATCCGTGAAGCTCCGACAATACCTTTGCATGCACACGAGAGGGGTGTCAAGTAGTATACCATCCTCAAAGGGATCAAGTGAACACATGTAAAGGAGAAGATTCACCTTTATGTATGAGAAGTAGAGGTCGCACGTGTCACTTGCCAAACGAACTCTTGACATGGTGATGCCCATAGGATGCTCCGCATCATCCCCTCCCCCTTGGAAAAGATCCTACCTCGGATCGAAAACCAAATCACCATGGGAAAGAGATGGCGGTACCGTGTCGAAGTGGTCGATCACCAAGCACTCATCGTCTAGTAGCTTGAAATGGGCACTCTCCAATGTCGCACCATCTTGTGATTCCTTCAAAAGGAGCAAATAGAATAGACACTTGGAAAAACAAATGTGGTTAGCATTAGTACTAAACCAAGCATTGAAGAGGTGATTCACCAAACAAGTGTTGTCATCAAGCATAGCATATGGTTTGACAAAGGATTGTGACATGTCATGTAAGCATATCAATCGAGCACAAGAAAAGATATCATGGGAACAAGTATGCAAATGTGAGGTAGAGATGCAAATATGTCTGACAAGAGAATAAGCATCTACCTCGAGGTCATAGCAAGCATTCACAAATTGCTCAATGAAAGGTCTATGGTAGGCATAGGAAGTATTCACAACACCAAATAAAATGAAGTGTCTAAACACATGGGTCAAGTGCAAGACAATCCAAGCATAATGTGCATAGGGTGTAGTGAATATAGTGTGCCACTCAACACAATAGAAAGAGCAAGTGTTCATCATGTGTGAGGCAATCAAGTCAAGCATGTGACCAGCAAAGGGACATGTCATATGTGAAGAAATGATATTGGTGCAACCAATCATATGATAGTAGCAAGTAGGCCAAGAATTGGATGCAACACACTAGGTATATATATCATGAAGCATGGAAATGTGGCAATCATGGGTGAAAGCAATATCTCAAACTTGCATGCAAATGGTGCAAGCAACACATGAAGTATGATCCACAATATCCAAGCTCAAGAAGGATGTCACCTTCAAGGCGTGTCCTTGTGCATTCTTCACAATGCCGAAGTGGAAGCAAATACGGTGTAGAAGCGAGTCGTGGTAGAATGTATGAGGCTCACTCTCAAGAGCTCGAGTGGTCAACTCATGTGAAGTGGAAGTCGACACAAAGTATCCTACACATGCACAAAACAAAACAAAGAAAGTATGTGCATGGTAGACAAACACATAATCCATCATGATGGTTCTCATCTTTTGCACAAAACCATTAGAAGCACAAGTGCATGAATAATATGATGCAACAATGGCTAAATTCATGGCACTAGGTATATTGTGCAAAGAAGTAAGACAAGCATGCTTCACAAGTAATATGTCAAAATCTCCAAACATATGTGAGAATGCTATGGGGGCAAACTCATTATCAAGAATAAAGGCATAATTGCACTCAATACATGGCAAATCATCTAGCATGAGGGAGTCAACATATGGAGAGATATGACAAGGAGCAATATGAATCATGTGCAAAGCATATAGATGGTTGTCATCAGCCGCATGAAATGAGCAAGTATGAGTCATTGGTGATGGAACATAAGGAAGCATAGTAATCAAGTCATGCAAACTAGTGGAGCGAAGATGCAATGCACTAGAAGAAATCATGGCAATTATGTTATGTGAGCAAATAATAGGCATAGGGAATGCACATGACATATCGCAAGCACGATCACAAAGCAAGATGAAAGTATCATCATAGGAATGGTGCACAAAAGGAACATGGCAACAACAAGAGATATCTCCACCAAGCTTGCAAATACACATACAAGTACTAGAATCAATCATCATGTGTAATGCAAAGCATGGGTCACAAATGCACGGCAAAGGAATAGGAATGGGCATATCATGCAAAGTGAACATGGCAATATGGGCAAAGGATATATAATGGAGAACAACCCGTATCCAAGTGAGGGCCATGTAGAAGAAATGCGCGAAGTCTTTGCGCGAAAAGAGCGGAGGGAAAAACAATCCATGAGATCCCAAATCATCGTTGCTCTCTAGAGCTCGTTTTGTCAACTCGTGGGATTGCGAGGTTGACAAGTATTCATGGGTACCTACACAAAAGAGACACCAACCAAAGAAATTGTGCGTGTGGTAAATGTACACATCATCCATCATGATGTGTATGTGCACATGTGAGTTGGCACAAGATAAGCATCGCTCAAAGAAATTTGATGCATGGTATAAGAACATGTCATCCATCATGAAAGAATAGTTATTATGTATGACACGATGAGGACACAAATTGAGAATGCAAGTATATGGCACATCACTAGCATGTTTATTCATGGGGAGCATATGGTGGACATAATTATTGGGATCATGCCATGAATGGGACAGATCAAATTCTCCTAACATGGATGTGGAAACTATGGGGGTCTCCTCATGAACAACATTGGAAACATCATATGGAGAAAATGGACAACATCCAAAACAATGCATATCCGAAGGTATGTAGTCATGGCATGGCATATGAGATAAATGATGCAAAGGGAGCATATCAATATCATCACAAGAAAAACAAATGCCAATAACCATGGGCTTGTCATCTATGCCATAAGTGCAAATTGGGTTTATTTTAATGGCATATGCATAGTCACTATGATGAGATTGCAAATATGACATATGATGGATCGCATGCATAGCATGTGACAAGTCAAGCGGATTATCAAACATGATGTGACCTAAAGAATTGTCACAAGAAATCCTATGTAACATGGCATCACTACTAATAGATTCCACATGAGAATCATCATATTCATCATAAATGGGCAAATCATCACATGGGGAAATCATACTAGCATGAAGCAAGGTACTAGGTGGATCAACATCATGCAAGCAATCAATGTCAAGAATGTCCACTAGTTGGACTAGAGCATCACCGTCACCTATGTTACCTTTGTCATTCCACTCAAGTGCTGTAGGTGAGGTGGGAAAGGCCAAATGGTGGTCATCTTCATATTGATTCCACCATGGACATCGTCTTGTCCAAAGGGAGGACGAAGTCATCGAGGATCGGCGCATCATCATAAATGGGACCTAGCACCAAACGAGAAGACACAATAGAGGTAGAGGTCAAGTTGTTAGAAATGCAAATGGCCTCACAAGACCTATCAACTATCTCACTCTCTCTATGTGGTGGTTCACTCACTCCTTCAAGGTAGGTGCACTCAAACTCACATATGGTGGAGTCACTCATCTCACTCAAGTGGTGGGGGTTGTGGCTCTCCTCACATGGGATTTGTGGCAACACATTATATATGGGGCTAGTGGTGAAGTCACTCTCACTCTCACTATGGTGGCAAAAGTCACTCAAGTCATCATACGTCGCCGTGGTCAAAGGGATAATCCCATGCTCAACCATCTCGTCATCGTCGCCGTGGATGAAGGCCGAAGATGGCACATCATCGCTATCCTCCATGATCGAAGGGAAAATCCCATGCTCGATCATCTCGTCACCGTTGCCGTTGATGAAGGCCGAAGATGGCACATCGTCACTCTCGCCTCCAAAGATGGAAACATCATCCTTGCTCGCCACCTTGTCGCTCGCCTCCAAAGCTTGGTCCTTGAGTGTCTCCTTAGTCGTACATCGTAGCCGCACCGTCTTGAAAAAGAGTCGAAGTAGACTCGGCATCATCAATGCCACAATGAGGGATGGCGGTGAAGTTGAACTTGGTAGCATCGTCTTGGAGCTCGTTGGGCTTGTACATCATGGTGGTACTAGCCTCATGCTTGTCGTAGAGCTTGGTCGCCGCGAAGTGTGCTTGGGGTGGAGAAGCCTTGGCCTTCATGAGTTATTGTTCTGCCTTGAGGGCACCAATGTAGTTGTCATCGATGGACTTGTAGTTCTCGAGGAAGATAGTCTTGGAGATGTCGTTGTTCAATCCCATCATGAAGTGGAACTTCATCGAAATGGGGTCGTCCACGCCGGCTCGTCGCAAGGTAATCTTCATCTCCTTGAAGTACTTGTCGATGGACTTGGATCCTTGGATGGTGTTCTCCAATTGGCGTCGAAGTTGTTCCGTGTAGGTTGGAGGCATGAACTCTCGTCACAAAGCTCTCTTCGTCTTGGGCCAACTCATCTCGTAGCTCTCCGAAGGTGTGTGAAGCCACCATGTCGAGGCGTAGTCGTGGAAGTTTCTTGTGGCGCACTTCACTTGATCTTCGGGGTGAACTTGATGTAGCTTGAGGTAGTCGTCCATCAAGCACTCCCATTCGAGATACTCCTCGGGTTCTTGTGTTCCATAGAAAGGAATCGCATGGTCGATGTCGAGGTCGTAGTAGCTCATGGAAGTCGCGGACTTGAGCTTGGGGAGCTTCTCTTGTGCGTAGTCTTGAGGTACTTGTTGGCGAAGATGCCGTTTGTCCGTAGGCGTAGATGCCTTGAAGTTGCTTGGCGAAGATGCCAAGGGAGATGGTGAAGTCGTTGAGCGGTTGTTGGTGTTGAGCTCTTGACCTTCACGTTCTTGTCGGTGATGGTGTCGATGCCGATGTGATCTTGCCGGAGATGGTAGCTCGAAAGCATGTGCTCTTGAGCGTCTTCTCGAAGATGAGGAAGATCGCTTGTAGGACTTGATGAGGGCTTTGATCTCCTCCATTTGAGCTTGCATCTTGGCGTCGGAGTTGTTTTTCGTGGCATCGAACTCGTCGTTGTTGTTGTAGACCGATGGTGAAATGCCTTGCCTATCCATCACAAGACTCGAGTAGAGGTGAGTAGGAAATGAGATAAACAATACCAAGTTACCTTTTCCCAAAGTTGAGGATGTATCCCGTTTCACTCAATGTGAGATGAAAGAATAGTGGAATTGGTACCGGACTTGTTCAGTCACACCTATCAAGTAAAGCTTATGGTAGAGCTCGATGAGGATAGTGGCACAAAAATTGGATGCAAAATGTTAGCAAGAGTCAATAATGTTGAAAGAGATTCACAAATTCGCAAGCGAAACAAGTAGACCAATAGCAATATGTGGCACACAGAAACACACACACGGATAGATAAATGGGGTCGTGCAACCAAGGGGTGAGCACAAAATGTGGAATCCACGGAAAATGCTCGTGTTGCACAACTCAAGAGAGACGCTAGCACGGTTGCTCAATAGGCGGATACGACACTTGTACACAACCTATAAGATGCAAAATAGATAAACTTTCTATCCCAAGTATGCTATATATGTATGGTTCCCGGTGTTTCTCACACAATGATCCAAGATGATCAAGTATGATACCATATGATATATTTTGATGCTATGGCTATTGCTTACAAGCTCTTTGCTCTCTCTTTTTCTTTGCAGAAAAGCTTATTCTTTTTATGGCCACTTTGCACAAACCAAGATAGCAATTGTGTATATGCGGGAAGAAACTTGCGACACAATATATGATATGATTATACCAAATGATATGGTATGTATGCAATGGGAAGTATGATCACTAATGTGCACAAGTAATGTTGCCGGCAATACTCAAATGGCTAGTCTTGATAGGCTTGTAACGCAAACTGGGCTAAGGGGTTATCAATGCAATTGCAAGGGGAATATACAATGGTGTCGTTGAGGTTACCATTCTTGACGATGATGAGTGGCGGTGTTGTCGATGTTGAGCCGTTCCTAGTTAGCCGAAACACCCTAGGAAACGGAAAAACCGCAAACTCAAAAGCCCCAAAGGCAAATGTCAAATGGTGGTAGTGTGCACTTAGCAATGCGGAAGTGGAATGATGGGCTATACACGTGTCGGAGTTGAAGTTGCCGTCCCTCAGTAGCCGAAACACCTTAGGAGACACAAGCCACAACTCAAACAAGCTCAAATAACGATTGGGTTAAGTTGGGGTGGTGAAGTGTATGGTGGGCAAGCCTATGCGAAAGTTATGGTGATGGTTGATGAAGAAGAAACCACCCCTAAGTAGCCTAAACACCTTAGGAGACTCAAGTCACTACTCAAACAAACTCAAATGCTATGGGGAACAAAATGGGTTTGGTTGCGGAAGTCGGTGGTGGCAATGCGGATGTTATGGTGGAAGGCCTAGGCAAAGATGCCAAAGTTCCAAAAATTTTATGGAGTAAAATGGTGGTGAAACCAACGTGAGGACCTCGTGCACGTTGATAACTTCAAAACGAGCCAAAGAACACTCAAATCGGAGTTCAGAGCGAAAAGTTATGATTGTTGGCGTTCTGGGAACGAGGGTCCCCAGACTTGCCTGCCTGCGGCCTGCGACGTGGCTCAAGGGAGGCCCAGCGCAGCCAACTTCATCAACACAAGCTCAAGACCCTCGCGAGGGGCCAAGCCTCGTGGGGCGGATGACAAGGAGCTTCCTCAGGCACGGCCTTGTTAGGCTGGCTCACGAGGAGGCGGAGAGTTCAAGGCGGGGTACCTCGCGAGGTGCCCATGACGCAAGCCATGACGACCAAGGGCGCCAGTCGGGCGCCAGCCCGCGCAGTGTCCTCCCTTCCTCTTTGGTGCAAAGGGAGCAAGCGCAGGCGAGAGCATCAAGCAAAGGCATCCATTTCGGTGCAACAAGACCAAGACCAGCCCAATGGCAGGGAAGAAGTCATTGTGGAGCCCAAGCAGGCGTCACCACTAGAGCCTTGGACAGGCGAGGACCAACTTTAGTCAGGATAAGTGTACCCGCTGTTCCCCTTCAAAATGGCCAATTGTTGGCACCCTTCTCGCTCAATATTTGGGAAGAGGCCCAGGGCCTTTGCCTATAAATAGGACTAGCCACCCCCAGGGTAGAGGCATTGAGAATCCAAGAGCCAGAACCAAGTAGCACCAGCCAAGAACAGACCCTCGCGAGGCTGTTCTTCCTTATATTGTTCATCATCAGCCCAAGAGGCAATCCACCACACCACACACTAGAGTAGGGTATTACACCACAATGGTGGCCTGAACCAGTATAAATCTTGTGTCTCTTGTGTTGTTCTGTTTGGTAGTTTAGATCCTAGCGATTCGGTGAGGAGCTAGCCGGTAGAGGGTTAAATCTCCACGCGCACCCTAGTGTTCGAACCTCAAGGGTCTGCTGGAACCCGAAATCCGACATTTGGCACGCCAGGTAGGGGTGCGCTGAAATTTGCCTTCCGTCGTCTCGTTCTTCTCCGACCATCACATCCATGTCTGACGCTCGTCGGACTCGCACCGGGCGTCGAGCCGCCCTCGCTTCCAGCGTCGCCCAGACGGCCCCCGTCGGGGGGCGCCCTCGTCGTTCCCCGTCACCTGCCGTCAACGCCGCCATCGGCCCGGCGGGGAACGGGCAGCAAGCATCATCCCAGCATTCCCCCGTGGCCTCTTGGGAAGAGCCACACGGCCTCTTCTTCACCCACCCCGTCGCGCCGGCTCCCTCGGTCGTCGCGGCCCTCCTGGGCGGTTCGCAGGCGCCGCCCTCCAGCCACCACGTCAAGCCGTTCGTCCGCCGGGTCGGCACCGCCTCCACGCGGCAGGGGTCTCCCCGGGGCCGGTCGGAGCCATCGGCTAAGCTGACCTTCAGCTCCGAGGACCACCCCACCAACTCGGCCTGCTCGGGCACGCTCCCCATGCTCTGCACGCCCACTATCTGCCAGGTGGCCGTCACCAGGACCCTCGTTGACGGTGGCGCGGGCCTCAGCGTGCTCTCAGTTGAGGCCTTCAACCTCCTCTACATACCCCGGGAGCGGCTGCAACCCAGCCGGTCTTTCTCGGGCGTCGGAGGCGGGTCGTCCAGCTCCTTGGGGCAGATCCGACTCCCAGTAACTTTCGGCACCTACGGCAATTTCCACATGGAGCTGGTCGATTTCGACATCGCCCCCATCGGCCTCCCCTACAATGCCATCCTCGGCTATCCAGCATTGGCCAAATTCATGGCCGCGACTCACCTGGCGTACAACCTCATGAAGATGCCCGGGAACAACGGCGTCCTCACCGTGCCCGGGGACACCGAAGGTGCACTGCGAGTACTCAAGCTCGCCCTCAAGACGGCGGCGGCGGCGTGACCCGCCGACGCAGAAACCCCCAAGCCCAAGGGGGCTACGCCAACCAAGAAGAAGCAGTTGTTCACCCAAGACAAGGCAGAGACCAAGCAGGTACCTGTCGTCGAGGACGGGTCCACTAATGCCACTTTCACCATAGGCGCCAACCTCGAGCCCGAGCAGGAGGAAGCCCTGGTCAAGTTCCTGCGTGCAAACAAGAAGGTGTTCGCCTGGGAGCCCGATCAGTTGGCAGGGATCCCACAGGGCGTAATCGAGCACCACCTCAACGTGTGTCCCAACGTGCGCCCCGTGAAGCAGAAGGCGAGGGGGCAGTCCACTGAAAAGCAGGCCTTCATCGTCCAGGAGACCCGCAAGCTAGAAGCCGCGGGGGTTATTCGCAAGGTCCGATACCCAGATTGGTTGGCCAACCCCGTGGTTGTGCCAAAGAAGGAGGGAAGGAACGCATGTGTGTCGGCTTCACCAACCTCAACAAAGCATGCTCGCAAGATCCGTTCCCGCTCTCTCGCATCGATCAGATCGTCGATTCCACCACTGAGTGTGACCTGTTATGCTTCTTGGATGCCTTCTCTGGGTATCACCAGATCAAGATGGCGGTGGAAGACGAGGAGAAGACGGCCTTCCTGACCCCGTGTGGGGTGTACTGCTATACATGCATGCCGTTCGGACTGCGCAACGCGGGGGTGACCTTTCAGCGGCTCATGCACATCACCTTGGGCCCGCAGCTCGAAAAGAATGTGGAAGCTTACGTCGACGACATCGTAGTGAAGTCTCGCGAGGCCAAGACCCCGATACTAGACCTGGAGGAAACCTTCGCGAGCCTCAACGTAGTGAGCCTGCGGCTCAACCCGGAGAAGAGTGTGTTCGGAGTCCCCTCGGGCAAGATCTTGGGCTTCCTCGTGTCCCACCGAGGCATCGAGGCCAACCCAAAAAAGGTCAAGGCAGTCGAGGACATGAGCCCACCAAAGACCCTCAGAGAAATACAGAAGCTGACGGGGCACGTGACTGTGCTGGGGCGCTTCATCTCCAGGTTAGAAGAGCGAGCGCTGCCTTTCTTTCAGCTTATGAAGAAGAAGGGGCCCTTTGAATGGACTGAAGAAGCCGACAAAGCGTTCCAAGATCTCAGGAGATACTTAACCAGCCCTCCGGTGATGGTGGACCCACGCCCTCAAGAGCCCTTGGTACTCTATCTCGCCGCCACTCCTTACTCAGCCAGCGCGGCTCTAGTGGCAGTTAGGGAGGGGCATCGGACCAAAGCCACGGCTACTGCACGTGTCAAGGCAAAGCAGGACCAAAAAGGACTCGCAGAGGTCGCAACCACGGCTGGGGAGGATCAGCCGCCGCAGGGAAGCGCGCCGGAAACGGAGGAAGCTCTTCCCCCAGGCAACCAGCCTCCGGAGACCCCGTCGCCTCAGCCGGCGCCACAACCTCCGGAGGGCACCACCAGCACCGACACTCCAAGCCTCGTCGAGCACCCAGTGTACTTCGTCAGCACGGTGTTGCGGGACACGAGGGCACGGTACCCCATGCCGCAGAAGCTCCTCCTCGCGCTGCTGGTGGCTTCGCGCAAGCTGTGGCACTACTTCCAGGGTCACCCGATCAAGGTTGTCTCGGCATACCCCTTGGAAAGGGTGCTCAGGAGCCCTAACTCGGCCGGAAGGGTCGCTGAGTGGAACATTGAACTGCAAGCGTTTTAGCTCGAATTCAGTACGACCAGAGTCATCAAAGGTGCCGCGCTAGCAGATTTCGTGGCTGAATTGACGGAGGCACCAGACCTCAAGGCCGACGAGGACCGATCACTTTCCCCAGGAAGCGAGGCGCCAGAAGGCTGGGTCATGTACTTCGACGGGGCATTCTCCAGGCATGGCGCTGGGGCTGGGGCGGTGCTCATATCTCCCACTCAGGACAAGCTGTACTACGCCGTGCAGCTCTGCTTCCAGCAGGGTGAAAAGGTCTCCAACAATATAGCGGAATACGAGGGACTGATAGCGGGCCTTAAGGCCGCCGCCGCCTTAGGAGTGAAGCGTCTTAGTATCAAGGGCGATTCGCAGCTCCTTGTCAACTTCTCCAACAAGGTATACGAGCCAAGAGATGAGCACATGGAGGCCTACCTTGCGGAGGTCCACAGGATGGAGAAGCAGTTCTGGGGGTTAGAGCTACAACATGTGCCCCGCGACACTAATCAAGAGGCCGACGACATCGCCAAAAGAGCCTCCAGGGGGTTGCCCCAGGAGCTAGGCGTCTTCGAGGAACGGCTCTTCAAGCCCTCGGCCCAGCCGTCATTGTCGAGCACAGCACAGCCTCGGGTGGAGCTTCCTCAGCCACCTGCCTCGGGAGCCCCAGCCTGTGGCCCGGCCTCAGGAGCTCGCCTGCTCCTCACGATGGAGCCTCAGGAAGGGTGCTGGATCACAGAGCTTCGGAGCTACTTGACGCAAGGGACCCTGCCGGAGAAGGAGGAGGAAGCAGAGGGTGTGGCGCGGCAAGCTACATCGTACTGCATCACGGATGGAGAGCTCTACCGGAAGCGACCGAATGATGTGTCCCTGCGTTGCATCACCAGGGAGCAAGGGAAGGAACTGCTGGAAGATATACACGGTGGAGACTGTGGGCATCATTCGTTGTCACGGACCCTCGTCGGCAAGGCATTCCGCAGCGGTTACTATTGGCCTACCGCGCTCAATGACGCGGTCGAACTAGTGAAGGCTTGCGAGGCTTGCCAATTCCATGCCAAGCAGATCCATCAGCCGGCAGGAGGCCTGCAAACCATACCCCTCACTTGGCCATTTGCAGTCTGGGGGCTGGATATCCTGGGCCCTTTTCCTCGGGCGCCAGGGGGCTATCGCTACCTCTACGTCGCCGTGGATAAGTTCACCAAGTTGGCCGAAGTCAAGGCCGTTCGCACCATCCCTGCTGGTTCTGCGGTCAAGTTCATCAAGGGAATCATGAGCCGGTTCGGGGTGCTGAACCGCATCATCACTGACAACGGTTCGCAGTTCACCAGTAACCTTTTCAAAACATACTGTGCTAACCTTGGAACGCAGATATGCTACGCTTCGGTGGCGCACCCCCGAAGCAACGGCCAGGCCGAGCGGGCCAACGCAGAAGTCCTGAGGGGCCTCAAGACCAGGACGTTCAAGAAGAAACTGGAGGCCTGCGGCAGAGGTTGGTATGACGAGCTTCAGTCCGTGCTATGGTCCATCCGCACAACTGCGACCAAGCCGACTGGGAGACCCCCTTCTTCTTAGTCTACGGAGCCGAAGCGGTCCTCCCTCACGAGGTCAAGCGTCGTTCCGCGCGGGTCTTGGCGTTCAATGAGATGCTGCAGGACGCCATGCGGGGGGACGGACCTCGTGCTGGGGGAGGAGCGTTGTCGAGAAGCTGCACTGCGAGCGTTAAGATACCAGCAGGCACTCCGGCGATACCACTTCCGCAACATCCGCCCCAGAACTCTCGAGGTAGGGAACCTCGTGCTCCGGCGGGTCCTCTCTAGGGAGGGACTGCATAAGCTCTCTCCTATGTGGGAGGGCCCATTCAAGGTTGTTCATGTTTCCAGGCCCAGCTCCGTGCACTTGGAGACTCAGGAGGGAGTACCTGTACAAAACGCGCAGAACATCCAGCACCTCCGGAGGTTTTACCCCTAGAAAGGCCCAGAGCCTGTGAAGAAGGCGAATGCCTGTGAAGCTCATCTTTTTGGAAAAGGCCCAGAGCCTGTGAAGAAGGCGAATGCCTGTGAAGCTCATCTTTTTGGAAAAGGCCCAGAGCCTGTGAAGAAGGCGAATGCCTGTGAAGCTCATCTTTTTGGAAAAGGCCCAGAGCCTGTGAAGAAGGCGAATGCCTGTGAAGCTCATCTTTTTGGAAAAGGCCCAGAGCCTGTGAAGAAGGCGAATGCCTGTGAAGCTGTCGCGTTTTGGAAAAGGCCCGGAGCCTGTTAAGAGGGCCAATGCCCGTGAAGCTTGCCTCCCCGAAGAAAGGCCTGGAGCCTGTGAAGAGGGCCAATGCCCGTGAAGCTTGCCTCCCCGAAGAAAGGCCCGGAGCCTGTGAAGAAGGCCAACGCCTGTGAAGCTCGCCGCCCGTGATACTCTCATGTAATAATGAGTTGGGGCTGTACATGCCCCGGAGTCTCAGGGGTGCCGGCCTTAGGCCCTGGGGCTCCCTCCCACGCCCAGTGGCAGCACTTAGCTCCGCGCTGGTGAGAAGACGTCGAAGACTAGACTAGGTGCCGGACGCGGCTTTTTCATTTGCCTTCTGCAGTTGGCTAGTTCATTCTAATTTGGAGTTTTTATCAAAACTATCGCCGCCTTTTGACCTATGGTTCTTCGACTTTTTCGCTCTCCTGCCTCGATTTCTCTTGCACGGGGGCTCGCAAGGTGGAAGCCCCGGGGGCCCTCGCGAGTGTTCCTGCCCCTATCGCTCAAGTTTTTACGGCCCAGGTCCACTACCGGAACACCCCTCCAGACCATGCCTCACGGGCACCACGACACGAGTACAGGGCCTGGGTCAGTCGCCCCCACGGCTAAGACTAGAGATTACTTGTGAATGGGCATGCAACAGAAAGGAACAATACTGGAATAACAGAAACAGTGCGATGATTGACGATGTTAACCCAAACACGCCCCCACGGGGCCACACATTGCTGTCTTTTTGTGCAGGAGAAAAGAAAGGAAAGAACAAAAGCAGGCGAAGCTCGTCCCTCGCCGGCCCTCATGGAAGACTCAAGCCGCCTCCGGAGCTCAGGCGGACTCCCTCTCGCTCTTCACCGGGGCGCGACAGCGGGCAGACCCGGTGCCCCCTCCAAGCAGGCGCAACGGCGTAGAGGCTGACCGCGGCCACTGCTAGAAGGGTCGCTACCCGAAGAAGAGCTGGTGAAGCTTGAGGAGTCACGGGCGCCGCCAACCGCTCGCGCGCTGTCCTCTCCGTCCTCGCCGGGGTTGAGTTCCCGGCCGCGATCGTCATCTTCAGGGCAGCACCCTACACGGCGACCATCTTCCCCAAACACCCTCACGTAGAGGGTGGCGTCGCCGTCGAACTTGAAGTGTAGAGAGCACCAGCGGCGGAGACCACGCGCGCGAGCAAACGTCTGCCAGCCTCGGGTCAGGGCCAGGCTCCCGGCAGCGGAGACCACCAGTGAAGCCCACGAGGCCAGGCTGCAGCAGCCGTCTGCCTGGAGCCAGAGGCCACCCAAGGCGCCAGCTGGGAGCTCAGCTAGGAGGAAGCGAGGGAGCTGAAGCCGGGCGCCGGTTGGCTCCACCGCCCACACAATGAACTCTAGCAGCACCTCCGAAGCATGGAGGCGCGGCCTCGGGGGTCGCACGGTCGGAACACGCCCGCCGATCATGGCCAGCCGCTCATCGCTGCACAGAGAGCCACCTCTGTGACCGCGGGGGGCGCCGTGGAGGCCACAGGATGTTTGCAAGGGCGACCTAGACCGCGCTTGGGCAGGGGAGAGGTAGACTCGACCTGGCGAGCCTTTCCTTTCTCTGCGGCCGAGAACTTCCTTGGTGGAGCCATGAAGAAGAAGGAGAAGCAAGAGGGATAGGCTGGAAGGGCGTGCGCCGTTCCATACTTATAGCTGGCGAAGGCCAACCGTCGACCTCCACGACCGCAGGTAATCATGACCTGCTTTGCATGCAGGGACTTGTCGAATCCGTGCGGTTACCAAGGCGTCGTGGGGAAGCGGAGGCACCCACGTCCAATCAACCGCCACGTGGCGCCCAAGGCCGCAGGCTGTTAGGGCCCGTGACGCTTCGCACTTGCCCTTTCGCCTCTCTGCTCGGCCAAGTCCGGGCGCGCCGTGAGCCCAGGGGCTACTGTCGGCGTTCTGGGAATGAGGGTCCCCAGACTTGCCTGCCTGCGGCCTGCGACGTGGCTCAAGGGAGGCCCAGTGCAGCCCAACTTCATCAACACAAGCTCAAGACCCTCGCGAGGGGCCAAGCCTCGCGGGGCGGATGACAAGGAGCTTCCTCAGGCACGACCTTGTTAGGCTAGCTCACGAGGAGGCGAAGAGTTCAAGGCGGGGTACCTCGCGAGGTGCCCATGACGCAAGCCATGATGACCAAGGGCGCCAGTCGGGCGCCAGCCCGCGCAGTGTCCTCCCTTCCTCTTTGGTGCAAAGGGAGCAAGCGCAGGTGAGAGCATCAAGCAAAGGCATCCATTTTGGTGCAACAAGACCAAGACCAGCCCAACGGCAGGGAAGAAGTCATTGTGGAGCCCAAGCAGGCGTCACCACTAGAGCCTTTGACAGGCGAGGACCAACTTTAGTCAGGATAAGTGTACCCGTTGTTCCCCTTCAAAATGGCCAGCTGTTGGCGCCCTTCCCGCTCAATATTTGGGAAGAGGCCCAGGGCCTTTGCCTATAAATAGGACTAGCCACCCCCAGGGTAGAGGCATCGAGAATCCAAGAGCCAGAACCAAGTAGCACCAGCCAAGAACAGACCCTCGCGAGGCTGTTCTTCCTTGTATTGTTCATCATTAGCCCAAGAGGCAATCCACCACACCACACACTGGAGTAGGGTATTACACCACAATGGTGGCCTGAACCAGTATAAATCTTGTGTCTCTTGTGTTGTTCTGTTTGGTAGTTTAGATCCTAGCGATTCGGTGAGGACCTAGCTGGTAGAGGGTTAAATCTCCGCGCGCACCCTAGTGTTCGAACCTCAAGGGTCTGCCGGAACCCGAAATCCAACAATGATGAAAACAGTGAAGAATGCTGATGCTGAAATTTCAGGGAAAGTTTTTGGTTTGGCCGGAAGTTCCGGGCTCTGGAAGTTCCGGGGGTGGCCGGAAGTTCCGGGGGTCGCGGAAAAAAGTCTGGGGACTTTGGGTAAACTCTCTGTTTAGCCCGGAAGTTCCGGGGTAAGGATGGAAGTTCCGGGGGACGGAAGTTCCGGGGGAGGCCGGAAGTTCCGGGGGTCGTGGAATTTTGTCCGGGACAAACCCTAAATTCCAGATCTAAGAACGGGGACGGAAAAACTCGATTTCCCGGGGCAAAATTGAGACGATTTTGTGGATGGAAATGGGGGAAAAGAAGGGGAATGCTAGGTCCACTCATAACACAGTGAATCCATGGATCAAAATCAACAAAACATCATCAAAACCAACAAATCACAAAAAAATTTGGGGGCTATTGTTGGTGGGGATTTTCGGATTTAAGACAAAATCAACAAAATCAAGCTAGAAAACAAAGGGTAGGGGCTCCAAAAACGTGATCAACGTGGCTCATGATACCAAGATGATGTACGGCGGAACCCTATGGGCCGATCTTTCACGTTTGGAGTGGGATCCCTCGAAGAGCACGAAGAACACGGGGAGAACGGGGAGAAATCACAAGAGGAAACACTCAAGAACAAGTCCAATCACACATCCACTAGACAATCAAACACACAAGATCCACAAGGTACATGAACAATCAAAGGGAAACAAGATACATGGTACAGTTCATCCCAAATCCTATGAAGGAGATGAGGGCTTGAATCCTAGAAGGATCTTCCAACGAAGGGGGGGGGGGCTTGAATCCCTCGGGATCTTCTCACATGGAGGTCTTGAACTCCATGGGAGTTGTAGTCTCTCTCTCTCAAGAGTAGAGGTAGGAGCAAAGCTCGCCTAAGAATGAGCTATCACTTTGCTTACCCTAGGATAGAGGAGGCGGATGAGTATATATAGTAGTAGCCACGAAGGGGTAAGTGAGGGGAGAAAGGGTACATGGCCACGGGCCGAGTCTTTGCGCGCAGGCAGGGTCGGAAGTTCCGGGGACGGCCTGAAGGTCCGGGTGCCGGAGGTTCCGGGCGCAGGTCCGGGCAGGGTCCGAGCTTTCCAGAGAGTTGGCACACTCTTGGACAGCTTCGGTGCGGCAGGGCCGGAAGCCCCAGGATGGCCGGAGGTTCCGGGGGCCGGAAGTTCCGGGCAGCGGCCGGAAGTTCCAGGCTTTCCAGAAGCTTGTCCAGGCTTCTTCTTCCTTCTCTTCCACGCTTCCCTCACGGATGGTGTAGTTGTTCCTTGGCGCTTGCAGTCCTCGACATCCGTGAAGCTCCGACAATACCTATGCATGTACACGAGAGGGGTGTCAAGTAGTATACCATCCTCAAAGTGGTCAAGTAAACACGTGTAAAGGAGAAGATTCACATTTATGTATGAGAAGTAGAGGTCGCATGTGTCACTTGCCAAATGGACTCTTCACATGGTGATGCCCATAGGATGCTCCGCATCAGAGCCTGGCGGGATCTGATTTTTGCGGTCCCGATAAGCCTTGCCCGGGCAAATTAGTCTTCAGTGGTGGTCTCAACCAGGCCGAGCTGTCCTGCCCAACAAGGGAGGCCTCCTTAAGGTGATCTCCTTTGCCCACTTGTTTTTCTTCATGCTCTCCTTGATCTCACAAAGAGCGGTTTCTCTGGCTTGTCCTTGTGTCGCGCACTGGTATTGGATGTATGATCGCCAGCACGCCTGTGCATGAGTTCGGGTAGCAAACGTGAGTGTTTGCTGCATCGACAGGAGCCCCCGGTCCTGGTCCATATGTGTTGCCGGGAATCGTTGGGGTAGGCCCTAAAAATGCACAGGTTTGCAACCTGACCTTGCCGTGGTGGAGTCCATGTTCTTGGAGATCTTCTTTGCTTCTTCATTACCCCAGGATTGAGTTAACCTCCGGGCTCCCCTTGAGACGTGTAACGTAGTTCTCGTTCGTGGGGGCTAATTAGAGAGCCTGCGCATGAACCATGGGTAGCCACCATTTCACCTCACCCACTATGCCTGCGCGCTGCATGAATTGCGCGGGGTTGGTGACGGATGCATATGGCGTGGGGACGTGTGCCTTGGCATAAGGTGTATTACCCTGGATTGGCACAGAGGGGCGGCCGGCAAATCTGGGCGCCGTTAGTGGTGCGGTTAAGCCGGATTGGAGGAGTGGGGTGGTTGCCCCAGTGTATTGGAGAGCCAACTTACCGCTTCGCTCCGCTATAAAAAGGAGCGTGAGGGGGACAGAGACGTTCATCCATGCATCCTCTCCTCTTTCTCCTTGTTTTCTTTTCCACCATGACTAGGGGAAGAGGCCGTGCTCAGGCTCCGGTGGTGGCGACGAGGGCTTCCTCATGGTACCGTGCTCCCGCCCCTGTCGCTGATGTAGGGTTGTATCTAGAGCGCAAGGTGAAGCCGCAGGGCGTGGTCGGGGTCAGCGAGGCACTCGGGGCCAAGGTGGACGCGGTGGTGCACTAGCCGTGCCTCCCCCTACCGTTCCAACCCGGTTTGCGGCCATGTAGGAGACACAATACTAGAGCTCATCGTTAGGTTGCGCGAGCCCCCACGTAGTCTCCTGCAGCAGCCTCGCCCCTTCACCAGGATGATGGAGATTGAGCAGTCGCTCAGGTTGGGGTTGCGCATGAGCAGCTGCTGCAATGGTGCAGCGTGGGCGGATGTTGAGTTTCCCACGCCGCACGACATGCTTCTTAGGCGTGTCTGGAAAACCTTCGCCCGCGCTCACCATCTAGCGGAAGGGCACGTCCTATGCTTCAAGTTGGTGGAGGATGATCTTCTCTTCATCAAGGTCTTCAGACGCTCGGGTGCATGCTTAGGGTGCTACGCGAAAAGCTCAATCAACGATGAAAGCTCCTCCTCGAGCGACAACGACGAATAGGACACTGACGACGAAGACGGCGACACTGAGCCCCCGGTCATCAAGCACCAAAGCGACGGATCGGACTCCAGCTGACCGTCGGGCGCACCGTCACCATCAGCTAGGCGCCGGCAGCACCATCATCTGCAGCTGGATCCTGGCAGAGTGATTTACTGGGGGTACTTGGCCTTGTCGACACTGCTTCCTCCAGCTGGACCCTGGCTGGCTTCCGCGTGGACATCGGCTTCGTCTTCCCTGTCGGTGTTCCTTCTGCCGCGTCCCGCTGGTCCTAGTGGGGGCGACCAGGGAATCGCCTAGCCGCTCTCTCCGTCCCGGGCATCTTCTTCCCGGCCGGGGAGGTGCCCTCTCGATCTTGTCAGGCTGCGTCCCACTGGTCCTTATGGGGTCGGGCTGGGCTTCTGCCTAGGCGCTCCTTTTGCCCTCTTTCCTTCTTGATGCAATCCCTAGGAGGAGAGGGACAAGAAAGGCATTACGGGGCACTTATCTTTTTTGATATTAAAATATGCAGACATTTGCCAAATTTTAGTTTAAATCATGCAAAGCTTCCTCCATGCTTGTACTCCGCATGATCTGTACTTGTTATCTATGTATTAATGGGAAAAAATGCTTGCCGAGTGCTTGTGCATGTGTCAAACATGCTGAGGGATGACCCTTCAATACTTCCAAGTAAACAAGGCTCCCTAGCAACGCATTTTGCCAGCCCTCATTACGGCTGCTACTAAACCTCATTCGATAGGTTCAAAACGGGTTAGGAGCATTGATGAAGGTTGGCTCGTTGTTAACCTCCCTTCAAATGTTACTGCAACCAGCCTAATCAAAGGGGCTCGAATCAAGGGATGGGAGCACAAATGATGGAGGCAAAAAGTTTCCCCTACGTACAAATCCTGCATACGCGAGTACAACATGGAGTGTGAGGATGAACTTATCTTTGTCTGCGGCCCTCCTTATCATTTTAGATAAGGAAGAGGTTATCGGGGATCAGCGCAGGGTCTTGTACTCATCTTCCTCTCGGGAACCACCGTGAAGAAACTTCCCTATCGTCACCAGAGAGGGGGGTGGATAACACATGACTCTGTGTTGTAAGTTGATTATCTTACTCCAGAGCTATCATGATAAGATTGTGCTCAAGTAAATATGAATGCATGCACGTTTTTATGAAAAGCGCTTCATTTTATTAGCTTTGCACAGGGTTTGCACCTAGCTTTGTACAAAGGGTTACAAGTCCTGGGGACTATGATCGTACAAAATAGGTTGCCACGGCAAGGCCCGGCAACCGCGCCTTACGCGTAGAACTTGTGAAGATGCTCAATATTCCATGAGTTTTGCATAGGGATGCCATCTTGGTCTCCAGATGGACTGCGCCAGGTCTGGTGACACGTACTAGCCGGTAAGGGCCTTCCCACTTCGGTGTTCACTTGTTTGAACCCTTGTCCGACTGAACACGCCTAAGGACAAGGTCACCTTCCTCAGGGCTCCGGACATGAACACTGTGGCTGTGATAGCGGCACAGGGCTTGTTGGTATCGTGCATCACGTACAGCTGCCCGGATGAGTTGCCCGTGGTTCTTTGGTCAATCAGGACAACACCAAATCGAGCTACCAGCAAGACTCCCTTCTCCCTAATATATGGTGCAGAAGTGGTGCTCCCCACGGAACTCATATACAGGTCACCTCGGGTACTTGCCTACGGTGAAGTAGTGCAAGAGCAGCTACGACATGACGATGCCACGCTCTTGCACTACTTCATCGTCGGCAAGTACTCGAGGTGACCCGTATATGAGTTCCATGGGGAGAACCACTTCTACAGCATATATCAGGGCGATAGGTAGGCACTCCTCCCACTCCTTGATGTTCTTCTTGATCAACACACGTAGAAGAGTTGCAAGCGTCTAGTTGGTGACTTCCGTTTGTCCATCGGTTTGAGGATGATACGCCGTGGAGAATAGTAGCTTGATCCCGAGCTTGGCGCATAGCGTCTCCCAAAAGTAGCTTAATAACTTGATATGTCGATCCGACACAATTGTCTTTGGCACGCCGTGCAACCTCAAGATTTCCCTACAAAAGAGATTTGCAACATGTGAAGCGTCCTCTATCTTATTACATGGAATAAAATGAGACATTTTAGAGAATCAGTCCACAACAACAAAAACGAAGTCCTTGCCATTTTCAGTCCTAGGTAATCTAAGCACAAAGTCCATGCTAATGTCTTCCCAAGGTTGATGTGGAATAGGTAAAGGCATATGTAAACCATGGGATTGAGAGTGTGACTTAGCTTTGCAACATGTAGAGCACCGGTTAGTGAAGCGGGCGACATCGTGAAACATCTTGGGCCAATAATAGTTCTTGGAGAGCATGGTGAAAGTCTTGTCGCGTCCAAAGTGTCCCATGAGTCCGCCTCCATGAGCCTCTTGCAAAAGGAGCAAACGAAGAGAAGACTCGGGAATGCATAGTTTGTTAGCTCTCATAAGATAACCATCTTTGATATAATATCTTTCCCAAGAAGTATGCGTCACACACTTAGCATAAGGAGTAGCAAAAATCACATCACTCTCATAAAAATCTTTGATATGATCAAATCCAAGTACATTCAATTCAAGTTGAGTAAGTAACATGCATTTGCGGGAAAGGGCATCCGCCACCATGTTTTCTTTGCCTTTAATGTACTTTATCACATAGGGAAAAGATTCAATGAATTCACTCCATTTAGCATGCTGTTTATTCAACTTGGGTTGACCTTTGAGGTATTTAAGTGTTTCATGATTGGTATGTATGACAAACTCATGTGGTCTAAGGTAATGCTCCCACACATGTAACACACGCACTAATGCAAACAATTCTTTGTCATAGATGGGATAGTTAAGTTGAGCACCGGAAAGTTTTTCACTAAAATAAGCAATAGCTCTATTTTCTTGCATCAGCACTCCACCAATTCCGGTACCACTTGCATCGCAATGAACCTCAAAAGTTTTGTCGAAGTTGGGTAAAGCAAGAATAGGAGCATGTGTAAGCAAAGATTTGAGCTCATCAAAAGCGGTTGATTGCAAAGGTCCCCAAACAAAAGGAGCATTCTTCTTACTCAAAGCATGCAAATGAGCGGCAATAGTGCTAAAATCTTTCACAAAGCGACGATAAAAACCCGCAAGGCCAAGAAAACTTCTCACTTGTTGCAAATTGGTGGGTTGTGACCAAGTTTTAATTGCTTCAATTTTAGATTCATCAACATGTACACCCTTGGAAGAAACAACGAATCCCAAGAAAACAAGCTTGTCAACATCAAACGTGCACTTTTTGATGTTGGCATAGAGACGTTCCTTGCGAAGAGTTTGTAAAACATCCCTAACATGACTTAGATGCTCTTTCATGGATTTGCTAAAGACAAGAATATCATCAAAGTAAACCACAATGAAAACTCCAATGTAAGGTTGAAGCACAAAATGCATAAGATGCATGAAAGTACCGGGAGCTTCCGATAAACCCATAGGCATAACCAACCACTCGTACAAGCCAAATTTTGTTTTGAAGGCGGTTTTCCATTCATCACCTTCTTGTATGCAGATTTGATAATAACCACTTTTAAGATCAATTTTTGAGAAAATACTGGCACCGCTAAGTTCATCAAGTATATCATCTAAGCGGGGAATGGGGTGCCTATAACGAACGGTAATAGCACTGATAGGTCTACAATCCAAGCACATGCGAAAACTACCGTCTTGCTTAGGCACAAGAATAACGGGAACGGCACAAGGGCTTAAGCTTTCACATACATGGCCGTTGTCGATTAGTTGTTGTACTTGCCATTGTATCTCCTTTGTTTCTTCGGGGTTGACGCAGTAGGGAGCCTTGTTTGGAAGAGGTGCGCCAGGGATGAGGTCGATTTGATGCTCAATGCCTCGAAGAGGAGGTAGACCCGGAGGTAGCTAATCGGGGAAAACATCTTGAAATTCCTGCAAAAGAGATTGAAACACCAAAGGTACCTTGTGAGAGGTGTTAGTTTTTGGTTCTCCATCCTTGCACACAAGGACAAAGTGCAACGCACTTGATGGGTTCTCACACACTTATCTCATCTCACTTTTAGTGGCAAATAGTATGAGGTTTCTCTCTCTAGGCGAAGAGGCGCTCAAGTTTAGCTTGTGGATCTCACTCACATTTGGGTGGTTCACTTTCTCACTCTTCTCTCCATGATGGGTGGCTTGCTTGTCGGATATCACTTGACTAGGAGACATAGGTCGTAGCACATATTCCTTCCCTTTCAACTTGAAGCTATAGTGGTTGGTACGCCCATTGTGGATGACACCACGGGCAAATTGCCATGGTCGACCAAGAAGGAGGTGGCAAACGGTCATTGGGACCACATCACACTCCAAAATGTCCCCATATGCACCAATTTTGAAGGAGACTTGGACCGTATGCTCAACTCGGATAGTGCCGGAGTCACTTAGCCGTTGAACCTTGTAAGGGTGTGGATGCTTCCTCTTGACCAATTGAAGCTTGGAGCAAAGTTCTTCACTTGCCAAATTGTGGCAACTACCTCCATCGATGATGACCTTGACGAACCTTCCATTGATGCCGGCCTTGGTGTGGAAGATGTGCCACCGTTGGTCTTCTTCTTGGTGGTGTTGGAGTGTCAAGACCTTGGAGACCACGAGGGGACTTGAATCGTTGTCACAAAAGACTTGGTCATCTTCATCTTCTTTCACGCGCCGGTGCATGGCCATTTGCTCAATGGCTTCCATTTCTTCTTCACTCATTGAGTCATATGTGTCATTATCGTTGAAGATCATTGTTCGCTTGTTGGTGCATTGGAAGGACTTGTGTCCTCGGCCGCCACATGTGAAACACTTGATTGAACTTGTCTTGACGGGGTCATCGGGAGGCGCCGAAGATGAAGGAGTCTTGGATTTGTAGGTGCTTGCCAGAGGATGAGTCGAGGCAGGTGCCACTTGCTTGGAACTTGACTTTTCTCCGGTACTTGGTGATGCTCAAGTTGATGTAGGAGGTGCCGAAGTCGCGGGAGCTTGAGATTAGGAGCCATAGGTCTTGGACGAGTACTTGGCGTATTTGAAGCCATCTTGCACTTGTCGCTCGGCCTTGGTCTCTTGATGAACTAGCTCAAGAAGGTTGGAGTATGGTTGGAAGTTGGCGATCCGCTTGATTGGGTGGTTAAGGCCGTTCAAGAAGCGTGACATTGTTTGCTCGTCATCTTCCTTGACATTGGCTCGTATCATGGCAATCTCCATTTCTTGGTAGTATTCTTCCACCGTCTTGGTGCCTTGCTTGAGGAGTTGCAACTTCTTGAAAAGATCTCGAGTGTAGTGAGTAGGCACAAAGCGGGCTCTCATGACTTCCTTCATGGCTTTCCAAGTTGTGATTGGTGGTTCGCCTCTTGTATGTCATCGCTCGATCACTTGTTCCCACCAAATGAGGACGTAGTCTGGGAACTCGAGGGAGGCCATGGCGATCTTCTTTTCTTCATCATAGTTGTGGAGGCGAAAAATCTTGTCCACCGTCAATGCCCAACAGAGATATTCTTCGGGATCATTGCTTCTCGAGAACTTTGGCATGGTGAACTTGAGCTTGCCGTAGCAGAGTTCTTCATCTTGATAGCAGTTGTGATATCGCTCTTGCCTTGGAAAGTCCTCAAATGCTCGTTCCTCATGATGTCGCTCTTGGCGTGGAGTAGGGTCTTGAAGCACTTGTTCCACTTGGTGTCTCTCTTGTCTTGGAGGAGGGCGAGGAATGTGCGCTTGGTTGCGCCTTTCTTGTTGCTCTACGCGTCGTGCGGCTTCTTCTTGTATCTCGCGATGAAAAGCTTCCTCTTGTTCTCGTACTTGGTGGTTGCGGTCTTCGATGGCTCTAGTGGCCTCGGTGAGTCTGCGTTGTGCTTCAAGTGCTTGAGCTTCACGTTCGAGGGCTTGTGCTTCACGTTTCTCTTGTGCTTGTCGAAGTGCATCATTGTCTTGAGGACTTGACGTGGTACTTGTGGAGGTATTTGCTCTTGCTCCATTGCTCCTTGAGGGACTTGGTGTCGCATCCGTTCACGTGCTCAAACTCGGTCTTGTAAGCCATTGCCATGGAATGGATCTTCTTGAGCTTGGTGATCTTGAGGATGATCACGTCGAGGCGGGCAAGCTCGTGGCGGACTTGCATCATAAGATGAGTAGTCCGAAGATTGCCGACTTGTACAGTGACTTGAGTGGCGCCATCTTGACGAAGAGGATGAGGAAGACGGGCGTTGCACGATCATGTTGCAGAGCTCTTCCATTTGTGTGTTGAATTTGTCGTCCATGTTTTGACGAAGGTCGGAGGCGAGTTTCTCCAAGCGTTCACCCAATGCGACGTTTTCTTGATGAAGCGTTGCGCGATGAAGAAATGGTTCTTGGAGACGAAGCCGGAATCATCACCTTGCTCCTTGAAAAGTGGGTTCAACGACGAGTTTGGCCTATCCATCATAACCAAGTGGGGTGAGTAGGAAAACGAGAGAACAATACCAAAGTTACCTTCTCTGAGGATTGAAGATGTAACAAGTGTCACTCAATGTAATGCCACAATAGGAGAATTGGAACCGGGTTTGTTTCTCACACCTACAAGTAAAAGGCTTAATGAGTAGCTCGGTTAGGATGGTGGCAAAAATTTCAAGCAAATGTTAGTCAAGATATCGATAAGGTTGAGAAGGTTCACAAAAATGCAAGTAAAGCAAATAGATCAAACCCAAAGGTATCACTAGGTACACATGCACGGAAGATAGATGGGATGCGCACAACCAAGGAATGAGCTCAAATGTGCAACCATGGAAAATGCTCTTGTTGTGTGAATGCTCGAGAGACACTAGCTCGATTGCTCAAATGGGCAAGATACGCTTGTGCACCTATCTATGAGAGAATCGTTCGATCTTCAATCCCAACTATGGTATATATGCAATGACCAAGATGATATAGGTATGCAAGTGGCAACACTCTATTGCTTACAAGCTCTTTGTTTCTCCTCTTCTGCTTAAAAGCTTTTCTTCTATTTTTTTCTATGCTTGATGGTCAAGCCGAGTATGATATGAGACAAGTATGTATGATATGCATGGGAGAGACTTATGGCACAAATATGATAACACGATCACTACGGTGCACAATAGCGTGGCCCGGCAATTCTCAACTTGCTAGTCTCAATGGGTAAGCGACGCAAAGTGCCTCGGGCTATCAATGCAAAAGCAAGGTAAGGAGTAAGTGTCGTCGAGGTTACCGTCCTTTCTTACGGTTAGCGATGAAGATGACTCCGAGTCGATGATGGTGACGAAGACGTCACACGCTCCTAAGTAGCCAAAACACCTTAGGAAACGAAAAAGGCAACACAAAATCGGTCAAATGTGGAAGGTGGGAGTTTTTGTGATGATTTTTTGGATGGGGGCTAATGGTGGTGGTAGTGGGATGAGTGGATGGGGGATGTCAGGAGCTTCTAAACGAGCTAAAGAACACGAAAAATGGACTTGGGAGGTGGAAGTTATGGCCAAAATGGTGTTGGTAGTGGGCTGACTTGGGGTGGTGCGGGCACCCGGGGGTGTGCGGTGCGGATGCCCGGGGGTGGCTGGGCGAGGTGCGGGTGCCCGGGGCTTCGAGGTGCGGGCACCCGGTGTTCTTCGGGGTGGGTGAAAAAATTGGGGAAAAAGTAAAATTCCGCGAATTTCGTGGTGGGAAGGGTGGGGATTGTTGGGGAGGGGCTAGATCCACTTGCCAAACATCAAATCCATGGACCAAAACAACCAAATCTCACAAGATCCAACAAATTGCAAGAAAAATTTTTGGGGCTATTTTTGTGGGGATTTTCGAATTTGGACGAAAAACAACAAAATCAAGCTAGGAAATGGGGGGATGGGACTCCAAGATGTGAATAAACCTTGCTCATGATACCAAGATGTTGTAAGGTCAAACCCTAGGTGGGATATTTTCACATCAGAGGGGGGAAAAGGAGGAAAACACTCAAGAACACAAGAAAAAAACTCTCAAACAAACCCAAATATCACATCCATTAGAGGGGCATACATGAGATCCACAAGATTACAAGATCAATCCAAGGGGAATAGCACTAGGGTAAAGGTCTTCTCACTAGGTGAGGTCTTGCATCCAAAGAGGATCTTCTCTAAGAGGAGGGCTTGATCCCCAAGAGGAGCTTCTCCAAGTGGATGTCTAGATCTCCTAAAGGAGGAAGATGAGCAAAGCCCTCTTTTGTGTTCTAATATCTTTGCTAACCCACAAATGACCTAGAGGATGCACTTATATAGTCTAAGGATGAAACATTGGGGAACAGGGATACAAAGGACAAAAAAGTCCCCAAAAACGCGGCCACGGAGGAAGGGTCCGGGCACTCGGGGTCAAACCGGTCGGGCACCCGGACCGGTTAGGGGCGCCGACTGGTGGCAGGCCGGGCACCCGGGGTGGGGCTGGGCGCAGCCCAGGAGCAGGCCAGGCACCCGGGGCCAGTTGTCCAGGCACCCGGGGTGGGCTGGCGAAGCCCAGGAGGCAGGCCGGGCACCCGAGGCCGGCTGGGGCGCTGCCCAGGCTGTGGCCGGGCACCCGGGGCCGAGGCGGCCGGGCACCCGGGGTGTCCAGGAGCTGCGGTCCTTTCTTCTCCTCGATCTTCACTCCTCTCCCTTGCTCCATGGGTGCTCGAGACTCTATCTTCTCCTCCTCATGATCATCTCCTTGGTATCCTAGAATGCATAACATGTCCTTGTGAGGTAGAACCCAATTCTCATGTGACCCCTGGGCAGATTTTAGGCCAAAATTTTGGCGACCGAAAATATTTTTTCCCTATCCTATTTTTAGGTCCCAGGGAGTGTTTTGAGACACTCGCCATCATAGTGATTTTTTGTCGCACTTTTTCGCCGTTGCTGCCCTGATTTCCGAAAAAAAATTGTCAGAAAAATTTCGTGCCCATCCTGTCAGTTTGACCTGGGAAGAGTTTTGAGACACTCTCCATTATAGTTATTTTTCACAAAAAAAGGAGCGCAAAAAAAAAAGCAGAGCGCAAAAAAAAGAGCGAATTTTTTTTCCAGAGTGTGCTTCTCCCTTGTTTACGTGCAGCACCGTGATTTTGTTAGTGTTCTAGGCTCGCGTCTCTAGCACGGTCTAGCCTAGGACCAGCACAGTACCGTCGTTGAGTGTTTATTCAACTTTGCATCTCTGAATTGATTATTGCTGATCATTTTTGCTACCATATTATAAGCCTTCCCAGCTCCACATACATCTACGTCGTGTGTTTGACTCTCCCTGGTAATCGCTCTATCCAAGCTTTGAGAGTTTGGACTACAACGGTTGCTGATCACCGCCTGTTGCTGGGTAAGAAACTGGTAACAATTTGAGTTTTGCTTGACTGATTTGTGACACCCACCACCACCACTTGTTAGTAGTCTGTAGGATCATATTCTTGTGTGTTTCTGTTGCTGCTAACCAAGCCAGGATCACAAGCCGATGAGATTGACTGGGGGAACTTAACGAACAAGGAGCTTCATGATAAGTTTCAGCAAATGATGACTGAACAGGTGCAAGATGTGCTGAACAATTTTGAAGAGGTCATGGAGAAGATCACTGGCGTTGAGAAGACATTCGAAACAAATCTCGATAACAGATTTAATGAACTGCTTGTGCGTCTTCCACCACCGGCTGCACCTGCCGCACCTCTGCGAGAACAACAACTACTACTACCTCCACGTCTTGAAACAACCCTCCGCCGAGCGAGCCGTGTCCTTCTTCAGCCTGGCCAAACTGTTGGTGCTGCTGTTGATACTTCTGTGGCTCCTGCTGCTAATGCGGAGGATGATTATGCGGGAGATTACGAGGATGAGGTTGATCAAAATCAGAACTACGTGCAACCACCAGCACCACAACCACCAGGTCGTCCACATGCAAATAATCACAATGGTAGGGCTCTCCCTCAGGTACGAGATCATGACCATCTTCCTAAATTGAAATTGAATATTCCACCGTTTGAGGGTAGATATGTTCCTGATATATATCTTACTTGGGAGTTAGAAACTGAACAACGATTTACATATTTACAATATCCTGAGGAGAGACGTGTTCCTGCTGCTGTTTGTGCTTTCACTAGCTTTGCATGTGTTTGGTGGTCTGAACATTGTAGATTATATCCTATTCCAGCTACTTGGGCTGCTTTGAAAACTGCTATACATACTCGTCGGGTTCCACCATATTATCAACGTGAATTGCTTCAAAAATTGCAGCGTTTGAGACAAGGAAAAAATTCTGTAGAAGAATATTATCAGGAATTACAAACTGGCATGATTAGATGTGGTATTGTTGAGGAGAATGAACCTATGCTTGCACGTTTATTGGGTGGATTAAATAGAGAGATTCAGACCATTCTAGAGTATAAGGAGTATACTAATATCACTCGTTTATTCCATCTTGCTTGTAAAGCTAAACGTGAAGTGCAGGATCGACAAGCATTGGCGTGAACTAACTTTTCTGCAGTTCGACCTTCATCATGGACACCGCGTGCATCTTCTACTTCCACTGCACCAGCACCTCCAGCCGTGATACAAGAAAGCAGGCACAACCACCACTATCTGCCAAGAGCGCACTTGCCGGGCCTACACAGAGCTCTTCTTCTTCCATGGCATCAACTGGGCACACAAGTGATATTATTTGTCGTCGTTGTAAGGGAAGAGGTCATTATGCGAGATAATGCAAATCTCAGCGTGTGATGATTGCTACTGAGGATGGTGGGTATGAGTCCGCTAGTGACTATGATGAGGAGACGTTGGCTCTTATTACATGTGAAGAACACGGTGGAGATGTGATGTAGGGTGGAACCCTATAGCGACGATCTTTCACGTTTGGAGTGGGATCCCTCGAAGAACACAATGAACATGGGGAAGAACGGGGAGAAATCACAAGGGGAAACACTCAAGAACAAGTCCAAATCACACATCCACTAGACAATCAAACACACAAGATCACAAGGTACATGAACAACAAAGAGAAAGATACAAGGTAAGGTTCATCTCCAAGAGGAGGTCTTGATGATATCCTAGATAGATCTTCCCTAAAGAGGGGTCTTGAATCCGCTGGGGGATCTTCTCCTAGATGGAGGTCTTGGCCTCCAATGGAGTACTGGTCTCTCTCTCTCAAGAGTAGAGATAGGTAGGAGCAAAGCTCACCTAAGAATGAGCTATCACTTTGCTAACCCTAGAAAGGAGGTGGAGGAGGTCTATTTATAGCCCAAGGGGCGAAGGGGTAAGTGAGGGGCGAAGGGGTACACGGGCTTCGGCCCAAGTCACGCACGCAGGCGGGGTCCGGATGATCCGGATGGTGGCCCGGATGATCTGGGTGTCGGGGGTCCGGATGATCCGGGCGACCGTCCGGATGATCCGGCTTCGTCGAACAGGTTCTGTTGTCTTCGGGTGCGTTAGCCGGATCGTCCGGGAGGTCGTCCGGATCATCCGGGCTTGGTCTGGATCGTCCGGCTGGGGGTCCGGATGATCCGGGCAACTCCAGTCCTGCTCCGTTCTTCTTCTTCCTTTCTTCCGTCTTCTCTTCCACGCTTCCCTCGCGGATGGTGTAGTCGTTCCTTGGCGCTTGCACTCCTCCTCGTCGTCCGTAAAGTTCCGACAATACCTATGCATGCACACGGGAGAAGTGTCAAGTAGTATGCCATCCTCGAAGGGGTCAAGTGAGCACGTGTAAAGGAGATGATTCACCTTAGTGTGTGTGAAGTAGATGTCGTACGTGTCACTTGCCAAATGGGCTCTTGACATGGTGATGTCCGTAGGATGCTCCGCATCATCCCCTCCCCCTTGGGAAAGATCCAACCTCGGATCGAAAACCAAATCACCATAGGAAAGAGATGGCGTTGCCGTGTAGAAGTGGTCGATCACCAAGTTCTTGTCATCTTGAAGTTCCAAATGGGCACTCTCCAATGTCGCACCGTCTTGTAATTCCTTCAAAAGTAGCAAAGATAACAAGCACTTGGAAAAACAAATGTGGTTGTCGTAAGAGCAAAACCAAGCATTCAAGAGGTGATTCACCCAACAAGTGTTGTCATCAAGCATAGCATATGGTTTGACAAAGAAGTGTGTCATGACATTTGGACATATAGATTGAGCACAATCAAGTACATCATGGGAACAAGCATGTAAATGGGAGGTCAAGATGCAAATATATGTGATAAGTGAACAAGCATCTACCTCGAGGTCATAGCAAGCATTGACAAATTGCACAATGAAAGGTCTATGGTAGGCATAGGAAGTATTCACAACACCAAATAAAATGAAGTGTCTAAACACACGGGTCAAGTGCAAGACAATCCAAGCATAATGTGCATAGGGTGTAATGAATATAGTGTGGCACTCAACACAATAGAAAGAGCAATTGTTCATCATGTGTGAGGCAATCAAGTCAAGTATGTGACAATCAAAGGGACATGGCATATGTGAAGAAATGATATTGGTGCAACCAACCATATGATAGTAGCAAGTAGTCCAAGAATTGGATGCAACACACAAGGTATATATATCATGAAGCATAGAAATGTGGCAATCATGGGTGAAAGCAATATCTCGAACATGCGTGCAAATGGTGCAAGCAACACATGAAGTATGATCCACAATATCCAGGCTCAAGAAGGATGTCACCTTGAAAGTGTGTCCTTGTGCATTCTTCACAATGCCGAAGTGGAAGCAAATACAGTGTAGAAGCGAGTCGTGGTAGAATGTATGAGGCTCGCTCTCAAGAGCTCGAATGGTCAACTCACGTGAAGTGGAAGTCGACACAAAGTCCAAGTATCCTACACATGCACAAAACAAAACAAAGAACGTATGCACATGGTAGACAAACACATCATCCATCATGATGGTTCTCTTCTCTTGCATATAACCGTTAGAAGCAAAAGTGCATGAATAATATGATGCAACAATGGCAATATTCATTGCACTATGTCTATGGTGCAAAGGAGTAAGACAAGCATGCTTCACAAGTAATATGTCAAAATCTCCAAACATATGTGAGAATGCTATGGGGCCAATCTCATGAGCAAGATTATAAGCATTGTTGCACTCAATACATGGAAAATCATCTAGCATGAGAGAGGCAACACATGGAGATATATGACACGAAGCAATATGAATCATGTGCAAAGCATATAGATGGTTGTCATCAACCGCATGAGATGGGCACGTATAACACAAGAGACAATGATCAAGATATATCATGTGAGAGGCATGAGCATATATGTCATCAACCCAAGAAAGCAAGTAATAGTGGAACATGGGTGATGCAACATAGCAAGCAATGATAGCAATCAAGTCAAGTAAGCTAGTAGTCCGAAGATGCAACATACTAGGAGGAATCATGGCAACCATGTCATTGGTGCAAATAGTGGGCATGAATAATTCACAAGTCATAGCACAAGCAGTAAAGCAAGATGTGAGGACAATAGCATGGGGCACATGATAAACATGGCAATAGCAACAAGTATCTCTACCAAGCATGCAAATACACATAGAAGGAGCATAATGATGAAACATGGGTAGATGCAAGCAAGGGTCACAATTGCATGGCAAAGGCATAGACGCAAGCATAGCATGCAAAGTGAACACGGTAAAATGAGCATAATGTGAGAAGTGGTAAATGGCCCATAGCCGTGTGAGAGCCAAGTAGAGGAGTTGCGCGTAGTCCTTGCGCGAAGGGGACGGTGGTAAAGACAATCCACGTGATCCCAATTCATCGTTGCTCTCTAGAGCTCGTTTTGTCAACTCGTGGGATTGCGAGGTTGACAAGTATTCATGGGTACCTACACAAAAGAGACACAATCCAAAGAAATTGTGCTCGTGGTAAATGTACACATCATCCATCATGATGTGTATGTGCACGTGTGAGTTAGCACAAGATAAGCATCGCTCAAAGAAATTTGATGCATGGTATAAGAACATGTCATCCATCATGAAAGAATAGTTGTTATGTATGACACGATGGGGACACAAATTGAGCAAACAAGTATAAGGCACATCAAAAGCATGCTTATTCATGGGGAGCATATGGTGCATACACGTATTGGGATCATGCAATGGATGGGATGGATCAAATTCCCCTAACATGTATGAGGAAACTATGGGGGCCTCCTCATGAGCAATATCGGAAACATCATATGGAGAAAATGGACAACATCCAAAACAATGCATATCCGAAGCTAGGTGGTCATGGCATGGCATATGAGATAAATGATGCAAAGGGAGCATATCAATATCATCACAAGAGAAACAAATGCCAATAACCATGGGCTTGTCATCTATGCCATATGTGCAAATTGGGTTTATTTTAATGGCATATGCATAGTCACTATGAAGAGATTGCAAATAAGACATATGGTTGATCTCATGCTTAGCATATGACAAGTCAAGCGGATTATCAAACATGATGTGACCTAAAGAATTGTCACAAGAAATCCTATGTAACATGGCATCACAACTAATAGACTCCACAATAGAATCATCATACTCATCATAAATGGGCAAATCATCGCATGGGGAAATCATACTAGCATGAAGCATGGCAATAGGTGGATCAACATCATGCAAGCAATCAATGTCAAGGATGTCCACTAGTGGGACTAGAGCATCACCTTCACCTATGTTACCTTTGTCATTCCACTCAAGTGGTGTAGGTGAGGTGGGAAAGACCAAATGGTGGTCATCTTCATCTTGATGGAACCATGTGGGGGGTGCATCATATTCCACCATGGCCATCGTCTTGTCCAAAGGGAGGACGAAGTCGTCGAGGATCGGCGCGTCATCATAAATGGGACCTAGCACCAAACGAGAAGACACAATAGAGGTAGAGGTCAAGTTGTTAGAAATGCAAATGGCCTCACGAGACGTATCAACTATCTCACTCTCTCTATGTGGTGGTTCACTCACTCCCTCAAAATAGGTGCACTCAAACTCACGTATGGTGGAGTCACTCATCTCACTCAAGTGGTGGGGGTTGTGGCTCTCCTCACATGGGAATTGTGGCAACTCATCATATATGGGGCTAGTGGTGAAGTCACTCTCACTCTCAATATGGTGGCACAAGTCACTCAAGTCATCATACGTTGCCGTGGTCGAAGGGAAGATCCCATGCTCAACCATCTCGTCGTCGTCGCCGTGGATGAAGGCCGAAGATGGCACATCATCACTCTCCTCCATGACCGAAGGGAAAATCCCATGCTTGATCATCTCGTCACCGTCACCGTGGATGAAGGCCGAAGATGGCACATCATCACTCTCGCCTCAAAAGATGGAAGCATCATCCTTGCTCGCCACCTTGTCACTCGCCTCCAAAGCTTGGTCCTTGAGGGTCTCCGTAGTCGTACTCGTCGCCACACCGTCTTGAAAAAGAGTCAAAGTAGACTCGGCATCATCAATGCCACAAAGAGGGATGGCGGTGAAGTCGCACTTAGGAGCATCGTCTTGGAGCTTGTCGGCCTTGGACATCGTGGTGGTACTAGCCTCATGCTTGTCGTTGGGCTTGGTCGCCGCGAAGTTTGCTTGGGGTGGAGTAGCCTTGGCCTTCATGAGTTCTTGTTCCGCCTTGGCTGTAAACATTTGTATAGTTCCCTTTGCTCGTTGTTTCAGTCCCCATTTCTTTTAGCTATAGATTAGTTTTCTTTTTTTAGTTTTCTTTTTCTCTTTCTGTGTTTCTTTCTTTTCTGTGGGCTTACCTCAAGCCCCCAAGACATTTGCTGTTTATTTTATACTTTAATAAAAGCTGCAGTGGGGTGTTTACGCTACTCTTCATAGTCAAAAAATGTAGTAGTCGTCGATGGACTTGTAGTTCTCGAGGAAGATGGTCTTGGATATGTCGTTGTGCAATCCCATCATGAAGTGGAACTTCATTGACATGGGGTCGTCCACGCCGGCTCGTCGCAAGGTAATCATCATCTCCTTGAAGTACTTGTCGATGGACTTCGATCCTTGGGTGGTGTTCTCCAATTGGCGTTGAAGTTGTTCCGTGTAGATTGGAGGCACAAACTCTCGCTGTAAAGCTCTCTTCGTCTTGGGCCAACTCATCTCGTAGCTCTCCAAAGGTGTGTGAAGCCACCATGTCGAGGCATAGTCGTGGAAGTTTCTTGTGGCGCACTTCACTTGATCTTCGGGACGAACTTGATGTAGCTTGAGGTAGTCGTCCATCAAACGCTCCCACTCGAGGTACTCCTCGGGTTCTTGAGTCCCATAGAAAGGAATCTTGTGGTCGGTGTCGAGGTCGTAGTAGCTCGTGGAAGTCGCGGACTTGAGGTTGAGTAGCTTCTCGTGAGTGTAGTCTTGAGGTTCTTGTTGGCGAAGATGCCATATGTCCGTAGGCGAAGATGCCTTGAAGTCGCTTGGCGAAGATGCCAAGGGAGATGGTGAAGTCGTTGAGCGGTTGTTGGTGTTGAGCTCTTGACCTTCACGTTCTTGTTGGTGATGGTGTCGATGCCGATGTGATCTTGCCAGAGGTGGTAGCTCGGAGGGATGTGCTCTTGAGCGTCTTCTCGAAGATGAGGAAGATCGCTTGTAGGACTTGATGAGGGCCTTGATCTCCTCCATGCGCTTGTCCATCTTGGCGTCGTAGTTGTTGTTCATGGCATCGAACTCGTCATTGTTGTTGTAGACCGAAAGTGAAATGCCTTGCCTATCCATCACAAGACTCGAGTAGAGGTGAGTAGGAAATGAGATAAACAATACCAAGTTACCTTTTCCCAAAGTTGAGGATGTATCTCGTTTCACTCAATGTGAGATGAAAGAATAGTGGAATTGGTACCGGACTTGTTCACTCACACCTACAAGTAAAAGCTTATGGTAGAGCTCGGTGAGGATAGTGGCACAAAAATTTGATGCAAAATGTTAGCAAGAGTCAATAATGTTGAAAAAGATTCACAAATTCGCAAGTGAAACAAGTAGACCAATAGCAAATGGTACACGGAAACATACACACAGATAGATAAATGGGGTCGTGCAACCAAGGAATGAGCACAAAATGTGGAGTCCACGGAAAACGCTCGTGTTGCACAACTCAAGAGAGACGCTAGCACGATTGCTCAATAGGCGGATACGACACTTGTGCACAACCTATAGATGCGAAATGGATAAACTTCTATCCCAAGTATGCTATGTATGTATGGTCCCCGGTGTTTCTCTCAAGCATGATATCATATGATGTAGATTTTGGTATGGCTCTTATTTGCAATGGGGGTATGCTGCTATGGCACTTGCTCACGAGCTCTTTGCTCTCTTTTTGCATAAAAGCTTTTTCTTTTTTTTTCTTTTTTTTCTATGGCCAATTTGCACAATGCACAAACCAAGATAGCAATTGTGTATATGCGGGAACAAACTTGAGGCACAATGGAGGATATGATACCAAGATGATATGGTATGTATGCAATGGATGGTGGATCACTAATGTGCACAAGTCACGTTGCCGGCAATACTCAAATGGCTAGTCTCGATAGGCAAGTAACGCAAAATGGGCTAGGGGTTAACAATGCAATTGCAAGGGAATATACAAAGGTGTCGTTGAGGTTACCGTCCTTTGTGATGATGAGTGGTGGTGTTCTTGGTGTAGATACCAAGATGATGGAGACTCATCCCTAAGTAGCCGAAACACCTTAGGAAACGGAAAAACCGCGAACTCAAAATCTCAAATGACAAATGTCAAATGGTGGTAGCGGAAAGCGGTGGTGGTGTTGCACTAGGCAATGCGGAAGTGGAATGATGGGATATACACGAGTCGGAGTTGAAGTTGCCATCCCTAAGTAGCCGAAACACCTTAGGAGACACAAGCCACAACTCAAACAAAACTGGGTTAAGTTGGGGTGGAATTGTATGGTGGGCAAGGTTATGCGGAAGTGGTGGTGGTGGTTGATGAAGAAGCAATTGTCCCTAAGTAGCTGAAACACCTTAGGAGACTCAAATCACTACTCAAACAACCACTAATGCTATGGGGAACAAAATGGGTTAGGTTGCGGAAGTCGGTGGTGGTAATGCGGATGATATGGTGGAGGGCCTAGGTAAACTTGCCAAATTTCAGAAAATATGATGGAGTCAAATGATGTTGGTGGTATTTTTGTGGGATGGGGGATGTCAAGAGCTTCAAAACAAGCTAAAGAACGTCGAAAACGGACTCCGGATGAATTAGTTATGGCCGAAACAAGAATTCAGCCGAGTCAGTGTCAGGGTTACCCGGACATCCGGGAGTAGGTCCGGATGATCCGGGTTCGTCAACCGGATTTCTATCGTGTGGGGCGTCCGGACATCCGGGAGATGGTCCAGTTGATCCGGGTGGATCCGGATGATCCGGGAGCTCTTCCGGATGATCCGGGCAGGTCAAACTGCTCGGGTTTTGCTCGTGGAAACGAATTTTTGGGTGGAATTTGGGGATTTTAGAGTCAAAATTGATGAGATTTCGTGGATGGAAGGTGGGGAAACTTGGGGAAATGCTAGATCCACTTGAAACCAAGCAAATCCACGGATCAAAATCAACAAAACATCATCAAACCAACAAATCACAAAAAAATTTGGGGCTATTTTTTTGGTGGGGATTTTCGGATTTAGGACGAAATCAAGCAAAAGAAGGCTAGGAAATGGTGGGAGGGACTCCAAATACGTGATAAACGTGGCTCATGATACCATATGATGTAGGGTGGAACCCTATAGCAATGATCTTTCACGTTTGGAGTGGGATCCCTCGAAGAACACGATGAACACGGGGAAGAACGGGGAGAAATCACAAGGGGAAACACTCAAGAAAAAGTCCAAATCACACATCCACTAGACAATCAAACACACAAGATCACAAGGTACATGAACAACAAAGAGAAAGATACAAGGTAAGGTTCGTCTCCAAGAGGAGGTCTTGATGATATCCTAGATGGATCTTCCCTAAAGAGGGGTCTTGAATCCGCTGGGGGATCTTCTCCTAGATGGAGGTCTTGGCCTCCAATGGAGTAGTGGTCTCTCTCTCTCAAGAGTAGAGATAGGTAGGAGCAAAGCTCACCTAAGAATGAGCTATCACTTTGCTAACCCTAGAAAGGAGGTGGAGGAGGTCTATTTATAGCCCAAGGGGCGAAGGGGTAAGTGAGGGGCGAAGGGGTACACGGGCTTCGGCCCAAGTCACGCACGCAGGCGGGGTCCGGATGATCTGGATGGTGGCCCGGATGATCCGGGTGTCGGGGGTCCGGATGATCCGGGCGACTGTCCGGATGATCCGGCTTCGTCGAACAGGTTCTGTTGTCTTCGGGCGCGTTAGCCGGATCGTCCGGGAGGTCGTTCGGATCATCCGGGCTCGGTCCGGATCGTCCGGTTGGGGGTCCGGATGATCCGGGAAACTCCAGTCCTGCTCCGTTCTTCTTCTTCCTTTCTTCCGTCTTCTCTTCCACGCTTCCCTCGCGGATGGTGTAGTCGTTCCTTGGCGCTTGCACTCCTCCTCGTCGTCCGTAAAGTTCCGACAATACCTATGCATGCACACGGGAGAAGTGTCAAGTAGTATGCCATCCTCGAAGGGGTCAAGTGAGCACGTGTAAAGGAGATGATTCACCTTAGTGTGTGTGAAGTAGATGTCGTACGTGTCACTTGCCAAATGGGCTCTTGACATGGTGATGTCCGTAGGATGCTCCGCATCAAGATGATTCTAATCATGAGACGCAATACATGGCTTCTGAAGACGCTGACAGGTATGAATGCTTAGTTGCTCAACGTGTTTTGAGTGTGCAGGTCAAACAAACTGAGCAAAATCAGAGGCATAATTTGTTCCATACAAAGGGAGTTGTGAAGGAACATTCTGTGCGCGTCATCATAGACAGAGGGAGCTGTAACAACTTGGCTATCATGGAGATAGTGGAGAAGCTCTCTCGCACAACAAGACCACATCCACATCCTTACTATATCCAATGGTTCAACAACAGCGGCAAGGTTAAGGTAACACGTACTGTTCATGTGCATTTTAATATCTCTACATATGCTGATTATGTTGATTGTGATGTGGTACCTATGCAAGCATGTTCCTTATTACTTGGTAGACCATGGCAATTTGATAAAAATTCTGTACAACATGGTAGAAACAATCAGTATACTCTTGTTCATAAGGATAAAAATATTACTTTGCTTCCGATGACTCCTGATTCCATTTTGAAAGATGATATTAATAGAGCTAATAAAGCAAAACAGGAGCAGAATAAGAGTGAAAATCAGATTGTGGCAAAAGAATTTGAGCAACAAATGAAGCCTAATAATAAACCATCTAGTGTTGCTTCTGAAATTAAATTGAAAAGTGCATGTTTATTTGCCACCAAATCTGATATTGATGAGCCAGATTTCAGCAAATCTGTTTGCTATGCTTTTGTGTGCAAAGAGGCATTATTTTCATTCGAGGACGTGCCTTCCTCTTTGCCTCCTGTTGTCACTAACATTTTGCAGGAGTTCGCTGGCGTCTTTCCAGAAGACGTGCCATCGGGATTACCGCCTATTCGAGGGATTGAGCATCAGATTGGCTTAATTCCTGGTGCTTCACTGCCAAATCGTGCGCCATACCGTACCAATCCAGAGGAGATGAAGGAAATTATGCGTCAAGTACAAGAGCTTATCGACAAAGGTTATATACGCGAATCCCTTAGTCCTTGTGATGTTCCTATTATTCTAGTGCCGAAAAAGGATGGTAGATCGCATATGTGTGTTGATTGTAGAGGCATTAATAATATAACTATTCGTTATCATCATCCTATTCCTAGGCTAGATGATATTCTTGATGAATTGAGTGGCTCTACAATATTCTACAAAGTTGATTTGTGTAGTGGATACCATCAAATTCGTATGAAATTGGGGGATCAATGGAAAACAACATTTAAAACTAAGTTTGGATTATATGAGTGGTTAGTCATGCCTTTTGGGTTAACTAATGCACCTAGTACTTTCATGAAATTAATGAACAAAGTTTTACGTGCTTTCATTGGACGATTTGTGGTAGTTTACTTTGATGACATATTGATTTATAGCAGATCTTTCGAAGAACATTTGGAACATTTACGTGTTGTTTTTATTGCTCTACGTGATGCACGTTTGTTTGGTAACCTTGGGAAGTGCACCTTTTGCACCGACCGAGTATCTTTTCTTGGCTATGTTGTTACTCCATCGGGATTGAAGTTGATAAAGCCAAGATTGAAGCTATTGAGAGTTGGCCGCAGCCCAAAACGGTCACACAAGTGAGGAGTTTTCTTGGCCTCGCTGGATTCTATATGCGTTTTGTGAGAGATTTCAGCACCATTGCTGCACCTCTCGATGGCTTACAAAGAAAGATGTGCCTTTTGTTTGGGGTACCGCACAGGAAGAAGCCTTCACGGTATTGAAAGATAAGTTGACACATGCTTCTTTACTCCAACTTCCTGATTTTAATAAGACTTTTGAGCTTGAATGTGATGCTAGTGGAATTGGATTAGGAGGTGTGTTATTACAAGATGGCAAACCTGTTGCATACTTTTCTGAAAAATTGAGTGGGCCTAGTCTGAATTATTCTACTTATGATAAAGAATTATATGCTCTTGTTTGGATTTTAGAAACATGGCAGCATTATTTATGGCCCAAAGAATTTGTTATACATTTTGATCATGAATCTTTGAAACATATTAAAAGTCAAGCTAAACTGAATCGTAGACATGCTAAATGGGTTGAATTCATTGAGACTTTCCCTTATGTCATTAATCACAAGAAGGGTAAAGAAAATGTTATTGCTGATGCATTGTGTCGTCGCTATACTATGCTTTCACAACTTGACTTCAAAATATTTGGTTTGGAGACCATCAAAGATCAATATGTGCATGATGCTGATTTTAAAGATGTATTGCAGAATTGTAAAGAAGGAATAACATGGAACAAGTTCATCGTTAATGATGGATTTGTGTTCCGTGCTAACAAGCTATGCATTCCAGCTAGCTCCGTTCGTCTTTTGATGTTGCAGGAGGCGCATGGAGGAGGACTAATGGGACACTTTGGCGTGAAGAAGACGGAGGACGTACTTGATACACATTTCTTTTGGCCAAAGATGAGATGGGATGTTGAGCGCTTTGTTGCTCGCTGCACTACATGTCAAAAAGCTAAGTCATGACTCAATCCTCATGGTTTATATATGCCTTTGCCTGTACCTAGTGTTCCTTGGGAGGATATATCTATGGACTTTGTTTTAGGTTTACCTCGAACAAAGAAGGGGAGGGATAGCATATTTGTTGTCGTGGATAGATTCTCGAAAATGGCACACTTTATACCATGTCATAAAAGCGATGATGCTGTTAATGTTGCTGATTTGTTCTTCCGTGAAATTATTCGCTTGCATGGTGTGCCAAATACTATTGTTTCAGATCGTGATACTAAATTTCTTAGCCACTTTTGGAGATGTTTATGGGCTAAGTTGGGGACTAAACTGCTTTTGGAGTTGCTTTGGCTCAATTCTTAGAGCAAAGCTCCCCCTAAATGTGATATCCCCCCTTAGAGGGATGAACTAACCTCGGTTTTTGTCGATGATGACTTCATGTAGGTGTTGAAGATGTGGATGCTCAATGCGGGTGTAGATCATTTGGAGAAATCCATTGGAGTGAGTTGCACTTTCAATACCTACATGGGTTAGTCCCACAAGGAACACACAAGGATATCCATAGACATAGAGTGAAATATACATATGATGACATCCATGAAAGCATTAGATTACCTTGTCCCTTGTCTTACCAACAAGAGAGTTTGTGACTCCTTGAACTAGTGCAAGATATGGAAGTTGATTGCACTTTCCCTTGCCAAAATGAATATGAGTCAAGTATGCTGGCGGAGTCACCCTCAAGAACTCTCTAGTTCTTCTTCTTTGGGATACACATCAACTGGATGGGAATCCTTGGAGTTGCAGTCGTACTTGATGTAGTCTTGGGAGACCACTTGACCAAGGCCTTGGGAGCTTCTTCAAATGAGTCAATCTCTTCTTGAAGCTTGTCGTTGCCTTTTAGCTTGTGGTCTTGTGGTGGAAGATCATCTTGAGCTTGTGTTCCCTTGAAAGAAGTGGGGTCATACTTATCTTATTGAGGAACAAACTTCGTCTTGGGGTATTGATCTTCTTCCCACTCAACTCCATTGGCATTGAACTTTCGTTCAAAACAAACACCTTGATTCTTCCGGTGCCTTCCTTGCTTGCGTACAATTTCCTCAAATTGCTTACTTCCGGCAAGGTTCTTGTAAACACCTTTCTCTATAATTCCCTTCAATAAGCTATTTTCTTGCTCAAGTGTAACTTGGATACGAGAATCATTAGTGAAATCAAGAGAACTACTATACACAACAATATTGGATCTAACATGATTATTGTTACTACTAGAAGAAGAATCTTTCTTACTCTTGTTGCTTGATTTTACTTGCAGCATATAAGTAGATAAGAGTAAATGCTTGGCAATGTAAGAAGAACTTTTCTTTCGATGATCAACATTGATTGCTTTTAAAAATCCATGTTCTTTCTCTAAATTAAGCTTCTCAAAGCGTAGCTTCTCATGAGTCTTTAAAAGCTCCCGATGATCCTCCAAAGTAGTTTCATGAGCTAACTTAAGAGTGCTTAGTTCGTTAGTGAGACGCTCAATCTCCTTCTTATCATTGTCATTTGTTTCATCTTGATTAGCATGATTAATTGCAATATCATCATAGTTTACATCACTGGTGTTGTCAACAAGTAAATCATCATCACCTAGCAAATCATCCTCATCACTATTGAAATCAACATACTTGGGGTGTGATACCTTGGGGCCTTTAGCCATGAAGCATCTTCCAGTTCCTTCATTTGGTGAGTCAAATATGTCGTAGGAGTTGGATGACACAAGTGCAAGACCGGCAACACCTTCATCTTGAGTATATTCGGAGTCGGTGTGATAAGTTCTCTCAGAGTAGTTGTCAGAGTCGGTACCGGATACCCATTCACCAATGTGAGCTTGATGTCTTCGTATTATGTAGCTCTTTGATGACTTTTCCTTCCTTTCTGAATCCTTTCTTCTATGAGAGGGTCTTCATTCATAATGATCATCTCTACTCCTTCTCTCTCTTGGTGGTGATTCGTCTCTTTTACTTCTCCTTTTAGGTGAATCTTCTCTTCTCTTGTAGGGAGCAGTACACTCACTGGAGTAGTGTCCGGGTCTTCCACAATTGTAGCAATTGCGATCACGACTAGAAGATCTTTTGTCACTATAGGACCTTGACTTGGAACTTCTCTCTTTGCTTCTACTCTTGTAGAATTTGCTGAAGTTCTTCATCATTCTGCTGAATTCTTCATTGAAGACTTGTTTCTCACTTGATGTGGTAGGCGCATCACATGAAGCTTTGCAAGCACCACTTGACTTGTTGTGGAGCTCTTCCTTATCCTTGAGTGACATCTCATGAGCAACAATTGTACCAATGACTTCCATTGGCTTGAGATCTTTGTAGTTGTCCATTATTTGGATTAAGGTGCACATGGTATCATATTATCCATCCAAAGCTCTTAGGATCTTCTGGATGATGAATCTGTCGGTCATCTTCGCTTCCTAATCCGGCAATCCCATTTGTGATGAGAGCAAGCCTAGAGTACATCCCAGTGACTCCTTCACCATCCTCCATTTTGAACTTGTCAAGTTGACTTTGAAGCACATACAATTTGGATTCCTTGACAGACTCGGTACCTTCGTGCATATCAACCAAAGTATCCCAAATTTCCTTTGAACTCTCAAGGCGACTAAATTTGTTGAATTCTTCGGGGCACAATCCATTGAAGAGAATATTTCAAGCTTGAGCATTGTATTGCAAAGTCTTCAACTCTTCCGTGGACGCTTCACGATCCGGTTCTCCTCCATCCTCGAAGTATTCACCTTGTAAGGCAATATGCACCATAGCGCAAGCGGCGGGGTTATGAACAAGAATATGCATTTTCATCTTATGCTTCCAACTAGCAAAATTAGGACCATCAAAGTAAGGACCTCTACGGTGGTAATTTCCCTCGCTAGATGCCATACTCTCCTAGGTTGTGAAACCAAGGTTATGATCACCAAAGCTATGGAAATCGAGGCAAATGGAGACCAAGGCTATGACCACTTGTAGGATCGAAAGTAGGTCTAGAGGGGGGTGATTATACTACTTGACCAAATAAAAATCTAGCCTTTCCCAATTAAGTGTTGGCAGATTTTAACAATTTAGCACAAGTGATGTGGAGCATCCCTAACCTACCCGCACCGACAATCCATCACCACCGCAAACACCAAGAGGACAAATTACAAGAGCACGCGCACGCGCCATCGAGAACGAGGTGAACTCTTTCCTCTTCGAACATCATTCGAATTCACATGAGAATCGGGGCCTACCTCAAATAGAAACGTTGTGCCTTGTTAGGTACCAAGGAGATGACCGGGAGGACGCGAGGACAGAGATTCAAGCAACCATGGAGAAGGAAGAGCAGTGAGGGAACGAGAAGAACGGAGCAACGGAGGGCACAGACCACTCCAGGTGCCCGGTCACCAAAGGACCCGGGTGCCCGGCCACCTCCAACCACCAAGGCCACGGCCTCCCAGGCTAGCCCGGGTGCCAGGTCCTCTCCTGCCGGGTGCCCGCCCCCCTGGCCCAGCCTCCAGCCGCACCCCCGGGTGCCCGGCCCGTCCCAGCCGGCCTCTTGGCGCAGCCCCAGGTGCCCGGGCTTGGGACCCCCGGGTGCCCGGCCACCTCCCAGCCGGCCCCTGTCCAGGCCGGGTGCCCGACCCCTCTCACCCCGGGTGCCCGGCCGAACTGGGTGACCCCCTTTGACCGGTCCGGGTGCCCGGTCCCTTGGCCCCGGGTGCCCGGACACCTCCGGAACTGCCCGTGTGCTTTTGGCCTTTTGTCCCATGTACTCCCCTCTCACACACATTTCTTCCCTAGGCTTTATATATCCATCCCCGAGCTCATTTGGAAGGTTAGCAAAGTATTAGATTAAACATTGAGAGCCTTTGCTCCTTGTATCCCCTCCTCTTTGGAGATCAAGCCCCCACCTAGGGAAGAATCCTTTGGATTGTAAAGCCTCCTCTTGGAGAAGATCAACATCAAGACCTCACCTAGTGGGAAGAACTTACCACGTGCTATTATCCTTGTATTGATCTTGTAATCTTGTGGATCTCATGTATGCTACTCTAGTGGATGTGATATTTGGGTTTGTTTGAGAGTTTTGTTCTTGGTGTTCTTGAGTTTTCCCTCCTTTTCCCCCTCCAAGTGTGAAAAGATCCCACCTAGGGTTTGACCCTACAACATATTGGTATCATGAGCAAGGTTTATTCACATCTTGGAGTCCCATCCCCCCATTTGCTAGCTTGATTTTGTTGTTTTTCGTCCAAATCCGAAAATCCCCACAAAAATAGCCCCAAAAATTTTTCTTGCAATTTGTTGGATCTTGTGAGATTTGGTTGTTTTGGTCCATGGATTTGATGTTTGGCAAGTGGATCTAGCCCCTCCCCAACAATCCCCACCCTTCCCACCACAAAATTCGCGGAATTTTGCTTTTTCCCAATTTTTCCGCCCATCCCGAAGAACACTGGGTGCCCGCACCTCGAACCCCTGGGCACCCGCACCTCGCCCAGCCACCCCCGGGAACCCGCACCTCACACCCCCGGGCGCCCGCACCCCCCAAATCATCCCACTTCCAACACCGTTTTGGCCATAATTTCCACCTCCCAAGTCCGTTTTTCGTGTTCTTTAGCTCGTTTGGAAGCTATTGACATCCCCCATCCACATATATAATTACCACCACCATTAGCCCCCATCCGAAAAATCATCAGAAAAACACCCACCTTCCGCATTTGACCAATTTTGTGTTGCCATTTCGGTTTCCTAAGGTGTTTTAGCTACTTAGGAGCGTGTGACATCGTCATCACCATCTTCGACTCAGAGCCATCTTCACCACTTTCCATGAGAAAGGACGGTAAACTCGACGACACTTACTTCTTACCTTGCTTTTTGCATTGATAGCCCGAGCCACTTTGCGTTACTTACCCATTGAGACTAGCAAGTTGAGAATTGCCGGGCCACGCTATTGTGCACCGTAGTGATCGTGTTATCATCTTTGTGCCATAAGTCTCTCCCATGCATATCATACATACTTGTATCATATCATACTCGGCTCGAGCATCAAGCATAGAAAAAAAGAAGAAAAGCTTTTACGCAAAAGAGGAGTAACAAAGAGCTTGTAAGCAATAGAGTTGAGCCATTTGTATAGTTATATCATCTTGGTCATCGCATATATACCATAGTTGGGATTGAATACGGCACGGTTCTCTCATAGGTAGGTGCACAAGCGTATCTTGCCCATTTGAGAAATCGAGCTAGTGTCTCTCGAGCATTCGCACAACAAGAGCATTTTCCGTGGTTGCACATTTTGAGCTCACCCCTTGGTTGTGCGGATCCCATCTATCTTCCGTGCGTGTGTACCTAGTGATACCTTTGGGTTTGATCTATTTGCTTTACTTGCATATTTGTGAACTTTCTCAACCTGATCGATATCTTGACTAACATTTTCTTGAAATTTTTGCCACCATCCTAACCGAGCTACTCCATAAGCCTTTTATTTGCAGGTGTCAGAAACAAACCCAGTTCCAATTCTCCTATTGTGGCATTACATTGAGTGACACTTGTTACACCCTCAATCCTCGGAGAAGGTAACTTTGGTATTGTTCTCTCACTTTCCTACTCATCCCACTTGGTTATGATGGATAGGCCACACTCGTCGGTGAACCCCCTTTTCGAGGATCAAGGTGGTGATAACGGCTACGTCACCAAGAACCACTTCATCGCGCAACGAGCGCTACATCAAGAGAAGCTCCCCAAGCTCAAGTCCGCGACTTCCACGAGCTACTACGACCTCGACACCAACCACGAGCTTCCTTTCTATGGAAATCAAGACCCCGAGGAGTATCTCGAGTGGGAGTGCAAGATGGACGACTACCTCAAGCTACATCAAGTCCCTTCCGAAGACCAAGTGAAGCGCGCCTCAAGTACCTTCCACGATTACGCATCGAGATGGTGGCTTCATACACCTTCGACGACCTTCGTCACGAGTTGGCCCAAGATGAAAAAAGCTATGCGGCGAGCGTTTTTGCCTTCCACCTACACAGAACATCTTCAACGCCAATTGGAGAACACCATCCAAGGATCCAACTCCCTCGACGAGTACTTCCTCGAGATGAAGAAAGCCTTGCGACGAGCCGGTGTGGACGACCCCATTTGGATGAAGTTCTACTTCATGATGGGATTGAACAACGACATCTCCAAGACTATATTCCTCGAGAACTACAAGTCCCTCGACGACAACTACATTGGTGCTCTCAAGGCGGAACAAGAACTTATGAAGGCCAAGACTTCTCCACCCCAAGCACACTTCACGAAGACCCACCTCAAGGACGGCGAGCGTGAGGCTAGTACCACCACGTTGTCCATGGCCGACAAGCTCCAAGACTACGCTCCCAAGTTCGACTCCACCGCCATCCCTCTTTGTGGCATTGATGATGCCGAGTCTACTTCGACTCTTTTTCAAGACGGTGCATCGACGAGTACAACTATGGAGACCCTCAAGGAGCAAGCTTTGAAGGCGAGCGACACGGTGGCGAGAAAGGATGATGCTTCCATCTTTTGAGGCAAGAGTGATGATGTGCCATTTCGTCCTTCATCCATGGCGACGACGGCGAGAAAGTTGAGCATGGGACTATCCCTTCAACCAAGGCGGTGATAGGCGTTGAGCATGGAGACATTTGCACCAACATATCTCCGACACTCACATATGAAGAGATGCCCCAAATCACATGTGAGGAGAGCCACTACCACATGAGTGAAATGAGTGACTCCACCATATGTGACTTTGAGTGCATTTCCTATGAGAGGATGAGTGTGACCACCACTAGCCCCATACTTGAGAGCATGCCACACATCCTATGTGAGGTTGAGAGCCATTTGAGTGACTCCACTACCCATATGAGTGAGTGCATCCTTAAGGGATTGAGTGAGCCACAACACTTAGTGAGTGAGGTAGTTGACATGGCATGTCACGCCACTATGATTTCTAACAACTTAACCTCTACTCCAAGTGTGTTTTATTTGGTGCTAGGTCTCCTACATGACTACATGCCTATACTCGATGAGTCCATACCTCCAATGGAGATGACGATGGCCATGGTGGATGATGATGCACCCCCACATGGTTCCATCAAGGTGAAGATAACAACGAGTGGATCTTCGACACCTCACCTACCACACATGAGCGACGCTTCAAAGGTAACATAGGTGATGGTGTTTCTCTTGTCCCACTAGTGGACTCGCTTGACATTGATTGCTCACATGATGATGATCACCTTATGGATTCACCACATACTATGTCTTCTACATGCTTAGATATGCCACCTATTTATGATGAATATGATGATGAGCATGTTGATTTGCCTAGTTGTGATACCATGCTCCATAGGATATCTTGTAAAAATTCTAGAGGTCACGTCATGTTTGTCAATCCATTAAACTTGTCATATGCTATGGGTGAGATTTCCCATAATTTTCTGCACCCTATGCATGGATTTACACACATTATGATTGCCTTGTTGCATCTCGTATTCCCATGATATTTGAGCTTGTGCATTTCCTTAGCAAATTTGTTATGATCTTTCTTGATGGCATATTCATACATCATGATCTTATTGCCTACCATCAATTACATGATAACTTTTTCATATTGAGCATCCATTGCCATATTCATGCTATTGATAAACCATCTCACTATGACATCATTTTGCACCGTGGTTGCATTGATCATAATCACAACACATTTTTGTGCACAATGAATGCTTCTGCTCCCATGAACGCTTTGCATCTCATTCTTTATCATCTTGATAAGCTACATGCGCTTTGCCACGAACAATCTTGCCGCACGGACTTATTCTTCCTTAATGGATACTTTGTATGCGCTAACCATTGTATTTCCGAGTGTCGTTTGTGTTTGCTCTTTTTGCATGTATACTCCTCCGGCGACACCTTGGAGTACTTGGATTGCGCCATGACTTCCACTTCGTCCAACTACAAGTCCATCCACGACAACCGTTTCCGTGGTGATGAGGATCACGATTCGAGGTCGGATCTCTCCCAAGGGGGGGGGAGATGATGTGGAGCATCCCTCAACTACCCGCACCGACTCTCCATCACCACCGCAAAAACCAAGAGGACAAATGACAAGAGCTCGTGCACGCGGCATCGAGAACGAGGTGAACTCTTTCCTCTTTGAACATCATTCGAATTCACATGAGAATCGGGGCCTACCTCAAATAGAAATGTTGTGCCTTGTTAGGTACCAAGGAGATGGCCGGGAGGACGCGAGGATGGAGATTCAAGCAACCATGGAGAAGGAAGAGCAGCGAGGGAACGAGAAGAACGGAGCAACGGAGGGCACGGACCACTCCGGGTGCCCGGCCACCAAAGGACCCGGGTGCCCGGCCACCTCCAACCACCAAGGCCGCGACCTCCCTGGCTGGCCCGGGTGCCCGGTCCTCTCCTACCGGGTGCCCGTCCCCCCTGGCCCAGCCTCCAGCCGCACCCTCGGGTGCCAGGGCCTTGGCCCCCCGGGTGCCCGGCCCGTCCCGGCCGGCCTCCTGGCGCAGCCCCGGGTGCCCGGACTTGGGACCCCCGGGTGCCCGGCCACCTCCCAGCCGGCCCCTGTCCAGACCGGGTGCCCGGCCCCTCTCGCCCCGGGTGCCCGGCCGAACTGGGTGACCCCCTCTGACCGGTCCGGGTGCCCGGTCCCTTGGCCCCGGGTGCCCGGACACCTCCGGAACTTCCCGTGTGCTTTTGGCCTTTTGGCCCATGTACCCCCCTCTCTCACACATTTCGTCCCTAGGCTTTATACATCCATCCCCGAGAAATGTAGTAGATTAAACATTGTGAGCCTTTGCTCCTTGTATCCCCTCCTCTTTGGAGATCAAGCCCCCACCTAGGGAAGAATCATTTGGATTGTCAAGGCCTCCTCTTGGAGAAGATCAACATCAAGACCTCACCTAGTGGGAAGAACTTACCTAGTGCTATTATCCTTGGATTGATCTTGTAATCTTGTGGATCTCATGTATGCTACTCTAGTGGATGTGATATTTGGGTTTGTTTGAGAGTTTTGTTCTTGGTGTTCTTGAGTTTTCCCTCCTTTTCCCCCTCCAAGTGTGAAAAGATCCCACCTAGGGTTTGACCCTACAACAACAAGTCAAGCAATCAACCTACACATGCAATTCTAAGTGTTTAGCAGTGGAAAGTAAAACATTGCATATGAAGGTAAAGGGAAGGGTTTGGAGAAGGCAAACACAATGTAGACACAAAAAATTTTGGTGTGGTTTCGATAAGTGGTGCTATCGTACATCCACGTTGATGGAGACTTCAACCCATTAAGGGTAACGGTTGTGCGAGTCCATGGAGGGCTCCACCCATGAAGGGTCCACGAAGAAGCAACCTTGTGTATCCCACCATGGTTAGAGCCCACGAAGGACTTGCCTCACTCGGGTAGATCTTCACAAAGTAGGAGATCTACTTGCCCTTACAAACTCCTTGGTTCAACTCGACAATCTTGTCGGAGACCCCCAAGTGACACCTAACCAATCTAGGAGACACCACTCTCCAATAGGTAATAGATGGTGTGATGATGATGAACTCCTTGCTCTTGTGCTTCAAATGATAGTCCCCCCAACACTCAACTCTCTCTCACAGATTTGGCTATGGTGGAAAGATGAGTTGTGTGGAAAGCAACTTGTAGAAGGCTAGAGATCAAGATTCTTGTTGTTGGATTGGAATGTCTTGGTCTCAACACATGAGTTGGTGGTTCTCTCTCAGAAAATGAGTAGTGGAAGTGTAGACACGTTCTGATGTCTCTCTCACAAATGGAGAAGGGGGTGGAGGAGTATATATAGCCTCCACACAAAATCCAACCGTTATACACATTTGACCCAACTCGGTCAGACCGAATAGGAGAACTCGGTGAGACCGATTTAGTTCAAAATTTGAATGTTAGGAATCTCGGTGGGACCGATGTGCTAGGGCTAGGAAAAAACCTCATCTCGATGAGACAGATTGCTTGAACTTGGTGAGACCGATTTAAGCAAAGAGCAAATAGAGAGTTAGTCAACCAAACTTGGTGGGACCGGTTGCTCATTTCAGTGAGACCGAAATGTTACAAAGGGAAACAAAGAGTTTGCAAGGCCATCTCGGTGAGACCGAGATCCATATCAGTGTGACAAATTGTTTTGGATTTCTAGCAGTGGCTATGTCAACTGAACTCGGTGGCACCGAATAAATCAAATCGGTGGGGCCGAGTTTGACGTTGCATTTTGGACATCTGTGGGAATGAGAAAGTGGCTACGGGTTTTGGAGCAATATCACTTAGCACTTTGAGCAAGTAGACCATTAAGCAACACCTCATACCCTTTTGATAGTATTGGCTTTCCTATAGACTCAATGTGATCTTGGATCACTAAAATGAAAATGAAGAGTCTTGAGCTTTTGCCAATCTTTGTCCATAGAATTTCGAGGGGTCCACATCTCTTGTCCATGCCATTCCAATCTTTGAAGTTTCTGAAATATTTAACCTTAATGGATATTAGTTCAATGAGCTATATGTTTATATGAATTACCAAAACCACCCGGGGATTAGTTTCACATTCAGGAACTGGCATGCTTTACACTTGGTGACGAGCTCAGTTGCATCCTGGAGGGCAGTGGGCCAGTAGACTCCTTGCTGGAACGCTTTCCTGACAAGTGCTCTTGATCCCAGATGCGAGCCACACACCTCCATGCATCTCTGTCAACAGCACTAGTCCATCTTCTTGACTGATACACTTCAGCTTCACTTTGTTCAGCATCTTTCTGTATAGAATGTTGTCCACAAACTGGTACATACTTAATTGCCGGGCCACTTTCTCGGATTCTTCTGGGTCGCCAGGAAGTTCTCCAGTTTGCAAGAATTGGATTATGTGTTGTGACCATGTCGGAGCCTGAGGCTCGACGATAAGGACTAAAGGCATCTGTTCTGCTGAGGGAGCGCTTGCCTCGACAGCAAGGACCCGGGGTCTTGCCAGAGAGAGTGGCTCACTAGTCAACATAGAGTCTCTTCCGACAGGCTTCTCGCCAGCGGGTTCAGGGAGCTCTACTGGGAAATGCTTGCCGATGTTGAGCTTTCTTCTTTTCTTGGCGAAAGTTGATGGAGAAACTGATGGTTGGGTGAGGTGGAGAACAAAACTTCCTGTTTCCACAGAAAGCTTTTGCGCAGCGCACTTCGAGAGGTGATCAGTGATGATGTTTTCCGCACGGGGTACATGCTCTATTTGCAGCCCATTGAAGTGTTCCTCCAGCTACCTCACCTCTTCCACGTGCACTTCCATCAATGGGCTCTGATAATCCTTGTTCACCTACTTCACAACGAGCTGAGAGTCACCGCGTATGCTCAACTTCTTTATTCCCAACTCTACAACAATCTTGAGCCCAGCAAGGAGTCCTTCATACTTTGCAGTGTTATTGGTGGCATCGTCCCTGGGGAAGTGCATTTGGATGACATACTCGAGGTGTTCTCTAGTGGGGTCAATGAGTAAAACTTTTACCCTGGCACCTTGGAGCGAGAAGGGACCATGAAAGTACATGATCCATTCCTTGGTGGCCTCCTTGCCGGGGATAGCTGTTTCGACAACCTCTTCATCGGGCATTGGTATTCATTCTGCTACTAACTCATGCAGTGCTCTACTTTGAATAGTTGTCGTGCCCTCAAACTACAAAGCAAAGCTTGGTAGTTCCAGTGCCCATTCTACTATCCTGCCAGTGGCCCCAGGGTTTCTCAAGATATGCTGCAGCGGGAGGCGGGTCACGACTGTGATCTCGTGGGCTTGAAAGTAATGGCAAAGCTTTCACAAGTACATAAGGAGACCAAGATTAACTTTTGCACCCCCGAGTACCTTGACCTAGGCCCCTACAAGAGGGAGCTAACAAAGTAAACTGAGCGGTGCACAATTTTCTTTCTTGCCAACATCTCCCGCCCGCCGGCATCCATTTGCAGTTCCCCTTCGTTGCCACCATCAAGGCTTGCAAGGGATACAATTGGTTCTTCATTGGGTGGCTCTGCCATGGTAGTTTCTTTGTAATCCACTTCTCTTTGCGCCACCAAGGCAGCACTAACCACTTGGTTCATTGCCGCCAGGTACAACAACACTGGTTCTTGCGGTTTGTGTGCTAACAGGGTTGGCGTAGAGGAAAGGTAGTCCTTCAAATCCCGCAGCACGACCTTTGTCTCTGGAGTCCACTTCATTGGACCAGCCTTCTTCAATACCTTGAAGAATGGTAGGGCGCGCTTAGTGGATTTTGAAATGAACTTACTCAGTGCGGCAACACAGCCAGGCAGGCGCCTCACATCTTTGACATCTTCAGTGCTTGGATATGTTCTATCACCTTGATCTTGTCAGGGTTGGCTTGTATCCCTCACTAAGATATGAAGAACCAAAGGAGCTTGCCGGATGGGACACCAAACACACACTTCTTGGATTGAGATTCAAGTTGATCTTCCACAAGTTTGCAAACGTTTCTTCCAAATCTTGCATGAGGGTAGATTTGCCTCTGGTCTTGACCACTAGGTCATCCATATATGCTTCAATGTTCCTATGCAGCTGAGGTTCAAAATTGATCTGCATGGCCCTTGCAAACGTGGAATTAGCGTTTTTTAGCCCGAAAGTCATACGCACGAAGCGGCGATCTTCTCGACGTCTTCTTTGGCCATGAAAATCTGGTAATAGCCAGAGTATGCATCAAGGAAGGAGAGCAAATCACATCCTGAGGTGGAGTCAGCAATTTGATCAATGCGCGACAAGGGGAAGGGATCCTTTGGACGGGCTTTGTTAAAAACAGTGAAGTCAATGCAAATTATCCACTTCCCATTTGCCTTGTGCACCACCACTTGATTTTCTAACCAAGTTGGCTGGAGTACTCCGTTGACTAAGCCTACTGCCTCAAGTTTATTGATTTCTTCGGCAATGAACTACTGCCGCTCCAAGGTCTACTGCTACCTCTTGAGCACTGCGTTGGCTTTCCCTTGAAGAGGAAATGGTGATGCAGAAAAGTAGCGTAAGTATTTTCCTCAGTTTTTGAGAACCAAGGTATCAATCTAGTAGGAGGCTACACGCAAGTCCCTCATACCTACACAAACAAATAAGAACCTTGCAACAAACATGATAAAGGGGTTGTCAATACCTTCACATCCACTTGCAAAAGTGAGATCTGATAGAGATAATAATAAGATAAATATTTTTGGTATTTTTATGATATAGATTGGAAAGTAAAGATTGCAAAATAAAGTAGATCGGAAACTTATATGATGGAAAATAGACCCGTGGGCCATAGGTTTTACTAGTGGCTTCTCTCAAGATAGCATAAGTATTACGGTGGGTGAACAAATTACTGTCGAGCAATTGATAGAAAAGTGCATAGTTATGAGAATATGTAGGCATGATCATGTATATAGGCATCACGTCCGCGACAAGTAGATCGAAACGATTCTGCATCTACTACTATTACTCCACATATCGAACGCTATCCAGCATGCATCTAGAGTATTAAGTTCATAATAACATAGTAACGCATTAGGCAAGATGACATGATGTAGCGGGACAAACTCAAGCAATATGATATAAATCTGACGCGGAGCATCCCTCGCTCATCCCCATGTACACTCCAACTACTCTCCAAACCCCAAGAGGACATATGACGAGACCTCGAACATACGCCATTGGAATTAAGGTGAACCCGCTCTTCTTCGAGAATATCATGAATATCCATTGGACTTGCTTGCTACCTCACCAAAGTGCTCTATGTGTCCTTAGATACGAAGACCGACGACCACAAGCTGGTGAGGAACACCCAAAGGAGTAGGAGAAGGACCACAAGGCCACAAGGAGGAAGAAGGACTGCAACAAGATCAACTCTGCACCTCCCAGGCGACCCCGTGCCCACGGGCCTCGAAGACCCCATGCGCACGGATTACTCAGAGAGCTGGCACCGGAGCACCCTGTGCGCATGAGCTCATACCGTGCCTACGGTACCCCCGTGCGCACGGGACCAACTTACCCCGTGTGCACGGGCTCATCACGATGGACGGCCGAGATTCACCTGTTGGGCCTCCGCTTCGTCCCCTTCCTCCACCTACCTATATATATCCCTCTCCCTCCTCCATTTCGACTCAGCAAATAGGATAGCTCATTCTTAGGTGAGCTTTGGTCCTTCCTCCTCCTCTTGAGAGAGAGAGACCACTCCCATGGAGTTCAAGGCCTCCATGTGAGGAGATCCACTTGTGGATATCAAGACCCCCTCCTGGAGATGACAATCATCAAGACCTCTCTCCTCATAAGATTGGGATGAACTAGTACTTTGTATCTTTCCTTTGTTGTTCTTGGATCATTGTATCTCTTGTGTGTTCTTGGATCTAGCATATGTGTGATTGGATCTAGTCAATTTGAGTGTTTCCCCTCTCTTGTGTTCTTTGTGTTCATCTTGTTCTTGGGGATTCCCCCTCCAATTCATGAAAGATCACTCCATAGGGTTCCACCCTACAACATCTTGGTATCATGAGCCATGGTTGATCACAAAATTGGAGCCCCCTCTTTGTTTTCTAGCCTTGTTTTGTGTGATTTCGTCCTAAATTCGAAAATTCCCCACCAAAAATAGCCCCAATTTTTTTTGTGATTTGTTGGTTGGATGAGATTTTGTTGGATTTGATCCATGGATTTGGTGTTTAGCAAGTAGATCCACCCCTCTACCAACTTCTCCTACCTTCCATCCTTTGATTTTGACCTCAGATTCGAGATTTGCCACGGATCCATAGCTGTTCGTCCGCTCCTCGAGGACCCCATGCACACGGGCCATCGGGACCCCGTGCACACGGGCTTCGCAGACCCTGTGCGCACGGCCCTTCCTGTGCGCTTCGGCCTCTGCCCTTTCGACCACCCACCCCCCATACCACCCCCTTACCCCCCCAGCTAAACCCTAGCCACGAGATCCATCATTTTGCCGCCCAAATCGCAAAGAAATCTTCCAAACCCGCGTGTCCCAGAACACCCCTTGTCCTCGGTACGTGTACCGTGCGCACGGGACCCCGTGCCCACGGGCTCCTACCCCCGTGCGCATGACCCCCCCAGGTCAGCCGCGAGCACTTCACAGTTTTGCCCATAACTTCCACACCCGGAGTCCGATATTTGCGTTCTTTAGCTCGTTGAGTAGCTATTGACATCCCCCATCCACCTAGATAGGCACCAACACCATTTGACTCCATCAATTTTTCGATAATTTGGCAAGTTTGCCTAGGCCCTCCACCATATCATCCGCAAAACCACCATACACTACTAGGGGAAACCCTTGTAGTAGCGCGGGTTTTGAGGCTAGCAGCAGCGCGGGTGGTCGTGCTACTAATAAGGCGCTATAGCTAACTCATAGTAGTAGCGCGGCCCTAACCCGCGCTACTACTGTTGACGATATCAGCAGCGCTTGTTAGGAACGCGCTACTATTAACTAGTTGTAGCGATTTCGCCATCCCTCGCTACTGCTATATCTTTCATCATTTTCCCATTACCCCTTTCCCTTTCAGTTTCCCTTTCAGATACTAGATACTAGGTACTGCTAGTAGATATCAAATTCATAAACCATTACTAGGTTGTACTCCCTTCGTTCCAAATTACTCGTCGTGGTTTTAGTTCAAACCACGACGAGTAATTTGGAACGAAGGGAGTACTAGATAACAATTTCATGCATAGTCAACATGCATCCTCAAGCAGTACAAGGTCATATCAACGGCCATCATCATATGTAGTTCTAGATGATATCAACGACGATCATCATATGTAGTTCTAGATGATATAGCCACACACACACATATGTAGTTCTAGATGATATAGCCACACACACACATATGTAGTTCTTCCACCCAACCGAGTTTAAGTGTGTGCGACCGTCCGTGTCCACGTGGTAAGTACAGGTTGTGACGGGGCCCCTTGCAGTAAGGCGTAGTCCAGCTGAGCCTTCTTCATCAGGCTCGATACCATAACTCACAAATATGCTCTTTGCCAATTTCTGAATAAGAAAAACATATCAATTAATAAATAGCCTCGCAAATAAGTACATATGGATCATCTACACTATTAATAGTTTCCTGAGATTCTACACTAATAAGCATGTGATCGAACTCTACACTAAAACATATCATCGACTAGATTCCACACAACATACCATATCATTGGACTGTACACTAAATAATTCATCGGATAATTTGCATTTGTAAGTATAACATACCATATCATGTCGATCAACAATGGTATTTGTCAAACGGGTCACGAATGGCACCCCGACAAAGTCAACACATGGCGGAATTATGTCCCACAGGTTGGACACCTCCTCCTCACTCATCCTTGTTCTTTGAGCTACGATGGCTTCATGAAGTGGGTCCTCATCATCTTCATCGAGTGGGTCCTCATCATCTTCATCATCTTCGTCATCTTCATCATCTTCCACCAGGTTGAGATAAATGACAGCTAGCTTGGGTCTTTCTGCTCGGAAGGAGAAGCTGATCAACTCACCACCAGTAAGACGCATGCGAGCGACGAAACGGGCCCATCCATCTCCTCCAATCTGCGACATATTGCGTCCTTTCTCGACCTCCATAGTGTACGGCCCCCCAGGAGCCTCAAATGTCACAGTGTCTCCTGTCAGCTTGTTGAATTTCAACCTCACATTGCATGGGACGATCTGTGTAAAATAAGCAAAATGACACAATGCAGTAATTCCAACACTAAAAATAAAATAGTTATTACATTTCATCTAATTTCTTACCGCCGCATGACGAAAACTCGGCTGGAAGTAGATGCCGAACAACTTGCCAGTTGCAAGGCTGCTGGCGCATCTTGACTTGCACAGTCGACATAGTGGTGGTGGTGGTGGCGCCATTTTTCCTAAAGCAATATGAGCAAAGGATTAACGATCAACTAAATCAAAATGTTCTAAGTGAACTAAATCAACTAGCCTACTAAATCAACTAACTCATATCAACTAAATCAAAATGTTGCATATGAACTAGCCTACTAAATCAACTAAATCAAAATGTTCTAAGTCAACTAAATCAACTAGCCTACTAAATCAACTAAATCAAAATGTTCTAAATCAACTAAATCAACTAGCCTACTAAATCAACTAAATCAAAATGTTCTAAATCAACTAAATGAACTAGCCTACTAAATCAACTAAATTGAAATGTTCTAAGTCAACTAAATCAACTAAATGAATTAGCCTACTAAATCAACTAAATCAAAATGTTCTAAGTCAACTAAATCAACTAGCCTACTAAATCAACTAAATTATATCAACTAAATCAAAATGTTGCATATGAGCAGGAGGGAGAAGGAGGGGTGACTCGAGGAGGGAGAAGAGAGTAGGATGGAGGAGGAAGGCGGAGCGAGGAGGGGACGGTCGGCGCGGCCAGTTGAGGGAGGACGGAGGAGGAAGGCGGAGCGAGGAGGGGCCGGCCGGCGCGGCCAGTTGAGGGAGGACGGAGGAGGAAGGCGGAGCGAGGAGGGGCCGGCTGGCGCGGCCAGTTGAGGGAGGACGGAGGAGGAAGGCGGAGCGAGGAGGGGCCGGCCAGCGGCGAGTGGAGAGGGAGGACGGAGGAGGAGGCCGGTACCGAGTCCAGCAAGGAGGAGGAGGTGACGGCGCGCGGCGCAGACAGGGGTGGACCGGCGCGCGCCGCAGACGGAGAGATTGAGTGGCTGTGTGAGTGGATCGGATAGAGGAGATGGGGAGATGAATGGCTTAGCAGTAGCGCGTTTTAGGAAAAGACGCTACTGCTAAGCTATCTAGCAGCAGCGCCTTTCACAATAAAGCACTACTGCTACGTGTCAGCATGTAAAGATAGACTTTGTTCAATATATCAAAAATACATTGATCATCAATGATCTTTTTGTGTACAATCTGATTTGTCAATATGAGTCCTCACCGGTTTAGGAACAGGTGAAGACTCATATTGCAGCCACAAATTCTACACATAGAGTTCAATGAAGATCAAGTGCTTGTCAAAGTTTGAGAAGTAACATATTTAAGGTGGTAGAAACTCTCTTCACGGAGCGAGGTGGGACTAAATTTTTGTAGGAAACTTAGCAGTAGCGCTTTTCTGAGAAATGCGCTGCTACTATGCTACGTAGCAGTAGCGCACGTTGCTATAACGCGTTGCTGCTATCACTAGCCTCGCGGCGGCCTCGTGGGAATTATAGCAGCAACGTGTCTTTGAGAGGACGCGCTACTGCTATATTTGTTTCAGCAGCGAGTTTCGTCTAGGCGCGCTACTGCTAGTTAGCAGCAGCGAGTTATTTTGAAGCGCGCTGCTCATAGGATTCTGTGTATAGGCTTTTCCCTAGTAGTGATAGCCTTTCGCAACTTAACCCGTTTTGCTCCCTTTAGCAATTGTGGTTGTTTGAGTAGTGACTTGAGTCTCCTAAGGTGTTTCGGCTACTTAGGGATGGTTGCTTCTTCACCAACCACCACCACCACTTCCACATTGCCATTTCCGCTACCACCATTTGACTTTTTCCGTATGAGATTTTGAGTTTGCGGTTTTTACCGTTTCCTAAGGTGTTTCGGCTACTTAGGGACGGGTCTACATCATCTTGGTATCTACATCAAGAACACCGCCACTCATCATCGCAAAGGACGGTAACCTCGACGACACCATTATATATTCCCCTTGCAATTGCAATTGTTAACCCCTAGCCCATTTTGCGTTACTTGCCTATCGAGAATAGCCATTTGAGTATTGCCGGCAACGTTACTTGTGCACATTAGTGATCTACACCTTCCATTGCATACATACCATATCATCGTGGTGCATATATTGGTATCATATCTTGTGTCACAAGTTTGTTCCCGCATATACACAATTGCTATCTTGGTTTGTGCAAAGTGGCCATATCATACAAAAAAAGAATAAAGCTTTTAAGCAAAAGAAAGAGAGCAAAGAAGCTTGTAAGCAAGTGCCATAGCATCATACCACATTGCACATAAGCTTGTCATATCCGATCATCTTGGATCACCTTGAGAAGAACATCGGGAACATCATACACATAGCATACTTGGGATCGAAAGCTAATACATTTTGCATCTTATAGGCTGTGCACAAGTGTCGTATCCGCCTATTGAGCAATCGTGCTAGCGTCTCTCTTGAGTTGTGCAACACGAGCGTTTTCCATGGATTCCACATTTTGTGCTCATTGCTTGGTTGCACGACCCCATTTATCTATCCGTGTGTGTGTTTTCGTGTACCACATATTGCTATTGGTCTACTTGTTTCACTTGCGAATTTGTGAATCTTTTCCAACCTTATTGACTCTTGCTAACATTTTGCATCAAATTTTTATGCCACTATCCTCACCGAGCTCCACCATAAGCCTTAGTTGTGTAGGTGTGAGAATTGACAAGATCCGGTACAAATTGTGCTATTTCCTTGTTACATTATTGAGTGATCATCGATCCATCTTCAACGTTGGATAAGGTACATTGGTCTAGTTCTTTCCTTTCTTACACTCACATTTGCTCGAGTATTGTGATGGATAGGCAAGGTATTTCATCTGCGGTCTTCCACGACAACGATGACGACGTGAACAACTACATTAGGGCTGGAAAAAAAGCTCGAAGCTCGCGAGCTAAACGAGTAGCTCGTGAATCGGCTCGAATCGACTCAAACTCGAACAATAATGAGTCGAGCCAAGCTTTAGTTTAAGATCGTTTACAGGACGAGTTAAACGAGACAATCTCACAAGTACTCGTATAACTCGTTAGGCTCGGTAAAAGAATCAGCGTTTCTTGATGGGTAGTAAAAAACAGCCACTAAACACCTTGCGTCCAAGCAAAAGGCCCAACGGCTCAAGGCCTAGTCACCTAGGATATTCACGCGTGCATGACCATATATGTCCATGTTAAATTTTCAGTTAATCTTTTTGTCGTATTCGTAAGGTTTGTATGTTCATATCTTTAACAAGCTTAACAAGCTAAACAAGCCAGCTCGCGAGTTATACGAGTCGAACCAATCTTGGATTTGAGCTCGTTATAGTAACGAGTCGAGTCGAGCTAGCTCGTTAATTAAATGAGCTTTAGCGAGTCGAGTCGAGCTGGCTCGACTCAGCTTGAATTCCATGCCTAAACTACATCACCAAAGCATCCATCTTCCATCTACAACGACAAATGCAAGGCGCACAATCAAGATTGCGAGAGCGCATCGAGAACATCTCCATCGACATTTGTCACTCCGAAGCAAGGAAAAGGGACTACATCGACAAGAAGCTTTCCCCGCAAAAGGAGGAGCAAGATGCAAGTATGGAGGAGATTCGGGCCTTAATCAAGTCTACTTCCCCTTCATCATCTTCAAGACGGCGGCGACCAAGTCGATCATCTTCGGAGCGCCCAAGTGATGCAAGCGCAATTCGTCCACGTCCACATCTACATGGCGACCACCATCATGTTCGTGATCCACATCGTCATGAAGGGCAAGTCACCTCCAAGCAACATGTGCATGACGATGAAGAACGACATCTCCTACGAGCTCAAGCATGACAACGACATCACAATCTTGAAGATGCACCACAAGCGCAAATGCACAAGTCCCAACAAGCCTTGCTTCATGCCAAGTCCAAGCTTCAAGAGCACAAAAGAAGACCGCGAGACGACCACCACCAAGACGGCGCTACGGCTACGACAACCACTTTGGCATCTTCGCGAAGTGCTAGCAAGGCATCTTCACCTTTGGACGTACGGCATCTTCGCCTACTTCCCACGAGTACGCCTACAATGACTTCATCAAGTCCAAGGCGACCACCTACAAGTGAGGACGACACTTCCATCTTCAGAAGCCCCTCAAGGAAGATGGCCGAGCATGGGAAACTCCCTTCGATCATGGAGATGAGCTACGAGGTGCCACATCATATTGGCCTCCCACACCAAGACGGTGACAAGAAGGTCGAGCAAGGGCCATCCCCTTCGACCACGGCAATAGGAGTTGAGCATGGAGACATTGGAACCTACATCTCTCCAACACCCACATATGTCGAGATGCCCCATTTTCATGTGAGGAGAGCCACCACCCAATGAGTGAGATGAGTGACTCCACCATATATGACATTGAGAGCATTTCCTATGAGAGGATGAGTGTGACCACCACTAGCCCCACACATGTGAGCATGCCACACATCCTATGTGAGGTTGAGCGCCATTTGAGTGACTCCACCAACCACATGAGTGAGAGCATCCTTTAGGGAGTGAGTGAGCCACAACACTTAGTGAGTGAGGTAGTTGACACGGCATGTGAGGCCACTATGATTTCTAACGAATTAACCTCTACTCCTAGTGTGTTTTCTTTTTTGGTGCTAGGTCTCCTACATGAAGACATGCGTATCTTCGACGAGTCCATCCCTCTAATGGAGACGATGATGGCCATGGTGGATGATGATGCACTCCCCACATGGTTCCATCAAGATGAATATGACAACGAGTGGATCTTCAACACCTCACCTACAACACATGAGCAACGCCCCGAAGGTAACATAGGTGATGGTGCTTCTCTTGTCCCACTAGTGGACTCTCTTACCAATGATTGCTTGCATGATGTTGATCCACCTATTCCCATGCTTCATGCTAGTGCGACTTCTTCATGTCATGACTTACCTATTTATGATGAATATGATGATGAGCATGTTGAGTTGCCTAGTTGTGATGCTATGCTCCATAGGATATCTTGTGAAAATTCTTTTGGTCACATCATGTTTGACAACCCGTTAAACTTGTCATATGCTATGAGTGAGATATCCCATATTGCATCATTTCAATCTCAACATAGTAACTATGCATGCCCCATTAAAATAAATCCTATTTGCACTTATGGCATAGATGACTATATGATGGTCATTGGCTTTTGTTTTTCATGTGATGATATTGCCATGCTTCCTTTACATGATTTTCGCAATTCATCTACTATGTCATGCCATGATCACATTGTTCCAAATATGCATTGTTTTGGATGTTATCAATATTCTCCATATGATGTTTCCACTATTGCTCATGAGGAGACCCCCATAGTTTCCTCATACATATTAGGATATCTTGATGCATTCCATACTTTGCATGATTCCCATGATTGCGTGCACCTTATGCATTCCATGAATAACAATGCTCTAGATATTTCTCATGATGCATTACATCCTTTGCGTCTCCATTATGACATGCATAATAACAAACCTCTCATGATGGATGACATGTTTCTATATCATGCAACTCATTTATTTGAGCATTGGATATTTAGTGCTAACCAACACAAGCAAGTGCGCATCATGATGGATGATGTGTACATCTACCACGCACACACCATTTTCCCTTTGTTTTTGTTGTGTGTAGGTACTCACGTATACTCGTCAACCTCTCAATCTCAAGAGTTGACGAAATGAGCTCTTGAGAGCAACGATGACTAGGGATCCCGTGGACTATCCTTCCCACCGTTCCCTTCACGCAAGGACTACGCGCATCTCTTCTACTTGGCTCTCACAAGGCTATGGGCTATATATCACTTGTTACTTTATGACCATTGTATCTTGTTCACTTTGCATGTTATGCCTCTTTACATGATTTTGCCATGCAATTGTGACCCTTCTTTGCATCTATCCATGATTCACCGTTATGCTACTCCTATGTGTATTTGCATGCTTGGTGGAGATCCTTGTTGCTATTGCCATGTTTATCATGTGCCCCATGATATTGATGCTTGTTGTGTTGGGAGAGTCATGATGCCCTATTGCTATTTACATACGGCCTCTCGCCAATACATTGATGATGCTTTGCTCATATCTTATTTTCATGCTTGTGCTATAATATGTGAATTATTCATGCCCACTATTTGCACACATGACATGCTTGCCATGATTCCTTTTAGTATGTTGCATCTTCGCACTACTAGCTTGCTTGACTTGATCGCTATGATTGCTTGCTATGTTTCATCACCCATGTTCCACTATTACTCGCTTTCTTGGGTTGATGACATATATGTTGATGCCTCTCACTTGATTTGTCATGATCATTGCCTCTTGTCTCCATTAGTTGCATCTCTCATATCACCTTGTATTGAGTGCCAACTTGCTATGCTTATTGATCTTGGAGACTTGGACACTTTACTTGTGATGCATGATTGTTTGATTGAGCCTCTTGTCTTTGGTTGTTCTTGCATCTTATGCCTCCATACTATGAAATTCTCCCTTGTACTTTCTTATGATGAGCATGATGCATACACTTGTTGGGTATCTTACCGCTCCAATGATAGGTTTTGCATTTCCGCTAACCTCATTTGTTTTTTCGAGTGTTTGCCATGTTCTTTCATTTTGAAGGAGTCACAAGGCATTACCGTCATGAGACATATTGGTTATGTGAAGGCATACACGATGTGCGACACCAACATTTTCGACATCCTCATACAGGTGAACTCCTTCCCTTTGAGCCATCCTCAAGTTTACATATTGGATGGGTCACTCTTTCATTGTTGTTTCCTTCTTGTTGTCTACATGATACATCTCGCGAACGGAGGAGCAACATTGGAGATTGGCTCTATGGACCTTCAACTTGAGGAGTGCCACGACATAGAGCTATGGTACAACACCACCCACAACAAATTTGCATCTTATGCATGGATTGACTCACATCATGATTGCCTTGTTGCATATTGCATCTCCATGTCATCCATGATATATGAGCTTCTCCATTTCCTTAGAAAATTTGTTGTGATCTTCCTTGATGGCATATTCATAAATCATGATCATATTGCCCATCATCAATTGCATGACAACATAATCGCATTGAGCACCAATTACCATGTTCATGCTCTTGATACACCATCCCATTATGACATCATTTTGCACAATGGTCTCATTACTCAAATTCACCACACCTTAGTGCATACGACAAATGAATTTGCTCACATGAATGCTTTACATCTCATTCTACATCTTTTGGATAAGCATCTTGTGCCTTGTCACGCACTATCTTGCCGCACGGACTCATTCTTACATGATGGACACTTTGTATGCGCTAACCTTTGTATTTTGAGTGTCGTTTGTGTTTGCTATTTTTGCATGTCTTTCACTCCGAGGACACCTTGGACAACTTGGATTGCGCCATGACTACAACTTCGTCCAACTACAAGTCCGTCCACGACAACCGTTTCCATGGTGATGAGGATCACGATCCGAGGTCGGATCTTTCCCAAGGGGGGGAGATGATGCGGAGCATCCCTCGCTCATCCCCATGTATACTCCAACTACTCTCCAAACCCCAAGAGGACATATGACGAGACCTCGAATATACGCCATTGGAATTAAGGTGAACCCGCTCTTCTTCGAGAATATCATGAATATCCATTGGACTTGCTTGCTACCTCACCAAAGTGCTCTATGTGTCCTTAGATACGAAGACCGAGGACCACAAGCTGGTGAGGAACACCCCAAAGGAGTTGGAGAAGGACCACAAGGCCACAAGGAGGAAGAAGGAGTGCAACAAGATCAACTTTGCACCTCCCAGGCGACCCCGTGCCCACGGGCCTCGAAGACCCCGTGCACACGGACTACTCAGAGAGCTGGCGTTGGAGCACCCCGTGAGAACGGGCTCGTACCGTGCCCACGGGACCATCGTGCGCACGGGCCCAACTTACCCCGTGCGCACGGGCTCATCAGGATGCACAACCGAGAGTCACCTGTTGGGCCTCCACTTTGTCCCCTTCCTCCACCTACCTATATATATCCCTCTCCCTCCTCCATTTAGACTCAGCAAATAGGATAGCTCATTCTTAGGTGAGCTTTGCTCCTACCTCCTCCTCTTGAGAGAGAGAGAGACCACTCCCATGGAGTTCAAGGCCTCCATGTGAGGAGATCCACTTGTGGATATCAAGACCTCCTCCTGGAGATGACAATCATCAAGACCTCTCTCCTCATAAGATTGGGATGAACTAGTACTTTGTATCTTTCCTTTGTTGTTCTTGGATCATTGTATCTCTTGTGTGTTCTTGGATCTAGCATATGTGTGATTGGATCTAGTCAATTTGAGTGTTTCCCCTCTCTTGTGTTCTTTGTGTTCATCTTGTTCTTGGGGATTCCCCCTCCAATTCGTGAAAGATTTCTCCATAGGGTCCCATCCTACAACAAAACCCCATCGTTTTATCCTCGATGGCAACAATACAGTACGTGCCTTGCTGCCCCTGCTGTCACTGGGAAAGGACACCGCAAGATTGAACCCAAAGCTAAGCACTTCTCCCATTGCAAGAAAGATCAATCTAGTAGGCCAAAGCAAACTAATAATTCGGAGAGACTTGCGAAGATAACGAATCATACATAAAAGAATTCAGAGGAGATTCAAATATTTCTCATAGATAAACTTGATCATAAAACCCACAATTCATCGGATCTCGACAAAGACACCGCAAAAAGAATTACATCGAATAGATCTCCAAGAAGATCAAGGAGAACTTTGTATTGAGATTCAAAGAGAGAGAAGAAGCCATCTAGCTAATAACTATGGACCTGAAGGTCTGTGGTAAAGTACTCAAAATTCATCGGAGAGGCTATGGCATTGATGTAGAAGCCCTCCGTGATCGATTCCCCCTCCGGTGGAGCTCCGAAAAAGGCCCCAAGATGGGATCTCATGGGTAGAGAAGGTTGCGGCGGTGGAAATAGGGTTTCGTGGTGCTCCTGATGTTTTCAGGGTATGTGGATATATATAGGCGAAGGAAGTCAGCCAGGGGAGCCACGAGGGGCCCATGACGGTGGGGGGCGTGCCCACCCCCCTAGGGCGCACCTCCCTACCTCGTGGCTTCCTCGTTTGCTTCTTGACGTCCACTCCAAGTCTCCTAGATTGCGTTTGTTCCAAAAATAACTCTCCCGAAGGTTTCATTCTGTTTGGACTCCATTTGATATTCCTTTTCTGCGAAATATTGAAATAGGCAAAAAAACAGCAATTTGGGCTGGGCCCCCGGTTAATAGGTTAGTCCCAAAAATAATATAAAAGTGCTTAGTAAAGCCGATTAAACATCCAAAACAGTTAATATAATAGCATGGAACAATAAAAAATTATAGATAAGTTGGAGTTAACAAGCATCCCCAAGCTTAATTCCTGCTTGTCCTAGAGTAGGTAAATGATAAAAACAGAATTTTTGATGTGGAATGCTACCTAGCATATTTCTCAATGTAATTTTATTTATTGTGGCATGAATGTTCAGATCCAAATGATTCAAGATAAAAGTTCAATATTGACATAAAAATAGTAAATTCAAGCATACTAACAAGTAACCATGTCTTATCAAAATAACATAGACAAAGAAAGCTTATCCCTACAAAATCATATAGTTAGGCCATGTTTCATTTTCGTCACACAAAATACTCCCATCATGCGCAACCCCGGTTTCACCCGTTCATACTTTTTAACACGCTTTAGCTTTTTTAACTCTCATGCAATACATGAGCGTAAGCCATGGATATAGCACTATGGGTGGAATAGAGTATGATGATGGAGGTTGTGTGGAGAAGACAAAAAAGGAGAAAGTCTCACATTGACGCGGCTAATCAACGGGCTATGGAGATGCCCATCAATTGATGTCAATGCGAGGAGTAGGGATTGCCATGCAACGGATGCACTAGATCTATAAATGTATGAAAGCTCATCAAAAGAAACTAAGTGGGTGTGCATCCAACTTGCTTGCTCACGAAGACCTAGGGCATTTTGAGGAAGCCCATCATTGGAATATACAAGCAAAGTTCTATAATGAAAAATTCCCACTAGTATATGAAAGTGACAACATAAGAGACTCTCTATCATGAAGATCATGGTGCTACTTTGAAGCACAAGTGTGGAAAAAGGATAGTAGCATTGTCCCTTCTCTCTTTTTCTCTCATTTTTTTCTTTTTTTCTCTTTTTTTATTTTGGTGGGCTTCTTTCGCCTCTTTTTTTATTTGGGCTTCTTTGGCCTCTTTTATTTTTCATAAAGTCTGAAGTCTCATCTCGACTTGTGGGGGAATCATAGTCTCCATCATCCTTTCCTCACTTGGGACAATGCTCTAATAATGAAGATCATCACACTTTTATTTATTTACAACTCAAGAATTACAACTCAATACTTAGAACAAAATATGACTCTATGTGAATGCCTGCGGCGGTGTACCGGGATATGCAATGAATCAAGAGCGACATGTATGAAAGAATTATAAAGGTGGCTTTGCCACAAATACGATGTCAATTACATGATCATGCAAAAGCAATATGACAATGATGGAACATGTCATAATAAACGGAACGGTGTAAAGTTGCATGGGGATATATATCGGAATGGCTATGGAAATGCGATAATAGGTAGGTATGTTGGATGTTTTGAGGAAGATATAAGGAGGTTTATGTGTGATAGAGCGTATCGTATCACGGGGTTTGGATGCACCGGCGAAGTTTGCACCAACTCTCAAGGTGAGAAAGGGCAATGCACAGTACCGTCGAGGCTAGCAATGATGCAAGGGTAAGAGTGCGTATAATCCATAGACTCACATTAGTCATAAAGAACTCATATACTTATTGCAAAAGTTTATTAGCCCTCGAAGCAAAGTACTACTACGCATGCTCCTAGGGGAAGGGTTGGTAGGAGTTAACCATCACACGATACCTACCTCCACTCATAAGGAAGGCAATCAAAAGAACACCCCATGCTTCAAATTTGTCACACAATGTTCACCATACATGCATGCTACGGGACTTGCCAACTTTAACACAATTATTTCTCAAATTCATAATTACCCAACTAGCATGACTCTAAGATTACCACGTTTATATCTCAAAACAATTATCAAGTATGAATTATATCATAGTATTCAATGCACTTTATATGATAGTTTTTATTATACCCAACAGGATGCCCATCATATTAGGACCAATTTTATAACCAAAGAAAATACCATGCTGTTCTAAAAGACTCTCAAAATAATATAAGTGAAGCATGAGAGATCAATAATTTCTACAAAATAAAACCACCGCCGTGCTCTAAAAAGATATAAGTGAAGCACTAGAGCAAAATTGTCTAGCTCAAAACATATAAGTGAAGCACATAGAGTATTCTAATAAATTCCGATTCACGTGTGTCTCTCCCAAAAGGTGTGTACATCAAGGATGATTGTGGTAAACTAAAAAGCAAATACTCATATCATACATGATGCTCCAAGCAAAACACATATCATGTGGTGAATAAAAATATAGCTCCAAGTAAAGTTACAGATAGACGAAGACGAAAGAGGGGATGCCTTCCGGGGCATCCCCAAGCTTAGGATTTTGGTTGTACTTGAATTTTACCTTGGGGTGCCTTGGGCATCCCCAAGATTAGGGTCTTTCCACTCCTTATTCCATAATCCATCAAATCTTTACCCAAAACTTGAAAACTTCACAACAGAAAACTCACAGAAAATCTCATAAGCTCCATTAGTGCAAGAAAGCAAACCACCACTTTAAGTTACTGTAATGAACTCATTCTTTATTTATATTGGTGTCAAACCTACTGTATTCCAACTTCTCTATGGTTCATACCCCCCCGATACTAGCCATAGATTCATCAAAATAAGCAAACAACACACGAAAAACAGAATCTGTCAAAAACAGAACAGTCTGTAGTAATTTGTAACTTTCGAATACATTTCTGGAACCCTAAAACTCCTAACAAAATAGGAAGTCCTGGGAAATTTGTCTAATAATCCTATACAAAAAGAATCAACTAAAAATCACGTTTCTGTGATTTATTAAAATTGTTCTCGTGCATGCAAAAGTTTCTGTTTTTCAGCAAGATCAAATTAACTATCACCCAAGATGATCCTATAGGTTATACTTGGCACAAACACTAATTAAAACATAAAACCACATATAAACAGAAGCTAGATGAATTATTTTATACTAAACAGGAGCAAAAAGTAAAGAACAAAAATAAAATTGGGTTGCCTCCCAACAAGCGGTATCGTTTAACGCCCCTAGCTAGGCACTGATAATTTTAATGATGCTCACATAAAGACAAGAATTGAAGCGCAAAGAGAGCATCATGAAACACATGACAAACACATCTAAGTCTAACATAATTCATATGCATAGGCATATTATAATCAAATAAATTTCCAAGGCAAGAAAAAACTAGCATATGCAAGGAAGAAGAAAGAGACGATAACAATGTCAACATGACGAGAGGTAATTTAGTAAGATAAAAATCTCTACGACCATATTTTCCTCTATCATAATAATTACATGTAGGATCATAGGCAAATTCAAAAAAATAGCTATCACAAAACATATTCTTAACACGATCCACATGTATGCAAAGTTGACACTCTTCCAAAATAGTGGGATTAACACTAACTAAAGTCATGACCTCTCCAAACCTACTTTTATCAAAAACTTAATAAGATTGAACATTCTCCATATATGCGGGATCTAAAGTGGACACTCTTCGAAACCCACTTTCAATATTATTGCAAACATTATTATCAATCTCATATTCACCATGGGGCTTAAATAAATTTTCAAGATCATAAGAAGAGTCACCCAATCATGATCATTGCAACAAGTAGTAGACATAGCAAAACTAGCATCCCCAAGCTTAGGGTTTTGCATATTATTAGCACAATTGACATCAAAAGAATTTATAATAACATCATTGCAATCATGCTTTTATCGAAGGAACTATCAAGTATGGGTGCAATAGCAACGATCTCATATTTAACGTAAGGAACTATAGCAAATTCATCTTCATAAATATTGGCACCATGGCCACAAGAATAGCAAGCATCATGTTCATCAAGGGATATTTCAATCAAATCATCGGAATCATAATTATCTATAGATTCATGCATATCATTATTTTCTTCCAAAGCAACGGTCATTCTCAGAATAAATTCCTTAACATAGTCATTATGAGCATAGTTTTCATAGCAATATTTAAGTATGTCAAAATTTTTAGATTCGTAGAGAGTAATACCATACTTTTCAATCAAAGAAGCAACTTCATAAGCACCCTTAAAAGCAATAAATTCTTTAATTTGTTCGATATCATAATAACTATAAACACCCTTAGCATAAGAAGATAAGATTCCATTTTCATTAAACTCACATAGGTAGGGAAGGTGTTTTTCAGGGTTCTTAGAGCAACAAGTAAAATCATAAATTTCACAAAGATTCCAAGAATAACACAACAAACAGTTTATTTGATCCCATAAGAGTACCCCTTTTTGAGACGTGATGACGCACAAAATGAGCATGCTCATCTAAATATTTCTCATCAACTAGGCTAGTTGGGGTTTCAGCACAAGCGCATATAGATCGAAGATGATCCAAGTAGAACACTTTAAGTGGATCCATAATAATAGATTTTTAGAAAGCAAAGATGCAAGCAAAAATAAGGCACATACGGAGGAAGATGCACTCAAGATCAGATGGAGCAAAGTACTCAACACCGCAGACAAATACGGCGACAGTCGCCGAACAAAGAGCTACCCGAAGCGAAAACTACTGCCCGAATTTGATGAGGAGGCCGTAGAGCCACCGCAATCAAAAAACAAGGAGACCACCCGATTGGATAGACGACCCCACGGCAAACATAGAGCGGCAAATGGCGCCGCACACAAGCCGGCACGCAATCCGCACACGGACTCGCATAAAAAAGATGGCCCAGTTAGATCTATCTACGGGCTAAGAAAGCAAGCTCTAGTAAGCAATACAACACCTCAAGTATCCGAATATTACGGTACACCTAAATATAGGGGTGCCGCACATCCCCTATGCTTCACCGATGAGGTTCTGGATTATGAATTTCCAGCGGGATTCAAGCCCGTAAACATAGAGGCATACGACGGAACAACAGACCCTGGAGTCTGGATTGAGGATTACATCCTCCACATACACATGGCTAGAGGAGATGACCTCCACGCCATAAAATACTTACCCTCAAGCTCAAAGGGCCAGCCCGGCATTGGCTCAAAAGCCTCCCCGAAAACACTAATTAAAACATAAAACCACATATAAACAGAAGCTAGATGAATTATTTTATACTAAACAGGAGCAAAAAGTAAAGAACAAAAATAAAATTGGGTTGCCTCCCAACAAGCGGTATCGTTTAACGCCCCTAGCTAGGCACTGATAATTTTAATGATGCTCACATAAAGACAAGAATTGAAGCGCAAAGAGAGCATCATGAAACACATGACAAACACATCTAAGTCTAACATAATTCATATGCATAGGCATATTATAATCAAATAAATTTCCAAGGCAAGAAAAAACTAGCATATGCAAGGAAGAAGAAAGAGACGATAACAATGTCAACATGACGAGAGGTAATTTAGTAAGATAAAAATCTCTACGACCATATTTTCCTCTATCATAATAATTACATGTAGGATCATAGGCAAATTCAAAAAAATAGCTATCACAAAACATATTCTTAACACGATCCACATGTATGCAAAGTTGACACTCTTCCAAAATAGTGGGATTAACACTAACTAAAGTCATGACCTCTCCAAACCTACTTTTATCAAAAACTTAATAAGATTGAACATTCTCCATATATGCGGGATCTAAAGTGGACACTCTTCGAAACCCACTTTCAATATTATTGCAAACATTATTATCAATCTCATATTCACCATGGGGCTTAAATAAATTTTCAAGATCATAAGAAGAGTCACCCAATCATGATCATTGCAACAAGTAGTAGACATAGCAAAACTAGCATCCCCAAGCTTAGGGTTTTGCATATTATTAGCACAATTGACATCAAAAGAATTTATAATAACATCATTGCAATCATGCTTTTATCGAAGGAACTATCAAGTATGGGTGCAATAGCAACGATCTCATATTTAACGTAAGGAACTATAGCAAATTCATCTTCATAAATATTGGCACCATGGCCACAAGAATAGCAAGCATCATGTTCATCAAGGGATATTTCAATCAAATCATCGGAATCATAATTATCTATAGATTCATGCATATCATTATTTTCTTCCAAAGCAACGGTCATTCTCAGAATAAATTCCTTAACATAGTCATTATGAGCATAGTTTTCATAGCAATATTTAAGTATGTCAAATTTTTTAGATTCGTAGAGAGTAATACCATACTTTTCAATCAAAGAAGCAACTTCATAAGCACCCTTAAAAGCAATAAATTCTTTAATTTGTTCGATATCATAATAACTATAAACACCCTTAGCATAAGAAGATAAGATTCCATTTTCATTAAACTCACATAGGTAGGGAAGGTGTTTTTCAGGGTTCTTAGAGCAACAAGTAAAATCATAAATTTCACAAAGATTCCAAGAATAACACAACAAACAGTTTATTTGATCCCATAAGAGTACCCCTTTTTGAGACGTGATGACGCACAAAATGAGCATGCTCATCTAAATATTTCTCATCAACTAGGCTAGTTGGGGTTTCAGCACAAGCGCATATAGATCGAAGATGATCCAAGTAGAACACTTTAAGTGGATCCATAATAATAGATTTTTAGAAAGCAAAGATGCAAGCAAAAACAAGGCACATACGGAGGAAGATGCACTCAAGATCAGATGGAGCAAAGTACTCAACACCGCAGACAAATACGGCGACAGTCGCCGAACAAAGAGCTACCCGAAGCGAAAACTACTGCCCGAATTTGATGAGGAGGCCGTAGAGCCACCGCAATCAAAAAACAAGGAGACCACCCGATTGGATAGACGACCCCACGGCAAACATAGAGCGGCAAATGGCGCCGCACACAAGCCGGCACGCAATCCGCACACGGACTCGCATAAAAAAGATGGCCCAGTTAGATCTATCTACGGGCTAAGAAAGCAAGCTCTAGTAAGCAATACAACACCTCAAGTATCCGAATATTACGGTACACCTAAATATAGGGGTGCCGCACATCCCCTATGCTTCACCGATGAGGTTCTGGATTATGAATTTCCAGCGGGATTCAAGCCCGTAAACATAGAGGCATACGACGGAACAACAGACCCTGGAGTCTGGATTGAGGATTACATCCTCCACATACACATGGCTAGAGGAGATGACCTCCACGCCATAAAATACTTACCCTCAAGCTCAAAGGGCCAGCCCGGCATTGGCTCAAAAGCCTCCCCGAAAACACCATTAGAAGTTGGGAAGAGCTCGAGGATGCTTTTTGGGCAAATTTTCAAGGGACCTATGTCCGACCTCCGGATGCAGACGATTTAAGTCACATAACTCAATAACCCGGAGAGTCAGCCCGAAAATTCTGGAACAGATTCTTCACTAAAAAGAACCAAATAGTCGACTGTCCGGACGCCGAAGCCTTAGCAGCTTTCAAACACAACTTCCGAGATGAATGGCTCGCCAGACACCTCGGCCAAGAAAAGCCAAGAACAATGGCCGCATTAACAAGCCTCATGACCCGCTTTTGCGCAGGAGAGGATAGCTGGCTGGCAAGATGCAGTACCAGCGACCAAGTACATCAAAGTCAGGGATGGAAACGGGAAACCACGACGCAGCAAAGAACAGCGGCGGACCAAGGGCAACAGCCCGAAGAGCACGACAGTCAACGCCGGATTCAAAAGATCTCAGCAGAATCATAAAAAATTGCCCCCTAAGGATAATAGGGACGAGCTATCCAACTTAACAAAATCTTGGACAACATATGCCAAATCCACAGTACTCCCGGGAAGCCTGCAAACCATACCCATAGAGATTGTTGGGTCTTCAAGCAGTCCGGCAAACTCAACGCCGAACACAAGGGGCTCGACACACCAAGCGAGGACGATGACGAACCCCACAAGCAGAGCACCGAAAGACAAAAGAATTTCCCACAAGAAGTCAAAACAGTAAACTCACTTCACGTGAAAAAAGGGAAAAACAGAACGACGCCCATAGAGATACGCGCCATACGGCCAATCCCAGAGGAGTCCCGCCACTGGTTGTCAAAACCAATCACCTTCGACCATCAGGATTACTCTAGATGTATCCAGAATGCAGGATGGACTGCCTTGATACTAGATTGGATAATCGACGGACTCCAATTTACACAAGTCCTAATGGACAGCGGCAGTGATCTAAACCTACTATATCAGGACACAATCCGCAAAATGGGGATAGACCTGACCAAAATTCGCCGTAGCAACACTTCCTTTCAAAGGGTATTGCCAGGCCGATATGCCCATTGTACGGGCTCTCTATTGCTAGAAGTTGTGTTCGGCTCACCCGACAACTTCCGCCGCGAAAGGTTAACCTTCCACCTCGCCCCATTCACGAGTAGCTATCAAGCACTACTGGGGCGCGAAGCTTTCGTCCGCTTTAACGCAGTACCGCATTATGCATCCCTCGCACTTAAAATGCCCAGTCCACGAGGCATCATATCCTTAAAGGGGAATATCGAGTGTTCCTCGAGCGCGGAAAATTGTGTGACTGCCTTGACGGCCACACACTAAACCGGCTTCACTAATCCAAGCACCTAAACAGGTCGTTCAGACCCCGAACACGGTTAGACAAGTCCGGCGTAAACATACAGGGGCTTACCAGCCGCATACCCCCGCATTAGGGGCTCCGCGCATATACAACAAGAGACGATAAAGCTCAATTTTATTCATTTTTCGAAACGTACTTTGTTTATTTAATATAACGTACATTTTCGCACGTCCTTTTTCAACTAAGTTCCTCTCTTTTATAGATGAACACCATGAGACACCCGTCCAGGATACGGCACAATGGAGACACAGGCGCAGACGTGCAGCAGGGACCCGTTGCAAGGATTCTTTTCAGATTAAGACCCTGCGTAAACCTTTTTTACTGTCTCTTGTTGATACACATCCCCTGGTTTCTTATTATAACCAAGGAGGAGGCTGGCGTTTTGGCATAGGCCACGTCAGAATTTTGCGCGTACCTGGACACCAGGGGCTTACTACAAAGGGCGTTGTTCTGCCCATTTTCATAAAGACCGAATACCTTAGGGAATGTTCGGCGTCTCGAGTTAGGCCTTATATGCATCAGGTCCGAATCATGTCTTTGGTCAAATGTTGGGTTTGCCTGACTCCTGTGTTTTGCTGCCTTACGTTTCGCTCTATCGGCTAACGCGGCACCAGGAGAACTACTGCGATTGTGCCCCGGTTCGGCCAGGCGAGCACCTCAGTAGAGAAAGCCGAAAACTAACTGTCATGATATAGCGTGAGACTGGTCAACCACTCGATGACCCGCCGGAATTATAGGATTCCTCCGCATTGACGAAGGGCCGTTTCCCGGTCAGGCACATACGCGCCCCGAATTCGGGTGAGCACGGTGCCCCTAGGGGCTATATAGTAGCCCCATTATCAAACTCCTATGGCTAAGTGAAAGTGATAAAGCATTATAGTCCGGTTGCCTAGTTTGCTACGCTACCACCTCCTATATAGGACCAATACGTTGGATCAAGTGTGAAAATGCGCCTTTTGCAAACACCCCCACATTATATGCGTGCGGGCTGAAGCCGAAGACTGCCATCTTTCAGGTTATATACACATATACATCAACGGCCGCACATGAGGTATTTTAATTCTTGAAGGCACAAGTATAAAAAGCTTTTATATTTCATCGAAACATTGTTTCTCAATAATACATGTTATTCGAACATAATATCCTTCGAGCACTGCGTCTCTATTAAACGAGCGCCCTGCAGAACTTCCTGAAAATAGTGTTCGACAGGTACTCGGCTTCCGTCCGAATCTTGGGTTGCAACATCGGTGGCCTTCATCTCCGCCCAGTATGTATTGACACGGGCAAGAGCCATCCGCGCACCCTCTATGCATGCCGACCTCCTCATTGCATTGATATGCGGCACCGCACCAAGGAACTGCTGCACCAAGCCAAAATAACTCTTCGGCTCGGGCCTCTTCGGCCACAAAAGACTCACGACATCCTTCATCGCAAGTCCGGATAACCTATTCAGCTCCGCCTATTCGGACAAGCGATCGGTTAATGGAAGTGGGCGCTCTGGACTATGGAACTGCGACCAAAAAACCTTCCCCGTTTCGTGATCCTATTGATCTCGGAAGTGTTCAGCCGCGTCCGCCGCACTTGCCGCCAAGTCCAGATAAGCATCTTCCGCACTCCACAGCCGGTCCAACTGAGCATAATTAGGGTCCAGGAATTTCCTCCGTAGCAGAAAGGGCTTTCCAGCCGCGATATCTCTGGCCTGACGCAGCTCCTCCTTCATAGCTCTCATCGCAGAGCGAGCATCCTTGGCCTCGGCAGTGGCCTTCTTTAGGTCCTCTCGTACCGCCCGATCTTCTTTTTCAAGAAGCTTGCAGCGGTTGGCAGCATTCTTCAACTCCACGGCCATCTCCTTCTTGCTTCGGCAGTGAGAAGCCTGTTCGGCTTTTAGCTCTTCGGCCGCCTTTAAGGCAGCCGTGTCACTCTTTTTGGCCTGCTCCTTGGCCTGGGCGAGCTCCGCCCACAGGTTCTCCATGGCAGTGGCACCATCTGCGTCAAGCATACTTGTTGTGAGGCACGGGCATCAAGCTCCCTTACAAGGTGTCCGTGGAGAGATCACATACCTTGTGACTCATCAAGACGCTTATTGAAAAGCGCGATGTCGGCATCCGCCACATCAAGTTGCCGCTTTAGTTCGGCAAATCCATCAGTCCGGCTAGCCACCGGACACTTCGCCACCTACATAGGAAGGGCGTCATATTATACCTGGGATTATGGTCCTCGGCGCGCTGTCATTTTTGACAACACACCGAGTCTCAGGGGCTACTATCTACACAGGGCGCATTTTATATGCGGAACTGTCATAAGGTACATCATTTGCGTACCTCAAAACCTGTCAGTAAACTTCTGACGGCTTCATGCAATCCGCTCTCAGCGGACAAAATCCTTTCAATCACCGTACCCATTAATGCACGGTGATCTTCTGAGATAAACGTTCGCCCGAGCAGATCCTTCAGCTCCTCCGACCGTGCACCATATGGTGTCGGACTCGTCCGATGGCCTTTTTCGAAGGCCGAACGTGGAGGGCTTTGAGGGGACATACGACTACCTTCCGGCCCCACCGGACTCGGAGAAACCCTCCGTGGCGACACCTCAGGGTCGCCCGCCTCATAAGACGGTACGGCAGGGGAGGCGTTTCGCTCTCTATCATCTCCGGACGACGATCCCCCGAAGATGAGCTCTGCTGAGAAGGGCTGAGATCCGAACTACAAGGTAAAATTTCAATTATCAGAAATAGGGGAGGGATATCCTTTATTTTAAAAAGAACTCCCCTTCTTACTTACGGCTCGGTGGAGGGCTGATCCCCTTGGGGGCATAATGCGGCCGAGGCATCTCTCGTGCCGGACCCTCTGACGAAGATTTCTTCCCCCGCTTTGAGACCATGGTCTCCGGGTCTTCAGAGGCGGTCCTCTTCTGCCCTTGGATGGAGGATTCTCGATCCCTCCTTTCCTGGCAGCCTCCTTCGCGGAGGCGGTAGCTTCCTTGTTCCCCCCTTCACCTTCTTCTGAAGGCGCAACCTCCAGCATCCTGGTTAACACGGGATCCTGCGTGGTCTCAGGGAGGGGGGCCGGACACCTGATTAACTTTGCTTCCGCTATCCACTCCTGTTCAAGGGACAGCTCTTTTAAAGGGCAAGTTTGTAATAAATATAGGATGGCGTGTCCGGGCACAATGCTACTTACTTGAGTATCCGGGCGATTGCAGCTCAGACCTGCGTCCTCGGTCAAGTCCGGACACATCTCTTGTGATCCTAAGAAAATCTTGTACATCTCCACGGGCGTCGCGCCCCTAAAATGTTGGAGAGCTCGTGGTCCCTCCGGGTTAAATTCCCACAGGCGGAGGGGGCGACGTTTGCAGGGCAGGATGCGACGAATCAGCATGACCTGCGCCACTACGACCAAAGTGATCTCTCTCTCTCTAGGAGGTCTCTAATGCGGCCCTGCAGCAAGGGCACGTCCTTGGACGGCCCCCAATCAAGCCCTTTATTGACCCATGACGCCAGCTGCGGTGGAGGACCCGGGCGAAAGGCAGGTGGCGCCACCCATTTGGTTCACCTGGGTGCTGTGATATAAAACCACTCTTGTTGCCATAAACTAAGCTCCTCTTGAAAAGAGCCCTCGGGCCACGGAGCATCAGCATTCTTGCTTATAACAGCCCTGCCTGTTGCCCCTTGATCATCTTCGACTCCACTTTGAAGGTCTTGAGCCACAATCCGAAGTGAGGGGTAATGCGGAGGAATGCTTCGCACACGACGATGAACGATGAGTTGTGGAGGTTGGACTCCGGATCCAAGTCATGAAATTCCAACCCATAGTAAAACATGAGCCCCCTCACGAAGGGGTCCGTCGGGAAGCTTAACCCCCAAAGGAGTGAGACACGAACACCATGCTTTCACCAGGATTGGGAGTGGGAATGACCTGCCCTTGGGCAGGCAGCCTATGTGAAATTTCGCCTGTTAAATACCTGGCATCTCTTAGCTTGAATACGTCTTCTTCCATAACGGAGGAAGGCATCCACCGGCCTTGCAAGTCGGAGCCAGACATCATCGAAGGTCCGAAGCGCCTGAATCTGGAGCTTTGGGTGTTGGAACTCGAGGCGAGGGGCGGATTCCATTGAGATTGAAAGAAGGGAGTGGAGCCTTGATCTCTTTATAAAGAGGTTGAATACCAAGAGCCTCCCCCATGACCGTTCGGGACTCGCCTTCGATAGAGGAGGCGTGACAACGGGCACGGTTGGGTTACCCACGCCCGTATTGATGAGAATCCCGGAATAAGGGGACACGATCTCTGCTTTGACAAGACGTTCCAAGGAAACCGCCTCGCTAAAATGCACTGAGGTGGGACAGTAAAAACGATTCGAATAAAGGCCTGGCCGTGGTATGATGTCACGCCACGGAATACATCAGCAGATTGAATTTGTGTAAATATTATTCTCTCTATGGTGGTATGTGGAACTTATTTTGCAGAGCCGGACACTATCCTTGTGTTCAAAATCTTCTATGAAGTATTCGGAGGAGGAACCCGCCTTGCAATGCCGAAGACAATATGCGTGCCGGACTCGTCGTCATTGAAGCCTGGTTTAGGGGCTACTGAGGGAGTCCCGGACTAGGGGGTGTCCGGATAGCCGAACTATCATCTTCGGCCAGACTCCTGGACTACGAAGATACAAGATTGAAGACTTCGTCCTGTGTCCGGATGGGACTTTCCATGGCGCGGAACGCAAGCTTGGCGATACGGATATGTAGATCTCCTACCATTGTAACCGACTCTATGTAACCCTAACCCTCTTCAGTGCCTATATAAACCGGAGGGTTTTAGTCCGTAGGACGAACAACAATCATACCATAGGCTAGCTTCTAGGGTTTAGCCTCTCTGATCTCGTGGTAGATCTACTCTTGTACTACCCATATCATCAATATCAATCAAGCAGGAGTAGGGTTTTACCTCCATCGAGAGGGCCAGAACCTGGGTAAAAACATCGTGTCCCTTGTCTCCTGTTACCATCCGCCTAGACGCACAGTTCGGGACCCCCTACCCGAGATCCACCGGTTTTGACACCGACACACATGGTAACACAAGATCGAATGAAAGAGGTGCGAAGAAAAGGCAAAGGGTGAAGTGGGCAGAGGAAAATGAGAGGTAAATGGCAAATAATGTAATGCGAGGGATAGAGTTTGTGATTGGTACTTGGTATATCTTGACTTGTGCGTAGACCTCCCCGGCAACGGCGACAGAAATCCTTCTTGCTCCCTCTTGAGCGCTGCGTTGGTTTTCCCTTGAAGAGGAAAGGGTAATGCAGCAAAGTAGCGTAAGTATTTACCTCAGTTTTTGAGAACCAAGGTATCAATCCAGTAGGAGGCTACACGCAAGTCCCTCGTACCTACACAAACAAATAAGAACCTAGCAACCAACACGACAAAGGGGTTGTCAATCCCTTCATGACCACTTGCAAAAGTCAGATCTGATAGAGATAATAATAAGATAAATATTTTTGGTATTTTTTGATATAGATTGGAAAGTAAAGATTGCAAAATAAAGTAGATCGGAAACTTATATGATGGAAAATAGACCCGGGGGCCATAGGTTTCACTAGTGGCTTCTCTCAAGATAGCATAAGTATTACGGTGGGTGAACAAATTACTGTCGAGCAATTGGTAGAAAAGAGCATAGTTATGAGAATATCTAGGCATGATCATGTATTGTCACATCCCTAGCTTCTGGTATTGCACTAGGCTAGCTTCATGTGTGCATCATGTTTAAATTTTGCTTAAACTTGAAATGGGGATGTTCAAACTCTAGCATTAAATCAACTCAACTAGGGTGGATTAAAATCTTTTTCAATAAATCCAAAAAGTTCCTAAGAAAAGTTCATGATTTCTGGTTAAGGTGGAAACCTCTGCCAAAAATGATGAATATATTCTTAGATCATTTTTGGATTCTTGAATTAAATCATATTGTATTTGACTTTGGGCATTTTAACACTATAAATAATTTAAATGCTCAAATAATGTTGGAATTATTTGTGGGACACTGAAATAATTCAGAAAGTGCTCATGAATATTTTCAGGGTTTATAAAATTGATTTGGTTTTTAAAACTGGATACAAACTACAAAAATAGAAAACTGAAACAAAAGAAAGAGAAAGAGAGAGGAAACTTACCTGGCGCTCAGCTGGCAGCACACCTGGCCGGCCCGACCGGCCCAGCCCGCCACCACTACCCCCCGTCGTCTTCCTTCCCCGGCAGAAGGACAGAGGCGCGTGGCCGCCCCACGCCGGCCACCTCCTCCCTCCCTGCCTGCCTGGCTGCCTCCTCATCGCCCTGGACTCCCTCCGCGACGCCACGCGACCCCCCCTGACGCTCTCTCTCTCTCTGGTTCTCTCTCCCCTCGCTCATCTGCTTTCTCTCCCCATGGTCGAGCATGCCCACCGCCACCGACGCCATTCGCCGCGGCCAGAGCCACTTCCCCGCCTCTCCGTCGTGTCTAGAAGAATCGCCCCGTCGCCCTACTCATCCTCGCCGAGCCGCGTGGGTCGGGACGCCCTGCTTCATCCTGAACGCCGCCGTCTTCTTCCGCGGGATCCAGCGATGGCCGTCGTCGCTCCGTCGTCTGCAGGCCTTCCCCAACCCCGCCGAATACTTCAATCGATGCGCTGTGAGCCCCCGGTAATTTCCCCCCTAATCCCGCATCCGTTTGATTGCCATAGCCGCCGCCCCTTGCTAACAGCAGCCGCCGCCGCACGGGCTCGTCGCTGGCGAAACCCCGGTGACAATTTGGTCATGGGCGTGCACCCGTTGTGCTTGCCACGACCCCTAGAGCCCCACCAGCGCCTCGGCTCCCTCGTTTGTGACCAGCAACGCCGAACCCGACCGCACCCGAGCTCCGGCCGCAGCTCACGAGCTCGCCGTCGTTGGTTCCGGCCACCACAGGCAAGGCCACCACCATCGTTCGACGCGCGCCAGCAAGGGCTCTCCAACGAGCCCAAGCACACCTCGAACCGAGCCCTGTGGGCGTTTCCCGAACACCTCCGCCGCGTCTGGCCATGGCCGGCGGCCTAACTCTGACGAAAACGCCATTAGGCACTAACCTAATGACCCCCTGGCTCCATGACAGGTGGGGCCAGCCCCTGTTAATTTTTGGTTTAGGTTAAACCTAATCAGTAATTAGCATTGTTTCACTGACATGCGGGTCCCGCATGTCAGGTTTGACTCTGGTGAAGTCTGTTGACTTGCTGGCGTCACACTAATGTCAGGCTGACGCTGTAAATCATTTTCTGAATTAAAGATAATCCAGGAAATTCCAGAAATAGTATAAACTTCTAAAAATCATAGTAATTCAACCGTAACTCCAAATGAAATAATTTATATATGAAAAATTATCAGAAAAATCCAATCTATCCATCTGTCTCATTTTCATGCATGTTAGAACAACTTATGACTACTGTTTAGGACAATTCAATTAAATTACATTTAAGAAATTACATATGGAGTTTGAATTTGAATCTTTGATTCAAACCAACTTCATTTAATCTGGTTGCTAGTTGCATTAGCTCAAATCACATCATATTGCCATGACACATTCATGCATCATATTGTCGCATTGCATTGATTGTGTTCTTCCTTGTTTGCCGGTGTTTGTCCCCTCTCAATAGGCGTGGTTCCGACGATGTGATCGATGACACCGATGAAGATCTATACTATCTTCAAAAGTGCCAGGCAAGCAAAACCCCCTTGTTCATTCCGATACAATCCCACTCTCTCGCTCCTGCTCTCTTTTACTGCATTAGGACAACAACATTGCAACTGTTATGTGCTGCGGTAGCTGAACCCCTTTATCCTCTGCATGACCTGTCATTGCCACAGTAAATAGATGAAACGTTCCTTGTTTGAGCCCTGTTGTGCCTACTCATTCATGCTTGTTTGTCATGCCTGCTACTGCTTAGAGTTGAGTCAGGTCTGATTCATCTGGGATGAATCAGAGGTGTGTGAACATGTCCTACTGTGTGTGAACTAAGTGTGTGAACACGATTTGGTAAAGGTAGCGGTGAGAGGCCATGTAGGACTACATGGTGGGTTGTCTCATTGCAGCCGTCCTCGGGAACTGAGTTCTGTGTTTGTGATCCATGAACAGTTACTACCACACATTGGGTTCCGGTAACTCGGTCCCTCTCGGCTTATTAATCAACTTGATCTCTGTCCAGGAGTTGCAACTAGTTTCTGGTGTTTGTAGGTAGTGTTAGTAGTCTACCAAGTGGCACCCGGTACAGGTGGGCTTGGGACAGACTAGGCACCGTGGCACGGTGTACCAAGCGTAGATCCACCCGTCGAGGTGGGCTTGGGAACCCTGCTCACATCGTTTGGGGCCGTGAGCGACACCCCGGCCAAATCTCCTAGCGGATGGAACCCGAATAGGCGATAAACCTGGACGAGAGACTTGTGTGGTTAGTCAGGTCGTGGTCGACTCCCTCGCCAGGCTTCCGCTTGAAGGTTGCCGAGATACACGAGGTGTACATAGCGGTAAGTGGCGAGAGCGTGTGTGAAGAAGTACACCCCTGCAGGGTTAACACCATCTATTCGAATAGCCGTGTCCGTGGTAAAGGACTTCTGGGTTGCCTGTACAGTTCATAGACAAGTGAAAGTGGATACTCTAAAATGCGCAAGATAAGTGTGAGTGCTATGGATGGCGTTCTCGTAGGGAGACGGGAGTGGATCCATAGTGGTGTATTGATATGGTGAATATGTGGACTCGTGTGCGCCACCTCAAAAAAGTTACTTGCAGTCGTAGTTCAGGTTAGCCACCGAGTCAAAGCTGGCTTGCTGCAGTTAAACTCCACCATCCCCTTTGCTAACAATGATGCATATGTAGTTAGATCTGATGTAAGTCTTGTTGGGTACATTTGTACTCACGTTTGCCTATTTTATGTTTTTGCAGAGAGACTCAGTCTCGCTATTAGTTCTGCGTGGACTTCGACGTTTAGCTTGTTACCTCAGCTACTATCTTGTGCCCTCGGCAAGATCTAGTAGATAGTCAGGGTTCTCAGCCTTTTTCATTTGTAGATGTCTGTACTCAGACATGTTAAGCTTCCGTTTGTGTTTTCACTGGTATGCTCTGAATGCTGGGTCATGAGATCCATGTTTGTAATATCTCGCTCCTCGGAGCCTATTGAATAAAATACTTGAGTTGTAGAGTCATGTTGTGATGCCATGTTGTATTTGCACATATCGAGCATATTGTGTGTATGTTATTGAAGTGCTTGGTGTGTGTGGGATCTGACTATCTAGTTGTTTATCCTTAGTAGCCTCTCTTACCGGGAAATGTCTCCTAGTGCTTCCACTGAGCCATGGTAGCTTGCTACTGCTACGGAACACTTAGGCTGGCCGGCATGTGTCCTTCTTCGTTCCTGTGTCTGTCCCTTCGGGGAAATGTCACGCGATGAATACCGGAGTCCTGTTAGCCCGCTACAGCCCGGTTCACCGGAGTCCTGCTAGCCCAGTGCTACAGCCTGGATTCACTCGCTGATGACCGACACGTTTGATGACGGGTCATGGATGCTTGTCCCTGTAAGTTTGTGCCACTTTGGGTTTACGACTAGCTATGTCAGCCCGGGCTCCTTATCATATGGATGCTAGCGACACCATCATTACGTGTGCCAAAAGGCGCAAACGGTCCCGGGCAAAGGTAAGGCAACACCCGTGGGAATACCGTGCGTGAGGCCGCAAAGTGATATGAGGTGTTACATGCTAGATCGATGTGGTATTGAGTCGGGGTCCTGACAGTTTTGTTATCAGAGCTTGACTGCCTGTAGGATTACCAAGCCAAACTGGTCGAAGTTGAGTCTAGAAATTCTTTAGTTATGTAAGGGAATTGATTGTGGTTGGAACGTAAGGCTCTTTTTACTCCTTATACCTTATGGCCTTCTGATCTGAGTCATCCTATGTTTCCTACGGGGTTAAGGAACCAGGCTTTCTCTTCTTTCTATTAGGATCACGTGTTACTAATCCGTAGACCTATAGGATTGATCATTCTAAGCTTCAATTCAGTTCCTGCTACTCCTGTGTATTCATAGCTGGCCTCAGAATCTTGATATTGTGATGATCGAGTGGTTATGCCACCATTTTTGTAGCATGTCTCAAATCTTTTCGAGCATTTACAGCCGTTATGCTGTCCGAGTCATCCCAAGTTTCTAAATAGTCTAATGCATTTGCAGATCCCCCTTTCCATTTCTGATGTTTCTTTAGGCCAGGTTAATCACACTAACTACTGAGTTGAGGTACTCTATGGCCTCAACGTATATGTTGGAGCTATTATCATGACCCTAGAAGTCTTATAGAACTATATAGTAATCTAGCCATGTTTAGTGTCCCAGTGTCATGATTCTGGCCATTATTCTCGAAAGCATCCCGTGATGCCACTTAGTAGTAGGTATTCTACTCCTGGGTTTTGAACCCGAGATTCACCCTACTTACCTCATGTTGATAGCGTTTGCTAGTTCCTTTAGGACATTAGTAACCTTTGCAATAGTCCTCGAGGTTCGTGGTATTTCCTTCTTCCAAACACTATGAACCGCTTCTGGCACAAGTTCTTAGAACCGAAGGATCACCACCAGAGTGCTCTTGACGGGTTCTCCATTCTATATTGTGACTCTGCCAGTTCAACCTTTCTGCATGGGTTATCCGGAAGAAATATGTTGAACTCGTTCGACATGCTAGTCCATGCATCCACAACTTAGAAAATCATATGTTCTTTTGAGTTGTCCCTCTTTAGTTGTATTCCGGCCTTTATCTATCAGTTGATAGTCAAGAGTATGCGTGCATTCGTTCATCGATGCCTATTACTCTTGTGGTCCGTCAAGCCATTCTATTCCAGGATGACTAGGAGAAACAAACTCTAGTACCTCATCCATATCCAGGATTGGGTCAAAGTAGTTGTACTCCGCAGATCAAACTGCAACTCCAGATTTTGTTCTGTTCTACCTTGGAGTATTACCATCTTTATATCAAGAATGTCATGGGAACTGCACACCATCCTATGAACTCTTGATACAGTGATACTTCTTGCCATCATTGTTCATTCCTCGGTTCCGTGTTCTTGTAATCAGAATGCCGACAAGTGAATCGTGATGTGTGAAACCAATACTCCTAGCAACTCTGTTGCTTGGTAGTTAATGGACAATATTCTCATTCCTAGCGTGTTGGTTATTGAATCATCATCCTAAGATTGATCATGCTACCTAGTCCTTATTTCTGGTGCACTCTTCGATCAATGAGTTAGGATTTTGTCAAACCCCTGCTCTGTTGATCATACCGTCTTGCCTTGAGAAGCAAGATTGTTCTCGAGCTTAGTAACATACCGGTGGTTCATGATTTTCCGAATATCTTCTCAGAAGTATCACCAGGTCGTCACCTGACCGCTATGTTGAGTTCGTGATCAAGTTGGTTTCTTGTAAACCACCCATTTCTCCAAGAATCTGTGTTGGATACCCCTACGCTAGTTGGTTAAGCTAAACAACAACTTGGAGAGTTGGAAGATGAAAGCTTGTCCGACTTAGTTCATTTTAAGGGATATCTTGTATGTGTGTTGAAGAAAGTTGATATCCTCATCGACTGACCCTCGTGATCAGTTAATGGACCTATAATTTTATCCAACCTTTGATTTGAGTATGGGCTATCATCAAATCAAACCAGAACCAATGATATTCATAATGTTGTCTTACTCGTGGTTGTTTCCTCGAGCATACACCATTATATCTCTTGGGTCTGACGAATGTTATCACCATGTTCACCTAATTATGGAATTCCATTGTTATGGAAATCTGGATGGATGGTTGTTGAGCTCATCGATAAAAATTCTTACCTTCTCCATGATTTTGTTGGACATTAAGCTAGTATTGGAAACTTTTATAAGCATTATCTTCATGTCCCGTGCATGAAGCATATGTTCGGATGAAAGAAGTGACCTCCTCTAATTCATGTGCATTTGATGCAAGTAGCCGCCGTGAATTCGAGAAAGTCAATGTTGCCTCCTCTAGAACCATCTCAAGTCAGTCATGCATGTGCGAAGTATGCTATGGTTTGATAGGCTCGCTACCTCCATTCTATTTGTGTCCCAGCACACCAAGCCACTGATTGACTTGTTCTAGGTAAAGAAGTCTAATTTAAGTGCACAAGACTCCGATATCCTCGATGATGGTTCCCAACCTGAACCCGGTAGTGTTTTATTATAAGACTACCATGTGGTCATGTTTGTCTGTGACAGCATGTTCACATGTGTGTAGCAGAACCAACTCATGTTTTGGAGCTTTCTATCGTAGTTCATTCCCTGAGAATCCCGCAACGCCATCTCGTCGATTTGTGTTGCAAACTTTCATTTTTCTTCCTAGACTCGATGAGTCTGGATTATTCTGACACCAACCAGATCTGAATCTCAGGCAGATATGATGGTTGGAACATTTCCCAAGAAACTATAATACTGGTCTCACCGTAACGGTAAAGTGGATGTCATGGCCAACACACCCAACCGGAAGACCTATTATTGTAGTATCTTGTTGAGGAAGTTGGCCACCTCCCCATAAGGATTTCGTAGGATTACTCCCTAGTTGTTCCTTATGGATTTTTGTGCTTCCAAAGTCCGACCTTTTACTTGATGTTCTAGATACAAACCATATCTATAAATGGGTTGCGCTAGCACATCAAGGAGAACATTAAAAGCGTAGTGCTAAATGTCTCTCGGTCGATCATTCAGATTTCGTCGCTTGGCCTCGCTAAGGTGAAATCTGAGAAGGTGTTATCTCCTTTTGCATCTGCATCGTCCATCACCATTCATCATGGTGGTATGTTGTGTTGCCAGGATCCTTGACACGGATATTGGTAAAACCTTGATGAATAAGGAAATTCTCAAGTTCTTGAGAGCATGGGCAAGTGCTAGGTTTTATCGTCGGCGTTAATTGCATAGTGCTCTCAGTTTCCTCGTCTATGCTATAACCTTTTCAAACAGTGGACTCACTCACCACTGTTGAGCTTCTCCCCAGTTACTAAAATCATCCCTTGTGTTGTTTTCAACAAGGTAACCCACATCGTCTATTCTAGTCCGAGTATGCCATTCTACCGAACTCCCTCCAAACAATCGCTCGAGAATTGCCCTAGGCTGGTTTAGAGAGTCTCAATGACCTCTATACCAAAGGTAATTCTTTTTGCCACTTAAGGTAATAATCTACGAATCACCCTCCTCCAGGATGTCTCGCTGAGGTATCATGGCAATTCAACTCCTCGCTACGTTGACAACCGTTCAGCACCGTCGTAAGCGTGGAATTGTTGTCTACCTAGTGAACCCTCATCATCTGTTCCACTCCATTCCTCTAGATGTGTGCTTCGTGTCTCAGCTCGAGAGATGTTGCTATGTCTCATTCCGTGAGTTAATCCTGAGTTGATCGAACTTCGAGAAGATCGATCCTTCTAGAGTTTTCTTCTCCTCTCGTTGTCATGTCGATTGGAGTTCTCGGAGCAAGACATCAAGATCAAGATGGTGATTGAGTCAACATCCTTATGAAGTGCAACCTGGATCGTGAAGATCTTGTTAGCTTGTGTCCCTCTATCTTCTTATCTCACATCTTGAATCTCGGGACGAGATTCTTGTTTAGTGGGGGCGAGTTGTCACATCCCTAGCTTCTGGTATTGCACTAGGCTAGCTTCATGTGTGCATCATGTTTAATTTTTGCTTAAACTTGAAATGGGGATGTTCAAACCCTAGCATTAAATCAACTCAACTAGGGTGGATTAAAATCTTTTTCAATAAACCCAAAAAGTTCCTAAGAAAAGTTCATGATTTCTGGTTAAGGTGGAAACCTCTGCCAAAAATGATGAATATATTCTTAGATCATTTTTGGATTCTTGAATTAAATCATATTGTATTTGACTTTGGAGATTTAAACACTATAAATAATTTAAATGCTCAAATAATGTTGGAATTATTTGTGGGACACTGAAATAATTCAGAAAGTGCTCATGAATATTTTCAGGGTTTATAAAATTGATTTGGTTTTTAAAACTGGATCAAAAACAAACTACAAAAATAGAAAACTGAAACAAAAGAAAGAGAAAGAGAGAGGAAACTTACCTGGCGCTCACTTGGCAGCACACCTGGCCGGCCCGACTAGCCCAGCCCGCCACCGCTACCCCCTTGTCGTCTTCCTCCCCCGCTAGAAGGACGGAGGCGCGTGGCCGCCCCGCGCCGGCCACCTCCTCCCTCCCTGCCTTCCTGGCTGCCTCCTCATCGCCCTGGACTCCCTCCACGATGCCACGCGACCCCCCTGACGCTCTCTCGCTCTCTAGTTCTCTCTCCCCCTCCCTCCTCTGCTTTCTCTCCCCATGGCCGAGCATGCCCACCGCCACCGACGCCGTTCGCCGCGGCCAGAGCCACTGCCCCGCCTCTCCGTCGTGTCTAGAAGAACCGCCCCATTGCCCTACTCATCCTCGCCGAGCCGCGCGGGTCGGGACGCCCTGCTTCATCCTGAACGATGCCGTCTTCTACCGTGGGATCCAGCGATCGTCGTCGTCGCTCCGTCGTCTGCAGGCCTTCCCAACCCCGCTGAATACTTCAATCGATGCGCTGTGAGCCCCCGGTAATTTCCCCCCTAATCCCTCCTCCGTTTGATTGCCGTAGCCTCCGCCCCTTGCTAATAGCAGCCGCCACCGCACGGGCTCGTCGTCGGCGAAACCCCGGTGACCATTTGGTCACGGGCGTGCACCCGTTATGCTTGCCGCGACCCATAGAGCCCCTCCAGCATCTCCGCTCCCTCGTCGCAGCAACGCCGAACCCGACCGCACCCGAGCTCCGGCCGCCGCTCACAAGCTCGCCGTCGTCGGTTCCGGCCACCACAGGCACGGCCACCACCACCGTTCGACGCGCGCCAGCGAGGGCTCTCCAACGAGCCCAAGCACACCTCGAACCGAGCCCTGTGGGCGTTTCCCGAACACCTCCGCCGCGTCTGGCCATGGCCGGCGGCCTAACTCCGGCAAAAACGCCATTAGGCACTAACCTAATGACCCCCTGGCTCCATGACAGGTGGGGCCAGCACCTGTTAATTTTTGGTTTAGGTTAAACCTAATCAGTAATTACCATTGTTTAAGTGACATGCGTGTCCCGCATGTCAGGTTTGACTCTGGTCAAGTCTGTTGACTTGCTGGCATCACACTCACGTCAGGCTGACGCAGTAAATCATTTTCTGAATTAAAGATAATCCAGGAAATTCCAGAAATAGTATAAACTTCTAAAAATCATAGTGATTCAACCGTAACTCCAAATGAAATAATTTATATATGAAGAAGTATCAGAAAAATCCAATCTATCCATCTGTCTCATTTTCATGCATGTTAGAACAACTTATGACTACTGTTTAGGACAATTCAATTAAATGGCATTTAAGAAATTACATATGGAGTTTGAATTTGAATCTTTGATTCAAACCAACTTCATTTAATCTGGTTGCTAGTTGCATTAGCTCAAATCACATCATATTACCATGACACATTCATGCATCATATTGTCGCATTGCATTGATTGTGTTCTTCCTTGTTTGCCGGTGTTTGTCCCCTCTTGATAGACGTGGTTCCGACGATGTGATCGCTGACACCGATGAAGATCTATACTATCTTCAAAAGTGCCAGGCAAGCAAAACCCCCTTGTTCATTCCGATACAATCCCACTCTCTCGCTCCTGCTCTCTTTTACTGCATTAGGACAACAACGTTTCAACTGTTATGTGCTATGATAGCTGAACCACTCTATCCTCTGCATGTCCTATCATTGCCACAGTAAATAGATGAAACCCACTAGTATGAGTAGGAGTTGTTTGAGCCCTGTTGTGCCTACTCATTCATGCTTGTTTGTCATGTCTGCTACTGCTTAGAGTTGAGTCAGGTCTGATTCATCTGGGATGAATCAGAGGTGTGTGAACATGTCCTACTGTGTGTGAGCTAAGTGTGTGAACACGATTTGGTAAAGGTAGCGGTGAGAGGCCATGTAGGAGTACATGGTGGGTTGTCTCATTGCAGCCGTCCTCAGGAACTGAGTTTTGTGTTTGTGATCCATGAACAGTTACTACCACACATTGGGTTCCGGTAACTCGGCCCCTCTCGGCTTATTAATCAACTTGATCTCTGTCCAGGAGTTGCAACTAGTTTCCGGTGTTTGTAGGTAGTGTTAGTAGTCTACCAAGTGGCACCCGGTACAGGTGGGCTTGGGACAGACTAGGCACCATGGCACGGTGTACCAAGCGTAATCCACCCGTCGAGGTGGGCTTGGGAACCCTGCTCACATCGTTTGGGGCCGTGAGCGACACCCCGGCCGGATCTACTTGCGCATGGAACCCGAATAGGCGATAAACCTGGACGAGAGACTTGTGTGGTTAGTCAGGTCGTGGTCGACTCCCTCGCCAGGCTTCCGCTTGAAGGTTGCCGAGATACACGAGGTGTACATGGCGGTAAGTGGCGAGAGCGTGTGTGAAGAAGTACACCCCTGCAGGGTTAACACCATCTATTCGAATAGCCGTGTCCGTGGTAAAGGACTTCTGGGTTGCCTATACAGTTCATAGACAAGTGAAAGTGGATACTCCAAAATGCGCAAGATAAGTGTGAGTGCTATGGATGGCGTTCTCGTAGGGAGACGGGAGCGGATCCATAGTGGTGTATTGATATGGTGAATATGTGGACTCGTGTGCGCCACCTCAAAAAAGTTACTTGCAGTCGTAGTTCAGGTTAGCCATCGAGTCAAAGCTGGCTTGCTGCAGTTAAACTCCACCATCCCCTTTGTTAACAATGATGCATATTTAGTTAGATCTGATGTAAGTCTTGCTGGGTACATTTGTACTCACGTTTGCCTATTTTATGTTTTTGCAGAGAGACTCAGTCTCGCTATCAGTTCTGCATGGACTTCGACGTTTAGCTTGTTACCTCAGCTACGATCTAGTGCCCTCGGCAGGATCTAGTAGATAGTCAGGCTTCTCAGCCTTTTTCATTTGTAGATGTCTGTACTCAGACATGTTAAGCTTCCGTTTGTGTTTTCACTGGTATGCTATGAATGCTGGGTCATGAGATCCATGTTTGTAATATCTCGCTCCTCGGAGCCTATTGAATAAAATACTTGAGTCGTAGAGTCATGTTGTGATGACATGTTGTATTTGCACATATCGAGCATATTGTGTGTATGTTATTGAAATGCTTGGTATGTGTGGGATCTGACTATCTAGTTGTTTATCCTTAGTAGCCTCTCTTACCGGGAAATGTCTCCTAGTGCTTCCACTGAGCCATGATAGCTTGCTACTGCTCCGGAACACTTAGGCTGGCCGGCATGTGTCCTTCTTCGTTCCTGTGTCTGTCCCTTCGGGGAAATGTCACGCGATGAATACCAGAGTCTTGTTAGCCCGCTACAGCCCAGTTCACCGAAGTCCTGCTAGCCCAGTGTTACAGCCTGGATTCACTCCCTGATGACCGACATGTTGGATGTTGGGTCATGGATGCCTATCCCTGTAAGTTTGTGCCACTTTGGGTTTACGACTAGCCATGTCAGCCCGGGCTCCTTATCATATGGATGCTAGCGACACCATCATATACGTGTGCCAAAAGGCGCAAACGGTCCCGGGCCAAGGTAAGGCGACACCCGTGGGAATACCGTGCGTGAGGCCGCAAAGTGATATGAGGTGTTACATGCTAGATCGATGTGGCATTGAGTCGGGGTCCTGACATGTATATAGGCATCAAGTCCGTGACAAGTAGATCGAAACGGTTCTCCATCTACTACTATTACTCCACACATCGACCGCTATCCAGCATGCATCTAGAGTATTAAGTTCATAAGAACAGAGTAACGCATTAGGCAAGATGACATGATGTAGAGGGATAAACTCAAGCAATATGATATAAACCCCATCTTTTTATCCTCAATGGCAACAATACAATACGTGCCTTGCTGCCCCTGCTGTCACTGGGAAAGGACACCGCAAGATTAAACCCAAAGCTAAGCACTTCTCCCATTGCAAGAAAGATCAATCTAGCAGGCCAAGCCAAACTAATAATTCGAAAAGACTTGCAAAGATAACTAATCATACATAAAAGAATTCAGAGGAGATTCAAATATTTCTCAAAAACCCACAATTCATCGGATCTCGACAAACACACCGCAAAAAGAGTTACATCAAATAGATCTCCAAGAAGATCGAGGAGAACTTTGTATTGAGATTCAAAGAGAGAGAAGAAGCCATCTAGCTAATAACTATGGACCCGAAGGTCTATGGTAAACTACTCACAATTCATCGGAGAGGCTGTGGCGTTGATGTAGAAGCCCTCCGTGATCGATTCCCCCTCCGGCGGAGCGCCGGAAAGGGCCCAAGATGGGATCTCACGGGTACAGAAGGTTGCGGCGGTGGAAATAGGGTTTCGTGGTGCTCCTGGATGTTTTTAGGGTATGTGGATATATATAGGCGAAGGAAGTCGGTCAGGGGAGCCACGAGGGGCCCATGAGGGTGGGGGGCGCGCCCACCCCCTAGGGCGCGCCTCCCTGCCTCGTGGCTTCCTTGTTTGCTTCTTGACATCCAGTCCAAGTCTCCTGGATTGCGTTCGTTCCAAAAATAACTCTCCCGAAGGTTTCATTCCGTTTGGACTCCGTTTGATATTCCTTTTCTGCAAAACACTGAAATAGGCAAAAAACAACAATTTGGGGCTGGGCCTCCGGTTAATAGGTTAGTCCCAAAATAATATAAAGTTCTTAGTAAAGCCCATTAAACATCCAAAACAGGTACTATAATAGCATGGAACAATCAAAAATTATAGATACGTTGGAGACGTATCACCTGCTTTCGGACCTTCTGCTTGATGAGACGGGCATGAGGACAGACAACAAGGTGGTTCTTGATTACCTCTTTGGGAACGTCGGGGATGTCAGATGGTTGCTAGGCAAACACATCAACATTCACCCGCAGGAAGGCAATGAGCGTGCTTTCCTATTTGTCATCAGGAGTGGCACTAATGGTGAAAGCACCATCAACGCCATCCTGCCTTGCCGGAACCTTTTTCGTCATAGGGGGAACAACCTAGGATCTTTTGCTAGTAGAATTTGGCCAGGGACGGACGGCCAAGGATCCTATTGAATGGCAGGGAAGCTCAACGACATCAAACACAATCTTCTCAGTCCTGAAATTTATTTCCCTGCCATATGTCACCGGCAAGATGATCTTTCCCTTCGGCTGGCTCTTTCCTTGGTTGATACCCTGGAAAGTGACAGTATTCTTCAGATCCTCACCAGGAATTTGGAGCTTCTTAAGCACGTCGGGGGAAATCAAATTCAACCCTACCCCACCGTCAACCAACATCTTAGAGACCTTGAGGTTGCGGATTGTTGGTGAGACCAACAACGGCAGGCATCCAACCATAGTAGTGCGATCGGGATGATCCTCAATGTCAAACATGGTGGGCGTGTGGGACCACTTAAGTGGCTCATGAGCGCTTGCTACCGGTTCAGCCGCATTAACCTCACATGCCCACTGTTTGAGTTGGCCATGAGAGGAGTGCAAAGATGCACCCCCGTCAATGCACATTGCCTCCATAGCTTTCTGAAACCCCTGCTCGCTAGTATCGTCATCCTCTTCTTCACTTTCATCTTCATTTCCCTTTTTCTCATGGCCCCTAGTGGGTTTTTCCTTCTGCTGATCAACTTTGCCATGATGACCATTACAGCCACCGCGTCCTTTCCCACCAGTGCTATTCTATCCTCTCTCTTTATCGCGCCTTTCATATTCAGCCTTCTGCTTTTCCACCAACTGCTCCACTTGCTTGCAGTCCTAGAGATCGTGACCCTTGGTCCTATGGATCTTGTAGTACGACCTATCAGACTTGCCGGTTTTCTCAGCAGCCGCTGCTGCCCGGCAGTTAGCACAAGTAGCAACCTCCTTGTCGGGCGTCTCAGTTTTTTGCTTTCTTGCTGGCACTAAGATTTCCAAAGCTCTCGACGGCCATAATTGCCTTCTCCTTATGCTTTTGTTATGCTTTCTATCCTTCTTCGTAGGGGTGGTAGTGTCGTCATCGTCTTCCGAATTGATTTTGACACCAACCTCTTCCCCGAGAAGTCTTCTCCCTTCTTCAGCATGAGCGCACTTGTCCGCTAACCTATAGAGTTCGCTGACGGTCTTGGGCAACCAAACATTCATCTTGGCCCGCATCTTGTGGTTGCGCACATTCGTGTGGAATGTGGCGATCACAGTTGCCGGGTGTATCTTTGGGATGTTGCGGTGTACTTGGCTAAACCACTGTAAATACTTGCGTAAACTTTCTCCTTCTTTCTGTAGAAGGGTTTGCAAATCACTGGGTTGCTCCGGTTCTTGATGGCCACCTGTGAAGGTGCCCACAAACTCGTTGCACAAGTCTGGCCAGGAGGAAACAGAGTCCTCCGGCAAATGCATTAGCGAAGACCTCACATTAGACTTGAGGGCCAACAGGAAATAGTGGGCGAGCACTTTATCATCTCTTCCCCCGACAGCTTAAACGGTGATCGTACAGATGCCCGAAAACTCTGTCGGGTTCAGCTTTCCATTGTACTTCTCCAGTAGGTCAGGTTTGAAGGTGCAAGAGGATGACCAATGGACTTGTCGCAGCTCACGGGTGAAGGCGGGGCACCCTACCTCATAAGGTAGGTACCCGCCAGCACCAGGCACGGTCTTATCGATACAAGGTCCAATACCCATATCTGATTGACGACGTTTCTCATGATGCCGCTCGATGGTGACGCGGGTGTCCTCCTTCCTCTTGTCCTCAACACTAGATGATGATCTTGCTGGAGTCGCAGGTCAGATGAAGCCATCGATGCCTCATCATGATCATCATTGCCTTGGGATTGCTGAGCTCGTCGTGGTTGCCCTTGGGCGGGCTGCCGCAGAGGAGACTGCACCATAGGTGTAGTCCTCTCAATGTGGCCGCCAGTGGAGGCCGTCGGTGTCGTCTGCGGGTGCTTCAAGGGCTCCGCATGCCATGACTTGTCGGCTTCGGCAAACCCAATAAGGCTCTGAATGGTAGCTCTCCATTCATCCATCTTGTCTGCTGTTGGAGGAAAGTTCAACAATAGTTCGGCTCTCGCCATGGCTTCGGCTGCCGTCTCTGGCATGGCGTGGGAGGCGGAGCGTGGCACCGCTTGACTCCTAGACGAGCTAGAGGGAGCGTTACCATGCCCTTGTCGCCTCGGACCAATCACAAGAGCAATTTGGCGCAGCTGAGGCTATTCGAGATGGCCAGCATCTTGATCAGCTGGGCCCTTTCCATGTGGACGCGGTTGAGGAGGATCGATGACGCCGCTCGGGGTCTTGTCTCGCTTGCCCCGCGCGAGATGGAGCGTTGCTACTTCTTGAGCTTGCGTTGGTTTTTCCCTTCAAGAGGAAAGGGTGTTGTAGCAAAGTAGAGATAAGTATTTCCCTCAGTTAATAACCAAGGTATCAATCCAGTAGGAGATACAAGCAAGTCTCCAATCTATGTACCTGTACAAACAATCAAACACTTGCACCCAACACGATAAAGGGGTTGTCAATGCCTTAACGGTCACTTGCAATGGTGAGATCTGATAGAGATAGATATAAAATATTTCTAAAATGTAAAACAAAATAAAAGTAAATAAAATTCAACAAGGTATTTTTGGGTTTTTTTGGTTTATAGATCTGAAAATATATGATGGAAAATAGGCCCCGGGGCCATAGGTTTCACTAGATGCTTCTCTCGTGAAGGATAATAATATGATGGGTGAACAAATTACTGTCGAGCAATTGATAGAAAAGCGCAAAGTTATGATGATATCCAAGGAAATGATTATGAATATGGGCATCACGTCCCTGTCAAGTAGACCGAAACGATTCTGCATCTACTACTATTAGTCCACATATCGACTGACTCCTGCCTGCATCTAGAGTACTAAGTTCATAAGAACAGAGTAACGCCTTAAGTAAGATGACATGATGTAGATGGATAAACTCAATCCATATGATGAAAACCCCATCTTTTTACCCTTGATGTCAACAATACAATACGTGCCTCGCTACCCCTACTGTCACTTGGTGAGGACATCGCAAGATTGAACTAAAAACTAAGCACCTCTTCCATTGCAAGAAATACAAATCTAGTTGGCCAAACCAAACCGATAATTTGAAGAGAAATACAAAGATATCAAATCATGCATATCAGAATTTAGGGAAGATTCAAATAATATTCATAGATAGACTGATCATAAATCCACAACTCATCGGATCTCGACAAACACACTGCAAAAGAATATTACATTGGATAGAACTCCAAGAACATCGAGGAGAACATTGTATTGAGGATCAAAGAGAGAGAAGAAGTCATCTAGCTACTAGCTATGGACCCGTAGGTCTATGGTAAACTACTCACACTTCATCGGAAGGGCAATAGAGTTGATGTACAAGCCCACCGTGATCGAATCCCCCTCCGGCAGAGTAACGGAAAAGGCCTCCAAATGGGATCTCACGAGGTCAAAGATCTGCGGCGACAGAAAAAAGTATTTTGGTGGACGCTTCTGGACGTTTGGGAATATTTCTAAATTTACAAGCCAAAGATTAGGGTTGGAGGACTCCCATGGGGCCCACAAGCCAGGGTGGCGCCCCCCTAGGGCGCGCCCTGAGGGCTTGTGGAGCCCTCGGGACTCTTCTGACTTCCTCTCCAAGTCCTACGTGTGTCTGTCCTTTGGGAATATTTCTAAATTTACAGGCCAAAGATTAGGGTTGGAGGACTCCCATGGGGCCCACAAGCCAGGGTGGCGCCCCCCTAGGGCGCGCCTTGAGGGCTTGTGGAGCCCTCAGTACTCTTCTTACTTCCTCTCCAAGTCCTACGTGTGTCTTTTGGTCCAAGAAAAATCATCATAAAGTTTTATTCCGTTTGGACTTCGTTTGATATTCCTTTTATGTAAAACTCAAAAAACGAGGAAACAAAAAGTGGCACTAGGCTCTGGGTTAATAAGTTAGTCCCAAAAATAATATAAAATGGCATATTAACGCATATAAAACATCCAAAACAGATAATATAATAGCATGGAACAATAAAAAATTATAGATATGTTGGAGACGTATCAAGCGTGCGTCCCGTCGTGGCCCCTCTGGACGGTGCTGCAAATGGGACGTGAAGAAGACGGAGGACATACTTGCTACACATTTCTTTTGGCCAAAGATGAGACGGGATGTTGAGCGTTTTGTTGCTCGCTGCACTACACGTCAAAAAGCTAAGTCACGACTCAATCCTCATGGTTTATATATGCCTTTGCCTGTACCCAGTGTTCCTTGGGAGGATATATCTATGGACTTTGTTTTAGGTTTACCTCGAACAAAGAAAGGGAGGGATAGCATACTTGTTGTCATGGATAGATTTTTGAAAATGGCACACTTTATACCATGTCATAAAAGCGATCATGCTTTTAATTTTGCTGATTTGTTCTTTCGGGAAATTATTCGCTTGCATGGTGTGCCAAATACTATTGTTTCACATCGTGATACTAAATTCCTTAGCCACTTTTGGAGATGTTTATGGGCTAAGTTGGGGACTAAACTGCTTTTTAATACTAGTTGTCACCCCGAAACTGATGGACAAACTGAAGTAGTCAATAGAACATTGTCTACTATGCTTAGGGCTGTTTTGAAGAATAATAAGAAAATGTGGGAAGAATGCTTGCCTCATATTGAATTTGCTTATAATCGTTCATTGGATTCTACTACTAAGATGTGCTCTTTTGAAATTGTGTATGGTTTCCTACCTCGTGCACCTATTGATTTGTTGCCTCTTCCATCTTCGGAGAAGGTTAATTTTGATGCTAAAGAATGTGCTGAATTGATTTTAAAAATGCATGAGTTAACTAAGGAAAACATTGAGCGTATGAATGCTAAATATAAACTTGCTGGAGATAAGGGTAGAAAACATGTTGTGTGTGCACCTGGAGATCTTGTTTGGTTACATTTGCGTAAGGATAGATTTCCTAATTTGCGCAAATCAAAGCTAATGCCACGTGTTGATGGTCCTTTTAAGGTGTTAGAGAAAATAAATGATAATGCATATAAACTTGAGCTACCTGCAGATTTTGGGGTTAGTCCCACTTTTAACATTGCAGATTTGAAGCCTTATTTGGGTGAGGAAGATGAGCTTCCGTCGAGGACGACTTCATTTCAAGAAGGGGAGGATGATGAGGACATCAATAACCTTGTTACACCCACAGCCCCTACTGTTACATATACTGGACTAATTACTAGAGCTCGTGCACGCCAATTAAATTACCAGGTACTTTCGTTTCTTGGTAATGATTCTAATGTTCATGAGAATATGATGCTGCCTAAATTGGATACATTTATTTTTCTTACAAATGAAGGGCCGAGCTTGGAGAAGGATGAACATTGCAGCAAGAACACGCCTGGAGTTGATGGCATGCGCAAGGGGATCAAGAACGGAGTTACAAGTGATGATTTCAGGACTTTGAAGCCACCATAAGGAGTGCATGAAACCTTGGACGAAATATACAAGATGCCACTTCATAAATTTCGTCTAGAGGCTATTCTAGGTGCTACGTCACCTTATTATTGGGCCAGGCCCATGTATTTTCGAAATACTTAAGTATAGGCTGTTTTTAGTGTCTGTATGTGTGGGGAAACAAGAGTTAGGGTTGGTTTCGGACCACTCCTCCAAGGGCCACGAAATTCCCTCCTCTTTCTCCATATATATAGCCCTTAGGGTGTCGTTTAGACTAAAAGTTCGCCATAGCTGCAACTTCGCGTACTTCGTTTGTGTTCAACGACCAGACCAAGGCGTCACAGAACCCCACCTTCATTAATAAAGCTTTCCTCTTTTATTCGCAATATCCAGATTGCAATCTCAGTTTCTTGCTTGTTCTTCGTTTGCTCGCAGGAAATAGACCCTCGTGGTCAGGTTCATCGTGCTCCGGCGTGGTCAATAACCCCTCGGAAGTTGGTTTAGCGATTGCTAAGGCGCGACGTCTTCGCACGTTCGTAGTTGGATTGTCAAAGTTGACTCCCACAGAAAACGATTGCTATCTCATCGAAACATCGGGACACCTTTGCCCCTATCAAGTGGTATCAGATTTCCAGGTTGCTCGGTAAGATTTTACAGTTTATCGTAGTTTAGATCGAGTCTGTTCTTCGTACCTACAGTCCATGAAAAAGCCACAAAAAAATTAGGGTTAGTTCATCATATCCGAAACAATCCGAGCCTTTGCATAATCTTTTTAGGGTTTTGCTTTGTTGAATTTGTGGTTGCATCGTCGTGTCAAGTTGCTGGTCTTAGCGTCTAGTCTTTTAGAGTTTCGAGTTCTGGTCATAAGTTGTCACGCCGCCACCGCACCATCATCATCGCCCCTGCCACCTACCACCACCGCTCCGAATCCATATCCATATACCACCACCAATCCGTATCCATATACCACCACCAATCCGTATCCATATACCACCACCGATCCGTATCCATATACCACCACCAATCTGTATCCATATACCACCACCGATCCATATCCATATACCACCACCGCTACCACCACCGCTGCCATATACCACCACCATATATCCACCACCAATCTGAGTTCCTTGCATATTAGGTTTGTTTTCGAGTTCCATCTAATTTCCAATTCGTCTTTCCTTGTCTGAGTAGGTTTCAGAAAAAAAAACGCACTCCGTTTAGGCCCAAAATTTTCCAAAAACGCACTTGACAAAAAAAAATTCTGGCTATCATATTTTTAGGTGTTTCTAAGCATATTGAGACAATCGCCGTTATAGAAAGTTTTTTTGACCCGTTTCCAGTTTTTGGGTCCGGGCAGTCAAAAAAAAATTGGTCGAAAAAATTTCGTGCCTATCCTGTTATCTTGACTTGGGAAGAGTTTTGAGACACTCGCCATTATAGTGATTTTCGGAAAAAAAGGAGCGCAAAAAAAAGAGCGCAAAAAAGTGTGGAAAAAATTCAGAGTGTGCTTCTCCCTTGTTTCCGTCCAGCGTCGGGATTTTGTTAGTGTTCTAGGCTCGCGTCTCTAGCACAGTCTAGCCTAGGACCAGCAGAGTACCGTCGTTGAGCGTTTATTCAACTTTCCATCTCCGCCATGGAAGATAGATGGAGAAGATAGATGGCATTGAGAAGACATTCGAAACAAAGCTTGATAGCAAGTTTAATGAATTGCTCGCGCGTTTTCCACAACCACCGTCGGCTGCACCTAATGCACCTCTACAACAACAACAACAACAACAACGACTACCTCCACGTCGCGAAACAGCCCTCCACCGAGCGAGCCGTGTCCCTCTTGCGTTGGCCAAATTGTTGATGCTGCTGTTGATACTTCTGTGGCTCCTGCTGCTGATGCGGAGGAGGATGATTATTTGGGAGATTATGAGGATGAGGTTGATCAAAATCAGAACTACGTGCAACCACCTGCACCACAACCACCAGGTCGTCCACATGCAAATAATCACAATGGTAGGGCTCTCCCTCAGGTACGAGATCATGACCATCTTCCTAAACTGAAATTGAATATTCCACCATTTGAGGGTAGATATGTTCCTGATATATATCTTACTTGGGAGTTAGAAACTGAACAATGATTTACATGTTTACAATATCCTGAGGAGAGACGGGTTGCCGCTGCTGTTTGTGGTTTCACTAGTTTTGCATGTGTATGGTGGTCTGAACATTGTAGATTATATCCTATTCCAACTACTTGGGCTGCTTTGAAAACTGCTATCCGTACTCGTTGGGTTCCACCATATTATCAACGTGAATTGCTTCAAAAGTTGCAGCGCTTAAGACAAGGGAAAAATTCTGCAGAAGAATATTATCAAGAATTACAAACTCGCATGATTAGATGTGGTATTGTTGAGGAGAATGATGCTATGCTTGCACGATTTATGGGTGGATTAAATAGAGAGATTTAGACCAGTCTAGAGTATAAGGAGTATACTAATATCACTCGTTTATTCCATCTTGCTTGTAAAGCTGAACGTGAAGTGCAGGATCGACAAGCATTGGCGCGAACTAACTTTTCTGCAGGCCGACCTTCATCATGGACACCTCGTGAATCCTCTACTTCCACTGCACCAGCACCTCCATCAGGTGCCACCTCCAGCCGTGATACAAGAAAGCAGGCACAACCACCACTATCTGCCAAGAGCGCACCTGTCGGGCCTGCACAGAACTCTTCTTCTTCCATGGCATCAACTGGGCACACAAGTGATGTTATTTGTCGTTGTTGTAAGGGAAGAGGTCATTATGCGAGAGAATGCAAATCTCAGCGCGTGATGATTGCTACTGAGGATGGTGGGTATGAGTCCGCTAGTGACAATGATGAGGAGACTTTGGCCCTTATTACACGTGAAGAACATGGTGGATATGATTCTGATCATGAGACGCAATACATGGCTCCTGAAGAAGCTGACACGTATGAATGTTTAGTTGCTCAACGTGTTTTGAGTGTGCAGGTTACACAAGCTGAGCAAAATCAGAGGCATAATTTGTTCCATACAAAGGGAGTTGTGAAGGAACGTTCTGTTCGCGTGATCATAGATGGAGGGAGTTGGAACAACTTGGCTAGCATGAAGATGTTGGAGAAGCTATCTCTCACCACAAGACCACATCCACATCCTTACTACATCCAATGGTTCAACAACAGTGGCAAGGTTAAGGTAACACGTACTGTTCATGTGCATTTTAGTATCTCTACATATGTTGATTATGTTGATTGTGATGTGGTACCTATGCAAGCATGTTCCTTATTACTTGGTATACCATGGCAATTTGATAAAAATTATGTACACCATGGTAGAAACAATCAGTATACTCTTGTTCATAAGGATAAAAATATTACTTTGCTTCCTATGACTCCAGATTCCATTTTGAAAGATGATATTAATAGAGCTAATAAAGTAAAACATGAGAAAAATAAGAGTGAAAATCAGATTGTGGCAAAAGAATTTGAGCAACAAATGAAGCCTAATAATAAACCATCTACGGTTGTTTCTGAAATTAAATTGAAAAGTGCATGTTTACTTGCCACCAAATCTGATATTGATGAGCTAGATTTTAGTAAATCTGTTTGCTATGCTTTTGTGTGCAAAGAGGCATTATTTTCATTCGAGGACGTGCCTTCCCCTTTGCCCCCTACTGTCACTAACATTTTGCAGGAGTTCGCTGACGTCTTTCCACAAGATGTGCCACCGGGATTACCACCTATTCGAGGGATTGAGCATCAAATTGACTTAATTCCCGGTGCATCGCTACCCAACCATGCACCATACCGTACCAATCCAGAGGAGACGAAGGAGATTATGCGTCAAGTATAGGAGCTGCTCGACAAAGGTTATATACGTGAATCTCTTAGTCCTTGTGCTGTTCCTATTATACTATTGCCTAAAAAGGATGGTACGTCGCGTATGTGTGTTGATTGTAGAGGCATTAATAATATTACTATTCATTATCGTCATCCTATTCCTAGGCTAGATGATATGCTTGATGAATTGAGTTGCTCTACAATATTTTCCAAAGTTGATTTGCGTAGTGGATACCATCAAATTCGTATGAAATTGGGTGGTGAATGGAAAACAGCATTTAAAACTAAGTTTGGTTTATATGAGTGGTTAGTCATGCCTTTTGGGTTAACTAATGTGCCTAGTACTTTCATGAGACTAATTAACGAAGTTTTACGTGTTTTCATTGGACGATTTGTGGTAGTCTATCTTGATGATATACTGATTTATAGCAAATCTTTGGAAGAACATTTGGAACATTTACGTGTTGTTTTTATTGCTCTACGTGATGCACATTTGTTTGGTAACCTTGGGAAGTGCACCTTTTGCACCGACCGAGTATCTTTTCTCGGCTATGTTGTTACTCCACAGGGAATTGAAGTTGATAAAGCCAAGATTGAAGCTATTGAGAGTTGGCCGCAGCCCAAAACGGTCACACAAGTGAGGAGTTTCCTTGGCCTCGCTGGTTTCTATAGGTGTTGATAGAGGCGGAGTGTCCCGATCTTTCGATGAGATGATAACTATCGCTTTGGTGGAAGTCGACTTTGACGATCCGACTACGAACGTGCGAGGACGTCGCGCCTTAGCAATCGCTAAACCAACTCCGAGAGGTTATTGATCACGCCAGAGCACGATCAACCTGACCACGAGGGTCTGTTTCCTGCGAGCAAACGAAGAACAAGCAAGAAACTGAGATTGCAATCTGAATATTGCGAATATATGTGAAGTACTGATAAAGGCGGGGATCCGTAAGCGGTCTTGGTCTGGTCGTTGGACACAAACGAAGTACACGAAGTTGCAATGGCTAACTTTTAACTAAACAAATTCCCCAAAGAAAAAGCTACTAGATGGATCTACTTATATAGGAGCAAGGGGTGGCGGCTAAGGAGGTGGGAGGACGTCCCAAGGCAGCCTAAAACTAACCCTAGGTCGTACAAGGCCAATGGGCCCAAGTGGGGTTGACGTAACACCTTTAGACTTGTAGTTTGACTCGGATTCTGGTGCAGCGTCAGATTATTTTGTCCATAACTCAACGCTCCGGATGGATTTTAAGGTGATTCCAATTGGGTTGGAAAGAGCATGAAATCTACTTTCCAACAAAAAAAGAATCACCCAATTCGGAGTCCGTATGAAAAAGTTGTTGGCGTTTTGAGTCAGGTATGTCTGTGCAGTCCGAATCTGAATCCAGAACATGAGAGACTTGGACTCTATCTTCTCTTGACCCAAAAGTGACGTGAGAGGACTTTTTGAACAGCACCTAAACTTCTCATTTTCCCTTATCTTCATATGTGGATTGTACAAATGTCCCATACACCTGCAATTAGACAAAACACAAAAGTGTGTGAAGTATGTTTGTTCTGGATAACATAAATAGATTATTGAATAGTTTGCACTAGAAATCACCTGACAAATATGCATGTATGCAATATTTTTGGTCATATCCAAGGTAGTCATGTCCTCATCATCCTCCCCTTCTTGAAAATAAAGCCGTCCTCGGCGTTGCTTAATCTGAAATGTGGCTAACAAAAGAGAGAAGGTGTACATGTTGTATATGTATATGTCATCCATTTTTACTTCCCTCGATTTTTGCATATATGACACATGAATAGATGAGTAACTTGCATAGTTCATAAAATCTAAAGCCAAAAAATTAGCACAAGAAGTAGAAGTCATGAAAATATTGCAACTCAGTTTGCACATATAAGTGAAGCTCTTATTCATTTCAAAAAATTGACAATGTTCATCATTAAACCATCCCAACATTGGTGAATAAACCTTATTTGCATCAAATTTACATGCTACAATATGCTTAAATAAGCAAACATGCAATAAGTCATTCAACACAGAATCATCACCAAGATTAGTCTTATCAAAATGATTAAACATTGATTCTTTTGCATCAACAGTTAATTCAATGGGTGCACTCAAAATTGTTGGTATTTCAGTTGTTTGATCACATGACGCATTCATGACAGTATCAAGATTCTCTAAAATAGGTGTTGTGCTCAAATCACCAGGTAACTCAACACATGATGCATTCAAGTTAAATAGGGATGCATCATTCTCATGTGAAGTTATATCATCAATACCTTTACTATTACCTTGTCGCAAAGACGTAGCTGATGTAGTTACAGACGTAGACAATGCACCATACTCTTGAGATGATGTCGCGCTCCGAGGTGGGGCTGCTCTAGTAGGTGCAATGGTGGAGGAACCAACCGGCGGTGGTGAGCATGAATTGGAATTGTAGTTGTTATAGTCACCCAATATATCATCCTGTAACTGTCTCTCAAAGGTATAAGCACGAACATACATACCAGTAATGCAACGAGGAATATACTAAAATCTTGCCTGAATATCATGGTTCAAACCACCAAAAAATCTATTCATTGTATCATCCTCAGATTCTTCTATGTCACAATGATGCATATAAGATTTGAACTCTTGGTAGTAAGCATGAACAGTGTTATTGCCTTGTTTAAATTGTTCAAATTTGCGAAGCAATTCACGACGATAGTAAGGAGGGAAAAATTGTTTTCTCATTACATCTTTCAAATCTTTCCAAGTTGTGGGTTGGTTATCAATATTTTCTTACAATGCACACTCCACCAAACAGAAGCAAAACCAGTAAATGCTCTAGTGGCAGCTCGTACTCGCTCAAGTTCAGAAAAGCCATGGTGACTAAAAACTTGTTCTACTTCAAGCTCCCAAGCTAGGTAAATAGCAGGATTAAATCTACCCTCAAATGACGGTAAAGAGCTAACCTGGCCATGTGCTTGTGTGTGTTGTCCCTACTCTCGTTATGGTGAAGATGTGTTCGTCGTCCAAGAACTTCTATCTCCGAAACCTATCATGATTAGTAGAAACAAGAAACAAAATTCGAGAATAATGTTCCTATGAACTACTAGGATGTGGTTGTAAAGTGCTCACAGTAAAGCAAATAGCAATATCTTACAAGTTCTTACCATGCGGCAGGTGGTGACAGGCAACCAGCGGTGTCAAGTAACTCTGAAGATTGTGTAAAGCGATTGCCAGGGGAACGTACGTATACACGGTGTAGATATATGTGTAGCTGGGTTGGCTATATATGGTAGCAAAAGATTAGCAATAATCAATTCAAAGATGCAATGTTGAATAAACGCTCAACGACGGTACTGTGCTGGTCCTAAGCTAGACCGGACTAGAGACGCGAGCCTAGAACACTAATGAGGTCACGACGTAGCACAACTAGCATCAATGAAGGATACTAAGTAGCTCTGGACAGCAAGATATAAGTGAAGATCACAACGGCAGTAAAGATAATGATGAAAAACAACTGCCAAGCAGGATATACAACAACTCTCTCCAACTTTCCTCTTGAATAGTTTGAGCCAATTTTCTGATAAATTTTCAAATAATGCTACTAACTCAAGCTTTCCAATGCAAAAAGAATCACTCAATTCCAAATTGATATGAGGAGTCAAAGAATTCTAAAACTGGCCTGAAAAATTGGAACAAGCTGTGTTCACGAACTTCGGAGGGCAAAAAGACCTATTTAGAAGCCGATTTTGAGGTGTCAAATATTGAACTAGCTTCTGCAACTATTTAGATGCGGCTCGTCTCTAGCTTCAATTTGAGTACTCACGGAGGCAAAACGGACTTCGTATGAGGAAGATACACCTATTTTACTGAACAGTGCGCAAAACAGATTCCAATCCGAATTCATGTACGAGATTGATTCTAGATAGATCTGATTCTTTTTTCTTCTCTCTTTTTTTTCTCACGCTTTTTTTTTCTTTTTCTTCTCTCTCTTTTTCTTTTTTTTTTCTCTCTTTTTTTTCTCCCTCTTTCCAAGACAAACGAGATAAGATGCAGATTGGATCAGGCGAAGATGTGAATGACCTCAACTATGATTATGACAATGAACAGTGCGTAGCACGTGGTGGAAATTAATGGATGGGATGGTGGACAGCGGAAGGGATAATGATGCAGCGGCGGCGTGACTAATGTGAACAGAACTCGAAACTCTAAAGGAACTAGACACTAAGACCAGCAACTGACACGACGATGCAACCGATAATTCAACTATGCAAGCAATGAATAGAAAATTGCAAAGGCTCAGACTGGCTTGGATAAAGGATGAACAGATCTAACTTTTTTATGGCTTTTTCATGGACAGTAGGTATGAATGACAGATGCGATCTAAACTATGAAAAACTGTAAAATCTCACCGAGCAACCTGAAAACTGATACCACTTGATAGAGGCGGAGTGTCCCGATCTTTCGATGAGATGATAACTATCGCTTTGGTAGAAGTCGACTTTGACGATCCGACTACGAACGTGCGAGGACGTCGCGCCTTAGCAATCGCTAAACCAACTCCGAGAGGTTATTGACCACGCTGGAGCACGATCAACCTGACCACGAGGGTCTGTTTCCTGCGAGCAAACGAAGAACAAGCAAGAAACTGAGATTGCAATCTGAATATTGCGAATATATGTGAAGTACTGATAAAGGCGGGGATCCGTAAGCGGTCTTGGTCTGGTCGTTGGACACAAACGAAGTACACGAAGTTGCAATGGCTAACTTTTAACTAAACAAATCCCCCAATGGAAAAGCTACTAGATGGATCTACTTATATAGGAGCAAGGGGTGGCGGCCAAGGAGGTGGGAGGATGTCCCAAGGCAGCCTAAAACTAACCCTAGGTCGTACAAGGCCAATGGGCCCAAGTGGGGTTGACGTAACACCTTTGGACTTGTAGTTTGACTCGGATTCTGGTGCAGCGTCAGATTGTTTCGTCCATAACTCAACGCTCCGGATGGATTTTAAGGTGATTCCAATTGGGTTGGAAATAGCATGAAATCTACATTCCAACAAAAAAAGAATCACCCAATTCGGAGTCCGTATGAAAAAGTTGTTGGCGTTTTGAGTCAGGTATGTCTGTGCAGTCCGAATCTGAATCCAGAACGTGAGAGACTTGGACTCTATCTTCTCTTGACCCAAAAGTGACGTGAGAGGACTTTTTGAACAGCACCTAAACTTCTCATTTTCCCTTATCTTCATATGTGGATTGTACAAATGTCCCATACACCTGCAATTAGACAAAACACAAAAGTGTGTGAAGTATGTTTGTTCTGGATAACATAAATAGATTATTGAATAGTTTGCACTAGAAATCACCTGACAAATATGCATGTATGCAATATTTTTGGTCATATCCAAGGTAGTCATGTCCTCATCAGGCGTTTTGTGAGAGATTTTAGCACCATTGCTGCATCTCTCAATGAGCTTACAAAGAAGGGTGTGCCTTTTGTTTGGGGTACCGCACAGGAAGAAGCCTTCACGGTATTGAAAGATAAGTTGACACATGCTCCTTTACTCCAACTTCCTAATTTTAATAAGACTTTTGAGCTTGAATGTGATGCTAGTGGAATTGGATTCGGAGGTGTATTATTACAAGATGGCAAACATGTTGCATACTTTTCTGAAAAATTGAGTGGGCCTAGTCTGAACTATTCTACTTATGATAAAGAATTATATGCTCTTGTTCGGACTTTGGAGACATGGCAACATTATTTATGGCCCAAAGAATTTGTTATACATTCTGATCATGAATCTTTGAAACATACTAAAAGTCAAGCTAAACTGAATCGTAGACATGCTAAATGGGTGGAATTCATTGAGACTTTCCCTTATGTCATTAAACACAAGAAGGGTAAAAAAATGATATTACTGATGCTTTGTCTCGTCGCTATACTATGCTTTCACAACTTGACTTCAAAATATTTGGTTTGGAGACCATCAAAGATCAATATGTGCATGATGCTGATTTTAAAGATGTAATGCAGAATTGTAAAGAAGGAGGAACATGGAACAAGTTCGTTATTAATGATGGCTTTGTGTTCCATGCTAACAAGCTATGCATTCCTGCTAGCTCTGTTCGTCTTTTGTTGTTGCAGGAGGCGCATGGAGGAGGATTAATGGGACACTTTGGCATGAAGAAGACGGAGGACGTACTTGCTACACATTTCTTTTGGCCAAAGATGAGACGGGATGTTGAGCGTTTTGTTGCTCGCTGCACTACATGTCAAAAAGCTAGTCACGACTCAATCCTCATGGTTTATATATGCCTTTGCCTATACCTAGTGTTCCTCGGGAGGATATATCTATGGACTTTGTTTTAGGTTTACCTCGAACAAAGAAGGGGAGGGACAACATATTTGTTGTCGTGGATAGATTTTCGAAAATGGCACACTTTATACCATGTCATAAAAGCGATGATGCTGTTAATGTTGCTGATTTGTTCTTTCGGGAAATTATTTGCTTGCATGGTGTGCCAAATACTATTGTTCCAGATCATGATAATAAATTCCTTAGCGACTTTTGGAGATGTTTATGGGCTAAGTTGGGGACTAAACTGCTTTGTAGTACTACTTGTCACCCCCAAACTGATGGACAAACTGAAGTAGTCAATAGAACATTGTCTACTATGCTTAGGGATGTTTTGAAGAATAATAAGAAAATGTGGGAAGAATGCTTGCCTCATATTGAATTTGCTTATAATCATTCATTGCATTCTACTACTAAGATGTGCCCTTTTGAAATTGTGTATGGTTTCCTACCTCGTGCACCTATTGATTTGTTGCCTCTTCCATCTTCGGAGAAGGTTAATTTTGATGCTAAAGAACGTGCTGAATTGATTTTAAAAATGCATGAGTTAACTAAGGAAAACATTGAGCGTATGAATGCTAAATATAAACTAGCTGGAGATAAGGGTAGAAAACATGTTGTGTTTGCACTTGGAGATCTTGTTTTGTTACATTTGTGTAAGGATAGATTTCCTAATTTGCGCAAATCAAAGCTAATGCCACGTGTTGATGGTCCTATTAAGGTGTTAGAGAAAATAAATGATAATGCATTAAAACTTGAGCTACCTGCAGATTTTGGGGTTAGTCCCACTTTTAACATTGCAGATTCGAAGCCTTATTTGGGTGAGGAAGATGAGCTTCCGTCGAGGACGACTTCACTTCAACAAGGGGAGGATGATGAGGACATCAATACAATTGTTACACCCACAGCCCCTACTATTATATATACTGGACCAATTACTAGAGCTCGCGCATGCTAATTAAATTACCAGGTACTTTCGTTTCTTGGTAATGATTCTAATGTTCATGAGAATATGATGCTGCCTAAATTGGATACATTTGTTTTGCTTACAAATGAAGGGCCTAGCTTGGAGAAGGATGAACATTGGAGCAAGAACACGTCTGGAGTTGATGGCATGCGCAAGGGGATCAAGAACGGAGTTACAAGTGATGATTTCAGGACTTTGAAGCCACCATAAGGAGTGCATGAAGCCTGGGACGAAATATACAAGATGTCACTTCATAAATTTCGTCTAGAGGCTATTCTAGGTGCTGCGTCACCTTATTATTGGGCCAGGCCCATGTATTTTCGAAATACTTAAGTATAGGTTGTCTTTAGAGTCTGTATGTGTGCGGAAACAAGAGTTAGGGTTGGTTTCGGACCCCTCCTCCAAGGGCCACGAAATTCCCCCCTCTTTCTTCATATATACAGCCCTTAGGGCGTCGTTTAGACTTTGGGTTTTGTTTAGATTAAAAGTTCGCCATAGCTGCAACTTCGCGTACTTCGTTTGTGTTCAACGACCAAACCAAGGCGTCACAGAACCCCACCTTCATCAATAAAGCTTTGCTCTTTTATTCGTAATATCCATATTGCAATCTCAGTTTCTTGCTTGTTCTTCGTTTTCTCGCAGGAAATAGACCCTCGTGGTCAGGTTGATCATGCTCCGGCGTGGTCAATAACCCTTCGGAAGTTGGTTTAGCGATTGCTAAGGCGCGATGTCTTCGCACGTTCGTAGTCGGATCATCAAAGTCGACTCCCACAGAAAACGATTGCTATCTCATCGAAACAACGGGACACCTTTGCCCCTATCACAAGGGGACGATCACGTTGCAGAAAGAGCAGAAACGGCAGGGGCAGTGCAGCAATGCACAACTCTATTTTACCCAGGTTCGGGCCGCTTTGTAGCGTAAAACCCTACTCCTGCTGTGGTGGATGGATCTGGAGGAACACAAAGACACGACGTGCTCTGGCCCGGCAAGGGTGCCTTGGTGGGAGCAGCATGTGCATACAAGTGTTGGGGGATCTAAAATTTGAACCCTTAATTAGGTTGTCTCGGGCCTCCTTTTATAGCTTAAGGGGTGACCACAGTGGCAAAACAGTCATTTTAGTGTGATTAGATAGCTAACGGTGCTTGTCATACAACTCTGGTAGTTAGGACACAGTGTGTTAAATGCACTCCTAGGTGTCGTGCTGAGGTTGAAGCCTGGCAAGCCTGCCGCGCCGTGTATCCATCTTGTCCTTATTAGCATGACACACCTCCTGGACGGGTGTCAATAAAGTAATCTCCTTCCCGCCATGTTGCCACGTGCTTGATAGGATCCACCTGGTTATTTGAGAGCTTGACACCGAACTGATAAATGACTTGGGTGCGATGCGGTGGGATGGCAACATTTTGGGAAAGGCCTGCTAGCAGGGAGCCTGGTGGGATTTGATTTTGGCGGCCCCGGCAAGCCTTGTCGGGGTGAATTAGTCTTCAAGGGTGGTCTTTACCAGGCTGGGCTCTCCTGCCCGGCAAGGGAGGCCTCCTTAAGGTGAACTCCTTTGCCCACTTGTTCTTCTTAGTGCTCTCCTTGATCTCATGAAGAGATGTTTCTCTGGCTTATCCTTTTTGTCACACAATGGTATTGGATGTATGATCGCCAGCACGCCTGTGCATGAGTTCGGGTAGCAAATGTGAGTGTTTGGTGCACCGGCAATTCCACTTTGTGAGCTTCCTCCCAACAAAATCTGCAACACCTATATGCTTGAAGCTTTCATGAACATGGGGGAAGTTGTGTTCATTTGCATCAATATATTTCTAGTCCACCCACTTCATATCACTGACTATTGGCTTATTGTCAAGCAATACAGTCTCATAGAAATCTTGTTGCTCTCGTGTGTGAAAATGATAATCGCAAGCAGTCATCCTCCTTGCAGCATATGGATCTAACAATCTCAACTGACGCAGTCCTTCCTTAGCATCATGTTCTCTGCAATAGGATGTGTGTTATCATGATCTGGGATCTTGGGTCTCAACCTCCTAAGCACTAGTGGCTCAACATCAATCTCATCTTCAAGCATTGGGGCCTTGTTCTTCTCACTAGCGGATATGTTTCTTGTAGACCTCTCAGGTGTTGGAGCATTGGGCTTGGACTTGGTGGGGGCAGCAGACTTCGTAGCATCAGACATGAGCTTGTGAGTCTTGGCAGGAGGTGCATCAGCTACTGGTTCCTCCTCATCCTCCTCATCAGCAACCATGGAGGGTTTGCTAATGACGTAAACGGTAGTCTTCCTTGACCACTTCTTCTTATTTCCCGCAGCAGCTGTCTCTGTGTCACTTGGCTCCTGAAGTGTAAATGTCATGCTTTCCCTTGGAGTTGGGGCCTTGTCTGCATTGGAGAGTGGGATTTTCCTCACATATGTTCTCTCCTTGGCACTGCCTGAAGGTGTTAAGCTAGCTGTTGTGCCATACTCTTTAGCAAGCACCACTTTCTTCTTCTCTTATGTGGCCTCACTAGCCACAAAATCCTCATCCTCATCATCTGAGGTTCTCTTCTTCCTTGTCCTTGTGGCAGCCTTGGATAGTTCTGGTGAGCTCCTCACTCCTTTATAATAGCTTTCCTCAGAACTTGACCCTTCACTGAGATCTTCATGTTGTTGTGACACATTATGGCTGTCACTAGCATCTGACATCTTGTAAGCAGACCCTGTGAATAGATTGCTATGGGCAGAGTAGATGAGTCATCACAAAAAGCAGATATTTTCATGACAATTGAGTTCAAATATTACTTTCAAGTTTTCACAAAAAGCATTTCGGATCCAACGAGTCGATAATCTCGTACCGAAGCACTCAACATAACGAAAAGACACCATTCCGGTCAGACTGAGATGTGGTTTGGTGTCTCCGAGATGCTTGGGTTTCACTAAAAACATTACTTTCAGTCTCACCGATTCATACTTCTCGGTGGCACCGAGACGTACTAGTGCAATGGCTACAGCCAAATCGGTGACTCCAAAAATTTCAATTCGGTTGGTCTGAGATGCCTTCGGCGGAAACCTAAACCTAAATTTCTTGCTCGAAACTAATCTATGAAATTGGTCTAGTGGATAGGAGTATTTCATACGTGGAAAGAATCATGGCAAATCCCTAGTGCGTTGAATATTAGAAGCACGAGGGCGCGGGATTTTTACCGTAACTTGGCGCAAATCCCCTACGACGGCAACGCTGGGAAGGAATCCCATTGACAGCGGCGGAGTCCAACGGCGAGGGCGCGCTGGACACAATGACGAAGTCCGGAGATGAGGGCGATGACAGCAGAGGGGGTATGGGAGTGAAATATTTGAGAAATTTCAAGCGTACGGGACCCGCGGGATATATATATCCAACTGCTGTAGGTGGCACCGAATGGAACAAAACGGTGGAACCGAGACATGTAACTGCGAGTGGTTACAACATATTGGTGGCTCCGAGTTGGTCTAATCGGTTACACCAAGATTTAAAACTCAGATCAATCAAACTATTTTAGTGAGTCCAAATAGGAGTGGATTGGTCACACTGAAGCAAAATTCAAGGTTTTGGAGTTCAGCCCTTTTAGATCGGTGGCTCCGAGTGCGCCTCACCTAGAGGGTCCGAAAATGACTTTTTCAATTTTTGTGATGTAGCATAAAGAGAATTTGAGACAAGAAAGCATAGATAGCTAGAGAAGGTTCTTAGGCATTCTTGTACATCCACTTGGCCAAAAAAACCCAAGATAATTAAAACAACAAATGGGTGTCCTTGAATGAAGAAAACATGCAAACCAACATGCTCACACAATAAAATGGCAATTCCAACATATTGGTGGCTCCGAGTTGGTCTAATCGGTTACACGGAGATTGAAAACTCGGATCTATCAAAATGTTTCGATGAGTACGAATAGGAGTGGATTGGTCACACTGAAGCAAAATTGAAGGTTTTGGAGTTCAGCCCTTTCAGATCGGTGGCTCCGAGTGCGCCTCACCCAGAGGGTCCAAAAATGACTTGTTCAATTTTTGTCATGTAGCATAAAGAGGATTTGAGACAAGAAGGCATAGATAGCTAGAGAAGGTTCTTAGGCATTCTTGTACATCCACTTGTCCAGAAAAACCAAGATAATTAAAACAACAAATGGACGTCCTCGACTAGGTCATCTATATATGAGTATATTAACTTAGGAGTCAAATGAGAACATTTGATGATAGGTCATACTCATTGTTTAAGCACAAGTGGGCTTACCACTTTTACGTAAAGCATTAACGTGTTCACACCAATAGAGTTGCTTTAGCTCAATTTTTAGAGCAAAGCTCCCCATAGATGTGATATCCCCCAAAGAGGGATGAACTAACCTTGGGTTTTGTTGAAGATGACTTCATGTAGATAGTGAAGATGTGGATGCTCAATGTTGATGTAGTCCATCAAGAGTTCAGAGCAATCCCTTGGAGTTTTGCACTTTCAATACCTATATCGGTTAGTCCCACAGGGAACATACAAGGATATCCATAGACATAGAGTGAATTGCACATATGATGACGTCCATGAATACATTGAGTTACCTTGTCCCTTGTCTTACCAACAAGAGGGTTTGTGACTCCATGAACTGGTGAAAGATTTGAAAGTTGGTTGCACAAGTCCTTGCCAAAATGAATATGAGTGAAGTATGTTGGCGGAGTCACCCTGAAGAACACTCTAGTTCTTCTTCTTTGGAACCCACATCAACTTGATGGGAATCCTTAGAGTTGTAGTTCAACTTGATGAAGTAGAGCTTGATGAAGTCTTGGGAACCCACTTGACCATGACTTTAGGTGTTTCCTCACATGAGTCAATCTCTTCTTGAAGCTTGTCGTTGCCGTTTAGAATGTGGTCTTGTGGTGGAAGATCATCTTGACCTTGTGTTCCCTCAAAAGAAGTGGGGTCATACTTCTCTTTTCGAGGAACAAACTTTGTCTTGGGGTATTGTTGTTTTTCCCATTAAACTCCATTGGTATTAAACTTTCATTCAAAACCAACACCTTGATTCTTCCGGTGTCTTCCTTGCTTGTGTACAGTTTCCTCAAATTGCTTACTCCCGACAAGACTCTTGTAAACACCTTTCTCTATAATTACCTTTAATAAGTTTTTTTCTTGCTCAAGTGTAACTTGGCTAAGAGAATCATTAGTGGAATCAAGAGAATTGCTAGAAGCAACTGTTGGGAATTGTTGCATGGAAAACAAAACTTTTTCTACGCACACGCAATGATATATCCATGGAGATGCATAGCAACGAGGGGGAGAGTGTGTCTACGTACCCTCGTAGACCATAAGTGGAAGCGTTTCACAACACGGTTGATTCACCTCGGTGACGTCCCTCACCTTCTTGATGCAGCAAGACATCAAGGTAGTAGATGAGTTCCGTCAGCATGACAACGTGGTGACTGTGATGGTGAAGTGATCTCTGCAGAGCTTCGCCTAAGCACTATGAAAATATGAGTGGGGGAGTAAACGGTGGAGGGGGGCGCCGCACACGGCTAGACAATTGTCTGGTGTGTGCTAGCGGCGCCCCCACATATATGTAGGTGGGAGGGGGACGGGAGAGGCCAGGAGGCACCCCAAGTAGGACTGAATCCTACTTGGGATCCTCCCAAGCCGTGCCCCCCTCCCATATATATCGGAGGGGGAAGGAAAGAGGGGGGAGGGGAAAGGAAGGGGGAATCCTATTCCATTTCTTTCCTTTCCTCCTTCCCCTTTCCTTCTCCACCTTGTTCGGCCAATATGGGGGGGGGCACACCAGCCCCTTGTGGCTGGTGCATTTCCCCTCTTGGCCCATAAGGCCCATATCTTTTGCCGGGCGTTCCCGGAACCCTTCGGGTGACCCGATATGTACCCCGTACCCTTCGGAACACTTTCAGTGTCCGAATAACATCGTCCTATATATAAATATTTACCTCTCGACCATTTCAAGACTCCTCGTCATATCCATGATCTCATTCGGGACTCTGAACAACATTCGGTCACCAAATCACATAACTCACATAATACTACATCATCATCGAACGTTAAGCGTGCGGACCCTACGGGTTCAAGAAGTATGTAGACATGACCGAGACACCTCTCCGGTCAATAACCAATAGCGGAACCTGGATGCTCATATTGGCTCCTACATATTCTATGAAGATCTTTATCGGTCGAACCGTTATGACAACATACATAATTCCCTTTGTCCATCGGTATGTTACTTGCCCGAGATTCGATCGTTGGTATTTTCATACTTGCTTCAATCTCGTTACCGGCAAGTCTCTTTACTCGTTCCGTAATACATCATCTCGTGACTAACTCCTTAGTTGTTTGCTTGCAAGATTAAGATGTGTATTACGAAGAGGGCCCAGAGATACCTCTCCGATACTCGGAGTGACAAATCCTAATCTTGATATATGCCAACTCAACAAACACCTTCGGAGATACCTCTAGAGCATCTTTATAATCACCCAGTTATGTTGTGACGTTTGATAGCACATAAGGCGTTTGTAACATCCCAAAATTCTAAATTTTGGAATGTTATATTAAATAGATAGATTGATTGTTTGTTTGATTGGTGTGTGATTGATTGAGTGAAATTCGAAAGTTTTTGAAAGTTAAATAAGAGGGAATAAAAGGACTTTCCCAAACTTTCATTTTGCATTTTGATCTCCGTGAATTCAAATTCTTTTCACCACAAAACCCTGGAGAGAAGATGACATGACTTCTTCCATTTATTTAAATGACAAGAGGTGTTGAAAATATTTGAATATCATTTGGAAAATATTTTCCAACCCAGGAACTTTATGCAACTCAATGATTTTCACGAGCGAAGATAAAATGACTTCTTCAAAACATATGAAATATGAGTTGGGAGTTTCAAAGAATTAAATTCAAAGTTCTTTTGAATTTATTTTTCAATTTGGAGTTATTTGAGTTTTATTCAAATTATTTTTCTCCAAAAATAAAATACATAGAAAATAGGGTAACATGATTCCCTACCTCAGAAAATTGGAGAGAAATAAATTTGAATTAATTTTGGTATTTTTAAAATGATTTTTATTGGACTTTATTAGACCAGTAGCACTGCTTGAATTATTTGAATTTTTGCAGATTTTATTTAACGCTATAATAATGTTCATCGTGTAGGAAATCTTTTTTTGAAAATTTTGATATATATTATATGTCTATATAATATTTTTATTTATTTATTTTTTTCTATTATTTTTGCTGTCTACAAAATGTTTAAAAAAAAACTCCCTCCTCCGACTGGGCCGGCCCAGCTCCCAGGCCAGGCCACGGCCCAGCCCAAGCGCCTCCACCCCTGAGCTCCCGAGCGGGAGAACGCCGCCACCACAACAGCGCCGCCGCCGTCGTGTCCTTCCCGGACGCCGCCGCGCCTTGACCCCTCCTCCACGTCACCGCCTCCCTCTCCGCTTTATAAGGTGAGCACCGGACCCCCTGGCCCTCTTTTCTCCTCCTCCTCGCCTCGCCTCGCATCCCACGCCTCGCTGCCGCCGGCTAGATCCGCCGCCGTTGCGCCTCGCTCCACCGCCGCCTACGCACGACGCCACCACCCCCTTCGGACTCGCCTCGCCGAGCCGCTCCTCCCCATCTACTCCGCCGGCGCAGCCGAGCCCCGGAGCCGCTGTTCCGTTCGATCCGAGCCGCGATCGCTGCCGTTTTCCTCGCCGCCGATGTCATCAGCCACCGCGGTAACCGCCACCTGCCATCGTCCATCCGATCTGGATCCAACGGTCTAGATCGAGGTGTTTTTTCTTTCTTTCTCTGAAACGTTTTGTTTTATTTAATGGACGTTCGCTGGTTTAGCCTCTGTAGTGAACGGTCTTCATCAGTTAGCGTTCGGCAGCGAACGTTCTTTCTGTAGAGCTTTTCTTTTTCTTTTATTTTCGCTCAGGGACCCGTCTATGAACATTTTATTTACAGATTAGCCCCTGGACTTCAAACACTCACAACTTTTTACTCGTTTGTCCAAATCCAACGAAACCAACACCCACTTCTTCATTATGATTCCCTCTATCCACTAATCCAACTCAAACATGTTTTTGAAAGTTTTAAAATTTGAATTCAAACAGATTTGTATTTGAACTTCGTTTGATCGTAACTTGAGTTTCGTAGCTCCGTTTGAATTGATTCTTTTTGCAAATCAAAGCTCTTGACCTAAACTTTCTGATAAGGCCAAATTCACTTGATTTTGGTACTTTTAGAAATTGTTTTATGTTGCAAGAGTTATTTGATTGGTTTTGATGTTTTCCAAATCGTCTTCTTCGTTCTTTCCGATCTTTGGAGTGATTGCTTATGTGTGGTTTCTATTGCTTGCTCACAATAGATTGACCGGAGTGTGACGAGTAGAACTATCAAGAGTTTTGAGTGCGAAGCATCTTCATAAACATTGCAGGCAAGTTCACACTTTGATCATACCTTTTCTCATACCCAGTTTTATGCATTAGTTCAATCCTCCAAACAATTGCATGACTAGGATCTGAATTAAATTGTGGGTTTTGGGAAGTAGATTGAGGTAGCACCTATTACCTGTTTTATTTTCAAACCCTTGGGAGTTACTTCTACGTTTGCTTATTATGCTATGCTATGCTAGTAGACGTGGATTGGGTGAGTGAATTTCCATGACAAATGTGAGATTGATTATTAATGGTTTATTTAAGGTGGCAACTTAAACACACATCTGGGTGGATTGAGGAACCGGTTACTCCAGGACTTGCCAGTCTAGGCACCTGGGTTTCAAGGACTTGCCTGTTTTTCTTCGGACCGCCACCCAGACTCAAAGGGATCATGAGATTATTCAAACTAGAAACTTACGTGTGCAGCCACAAGCCATTATGGGCTCTGGCATAGTTGACTAAGTTGTGCGAACTCTTACGGGTAGACTAGCAGATGTAGGGGAAAGTAGGTGTACCGGTCTACCCACATGTAAGGTGCTAGTGCTTCTGAAAGACTATGTCTCGGTCATCCGTTTCTCAAACATCATGTAGTGCGAGGAATCAAACGGAGGCGATCGAGTCTTGTGGGAAAAGTGCGCAAACCTCTGCAGAGTGTATAAACTAATCATGGTTAGCCGTGTCCCCGGTTATGGACGTTTTGAGTATCTAGTACTTGGATTATCCTGTTGATCTCATCATGTTACTTTAATTAATATTGTTGGGTTTTAATGAGTACCTTTAATTGGGATTGAGAATGCTGTCAACCATTCTCAATGTTTAACAACCACCATGATAGTTAAATAAATTTATTCCTTTGCAGTAGGGAAAAATTGGCTTTTCGCAAAAACATTATAACCATAGAGCGTTTCCACCAGCCAAATATGCATGTAGTGATAGCCTTTTTCATCATTTCTCTGTGGTGTGAATTTGCCAGTACATTCAATGTACTGACCCTCTGTGGCTGCAGCGTCTCATGTTGCAGGATCTTACGACGAGTAAGTAATACGTTAGGGTTACGATTTCCTATACTCAACTTTGCCGTTGGTGTTGATGGGAATCCACAACCTTGTTGTTTCCGCTATTTTGGACTGAGGTAATAGTATTTACGTTACTTTATACATGTGATTTACCTCTATTATAAATCCTCGAGTACTGTGTGTGTCAGCATACCGATCCAGGGATGACACGTAAGCACAGAGACTTGACCCATTCGGGTCGGGTCGCTACAAGATGGTATTAGAGAACATGTTGACTGTAGGACGTGACCCTAGAAACTGGCACGCCCATAGGAAATATTTTCTCTACTACTTCATTTTTCAAAAAGATCTTTTACCTCTCTTCTCTTCTGAGCTTATTCAGATATTCCCTTTAGTGAGACTATACCCTTTCCCCCTTTTTGATCACGAAGATTCGGATGATGAGACCACTCCAAGAAGGACCAGATATCGGACAACTAAGACCACTTCGGAATGAAGAGGATTTTACCGTGCATGATAATGATGGAAACTACGATGGATAAAGACTTCGAAGACTAGGAGAATATGAAGAAATTCCAGATTTGGTATGACCAAGGAAGGCTACACTTATGGAACTTGACAGACTATGGAAGCTGTCAATACCCGAGATCAAGGTGTATCGAAGAAAGACCTGAACATGGAGCATTAGAACTCAAAGTTTTGTGTCATCGTGCGAAGTTAAGCATGCATATGCATGGAAGGATTGGATGGTAGAAGGCTGATGGAGCATCTGTCAGCAAAAGGATGAAGCTTTAACCTTAGCTGGTGTATCACCAGGATCTGGAGTATTACATCAAGGATTTTAAGATGGACTTTAGGAAGTCATATTTGACAAGGAGGAAATTCGTGAAGAACTCAGGAATCAGAAGCTGAAGTAGCCAAACTGGAGGAACAAAACCTCAAGATACTGGAGATTCGTCAGGAGCTGGAGGATAGAAGGACACGGTTCATGCCAAGGATGTTGAAACCGGAAGTTTGGAATGCAACTCCAGGAATATTAAAGGATGTCACGAGAGACTTCTTGTCAATAGAGATGATCTGGCGAAAGAACTTGAGAAGGACAAGCATGATCAGAAGGAGCCATTGGAGACATGACCAAGACTTGAAGAGTTTGATGACGCTGAGATTTATTGACCACTAGAAGACCAAACCCTGTTACATACTTACGTTAGATGCGATGATTGTGAGCTGTCATTTGTTTGTTGTTTTTCCGACAGCCTCAATAAAACCTATCTTTTCAAAACTTTTGTTTGTATTGTGTGCATCCCTCTCGATCTCTCTTATCCCACCCCAAACCCATGGACCCAATAGAGGATGAATGGAGATGAGCTTATATTTTCTGGACCGATGAGTCCATTGGAGATGGACCAATGGATTCAGAACATGGAGGATCAAATGGAGAATAACCCTATAGCCAGAAAGAATATGACCCAGCATGTTCTACAATGCTTTGAAAAGAGGTGTTGCTACTTGGTGGAGGATGTACCAAACCATCAATGGATGGCACCACTTGGGGAGAATTTAAGTTGACTTTGCTAATGTCTCGGTTGTGTCCCAGAAATTGAAGCCTTCGGGAAAGGACATGAAGAAACCTTGTGCATGCAAGCTCTGTGGAGAAATAGGGCATAACCATAAAGAACACCAGGATGAATACCCTCATAAGTGGGGGGTTACCAAAGGAGTTAGCAGAGGATCTCAGGGAACTTCGGTTGGAGATTGTTCCGAAGGTTTTGTTGCATCAATGGAAGTTCAGTCTACATTGTTGGGAAAGATTCGTGAAGCTCAGAAGTATGACAAAGAGATTGCTGAGATAAAAGAGAGATGAGCAAAGGAAAGGCCAAAGGTTTTCGTAAGGATGAGCACGACACCTTATGGTTCGAGGACCGTGTATATGTTCCCAATAATGCAAGGATCAGGAAGTAAATACTTCAAAGAGGCTCATGACTCACCATACTCGATTCGCCCTGGAAACACCAAGATGTATTTGGATTTGAAGGAGTGTTTCTGGTGAACTGGTATGAAGAAGGATATTGCGGAGTATGTAGTCGTAGGTGATGTATGCCAGAGAGAGAAAAAGCAGAGCATCAGAAGCCAGCAGGATTACTACAGCCTATGCCGATACCCGAATGGAAGTGGGATAAGCTTGGCATGGATTTCATTACCGGATTTTCCCAGAACCCGAACGGGATATGATTATATCTGGGTAGTAGTTGATTCGCTTGACCAAAGTGGCTCACTTTATCCCAGTGAAACCCACCTATACTAGTGCGAAGTTGGCCAAGATACTTTTGACCAGGATCGTATGTCTGCATGGAGTTCCGAGGACCATCGTATCAGATAGAGGAACGCGGTTTACCTCAAAGTTTTGGAATCAGCTGCGCCACACTTTGGGTACGAGGCTAGTTCAGTACAGCCTTTCATCCGCAGACAGATGGATAAATCGAGAAAGTCAATTAGATTCTGGAGGACATGTTGAGAGCGTGTGCGCTAGATTATGGATCTAGTAGGGATGATAATCTACCTTACGATGAGTTCTCATACAACAACAGTTACCAAGCCAGTTTGAAGATGGCCCCTTTTAAAGTTTTGTATGGAGAAGGAGCCAGACACCGTTGATGTGGGATGAAGTTGGAGACCGTCAGCTGTTTGGACCAAACATGATCAAGGAGTCAGAAGAGAATGTTAAGTTGATTCGAGATAGACTGAAGGTAGCTCAGTCCTGGCAGAAGAGTTATGCGGACTCAAAAACGCAAGGAGGTAGTCTATGAAATTGGAGAAAGAGCATGTCTTTGTGTGTCCCCTCTGCGAGGAGTTAAACGATTTGGAGTTAAGGAAAAGTTAGCCCCGAGATTTGTAGGACCATACCCAGTTTTGGAGTGTATGGGAGACGTGGCCAACAAGTCGGAGTCACCCGAAGGACTGTCAGAAGTTCATGATGTGTTTCACGTTTCCCAGTTGAAGAAGTGCCATGCAGAGATGGCCAGTATTCCCCTGTAAGGACGCTTGACCCTTGAAAGGATAATGATGTTCCACGAAGTGGAATATGGACTTCATAAGTATAGGTTTTTATCTCGGTACGTGGGATATCCCACGAGGATGAAGAGATGAATTACTATTGGATATAAAGGAGGTATGATGTTGGAAATATGGATCAATGGAAATTCCATGATGAGTCTGGGTAATCATGTCCTAGTTTGGTACAAATAGAAGGAAGAAAGACATTACAATTGAATGGATTTAAGAATACTAGGAAGTTGGAAGTTGGAATAATGATCCGTTGCCCGATGATAAGTTCAAGGTTTACAAGTGATGAGATGGGCCATAACCCACAGGCCCCAAGACCTGCCAAGAAGCAAGCACACTCTTATTGAAGGAGAAACCCTGGAAGAAGAGAATATGCCTTTATCAACCGACGATCTTATAGGAGTTTACGCAAAACCTGAAAGTTGTGAAGGAACGATAGATGTTTGTTTGGCTTGCAGAATCTATGGATATACCCGAACTTGGTTCGTCGACAAGAGAAATTCTGCAATGCTTGTGAGGATGACCGAGTGTTAGCATGCGAGATTCGCTAAACCATATACAAGATAATGATTTGGGTGCGGGATGGATTGATCACCATACCGACTTACTCTTATTATTCACCTTGCTATATGGGATGGTAAATCTGAGTGACTTACCTATAGTAAAGGGACGACGATCAAAACCTTGTTTGAACCGTAGAATGGTATAAGTATTTTCCCTTGTACAAGGCAGCTGTTGCCAATCGTAGGATATACGGTGAGGTTCAGCCTAGACCCATTTCCTGCAGGAGAAACCATAAATTTTTGACCACCATGAGATATCGATAGCTAATTAGTATTGGCGCCAGACCCGTCAGCTAAGAAGACCCAGTCTCGGAATAACCTTACCAAGATGAAAGGACCGCAGAATTGAGGAAAAAGGTTATGCCACTACCGGAAGAGCCCAGAGATGGAATTTCCCGAGATCTGAAGAGACCGACACTGTCAGGATTAAGGATGGAGTATATGAGTTTTGATGGAACCGTAACCTTGCTTCTAAGGGTGGTAGTACCCGAGAGCCCCTGAGACGATCGATGGATCTTGAAGACCCCCCTACCCTAACCTATTTCTTTCTAGCCTCTCCGAATCTTGAGGACGAGATTCATTTTAAGGGTGGTAGGTTTGTAACATCCCAAAATTCTAAATTTTGGAATGTTATATTAAATAGATAGATTGATTGTTTGTTTGATTGGTGTGTGATTGACTGAGTGAAATTCAAAACTTTTTGAAAGTTAAATGAGAGGGAATATAAAGGACTTTCCCAAACTTTCATTTTGCATTTTGATCTCCGTGAATTCAAATTCTTTTCACCACAAAACCCTGGAGAGAAGATGACATGACTTCTTCCATTTATTTAAATGACAAGGGGTGTTGAAAATATTTGAATATCATTTGGAAAATATTTTCCAACCCAGGAACTTTATGCAACTCAATGATTTTCACGAGCCAAGATAAAATGACTTCTTCAAAACATATGATATATGAGTTGGGAGTTTCAAAGAATTAAATTCAAAGTTCTTTTGAATGTATTTTTCAATTTGGAGTTATTTGAGTTTTATTCAAATTATTTTTCTCCAAAAATAAAATACATGGAAAATAGGGCAACATGATTCCCTACATCAGAAAATTGGAGAGAAATAAATTTGAATTAATTTTGGTATTTTTTAAAATGATTTTTATTGGACTTTATTAGACCAGTAGCACTGCTTGGATTATTTGAATTTTTGTAGATTTTATTTAACGCTATAATAATTTTCATCTTGTAGGAAATCTTTTTCTGAAAATTTTGATATATTATATGTCTATATAATATTTTTATTTATTTATTTATTTTCTATTACTTTTGCTGTCTGCAAAATGTTTAAAAAAAAACTCCCTCCTCCGACTGGGCCGGCCCATCTCCCAGACCAGGCCACGGCCCCGCCCAAGCGCCGCCACCGCTGAGCTCCCGAGCGGGAGACCGCCGCCACCACGACAGCGCCGCCGCCGCCGTGTCCTTCCCGGACGCCGCCGCGCCTTGACCCCTCCTCCACGTCACCGCCTCCCTCTCCTCTTTATAAGGCGAGCACCGGACCCCCCGGCCCTCTTTTCTCCTCCTCCTCGCCTCGCCTCGCATCCCACTCCTCGCCGTCGTCAGCGAGATCCACCGCCGTTGCGCCTTGCTCCACCGCCGCCTACGCCCGACGCCACCACCCCCTTCGGACTCGCCTCGCCGAGCCGCTCCTCCCCATCTACTCCGCCGGCGCAGCCGAGCCCCGGAGCCGCCGTTCCGTTCGATCCGAGCCGCCGTCGCTGCCGTTTTCCTCGCCGCCGACTTCGTCAGCCACCGCGGTAACCGCCACCTGCCATCGTCCGTCCGATCTAGATCCAACGGTCTAGATCGAGGTGTTTTTTTCTTTCTCTGAAACGTTTTGTTTTATTTAATGGACGTTCGCTGGTTTAGCCTCTGTGGTGAACGGTCTTCGTCAGTTAGCGTTCGGCAGCGAACGTTCTTTCTGTAGAGTTTTTCTTTTTCTTTTATTTTCGCTCAGGGACCCGTCTGTGAATATTTTATTTACAGATTAGCCCCTGGACTTCAAACACTCACAACTTTTTACTCGTTTGTCCAAATCCAACGAAACCAACGCCCACTTCTTTGTCATGATTCCCTCTATCCACTAATCCAACTCAAACATGTTTTTGAAAGTTTTAAATTTCGAATTTAAATAGATTTGTATTTGAACTTCGTTTGATTGTAACTTGAGTTTCGTAGCTCCGTTTGAATTGATTCTTTTTGCGAATCAAAGCTCTTAACCTAAACTTTCTGATAAGGCCAAATTCACTTAATTTTGGTACTTTTAGAAATTGTTTTATGTTGCAAGAGTTATTTGATTGGTTTTGATGTTTTCGGAATCATCTTCTTCGTTCTTTCCGATCTTTGGAGTGATTGCTTATGTTTGGTTTCTATTGCTTGCTCACGATAGATTGACCGGAGTGTGACGAGTAGAACTATCAAGAGTTTTGAGTGCGAAGCATCTGCATCAACATTGCAGGAAAGTTCACACTTTGATCATACCTTTTCTCATACCCAGTTTTATGCATTAGTTCAATCCTCCAAACAATTGCATGACTAGGATCTGAATTAAATTGTGGGTTTTGGGAAGTAGATTGAGGTAGCACCTATTACCTGTTTTATTTTCAAACCCTTGGGAGTTACTTCTACGTTTGCTTATTATGCTATGCTATGCTAGTAGACGTGGATTGGGTGAGTGAATTTCCATGACAGATGTGAGATTGATTATTAATGGTTTATTTAAGTTGGCAACTTAAACACACATCTGGGTGGATTGAGGCACCTGGTTACTCCAGGACTTACCTGTCTAGGCACCTGGGTTTCAAGGACTTGCTTGTTTTTCTTCGGACCGCCACCCAGACTCAAAGGGATCATGAGATTATTCAAACTAGAAACTTACGTGTGCAGCCACAAGCCATTATGGGCTCTGGCATAGTTGACTAAGTTGTGCGAACTCTTACGGGTAGACTAGCACATGTAGGGGAAAGTAGGTGTACCGGTCTACCCACATGTAAGGTGCTAGTGCTTCCGAAAGACTATGTCTCAGTCATCCATTTCTCAAACATCATGTAGTGCGAGGAATCAAACGGAGGCGATCGAGTCTTGTGGGAAAAGTGCGCAAACCTCTGCAGAGTGTATAAACTAATCATGGTTAGCCATGTCCCCGGTTATGGACGTTTTGAGTATCTAGTACTTGGATTATCCTATTGATCTCATCATGTTACTTTAATTAATATTGTTGGGTTTTAATGAGTACCTTTAATTGGGATTGAGAATGCTGTCAACCATTCTCAATGTTTAACAACCACCATGATAGTTAAATAAATTTATTCCTTTGCAGTAGGGAAAAATTGGCTTTTCGCAAAAACATTATAACCATATAGCTTTTCCACCAGCCAAATATGCATGTAGTGATAGCCTTTTTCATCATTGCTCTATGGTGTGAATTTGCCAGTACATTCAATGTACTGACCCTCTGTGGCTGCAACATCTCATGTTGCAGGATCTTACGACGAGTAAGTGATACGTTAGGGTTACGATTTCCTATACTCAACTTTGCCATTGGTGTTGATGGGAATCCACAACCTTGTTGTTTCCGCTATTTTGGACTGAGGTAATAGTATTTATGTTACTTTATACATGTGATTTACCTCTGTTATAAATCCTCGAGTACTGTGTGTGTCAGCATACCAATCTAGGGATGACACGTAAGCACAGAGACTTGACCCATTCGGGTCGGGTCGCTATAGCATTCCTCCGGTATCCGAGAGTTGCGTAATCTCATAGTCAAAGGAATATGTATTTGACATGAAGAAAGCAATAGCAATAAAACCGAACGATCATTATGCTGAGCTAACGGGTGGGTCTTGTCCATCACATCATTCCCCTAATGATGTGATCTCGTTATCAAATGACAACTCATGTCCATGGTTAGGAAACCTTAACCTTCTTTGATCAACGAGCTAGTCTAGTAGAGCCTTACTAGGGACACTATGTTTGTTTATGTATTCACACATGTATTAAGGTTTCCGATCAATACAATTCTAGCATGAATAATTAACCTTTATCATGAATAAGGAAATATAAAATAACAACTTTATTATTGCCTCTAGGGCATATTTCCTTCAGTCTCCCACTTGCACTAGAGTCAATAATCTAGTTCACATCGTCATGTGATTAACACCCATAGTTCTCATCGCCGACCAATACCCAAAGAGTTTACTAGAGTCAATAATCAAGTTCACATCGCTATGTGATTAACACCCAAAGAGTACTAAGGTGTGATCATGTTTTGCTTGTGAGAGAGGTTTAGTCAACGGGTCTACCACATTCAGATCCGTATGTATTTCAAAAATTTCTATGTCTAAAATGCTTTGCATGGAGCTACTCTAGCTAATTGCTCCCACTTTCAATATGTATCCAGATTGAGACTTAGAGTCATCTGGATTGGTGTAAAAGCTTGCATCGACGTAACTCTTTACGATGAACTCTTTATCACCTCCATAATTGAGAAATATTTCCTTGGTCCTCTAAGGATAATTTTGACCGCTGTCTTGTGATCTACTCCTAGATCACTATTGTACCCCCTTGCCAAACTCATGGCAAGGTACACAACAGGTTTGGCACACAGCATGGCATACTTTATAGAACCTATGGCTGAGGCATAGTGGACTTTCATTCTCTCTCTATCTTCTGCCGTGGTCGGGCTTTGAGTCTTACTCAACTTCATACCTTACAATACAGGCTAGAACTCCTTCTTTGACTGATCCATTTTGAACTCCTTCAAAATCTTGTCAAGGTATGTACTCATTGAAAATCTTATCAATCATCTTAATCTATCTCTATAGATCTTGATGCCCAATATGTAAGCAACTTCACCGAGGTCTTTAAGTGAAAAATTCCTATTCAAGTATCCTTTTATGCTATCCAAAAATTCTATATCATTTCCAGTCAGCAATATGTCATCCATATATAATATCAGAAATGATATAGAGCACCCACTCACTTTCTTGTAAATAACAGGCTTCACCGTAAGTCTGTATAAAACCATATGCTTTGATCACCTCATCAAAGTGTATATTCCAACTCTTAGATGCTTGCACCAGTCCATAGATGGATTGCTGGAGCTTGCACACCTTGTTAGCACCTTTAGGATTGACAAAACCTTATGCTTGCATCATATACAACACTTCTTTGTGATATCCATTAAGGAATGCAGTTTTGACATCCATTTGTTAGATTTCATAATGTGGCAATTGCTAACATGATTTGGACGGACTTATGCATCGCTATGGGTGAGAAAGTCTCATCGTAGTCAACTCCTTGAACTTGTCAAAAACCTTTTTGCGACAAGTCAATCTTTGTGGATAGTAAGATTACCATCATCGTCAGTCTTCCTCTTGAAGATCCATTTATTCTCTATGGCTTGCTGATCAGTGGGCAAGTCCACCAAAGTCTACACATTGTTCTCATACATGGATTCTATCTCAGATTTCATGGCCTCAAGCCATCTGTCGGAATCTGGGCTCATCATAGCTTCTTCATAGTTCATAGGTTTTTCATGGTCTAGTAACATGACTTCCAAGACATGATTAGCATACTACTCTGGTGCGGAACGTGCTTTGTTCGACCTACGAGGCCCGGTAGTAACTTGATCTGAAGTTTCATGGTCATCATCATTAGCTTCCTCACTAGTTAGTGTAGGAATCACGGGAACGGATTTCACTGATGTGCTACTTTCCAATTTGAGAGAAGGTACAATTACCTCATCAAGTTCTACTTTCCTCCCACTCACTTCTTTTGAGAGAAACTCCTTCTCTAGAAAGGTTCCATTCTTGGCAACAAAGATCTTGCCTTCGGATCTGTGGTAGAAGGTGTACCCAATTGTTTCCTTAGGGTATCCTATGAAGATGCACTTCTCTGATTTGGGTTCGAGCTTATCAGGCTGAAGCATTTTGACAAAAGTGCCGCAACCCAAAACTTTAAGAAATGACAGCTTAGGTTTCTCGCCAAACCATAGTTCATACGGTGTCATCTCAACGGATTTAGATGGTGCCCTATTTAACGTGAATGCAACTATCTCTAATCCATAACCCCAAAACGATCTATGATGTCTCTTATCATCGTTACTGGCATGTGATGTTTATCTTTTATGCATCATATTTTGCATGTGATGTTCAATCTCGTTACCGGCAAGTCTCTTTACTCGTTCGGTAATACATCATCTCGTGACTAACTCATTAGTCGTTTGCTTGCAAGCTTATGATGTGTATTACCGAGAGGGCCCAGAGATGCCTCTCTGATACTCGGATTGAAAAATCCTAATCTTGATCTATGCCAACTCAATAGACACCTTCGGAGATACCTATAGAGCATCTTTATAATCACCCAGTTAAATTATGACGTTTGATAGCACATAAGGCATTCCTCTAGTATCCGGGAGTTGCATAATCTCATAGTCGAAGGAATATGTATTTGACATGAAGAAAGCAATAGCAATATAACTGAACGATCATTATTTTAAGCTAACGGATGGGCCTTCTCCATCACATCATTCCCCTAATGATGTGATCCTGTTATCAAATGACAACTCATGTCCATGATTAGGAAACCTTAACCATCTTTGATCAACGAGCTAGTCTAATTGAGGCTTATTAGGGACACTGTGTTTGTTTATGTATTCACACATGTATTAAGGTTTCCGATCAATACAATTCTAGCATGAATAATAAACCTTTATCATGAATAAGGAAATATAAAATAACAACTTTGTTATTGCCTCTAGGGCATATTTCCTTCAGCAACAATATTGGATTTTGTATGGTTATTGTTACTACTAGAAGAAGAATCTTTCTTGCTCTTGTTACTAGGTTTAACTTGTTGCATGTAAGTAGACAAGAGGAGGCGTTTGGCAATGTAAGAAGAACTCTTCTTTCGAAGATCATCATTGATTGCTTTTAGGAACTCATGCTCTTGCTCTAAATTTAGCTTCTCGAAGCGTAACTTCTCATGAGTTCTTAGGAGCTCTATATGATCCTCTTGAGTTGTTTCATGAGCTAACTTAAGAGTGTTTAGTTCTTTAGTTAGATGCTCAATCTCCTTCTTAGCATTGACATTCGTTTCATCTTGACTATCATGATTACTAGCAAGTTCATTATAGTTCACATCACTAGTTTTATCAACAAGCAAATCATCATCTTCTAGCAAAATCATCTTCATCGCTATTGAAATCAAGATACTCGGGGTGTGATACCTTGGGGCCTTTCACCATGAAGCATCTTCCAATTCCTTCATTTGGTGAATCGAATATGTCATGGGAGTTGGATGACACTAGTGCAAGACCGGCAACACCTTCATCTTGAGTATAGTCGGAGTCGGAGTGATAGCTTCTCTCGGAGTGGGTTTCAGAGTCGGAGCCGAAAACCCATTCACTAACATGAGCTTGATGTCTTCGTCTTGTGTAGCTCTTTGATGACTTGTCCTTATCTGGATCCTTGCTTCTTTGACAGGGTCTTCGTTCCTAACGATCATCTCTACCCCTTCTCTCTCTATGAGGTGGTTCATCTCTTCTACTTCTCATTTTTGGTGAGTCTTGTCTTTTCTTGTAGGGAGTCGTACACTCATTTGAGTAGTATTTGGGTCTTCCACAATTGTACAATTTCAATCACGACTACAAGAACTTTTCTCATTGTAGGACCTTGACTTGGAGCTTCTATCTTTGCTTCTACTCTTGTAGAATTTGTTGAAGTTTTTCACCATTAAGCTCAATTCTTCATTAGAGACTAGCTTGTCACTTGATGTTGTAGTTGCATCACTTCAAGCTTTCTATGCACCACTCGACTTGTTGGAGCTCCTCCTTATACTTGAGTTACATCTCATGAGCAACAATTCTACCAATGAATCCCATGGGCTTGAGATCTTTGTAATTTGGCATCATTTGGATCAATGTGCACATGGTATCATATTTGCTATCCAAAGTTCTAAGGATCTTCTTGATGATGAACTTGTCGGTCATCTCTTCACTTCCTAAGTCGGCGATCTCATTTGTGATGAGAGCAAACCTAGAATACATTTCAGCGACTCCTTCACCATCCTTCATCTTGAACTTGTCAAGTTACCATTGAAGCACATCCAACTTCGATTCCTTGACGGACTCCGTTCCTTTGTGCATATCAACCAAAGTATCCAAAATTTCCTTCACATTCTCAAGGTGGTTGATTTTGTTGAATTCCTCGGGGCACAATCCATTGAAGAGAATATCAAAAGCTTCGGAATTGTATTGCAACATCTTGAATTATTCCGCGATCGCTTCATGATCCGGTTCTCTTCCATCCTCAAATAATTCACCCTGTGTAGCGACCAGACCTCAAACAGTCAAGTCTCTGTGCATCAATGTCATCCCTGGATCGGTAATGCTGACACGTACAGTACTCGAGGAATTATAACAGAGTTTCAGTCACACTTATTACATCGAGTCCTCATCAAGAGTATGCTTACATAAATAAATCATGGCTGAAGGCCACCTAAACTAGATAACTGCGGAAGCTTTGAAGGTAAATGAGTCCAACAACTCCAGCGGCATAGCTGAGTGCAAAACAACGACCTATCGCACCTTATTCGTTGTTTGAGTAGTCTGCAACATAAGATGTTGAAGCCCGAAATGTGTCAGCACATGGAATATGCTGGCATAGTTACACTATAAAGCAATGATTATGCAAGAACTATATCTACATGCAATATTTGGCTGGTGGAGGCTGTAAGTTTCATGGTTTTGCATAAAGCTAGTTTTTCTGTACAACAAAGGAATAAATTTATTTAACTACTCCCATGTTGCCCATTATTTGAGAAGGTAACCCCAACTCAAATCCCAATTAAAAATATCATCATTAACCCATCATCATAATTAATTAGAGTAACGTGATGAGATCACATCAATAGATTCAAGTACTACATACTCAAGATGTCCATAACCGGGGAGACGGCTAACCATGATTAGCTTATACACTCTGCAGAGGTTTGCGCACTTTTCCCCACAAGACTCGACCGCATCCATGATCGGATGATCGAGACATAGCCTTTCTGAAGCATTAACTCTCTACTCCGGGTAGACATTACCACCTACATCCCTCTACATCTGCTAGTCTACCTCTCCAAGAGCTCACGCAACTTACTCAACTATGCGAGAGCCCATAATGGCTTGTGGCTGCACATGGAAGTTTTTAGCATGAATAATCTTATCATCCCTTTGAGCCTAGGTGGCATTCCATAGGATAATCACACGGGTACTCCGGGATTTCCAAAAACAGGCAACACTGGGTTCCCCAGGTGCCTCAACCAATCCACCCAGATGTATATTAAAGTTGCCACCTTAATGTTATCCATGATTAAAATATTTCTCAACTTCCATCTGTGAATCACGATCCAATCCCCGTCTACGAGCATGGCTAAGCAATAATAATCATAACATATATTCCCGAGATGATCGAAAGGTATTAGGTTCCTACCTCAAGCACTACAACCAAAACCACATGTTCCCAATCCTACTCATGCAAATATTTGAGGGGCAATACTAATGCATAGTAAAAACTGGGTATAAAAGAGTATGATCAAAGTATAACTTGCCTTGCTGACGATCTGCAAACTCTAGGAATTCGTAGTAACAAGCTTCGCACTCCGGGTAATCTAGCGTAGACAAACAATAGCATACATAAGCAATCACTCAATCGAGACACGAGGAAAACCAAGAAAAGATCCAAATCGAACACAAAACAAGCAAACAACTTAAACTAACAAGAGTCAAAACCGAACAACAATATTAATCATGTGGAATAGATCTTAGCAGTAGGTACAAGTGATTAGCTACAATTCGTAAAAAGATTCAACTCAAACAGAGCAACGAAACTCAAAATACGAACGAAAAGATCGTTTACTAATCTGGACTAAAGTCAAATTTTACAGTACCAAAATCATGTTCAAGTTGGTTAACTGAAAAGAGGGGTTTGAGACGAAGATTTTGGTGCTGGTTTCATCTAATTCGGATAAATGAGTAAAAAGTAATACTAGTTTGAAAATCAGGGGCTGAATCACGATAAAAATAATCGCGGATAAGTCCCTGGCCGAAAATAAAATAAAAACAAAAATCTATCGGACGAACGTCCGCTAACAGAGACAAACGAACGAATTCGTTCGTTTTTTTTTTGCGACAGAACGAATTCGTTCGTTATTAGATCTAAATGAACGAACGTTCGCAAAACAGCTCTAAACCGAGAAAACCAGGAAAACCCGATCTATTAAAAAAACCAAACTAGATCTAGGGTTTAACGAAAATAAACCGACGAAAAACTGGACAAAACCGGCGGCGACGGCTGGATCCAAACGGCGGCAAGCGGCGTGATCATGGCGAGGCGGCGGTGCTCCGCGGGCGGTGACTCGGGTGAGGCGACGGCGGGACGAACGCGGCGGCGACGGCGAGCACGACAGGCGGCGGCTGCTACTGCGGGCGGCGGTGGTGCTAGTGGTGGCGAGAGGGGCTGGGGGCGGCGGCTTATAAAGCCTCGGGGCGGGGGGGCGTGCTTGCGGGAGGGGGCAGGCGGCGGCGGAGTCCGCCGGTGGCACGACGGCGTGGCGCGGAGGCGGTTGGCGCGAGCGGGCCGGTTGGGCTTCGGCCCAGTTCGGTCCGGAGAGTTTTTTTAATAATTCCACCGACGAAAATCCTAAATAAATAAAAAAATCCAAAAAATGCCACGAACAATTTTCACCGTCTAAATAAAATATTTAGAACAAAGTGAACATTTTTCTGGCCTAAAAATGCAATTTAAAAAAATGCATATTTTTCTAATTCAAATAAAATAGCAAATAAAATCCGAATAAAATAATTATTGGATTTTAACATTTTTCCTCCAATATTTCTTTTATTTTGGAGAAGTGTTTTTATCTCCTCTCATTTATTTTAATATTGGAAATATTCGGAGAGAAAAATATTAAAACCAAAATGATCCTCTTTTCAAATTTGAGAAAAATCAAATATGAAAATTTATGAAATTTCCAACTCTCAGCGTGGGTCCTTGAGTTGCTTAAGATTTCTAGGATCACAACCAAAATGCAAATAAAATATGATATGCATATGATGACCTATGTATAACATCCTAATTGAAAATTGGGATGTTACTAACCTACCCCCTTAAGATGAATCTCGCCCTCGAGATTCGGGTTGGCTAGAAAATAGGTGTGGGTGGTCCTTCTGTAGGTCTTCTTCTCGCTCCCAGGTGGCTTCCTCCTCGGTATGGTGGCTCCACTGAACTTTGTAAAACTTGATAACCTTGCTGCTAGTAACTCGACTGGAAGACTCAAGAATTCTGACTGGCTTCTCTTCATAGGTCAAATCACTGTCTAACTGAATTGCTTCTAGTGGCACGGTATCTCTCAGAGGGATATCGGCCATCTCTGCGTGTCACTTCTTCAACTGGGAAACGTGAAACACATCGTGAACTCCTGACAATCCTTCCGGCAATTCCAGCTTGTATGCAACTTCTCCCATACATTCCAAAACTCTGTATGGTCCCACAAAACGTGGTGCTAGCTTTCCCTTGACTCTAAAATGCTTAACTCCTCGAAGCGGGGAAACACGAAGATATACTCTGTCTCCAATTTCGTAAACTGTCTCTTTGCGTTTAGAATCCGCATAACTCTTTTGCCTGGACTGGGCTACCTTGAGTCTGCCGCGAATCAACTTAACCTTCTCTTCAGAGTCTTTGATTAAATCTAGTCCGAACAACTGTCGATTTCCAACTTCATCCCACGATAATGGTGTTCTTCTTCAATAACTCCGTCATGGGCTTTGCAATCCTGGAGAAATTCTCAATGAACCTCCGATAATATCGTGCGAGTCCAAGAAAACTCATGATCTCCCCAACTGATGTGGGTGCCACACATTTAGTCACAGATGCAACCTTGGTAGGGTCTACTGCTATTCCTTCTCCGGATAAAACATGTCCGAGAAATCCAACTTCCTTTTACCAAAACTCACATTTGCTGACCTTGGCATACAACTGATGTTCTCAGAGCTTCTCAAGAACCAAACGCAAATGCTCCTTATGCCCCTCTTTGTTCTTTGAGTAGACCAATATATAATGAATGAACATCACGACGAACTTATCCAAAAACTCCATAAACACCTTGTTCATCATGTTCGTGAAATAGGCAGGCGCGTTAGTTAGACCAAATGACATAACGGTATACTCATATAGCCCGTACCTTGTGGTATAAGTTGTCTTAGGTATATCCTACTCTCGAATCTTCAACTGGTGATAACCTGATCGATGATCAATCTTAGAGAAAACTTTAGCTCCTTGCAACCGATCAAACAAATCATTGATCATTGGCAGAGGGTATTTGTTCTTGATCGTCACCTCATTCAACGAACGATAATCAACAACCATCCTTAAAGATCCATCCTTCTTCTCCACTAGAAGCACTGGGGCTGCCCAAGGTGATGAACTTGGTCGAATGTAACCTTTATCCAGTAACTCCTTAATCTGCTTCTTAATTTCCTCCAAATCTTGTGCGGGCATCCAATACAGTCTCTTTGATATTGGCCCGAAGCCTGCCAATAGCTCAATCAGAAACTCAATGTCTCGATCTGGTGGCATGCCTGGTAACTCCTCCGGAAATATGTCGGGGTAATCCTTCACCACTGGTACTTACTCCTGTACAACTCCTGATAAGGAATTCACTTGAGTCCTCTTCGGCACATGCCAGGATACATACTTGATCCTCCTTCCTTCTAGGGTGGTGAGAAATATCGACTTACTAGCACAATCAATGTTTCCTCCATACTTCGATAACAAATCCATGCCTAATATTATATCCAATCCTTGTGACTCCAAAATTATTAGGTCAGAGGAAAACACATGGCTACCAATGCTTAAGGGTAACCAATCACACCATCGGCTGGCCATATACTTTGCTCCTGGTGAGGTTACTAACATGGGTGACCTAAGGGCTAGGGTTGGCAGGTTATACTTGTCCACAAATCCCCTTGATATGTATGAATGTGATGCACCAGTATCAAAAAGAACAACTGTGGTAAATGCATTAATCAAAAACTTACCGACAACTACGTCGGGTTGATCCTCATACTCCTCCACGCTGATGTGGTTCACCTGACCTTTGGTGAAGGGGTTGGGCTTCTTGGCAGAACCTCCATTGCCATTTCCATTCTTCACTTCGGGACATTTAGTAGCATAATGTCCAGTCTTCTGGCACTTGAAACAGGTAATGTGGCTCAGATCCCTCTTGGCTGGTGTTGAAGGGTTGGAACGGTTCTGGCTGCTGCTTCCTCCATCCCCATTGCCATTCCTGGGGCCACTATGGTTTACGAACTTGCTCCGTTGTGCGTGTGTCCTCCATGGTTGTGGGTATGTCCTCTCGAGTACGGGGAATAGCGGGGCTTCTGCTGAGCTCCTGAAGTGTACCTCCCCTGTCCATACTTCCTCTTGCGATTATGAATCTGTTGCTGCTTGCCTTCAATCATAAGGGCCCTGTATACAACCTCCTGGTAGTTGTTGAATGTTGCCACCATCAACTGCATGCTCAACTCATCATTCAGCCCTTCCAGAAACTTCTCCTGCTTAGCGGCATCTGTAGCTACGTCATCAAGGGCATAGCGTGCTAACTTGCTAAACTCATCCACATACTGGCCCACTGTACGTCCTCCTTGGCGCAAGTTGCGAAACTCGCGCTTCTTCATGCTCATAGCTCCTGCTGAAACATGGGGAGTGCGGAAAGCCTGCTGAAACTGATCCCATGTAATAGTGTCAATGGGGTAAGTGATTGTGAAATTCTCCCACCATGATGCTGCGGGTCCATCAAGCTGATGTGCGGCAAAATGCACTCTCTCCGCATCTGCGCATCCGACAGTGGTCAGCTCTCTTCCAATCTTGTGGAGCCAATCATCTGCAACAATCAGCTCGGTGCTACTAGAGAACACCGGCGGATTCAGCCTTAGAAAATGGGCTAGGTGATCAACAGGGGGTGGTGGTGGGTTGTTGTTGTTGTTGTTATTGCCTTGGTTCTGATTCTGGACTAAAAGTTGCATCAAGGTATTCTGCTGCTGGATCAACTGAGTGAGCTTCGGTGGGAAGGCAAATCCATTGTCACGTCTCGGAGGCATCTGATGGGTTTAGAAAGGGTGAGAAAACAGAATAGAATTGGGGTCTAAGAGATATTTACTACACATAATGCTCATGAGACAAACATAGTCAATTTCACTTCTATCAATAGCACACAAGTCGCACAAAAATGGCCTAACCTATAACTACAAACTCGATCGTTGCAACTACTTGTAGGGAAAATACTACTAATTATAATGGTGGTCGTCTAGAAATTTTCATCAGAGGAAGACTCCATGATATCTGCTCCAGCTTCATCAACGTAGTCATCTTCACTATCAGCGTTAGAGTCTGTGTCGTCGATGATGATGTAGTCCCTGGGTGGTTGTTTCTCCTTCTTTGGCGCAGGGTCTCCCATGAACACTCCTAGCTTCTTCTTGAGGTCTTCATTCTTCTCAAGTAGTACAACAATCTCTTCCTCATATCCATCGTGTGTAGACTTGATCTCCTCTTCCAGCTCATTGTTTCTCCTCACCAGTTTCTTAATCTTCTTCATGTGGATATTTTGTTGATTCTCCTGTCGACGAATATGATCTCCCATCTCTTGAATGTAAGCTGCAATTGATCCATCCCTCCTGGTGCGAATCATCTCCCATTTGTCATCTCGGCGTCCACATATCTGGTAAACGGTATTCTCCAGCTCCTTGTGATACACCTCACATATGTGTCCAAAGGTGATATGTGCGGCCATGCTCTTTCCTATACTCCAGCTTGGTGCATCCAGATATAAATCAATGGGCTCTGTTGTTGCCGCAAAGGTCCTCCCAGGTACCCAGACTTTGATCTTCTAGCGCTCCTCTTCCGGTACCGATGTAGAGAAAGTCCCCGTGAAGGTTGGTAGTCCGATGTTCAAATACTCAGTGACTTCCTTCAAGTGCTTTCCGAATGGGGTGTTGTCATCCGGCTGAGTGAACTTGTTCCTGGAATCCGCCATCTATAGAGTAGAAAGAGAGGAGAATTAGAAATGAGTAGGGAAGAGAAATCATGTGGCTCTTTCTAGTGGTCGCGTCCTATAGTCAGCATGTGCTCTCATACCATCTTGTAGCGACCAGACCTCAGACGGTCAAGTCTCTATGCATTAGTGTCATCCCTGGATCGGTAATGATGACATGCACAATACTCGAGGAATTATAACAGAGTTTCAATCACACACTTATTACATCGAGTCCTCATAAAGAGTATGATTACATAAATAAATTGATGAGGACATGACTACCTTGGATATGACCAAAAATATTGCATATATGCATATTTGTCAGGTGATTTCTAGTGCAAACTATTCAATAATCTATTTATGTTATCCAGAACAAAAATACTTCACACACTTTTGTGTTTTGTCTAATTGCAGGTGTATGGGACATTTGTACAATCCACATATGAAGATAAGGAAGAAAGAGATGTTTATTTGCTGTCCAAAAAGTTCTCTCACGTCACTTTTGGCCCAAGAGAAGATAGAGTCCAAGTCTCTCACGTTCTGGATTCAGATTCGGACTGCACAGACGTACCTGACTCAAAACACACACAAGTTTTTCATACGGACTCCAAATTGGGTGATTCTTTTTTTGTTGGAAACTAGATTTCGTGCACTTTCCAACCCAATTGGAATCACCTTCAAATTCGTCCGGAGCGTCGAGTTGTGGACGAAACAATCTGATGCTGCAGCAGAATCCGAGTCAAACTACAAATCCAAAGGTGTTACATCACCTCCACTTGGGCCCATTGGCCTTGTACGACCTAGATTTAGTTTTAGGCTGCCTTGGGACGTCCTCCCACCTCCTTGGCCGCCACCCCTTGCTCCTATATAAGTAGATCCATCTAGTAGCTTTTCCTTGGGATTTGTTTAGTTAAAAGTTAGCCATTGCAACTTCGTGTACTTCGTTTGTGTCCAACGACCAGACCAAGACCGCTTACGGATCCCCACCTTTATCAATACTTCATCTATACTCGCAATATTCAGATTGCTTTTGTCATATTCTTGCGTGTTCTTGGATTGCTTGCAGGAATAGACCTTCGTGGTCAGGTTGACTGTGCTCCGGCGTGGTCAATAACCTCTCGGAGTTGGTTTAGCGATTGCTAAGGCGCAACGTCGTGCACGTTTGTAGTCGGATCGTCAAAGTCATCTTCACTAAATCGATAGTTATCATCTCATCGAAAGATCGGGACACCCCCCCGCCTCTATCAAGTGGTATCAGTTTTCAGGTTGCTCGGTGAGAATTTCCAGTTTTCCTAGATTAGATTTATTTTCTTACCTATTGTCCAAGAAAAAGCCACAAAAAAGAGTTAGATCTATTCATCCTTGGTCCAAGCCAGTCTGAGCCTTTGCAATTTTCTTTTCATTGCTTGCATAGTTGAATTATCGGTTGCATCGTCGTGTCGAGTTGCTGGTCTTAGTGTCTAGTTCGTTTAGAGTTTCGAGTTCTGTTCACATTAGTCACGCCACCGCTGCATCATTATCTCTTCCGCTGTCCACCACCCATCCATCAATTTCCACCACGTGCTACCCCCCATTTATTGTCATAATAATAGTTGAGATCGTTCACATCTTCACTTGATCCAATCTGCATCTTATCTAGTTTGTTTTGGAAAGAGGGAGAAAAAAAAAGAGAGAAAAAAAAGAGAGAAAAAAAACGAGAGAAAAAAAGTCAGAGAAAAAAAAGGAGAAAAAAAATCAAAAAAATCGGCACAAACTTCTTCAGAGGAAAGTTGGAGACAAAGTTGTTGTATATCCTGCTTGGCAGTTGTTTTTCATCATTATCTTCACTGCCGTTGTGATCTTCACTTATATCTTGCTGTCAAGAGCTACTTAGTATCCTTCATTGATGCTAGTTGTGCTACGCCGTGACCTCATTAGTGTTCTAGGCTCGCGTCTCTAGTCTGGTCTAGCCTAGGACCAGCACAGTACCGTCGTTGAGCGTTTATTCAACATTGCATCTTTGAATTGATTATTGCTAATCTTTTGCTACCATATATAGCCAACCCAGATCCACATATTTCTACACCGTGTATACGTACGCTCCCTTGGCAATCGCTTTACTCAATATTCGGAGTTACTTGACACCGCTGGTTGCCGATCACCGCCTGCTGCATGGTAAGAACTTGTAAGACATTGATATTTGCTTTGCTGTGAGCGTTTTACCACCACATCCTAGTAGTTATAGGAACATTATTTTTGGGTTTTGTTTCTTGTTCTACTAATCATGACAGGATCCAGAGTCAATTCATGGGCTTTGTCGATCGCGGGAGACGTGCCACCACCTTTGCAAATACCACAACCGTCACGAGAGGTGCACAAACATCCAAATGCACATGATCAGGTTAATGTATCTATACCACCATTTAATGGCCGTTTTAAACTTGCTTTATATATTGAATGGGAGTTCGACATAAAAAATATATTTGCTTCCCATAATTTCGATGAACATAAAAAGGTTAAGGTTGCGGTTGGTTCTTTCACTGGTTATGCTTTGGTTTGGTGGAGTGAATATTGTCGGTTACACCCTGATTATATACCTACTACTTGGGATGATTTGAAACTTGCCATGCGACATACTTTCGTCCCTGCTTATTATACTCGTGACATGATTAAGAAGTTGCAACACTTAAAACAAGGTAGTGAAACTGTAACAAAATATTATGATGATTTACAAACTACCTTGTTGCATTCCTCTTTAGAAGAAAGTGAAGATGATTTTATGGATAGATTTTGGGGAGGATTAAACCGTGATATTCAAGAGATACTAATTCATGAAGAGTGTTATCCTATGGACCATTTGTTTCATCTTGCTTGCAAAGCTGAACAGGAAATAAAACGACGTGTTGGCCACGAGGAGAACAAGCGCACGGTGCACATTCCAAGAGTTGATATGATTGTTCCTTCAACTACTAGGCATACTATGACAACCACATCCGTTGTTGTCAGGACTACATCACCTCCATCATGTGACACATCGCCCCCGAGAGTGGCTACATCATCTGAGTTGATCATAAGAGGTAATGACAAAGGTACTGATCTTCCATCTCTACATGAGAATGATGAATGCCTTGTCAATTTGAATGCACCATCTGATGAGCTACCCACTACTTGGATCACACCACCTATTTTAGAGGACTACGTTGATAATTTGACTTTGCCATATGATCAAACAACTAAAATACCAACAATTTTGAGTGCACCCATTGAATTAACTATTGATGCAAAAGAACCAATGTTTAATCATTTTGATATGACCTCTAATCTTGGTGATGATTCTGTGTTGAATGACTTATTGCATGTTTGCTTATTTAAGCATGTTGTAGCATGTAAATTTGATGCAAGTAAGGTTTATTCACCAATGTTGGGATGGTTTAATGATGAACATTGTCAATCTTTTGAAATGAATAAGAGCTTCACTTATATGTGCAAACTGAGTTGCAATATTTTCATGCCTTCTACTTCTTGTGCTAATTTTTTGGCTTTAGATTTTATGAACTATGCAAGTTACTCATCTATTCATGTGTCATATATGCAAAAATCAAGGGAAGTAAAAATGGATGACATATACATATACAACATGTACACCTTGTCTCTTTTGTTAGCCACATTTCAGATTAAGCAACGCCAAGGACGGCTTTATTTTCAAGAAGGGGAGGATGATGAGGACATGACTACCTTGGATATGACCAAAAATATTGCATATATGCATATTTGTCAGGTGATTTCTAGTGCAAACTATTCAATAATCTATTTATGTTATCCAGAACAAAAATACTTCACACACTTTTGTGTTTTGTCTAATTGCAGGTGTATGGGACATTTGTACAATCCACATATGAAGATAAGGAAGAAAGAGATGTTTATTTGCTGTCCAAAAAGTTCTCTCACGTCACTTTTGGCCCAAGAGAAGATAGAGTCCAAGTCTCTCACGTTCTGGATTCAGATTCGGACTGCACAGACGTACCTGACTCAAAACGCACACAAGTTTTTCATATGGACTCTAAATTGGGTGATTCTTTTTTTGTTGGAAACTAGATTTCGTGCACTTTCCAACCCAATTGGAATCACCTTCAAATTCGTCCGGAGCGTTGAGTTGTGGACAAAACAATCTGATGCTGCAGCAGAATCCGAGTCAAACTACAAGTCCAAAGGTGTTACATCACCTCCACTTGGGCCCATTGGCCTTGTACGACCTAGATTTAGTTTTAGGCTGCCTTGGGACGTCCTCCCACCTCCTTGGCCGCCACCCCTTGCTCCTATATAAGTAGATCCATCTAGTAGCTTTTCCTTGGGATTTGTTTAGTTAAAAGTTAGCCATTGCAACTTCGTGTACTTCGTTTGTGTCCAACGACCAGACCAAGACCGCTTACGGATCCCCACCTTTATCAATACTTCATCTATACTCGCAATATTCAGATTGCTTTTGTCATATTCTTGCGTGTTCTTGGATTGCTTGCAGGAATAGACCTTCGTGGTCAGGTTGACTGTGCTCCGACGTGGTCAATAACCTCTCGGAGTTGGTTTAGCGATTGCTAAGGCGCAACGTCGTGCACGTTTGTAGTCGGATCGTCAAAGTCATCTTCACTAAATCGATAGTTATCATCTCATCGAAAGATCAGGACACCCCTTTGCCTCTATCATAAATCATGGCTGAAGGCCATCTAAACTAGATAACTACGGAAGCTTCGAAGGTAAATGAGTCCATTAACACCAACGACATAGCTGAGTGCAAAACAACGACCTATCGCACCTTATTCATCGTCTGAGTAGTTTGCAACATAAGACGTTGCAGCCTGAAACGGGTCAGCACATGGAATATGCTAGCATAGTTAAACTTTAAAGCAATGATAATGCAAGAACTATATCTACATGCAATATTTGGCTGGTGGAGGCTGTAAGTTTCATGGTTTTGCATAAAAGCTATTTTTCCCTACAACAAAGGAATAAATTTATTTAACTACTCCCATGTTGCCCATTATTTGAGAAGGTAACGCCAACTCAAATCCAAATTAAAAATATCATCATTAACCCATCATCATAATTAATTAGAGTAACGTGATGAGATCACATCAATAGATTCAAGTACTAGATACTCAAGATGTCCATAACCGGGGACACGGCTAACCATGACTAGTTTATACACTCTGCAGAGATTTGCACACTTTTCCCCACAAGACTCGACCGTATCCATGATCAGATGATCGAGACATAGCCTTTCTGAAGCATTAACTCTCTACTCCGGGTGACAGTGATGAGGACATCAATACCATTGTTACAACCACAACCCCTGCTGCTATACATACTAGAACAATTGCTAGAGCTCGTGCACGCCAATTAGATTACCATGTACTTTCGTTTCTTGGTAATGATTCTAATGTTCATGAGAATATGATGCTGCCTAAATTGGATACATTTGTTTTGCTTACAAATGAAGGGCCTAGATTTGAGAAAGATGAACATTGGAGCAAGAACAAGCATGGAGATGATGGCATGCGCTTGGGGAACAAGAACGGAGTTACAAGTGATGATTTTAGGAAGTTGAAGCCACCATAATGCGTGCATGAAGCCTTGGACGAAATATACAAGATGCTACTTCATAACTTTCGTCCAGAGGCTATTCTAGGTGCTGCGTCACCTTATTATTGGGCCAGGCCCATGTAATTTTGAAACCTTGAGTATAGGCTGTTTTTAGAGTCTGTATGCGTGGGGAAAAAAGAGATAGGGTTGGTTTCGGACCCCTTCCCCAGGGGCCACGAAATTCCCCCCTCTTCCTCCATATATACAGCCCTTAGGGCGTCGTTTAGACTTTGGGTTTTGTTTAGATTAAAAGTTCGCCATAGCTGCAACTTCACGTACTTCGTTTGTGTTCAATGGCCAGACATAGGCGTCACAAAACCCCACCTTGATCAATAAAGCTTTCATCTTATATTCGCAATATCC